>CM064329.1:70982050-73382050 GCA_032595735.1 Pelochelys cantorii
GGTGTCGCTTAGACACACCCTTAGTGACAAGCTCAGACATTTCATTCTAATGGTTCTTTGTCTTTCTTGGATGAATACCATCCTGACCTGGAGAATGTTTGCTTTTTAGCAAAATGTTCCCTAGTGGGCCTGCAAGACCCATCAGTTCATTTGCATGTTTCCTATTTATGTAATACTTCAAGAATTTCCTGTTGTTTGTTTTTCTCTTTGCTATTTGCTCTTCAATTCCCTGAGCCTTCCTAATTTCCATTTCATATCTTATCTGCTATAGGTTATGCTCCTTTCTATTACCTTCATATGGGCTGGATTTTAATTTTTTCAAGGATACCTTTTTGGCTCAAATAACCTCTTTTAACTTTCCCATATAATCAGACCAAACCTTCCTTTTTACTTAGGGTTATGAGTACTTTCTGTGACTGTTATCAATATTCTCACAAAACAAGTGTAGCACTGCATTAGAGCATTCAGAGAAGATACAATCCCTATATAATGTATGTGTGCACTGTGTCCGAGACAGCTGGGATCACTCACCTTGGGCAAGGAACTTTTTAAATCCAATAAACAAAGGGTCTTATTTTAGATCTCTTCTTAAAATTTCCCTTGCTACCAGGTTTGCCTTTCTTGAATGAAAAGCTCTCCAAGCTATGTGTTTATAGAAATGAGTTGTTCATATATAGAAAGAGTTGGTCCTATCATTCATGACATCTTCATCTCTGCAGTGATACTAAAGAGTTAAAGAAGAAGCTAGAGGCAAAAAGACTGGACCGAATCCAAGCCATGATCAAGAGCACCAGTGACAAGACTGCTCAGGAGAGGTATTGGACGGCTATCCTAGGCTTAGTCTGCACAAAACAGAGAGAGATCCCAGGCGGGGAACTTTAAATTAGACATGGATGGCAAACCCATATGCTTTACTCCCTTATCAGCCTAATATAGGGTAACATCACAGGATGGTATTGCTCCAGCTGATGTAATTGATTTGGTCTGACTTCATGTGGACAAGATCTTCACTTCTCTGTGTATTGCCATCACCTTCTGGTAAACAGGCACACATGCTCTGAGAGGCCAAAATTCTAGATGCAATAGTAAAGATGTTACTGCAGTCTGCACTTGGCTCTTGCACTGTTCTGCAGGGCCTTCCACACACGTAATGGTATACAGGAGGATCAGCTCCACCTAGTACAGCCTTACATGGTTTGATCCTGAAAGGAGCTGACCACCTGCAATTCCTTTTGAAGGCAGTAGGATCTGTGAGTGCTCAAGAGATCTCAAAAATTGAGCCCAAAGAGTCTATATGAACTGCCCCCCCTCCCCCCAGGTCATTATAAATGGATGAAAGCTTTCTGCTGTAGTTCTTAAGCCTGAAAACCTTGATTAGAGCAGTGTTGCTTGCACAGAGGAGAATCTCTCTATGGATTCTATCACAAGTTGGTATGGTTGGTATCTTCATTTGGTGTTTTCCACTAGCCTAAAGGTGCTGCTCTCTTATTTGTCCTAGTCTCCCACTCATTAAGATAGCAAAGAAGCCTCAAGATCTTCCAGCTATTTCAATTTTTCAGCTGAGGGCTGGGAATGCAACCTTTTCCTAACACTCCTTTCCTCCACATGCACTTTGGTGGCAAAGGACATCTGAGTAGACACAAAATAATCTCTTCCATAAAGCCTCTCTTTAGAGCCTATTTATGAGCATCTATTATTCATCTCAATTAAGATACAAATGCAAGTTTGAGACTCATAACCTTAGTAAGATACTTTGGATGCTTGTTAGCTTGAACATATTATGTTATGTGCCACCTTCCTTTATACTCTATATGTTACAATAATTTTCTGTGTTCTTTATTTGCCCGTTTATCAAATCGGTGCTTCCACTACCACATTTATACACCGTGAAATATCCTTCAAGGCTATAAATGCAGTTCTGTCTTTCTCTTTGGACACCAGCAGCCCAGTCTTAAACATGAACATTTATGGTAATTTTACTGATATTGACTAACTAGCACCTTGGATAAAGATAACAGATAAACAGGATGTACTGTAATAATACCTGCTGTTGTTGTATTTTTTAAGATTAAAGAGAGAAATAAATAATTCACATATTCAGGAAGCGGTGCCAAAGATCAAACAGGTAAGTGTCATTTTTGTTCTCTCCAAGATGGTGGTTCCTTGCATACATACCACGTGTGCATCACTGGATTGTGCATTCAGTTCTCTGAAGGTGTGTCTAGACTATAGGGTTTTGTTGACAAAAGTGGACTTTTGTCGACAAAACTCAGCAGTTTTGTCGACGGCTGTAAACCTCATTCTACGAGGAATAACGCCTTTTGTCGACAGAGTTCTGTGGACAGAAGGGCTGCGTCTAGACTGGCATGAATTTGCGCGAATGCTTTTAATGGAAAAGTTTTCCGTTAAAAGTATTTGCGCAAGAGAGCGTCTAGATTGGCACGGACGCTTTTGTGCAAAAGCACTTTTTGCGCAAAAGCGTCTGTGGCCAATCTAGACGCGCTTTTGCACAAGAAAGCCCCGATCGCCATTTTAGCCATCGGGGCTTTTTTGCGCAAAACAAAACAGAGCTGTCTACACTGGCCCTTTTGCGCAAAAGGTTTTGCGCAAAAGGACTTTTGCCCGAACGGGAGCGTCAAAGTATTTGCGCAAGAAGCACTGATTTCTTACATTAGAACGTCAGTGCTCTTGCGCAAATTCAAGCAGCCAGTGTAGACAGCTGGCTAGTTTTTGCGCAAAAGCACCCGCTTTTGTGCAAAAACTGGCCAGTCTAGACACAGCCATGGCATTATTGCATCTACACTGTCATTTGCGTCTACACTGTCATGTCGACAAAGCGGCTTGCTTTGTCGACAGAACTGGATGTAGTCTAGATGCTCTTTGTCGACAGAAGCTTTGTCGACAGTATCTTGTCGACAAAACTTCTGTCGACAAAAGCCTGTAGTCTAGACGTACCCTGAGATACTTGGTCCCTACTGCACTGGATCCTCGAGATATATGCAACTCCAAATCTTTAGTGAGTATGTTTTCTGTGATAGTGTGAAGACGGCTACAGTCATGCTAAGGATTAAAGGTCCTGTCAGCTGGAGACAATACATGGCAAAAGAGATTTCTTCAAGTTTCTGCAAAGCCAGCTTGTAGGATGCTGTAGGAAAAACATATTTTAGTATGTGTATTCAGAGACATGGCTTTATGTCCCAGTATCACTGGGATGAGTAATTTGCTTAAAGCTAATCATGGGTGTAAACCTGAGGCCCGACTGAGCACACTTTCTACAGTAGATGGAGGAGCAATGGTTTGATGAACAGATACAGCCATGGAATACAGTATGAGCTCATGCAATGATCTCCCTGTCACTATAGGTCATCGCCAGCTTCTGAATCCATTAGCTGGCAGAAATAGCATGCCCTTTATAAGCATGTTACATGCAGCTTTGGCCCTACTGAATTTTCTCTTCAGTGTTTATATAGCTCCATTGAGAAATGCCTCTTAAAACTTAGATTTGGGTTTGTTTTTTTTTAATTCCTTGAAGATGGCAGAAAAGATGGAAAAGTATCAACAGATACTGGAAAAGAAGCAGGCAGATTGTCTAGAAAAGATCAAGGAGAAAGAAAGCCAGGTAACGACAAAGAAGAATCCAGGATTTAATATGATCATTTAGTTTTAGTAAATCCAGGACTTAATGTGAGACTTAGTCTTCTTTATGAACTTTCTTCTGATAATGCCACCCTGTAAAATGTCAGTTTCGTGTACACATGTTGCATATGATTAGTTCCCATTTCATACACATGCTGTGCAACTTACAATGAAAAATGGTATGATTTGGAGGATATGGAACTCATCTCCAAGTCACTGCATAAGCTCCAACTTATGCAAGTTGGCATAGACCAAAAACTGTTACCATCTGGAATGCTTCTTGGTAGCCTATGTGAAATGAGGTAGTGAGCATAGTTCAGTTCTCAACACATTGTGGTACAAGTAAAAATACAATTATAATTCACACTGCAATTAAAGTCCTCACCAGAGAAGTCTAAGCTATGGGCAATAAATAGTCCTCTCCCTCTGAGAGGATCTCCCCAAAACAGATTGTGAGATAGTGGGGTTCTGATGAGAAGTTTATACCATCACTGCCTTGAAGTATGTGTTGTGGCTAAAGAATTTCAGCCTCCACTGCTAAAAACCCAGCCCTCTCACCAGTACTAAATTCATTTTCAAATGAAGAATTCTATACAAACCCAGTTTGGATTGATCTTTACATTGCCACTCTCATGTTCTGAGTGTGAGACCAAGACACATGCCTCATTTACTGAGTGACTGATTTCTCCCTCCCCCGCCCCCCACCTCTTTGCAGCTCCACAAAGAGGCACTGGCAGAGTATGAGGATAAAATGAAAACCCTTCACCTGGAGGTACAAGATTTGGCAAAGAACTGTATGAAAGTCTGCTTCCCTCTGGAGGCTAACATCAAGAAGGAAGAAGCTCTGAACACCAGCAGTGAAGGAGAACTAGGGTATAAGTACCAACCAGAAGGAAAGACACCTGAAACTGAGGCAGCAGGACTTGAGACATCCATGGATCAGACCCAAAAAGTTGAGATATCTGACCAGAGTATGGAAAGTATATTTTGAGAGATGTTTCTCCTAATCCTTATTCTGCTTCTGGAAGGTCATTTCCAACATTAATAGTATCTACAGTAAAGTTATGGACATGAAATAAATGTAATCTACTCAGAAGACCGTCCTTCCCAACCAGGGAGTTGTATGGGTTCCTGAAGTGCACCAGAAACTTACTACTTTCTTCACTGTCCTTCAAAATGTGGAAAAGAAGATATTATAGGGAAGAGGTCTGATCTGTGGGAAACACTTTGTCTTCCACTCTGGCTGAGCAGCAGGTATTTCAGGAGCATGAGTGGCTCCATGACAGGTAATTCTGACGCAGCCAGTTTGTCTTCATTATCTCAGACTCCATCAAATGTATTGTTTTAGGAGGCCCTTCTGCAGACTAGGAGAGAGAGGTAATGTCACTTTAAGGAACCTCATGCCTTCAGTACGCCATTTTCCCTCTTTTACAAAACAGTGGTGGCTTCATGGATTTCTTCCATCAGCAGAGGAAAGAAGAATCTTAGAGAGCATAATTCTGGTGTTCACACACCATTTTAGATAAATTGCAGTGGGAAAACTAGGAAATGGAAGGAGAGTACTCTACAGTTTTATAAACTTAAAAAAAAATTAAACATCTTTTTTCTAGTGTCTATTTTTCACTTCTGCTCTATCTTTAGGAAGCTGCTGATTCTACAGACAGGTTTTATAGGGCCCATTTAGACTTGGCTTGACCCTTCATAGAACATATAGACAGATAATCTGTAAGGGATCTCTAATACTCACTTGTAGAAATTATGCAGAAAAATGAAATTTCTCCCATTTGTTACTTCAAAATAACTAGAGAACTCCTGTCAAGTTATCTGTGGACAGTCCATAAAGTTTTCTACAGAGCCCCATCAACATTCTCTAATGAACCTACGATAACTTCACATTTGGGCCCCTTTCAGAAGCATACATTTGCCATAATCAAGTTAATCACTATCCGGTCACAATTTTGAAAGCTTTTAATTTATTTCAAGGGTAAATACACTGTTTCCTTAAATGTGCCTCGTAATGTAAGAACACCTGTTCCTGTGGTTTGCCTACCAAAAAGTACAGCAGTTTGATTCAAAACCTTTTATTATTATGCAGCAGTACCAATTTATTACAACAAAAGATCTGCAAATTCACCAGCAGGGGGTGCAGTCTGAAGTACAGAATGGGAGGAATTGGGGATGAGAAACTCCTTCAGCACATATGCTACACAGGAGGTTTTTGGCCTTTATCTCAGATTGCTAGGTGCTCAAGGAGATTCTTTATGCTGTTTGCCCTGTGGCACACATGCTGCTTTGCACTGTGTATAATGGTGCAGTCACAGCATCTTCCCTACACTATCTGCAGATTTTTTACATCCTCCGTAGTTATTTCTGTCTGTAATTGCAGACAATTTTCCTCCTGATTGAAGGGTACAATGCACATGTCCAATTACACAACTTTATTTTGAAGCACATTAGTTCTTACCTTAAGACTTTCTGCAGTTTTTGAATGCAAATGGGAGTATGTGACCCGTAGATAGTCTGAGACCTGGTGTCCACTTGTTGCTGTTACTCTTGGGTAATACAAAGCATTCTAGCATAAAGTGGAAAAAAAACCAAACGAAGCATATATCATGGGCTATATTCCCAGTTACTCATTTCTGCACTTGGGACAGGAAGATAATGGGGGTGGGGATATTTGGAAAGTAACTTTAAAGTCACATTTGGATGTCCCATAGTCTATGACTGTTCAAGGCCCTGCCTGGTCCCCAGTGTAAACTAGAGCAACCTTCTCAGCCTGTGGACACTGGAAAGCAGAGAATAGTACAGTGCAGTCCGGTGGTACCCGCTCTTTGCCCCCAACACATCCCATACACTGGGGACTGGGACAGGGCTAGCAAATAGCCCTAACACCAGATCTATAATGGTGGTTATCTATATTTGGTGGTTGTCAGGATTTTTGCATGCTTGCCCCCAGTTCTTTTCCTGGTCAGTACCACAATGAATTGGGGTTTATGAACACTGCTGATTTGATACACGTTAGTTTGGAAAAGCAGCATAGTTAACTCTTTTGGAAGCAGTAATCTTTACATTATTACATGATAACATATAGTAATTCTACTGCATTTAGCTCTTGATAAGTCATTTGGCCCTGTGAGTCATTCATTTGGAAACAGCAGGACTTAATGAAAGGAAGGGGGACACTTTGGCACAAAAGAAAAACAGAAGCTGTCATACTGTTTTCTGTAGACTGCATGAAACAAAGACAGAATTCAAAGGTCCAGGCTTAGCATGAAATGGAGCACCCTTAAGACTGATGCAAGTTATGCCCTTTGCCAATAACCCTAAAGGGCCACTCCAGCAGCGAAGCATTCCCTGCCTTGAGGGAATCCTCCTGTACTTAGATCTGCTACATTTAGGGCAACTTTGTGATGCTAGACGGCGGCAAACTGGAGCATTGGGGTAATTATTTCTATAAAAGTTTCCTCCTCTTTAAACTCCCTTTAGAATATTCTAGTAATAGAAGAACCAGTAAGAGAATATGCGCTTTACAGTGTGATTTGAAATGCTTCTTTTATCCACTGGTAATTGGAACCTTTGGTCTTAACTTGCTAGGCAACACTAGTGCAAAGGAAGAGGTGTTTTCCTGATCAGAAAGATGCTACTTTTCCTCGTGCTCTATTTTTTGGTGACATCACATGCCATTCCCAACCAAGTATTTACCACTGTAGAAATGTTCTTCCCGGCAGGCTTAGTTTTAGTGGTTCTACAAAAAATGGTGGTTACTACAGTGAAGAATACATTACAATGTAGAAAAACATGAAATTAGCTCATATTTGGTACTACAGTGAAGAAGTTCTAAATCTGGTTTAATGGCTGGGTACAAGAGTGAAAGTACCTTCTCTGTAGCATATTTGCATGAGATACGAGATTGTTTTTTATTAAATAACAGAAGTGGGATTGTGTATTGTAAATTTGTGATGTATTTATTTTCTGGAAAATAAAACATTTCTATAAAATTTCTGATGCATTTTTTTTTTTAGTGTGGAGCAGGCTAGTGGGACTGGTATGTGATAACAGGAACATTAAGCTTCCTTTGTTCTGTTATCTACATTCAAAGCTTTTTTTCCCTGTTGCTGGATGCAGCTGTTGACCCCATATACACTTCTTGTATAAAGAAAGATTTAGTTAGGTGGAAAGATATTCTTAATGTAATGTTTCCCATGCATGTACTCCTTCCCAGATAGCAATGGTCCGGTGACTTCCATATTTTATTGCTAACTGTTTACATTAAAGCAATTTAGAATGCCATTCCTGCCCCTTAAATTAAGGGTACAGGGTTACCCTCACCTATTCCTTCCAGCATGGTGCCTTCTTGAGTCCTTCTCATGAACCTGATTTAGAAGCGAACGCCAACAAAGATGCACCGTTCCACTTAATTAAAAGATGCAGTTCCAGCTGGAGAAGGGCATCCCAGAGCTTGGAGAATGTTCACAATCTGGATCCAAATTCTGTCTCTTGGGTTCATCTCTAGTTATATGGAAGAAACAAAAAGGGATTCCCAAGAGACAGAAGGAACTTTCTATTGACAGGCCTACAGAAATGATTGTAGCAGCAATATTTATCATGGGTGAAGCTGGAAATGTGCTGCAATTGGCCAATACCAAATCTAACAAAACTCAGCTCAGTTGACTGTCACAGTGTGTGTCAAACAGAAGTAGACTTAAAGAGTTAGACAAAAAAACCCTCAGTGTCAACTACACTGAAATCACTGCTCTTCACTGCATGTTCACTACCAGCTACATGATATGTGTGTGTGCATTAGGTATATACACAGCTGGTCAGCTTAGCTGTAGCAAAAAATAAATCTAGTTTACAGTTCTTAGAGTCCCTTCCCTAGATCACAGCCAGGCCTGCCCAGAACCAGCACCTCATTTATCACAGAACCAGCTCTCATGTACATTCTATCTGAAATCATCTACAAATGCACCTGCATCACTACCCAAATCATCTTTCTTTTTTTATACTAAATTGTGCTAGATGGCAACTATCTCCACTGTATGGTCCAGTTCATGAATAGCAACAGCCCTCGAGCCAAAGTGGACTGTGGAAGGCAGACTTTTTGGTTTGCAGGCCCAAATGTGTAGAAAAAAAATTGTCCTTTCCATTTAAACAGGCCTTTTTCTATAGCCAAACATTTCAGCCAACAACTATAATCACACCACTCTAAGATTTCGCTGTACTAGTATTTTGCATAAACAAAATTAATTCAGACTTGCTTCAGTGGCTTGTAAAGTAAGGATGTTAAATATTGCTTAGTTGACTAGTTTAGGAGTCGATGGAATTTCCATCTACTACTTGACTAGTCGATAGGTTCGATAGCCCAGCACGGGCTCTTGTACATTTCAAAGGAGGAATGAGAAACTGCATGCAGCCCAGAGCCAGCGGGAAATCCCACTGACTCTGGGCTGAACGTCATATGCCAGCTTTGAAATGTACAAGAGACCCCAGCGTGGGCTCTTGTGCATTTCAAATCCGCAGTGCAGCATGGAGTCCAGGCGTCAGCAGGGAACTCAGAGGAGATTTGAAATGCCGCGCGGAGCAGGGGTCAGCTGATCCCAGGCTCCCCGCGGCATTTCAGCAGAACCCAAGTTCCATGCGGCATTTCCCCAGAACTCAGAGGCAGCTGGGGAGTCCCCAGCTGATCCTGGGCCCCACAGCGCCACTTTGAAATGCCGCCTTGGTGCTTCAAAGGGGCAAAGCCACACAGCTGAACCCGGGCTCAGCTGTGTGGCGCTATCCCTTTGAAGTACCCCCTTTCTCCCGCTTTGCTGCTTCTATTTCAGAGGCAGAAAGGGAGTGCGGGGGGATTGACTAGGCCTTAACAGCCTTCTTGTAAAAAAGGCATAATTATTTATCCCATTTGTTCTTCCTTGCATCAGCTTCTCTTAGCAGCAAATATAGCCTTAGGTTCAGAATTGCAGGCTCCTAACTGAAATCCAATTAATAAACAGTTCACTAAATCATGAGATAAGTTTTTCCACTGATAGCTTATGAGTATTAAAATATTATGCTTATGTCAGTTACTGAGACATGGCTACTTTTTAATCAGGTACATTGACAATATCTGCAATGTGTACAACCTTGCTACTTTTATTTCAACTGTAATGTTTTTGTTACTAGAATCTCATTTATTTATAAATAAAAATACTAATTGTTGGATTCTCATTAGAACTGTGTGCTAGATGTGTAAGTCAACATGATATCCATGATATTCCCTTCAGAAGGTTCCTAGGACATCTGGTTTAACTATGTGCAAATCATACCAATGATGTGGGGTGGTTATACCCCCATTAACATGAATTCTGCAGACACAGGATCAGTTTGTGAGGTTTTGGTGCACAAAATCCTAACAGTTTGCATGTAAATGTACACATTTTAATAACTAACAACACACACAACTAAGGATGTTAAATATTGAGTAATTTACTAGTCGAGTAGCCAATGGAATTTCCATTGCCTAGTCGATAGGCACTTCTGCATTCCTCCTTTCATTATACAAGAGCCCCCGCTGTGGCTCTTGTACATTTCAAAGGAGGAATGCGGAACTCCACCTGAAGCCCGGAGCCAGCGGGAGTCCCACTGACTGCGGGCTGCATGTGTGTGTGCCAGTTTTGAAATGTACCCAGCAGAGGCTCTTGTGCATTTCAAAGCGGAAGCGCCCTCATGAAGCCTGGAGTCAGCAGGGGACTCAGAGTCCCCTGCTGACCGCGGGCTCCATGCTGCGCTGCCACTTTGAAATGCCACGCAGAGCCCAGGTCAGCTGGGGACTCCCCAGCTGACCCTGGGCTTTGTGTGGCATATCCTCAGAACTCGGGATCAGCTGGGGACTCCCCAGTTGACCCAGGGCTCTGCACGCTGTGCTGGAACCTGGGATCAGCTGGGCCACACAGCTGATCTCAGGCTCAGCTGTGTGGTACTGCCCCTTTGGAAACGCCGAGGGTATCAAAGCAGCGCTACACGGAGCTGACCCTGGGATCCATGCGGTGCTGTGCCTTTGAAATGCCACTGTGGCATTTCAAAGCAAAAGCATCGCACAGATACCGGGTACAGGTAGCAAGGGAAGGAGGGGAATCAACTAGTCGACTCGACTATCCGATAAGCATTTACTTATTGGATAGTCGACTAGTCCTTAACATTCTTACACACAACCATGTTTTTTTCTTCTTTGAGATAAAGAAACTGCTTGTTGGCTGAATTCACTGATACCAAACTACTGATAACCAGCTTTCATTTTAAACTTGCAGTTTCAGAAACAGGGCAGCCAAGCAGCCACTGTTTGCACTTTAGGATGTTGTAGTCACTGTGGTAAGGTGGACACACCCCTCACCCCCATGGCCTCTCCCACTGGATGGCCTGAGAATTAACTCCATCCTCACACAGGGCGATCTCCTTTGATGATGTCTCACCTTACTTTACTTCTGGGCCCACATCTCTCCCTGGACCATGGCATCCTCTTTCTGGGCACTGCCCTCTGGCTGTGCTATGCACTATTGTCTCTCTCCCCTACCAGGGGAGTGGCAGTCCAATATCCTATAACTCACCTCAGTAGTCCATTGTAGTCATCAGTCTAGCTCCTTGCTCCAGGGGCAAGCTGCATTCTCATTTAGCCGCTCTCACTCTTGGCAAATATGGGGAGAAAATGGGGTGGAGGGACCCTCTAGTGGCAGCCTCGCTCTGCTACCAACTTTCCTCTACTTCAGGGATGGGCAAGATATAGCCCACGGGCGAAAGCCTTTTGATCTGACTCACAGCTGCCCTGCCATGTCCCCTCCCCAGACCAACTGAGACCCAGGGGCAGAGGAGCGCACAAAGTCATTCACTGTTCAAAGGAGATGGTAGCTCCCTGCCCCCCTGCCATTGGCGCATAGTGCCTAGCGGGAACTGCCAGCCATTTTGAACAGTGACTTTGTGCACTGCCCTGCCTGCAGGTCCCAATTGGCTCTCTTGCCCTTCTGCCCCTCCCCAGCCAGGGGAATGTGGCACCTAGAGGGAGCTGCCAGCTGTTCAAACCCAGTGGGTTGTGCCCTTGAAAGATCATGATACCCTCTACATTTTTGTTAGTCTTTAAGGTGCTACAAGACTATTCATTATTTTTAAGTTTTTTTCCTAAATTTAACAGTTTCCATTACTGTATTCTCTGACCCAAAAGCAACTGCTTTTTACATCCCCTAACTGTATCATATGCTCATAAGAAATGAGATAAACATAAAAAATCAACAGCATCTTAGAAGAGGCAAATGAAAAGACCAGAATATAGACTTTTTCTAAAGGTAATTTCTAAATAAGTGGCACAGTGTGGGAGACTTGTCACCTAGTCTCCAGTTTTCCTATACAGGCTCCCTAGTGGCAATTCAGCATCGATATGCAGGAGAAAATGGCCCAATAAGGATGATTCCTTCAGGTGGGAGTCTTGGCCCAAAACCAGGGCACGTTTTCAGAGGAATTAGAGGTTGGTCTGCTCCCTCCTTTCCCATCTAAGGGTATGTCTACACTATTTGCCTCTGCCAACAGATGCATGTAAAATAGGCTACCCGACATAGTCAATGAAGCCGGGATTTAAATATCCCCGGCTTCATTAAAATAAAAATGGCCACTATGCTGTGCCGGTTCAGCTGATCGTCGGCACAGCGCGTGAGTCAAGACACGGATCGGTCGACAAGGGAAACCTTTGTCGACCGCTCCCTTATGCCTCATGAAACAAGGTTTACAGGAGCGGTCGACAAAGGCTTCCCTTGTCGACCGATCCACATCTTGACTCGCACGCTGTGCCGACAATCAGCTGAGCCGGCATAGCGTGGCGGCCATTTCTATTTTAATGAAGCCAGGGATATTTAAATCCCAGCTTCGTTGACTATGTCGGGTAGCCTATTTTACATGCCTCTGTCGGCAGAGGTATGTAGTC
Source organism: Pelochelys cantorii (assembly GCA_032595735.1). Lineage (NCBI taxonomy): Eukaryota > Metazoa > Chordata > Testudines > Trionychidae > Pelochelys > Pelochelys cantorii. Next base: position 70,994,631 of record CM064329.1, read on the forward strand.
TAGACATACCCTAAGAGTTGTCTGGGAAAGAGTAGCCCGCCCCCTCCCCCGCCTTGCAGTGCATTGGCACTGTTATCTTTATTATTACTTTGCACTTCATATTTAGGGTTGCCAGGTGTCCGGTATTGAACTGGACAGTCTGGTATTGAACTGGACAGTCCGGTATTTTTGCCGCCTGTCCGGTAAAAATATTCAGAAAATACCAGACACCTAAAATGTCCAGAACTTTCCGATTTTTTCCCGGACAGGAGGTGAAAATCCCGGGCTGTCTGGCTCAATATGGAAGCAGCCTGGCAACCCTAGTGCTTATCAGGTTCTGCAGGGGAGCTGTCCGGCCCGGCACAGGGAGGCAAGATGGCGGGTGACCACCAGCAGTCTGTTAGGGCCAAAAAGCCTCATCACACGTTTTTTAAAGGGGCTACAGTGGGGGTTTTGGGGGGGCTTTTTTGCTCAACAAAATTTTTCCTGGCATGCTTTTTTTTTTCCCTGTTTTTTTTTCCTGTTTTTTTTTTTTTTTTTTTTTTTTGGTATTTTTTCTGAAACCATCTGGCAACCCTATTCTTCTTTTCAATGCACTTTACAGTCATTAGCTAGAAGCCTGAAGCTAATCGGCTTCCTTCAGCAACGACCATCACTGCAATAAAGAGATATACATCCATACACATATACAATCAACCAAACATTCAGAAGCAAATACCTAAAAATGCACGTGCTGCTTTAGCCTTTTTCTGTTGTCATCCCACAGGCAGGCAGTAACCTAAGGCTTCTATAGAAGCTTTTTGTAGAATCATCTTCACAGCTTTAAAATGAACAACTAGGCTTTCCAGCCATCATTTGTAAGTAGTGATGATGACTTGTCCTTTCACTCCGATTTGCACAGTAAAAATGCCCACCTTGTTTTTGGTGAAAACTGCCTATGGATAACTTAAGCTGAGAAATTCTGCTCTTTATACCATTTTGTGCAATTATTTGTATTCAATTCAACATTCACGAATGTGTCCACCCCCATATTGGTAGAAGCCAGCTCTAGAAGATGCTACAAACCAAGTTCAATCGAGAGCCAAAATTTCAAGGGGGTTCCCAGCAGTAACTGAGTCTGCAACACTGAGCTGAAAATGTTAGTAACACAGGCTCTCAACAAAAAGTTCTGCCAGCACAGATCAGGAGGCACTCCACATTGATGCCTCAACAGTCACACTGGTGTAATGATCAGGCTTAAGGAAGCAGTATTGTGAGCTTAGCAGAGAGACCAGCAACACTAGGCAAGCAGCCTTTATCATGGCATTTCTGGCCTGCATTTGGCTCCCCAGCTGGATGACTTCTCTGAACATTTCAGTCTCACAAGCTATGTCTACACAACATTTCCAAGTAAGTCTCCCAACCCAAGGGGCAGAGGCCTGGGTCTGGAAACAGGGGTGGATTTGGCTGAAAGAGGGGGAAGACCAGGGATTACTTCACTTACATGAGTTCAGAGCGGTAACAAGGCCACGGCACTTGCCCCAGGGTGCATCATAATCCGGGGTGCAAAGACACAATAAGTAAAAATAATAAGCTGCAAAAGTAAACAGCATGACATGTGCTAACTTAAGGAGAGGGGGCATATAATTAATATTTTGCCCCAGGCGTAAAAATGCCTAGTTACCACATTGCATGAGTTGACCCAGCTATGCTATACAAACCAAGTGTCAAAGGGAGTGGCAAACACAGGGCACATTTCCCAGTACTGGAATGAGGAGATGAGTCCTAGGGGTCAGAGTTTCCCTTCAGGGCTCACTAGAGGGACCTGCTCCCAAAAGGTTAGGTTGAGGAAGGTGGAGGGGGGGAGGGGGGAAATCAGGCAGGTTGATGGCAAGTTACTAACCCTCCAGGATTGTCCTGGAGTTGCCAGAAATTAAAGATTATGTCATATAATGAAACTTCCAGGAACATGTTGAACCAAAATTGGCAACCATAGTGTTGGAGACAGAGCTGGTGCTAGGCATAAGCAGAATAAGCAATTGACTACTGCCCCAAGCAGCCTATTAATTATTAGCTTTAGGGGCTAGCCGAGTTTGTTGTTGTTGTTTTTTTTAAGTTTATCCTGTACAGACTAAGAGTCTGGTAGCACTTTAAAGACTAACAAAACATGTAGATGGTATCACGAGCTTTCGTGGGCACAGTCATCTGAAGAAGTGGGCTGTGCCCACAAAGCTCATACCACCATCTACATGTTTTTTAAGTTTATTAATTATTAGTATGTGTTGTGCGTGTGGTGGTGGGGGCAAAATGTTCCTCTGTCAGGCCCCCATTGAGCTAGCACCAGTACTGGTCAAAGGGTTGAGCTAAGCAAAGGGGCAGGGAAAAGAACTCCTGGCCAGGTCAGAGCTCAGTTCCCAGGGGATATGAGGGCTCTGGCCTGGGATCACCCCAGGGTTATCATATTTCAGGTACCCAAAAAGAGGACACTAGGTATGGGAGAACTGAAGGGGGAGGTGAAGGGGTGTGGTCACCTGGGAGTTCTGGTGGGAACACCTGCAGCAGGGCAACTCACTAGAGGTGAGGGAGTGCGCATCAGGGTGGTACTCACAGGGTGAGGGAGTCCCCCGTCACGGTGGCAGAGCAGCTGGCACACACTGAGGACCCAATTCCAGCCGCCAGTCAGTGCCTCCCTGCAGGACCCCCTCCCCAGCGCTGGAACCAGGCATAGAGGGGATTGAGCCAATCAGGAAGCGGACCAACCAGGGCTCTTGCTGAGCTGCAACTGTCTGCTCGGCAAAAAAAAACACTGGACTTGAATATTAAATAGTGTGAGATTCTCAAAACGCTGGCTGCAGCTGGAATCACATGGTCCATAAGCCCAGCCCCTTAGCCTGTCTAACCAGCCCCACCCACCCCACTTTAGCTGCCTCCACGTAGCGAGCAAATGGAAGCTGGAGAGAGAGCCGGCAAAAGGCAGCCCTCCTTGGGCAAAGCCGCCTGCATCCTCACCGGAGCATCTCGGGGCTTCGGCCGCAGCTTAGCCCTGTTGCTGGCTCCGCGGTTGAAGGCTGGCTCCGTCCTGATCCTGGTGGCCCGATCCCAGGGGGGGCTGGCAGAGCTGAAGGATGAGATGCGGTGCAGTTTCCCCGACTTGAAAGTGAGTTCAGTGCAGGCCGACCTGAGCATGGAGGAGGGACTACAGCTGGTGCTCGGTGCAGTCCAGGACAAGCTGCCGGGAGCGGCTGATCTGGAGCGGCTCATCATCATCAACAATGCAGGATCACTCGGAGATATTTCCAAAGCTTTTGTGGACTTCACCAGCCCAGCTGAAGTCAACAGCTACTTTGCCTTCAATGTCACCTCGGCGCTGTGCCTCACATCCTCCATCCTGAAGGCCTTCTCAGGGCACCCTGGCTTGTGCAAGACTGTTGTAAACATCTCTTCAGTGTGTGCCCTCAAGCCCTTCAAGAGCTGGACGTTGTACTGCACCGGGAAGGCCTCACGGGACATGATGTTCCAGGTTCTGGCACTTGAACAGCCTGAGGTGAGAGTCCTCAGTTATGCCCCCGGTCCTCTGGACACAGACATGCAGCAGCTGGCTCGCACATCATCAGGAGACCCAGAACTGCGCCAGCAGTTCCGCAACATGAAGGAGCGTGGCCAGCTGCTGGACTGCAGCGTGTCAGCCCAAAAGCTAGTGCATCTTTTGCTGGAGGACACCTTCGCCTCTGGGGCACATATAGACTTCTATGAAATCTAAGCCCCCCGCCTCCTCCAGTCTTTCCCCGCCCGCGCTGTAACCCAGCCACCTATAAATGCCTTCAGCGTCTCAGAAGGGAAAAGCCCGCTGGACTTTGACTCTTATTTCAAATAGCTACCGGGGGGCGAGCGGGCCGCCAACAGAGGGGCCCCGTGCGGGGAACCGCGGCCGTGGGGCGACCCTGGGGCCCGTCGCCGAGCCAGGGTTTTCCCCTTACGGGACACAGGGGCAATAGCCAGGCCGGGCTGGGAGGGGGCGGGCGCCAGCGACCGCAGCGAGCAGAGGGAAGGCAGCTGCTCAGAAAATGCTCACATGGCCGGCGCATGCCCAGTCGCAGCGAGGTGGCTCATCCGGGGCGGAGCGGTCACATGGTCCCCAGTATGGCGACCGCCACCCCCCCCGGGCAGCTCTCGCAAAGCGGCAGCGCCGCCTTACCCGCCTTGGCAGATCCCGAGCATTCCCCGGAACGGGCTCCGCCCCCCGCCCCGCCCCTCGCCGGGCTGCTGGAACCGCGCGCGGAGGAGGGAGGGGGGTGCTGAGAGCCGAATGGAAACCGCTTCAAGTCGGCGTGGGGTGGGGTGTGCCTCTTGGTGCGGGCCTGTGGCAGCCTATAGAGGGCCTGGCTGCGCCGTGTGCACGGGAGGGAGCAGGAGCCGTTCGGGCTATAGCAGCAATACTGGCTGCAAGAAATCATATATCGAAGTAACAAGTTTCCTTAGTACACTAGCCAATGATGGCAAGAGGCAGGAGAGTTAAGGGGAAACGTGCATAAATGTTCACCCGCTGTCTTAGAGCGGTTGCTTAAAATGGGCAAGTAAAATATCATGATTATTACTCGTGGTAAAGGATGAGAGTAAGTTTTGCATCTGGGCTGGGAAACTTTCATGGCAGTTTGCTTGAAGTACTTAAAAATGCTTGTGGTTTGTATTTAGTTTTTAATAAGGCATCATTCCTGCACTTCGAGCATCTTTGAAACAATACAAACATCAAAGAGCGAGGCTAGGTCTACACTGCAGGCTTCTTGCGCAAGAACTGTTTTGTGCAAGAGTTCTTGCGCAAGAGCACATCCACACGGCCATGTGCTTTTTGTGCAAGAGCGTCCATGGCTGTGGACGCTCTCTTGAGCAAGAAAGCTCTGATGGCCATTTTAGCCATAGGGTTTTCTTGCGCAAGAAACCCCTGTTGCCCATCCACACTGCCTTCTTGTGCAAGAGGGCTTATTCCTTGTGGGGAGAGGAATAACTCTTGTGTAAGAAGCCCTCTGTTCCAATGTCTTACTGTACATTTACTTGCACAAGAATGCACGTGCAGTGTAGACGCTCTGCAAGTTTTTGGCTATTCTTGCGCAAGAAGCCTGCAGTGTAGGCGTAACCAGGGGTATAAGTGAATAGCTACTAAAATAGTGTTTCTTAAGGTGTTCCGCAAGACAGGTGGAGGTGTACCACGGCTTCTTAACTCCTTCCTCTCTCCCCGTGGAGACAGAAGCTCAGTTGGGACAACACGTGCAGCAATTAAAGGGGCCATGACCATGTTTTGTTGGGGTTTTTTTGCTCAACAACTTTCCCCCAGTATTCCACATAAATAAAAAAATTGGTGTTCCATGGTCTTAAAAGGTTTAAGAAACACTACTAAAAGATACAAATATTGCACTGTAGCACCTCCTGCTGGTCACTTCAGGGAACTATTTAAGTCCACAGGGCACCTCCTTCTGGCTGGTGTCTTCCAGCTCCTCACTCTATTTCCAGACCTGTGTCACCCCCTCATCACAACATCCTCTTCAGTACACTGCCCTCTAGCAGTGCCCATTCCAGTGGTATCTCATTCCCCTCCTAGGGCTTTAGCAGCAGTCCTGTGGTTCTGCTGCCAACTGTGACCTCCAAACCTAGCCTCCCTGTCTCAAGGGCAAACCTCAGGTTGTATAGGCCTCACCTTGGTGGCAAGATATGGTGCGGGGGGGGGGGGGGGTTGAACAGGTACCCAGGCCCACCCACTACTCTGAATCCCAACCCAGAGACCCTCTGGCAGCAGCCTTGTCCTGCCCTCTTCTACTCCCCTTCAGTGCTTTCTGTTCCTTGAGCCACTTCACCTGTGACCTTTTGCATCCTCCCAGCCCTAGTGGCAAGGCCAGCAGCCTGGCAGGTCTCAGGCAGGAGCCTCCCTCTCCAGCCTGCCCACCACTGCTCTTCCAAAGGTGCTTCCCCAAGAACCAGGTCCTGCACCTTCCTTGGGGTTGCCAGATGGTTTCAACAAAAATACCGGACACACTTGACATTATATCACAATCTACATTATATCTTATTTAGAAAATACATTTATATTTTCTCAATTTGTTTCCCAAACAGAACGCTCAAGTACTGGACTGTCCGGTTCAAAACTGGACACCTGGCAACCCTATCCTTGGTTAGCGCCTAACTGAGGCTTACTGCTGGGCAGCTCCTTATATACATGGCTGCCACAGCAAGCCACACCTTAACTGGCTACCAAAATGCCTCTCCCTCATTGGCCAGGGCTCTGCACAGACTCCCTCCAGCCTGCATTAACCCATTCTGACCAATGTGGAACAGTTGCCCCACTACATGCATACATTACAAAACTGTTTCTAAAGGCTAAGTTAACATATGGTCCATACCCTGAACAGCTTAGGCTGTGTCTACACTGGCCGCTTGAATTTGCGCAGGAACACTGATGATCTCATGTATGATCGTCAGTGTTCTTGCGCAAATACTATGCTGCTCCCATTCGGGCAAAAGCCCTCTTGCGCAAATGCTTTTGTGCAAGAGGGCCAGTGTAGACAACGTGGTATTGTTTTGCGCAAAAAAGCCCTGATGGCTAAAATGGCGATCGGGGCTTTCTTGCGCAAAAGCGCGTCTAGATTGGCACGGATGCTTTTCCTCAAAAGCACTTTTTGCGGAAAAGCGTCCCTGGCCAATCTAGACGCTCTGTTCCGAAAATGCTTTTAACAGAAAACTTTTCCATTAAAAGCATTTCTGGAAAATCATGCCAATCTAGACGCAGCTCTTACAGTCTAAGGTACTGAATGTCATATTTGTGTATAACTTAGCCCACAGTAAAACTAGAACATGTAAATGTTTCTGCAATACGAATTTAATAAATCAATGCTAATCCTGAGAGAGGTGGGATGCCTGATCCCTCAGGCTTGGCGGCCTAATTCCTGGGAAAGTTGGTATTGCACCCAGAGACTATGATTTTAAGTTTTAGCTGTGGAATAGAATTTTGATATTTATATAGTGCTAATATTCATAGTATTTCACCTACTTTACAAAGCAATGGATGTGATGGATACATGCAAGAATTGTGTAGATAAACATCAAATTATCACAGTGCCTTGGGCATTAGAACTTGTGCTTTTGTGTGTTTTAAAGAGGAAACTGTAATTTGTCTTTTCAAATAGTGCAACAGGTGTTTTGATTTCACATGCCATCAAAGTGTGGCCCTACTGAGAGTTCAGTGTCCCTTTCTCTCTGCCTTTTTTAGTCAGTATTGGGCTAAAGCTCAAAACCTGCTGTAGAATTTGAACTCTCCAACCTGTGTACCATCAGTCCTCCTTTCAAGTTCAACTTTCTTGCTGTGATCCCTCTAGTTATGAAATCATCTCCTCTAAAAATAGGTGAACTAATCAGAACAGACTTGTGGTTCTCACACTTACCTGGTCCCTTCCATTTCAAAACTAACACATTTTAAAAGATTTCAAAAGTGCAACTGTTTAATGAATAGATCAAGATCTACTTTAATTTAAAACAAGTGCAAGCAATTCACAAATATAGAAAGTGTTTTAAATTAAAAGCCTGCTTAAAAAGGCTCTGCTCCTTTGCATAAAAAGGCAGGATACCTGGAAATACAGAAAATTTTTGCATCAAAGTTTCACCAACATGGCTAGATGATTTCAAATTATTTATTACAGATAAAAGTCTAAAGCAAGATCTGTAACAGGACAGGTGGTAGACCAGGGGTGGGCAAACACCAGCCCATGGGCCGGATCCGGTTCTCCAGGGTTAGCCCCGGCAGGCCACTGCTGCTATTGTTACCTGTGTCTCTGCAGGTATAGAAAATTGTAGCTCCTGTTGGTCACCAATTGCCCTTCCCAGCCAATGGGAGCTTCAGGAAGCAGCGTCCCAGTCGGTGCTGCTTCCCACAGCTCCAATGGACCGGGAAGGGAAATCTGCAGCCAACAGGAGCTGCAATCGCCCGTACTTGTGGAAGTGCAGGCAAATATTGTGGTGGCAGTCCACTGGGCCTAACCCTGGTGAACTACTACTGTTTTATTGCTCACCACTGTGGTAAAAGGAAAGAGGAGGATAATCACCTAAAGAAAATTCAGTAATGAGGTTAAGTTTTTAGGCAGCTGGGGTGCCCTAAAATAACCCAAATTTCTATGATCTGTATAATTTGGCTGCAAAATGGAATCCCAGTTTCACAGATAAGACTAAGTTTCAGGTATCTGCATGATTCTAAACACATTACTGTCCATGTTAAAACCTGACCTAGGAGTCAAAATGACCTTTACAATCTGACTGATCAACGATCTTATAAAAAAAATTCTAAATTTACTTCAGAAAAGATGGAAGGGGCTCCTTAGACAAACAAATCTTTAAATCTATCGGGACGGGGGAGATGCCAATAACAAACCACACACAACCACACCCTTCCCTCATCACCCTTTGCTGTAACAAACTTGGGAGGTGGAAGCCAAACATTCTTGCTAAGAAAATAAACATCTTCCAATGGGATAAACAAACAGGACATCTTCAACTTTTTATTGAGCCTGTTACAGGATTCACAATGGATACGAAGTGCTACCCAACACCTGTTTCAAGGCAGCATTTGTTGATATGAATCCAATGTACCCAGGGGGATGTAGACCCTAGGATAAACTTTCTGAAACCCTTCTTATTGAGGGCACCATTTTACCTCCCGTTTCAGTCCATGTTAGAGAAGGCAGTGGTGTCACATATCACATATTATGAAGCTTCAGCTTCAGGATTCTGGTGGCAGGCAGTAGAGAAGACAAAGAGACACTTAGGAGTGTCATCCCTCCGCACATATAAGATCATGCAATGGACTCAAGATAGACCATCTTTTTGTCTTTTAAACCACATATATTCTCCATCGCAATGAAGCAGTTTAGAATGAAGGCAATTGGAAACCAATGAAACATATCACATCTGTCCTCTAGGTAGCTTTTTCAGGCCCAATGTCCACACTTGTGACACAAGACAAAATAATATGAGGAAAAAGTCTCAAAACGTGTTTAAATCCTTGTGCATTGTTTAAGATAAGACTTTTTAGGACATCGGTGTCCCAAAATGTGTGTCTTATAGGTCAGCTCAGGACTCCAGTGTACTACTAATATTAAAAACAAAGATCACATTTCTGTTTGGGAAATATAGTTCCAATTTGGTAGTTTGCAGACACTTCAATATCCAAATTCCAATATTTTTAAAATGCCATTCTTGTAAGAGAAATATGAGATTCCAGAAGCTATATAATGCCTCTATGTTGTTCTTGAAAGATACTGGGTCTTACTGGGAGACAGTCTGACTTGATTGTCTTCAGCAAAAGAGAAGCAGCTAAAGGCTGAGAGGGGAATTTTCACATTCATCCTTTCAAAAAAATACTGACAAGTTCTAAGTATTGTTCGCAGAGTGACGCTGTTTGGGTCTTGGTCAAGTACAACCAGTATGTCCAGCATTGACATTGCATTTCCAGTGCTGGGACACTGGCTTTTCCTCATGCCCAGAATCAGCAGGTGGAGGTGCGCTTCCTGTACTGTTGAATAAGGGGCACCAGGCACTCTGGAAGTCCAGTCTGAAGCAAAAAGGGGTGATCCAGAAGTTCCTGTGCTGTTGCTCTTTCCAGGGGATCTCGTGTTAACATCCTTTCCAAGAAGTCTCTCAGAACTGGGGAAGTCTGGAAAAAGAACAAATCAGGTCAAGCAATTTATGGAATCAGGTCAGAGTTTACACAATAGTATGATATATTAATAAACAGTCTATCTGGATTTCAGCTACTTAGTTTAAAAAAAGGTTCTTGCTCTTGATCAACTCTAGGGCTAAGTCTACACTATTGTGTAGCTTTTTCCAAAAAAAGGCTAATTGTGCTCTGCAATTTGCGTAGCTTTTTCCGATTGCTTTTCCAGAAGAGGCTTTTCAGCCTTTTGGCCCTATCTAGATGGGGCCAAATGGCGGAAAAGCCTCCTCTTTTGGAGGAGCCCTTATTCCTCATAGAACAAGGTATACAGGGCTCCCTGAAAGAGAGCGTTTGCTCTTCTGGAAAAAAAAAAAAAAAAAAAAAAAAAAAAAGAAGCAGCAAGCAGCAAAAAGAGCAAATGTGTTTCCTGGACACAGCAGAGAGGTATCCGAGAAAAACCCAGCAGTCTAGATGTACCCTAAGTGAAATATCAGGTGTTCCCCTCTCCCCCCCGCAAAACAAATATTCAACAGGGGAAAGATCCCTTTTGGATATTCTGCAGTACTTCATATTAAAACTAGGTGCTATATTTACACATTTGTGTAGGTCATGATTTTTAATGGTGTTGGCAAATGGGGACTATGGGATTATCTCTTCTTGTCCCCAGCTTTATGTTAGCTTTTGCCTCTCTGTTCTTTGCTCTGTGTGAACATAAGGAAACTCACTAGAACTCTTGTTTGCTGAAGTTACAATATATCCCTTCAGAAATGAGGATTTTAGGAAATTAATTCTTGTTCCTTCTAGTCACATAGATTGGGGAAAATGGAAAAAGGTAGCAACTTTGGGAAAAAATTCAGGATGAATCTCCAGTGTCTGGAGAGGAAATCTGATCGAGCTGATATATGAAAATGAATAAATCTGAACACCCTTAAAACATTATTTCTGAATTCCATTGCAATGTTTTAATAATTGTAATGGGGGGATATGTTGATATGGACCCCTCCCCTTAATAACAAAAGCTGTTTGTCTCATGTCACATGTTGGACATTTAATTATCTATATCAGGATTAAAAATAGGCAACAAGTAATCACTATTCACACATCTATTTTAATGTCACTAATTAAACTGGTTTTCATATAGAGATAATTTTCAGATTCTACCAACACTATTTGCATTTAGTAGCACTGTGCTGCCTGGGTAATTTCACTGACTTGATTGATGGTACGAGACATTATTCAATTAAATGCACATAGCAGAATCTGGCCTTTAGTACTTAGACTAAAAATCCTCCATGTATTGGTTACAATTAGAAAGAGAATGTTACAAATGGGACACACTCCATAGTTAAATTCCGCTTAATCTGATCCACTCAGTACCGCACAAGTTGATCATAACAACAGTTAATTGCAGTGATGGAACACTGAATCCTCAGTTATAACTGAGCTCCACTCACATGGCTGGAGGGAGAGCTGATCATAGACATTTTTATGGTCCCCATTCTGGTCCCAATGTCTGCTGAAAACCAGTTCAGGCTCCCATCCAAGACAATTTAGAGGGCTCAAGGGCTATAAATTGTGCTGGTTGGTAATTGCCCCTAAGCGGTAACCCCATCGGCCACGTGTCACTCTTGAGAGAGGGATGGCAGAACTGGCTCCATGTCACTAATGTCCTTTCCCTGGGGCAAAAGTCTGGTCCTGAAATTTTAATATTAGTGTTGTAAAGGCAAAAAAATCCCACAGCAATTTCTACTAATTTTATTCTGTTAAATTCACATTGTACTCTCAGTCAAATAATTCAGATCTAATAGCTGAAGCTCAGATACATTGGAAGAACATGATTGTTCACAAAGCTATAAAAATTATTTGGTTTCCAATGTTTGGAGTGAAATAAAAAGAAAAATGTTTTAACTCATGACTGAAGAGGAAATCACTATTTCCAAATATCAGTGCTAATTTTCCATGAGTAGTGATCAAGTTAGGTTAATGATCAGAGCGGCTAATTGCCTGAGCTCTCATCAGAATATAGTTTACACACTAGCCACTAGGTGTCAGTGCCTTATCATGGCACCGAGAGCTGAAAGAGACCTTTGTGTAGTATCTTCTGAGCTATACAGAAGCTTTGGGATAAATCCACCAGCCTATGGCCTCCAACAGGAACAAAAGTGACTCCCAAGATACAGTGTCCTGGTGAGATTGGGATTCCATAGCCAGATGTGATAGATGGTTTATTAATATATCTGGACTTCAGCTACTTAGTCCCCCAGAAGGCAATCAACGATTCATCAGATGCCAAAGTGCCTTCCAAACATACTGACCTTGTGAGAATTTTTCAGTTTCGGAGGAGAACTGTCACGGAGTCTCTTCATTGCTTGGACTGGGGAGTCACTGAAATAGGGGGGTTCTCCATCCACCATCTCTATCACCATGATCCCTAGAGACCAGATATCCACCTACAGCAGCAGAGCATTACAACTGTGAACAAAGTTAATAGCAAGAGCCAACTGCTCTTTATTCATGAGCTCTTTGGGGTAAAGCAAGTGCTGTAACATCTCAGCTCTCTGATCTTAGTGAAAAATTGAAGTATTAATCCAGATTGGCACTAACTAGACCCCTTGCATGCAGTCTTAGCATAAATTGTGAAGACTGAATGGATTATGGAGACTGTGACTGAGCCATAATAATGATGTAGTTTCGAGAAGACTCAATAGTCATTGTTCAAACTATCTGTTCTGCAGATAAATAAAGGCCTGGAAAATCTCCAGGCCTATCAATCTTGTATCTGTCTCCTGCACATTTCATAAAAAATGTGTGTGCAGGTTTGTGCCTGTTCTATTTTCCAGGAGGAGAGATGAGGGAAAGGGGATCAATTCAATCAGTGATTTCATATCATGTCCCAAGCTGCGCCTTGCTTGAATCTGTCCACACATGCAGAGTTATAGCAAGAGTCAGTAACAATTCGTTTTACATCCTTACATATTTTCACCATGTCAGGGACAACTATGTAGTAACTAAGTTTTCTGACATAGTTGTATTTATGTTGGTATGGGCCCAAATGGTTTCCTCAGAAGAGGAACAGATTGTTATCTCAGTGAAAGCTCATGATATCATCTACATGTTTTGTTAGTCTTTAAAGTGCTGCTAGACTATTCATTGTTTTTTAAGTTTTTCCAGTTACAGACTAACTTGGTTACCCCTCTGAAGTCTGTAATACCTGTTATTTGCCAGCATTTCAATTAGGAAAATGGTAGATTACCTCAGTAGTATATGGGGCCCTTGAAATAACCTCTGGAGCCATCCAGTAGGGAGTTCCTACCAGGGACTTCCTTTTTGGTACATCTTTACTGATCTGAGCACAGAAGCCAAAATCTGAGAGTTTCACCTGTGTGAGAAGGGAAAGAAGGATGATCAATGAAATCTTTAAACAAAAGGAGGGAGTTGACAATGGCACAAAGATAAAGACCAAGTGGACAAAGATGACTGGATAAGATAAAAAAGAAAAAAGAAAAAGATGGAAAACAGTAAGAAGGGGAAGAAGACTAAATAAGGTTACAGCAGCAGAATATCAACGAAAAAGTGAAAATAGGGAAGATGAGAAAGGGAAGGAAAGGCTGTTTGGAAAGGTGAAATGAAAGAACCTAGGTGAATTGGACACTCGGGAAGTTAAACAGAAGAAGCCTACCCTTCCATCAAGGGTCAGGAGAATGGAGTCGCTCTTAATGTCTCTGTGAATCACACCCTGGGAATGCAAGTATGCAAGGGCTTGTAGCACCGACTCACACACTGTTGCAATCTGTTCCTCATTTAGCCTGAAAGAAAGCCCAGAATTGTAAACATGCATCACGATTAACATTGTACAGTTTGAATCAATGAAAATCTCCTAAATGTGCAGTGCGACCCCTCAATTTTCCTTTCTGTTATCCGTAATTTTTCAAGATGTTTACTTTTAGTTCACAATGACCAACTGCCCACATCACAAAAAAAAAAAAAAAAAAAAAAAAAAAAATGAGCACAATCAGTACTAACGGGTACCATTGTGGGTAATTTTTGCAATAGAAGCCAAGGAGTGTATGAGCCTGGAGCCTGAGCTATTTTATAATTTGAGCTCTGAGTGGTTCTTCCAGCTCAGGATTGAAGCAAGGCAATGTGGGGAAGTTTGCATTACCAGGGTACTTCTACAGTGCACAGCTATTTTGAAATAAGCTATTTTGGAATAACTATTCCGGAATAGCTTATTTCAAAATAGCACATCTACACTGCAGGGAAGCTTCAAAATTAGTCCAAAGCAGGTTTCCCAAATGTAGATGTGTGATCTCAATTTAGAACTCCAGGAGGCAGCCGGGAGGAATAACTTAAGATGGCTTGGGGCAGGGGGAGGAATTTAATATAGCAGCAGTGGAGCATCTACACACGCCTTATTTCGAAATAGCTAATTCAGAATAGGTGTTATTCCTCGTGGAATGAGGTTTACAAAAGTCAGAATAAGCTGTCGGTTATTTCAAATTTATTTCAAAATAACAGAATGGCTGTGTAGACGCTCACACTGTTACTTCGAAATAACGCTAGTTATCTCAAAATAACAGTGCAATGTAGACACACTCCCACTGCCCTGTTGTGTTGATAAGTAGAGTTTTGTCTCGAGGGCTGGCAATCCAGAATCTTTCACAAATATTGCATTCAGACAAATCATGTTTGTAAAACAGATTTTAGATTTAAACAAGAGCTCTCCCCCAAATTCATATTCCAACCTGCTACTCTATGCCAGTGGTTCTCAATCTGTGGCCCAATCAGAACACAGGTATGGCTCAGACGACACCCTCTGGGCCATACAGGTAGTATATATATATTGTGTGCATGCAACCCAGATAACATATAGAGAGCTACATATGTGGCCTACAATGAAAAATGGGTTGAGAACCACTGCTCTCTAAGCAATTTCTGCAACAGAGATCAGACTGCTTCAGAATGTGGGCAAAATATCTAACACACGGAGGAAGGTTTTACCCAATAGTAATAATTCTATGACTTGTGGGAAAGGCTGTGTGATTCCATGCAGCAGTGATCTACATAAGCAATTTGATGAAGTATCTTTTCCAGGTTTTATGCAATTGTACAGTTTGGACACTGTATCTAACTAATTTCCACTTTGTGCTAAAACTGGCATAAGAAAGATGTTTTAAAAAGAATATCTGACCACAGGAAGCTTGGCCTTATCACTTAAATATGAGATAAGAAGTCACAAACTCCTCAGTTCAAACCCTACTTCTGTAACTCTACAGAAACAACTAAAATTCTCTGATCTCTGCAAGGACTTGTCTGCCTGGCATATGAATGCCGAATCTTTCACAACATAAATCATTTATGCTCTCTGTGTCTCAATTTCTCCATCTATAAATCAGGATTAAATGAATGTTACTCATCTGTAACCAGAGTTTTTTTAAAAGGATTCTGCACATTCCTGCTTATGGCATGTTCCTGAGTGTTCTGAGGGCAAGGCTATAGAAGAAGTGAAGCATTTTGGATGCCTCAGTGCCTTCTACCAACTCCTTAGTGTTCTAATTACAATCTTAGACCTAAGGAAGAAGGGAAGGTGCACAGGGTGTGTGAATGTGTGCAATCCATCTCTAAGAACTCCAATTACTGGTGAATAACCTTCATTCCTTCTTCAAGTAGGTCCCCACTCATGAGGTAGTTTGATAAACAATACCATCATTTGTGAAAGGTGGGACATGGATTCCTGGATAACAGAGACTAAAGTACCACTCTACCAAACTAAGCATCTGACCATGAGACCTAGCATTGTGAATAGTGTTTTATGAATGTGTGATTAGAGCTCTGCAAATTTCTACAATGAAACCATACCTAAGGCATAATATGGAGGCCACCTTCGCCCTTGTGGAATGTGATTTACTGTAGGACTATACATAAGAACATTTAGTTTAATGACAAGCTGTTAGCAGGAAGATACCACAACTGGCCCAAAATAAAACATCTGGTAAAGTGAACAGGGTGTTTCTGATGCTCTGGAAACCTTAAGGACTAGGTGACCATTGGGTGATCAGCTTAATGGCCTGCAAACAGCCTTGTTTTGTCTCTTAAGTTTGAGCAGTCCTGGAAAGACATGACCATGCCAATTTGTACTGGAATACTAGTTTAATCAGGTAATTTTCTACAGAAGGGGGGATGGAGAACAAAGGATTCCCACCCAAAAGGAAGTCTATTTAAGCTGAAACACTATCAGTCTTTTTGTCTTTGGTTGGGGTGATCCACCCAAAAAGATAGCCAGGGACCCAAGTCAGAGTAAAGATCTTCTCTGACTTGAAGGTTTGCCTGAAATAAGAACAGTTTTATGGTAAATTTGCAATAGCGTTAGTGTATTAGAACTAACTATGCATTTTCTTTTATTTTAATTCTGCTTTTTTTTTTCCCATTTGCAACCACTAAAATCCTACTGTTTGTACCTAATGAAATTGTTTTTATTTACTAGTAAGCCCAGTATAATTAATTGTTACTGGGGGGGGCAATCAGTGAGCATATCCTCCTTTCATTGGAAAAGGGGGCTTACCTGAATGAGCTTTCAACGTGTGAAACTGTCACACAGCGAAAGACAGATTGATTTGAGGTTTTGATCCCATTTGGGGCTTGGTTGCCTGGATGCTGTGCCCATGAACTGCATTTGCCTAGAGCTGAAGTGATTCAGTGTCTGTATTGTTCTTGGGGGGGGGGGTGGGAGAGGGGGGGAGGAAAGAGTATCTCAGCTCTGCGCCTTGTCTGGAGGAGACCAGAAGATCTGGCACAGTAGGACAGGGTGGTGAGGAGCTCCAGAAAGCAAGAAGGCATGTGTCAGTGGCTTTATCAGCACACCTAACTTAAGAAATCTACCTAAGGCACCAAGTCTTTGAAGAGGTTAGATCAGCCCAGAGAGGCTTAATTCCACAACTGGAAGGAATTGAGACAGCCAGAGTGCCATGTCCCATTTTGAGGCCTCACCCTCAGAATATTCAGGGACAACGGAGAAGAGAGGGGAGCAGTAGCGGGTGTGAGAGTGCTCCAGCAAGCACTGCAATGAAGTGTTCCATCATCAAAGTCATGCACTAGTGATGCAGCATTGCTGGTAATGTTTACAGGCCCCTTGTGTACATCTACACAGCAACATTATTTCAAAACAACTTAGTCCACGTCTATACAGCAGGCAGTTATTTTGAAATACTGTCAAACCGGGGACTTCTTACTCCAACTCCTGTAGCCTTCCTTGTATGAGGAGTTAGGGAAGTTGGAGGAAGAGTGCAATTGATGTAGCTCAATTTGCATAGCTTATTTTGAATTAAATCCTGCTGCGTAAACGCACCCTTGAAGAAGAATGTTATTTGCCCCACACATAGTAGATGTTTATAAAGCAGAACAAAAGAAAGTGCAGTGTCTGTAATTTGTTTATTTACTTCATTCGTTAGCAGATATGATTTAAGGAAGTGTCCAGATCACAACATACTTTGGAGGATTCAGGTAGGATTTACCAGCTGATCCCAACTCACCCTAATGTTGTACCATCAAAAACTAGTTCAAGGTGTTCTCCAGTGGCTACTGATAAGCTCCTTGGACTGCATTCAGTAGAACCTCAGAATTACCAACCTCTTAGGAATGGAATTTGTTTGTAACCCTGAAATGTTCATAACTCTGAGCATAATGTTATAGCTGTTCTTTCAAAAGTTTACAACTGAACAGACTTAATACAGCTTTGAAACTTTACTATGCACATGAAAACACTGCTTATAACCATATTAATATAAATGAAACAAGCACAGAAAGTTTCCTTACCTTGCCAAACCTTTTTAAAAACAAAAGCACAAAACTTTCCTTTTACTTTTTTAGTTGTTTATATGTTATACAGTACTGTACTTTACAGTATTTGACTTTGCTGCCTGATTGCTAACTTCTGGTTCCAAATGAGGTGTATAGTTGACTGGTCAGTTCATAAATTTGAGGTTCTACTGTATTACACTCAAATCTAGTTAAAGTGCAGAGTTTTGTAAGTCCAGTATTTCAGATACTGAGTCACTAGTAGAGACAACTTTGGCCTATATGATCGTGGTGCTTCCCACTTCCTAGGTCAGAGGAACAATTACTCATTTCAAAAGAATTTGTGGCTTTGGTTATAACGTTTGATAATTGCAGGGCATTGCAATCATGAGAATTACAAAATCTTTGTAGAATAAGTTAATCGAACGGAATTTCATGACACAGGCCCTACAGTCATGCTATCGTCCATCAGGTAGCATAATTCTTTGCTTTGTGCTTCATACCTGATTTGAGAGACAATGTCTGTGAGGGCTCCTCCCTGCAAAAATTCCATGAGCACCCAGAGTTCCTCTCCCACCAGATAGCTTTTATACATCTCCACCACATTGACGTGCTGATAGTCTCTCATAATCACCACCTGAGAAAGTAGGGAATATGTTTCACTACACAACGACATTACCCATAAAGCAAAGACCGCCCCCAAAGAGCCAAGTGGGTTCCATTCATCTTTCTGTCTCACATGTGATGTAGGCTCCCTGAAGCACTCTCATACTCCCTCTCATTTTTGTCACCAGACTCACTTCATGAAGAGGGTCCTTCTCTGTCCTCCTTTTACTATCCTCATCTCCTTACCATCTTCTCTGCATTACAGATAAAGATGAGCCTATTGCTGTTCTTGCTTCGTTACAGAAAACACATTCCTCTACTCTCCCATTACCGTCCTCACCTCATTAAAAAGAAGTTCCCGTCGCTGCTGCTTTCTCAAATCCATCATCTTTACTGCCACCTGTCGCCCAGAGTGCTTCTCACGAGCGATGCAGACAATGCCTGTGGACCCTTCACCAATCTTCACATAGTTCTCCAGCAATGTCCGGGGATCCCCCTGGTCTACTACCATTCTGAGGGCTGCCTTGAACTGTTCATGAGTCACAATCACAGGGTTTTCATTGGCCAACTGTCCTTTTGCAGAAGAGTCTTGGGACAGGTGAAGGTTGCTGGAACTGGTCTGAGTGTGTCTGTTTCTGGGGGATCCTGCTGGTGACGGCCTACCCTGTTGCAGTGTGGTTGCTGTCTCCGTTATCGGGCTCTTCTGTGGGGTATCAGCTTCTGAAATCATTCTGGTTAAATCTGGTACTGGCTGGTCAGGCGGAAGAGACTGGGCTTTGGTTGCAGGGCTGCGTGGAGAACCCCAGTGCTGGGGTCTGAAGAAAGCATTAGACTGAGAAGAGTGAATTTAAAAGTGTTGATTAGATTAGTAATAAACAGAAGGCTGTAGAGATCAGAAGTATGTTATGCTTGAGTGGTCCAGTGGATAGTGCACGAGACTAGGAGTCAGGAGAGCTGAATGCTATTCCCTGTCCTGCCACTGACCTATGGGATGACTTGGGACAGGTCACACAAGCCAATAATTTCAAAAATAACTAGGGATTTGGGTGTCCATCTTAAGAGACCTTCAAAGGATTGATTTTAAGTCAATCAGGCCCTAGAAAGTCTCTCAAACCGGACACCCAAATACGGAGGCACCCAGAATCACTAGGCACTTTTGAAAACATGGTTTTCTCTGTATCTCATTTTTTTCCATCTGTGAAAATAGAGGATAATGAGTCATACATACTTTGTAAATCACTTGGTGTTGATGGATGAAAAGTATTGTGTAAATATTCAGTTACGAATGCAGGGAGAATTTTAAGGAGCTAGAACATAATTCCCTAAATTGGAATTTGGCCAAGACAGAGTTAACATGCTTTGTTTTGGGAAAAGTGTCATGGGATTTTAAACAATCTAACTGGGCAGTATCTCATTGGAAAAGTCTTACCTCCAGCAACACAGAGCAATGTGACACCTTACTATGCTACAGGTTCAGGCCTGACTCATAAGGAATCTGAATTACCAATACTCTTTCCTGCAGTACTCAGGGCTCCCTCTCTCTTGTGATCTCCTACTCAAGTATTAAATAGACCCAGTCCTATTTAGGTTCTGAGAGCTAATAAGATCACAGCTTGCAGTGATAGGACTTCAGAATATACATACTTTCACACAAAGCGCGGATCACTTTTTTGAAAGAGAGCACCCAGACAATCTAGATGCTCTCTTTCAAAAAAGGCCTGTTTGCGGTCAAGAATGCTTTTTTTCGAAAGAGCTCATTCGAAAAAAGGCGTTCTTCCTCGTAAAATGAGGTTTATCGCTGTCAAAAACACCGCCGTGTTCTTTCAATTTAATTTCGAAAGCACACGGCGGCAGTTTAGGCGCAGGTGAAGGTTTTTCAAAAAAAGGCCACTTTTTTTTTTTAAAAACCCTGTAGTCTAGACATAGCCAGAGAGTTGAAAGCTGATGGCACAGGCTTAGAGGGAAAGACGAATAATAGTGACTGCTATAGGGAGAATTCTTTACTTTAGAAATCTTCTTAAAACATCCAGAGAGAGACTAAACTAGATCTTAACTATATAAGCCTACATTTTTATTAAGGATTTCTATTAACAATAAAAGCTACAGAAGTGTAACATTTCCATACACATACTCATTTTCAGGCACTCATATATAGGCACCCATGTACGCCAGCATGGGTAGTCACTATGCAGTCAGGAGCGTACACAGAGCACAAACACACACAAAAGTAACTGCCAGTTAGAGATTACTTCCTGTTTCCATAAAAGCTTTACCCCTGCATTCCAGCACAGACATGCTCCTGACAGGAAGGTATTTATTTCTGAACTCTTATTTTGTTGCACAAAATAGGGGTTTTTAAAAAAAAAAATAACCTAAAGCACGCAAAAGGCCTTTACTTGCACACAGGCTCATACATGTCTAACCACATGCATTTCCTGCTCCAATCCTCTATCACCCCATGGATACACACATTCCTAGGTTAAAAGTCACAGAGGGGTAGCCATGTTAGTCTGTATCTGCAATGATGACTAAGGCAAGGACATATATCACATAATCCTAGTTAGTGACCCAGACCCTCCAGAGGAAAGTGAAAAAAACCATGTCATTGCCAATTTGACACGAGAGAAAAAAAACCTTCCAGACTCCACATACAGCCATCAGTTAGACCAGCGCTACTGAACACACAGCCCATGGGCCGGCCCGTTTGTTTGTGGCCCACAGTGCAGTTTGGGTTTATGCAGGGCTCAACATATGGCCCGTGCATGGGAGCCAAAACAAAAAAGTAGTCAATATAATGGTCTTCTGTTGACATGCATTTTAGTAGTTACATTCCTGGACTGTCATTGCTCATTAAAAGTGCTGTCATATAGGTGGAAATATTGCATTTTATTAATATCAGCAGAACTGACTTAAATAGGGCCCGCGTGTTGTGTAGTCTCGCCTTAATCTTTGAATTCATGCCTGTCAGTGTGAAAGAAGCTATTTGCATATATATGCAACCCAGTGAAGTTGCGGCCCTCAGTGTGTACTGTGAATATCATTGTGGCCGCCGGGGCTTCCAGAGTTGAATAGCCCCGAGTTAGACCCTGAGCAAGTGACAACAGCCAGCCAAGCATCTGAGAGAGACACTGCTCGGGACTCTGGCCCACCACATCCAGTGTCCCATCTCTGATTCTTCAGAGGAAGAATATAAAAAACTTCCCAGAATACACTGCGGGATAATCCCTTTCTCACTCTGCTGGTGGCTTGCAGGATCCCTGTAGCATTAACTTCAGGAGCATAAGATAGAAACCAGATGTGAACCCGAGGGCCATTGAGCCCTGCCTACTACTCTTTCCGGAAAGGTTCAGTTTGCATCTGTAGTCCTATTCGACACATACAGTGTATCTATATCAACAGCATGTGGAAACTTGGGGTGTAAATCTACTTTGCTTTAGTCTGCTGTGCACTAAGGCTATGTCTTCACTGCAAGTTCCTCCGGCAGTAAATATGCTAATGAGGGGCTCATTAGCATAAATTATGATCTAATTAGCATATTTTCTGCCATTTCTTTTTGTGCAAGGGGTTTTTGTGCAAAAAGAAGCAGTGTGGATGGGGGTTTTTTGCACAAAAACCCTGTTTTGTGCAAGAGCCTTATGTATGTCCCCGACAGGCATATGGCTCTTGCGCAAAACAGGATTTTTGCACAAAAAGGAAACATCCACACTGCTTCTTTTTGCACAAAAACCCCTTCTGCAAAAACAGATTGGACGAGATTATGCAAATGAAGCATGAGAAAATGCTAATCCACGCTTTATTTGCATTGCCTTTTCTGGCAAAACTCATAGTGTAGATGTAGCCTAAGTGTTCAAGTGGTCCCTATGGCCATGTGCTAAAAGCTTTCTAGTGTGCTATGATTTACTCCCATTTCAAAACAGAGTAAATTAAAGCACACTGTGGAACTTTCAGTGTGTAGTAGCAGGGTCCACACAGACAACGTTAGGCATATTAGTAAAAAGGTTGATATATATCACAGCTTTCCACATACTAAGCCCTGGTCTACACTAAGGAGTCATTTCGAAATAACTCCCCTTATTTCAAAATAACAAGCAGAGTGTCTACACTACCAAGCCTGTTATTTCAAAATAACAGGATCATTATTTCAAAATAATAACTCCTGCTTTCCACGAGGAATAATGCATATTTTGAAATAGTTATTTCAAAATAGTGGTAGTGTGGCTGTTCCACTGCTGCTATTTCGAAATGACTACTCCCCAGAGTCATTCAAAGTAACTACTCCCCAGTGCTTCCTGAGGCGCTAAATGAAGATAGCGCATCCACATTAAGGGAGACTGCCTCAGACTAATTTAAAGGCTTCCCTGTAGTGTGGACTTGCTATTTCAAAATAGTTATTTTTGGAGTTATTATTTTGAAATAAGTTGTTTCAAAATAATTTCCTAGTGTAGACAAGCCCTGAAAAAAGGTTTGCGAGTATAGCTCTATCCTCCTAGAAGATATAGCTCCTAATAGAGTATTTTTGCCAGTACAAGGTAAGCCCCAACCAAGCCCCAACCAAAACCAGCAAATGCACTTTAGACCTGCTATAGCTGGCTGTAGTTTTGACCTATGCTCAGAAGCCTACTTTGTGAGAAACATTATCATTTGTCTTTGCACGAACAAAAGAGGAAGGAGAGTTTAGTTCTGTATCTTTGATCAGGACATCTTTGAACATCTGTAAGTATGTGGTTTGCCATCAGAATTGCTTGAATATGAAAGAAAAAAATGAAGCGCTATAAATTCTTCAGTAAATAAATGTAAATAAATATACCTTTATGTGCAGGGTGGAGACTGACTTAGAATCACCAGATGAGAACACACTTCGTAACAACCTCCGCTTCAAGCTGTTTTCTCTTGATTTGGGGCAAGGGCTGCCCTCCCCAGAAGGCCTGGGATTCATTTGTGCCACCAAGCAAGGCTGGGGCCAGCATTCTGAGCTTCTTTCAGCCTTGTCACTCTTCCCAACCAGAACACAGGGGCGTTGTTGGTACTGTGAAACTGAAGTGATCTGGATGCAGCCTCTACCCTCACCTTGAAATTCTGAAGGCCCAAGGGACTGTGCTTTCATTACCATACCATTTGGAGGAGACTGCCCATCCGTCTTGGGTTTATAATCTGGCCACATAGTCTGCCTTCGGATTGCTTTGCTTCCACCATTGCAGTTGAGGTAGTTTCCATATTTGTCTTCCCAGTCAACTTCAGGGTTCTGAAGATACATGTCTGGGAGCCTGTCATCTCCCAAAAGTCCAAGTGACTGAGCTCTCCTCCTGCTGGCAGGGCTCTTTCCCCTCAGAGTGTTGGAACTGATGACAGAAAGCTTCTGAATATCATTCAATATCTCAGAGATATATCCCTCCACTTCGATGGTGCTGCCCCTCACCACAGTCTGTCAAACATACAGAAACAAAAGACAAAGTTAGAGCTTAACCCTAAGGGCTCAGGAGCTCAGGGGCAGGAGTTTTGTGTTTGGCTAGTCTTTGAAGTTCAGGGCAGGGGGAAACATTTGGCTTCTCTATTATTTTTACTTTCTTCAAGTTTGATGAAGTGTAAATCACTGTGACAAAGACTGGCACTAACTAAAGTAACAGAGCAGAGAGGCACTGTGTTCCTCACACTGCTCTTCTAATGCATCTCAATCCTGACCTGCAACATACCTACTAGTTCCAGGACTGGGCTCTCCTTCAGTCCTGACTTCTTTTTATTTCTGCTGTTACACTGGGCGCTCACCTCATTTTGTAATCACACCTCACATGAAATGCCACCCACCCACCCACAAAATGTCCTTGTTGGAAAAATTGTGCATTGAACTAGCAATGAGTCCTTAGAGTTGGGTTAAGAACTTTGATTTTGAGCACTGGGCAAAAGTTTCTTCTTCATTTATTGGGCACTACTTTCACGAGTAAGTCTCCACAAATCCCAGCACTTCTTAATCTCTACCTACACATCCTTTTCTCCTACAGCTCTGTTAATGCACACATAGGTACTGACACCATGGGGGCTTCAGTCCTGGAGCACTCATGGAAAAAAAATTAGTGGGTGCTTAGGACTGCCTCCCACCCACCAGATACCCCGCTGATCAACCTCTTCTCCTCCCACCCAGCACCTCCTGTTCACCACTGATCAGCAGTTCTGCAGCGTGCAAGAGTTCAGAAGGAAGCGGAGGAGCAGGGACAGGGCACACTCAGGGGTAGGGATGTAAAATAGCATTTAAAATGCTAACAAGTTAAACTGTATGTTTAACTGGTAACCGCCCACAGCATCGCGCCATGAGCAGTGGGCCCATCCAGGCAGGAGCAGCTTCCCATCCATGGTGCAGCCTGGTGGGCCCAGCCGGGTTGGGCTCGCCACTCTGTACTGCAGGCTGGGGGCTGCTCTGGCTCAGCCAAATACCAGTTAACCGGTTACACCCTTACTCAGGGGAGAGGGCAGAAAGAGGCAAGGAAGAAGTGGAGCATGTGTGGGAAGGGGTGGCATGAGGTACTGGCAGAAGGGATGGGGGGGGCCTATAGCTGAGCATGGGCTGAGGACCCCCTGGAAAATCTGGAAGCTGGAGCCTGTGAATACACATTCAAATCCTGCCTTAGTTTGTGTCTACTTCTAATTTTTTTTTCAAATGCTTCTTAATCCTGACTCGTAAACCTCATGCTGTTCCATCTCTGGGTCCCTCATCTTCTCCGTCAATTAAAAATGCTGAACACACTACTGGAAACAAAAGGATTGCATCAGTTCACAACTGCCTTTTAGGCAAATGATGAAGGATAAGGCATCCATCCAAACAGTCACCAATACTGTATGAGTGCCACGCCCTATACACTCAATATGCTGTGTACAGCAACTTAGCCATCTTGTTTATTTTGGAAAGGCCTAAGGGCTTTTCAGTGCTATGCACTCAAACCGTCTATTCTCCACAAGAAGATGCGGTATAATATCACTCCCTCCCCTTGTGTGAATCTCAATCTGTATGAGGAAATCTTCCTGTGGAGTGAGAGGTGGTAATCGGTTTTCTCTCTCAACTCTGGGGTTCCTCTAATCATGCTGAATTAACTACAGCTGGCCAGATCTTCAGCTGGTGTAAACTGACACAGCTCCAATGGAGCAATATTGATTTGCACCAGCTGAGAATCAGGCTCACTGAGTTAAGGAAGGAAGTGCAGGAAGAAAGATCCCATCAACTAGAGGTGAGATGAAGCCATTCAAACTCATTTAATTGCGTGTCCAGTAATTGGACATAGGTAAGTTCATCTTTTCACTCTTGAGGTGATAACATCTTCACATCTGTATACATGCATGACTTGCTCTGCTTTCTGTTTGAACTGCTCTGTCAGTCACATCTTGATTAGGACATTGACTGCAAACCGGTTCTACCACCTTCACACAAAGGAGATGAAAAGGAAAAAGCCAAGAGAAAAGGGTCAGAAACCCAGCCCCAGGAGCCATTCAGTATGGTGAGTAAGCCTTTTGTCTATTCTAGTTCATTCCTAAACTTCAGCAGTCTGTTTATACAGTTCAAGGGTTCCCAGACGGTTCCCAAATTTAATGTGGTTGCCAGGGCTGGCATTAGACTTGCTGGGACTTGGGGCCGAAGCTTGAGGGGCAGAAGGACTCAGGTTACCGGCTTCCTGCCTGTGACTGAAGCCCTTGGGCTGTGGCTTTGTTTTCTGCCCCACCCCCTCTGGGGCAGTGGGGCCAAAGAGGGCTCAAGCTTCTGTCCCTCCTTCTGGGATTGTGTTGTAATTTTTGTTGTCCAAAGGCGGTCACGGTGTAATGAAGTTTGAGAACCACGATCGAGTTTACCTCAGCAATGCAAGCTGGGGTAATAGTAATCCACCATCTTAAGCTGTGGTCAGTGTAACCTCACCTCCTCCTCTTGACTGGAGCACAAGGAAGGCAACACAGACTCATCTCTCATTCTTGCAAATGGGGCAGTAAGATAGAGATGAAAGAGCAAAGCCCTATTTCAGATTTACAGGTGCTTAATTTGTTAGGCCAAACCTAGGATCATATTCCTTGTACTCTGGATATGCTGGGAGCTCTCCAAGGTCCATTTCTTACTGAAGGATAGTTGAATGAGCTGTTCAGCAGTTCTCAAACTTTTTGTATTGGCGACCCTTTTCACACAGCAAGCCTCTGAGTGTGACCCACTCTTATAAATTAAAAAGTACTTTTTTATATTTAACACTTTAAAATGCTAAATATAAAGCCTGATTCTTATTTCTTTCTAAATGAAAATGTTTTCCTGTAGGATGACAAGGTGATGTCATCAGGTCACTCTGTGTCCTGCCACCCGCCTCCGCCACGCAACTTCCTCCTTCACCCCTCTCTGGTGCTCCGGGCAGGTGGGAGCTGCGCAGCCTCCCCCCTCCCCGGCGCTTCCCGTGCGGTCTGGCCCAACACACAGCATCCGGGCTGCAGCCGCATTGGAGTGTGAAGGAGTCAGGAGCAGTGCACCCAGCCTAACCCCACCTCAGGAGCAGCTCAGCAGGTCAGAGCTAGGGAGCGGGGCCTAGCTGGGGGCACCCAGCTGTGAGGGGCAGGGAGGGGAGGGGGGACCTGGCTCAGGGAATCCGGCTGTGAGGGGCGGGGAGGGGGAATTAGCCAGGAGGGATTATGGTTTGGAGGTGCTGGGGAGCAGGGGGACACAGGTTGGGAGAACTTGACAGTGGGGGCTTTGAGGACCTGATTTGCATGAGAACGGGGCACTTAGCTCTGGGTAGCTGACTGGTAGGGGCACCTACAGGAATGTATGGGGCTGAGTGGCTGGTATAATGAGACTTGACTTCCTCCCTTCAATTATCCAGGAGTGGAGAATAAACTAAACATGGTTTCCTCCGCACCCTTGTCTCATCTCAGTGCCCAGCACTGTGTCCAGACATAGCTGCTAAAGACAAATCTTCCCCATCCCATTATTTGCTTTTGCATGTCTTTTCTTGTGTTGGGTTTCCTTAACTCTGATAGTAATGACAGAATCAGAGTCCACACCTTCCCCCGTATCTTCCACTCCTATGTGCTCCACTTCCCTATGGCTTGCGACAGATTAGTGTTGGTTAAACTGAAGCACACAGATGAGTTAAAGCATGCAGATGAGTTATTTTATCAACAGCTGTGTGGTAGGAAGAGGTTTAGATTTTTTTTTTTAAACTTCTGGGCTAACGTGGGAATCGTGTTTACATCTCAAATTCAGACCAAAAAAGTTTGCCCTAAATACCAGCAGATGCATGCAGTATATCATCAAACTGTTGAATTTGGGGATTTAAAACTGATCTGATGACTGGATTTTAATATAGTCACTGTTGGACTTATGCCAAGAAATTGTTATAGAATGACAAATCAGTGATGAATTGAAGCTGTCATATTTTGCAAATCACTAAAGATAACCTAACCACCTACTTATTTAGATTGAAATGTACTAATATAATCTCTCTCTAGATATTAAAATATTTTCCTGTGGGATGACAGTTACGTCATCACATCACTCTGTGTCCCACTGCCTGCCTCCACCCCCAGCCACACGGCCTCCTCTTTCACTCCTCCCTGGTATTCCAGGGAGGTGGGAGCCATGTGGCCTCCCCTGCTCTCTGGTGCTCCAGGAAGGTGGGAGCCATGAGCTGTATGGCCTCCCTCCTCCCCACACCCCTAACCCTCTCACATACCTCCTCAACCGAGAACCCACACCCCCAGCCCACACACACACACACACACACACCTCCTCTGCTGAGATGCTGCACCCTCAGCCCGCTCACTCATAACCCCCCCAAGCTGAGACCCCACACCTATAGCCCCCTCACTTTCCCCTTCCACCAAGATGCTGCACCCCAAGCCCACTCCTGCACCCTGCCCCCAGCCAGACAGCTACTCCAAGAGATGGGGGTTGGCAAGCATAGCAAGCGGGGGGGGGGGGGGGGAGGGAGGACGCAGCTCCCTAATTGTTTAATATTTACCTTTTTTATAGCTTTTAAATTAAGACAAACACCTTTACTGTGTTATTTTTAAATAGTTACTGTTTAATACTGGGAAGGTATGCAAAGAAACTATCAATATCACTGTTCACAGCAGACTTAGTGCCTCATCACCACCCTTATTAATGCTCTATTTCAGAGCTGTGTTCCCAGAGAGCAGCAGCTGCTAGCTGGGCCCCAGCTCTGAAGGCAGTGGTACCACTACCAGCAGTGTAGAACTGCAGAAATAAGGCTGGCAATGCCATATCATGCCACCCTTACTTTTGAGGAACGTGTGCCCTCAGTACTAGGAGAGGTGGCTATGTGCAGGCTAAGGCAAATTTTGCAGTAGCTATAGCCTCCACAAGATTCCCCAGCACTACCCTTGCCCTTGTGAGATTAAAAACACTGGGATTTTCATTTTAGAAAAGAGGAGACTAAGGGGGGATATGATAGAGGACTATAAAATCATGACAGGTATGGAGAAAGTGAATTAGGAAAAGTTATTTACTTGTTCCCATAACATAAGAAATAGGGGTCACCAGATGACATTAGTGGGTAGCAGGTTTAAAACAAACAAAAGGAAGTTTTTCTTTATGCAGGGCATAGTCAACCTGTGGAACTCCTTGCCAGAGGAGGTTGATCACTGGCCAGGAGAAAGATCACTTGATGATTACCTGTTTCTGTTCACTCCCTCTGTGGCATCTGGCATTATCCACTTTTTCAGAAGACAGGATACTGGGCTAGATGGACCTATGGTCTGACCCAGTATGGCCGTTCTTATGCGTCTGTTAAATTATAAATTACTTTTTATGGCCAATCTTAGTGTTCAGACTGATCTGCAGTTTAAGGAAGCTCTTCAGCTCTGAACAATCAAGCCCTAAGGATGTTAAAATGCGAATATCTGGCTAATTGTATAATCGATACAATATGTATTGACTAGACGATAAGTCAATAAGCGTCGCTCTGCAAGCCACAGCAGGGGTAACTCGGGGAGCTGACTCAGGCCGCGACTGAGCAGTCCTGGCTCATGCCAGCTCCAGAGCCACCCATGCTGCAGCTCTGCATTTTAAATGCAGTAAGAGCCGCTGGGCTTTTACTACATTTAAAATGCAGAGGCGCAGCAATCTGCACAAGCCGGGACTATTCAGTCCTGGTTCGCGCTGAGTCCAGCAGCCCCTATTCATGGCAGCCAGGGGCTGCTGCCTGCGGCCAGCCCTGACTGCCGCAAACAGGGTTGCTTGGCGGCAAAAGCCCCTGTCTGCAGGGGGACTCTTGTGGACGGGGCTGCTTTGCAGCAGCATCCCCTCTCTCCCCGAGCTTAAAAGTTGGTTCCCCCCAGCACCAGCTCCTGTCCCCGCTCTAGCTACCTCTGTGAACAAGGGGGGGCCCGCAGAGAGCACGGGGCCTGCTTGCCCTATGCTCCTTTCGGCACTTCTGCTTTTGAGCCCTGTAGGGCTCTCGTACATTTCAAAAACAGAAGCGCCCAAGGTGGGAACCGTCATGAGCGGGGACTGAAGCAGATCCCATTTGCACCATTTCCCCACTATGCCTCTGCCTCCCCTACCCCCCGCACAGATGGTGCTGGGGGAACCGGCTCCTGCTTCCCCCCCCCCCCCCCGCTGACTCTCTCTTATAGAAGCAGCAAGGGGGGAGAAGCGACTAGTCGAATCGCTATTCAACCATCTGATAAGCATTTGCTTGTTGACTAGTCGCTTACATCCCTATCAAGCCCCCTAATGTTTTCTCAGTCCTAGGAATGGCCTTAGGGAAAATGGCACCTTGGCTGAACTTCTGTTTTGTCACCCTTTCTTTGGAGCCAGAGACCTGCCATGTGCAGGGCTGAGAGCCTGAAATCCCCACAGAATAACCTTGCAACCCCCTGGGGTCATGACCACAGATCCCTGTAAGCTGCACAGTCACACAGCTGTACAGCTGCCTAATAAGCACTGCACAAGGGTTCAGGGATGCTGTGCATGGAGCAGCTACAGCCTCCTCTTCCCCGGCCACTCCCCGTGCCTCTCCTCCAGCCGCAGCAGGGCCAGCAGCAGTGAGCTGCCACCAGGGCCGGCTTTAGGAAGTGCGGGGCCCAATTCGAACAATTTCAACGGGGCCCCACAGCAATTTTGGTTGAGCAAAAAAAAAACACACACAAAAAAAAAAATCCCCAGCTACCTCCCCCGCAATATTTTAGCAGTAGCTAACACCCCCCCCCACCCCACAACACAGGGAAACCCTGCATTCAACTCATACCTCCTGCAGCGCAAGCAGCCGCCGCGCTCCTCCTCCAGGGCCGACACCCCCTCCCGCAGCACTCCCGGCACACTTCCAGGTTCAGAGCCCGGGGCCCCTTTAGGCTCAGGGCTCGATTCAGGGGAATCGGATGAATCAGCATAAGGCTGGCCCTGGCTGCCACAGCTGGGGGAGAGACATGCTCCTCCAGCCCCAGCAGCAAGTCCTGATTAAGAAAGGGGATTTAGGCACTGCTGCCCAGGACCCCAGGTTGCAGCCCATAAAACCCCCTTTGTTCCGGGCCAGCCCTTCTTGGTGGGGGGGAGGTGGCTCTGTGCGCTGCCATTCCTCCCCTCCTTCCCCCTGCTTGAGTCACATCACTGCAAGCGCTAGGAAGTGCTGTCCCCGTGCTGCCCTCGCCTAGAGGTTCTGTCCCCACAGCTTTCGTTGGCTGGGAATCATGGCTAATGGGAGCTGTGAGGGGTAGTGCCTGTAGGTGAGCATGGAGCAGCTCAGAGCCACCTGTTCTCCACCACAAATGAAAGGAAGCTACCCCAGGTAAGTGCTCCACACCTCAACCCCTGAGCCCCCTCCCATGCTCTAACACTCTTCCAGACTCTGCACCCCAGCCTGAGTCCCAGGCCTGAGCCCACTCTAGCGCTCTAGTTCTCTCCCAGACCCCACACTCCAACCTTGAGCCCCACCCTGCACTCTAACTCTCATCCAGACCCTGTACCCCCACTCCAGCCTCCTCCCCTGAGCCCACTCCCACACTCCAAACCCCTTAGCCCCAGCCTGGAGCCCCTTCCTGCACCCCAAACACCTCATCCCCAGTCCCACCACAGAGCCCAGACTCACAACTAGAGCCCTCAGCACACCCCCCCCCCATGAGTCCCCTCCCACATTTCAAACTCCTCAGCCCCACCCCCACCACAGATCACAAAATTCATTCTGCACATGGATGATGTGCACCAATATGGAAGTGATGGGTCACACATGTCCATATTGGTGCACATTACAAAATTCATCCCACACATGGATGTTAAAAATGTAGAGGAAACACTGGTTATGACTCCCCAGTTTGAGAACCTCTGGGTTAGTTTAAATGTAGTAGTGTAGTTGTTATGGTTATCCCAGAGGTCCTACTACTGTCCCTGTTTTTCTTTTAAAACAAGAGAGATTTTACTCTGCCTTCACAAGAGATAGTTGGTCAAAACCTACACCTTGACCTTCCCTGGATGTTTTAGAGATCACCCTAACATCAATAGTACATTTTTATTCTGAGGAACATGGGAGGTGTTGCTTCTCTTGGGCGGCACTGCATTTGACAGAATGGTATGGAATAACTTTCCTCTCACCTTCATAGGTTGAAGCTGCATCTTGGTGATTCTTGAAGGGTCTACAACTGGCTTTGGACGTTTCAGAGTGTCTAGAATGTTCTGCCACTGAGGGGGCAGGCCAATGAATTTACCCTCCTTTGGATCAAATGAGGTGTGGACCCGATGCTGGAAGTTCTGTGGAGCAGAGATCTCAGGACGTTTCTTCTTCTTTTTGCGAAACATGATGCCTTAAATAGAGAGATCAAAAGCATTAGATCTAGTCATGTCTATGGTCTTCTCAATAGTTGCTGTAGTATGTAGGGGTAGCACCTGCTACAATTCGGGTTGCTAATTTTGGTTGGACATATTCCTAGAGGTTTCATTTCATGATATATCTTTAATTCCTAAAAACTCCAGGACAACCTTGGAGGGTTGGCAACCTAGCTACAGTCATGGAGGAGTTATAATTTCCAATCTAAATCCTCTTTTTCCATGCTTAGACACATTCTTTTAGCCTGAGAATAGGTGCTGACTCTGGGGCCGGAGCACCCACACAGAAAAATTAGTGGGTGCAGAGCACCCACCAGTGTCAAGTTCCTTCCCCATGATCCTCTCACAAGCTGGTAGCCCCGTGCTTGCCTACTCTGCCCCCTTCCTACCACTGCTTCCAGAGCACCATGAACAGCTAATTCAGTGTGTTCAATCCGGGGGGGGGGGGAATGAGCAGGGATGGGGTGCCCTAGAGTGAAGAGGTGGGGAGGAGGCACGGCAGGGGTGGAGCAGAGGTGGGATGGAGGATTAGGGGAAGGGATGGAGTGGGGGCAGGGCCTGGAGCACCCACTGGCAAAATGAGAAGTTGCCACCTACAAGTCTGAGTTTTGGTCTTAGCCTAAATAACTGATCTTACACTAGGATCCATAAATCACCACTGGTGCAGCTACTCTGTTGGGAGTAACGAAGAATGCAGATAGGTGTTTTTATGACTTCTCATTGAAGTCTATTTGGAGTAAGTTTAGAGAACAGAAAAAAAGAGCCTGAGCCCAACTATAGCTGCCATCACGGCTAACACCAAGGGAGCTGTAGAGGTGGTAAGTAATGGGGCCTCATCTTCCTAGAGCAGAGAAAGCCAAAGAGAATTGTTTTGGACATTTTAAGCAACGTAGGCTGAGACTCAATTTTTATCTGCAGGTAACTTAAAGCTGACATAAGCCTGAACCAAAGGCTCAGACACAGGGACTTGACACAGCACCTAGGTGTACAGCCCAAGTGGGACCAGGACCCCACATAAATCTGTCTTACCTGTTATAAAAGTTTCATACAGAGCAAGGTCGTAAGGTGTTCACTCCCTTTATCAATGAAAGAGAGATATGCATATCTTTAGTGTACGCAGGGTAACAGTGATTTACACTGGTTTTAATAATAAACAAAAGTGATTTTATTAAGCATAAAAAGCAGGATGTAAGTTGTTGCAAGTGATAACATATCAAAATAAGTTACAGTGAAACCTTTGTTATCCGGCACTCTGTTAAAGTTTTCTGGTTAACTGGCATTGTCCCCAGCCACAATACTGTCACATCTTCAGGAGCAGAGGCCTGGCTTGGTTTACCATGATTGGCTTAACAATTTTTTATTTAAGAAGTATGAATCGTCTTTAACTCAAAATAAACCAACTGCTTCACACTACAAAACTACCATTGGTTATTGTCCATTGTTTTTTCCTAGGTTGATGGGACCCTGAGATAACGAGAACACCCTAATCCCCGAGCGTGCTGGATAACACAGGTTTTACTGTACTAAGATAAAGGAAACAAAACAGGCCAGCTAAGCTTAATACTCTAAGACACTTCTTACATGCTATTTCTTACCCTAATAATAGTTTTAATTATCTTTTCTCATAAGCTAGGCAGCCTTCTAGCTAGGGCTCAATCCTTCTCCCTATTCAGTCTTAGATGTTTCTAACTATCATCTGGTGGTAAGTAGGGGTTATCTCAGTGTCTGGCAACAGCCAACTCTTTTATTGTTTGGTTCCCTGCCTATAAATATATTTTACCTACGGTGGGAATCCTTTGTGTTCAGTTTCAACCCTTCCATGGAAAAATACCACATCCAAAATGGGTTCCAGCAACAGGTGACCTGGCCACATGTCTTGGCAAGGCCAACCATAATCCCAGTTTACAAGAACAAGACTATTTATGAATCATTGTCTTGAGTACCAGGCCATTAAGTTCCTTGAGTGCTACTAATGACTTTCATTTGCATATTTAGATATATGAACAGGTTCATACTTTGGATTTCTAACTTCAAATACAGGAATGACACATGCACACAAATACAATATACACATTTAGGGGATTACAAGGTCTCCAGTGATAAGTCACATGCCACATTTTGCATAAAGCGTGTTTGAATTAGGCATATTCATACTCAAAAATAAATTTCTATAAAAAAATAGAGGTGCAACATCCCAGCACCTTCAGCACAGTTTAGTATTTTAGATAGCTCAATTAGGTAAAATGTTTCAGCACAGGCTCAGTGCTAAAGCTCTGTAGCATAAAATGAGCAGCTTTAGTTTAAACAATTCATAATCTCCACTGAAGAAAGTCCCTGTTTTTGTCTCCCTTCCTGTAATGGCTGCCTACTTTGTTTATCTGTCCTTAAATTGTGAGTTCTTGGGGCAGGGACTGTCACTTCCTGAATGTCTAGAAAAGGCCTAGCACACATTATACACCCTCATGAACAAATAGTAAATGGGTAAAGTTTCTGCTGAGCTCCTCCACAAAATTACACACCAAAACACAAACCTGAGCCAAAACTTTCTCCCCAAGCTTCACTGTCCTTAGGGTTTCCTTACAGCACTTCCTCTGTGATTCTCTGTCTTTTTCCCTCAGAAAGACATACCAGTCACTCTTGTATCCCATTTAGAGCTAACAAGCATGAATCAGAAGTAATTATTCTGTTCATTTATTCAAGGTACTAACACCTGAGGATAGGGTGACTCAGCAGAGGAATACTGTGACTTCATTCTTATGCATGGTTCTAGACACTGACACACATTTCCAAAGCCAAAGAACTTGAGATCTACTTAGTTTTATAACTTCTTAATTTTTTGGAATTGAAAGGAAAAACTGCTAATGCTACGTAAAGCTGGAAAAATCAAGCACTCAAAATAAAGGCAGTCCTGCAAGTTGAAGTTATTCCCAGAAGTTGATTATGTTGCATATGTAGAATTTTCTTTATCCACTTCTCTTGTTCATTTTAAACCGTAACTAGGGGGCTGCACCCTCTGCTCGCTACACTCGCCAGCCCCCCTCTCTCTGGGGGTAGGCAGCCCCAGGTCTCCCACCAGCTGCCGGGGAAGGCCAAGCTAAGGCATGGCAGTCCTGGCCTGCCCCTTCCCCCTCAGCCACCGGGCTGAGGTTGTGCCAGCACCTGCTCTCTTCACCCTCCCCCCAGCTATTTTGCAGAGCCAAGGTCTCTACGCCCTTTCCCTTCCCCCCACTGCACCAGCCTTGGCTCTCCCCCACCCCTTCCAGCTACTGGAGAGGACCAAGGCTGCTCCAGCTTTCCCTCCTCCCTCCCCCAGCCACCAAGGAGTGCCAAGGCTTTGCCAGGCCCTGCGTGTTCTCCCCCCTGCAAACATGTATGCATATGCTTAACTTTATTACAGGTTGGACCTCCCTTGGTCCAGCCCCCATTAGGATCTGACTGGTCCCAAGCAAGGAAATTTGCTGGACCAGGGAAGGTCTTCTGGCCCTGCTGCTGCCAGGCTCAGACTCTGGCCATGGTCCCCCTGCCACTGGCTCGGCTGGGACTCCCCAGGGCCAGAACTTACTAGCCGCTGCCAGCTCTGCTGCTGCCAGCCCAGTTGGGACTCCCTGGCTACTGCTGGCCCCACTCCTGCCAGCCTGGCAGGGGTTCCCCAGGGCCGGGACTCCCCGGTTGCTGCCAGCCCTGCTGCTTTTGGCCCACCCAGGACTCCCTGGGGCTGGAACTCCCTGGCGGCCACCAGCCCCACTGCTGCTGACCTAACCAGGGCTCGCTGAGACTGAAGCTCCCCAGCCACCCCTGGCTACACTGCTGCCAGCCCTGTGGGGTTCCCGTCTTTGATGTGGGGCTCCCAGCCATGCCACTGGCCCCCCAGTCATGTTGCTGCCCCCCCGGCCAGGCTCCCAGCCACACCGTTAGACCTCCCTGTCCCTGGGCTTTCTGTCCAGGAACATTCGTGGTCCAGACCAGAGAATCTCAGAAGTACAACCTGTACCATGCTAAGTTCCCTTGCAACAGTAGGGTGCGGATGTAATCAATCAACCTGCAGTAGTAAAGTTAATCATATGCAGTAGCATTTGTGGGATTTGGGCCATACATTCTCTATCACACCAGGGCATCTATATGGACTTTTCAAGTGCAAAGACAGCATTACTGTACTGCATCAAAATGCCCTCAAGAGCCCCCAGAACTTGTTATTACATCTGAAGAACTGAGAAATGATGTAGAGAAAGGCCAGACAAATAAAACCCATTTAGAGAAACACGGGGAGGGGGCGGGGGGCCGTGTGACACTTCTACCACTGAGAGGGGCATTGCCCCTGCCTTCTGTTGCTTTGGTGATGGTTCCAATGGCACCCAGGCACATAAGTTCTAATAGTGGGTTCACTGGGGCAATGATGGTCTTTGTTCTGTAGCTGTGCAGAGCCCAGCACAATGGGATCCTGGTCCAGGACTGGAGACTCCTAAATGCTACTGCAATTCAGAGAATAATGAGAAATCATTGTGGAGGCACTTCCTGGAGGAAAAGAACTGCAGAAGATTTCCATGGAAAAGGAAGTGACCTGCAGCTAATCGTTTTGGCACTGTTCAAAGGACAAGTGGGGCGAGAGGCTCCATAGCATCTGACAATGGGAAGCACTGGGCAAAGTGCTATAAATCTCAACTCTCTGCTGGGACAAGAAGTGTGTCAATAATTATTAATTAAGACCTCTTTACTGAGCCATAAGAGGGAAGCATTCCTAAATTGAGTAACCACATGATCTTATTGTTTTAACCCTTGTTCTTCCTCATTCCACTCGGTCCTTATTCTTTGTACCCTCCCTCATTTCATCCCATCCATAATTATACCGCAAGATCTACAGGGCAGGGACCATGACTTTCTATTTGGTTTGTAAAGCCCTAGCACACTTTGGGATGCTGTAAAAGTAAATCTCCATAATAATAATTATTAGTATCCCTTTGTAATTGGATTTGTGTGTGAATTACTGAGTTAAAAAGTGCACTTTTCCATTTGGGGCCAATTGTTTTGTAAAAGTATATTTGCCCCAGTGTATTACTTTGCAGGCACATAAACAAAACATCGGTGTATTCATATTAGCTAATTGCACCTGCACATCACCATTTAGAAAGCAGTTACCCCATCTTTATACACAAACGTATGGTTCACATATGCAGACACATGTGTCCATTAAGTTCAGGGTCACACTTACAATAGCTGGCTGAAAAATTGGCCTGTGTGTCTTTTTGGCTAGTAGTGTGAGTATTATAATGATAAAATGCATCCAACCCTGTACACATATGTGTTCTGCAGGGTTTCCAATGACATTTGCTTTGCATTGCTTTGATTATAAATACTGTCTGATATTGGACAGGTGGTTGCAGTTTAAAGGGACACTGCCAGGATAAAAAAAAATCATATACTAAAAATAGATATTTAAAATCCCATCAGCTTTAATAATCCTTTAGGTTTTGCATTTCACTCAGTGTGGGCAATAAAACAAGAGTGGTCAATTACACTTGTGGTTCTCCTGCATGGGCTATAATATTTGAATTTCCAACATGGCTGGAGAATGTTTAAATAAGAAAAAAATAAACATGCCCTTTGTTATCCAAAACTAATTAATAAAAATATTTTTATCATATAAGTTTTAGATTTTGTAAATAAACACAAAGCCAACACTTTAGTCTTAAACTATTAGACTACATCCCCTTAATCTGTCATACATATCATGTCACTGACATATAGTAACCTACTAGACCCTAGTCTTTTCATTCACTGCTGACAGCCATACTGTAAGAAATGTCATAAATATAAATAATAAAAGTCACTACCCTGAGACAAAAGCAGCTGGAGATTTAAATTCTCTCAGTGATCCTTTTCTGATGCCTGGGAAACCACGTCAGATTTTTTAACTCCAGATATAGCTTTTCATAGATAATATAATTCCAAAAGCTGTCACATCTGCTAGCATGCAAGAAAAAAAATAGAGGGCAGAGTCAGAGCAGTAGGAGGGATCAACTGGAAAGGAAGGGCAAGGAGAAAGAAGCATTCTAGGAAGGGAAATTAGCTTGGAAGAAGGGAAGGAAATCAGAGTTGGAAGAGGGGATAGGAGTGACTGTGGGAGAGGGGAATAGAAAATGATCCATGTGACGAAGAAAGAGGAAGTAAATGTAGTAGGAATAGTTCTTTGTTATCACACAGTATTTCAAATACTATAGCAATTTTTTTCTTGTGCTTTGTTAGTTCATCAGCTTCCCTGATATAATTGTACTTCAGTGGTATATAGGGCACATGTACAATGCAGCTATAATAACTATGTTATTGTGTGTGTGTACCTATGTACACACACACACACACACACACACACACAGTGTAAAGAGTGGCTGGAGGCAAAAAAGGTGGGAGCTAATGGCAGAAGACCAGACTTGATTTCCTCTCAAGGTCCCTTCCCACCTTACCTGTCTATGAATCCATATTTGAAATGTGATCGGAGAGTGCCATGTCCAGCTGTGATCCCTTTCCCCACCTTTATTTGAGGCTCTGGGCTTTGGAAATGCTGTTTTGGGTGCTTCCCTTAAAGAAGAGATTATATTTGCTGCTGCCCTCTAACTTTTAGTATTTCAAGTCCTTCATTTTTTCTGATACTAAAACTGTATGTCTGGTAAGATGGGTGCACCATGCAACCTAACAGGACTGCAAACTGAGATAATGCTCTGAATCCTGTGTGACTACATATCCAGGCATACAGATTAATATTCCATTAGAAATAAGATTAGAAGAGACTTATTTGTTATGTTGCTGGGTTTATTTTGTGACAAATGAGAAAAGAAAGGCAGACTCCCAACAACTGAGGCATGGCTTTTACCCAAAGGATAAGAAAGACCATGAAACTAAATTGTTGGCTTTTTTCTTTTCTTTTCTCAACCATTGAGAGCAAAAACATAATACATATGCCTTCCTGAGCTTACTGTGAACAGTATTTATTGTCATGCTCCATAGTGGGTTTTAGACAAACTGGGTCAAATTCACACCTGATGACATAAACACTCTTCTAAAGGAAGGTGCTTTCATACTGTGTGAATCTAATACTATCATAGCCCAAATGTAAACCAGCTTCTTTCTTTATGAAATAATAAGGCTGTATCTGTTATCACAATATTATTATTCATATTAGCATTTAGAGGTCCCATCTGCGATCAGGGCACTGTTGTGCTGGGTACCCCCCCACACACACACACACACACAATCTCTGCCCTGAAGATTTCACAATCTAAATAGAGACAACTAACAAAAGGTGGAGGAAAGGAACTACCATCATCCTCATGTACAGATGAGACACAAAGAGATCAAGTGACTTGCTCACATTCATATAGGAGGTCTGTGGCAAAGCCAAGAACTGAATTTTGCTCCCCTGAGTCACAGTCCACTTCTTTAGCTACACACCTAGAAGAGTAGTCTCAGCATCTACACTGGGATAACAGACTCATGTTGGCACCGGTCAGCTGACTCAGGTTTGCAGAGCTTGGGCTGCAGGGGTATAAATCACTGTGTAGACATTTGGGCTCGGGCTCACGTGGCTAAAAATTACTGTGTAGTAGGGATGTTAAGAAGTGGGGTTCTTTTTTTGTAAACAAGTAACCTCTGAAAAATTCAGTGGCTACACAGTTACATGCTGGGGGAGGCAACCCTGTAGGAGCCTGTGTGCACAGGGAACTGGCTTTTAAGCTGGCTTCCCACGAGCACCAGCTCCTGCAGAGCCAACTGCCTCTCCCCACATGCTGCTGCCTCTGTATCAGAGGCAGTAGCACATATTGTGGGGGGGGGGGAGGGAGGCAGGATCTAGTGCTCACAGGCCCCTGCGGAGCTGCTCCCCCGCCCCCCACACTGCTGATACAGAGGCAAATACCAACGCAGATCAACAGCAGCACTGCTTTTCCCTGGCTCATACCCATCCATAGGACACTCAGCTGGCTCTGCTGAAAGAAAGGCACCTTTCAGCCACCTCTCTCTGCACTCACACTTGCCTCTCCTTGCAGATAGACACTTCTATATATTCACTGCCCTATGCCATTCACAGGTGGATGCTCCAGGCACCACACAGACCATCTCTAGCTTCCCTAAAGTGCATCAAAAATGTAGATGGACTTTAAAAAAAACCATGTTTTTCCACATATTCTCCACTCTCCACCATAATAGACCCTTCATTAAGTCAAGACACTGTGGAGACATTTGCTTAGCTTGCCCTTCCTTGGGACTCAGTGTATAAGGGCAGGGAGAGCCCAGACCCTGATTCCTTATTGTTCTGCACTTGGCGACACCATCTATCTGTGCAAAGTGAGTGAAATTCTGCCTAATCAAAATGGAGGCATTTTACACTCACTGTGC
The DNA here is from genome assembly GCA_032595735.1 of Pelochelys cantorii. Taxonomy (NCBI): domain Eukaryota; kingdom Metazoa; phylum Chordata; order Testudines; family Trionychidae; genus Pelochelys; species Pelochelys cantorii. The sequence continues at coordinate 71,034,851 of CM064329.1, forward strand.
CCAGAGGTAAGTGCCCATACTAGATGCAGGGCAATGAAAACTCAGGCCACAGTATTTTTGCCTTAGCAAAGTAGTTGAAATGTGCGGAGGTGGGTGGTGACAGGAACATGTCACCTAATCATGATGACCCCAGCAGCAAGGCTAGCAAGGACTAAGAGACAGTGACAGCTACTTCCAAACAATAATAAAGACAAGTTGATTCCCTGCTTGTCAGAATAGAGGTAATAATATATGGCTTTGCACTCACGCAGCTGAGTATCTCAAAGTGATTTACAAAAACACTAAACATGCCACCCACCCATGAGATTGGTCACTTGTATGATCCCCATTTGACAGATGGAGAAACTGAGGCACAGAACTGTAAAGTGACTTACCCCAAATCACATAGTGAGTCATTATATGAACTGAGCTTAGACCTGAGTCCCTCACTGACCCCCCCCAGCCATTTGCTGCAGCCACTGTGCCACATTGATCCTGCAGCCACAATTAAGTAACATCACATCAGACCACACCTGCTCTCAGGTGTCAGTTATTTTGTCATCCAGTTCTCAGACTGCAGAAGGGATGGGAATGGGAGGAGCCTCTGATTTGTAAGGGCAACAGCATCATATATAGCTGCATCCTACATAGGGCTAAGAAACATTTCTAATAATGGGTTGTGAAGGGAACAGAGTTAGAAGAAAAGAGCCTGATTTTTCTTTTCACCAGCTATGTTAATGTTTGTCTCTTATATAAGACCAAGCCAATCAATCTAAACACAAAAGTAGTATCAGTACTCAAGGCCATCCCTAGGAGGGTGCAACCCCTCTCAGTGCCCCAGGCACAGTGTCCAGGGCAACTTCCCCCAGTGCCCCAGGCATGGGGCCCAACTTCCCCCTGCCAGAAGCCCCATCCCCCACCCACATCCCCACACTGCCTCTGCTCCACTCCTGCCCTGCCCTCAACATTATTCCTTCCCACAAACCCCACTGTTCTGCTCCCTTGCCTGAAGCTCCCTTGCCTGAGCAACATGAGCTGTGGGATTACTGGGGGGTCTGGTGTGGTGCAGCAGCAGCAGGGATTGCCCCACACACACATACTCACCACTGCAGTGGGAGCCAGAGCAACCCAGCAGCTTGCTCTGCTCTGCCTCACTGCCTATATTCCAGCCAGCTGCATTTGGCTTCACCACGGCAGCTGGTAATCCCCTGGGCCACCCTGGCCCCCATCCATAGGACAGTTGAGGCAGCCATTGTGGGACCCGCAAAGCGTGGTGACTAGAATGGCTGCCCCAAACCATCCTACAGATAGGATGATTCTGCCAGCCTTGTGTGACGTAGTGTGGGGACCTTGCTGGTTGCTATGCTGGGCAGTGGGCTGTGGATGACCTCTGCTGGCTGCTGTCTGTAGCATGGCCCAGCAGGGCAGGGGATGAGTCATTATGCAAGGGGACTCTGAACTTGTCCAACCAGTTATCCCCCAGGGAGCGGAACAATGGGAAGGAGGGGAGTGGAGCCCTGGCTGGGGGCAGGGCTGGAAGGAAGAGTTAGTTTCTGTCTGGAATCATGGAGGAAGCAGTCTGAGCAAAGGGGGGCTGGGATTTAGGGGCCCAGTCTCCCCCATCCCAAGAGGAGCTGAGGCATCCTAGGCCTGGCCCTGTAACTAGATTACATCTATGCTGTGCTGTATCCTGGAGAAGCAATAAACTCCCTCTATTCTACTGGCTGGTGGAGTCTGTTCATGCCACTACGGGGGTGCAGGAGTCGGGGGACCCCAACACGTCGTCACACCTTGATCAAGGGTTAACACAGCAGTGTTGCAGCAACACAGCATGTTGCCATGCAGGAACCTACATGTGTCCTTTAGATACCATACTGGCAGTAACTTAAAATTAAGAGCTATATTAAATAGACACGGCCTGATTCCCCACTCCATTACAGCTAGTTTTCACTGTAGCCTATAGGATAGTTTGGATTAATAAATAAATAGAAGTTACACTAACTTGGGTCCAAAACTTATGGGTAGAGGAGTATGGGAAATTGAAATTGCTACTAGTATGAGAAAAAGGCAAAAGGCAAGTTAGAGACAGAGTGACATGGGAAAATAAGAGTTAGCAAGGACATGACCCAGAGTTCTGTAATCATTATGTTTTGAATATATATCTGGTTTAAGCAACCTTTTAAATAAGTGTTTATGAAAACTGTGAATGGTTTATTAAAATGTTATCTATATTGCTAGAATGTGAAGGACATTGGTGCAGCTGTTAATTTAAATAATGTACATTGTAAAGAGCCAATCAGAGGGTGGGAGAAAGATAATTATGGTAAAGGAGTTTAATGTTAATTAGTATTATAATACAGTATAAAAGGAGTAGTTTTGCTAATTGCAAAGGAAAGGTCCAATTAACATCCAAAGGGTACTACTGTTAGGTTCCAGGACTATAAGGCTGTACTTCATTGTGTTGTCAATGGACTGATTACCCATCAACACACCATTTGCTAGTTGCATTTGGGTAAGTAGTAATTGCATCCCTGCTGGCTTAACTAATAACTTTGCTTTTTGATAAAGTTTAGTTATATCATTCAAAGTGTTGCCTAGTGATCCTCTACTAAACATTTTTTCTGAAACCAATCTCAGTGCTTGAACTGAAAATAGAGCTGTGTTTTCTTGGATCCTTATGTTTAACAACTCAGTAATACTTGGGAACATTTCAGCAGAAAGTTTATTATATTGATATAACCCATTCAAGTCAGCAGAGATACCTAGGAGCAAAAGTGATGTGACAGAGTGGAGAATTAGTCCTATAGTTTAGATCCTGATCTGGCAGGATTTGAAATTGCTGTGATGATAAATGTGCTCTCCCCTAACCTCTGCTGAGGAGGGCAGCATCTTACGTCAACGTCCAGAGTGTCTCTCACTGACTGAAGAGGAGTATTAACTGGACTCCCAGGGAGTTATGCCTGAGCCAGACCAAGGGAAAGTCATGGTGACTTGGGGCCTGAGATACCACTCTTTTACAAAGATAGATACTCCCTGATTGGCAGGAGCAAAAATAATGCAGTCTAGGTTTGAAAAATAAATACTGTATGATTCAAGGGAATGGGATGTATGTAGTTAAATGCATTTTTATTTACAATTAGAGCTAATCTGACTAGTAGTTTCAGTTTACTCAACATTTAGCCCTTTCTTCTGCTCATGAATTGTGTTTGAACAGATTGTGATTCTTATGAATGCATCAAATAGTTTTGACAAACATGTTTGACCTGTGGCTTTTTCCAAAAACTGTTCACAGCAAATATCCACTCAGTTACTGATACTCAGAATTCGTTATTTGATATTTGGGACTATTAGCCAGCTTGCATGATATTGGTTCTGTTCCATTATAGGATGGCTGAACTTTTACAAAGGGCACACACTTTTCTCCAGAAGGAATATTGTTCAGTCACAAAACAAATTTTGTTTCTCAGTTAACTGAATCTCACCTACAGGGCCCCAAATTCTCTCTCATGAATATTCTTACAGATTTTGTTCACATGAATGTTCACAGGCAGCACACCACAGAGCTGCCTGCTTTGAAGCCAAGCTGTTAATTTCACAAACTTTGCAAGCTGAGCTTTATATTAGTTTACCAGCTCTATTTACTATTATCTTATTAGCCATTGTTCATTAATATCAATGTGCTGCACAATGTGAGCATCACAGCATCACTAAATGATTAATAAGTAGACTGCTTAAGCAAAAGAGAATGTATACAATGCCAGTGCAGCAACACCCTTTTCTAAAGCAGTAATTTAGGGATTCAGCTGCACTGGACATTGTTTTATAGATGAGGTTCAGAAAGGGGTATTGGCCATTTATGTTTTCAACAAATGCCTCATTTTGTACATATTCCCGAACCCCAGATCTGAGTACTCACTCGCCAGCTATGTGCTTCTCTTCTTCTTCCTCTCGGACTACTTCACTGCTCAGTCCTCCAGTACATTAAGTCTTTAATATCCTGGAAATCAAGGAGACAAATGGATCAGTAAATATTACTAGACAATTGTCACACAGACCTACCTTTTCTGTGGTGAGAGAGACAGAGAGAGAGAGAGAGAGAGAGAGAGAGAGGAGTGCTATTGGTTGGCTAAAAGAGATTGTGTGCACATTGCCCATGTAATTTGACAAATGGTTTTCAAATAAAAGGAAGTTAGCCAGTTCCCTGATACTTCAGATATACAGAGTTACAAGACAGTATGCCAATAGCTGTGCTGAAAGGGTTTTAGCTGACAGAGCAAGGGAAAAATCCAGGGATATGGGCATGAGGGGTTTTAGCTGGTGCATGAATATCTCTGATAGGTATAGTGAAGGTCCCTGCAGATATAAAGAGGCTCTCTAGAGATATTGTTACATATAGCTAGCAAATGGGCATGTTCCTGACAGAGGCTGTCTGCTTTCCCACAGATCCTCAAGGGTGACTTTAACCTTCCTTGCTAACTGCCAAGTCCAGCAAGGCATTTTCATTCCACACTCCAAGCTGTTGACAACTTACACGAACAGGTCCCCAGTGCCACATCCCCATAAGAGACACACGCTTGCTCGTCAAAAGGAGATAGGGAGGTGAAAGAAAGGAGATGTCACTGACTGTCCCACAGTGCCAATGTCAGTAGAGGACAATTCCAAGTGAAAAAAGAGAAAAGACTGCAGGGGGCTATCACTGCCATCCAGCAAAGCTGATTGGTGGACAGCGTTGCTGGGCTATAGGAGCAAGGATGGAGTAAATTCCTTTCCAAAGGAGCCCAGCTTCCAGTTTTCTTTCTCTTCCAGAACCAGATATAAAGAGAAAAGCTCCACAACCCCCAAACTGCTTCTCTCTCATGGTGCCCTAAGGTGGTACTGCCAACACACAAGTGCTTAGCACATGCATCCCCTAAGATTGAAAATGCAGTTCTGAAGAGAAAGGGTTAACCCACAGAAGCACAGCCACCGGAGAGCTGAGAAGTTAGTTTAAACTGACAAACCTAGTCCTCTGTAAACAGAGGCAACAAAGCACATGAAACAGCAGCCATTAGAATGTTGTTGTTTTAAATACAGAAAGCAAACCCAGTGACCGTCCCCAGCCTACAATCTGAAGCTTACCCCAGATTTCTCACTGCTCCGGAATCAGTGGTGAAATGGAAATATTCTCACACCAGAGTCCATTGACTCTCCGAGAAACTTGAGAGAGAAAAAAAAGAAGGCAAGGGAGAGCGGGAGAGAAGGGGGCGGAGGCAGATCTGACATGTTTGTACAGTGCCTGCTTCACCTCGCTGTGAATTTGATTTCAGGGTGTGGTAGTAGATGAGACACAGAAACGTTCAGCACTGGAAAGAGCCTGATGAATGCTGACACTGGACTCCCTTTGGACCCTGGAAGAGACAGGGCAGAGAAGGTGCTCAGAGTGGCATCAGAGCAATGATGTTTGTGGGGTCTCAGACAAGAACCTATGTAAGGTCATCACCTTGTTTGCACCCCTCCTCACTGGCTGACCTATTAATGCTCCAACTTGCTCATTAATGCTTCTCTCTTAGCTCTAGTGCCTTGGGGCCTAGAGCTTCTGCAGTTCCTAATGAATCCTGACATCTCCCGCTGTGTTGTTCTTGTTGTGAATTTCAGGACCTGCCACAAATTCCTAGTCATTCCTGGCAGGGGGAACTTTGATCATTTGATACAGGTCTGGACAGAAGATAATTAATTAATTTGCATTGTAGATGTGCAGCATATGACCTGGTGCCAATACTTTTCCTCTGTGCTTGCCATGAGTCAGTACTGTGTGGTTTACTGCCTAGTATCACTCTATAATCCTATTGCTCCAATTGTGCTATGGCTTGGGGCTTATTGACTCCTGGAAATATGCATTTCTGCATCAGTGACTTCTGTCTGCTGGAACATCAGTCAGCAGAGGGGGATGGGAAGAGGTGGAACGTGGATGAGGAACAGAAGGAGATCAGAGTTCATGTCTGCCAAAGCCATCAACAGCTCTTTCCCTAGAGCAAATAAAGGGGATTCTTGGCTTATTGCAACAGTCTTACAAACAATGCCAGTCTAACACCGAGATGTTTAGTTCCAAAGAGCAAAGATAAAAATAACATTTAGAACCCCTGAATGTCACACTGTGTAATTCACTCCCTTTGGTTGGTGTGTCTTTTGCTAACAAGACATTAAATAAAAAGCATGACAGAAGTAACCCTGATCAATTAAACTGTCACAGGCATGACAGACAGATGTTATGGCCCAGTGGACAGGGCAGAGGGGTGGGACTCAGGAGACCTAAATCCTAATCCTACCCTGCCACTGACTTCCTGTGTGACCTTGGATAAGTCACGTCACTGCTAAGTGCCTCAGTTTCCCCTCCTGCTGCCTCTCTTGTTTATTTACATTACAAGCTCTTTAGGACAGGGTGTCTTTTACTATGTGCATATACATTGCCCAGCACAATGGGCCCAGGTTTCCAGCTGGGATCTACAGGAACTATTGCAATACAGAGAATCATGATAATAATATTGTGGACACCAATGCAGTTGTACCACTGTAGTATGTCTGGTGAAGCATAGGCATAATTTTCCATCGGCATAATTACCCCACCTCCATGAGAAGCAGAAGCTGTTGGTAGGAGAGTACCTCCCAATGACATAGGACGGTGCTTAGGTTCCTGTAACTTGCATGGCTCAGGGTGGTGTCTTTTTCAATCCCAAGTGATATAAGTTAGATCGACTAAAGCACTAGTGTAGACCTGCCCTTAGACAGGGTGAAGGTGTGTACACAGGGACTGTGGTCTGTACTGGAATAAAGTTTGATGTTATTTCACAATCTGGGGTTAATATTCCCTCCTCTTCCTTTTACAGCTTCTGGAAGCCTGCCAAGGCCCACAAGGAGGTTTTCTGACAGAGACAGAAAGTGCAGTTACTGCTTCCACACATTATTCTACTGGTCCTGGTCTGCTGAGGCCCACCAAGGAGATTTCCTACTGGTTCTTCTAGCAGCCTCTCTAGTGTCTATTAAGTAAACTTTGCCAAGACTCTTTCTGTTTCAGGATTGGCCTATCTGCTCCCACTGGGGCGTGTGAAATTGGAGTCCCAGGAGCAGTTGTAACCAAGAAAAAGAGTGTTTTTATTAGTGACAGCAAACACCAGAGTGCTCAAAAGAGGCCAGCGTTAGCCTCCAAGCAGCTCTCCTTTCAGAAGACTGGGATCTGAGCTGCAAAAGGCAAAGTGGCGCCATGTGGAGAATAAGTTTAGGATATGAGCATGATCCCGCATTTCATTTGCCATGTTGGCAGGGAATATGCCTGCTACTGAGATGTGTCTGTTACACTGTCTATATAGCATCTACAACTTCTATGCATTTCCGCTGTGCTAGGCAGTGAGGATCAGTTTATATGGGTAAGTTTGGAGAAGTATCACAAAGAAATATCACATATGCTCTACAGGGCATCACTCAAGTTTGGGCAGCATTTAAATCTACACAAGGATGATCCCTCATAGTGTTAAATGTTTAGGGAGCATTGCATGAAGCTCTCTAAAACAAGAAGCACATCCTAGTCATGGAGAGAGGCTTCACCACAGATGGAAGGACCTGGCTTTACTTGTCCTAATGAGGTCTTTGGATGGAGCAGCTCAGCAGTCTGAGATATAAAATGAAGAAAAGGAGCTTCATTTAGGGTGAGCAGTGGGGGGCTCTAGCTCCCCTCAGAGTTTCACACCTGTGTGCTCACAGTGCATTGCCTAGACCCAGACAGAGCTCTTAACTGCAAAACAGCTTGAGTGTGATATGAGTTCTGTGCTGCTCCCAGCTTCTGCCTTTGGGGCAGGGAGTTTGTTTATATACAGAGGCAGGGTGATTAAGATAACAAAAGTCATGTAATTAAATTAAGGATTTTTAGATGATCTTGAAAGCATCGCCAGGCACTCCAGTTAAAAGATAGGCAACAAAGAGTAGGAATAAACCGTGAGAATAGAGAGAGATAAATAGTGTTATCCTGCAAGGGTCTTTACTGGGACCAGTGCTGTTCAACATTTCATAAATGATCTGGAAAAGGGGGCAAACAGTGAGCTGGTGAATTTTGCAGATGATATAAAATTACTAAAAATGTTAAATCCAAAGCAAACAGAAGGGGGTTACAAAGGGATCTCACAAAACTAGATGACTGGGAATACAATGGCAGACGAAATTCATGTTGCTAAATGCAAAATAATGCACTTGGCAAAATATAATCCCAACTATACATACAAAATGATGGGGGGGGGTCTAAATTATTTGTTACCCAACAAGAAAGGAATCTTAGGGTATGTCTAGACTACAGGGTTTTGTCGACAAAAGTGGCCTTTTGTCAACAAAACTATACCTGCATCTACACTGCCGCTGAGTTCTGTCGACATAACATCGACAGAACTCGGCAGTTTTGTCGACGGCGGTAAACCTCATTCTACGAGGAATAACGCCTTTTGTCAACAGAGTTCTGTCGACTGAAGGCGTTATAGCATCTACACTCTCATGTCGACAAAGCGTCTTGCTTTGTTGACAGAACTGGATGTAGTCTAGACGCTCTTTGTCGACAGAAACTTTGACGACAGTATCTGTCAACAAAACTTCTGTCAACAAAAGCCTGTAGTCTAGACATACCCCTAGAGTCATTGTGAATTGTCCTCTGAAAATATCTGCTCAAAGTGCAGGGCAATCAAAAAAGCTAACAGACTACTGAGACTCATTAGGAAAGGAATAGATAATAAGACAAAAAATATCATATTGCCTCGATATAAATCCATGACACACCCATATGCTGAATACTGAATACAGATTTGGTCACCCCATCTCAAAAAAGATATAGTGAATTTAGAAAAAATACAGAGATTAGGTGTCTGGAACAGCTTCCATATGAGGAACGATTAGAATTTTGCATCTTGGAAAAGAGATGACAAAGCAGGGATATGATAGAGGTCTATAAAATCTTTAATGGTGAAGAAAAATTGGATAAGGAAATGTTATTTACTCCCATAAAATAACACAAGAACAAGGGGTCCTCCCATGAAATTAATAGGCAGCTGATGTAAACCAAATGACAGTGTTTCTTCATAGTCAACCTGCAAAACCCTTTGCCAGGGGATGTTGAAAAGGCCAAAACTATAACAAGGCTCCATGCGAGCTAGATAAGTCCATGGAGGCTAGGTTTCTCAATGGCTAGTAGTAAAGGTGGGCAGGGATCCAACACCATGTTCTGTGTGTCCCTAGCCCAAGGGTGAGCAATAATTTTTGATGTGGGGAGGGGCACTTCAAGATTTTGGTAAGTGGTCAAGGGCCACACTTTTCTATAGAGTGGGTACAGGGTCTGGGCTAGAACTTAGATACAGAAGGGAGCTCAGGGTAGGCGACTAGTGTGCAGGAGAAGACATGGGGGGTTAGAGGGTGTTTGGCTGAAGGAGGGGGTTGTGACCTGGGGCAGAGGATTGGGATGGCAGGGTCCAGGAGGAGGTATGGGTGCAAGAGAGGATTCTGGAGGAGAGATGTAGGAGCAGGTGCAGGGTCTGGGAGGGAGTTATGACATGCAGCACGGTGTGGGGGTGAGGGTGCACAGAGTTTGGGAGGTGACCTGCAGAAGGGGATTGGAGTGCAGGGTCCATTCTGGCCTGGGGGAGGAACTTAGGAGGGAGTGTAGTGTCTGGGAGGGAGTTGGGTGCGGGAGGCATGGGATACCAGAGGAAGGTTCTGGCCTGGAGGTGCTTACCTAAGCAGCTCTCAGCCAGCAGCACTCTCAAGCAGGCTTCCCTGCCTGCAAGGCATCTAGCAGCCTAGGCGGGGGAAGGCTTTGCCTTCCCAAACTGCCAGGCATGGCCATGCCCACACTCCACCCCCATAATGTCTACTGTAGGCGCGCTGGGGGCAGAGCATTGCTGCCCTCAGCGCCCACCCTCCCCATGCTCCTGGCTGGGGAGACTGGAACCGCACAGCCTCCTCCCTCCCCTGATGCTCCGGGAGCTGTGCTGCGTGGTGCCCTTCCTCCCCCGGTGCTCCAGAGGCCAGGAAGGCTGGGACACGCATACGTGCCCCCTCGCTTCTCTTCCTCTCCCTGTATTTGCAAAAATTGGTTTAAATAAAAAACATGAATTTGCCTCAGAGGTATTTGTGACACTTTTAAATTTGTTTGTCACTGACATTCATTACAAGTGATAGATTGTTTTTGTTCCACAGAATGTTCATTGGAAGTGAAAATCTGGAAAATGCTCATGGATTATATACAAGTACTTGAGCAAAGCTTCTCTCAAGAAATATTTGGGTGGCCATCCTTTAAATTCTTTTTTAAATTTGGCAGCACTTATTTTTAAATATCTATATGTGTTAAAGTTGGGAAATTTTCCCAGTGAAAGTCACATTCCAAATACTTTTCTCAGGCTCTCCTGAACACACAGTCCTAAGAGTGACATAGGTATATTATGTTCCAAAAGTCCTCATAAAATTACTTCAGGTATCTGTGTGTTTAGATTACCAGTAAAATATACTGTTACTTTAGGGCCCAAATTTTCAGTAGTGGCACAATTTTCCATATCCACTTTTGCTCATGCAAGAACTCTGATTTGTGCATGCAAATTATATTTGGATGCCTAAATTGGGCAGTTTATGATAGCAGTTAGAGCTTGAGAATGACTATTTACAGATTACAGAGTGGAATTTGTTCACTTTCAACTAATTAAAAAGGTAACAGATGGAAATAAAAACAAAAGACTGCATATTAGGAGGTCCTGCGTATCAGAGAGAGGGAAGTCTGAAAATGAGAAGACTGTCAATAAGACAACACAGATGCTACAGGCAATATAATTTAACCAGATTCTCTGGGGAAAAACAATAAGATCCAAGCCATCCCCTGTGATGTTAAGGAGGGTGAAAGGCTCAGGGAAGGAGAACATTCCATAGTTGGGACCCTCCTTCCAGATGATGTGTGGTATCCTCTGGCACTGAGGATACTTCTTCAGGGGAGGGAACTCTGGTAATCGGGAAAAGGCAAGTGTTAGTAATGGGGGATTTGATCATTAGAAACATAGATAGCTGGGTTTATGATGACCAGGAGAATTGTATGGTGACTTGCCTGCCTGGTGCGAAGGTTGCAGATCTCTCAAGACATCTAGATAGACTAACATGTAGTGCTGGGGAGGAGCCGGTGGCCATGGTACATATAATACCAATGACATAGGGAAGGGTGGGAGAGAGGTTCTGGAGGCCAAATTTAGGCTGCTAGGAAAGAGATTGAAATCCAGAACCTCTATGGTAGCATTCCTGAAATGCTTGCAGTTCCACATGCAGGGCCAGGTAGACAGGCAGAACTTCAAAGTCCCAATGCATGGATGGGACAATGGCGTAGAGAGGAGGGGTTTAGATTTATTAGGAACTCGGAAAACTTTTGGGAAAGGGGGAGCTAATACAGGAAGGATGGGCTGCACCTAAACCAAAATGGAACCAGATTGTTGGCACTTAACATTAAAAAGGTTGTAGAGCAGCTTTTAAACTAAGGGCTGGGGGAAAGCCAACGGGTGTGGAGGAGCACATGGATGGGACAGAGACATCTCTTAGGGGAGGGTCTATTAATAGAGATTCTCTATGTTCTAGTCAGGAGGAGAGGATGGAAGATGATAAAGTATGGGTAAGATCAGACGAGAAACAATCAAATGAAAAAGAGTCTAACACATCAGGAAATGGCAGACAGATACATAGTGACATTTTTAAAGTACTTATACACAAATGCTAGAAGTCTAAATAATAAGATGGGTGAACTAGAGTGCCTCATATTAAAAGGAGGATATTGATGTAATAAGCATCACAGAAACTTGGAGGAATGAGGACAATCAATGGGACACAATCATACCAGGGTACCAAATATATCGGAAGGACATAACAGGTCATGCTGGTATAGGAGTGGCACTATACATGACAGAAAATGTAGAATCAAGTGAAGTCAAAATCTTAAATGAACCAAAATGTTCCATAGAATTGCTATGGGTAGTAATTCCATGCTCTATTAATAAGAATATAGCAGTAAGTAGGGACATATTATCAATCAACTTTCCAAGCTAGTGATAGTGCCTATGAAATGCTAAGGGAGATCAGAGAGGCTATCAAAATCCTCATATTGACTGGGTACACATCACCTCAGGACAGGACGCAGAGATAAAATTTCTTGATACCTTAAATGATTGCTTCTTGGAGCAGCTGGTTCTGGAACCCATAAGAGGAGAAGCACTTCTTGATTTAGTGGAACACTGGATCTGGTCCAAGAGATAAATATAATTGGACTGCTTGGAAATAGTGACCATAATGTAATAAAATGCAACATCCCTGTGGTGGGAAAAACACCTCAGCAGCCCAACACTGTGGCATTTAATTTCAGAAAGGGGAACTACACAAAAATGAGGTTAGTTAAACAGAAATTAAAAGTTATAGTGACAAAAGTAAAATCCCTGCAAGCTGCATGGAAACTTTTAAAAGACAACATAATAGAGGCCCAACTTACATGTATAACCCAAATTAAAAAACACAGTAAAAGAACCAAAAAAGTTCCACCGTGGCTTAACAACCAAGTAAAAGAAGCAGTGAGAAATAAAAAGGCATTGTTTAAAAAGTGGAAATTAAATCCTAGGGAGGAAAATAAAAAGGAGCATAAACTTTGTCAAATTAAGTATAAAAATATAGTAAGAAAAGCCAAAAAGGAGTTTGAAGTAGAGCTGGCCAAAAACTCAAAAAGTAATAGCAAAATGTTTTTTAAGTACATCAGAAGCAGGAAAGAAGCCTGCTAAACAACCAGTGGGGCCCCTGGAGGATCGAGACATTAAAGGAGCATTCAAAGACTATAAAGCCATTGTGGAGAAACTAAATGAATTCTTTGCTTCGGTCTTCATGACTGAGGATATTGGGGAGATTCCCAAACTTGAGCCATTCTTTTTAGGTGACAAATCTGAGGAATTCTCCCAGATTGAGGTGTCATTAGAGGAGGTTTAGGAACAAATTGATAAACTTAACAGTAACAAGTCACCGGAACTAGATGGCATTCACTCAAATGTGAAATTGCGGAACTATTAACTGTGGTTTTTAAATCAGCTTCTGTACCTAATGACTGGAAGATAGCTAACATGATGCCAATATTTAAAAAGGGATCTAGAGGTGACCTGGCAATTACAGACCAGTAAGTCTAACATCAGTATTGGGCAAATTAGTTGAAACTATAGTAAAGAATAAAATTGTCAGACACATAGAAGAACATAATTTGTTGGGCAAAAGTCAACATGGTTTCTATAAAGGGAAATCGTGTCTTACTAATCTATTCGAGTTCTCTGAAGGGGTCAACAAACATGTGGACAAGGGGGATCCAGTAGATATAGTGTACTTCCAGAAAGCCTTTGACAAGGTCCCTCACCAAAGGCTCTTATGTAAATTAAGATGTCATGGGATTAGAGGGAAGAACTTTTCATGGACTGAGAACTGGTTAAAAGACAGGAAACAAAGGGTAGGAATAAATGGTAAATTTTCAAAATGGAGAGGGGTAAGTAGTGGTGTTCCCCAAGGGTCAGTCCTAGGACCAATCCTATTCAACATATTCATAAATGATCTGGAGAAAGGGGTAAACAGTGAGGTGGCAAAGTTTGCAGATGATACTAAACTGCTCAAGGTAGTTAAGACCAAAGCAGACTGTGAAGAACTTCAAAAAGATCTCTCAAAACTAAGTGATTGGCAAATGGCAAATGAAATTTAATATGGATAAATGTAAAGTAATGCACATTGGAAAAAATAACCCCAACTATACATATAATATGATGGGGGCTAATTTAGCTACAACTAATCAGGAAAGAGATCTTGGAGTCATCATGGATAGTTCTCGGAAAATGTCCACGCAGTGTGCAGCGGCAGTCAAAAAAGCAAACAGGATGTTAGGAATCATTAAAAAAGTGATAGAGAATAAGACGGAGAATATCTTATTGCCCTTATATAAATCCATGGTATGCCATCTTGAATACTGTGTACAGATGTGGTCTTCTCGTCTCAAAAAAGATATATTGTCACTGGAAAAGGTTGAGAAAAGGGCAACAAAAATGATTAGGGGTTTGGAACGGGTCCCATATGAAGAGAGATTAAAAAGACTGGGACTTTTCAGTTGAGAAAAGAAAAGACTATGGGGGGATATGATAGACGTCTATAAAATCATGAGTGGTGTGGAGAAAGTGAATCAGGAAAAGTTATTTACTTGTTTCCATAACATAAAAACTAAAAAATGAAATTAATAGGTAGCAGGTTTAAAACAAACAAAAGGAAGGTTTTCTTCACTCAGTGCACAATTGACATGTGGAACTCCTTGCCAGAGGATGTTGTGAAGACCAGGAATTTAACAGGGTTCAAAAAAGAACTAGAGAAATACATGGAGGTTAGGTCCATCAAAGGGTATTAGCCAGGATAGGTAGGAATGGTGTCCCTAATCTCTGTTTGTCAGAGGCCAGAAATGGATGACAGGAGAGGGATCATGTGATGATTCCCTGGTCTGTTCACTCCATCTGGGGCATCTGGCATTGGCCACCACTGGAAGACAGGGTACTGGGCTAGATGGACCTTTGGTCTGACCCAGTATGACCCTTCTTATGTTCTTATCAAACTGCTGTTATTAACTTGTGAAAAACTGAGTCTGCTGAACCTGCTTTACATTTTTGCTGTCTAGTTTAGAAGATATTATGATATTAGAATGTAAACACCTTTATATATATTTGTTGCAATAAAAGAAACATTTCTGTCCCTAGTGAATTCACCGAGTGGGGATAAGAAATCTTCCAAAAGTTTGTGTCTGATTCTTAAAACAGCTTTTAGTTGATCAGTCCCAACAAAAGCAACTTTTAAAAAATCCCTGACATATAATGATTTCCTTGAAGGAGCTCCATGCAATTTGTGCATTCCTAACAACCATTGTTATAGCCTGAGGTCATTTTTCTACCATCATAGGATATTAGGATTTTTTTTTTTGAGTTTTTCTATCAAATCTTTAATTTTTCCCTTTCCCTTAATTATTTTGGGACTTTTGTTTCTGCTTTTAGGGGGCATGGAAAGAAAAATAATGGAGGGGTACAGGCTTGCAATTCTAGAGCAAGCAACCTTCACAGACAACAAAAATATACCCGACCGTCTTGCTTGGAGATTTTAGTGGAACCTGAACACACAAATGGGTTCCAGGAGCTATTACTCACATTGCTTTCATTTTTCACATTGGCATTGTTTTCTCCTTGATTCTAATTCACCTGCTGATGTTACTGGAGGATGGCTACTTATAAATATGATTGTTCATGTTCCAATGAGGCTCGGTTCTGCAAGGTTCTGAGCACTGGGTGCAAAGCAGTACAGCACTGAAGAAAGTTAGTTTTAAACATGTAAGTAGTCCCATTAAGGTCAATGGAATTGAGCATATGGCCATCTTCCCATCTATAATATATTTTAAAATGTGAATTTAGTGCTAATAAAACTTTCAAGATTTGACAGCCCTGGAGACTCAGAAACAGATCCAGGCCAGATGTCAGCCATTTTACACTGCTCCAGAGGCACAAAACAGTCAGAGAGCTGGGGAACTCACCCTGAGGATTACTACAGCATGGGCAAACATCAGGGTTGACATAGTGGCTCCTATACCAATCTTTCTGGCCCCCAGTATAAAGGGTGTGCCTCTGACTCTGAGAAAGGGGATGTGGCACAATGTCTCTACGTGCAAGTTGCTGGCATTGCCCAGCACAAAATAAGGCACAATAATGACGATTTGTATTACTGTAGTATCCAGAGATCCTGATCAAGATCCAACCCCACTATGCTGAGCGCTGTAGACATACAGTAGGAGACAGTTCCCTCTCTGAAGAGTTTAGTCTTGTAAACATGTGAGAGTAGAGACGATGAAGGCAGGGATATAAGAATAGCAGCAACTGGAGGACAGGAAACATGAATAAACTAACCATGGGAATAACATGCAGGTTTTGAGGTTATGCTTATACATTACATAGGTATTAGGGATGTGAAGGTTTAATCAGTTAAGCTAACGGGTGAGGCTTACCGGTTAAGGTTAACCAGTGGAGCTGAAATAGTTCCAGCAGCAGACAGGGGCTGCTCCTGCGCAGCCCTTAGTTGTGGTGGGCCAGGGCACCCCGCAGGAAGGGGCTGCTCTGACTGGGATGCCGGAGTAGCATAGCCTCTCTCTGAGGGTGCCCTGGCCCGCCACAGCAAAGGATGTTCTGGCTGGGCTGAAGCAGAAAGCCTGGGTGGAGGGGCTTTCAGCCCAGCGGTGGGGGAGGAGGGGCGCTTGCTTGCCCCCTTTAATCGGTTAACCAGTTAAATAATATATTTAACTGGTTAGCCAATTAAATGGGATTTTATATCCTTAATAGGTATGTGTAAGCTCTCTCTCTCCACACACACACACACACACACACACACAGATATGAATGAACCTCTGCCCCCCATCCATTTGTGGGGATCATGATTATGGTGAGTTTGAGATTGAACTTAAAGAAGGGAACAGACCCAGTGGTCCCAGGATCAGTAGGTGACAGTAAGAAGGGAAAGTAAGTATAGAGGTGGCTTAATGCCCCAACATACCCCCAAGATACACCATGTACAACCCAGAACCTAGGCTTGAAATCATCTCTATTTTATCCACAGAACATGCACAAACTGAACAGGAGCAGTGTAAGCGTCTCCATATTATACCAGTCATTGCAGCCTGGCTAGCTCCATTGGTAGAGTATGAGACTCTTAATCTCAGGGTTGTGGGTACTTATTCTCAGTCTATAAGGCAATTCACTCTGTTTAGCCAGGATGGGTAGGAATGGTGTCCCTACCTTCTGTTTTGTCAGAGGATGAAAATGGATGACAGGAGAGGAATCACTTGATGATTACTTGTTCTGTTCACTGCCTCTGGGGCATCTAGCATTGGCCATTGTCAGAAGACAAGATACTGGGTAGATGGAACTTTGGTATGACCTTGTATGGCTGTTTTTATAGGTCATAATTCTGGGATAACAAGACAATTGCGAGGGCATGGGAGGAGCTCAGTCCCCATGGCCTTTGGCTTCTCTTCTGAGACTAAGTAGGATTCCATTTCTGGCAGTGGTTCAGTGATCCAAACAACTATTCAAAAGGAAATGTTCTCTTGGGTCACCAAAGAGTCATGAGCTAAAACAGATCTCAATCCCATTTCTGACTGGAACCATGTTTGAAAGTAGCCATGAAAAACTTTCCATTTCTATTCCTCTGAGCTGCACTCTCCCCCCCCCCCCTTTTTTTTTTATTGCATTTGTGTAATTGTGCCTCAGATGTTCACGTGAGAGGTATGTCCTGGGATTATTTCCTTTAACTACCAGACTGCCTAATTTTTAGTAGTAATTGTAATTGAGAAGGATAATCAGTATTTAATTAAGGACACTTTTCCAGGCTTACCACAATTTATATTCCCTAGAAATATGTTTCTTTTCCTTCTAATTATTCTAGCTCTTTTAGGACCTTCAAAAGTTGCCACCAAAACCAAAAAATGTAGAGAAAATGTTGCTGAATAAGGAAAATCTCACGTGGAACATAATGCTGGTGCTGGAAATTAATTATGCAGAATTCCAGTAGGGTTAAAAATGTCAAGTAATATAGTAAGTGGTGGTTCTACCTTCTATACTGTCCCTGTAACTGCCTGCAGTTGCCAATGCTCCCCTGCCTTCTTGTCACAAGTATGCTGCTGTTGGGTCCATCTAGCATCTTTCTATTATAAAGTAAAAAAAAAAAGATTACCAGGGCAGAGTTCCTTTAGGTGTTCCAAGCACACTCAACCAGGAGGTTCCCTGAGTCTCTCTCCTTTTCTGAAATCTCAGCCACCTTATGCCATCATTCTGTCCTGGTTTATTTCTAACCAGTCTTCTAGTGAACAGGATATTTGGAAGCTGCCCTGGATTAATGCTGAAGAGTATTCATTCAGTCTCCCCCAGATATCAGTCAGAGAAGTATATCTTCCTGACTCTAAGTTTGGCAGTAATTACTATGTCTCAACTATGGGCACACAGTGGAATCTAACTGGCAGCAACAGAATCCAAAGAGGCATCAGACTCCCTCCCTGACAGCTGGGCACGAAATCCCTTCCCTGGGGAATCTCACCAATGCTCTTACTGCCATACACAACATGATTGTGCATAAGCCCTTGTCTCTGAGCAGTATTCCCTCCCGCACCACACGCAAGATGGGGGAAGAGAAGTGGCAAAGAAGAAAGACTTTGACGTTACCTCACAAAAAGCTGTTTCTTGGGATGTCCTTTTTTGCCTGTTTCTTCCATCCCAACTCCAGCTATTGTAATTTGCCAATCATACTAACTTCTTTGGATCCACAATGGTTTTGCTCATAAGAGTTCTTTTTGTTTACAGTGTCCAAGAGCAAAATAGGATCTTTTTGCAGATATTTGACCAACTAGTGTGTATAGAGATCAAGTTCATAGACAGAAAAAACAGAATGCTCCTCCACTCCACTTTCCAGGCTCAGCAAGTATATTTCTTAATGGCTCTGGCATCTTGAAAAAGTGCGTCAGAGTGTGATGTCTCATCCAGGATTATAATTTACAAAAAGGAAGCAATCAGCTACATCCCACAGCATACATTTTCCAGCCTGTCGTCTTCTCTATCTTTTTTTTTTTTTTGGTTTGTGTGTGTGTTTTACATTTTAGGGGTAAAGTATCTTTAGTTACTGGTTCTTCTTTGAGAGTTACCTCTACACATTCAAAATCTATTTTGTTCCACTTGAAAAGAGGATATGGAATATTAAAACAAATAATCCCCTCAAAAGCCCCCTTACTGCTGAGACAGAGAGATCTCTAATATTTACTGGCCCCTTCATGAATAGTTGTCAGCACAGCTGAATGCTAAGTCAGGTGTAATTGAGATGCATGTTTTACAAATACATAGTCTCGAGTTCTTATTTCAGTAGCATTTCACCACATTATAGTTTCAAATTAAGAATCTTATGAGCATCACAAAAGTCTTTTAGACATATGCTCCGAGGCAGGGACCATCTTAATTTAAGCATTCTGCAGAGCCCCAAGCACTCTGCCCCGGTTTAAAAAACACAAAATACAACTAATAAAATTTCTGAGCTGATCTCTGCAGAATTTCATTTTCACTTTGAATCCCACAGTGACATCAGACTGGGATCTGAATCCTGGCACCTAGCATTTGAATTAGAAGAGTAGCTAGTCAGTATTGTTCACCATTTGCCCAGGCTGAAGTAGGGTCTCTGGGGTTAAAAGTCTTTCCCTGTTTGTGGCTTCAGGCAAAAGAAGATGGTTCCTATTGGTTGATTAAATTTCCAGCCTGAAAAGGGAGTGTCAGACACAGCTCCTCAGATCAGTCTCACTATTACAATTTTTCTAACCTCCAACCCAAGCTTTAAAATCATCTCATCACACCCATTGTTCACACATGGGGACGCTATTGTGGGACCTTCTTGCCTTCCTATAGCAGTAAGTCTCAAAGGGGTCTTACCTTGAGAAGATCTGTGAGAACTGTTTCTTCTAGAGTGACTTTGGCCACTGCTTCTCTCTGACTACATGCTGCTGCTTGCCTTAGATTAGGGAAACATCCCTCGCTTCAGGCAAAAATTCTCAGCAATTTCATCTCAAAGCTTCTCCAGAAAGATCCTGGTTCCATGTCTCACACAAAGGCAAACACACACATCATCCTTGCAGCTGCTTACTCACCAGCACTAGCCTAATGCCAGCTGCTGTGGAGGAGTATATGAAAGTGCCAGACGCCCCCTCTCCCTGGCAATAAGGAAAGGTGTTTGAAGAATAGAAGGAAGTTACAAAGTCTTCACACTGAAGCATGGATGAGACCAGTGACAAATTCCATTAAAGTCTGGCATCTAAAACTGATTGGATCTCATTGTAGACATGTGCTCCTATTAAGGTTTGTATTGCAACGAACAGACATTTTCTGGGACCCCTTTGTATTAGGTATTGATTCTGTGATCTCAGCAGAAAGGATGGGAATAGGGGCTAAGTGACGTGTACATCAGAAGCAAGGACAATATTTTAATCAAGATTCCTGGATACAAAGATTATTCATGCATCTCCATTCAGCTAAGCCTTGAAATCAGAAGATGGCTGACTAATGTTCCCCTCCAAGTGGAGGAGGGTTAATTGGTAGAACATGACCTCATACAGTACTTCTAAAATCTGTGATTATAGAATCCTTTGCCATGCACACTGGAAAAATGGAGAATGTGAGCCGTTATTGCTTGCTCTTCTAAAACAGAGATTGGGGCTCCAGGACCCTCTTTGGGTAGATAGGTGCGTTTCTTTTCATTTTACTAAGTGTTCCTGGGCAAGACATCATGGATATCAGTTCTCATGTAAGTGTCCTGCATCTGTCCCCAGCAATTTTTAAAATCAGACATGCAATATGGAGTTGACCTTTCAGGAAGCTGAATTTCTGCAACAGACCTTGGAATGTCACGACCATGAAGTATAAGGAAGGGATATTTTCCCAGGGTTTTAGACATCCATGGCCCAGATCCTCCACTCATGTAAATCAGAACAGCTCCATTGTAGTAACTGGTGAGACATTACTTTGCACCAACCTGAAAATTTCCTTTCACATTTCAGTTGAAGCCATTACAATCCCACTATGAGGCCCAGTTCAAACACAACACAATCCAATTCTATAAATAAGCCTAAATAAGATAGAACTACTTCCACTTACTCTAGCAAACAAGTTAAAACCAGTAGACTCACTACTGAAGCAATCACATTTTGCACAAAGAAATGTTTCAGTGTTGTGTTAGACATACTAGTTCTTTCTGGACAAAACTCATAAAGCACAAATAATTTTTTAATAAAAATGTTGCTGCCAAGTGAAAGACTATGATTAATTTTCTTGACATTAAGGTTTGGTTTTATTTCCTCACTTGTATAACCACAAGCACATATTTTCAGGAACATTAGGGAACAATAAAGCCTGCTGCTAATTCTGTCTCACTGGGGCCTGGGGAAAAAATACAAGCTGCAGGCCAAAAGGTAAAAACAAACAACAATAAAAGGGAGAGAGAAAAAATAATTGAGTGAGTCAATCTGGATCCTGCTGCTTAGTCACCTGTAGTGCTTCTCTCCAGGCCACTGGAAATAGGAAAATAAGATGTCCACCCACCTCCTTCTTTTGACAAGGATATTTATAAAAAGAAGATTGACGGGGCAAGCTGAATTCTAAAATGCACTCACAGATGCAAGCTTTCCAGAGGATTAGAGCTGAGAGGAGCCCATTTGCTCCCATCCACACCTCCTTCCCCCACCCCCTGCTCTGTTTTATTTTCAATTAGATCATCCTGAATCAACCTGTTCATTTAGAGCTTTAAGTTTCTCAAATAGTGCTTGGAAATTTTAACATCGTAGGGAGTTGCCATGGAGAGGAGGGTGATGTCATTGACACAAAAAGCACTGAATTTACAAATAGGACAGGAACAGAGCTATTTATAAAGAACTGCTTTTTCCCCCTTCTGTGCTGAAGTGGAGGAGGAAGGGCAGGCGGCAGTTCCATTCTACATATTCCTGTCGGCAAATCTCAAAAATTAATTTTCTCATTAAAAGAATGCTCCAAATCCCTGAAACTAGTGAATGCTGTTAGGTTTCAGACTTCATTTATTCCATATATCTGGATTTAGCGTCCCAGCTCACACCTGCTTTCAAGTCCTAAATAGAGGTCAGATAGTATTTTACATTTATACATCTTTCACCCTAAAAGATCCATACAGCACCACTAAAATGTAGTCACCTCTGGGGCAAAGGGTAACAGCAAAATAGCGCATTGCATGTAACCCCAAGGTGAGGGGAAAGGAAATTTCTGACAAGGCCACTGGAGCAAACATCATCTCTTACCCAAAAGAATCATGATATCTTTACAGTCATTTCATTTATAAAGCAGTTCTTCACCCTACCTGATCAATATTTATTTAAACCAGTAGCAATTAAGGCAATATTTAAAAAAATAGAGAGAGGATCCAAATACCAGGATGCCAGGGTGAAAACAATGGGAGAGTAATACCTTTGGATATGACAGAGTTCATTCTAAAGTACACTTTGAGGCGCAAACTGATTATTTGAAAACAGGAAAATGGAAGGAAGGGCTACGATGGATGTCAAGGGGCTGTGATTTATATACTTAAAGCTCACAACAAAACTACAATCACCTGCCAACTTCGTATGTTACGTGCTGGTGATATCCCTAAAAGTTGGGTGCTGTCTAAGCAAGGATACCTACCAGGGTCTTAAGTTTGGCTTTCATTTTAAGGTCTCAAAGCTTTTTTTTTTTTAAACCACTGCATGGAACTCAATGATGAATACAACAGTAACATTCAAACTCGTGCAGACAGAAGGGTCAATGCTAGAGAATCACTCTGCATCTCCACCCTTCCATACCGATGATCAAAACCCTGACCATCTAATTTATGTAAATATGATTGTACTTACTTTTTCACTCACAGATACGTCCCTTGTCGGCGGGAGGAAGGAGGAACCCCATCCTAACTTACAGATATAAATCAGGCTCCCAAAGGAAAAAAAAAGATCTAATGAGGCTTTGTGACTAAACCCAGCTGCACTTGCTTGCTCAGAGCAAGTGAGAGAGGTTCAGCTTAGACCTGCGCACTGTGGGGTTCCATTTCCATACCAGCCAGGACATCATTTTGCCAGTCTATTACCCAAAGCCCCACAACAGCCCACAAGAGCACAGATTGCACACCCTAGACACTAGAAGGGTACTAGCTTTCTACACTGACTGCACAAAACCTCTCAGAAAATCATCACAAATCCCCATGGTGGTAGCAAAGTGTATGAAGGGACTTCTGGTGTCCGTCCAACACATCTCCTCTTGGATCGCCGCTTGTATCTGTGCATACTATGGTCTCAACAAGGGCTGAGCCTTGTCAGCTGCATTCCTGGCCTAGGTGCCACTGCAGGAGATCTACAGAGTGGCAACATGGCCCTCAGTTCACCTTGTGCACCAGTAGGAATGGTGGGAAGGCGTACAACAGCGGCCTCCCCATGGAAATAGGAACACGACCACAATCAAGCCAGGCTGTGGTTCCTGGAGGAGGAGAATGCCGGACACGAGCTGATTTGTTAGTTGGTTTGCGATCCTGAGTATCAGCCTCACCGGTGAAATAAACTTTGTGACCAAACAGATCGAAGGGTTTGGCCCCTCGCACCTTGGGTAATGAGGCCTGCTGACCTTGCTTCTCCTCCTTTTCATTTACTGCCTCAATCACCAGCAAGCCTGACTGGGGGGGTGAATAAAAAGGTATTAGTACCCCTTTGTAGACACAAATAATAGCAGATACATGTGCTATACAAATAATGGACTAGATCAGGGGTTGGCAACATCTGGCACGCATGACATGCAAGATGGTTTTCAGTGGCATGTACAATTCCCCCCCCCCCCCCCATGGGGAGCCTGTGCTGGCAATCCAACATCATGCCCCCTGCAAGATTGAAGCCAGCACTGGCTTCCTGCGGGGGGAGGGAGGAAACGAGGGGGAGCACGTTCATTGAGTGTGCCCTGCAGACGTGAGACTGATCTCAGGGATGGGGGTGGGGAAGGGTCTAGGCGCCTTCGTGCATCGCCGCAGGGCATGTAACGTGGCGTTATGTGTGTGTTGTCTCCGCTTGCGGAAGCGGAAATGACCTGTCAGCTGAGCTGCCCCTAGTGGCAGTTTGGTCCCATCCCTTTCTTCACCTGGGGCAGAGACTTCACAGTGCATCCCTGGCTCCAACACAGCTCCCGGGATGGGGGCCAATCGCAGCCAAGGGGGGAGGAGAGAAGGAGGCATTTGCATGCGCATGCACTGAAGGCCAAAGTCTGGCAGCTCAGGCTGGCCTGGGAAGCCCCAAGGCTCTGTGCTGGATCCGGCTTGCGGGGAAGTGCGCATGTGCTGACCTCCCCTCCCCACAGGAAAAGCTGGAGCGAAGCCCAGTGCAGGAGACCAAGCAGGGCATGCAGTGGAGAGAACCCCTCCCTCCCGCCCCCCCACCCAGGAGAGCTGCGCGGCCCAGGGCAGGAGGGTTAAATCTTGGCACCCCACTTTGGAAAGGTTGCTGATTCCTGGACTAGATTTTTCCTTTATGCACAGCCCCTAAGCAAGGGATGGCACATAAGCTGCACCAATCCAGCAGCAGCCCCAGGAACCATTGTGACTGAGGGTGCATCTACAAAGCAGGGCTTAATCCAAAATAAGCTACACAAATTGAGCTATGTCAATTGCGTATCTTATTTCAAAATAGCTTATTTCGAAACTGGGAGTGTCTACCCAGCATTTATTTCAAAATAGAGCACTCTTCCTCCGACTTCCCTTACTCCTCGTACAATGAGGGTTACAGGAGTCGGAGTAAGAAGTCCTCCATCTTGATAGTATTTTGACATTATTTTGAAATAACTGCCTGCTGTGTGGACATGGACTAAGTTACTTTGAAATAATGCTAGTTATTTCAAAATAATGTTGCTGTGTAGACGTATCTTCAGATACACTTTGGAGTCACCATTCCTTTTTTGTTCTAGGCTGGTGGAAGGTATTAAGTTGCTGCTAACCTGTTCCAGCAGCAGGTTACAATACATTTATGTATCAGTTCAGCTGAGTGGGCCAGTGAAAAGTGGTGGGTGAAGACAAAGCAATGCAAGTTACACCCTACTACAATATTCAGATCAAAACTTAGAGCCAAGTAGACAGTGAGTGCTCAAGGCAGGGTATGGAAGCTAAAACAAGGTCACAGAAAAACATGAGTCTTTTACCCTTTGGAGAAGATTCATAGTGTTTAAAGATTACAGATCTCCTTCAGTGACCATGAACACCATTTCTTCCAGTGTAACATGACAACACTTATTACCAATTCATAATATATCTCTAGATCCAGTTATATTTGAGACAGAAATAGGAAGTACCATTTCTTCTTGCATCTGAATGAATGAGAAACGATGGCTTGTTACTTAGAAAGTGGTAATATAAAGAACAAAAAGCCATAGACATTTAATTGCCTTAACCCAGGTAAAGCAGGGATCACCAGCGAAGCAGTGCCCTATGCTGATGCTATAAAGCACTAAAGGTACCGCCTCCCGCCTGCAGGCTCCTGGCCTGGATGGCACCTTCCCATGCCTGCTTGTCCCCAGGCTGTGGGTGTAGTGAGGCTCCCTGGGATGCCTGTGTCCCTTCAGGAAAGTGCCTGCTGTCTAGGCAACAGATGGCCTTGCTCGAAGCGCATTGCCATCATCTGAACTGAAACCTTCAGTGTTGGCACAGAGATTAGGGCAGCCTTCATGCACAGTGTCTCCTGGGATGACTGCCCTTGTCACTTTTCTTTACAACTGGGCCAACTGTGAGTGTGGCACATCCACCACCTCTCACCCATCTTCCTGACTCCACAGGAGCCAAAAGAGGAAGTGAGCACGGGAAAACCTGCTTCCAGTCCCTCATCTGGGGGTTCAACGAGGAGCACTGGGAGCAGGCTGCCAACCGGGAGGAGCGCTGGGCTGACTGGGAGCAGTGGAAGGCCGTGTGGGACCAGCTGGCATGCCAGCATGAGGCCATGTGCTCCTCCATGACCTCTGCGATGGAGTACATGGTTGCATGCATAGAGCAGGCCACCAGCCACCTCCCCACCCTTGCTTCCCCAACTCTCCGACACCCAACCCCCCCCCTTGGATTCCCCTCCTAGCCCCCCTAGGGACCGCTGGAGCCCCCGAACATATGGCAATGGGACCTCTCAGGCAGCCAAAGCTGAGCTACCTGAGGCAGGCACCAGTCCCAGCCCCATCCTTGAGCCCACTTCCCCCTCCCCCATTCCAGATTCTTTCCCCAGTCCTTCCCCTGTTGTATTTCCCCTACAGAAACAAACTCAGTTATTTTTTCCAAACAAAAAGGCTTTTTTATATGCTCTGGAGGGGAGGAGGAAGAGCATAGGAAGGGAGTGGTGGGAGAGGCACACAAGGGCAATGCAGGGACCTACTGTGGAGAAGCCTGGGTGAGAGTCTCACAGGTGGCTTCAGCTAAAACTATCCCTCAAGGCCTCCCAGATGAGCACAGCCCTCTGATGTGCTTTCCATATGGCACTGGTGTCTGGCTGCTAGTTTGCCCTCACCAGCCAATCAGCAACTGTTCCCTACCTGGCAAAAAAGTCTTCCCCTTGCTCTCACATAGGTTGTGGAGCACACAACATGCCACCACCACATAGGGGATGTTTTGCTCGCTGAGGTCCAGGCGGGTGAGGAGACTCTTGAACCTCCCCTTTAGGCGGCCAAAGGCACACTCCACAACCATGCAGCACCTGCTGAGCCTGGCACTGAAGTTCTCTTTGGTGGGGTCCAGGGTGCCCATGTAGGGCTTCATAAACCAGGGGAGCAAGGGGTAGACTGTCACCCAGGATGCAGATGGGCATGTCCACAACCCTGACCCTGATGGTTCAGTCAGGGAAAAAAGTGCCAGTGTGCATCTTCTGGAAGAGGCTTGAGTTCCAGAAGATGCAAGTGTCATACACCTTCCCCTACCAGCTGATGTTAATGTCCGTGAACCGTCCCTTGTTCTCCGCCAGGGCCTGCAGCACCATCAAGAAGTAATCCTTTCAATTTATACAGTCTGAGGCACGGTGGTCAGGGGCCAGTATGGGGATGTGTGTGATGTATATGGCCCCACGCAGCTGGGGAAGCCTATGGTGGCAAAGCCACCCAGGATGGGGTTGACATTCCCCAGAGGTGATGACTCTCCACAGCAAGATGTTGATGTCCTTGACTACTTGTAGGAGCATGGCCCCGACTGTGGATTTCCTCCCACCAAACTGGTTCCCAACGGAGCAGTAGCTGTTTGGTGTAGTGAGCTTCCACAGGGCAATGGCGATGCACTTCTGCAGAGGGATGGCAGGTCACAGTCAGGTGTTATGTCACCTGAGGGTGGGGGCGAGCTACTTGCAGAGCTTGAGGAAGGTGGCCTTTTTCATGTGGAAGTTCTGGAGATGCTGCTCGCCTTCCCATAACTGCAAGAGAACATGGTCCCACCAGTCTGAACTGGTCTCCCTCTGCCAGAAGTGGCGTTCCACAGGGTCCAAGGCACTGAGGATCATTTGCTGCAGCAGGAGCGCCAGGACCTGGGTGAAGGAGTCCTCCATTTGGGGCTGGTCATTGTCCTGCTGGAGCAGCACGTGGACAGTTTGGATGACTTGTGCCATGAGGTGCAGCATGAGGTCTGTGAGCCTGGCACTGCTTTGCAGCAGCTCTGGCTCCATGCTGTGAGTGCTGTGGTGTCTGCAAGGGCAACCAGAGCGCATGGTGTGAGTTTGACGTCCCGTGAGAGGGTAGGCAGTGGAGGAGTGGCGTGTGAGATATGGCTGTAGAGAGGAGCCCCTGTAAGCATAACTCAGCTAGTCTCAGCAAGCAGCCACAGGAAGCGTCCACCCTCTTGATGCCCTCCCCAGAGTACTTGTGAGGGTTTTAAATATGATGCAGGCTCCAATCACTGTGGACGCGCTATTTCAAAATAATTCTGAGCCTTCGTCCCCAGCACAATCTCGCAGCTCCCATTGGCAAATTTCTCCCCAGCGTCTGAAGCAGATACCACAGGGAGCAGCCAATCACTTAAAGTGGCATGGGCTGCTCTGTGCCTCAGGATCCTGGTGGGGTGGCCTGCGGGCCAGATCCAGCAGCTTGGCATGCTAGATCCAGCCCACGGGCCATATCTTGCCCACTCCTGTCCTAGACTATAATGAAAAGTTATGCTTGCCCATAACATCCTGTTAATTAGCAGGCCTCAGAGGGATATGCCTTCCTGCCAAACATGTTCAATTGCTTGGACTCCTTGTTGGCAATGGTAGATGACTCCTTCCCAGTTTTAGCATTTGTAGCTGTGACTATAAGTGAGCTGGGGTAGTCTTCCGAGAGAACAATTTAGATCTTTCCCAGGAATATTATATAAGAAAACAATTTCTAGAAATTAAAGTTGCAGAGGTAGGGTGGGTCCAGACTTTTTTGGTCATGCAGGTCTAGTTTCTTATTCACTCTTGGAGCCCCAAACTGTCAATTTATGTGACTTGAGTTCCCAGGAAAAGTCACTAGAGGAATCTTCAGAGTTATAGCCAGTCTGCCTTGACTATACTGGTAGTAGATTTCCCCTGTTTGCTATCTAGTGGCTACTTAGACATTTTCTCTGCACAATGAAATCTTTCTTCTTCTCCCCCGCCAAGAGAAAACAGACAGACAAAGAAAGTAGAGACTTAATTCAGTTCATACTTGTTCAGAGGCAGCTTTAGGCCATTGCCAGATCAAGGGCACTAAGCCAGTTATTTGTCAACCTGAACAACTGCTGACTGCACCCATTGTGTCATGTGGTATCTTAAAGTGCCACTGTGCTTCATCAGTTGTAAGGGACACTTAAATCGACCAGTAAGCATTTTACACATAAGGAAGATGTCAATCTGTCAAGCTCAGCACTGGCTGTCCAACACAGTCACTAAAATTAGTTCTTTCAGAGGCTGCCTTCAGACAGCATCTCTGTTTTACAGTTTGACATAAGAATTGCGGCTTTGGTTGCAGTAGATCTCAATCTTTTTCTTTCTGAGGACCCTCCAATATGCTATAAAACTCCACTGCCCACTTGTTTCCCAACAACTGGCTTTCTGCATATAAAAGCCAGGAATGATGTTAGGAGATAACAAGCAGGGCAATTGCATGAGGCTCCATGCTGCGGTAACCTCTGCAAAGCTAACTTGTTCAGGCTTTTGCTTCAGCCTTGGGTGGTGGGCTCAGGGCCCCAGGCTTTAGGCTTTCTCCCATGGGCCCCAGCAAGTCTAACACTGGTCCTTCCTGGAGCCCCTCTGCGGGCCACGGACCCATGGTTGAGAACCATTGATCTAAGAAACATTTTCCAAGTGTAGGGGAAGAACAAGACTCACTCCAGCATGATTTGTATATAGAGGAAACATACAGTTCCCCCTGCACTGTTGGTACTTGGTAGGAATTACATGAAGTGACACTGAAAGAGTATATCTCCACATCCTTATTTGTCTGCTTACAGTTCAAGGTCTTCTTGGAATTAATTTCCAGGATAACAGTCAACATTGTAGTACATGATTTCAGCATACAGACCCTCTGAAGATGTTGGTCTGGACCATGAAGTCATGGGAATATACTATTAACTATTCCAGGACATTGATAAAATTTTAGCCTCCATGCTTCTACAATTAGGGATGTGAACGACTAGTCAACTATCTGATAAGCAAATGCTAGTTGATGGATAGTCGACACACTAGTTGACTAGTCGCTTCCCTGACTTTGCTGCCTCTATCAGAAAAAGGCAGCAAGGGGTGGGAGGAAGAAGAGAGGGTGCTTCAAAGCAGCAGCACCGCATAGAACCAGGGGCCAGACCCTGGGCTCCATGCGGCACTGCCGCTTTGAAATGCCGCGTGCAGCCCAGAGCCAGCTGGAAGTCCCCAGTTGGCCCGGACTACACGCAGTGTTTCAAAGCAGCTGTGCCATGTGGAGCCTGGGGTCTGCTGCTTTGAATGCCGTGTGCAGTCCGGGGTTCCCAGCTGACCCCAGGCTGCACATGGTGTTTCAAAGCAGCAGCTCTGCGTGGAGCCCATTGTCAGCTGGGGGACCCCATGCTCCATGTGACACTGCCACTTTGAAATGCCATGGGGAGCACGGGGCCAGTAGGGGACTGCTTGAGTTCCCCGCTAGCTCCGTGCTCCCCACAGTGCTTTCACCTTTGAAGTGTCGCAACAGCTCTGGACGCGCCCTTATTGACTAATTAATTGCATCGACTACTCAATTAGCCAATTAATTGAAATTGTATATCCCTATCTACAATAGCAGAAAATAGTATCCAAAAAGGTTACTTATGGGGGCAGATGATTATTAAAACTAATATGCTATACCGGTATAGTGCTGCTCTAGCTTCAAATAGAAGAACCTAGGTATCTGAAGAGACTTGGTAAGGGAGTGAATCTAGAGACTGCAAGGCACTAGAAATGCAAGTATAAGAAAATCCACAGAAACTAAGCAGAAGAGTAGAGCTGACAGTTTGAAGGTGCTTCCAGCATTTGCCTTTCATCTGTGCTCTTATCATTCAGAAGCTGATCCTTCTTGGTGTCATAATACCATATCAATTGTGTTTAAGCGACAATAATTAGATAACCTTGGGCAGTACATGTGACCAAAAGAAAGCAAAACAAATATTGATAGAGCAGAATAGAAGAATCTGACACTTCTCTAATCTAATTAAGTGACTTTAATGTTCAGATGCCAATTTAATTAAATGTATTTCAAATATTCCACCAGAAAAGAATTCCTGGACATGAGACAACTCCATTTCCAAGAGTGTCCTGAAGCAGATGTCATGGATCTGACACAATATTTAACTTTTAGGAGTGACGGTCATCCCCTGGTAATCTTTGGAAAGCATGCACACTAGTGTAACTGCAGTACCCACAGCCCAAAGCTAAATGACATATTTTAACCTCCAGTTCTCAGCACCTCAGTCAAATTATGCATTCAGAACAACCCCACTAAAACTCACTAAATATTCCCACATGCAAGCACCACTAGCAACTTTTTAGGCTATGTTTACATTACAAACTTATGTCAACTCATGTTGGCATCCAGCTGCCAAAGTTAGTATGTCACTTGTGCACATGCATACTTGGCTCCTTGTGTCGGTGATGCACATAATCAACAGGAGTGCTTATATTCATGCAGAGTATGGTGCACCATGGGAAGGTATCCCACTGTGCAACTTGCCACCATCCAAAGCACTGTCTTTTGGGAAGTTTTAGAAATGCATGGTGGGCCTGAAATGAGTCATGCAGGGGTGACTAGGAGAATGGGGGTCAACATCCCAGTTTGCAACTGTGTCCATCCCATAATTTTTGCAATTTTTTTCCAAAATCCCACAAATCTGCACAGTCCTCCATGTTGTCCATCAACTCTGACAGAAACATGGAGCCTGCATAGCTCTGCACTATCAATGTGAGTGTTGGAAGCCCAGGGCACTTGATCTTGAAGTATTTGCACAATCAAAAGAACCAAATCAATGGGGAACATAATTTCTTGGAGGAAACCTTGCTGGGGGACATAGCAGGAACCAATTCAAGTTTGTTGTTGGCATTCGTGGAGCAGTTGCAGCTGATGGAGCGCTGCTTCTGGGCCTCAGAAGCAAGCATTGACTGGTGGGAGTGCATCATAATGCAGGTTTGAGATGACAAGCAGTGGCTTCAGAATTTTTGGATGCACAAGACCACATTCCCAGATCTGTGTGCTAAGCTTGCCCCAGCACTCCAGAGCAAGGACACCAAAATGAGAGCAGCACAAACAATTGAGAACATAAGAACATACATAAGAACATAAGAACGGCCATACTGGGTCAGACCAAAGGTCCATCCAGCCCAGTACCCTGTCTGCCAACAGTGGCCAATGCCAGGTGTCCCAGAGGGAGTGAACCGAACAGGTAATGATCAAGCAATCTCTCTCCTGCCATCCATCTCCACTCTGTGACAACAGAAGCTAGGGACACCATTCCTTACCCATACTGGCTAATAGCCATTAATGGACTTAACCTCCATGCATTTATCTAGTTCTCTTTTAAACCCTATTATAGTCCTAGCCCTCACAAGCTCTTCAGGCAAGGAGTTCCACAGATTAACTATGCGCTGTGTGAAGAACTTCCTTTTATTTGTTTTAAACCTGCTGCCCATTAGTTTCATTTGGTGTCCCCTAATTCTTATATTATGGGAACAAGTAAATAACTTTTTCTTATTCACTTTCTCCACACCACTCATGATTTTATAGACCTCTATCATATCCCCCCTTAGTTTCCTCTTTTCCAAGCTGAAAAGCCCTAGTCTCTTTAATCTCTCTTCACATGGGACCCGTTCCAAACCCCTAATCATTTTTGTTCCCCTTTTCTCAACCTTTTCCAATGACAATATATCTTTTTTGAGATGAGAAGACCACATCTGTAGGCAGTATTCAAGATGTGGGCATACCATGAATTTATATAAGGGCAATAAGATAGACTCCGTCTTATTCTGTATCCCTTTTTTAATGATTCCTAACATCCTGTTTGCTTTTTTGACTGCCGCTGCACACTGCGTGGACATTTTCCGAGAACTATCCATGATGACTCCAAGATCTCTTTCCTGATTAGTTGTAGCTAAATTAGCCCCCATTATATTATATGTATAGTTGGGGTTATTTTTTCCAATGTGCATTACTTTATATTTATCCACATTAAATTTCATTTGCCATTTTGTTGCCCAATCACTTAGTTTTGAGAGATCTTTTTGAAGCTCTTCACAGTCTGCTTTGGTCTTAACTACCTTGAGCAGTTTAGTATCATCTGCAAACTTTGCCACCTCACTGTTTGCCCCTTTCTCCAGATCATTTATGAATATGTTGAAAAGGATTGGTCCTAGGACTGACCGTTGGGGAACACCACTAGTTACCCCTCTCCATTCTGAAAATTTACCATTTATTCCTACCCTTTGTTTCCTGTCTTTTAACCAGTTCTCAGTCCATGAAAGGTTCTTCCCTCTTATCCCATGACATCTTAATTCATAAGAGCCTTTGGTGAGGGACCTTGTCAAAGGCTTTCTGGAAATCTAAGTACACTGTATCTACTGGATGCCCCTTGTCCACATGTTTGTTGACCCCTTCAAAGAACTCTAATAGATTAGTAAGATGTGATTTCCCTTTACAGAAACCATGTTGACTTTTGCCCAACAAATTATGTTCTTCTATGTGTCTGACAATTTTATTCTTTACTATTGTTTAAACTAATTTGCCCGATACTGATGTTAGACTTACCGGTCTGTAATTGCCAGGATCGCCTCTAGAGCCCTTTTTAAATATTGGCGTTACATTAGCTGTCTTCCAGTCATTGGGTACAGAAGCTGATTTAAAGGATAGGTTACAAACCATAGTTAATAGTTCCGCAATTTCACATTTGAGTTCTTTCAGAACTCTTGGGTGAATGCCATCTGGTCCTGGTGACTTGTTACTGTTAAGTTTATCAATTAATTCCAAAACCTCCTCTAATGACACTTCAATCTGTGACAAGTCCTCAGATTTGTCACCTACAAGGGACGGGTCAGGTTTGGGAATCTCCCTAACATTCTCAGCCATGAAGACTGAAACAAAGAATTCATTTAGTTTCTCCGCAATGACTTTATCGTCTTTAATTGCTCCTTTTGCATCTCGATCATCCAGGGGCCCCACTGGTTGTTTAGCAGGCTTCCTGCTTCTGATGTACTTAAAAAACATTTTATTACCACCTTTTGAGTTTTTGGCTAGCTGTTCTTCAAACTCCTTTTTGGCTTTTCTTATTACATTTTTACACTTAATTTGGCAGTGTTTATGCTCCTTTCTATTTACCTCACTAGGATTTGACTTCCACTTTTTAAAAGATGCCTTTTTATCTCTCACTGCGTCTTTTACATGGTTGTTAAGCCACGGTGGCTCTTTTTTTACTTCTTCTACTATGTTTTTTAATTTGGGGTATACATTTAAGTTGGGCATCTATTATGGTATCTTTGAAAAGTGTCCATGCAGCTTTAGTCACTGAACCTTTAAATTTCTTTTTAACTAACCTCCTCATTTTTGCATAGTTCCCCTTTTTGAAATTAAATGCCCCAGTGTTGGGCTGCTGAGGTGTTCTTCCCACTACAGGAATGTTAAATGTTATTATATTATGGTCACTATTTCTAAGCGGTCCTGTTATAGTTACCTCTTGAACCAGATCCTGCGTGCCACTCAGGACTAAATTGAGAATTGCCTCTCTCCTTGTGGGTTCCTGTACCAGCTGCTCCAAGAAGCAGTCATTTAAGGTATCAAGAAATTTTGTCTCTGCGTCTCATCCTGAGGTGACATGTACCCAGTCAATATGGGGATAGTTGAAATCCCACACTATTATTGAGTTCTTTATTTTGATAGCTTCTCTAATCTCCCTTAGCATTTCATAGTCACTATTACTGTACTGGTCAGGTGGTCGATAATAGATGCCTACTGTTATATTCTTATTAGAGCAGGGAATTACTATCCACAGAGATTCTATGGAACATGTTGATTCATTTAAGATTTTTACTTCATTTGATTCTAAAATGGCAGTGGCAATTGTACTGTGGAAACTTGTAATACCAGATTACTACTGGTCAGAAATCAATTTGGACTTGGGAAATCTACCATAGGGGCTATTGTGATGCAAGTGTGCTGGGCTATTAACTGCCTCCTGTTATGCAGGACTGTGACTCTTGGCAATATGCAAGGTACAGTGGATGGATTTGCAGCAATCAGGTTCCCAAAGTGCAGCAGAGTGATGGAAGGTACACATATTTCTGTTTTGGCATCTAAACACCTCACCACAAAGTAAATCAAACAGAACAGACTACTTTTCTATGGTTATGCAATCGTTGGTGGGTCACTGAGGACGTTTGACCAAAATTAATGTGGGCTGGTCATGGAGGGTACATGGCACTTGCATCTTTAAAAACACAAGACTATTCAGAAAGCTACAAGCAGAGATTTTTTTTTTCTGACTAAAAGTTTACCACTGAGAATGTTGAAATATAATAGTTATTCTAAGGGGCCCAGACTAATATTTGTTTCCCAGTTCACAAAGCCATCCATTGGCCACGTTGACAGCACCAAGGAATGATTCAGCTACTGGCTCATGGGAAAAGTTCAGAAAAGATCAACAAAAATGATTAGGGGTTTGGAATGGCTGTCATATGAGGAGAGATTAATAAAACTGGGATTTTTCAGTTTAGAAAAGAGGAGACTAAGGGAGGGGATATGATAGAGGTCTATACAATCATGACTGGTGTGGAGAAAGTAAACAAAGAAAAGGTATTTTCTTGTTCCCATAACACAATAATTAGGGCCAGCAAATTAAATTAATAGGTACCAGGTTTAAAACAAACAACAGGAAGTATTTCTTCATGCAATGCACAATCAACCTGTGGAATTCCTTGCAAAGGACATTGTGAAGACCAGGACTGTAAGGGTGCATCTACACAGCAGGGTTTAATTCTAAATAAGCTATACAAATTGAGCTACGTCATTTGTGCAGCTTATTTTGAAATAGTTTATTTTGAAATTGGGAGTGTCTACACAGCACTTACTTCGAAACAGAGCATTCTTCAACTTCCCTTACTCCCCCTACAAGGCGGGTTACAGGAGTCAAAGTAAGAAGTCCTCCAGCTTGACAGTATTTCAACATTATTTTAAAATAACTGCCTGCTGTGTAGACATGGACTAAGTTATTTCAAAACAACACTAGTTATTTTGAAATAATGTTGTTGTGTAGACGTGCCCCAACAGTTCAAAAAAGAGCTACATAAATTCATGGATAGGCCCATCAATGGTATTAACCAGGATAGGTTGTAATGGTGTCCCTCATCTGTCAGAGGCTGGGAATGGGAGGGTTGATGATTACCTGTTCTGTTCATTTCCTATGGGGCATCTGGCATCGGCCACTGTTGAAAGACAAGTTACTGGGCTAAATGGATTTTTCGTTCCAGAACAGTGGTTCCCAAACTTTTTGGCATCATGCCCCTTTTTTATTTTCGAGAAACCCTCACACCCACCCTCCCCCCAATAGCAGCAAAACTTGAGCAAAACACAAAAAAACCACATCTGACCGGGGCTGAAAAACAATAGCAGCAAAACTTGGGGGGGTAGGGGAGATTGTCAGCAGGGGGAGGGGGATTGTCGCCCACACAGCCCAGGGGGGGCACGCTCCCCAGTTTGGGAAACCATGTTCTAGAATGACAGTTGACTGTGCTTTTTGTCATTTGAAGATTAGCCATAATTGGTCACACAGAAGACTGGACTTCACTGAGAAAAAAATAGCCCAATGGCTATAGCTGCTTTCAGTTTCCTCCATAGTAGATATGAAACACCGGGAAAAGTTTCTGCCAAGGTTGAGGGCAGAGGTGGAGTTGTTAATAAGTAACACAACAGAGAAACTATTATAGGGTTAAGTGAGTGGTCGACTGCTGAATTTAGAGAGCCAGATACAACAGTTATTAAAACAGCTTAGCACATACCTGTAGCTCAAGGAGTGTTTGAAAGACTATTTTAACAGTGAGTCAGAGAAGGGTGTTGTTATTGTCTTGTGCTCTGGCTTGGTCTGCTCTTTTGTGGGCCGGTAGGAATTGTTTGGTGGTTGCTGCACAGGCAGGACTATAACATCAGCAGCGCACCAATTAATTTTGTTTCTAAATGATCTTATGAGTTATGTGATAATGTGTAACAACAGGTAATAGGTCCCTTTCAGAACTGTTGAACACTTAGGAGCATATGCTTTGAACTAATAAAGATGAATTATGTTCTAAATAATAGAAGTGTATTCTGTAACAAAATCAATGAAAAAAATCCCCAAAACCCTTGGGCAATTTTAAAACAGGTTTTTCCCCACGAAAGCTCATGATACTATACACACACATTTTTGTTAGTCTCTAAGGTGCTACAGGATTACTCATTGCTTTTAAAGTTACAGACTAACACGGCTACCCCCCTGAGACATTTAAGTTCTATTAAGTTTTTAATGTTGTGTGCAGAACTAAGGAAAGGAAAAAACATTATGTCCATTTCAGCTACACATGAACCCACCATAGCATTCACAGGTCTGTGTATAAAAGCCAATGGCAGCTTCAAATGTCTCCTGGGGTGGAGTAGTAAGGATAGAGTAGTGACCCCTGACACCATGTGAAATGTTGCAGGAAGGGGTCATACAGAGGTCCCAAGATGGAGTTCTCAAAATGGGCTGCGGAGAGAGGCATGCTGGGACTGTTGAACTTCCCAGGGTCCACTGCAGTCTGCAGCATCTGTGATTGCTGCCAGAGAAACCCCATTATGTTCTGGTGCATCTCCCTCTCCTTTTCCACCTAGGACACCTGGGCCTCCCCTCTGTCTTTCACCAGAATGTCTGCAACATTCATCCTGAAGGTGCTGCGCTCACAGTCTAATGCAATCCTGGCTCGCCAGAGCTCCTGCAACATATCATGCCAAGTCCTCCTCTTTCTTCTCCTTATCCAGCTCAGTCATTCTATAGATGTGAAGGGGGAGACCCAGAAGGCCAGTCACAAAAGCTGAAGAAAAAGCACAGAGATGCAATTGTCATTCACTACGGAAAAGTAAAGAAAAGATGCTGAACTCACTCCTATTGCTCCCAAAAAGTTTTAAGTACTACATTCTCACTTCCGTTTGTGACTGCTTGTGCACATCACTAGCCATGGTGAGCATGGCCCACCAAAGGTTGAGGAAATGAGAGAATTGCTCAGTTGTAATATAGGGCAATGTCACTGAATACTGGCACCATTTTCCACAGGCAGTGGTTATTTTAGCTGATCTCTCACTCCTGAGGGTAACAAAAGCAGAGAGAGCACAGCTGCAGCTGGTCTTCTGAAGCCACCCAGACCCATATGCTGCCATCCTGTGAGCTTCATTGGTGCCTGCTGATGTTACCACTAAATGGCATGGGAAAGCATCCTACCACAGAAGTGGTAAGGCAGCCCTTCATAGAAACCTTTGGCAGAGGAATGAAGAGTAGCTCAATGGATGTTTCAATGAGATTTCCCAGGGTAGTTCAAGGAACATTTCTGTGTATATAAACAAACTGGTCTGCATCCCCTAACTCCCAAATTCTAGAGGGGAATGACAAGCTGATAGCAGCTCTACCTCTCTTGGCTGTACCACTCCCTAGTCTAGCATGAGCAAATTAATGAAAAAAATCAGAAGATTGTGTCCAACCACTTTGGAGCACCATCCCTGTAATTGAAAATGTATCTACACACACTTACCTGAGGTTCCGTCTCCTGAATTAGGCTCTTCTGTGCTTGACTGGCAGGACTGACTGGAGTAAAAACATGTCCTGGCTCACTGCAGCTGGATTCCCCAGTTGCATCTTCCCCATTCTCCTCTTCCTTGTTCACAGCAGCGGCTTGTGACTTGGGCTCCTCAGAGGTATTCATGGTGGAGTGAAGGATCTCCACTGAGGATGGCATGCAGCTCTTTGTAAAAGCGGCAGCTTTGTGGCTCAGCACCAGATCACGCTGGCCTCTAGTATTCCTGCTGCAGCTTGTTGGCTTTGACTCAACACTACTGCTGGTCTCCGACAGGCTCTCTCCTCATAGATGTTGAAGTTTCCATGGCTCAATAGGAGCTGTTCCTGCACAGTCAAGATTCAGTATCTCCTGTACAATCCAGGCAAAAGAGCATTGGCATGTGTACCTGGTGTAGTCTGGTGGGCAATTGCACTCAATAGTGGAGAGCTGTTTAGACTGTTCACCAAGCCAGTCAATGAGAACAGAATTTCAAAAATTCCCAAGGCTTTAAAGGTGGGGGGGAGGGGGAGGGAGGGACACGGGACTCCAGCCTCTGAGACCCCTGGGGGCTGGGGAGTTCTGTGACCAGAGTAATCAGCATTGGACATTGTGTGACAGCAGGTGGAAAACAGGGCAACACAACTAACAGCATCTATACTCACACTGCAGCATAAGGGATCAGTAACAGCACTGGGAGACCAATTTGAGTACCAGCACATGCACAGCTGTGTTGACATAAGGTGCCTTGTGTTGACCTAACTGTGTATTGTAGGACAGGGCTTAGTGTTGTAGCAGAGAGAGCTATACATCAAAAGATAGTGCTTAGCCCCAAGCCAGTTAGAAATATTTGAGAAATCAGTTGCAGCACTGAGGACAGATTTAGAATCTTCAGTAGTTACACAAGCAGGGACACAAGCTCACTATATAGGAGGTGAAGTCCCCTCCTCCCCAGACCCCCATTTTAAAGATTTCATAATTTTATAAGCTAAAGAAACAATGTGATAGGTCATATGTTTAGATTTTTTAAAATAAAAACTACTATGAATAAATATATTTAATTTCAGTGAAAACATTTTACTGTAAGCACCCCCTGAGAATATAATGAACCATAGCAGAGTCATGCTAGCACAGGAGAAATGGAGATTATTTAATTGTAACCAGAGTGCGTTGAGATGGGCTCTGCAGCCTAGGCAGTGGCACCTTCTCCTAGCACTGCCTCAGAGTTTTTGTGCACTGCTCCTGCTCCTTCCTTTGGAATTCCTGAACAGCCTGATTGCAAATCTATAAAAGAGGGTGTGCTGATCCCTGACACCTCATTTCCTTGCACCACACCCGGAGTCAGCATTTTACAGAACTATGAGGGTATAACTACACTGCAGAGTTTTTTCAGAAAAACCACCGTTTTTCAAAAAACCTCCAGTTACGCCCACACTGCAATTGCATTCTTTCTGGGGGAAAAAGTGGAAAGAACAGAGGAGTTTTTCAGACATTGGTAAACCTCTTTCTATGAGAAAGAAGCCTTTTTCCAAAAGAGCCCTTTGGGAAAAAGGCGAGTGTGGACTGGGAAGAGGGAGTTCTCTCTCAAGAGGAGGAAAGAGGAAAAAGCACAGGTGCCCCTGGTGGTCACTCTGTCCATAGTAATTGCAGCTTAAATGCAAGATAGCACCCATTCAGTGTGGATGCTAGCTTTTAAAAAAGCAGATCACTTTTTCTATGTGCTTTTGCTGTGTAGACGCTCTCTTTTGGAAGAAGTTTTTCTGGAAGTTCTCTTCCGGAAAAGCTTCTTCCAAAAGAAGCCTGCAGTGTAGGCATAGCCTGAATAAAAGAAATGAGAGAGGTGAGCAAGTGAAGGGGAATGTGCAGAGTTCATTTCAAAGAGCACCAGTTACAAGAAAGTAACCTTCAGCTTTTCTTGAAGTATCTTGGCATACTCTTACTCATGGGATAGCCTGGCAAGCAGTACACCATGTCTAGATGGTGGAACTCAAGAATCCTACCTGAACAGTATTCTGAGCATCTGAGCAAGATGCCAGCTCTATGGAACAGTATGTTGTAAATATGAGTGTCTAGAACCCCACGAGGCACCTTGCATGTCTCAATTATTGGAGCATGTCTAAGGCATGCTAAATTAGTTCAACAGTTGAGCATACTCTGATTCCAACAAGAGGAACAGATGCAGTCCTGTATTCCTGTTCTATATATTGTCTAGCCCTGTACACCATGACTGAAGAAATAACCACCTCTGTGGCTTCAGCATAGAACATCAAACTTTTAGGGGGCTTTCAAAAAACTCTTTACTGAAACCAACAACTTGGGCTGTAAAAAGGGTTAAAAAATTCTAACCATATACCAGATTACAATTCAATCGGTTATATATGGTTAAATGCTGCCAGCCCCAGAGGCAGCTGGCTCCTGGCAGCTGCCAGTCCCATCAGCCCTGTGGGCTGTGGACCTTGAGGGCTGCCAATGCCATGGATTCCTGGCCCCACCAGCCCTGTAGGAGTTTAACTGATAACTGGAACAGATAAGAAACAGCTTATCTGTTAACCAGTTAACAGGTTAAACTCTTACATCTCTACAAACAGCAATCTGACATTGGCTCAAAAGAACAGTTCATGAGCTGTGTTGATACCAAACTGAGGTCCTATGATGGACCTGGACCATTTATTAACAGATATGTATTAAACTTACTTTAGATCTGTTTAACAGTACCATGCACGGAGCATTTTATATTTATTAGGGTATGTCTACATTACAGCGTTATTTCGAAATATCTTATTTCGAAATAACGCGTCTAATAGTGTTTTGCCATTTCAAAATAGCGCATCCACACTGATTGGATGCTGAATCGCATTTAAGGCCGGCCGGAACCGGTTCTGACAGGGCATCAGGTCAGGAGTTAGCCTCAGCGAGCAGCCACACAAGGTATCTGAGGCCTGTGCTTAAAGGGACTCCCCCTCCCCCACCCCCCGACAGCCGGTTCTCAGGTTTCCCTGCTTGCTTGCCTACCTCGCTGAGGGACAGCAAAGCACTTTTTCTCTGCGTGCTCGGATTGCCCTCACTCAGGACACCACAGCACTCTGCAGCATGGAGCCAGAACCGCCCCTGGGCACTCTGGTGCTTCTCCTGGACATGTTGCTGTGAGCCTGGCAGCACGTTCTACAGGAAGTAACAGTCTCCCTGGCGTGCCCCACTGGAGGCTTGTGCCTCATTCCTCCCTCACGTCCTTCCACTTACCCCTCCGTAACCCCACTTCCTGCTGTACAATAAGAGACACGTGTGTTCATTATAACAAAGTCTCTTTATTGAACAAAACTGGGGTGGAGGGGGAATGAAACTGAGGTGAGACTGGGGAAAGAAGGTGGGAGAGGTGAGGAGGGAGGGTGAGAGAGGGGAGGGGGAAACCTGGGAGGAGAGAGCTGGCAGGGGGAGGCAAGGGGAGGAAGGGGGAGGAGAAGCTCAGGGCTGGGGGGGGGGGTCTCGCTGGCCCAACTGTCTCCCAGCACCGCAGAGAGGGGGTGGAGGATGTGGAGAAAGAAGCAGGAGGAGGAAAAGAAGGAGGAGTGGTAACTAGGGAGGCAGCAGGGGCTGGAGCCAGAAAGCTCTGCATCAGGGTCTGCAGGTGCTTGCAGATGGCATGGCCCTGGGCAAGTTGCTCCCCCGGAACTGCAGGTCTTCCTTCACCCAGTGGTCAAGGGTGCGGTGCAGGGCTCGCAGTGCCCCAGGTACTCCTGCTGGTACCCCTCCACTGCACAGGTGGACCTGCAGAGTCCTCGGGTGCAGGAGGATGTCCTGGGTGGTGTGGTGTGCCCTGCACTCACAGTTGGTGTGGCTGTGGAGAAACAAGAGAAGTGGTCAGTTCTCCCTGCGGACACAGGAGGTGAAGCCCAGCCCCACTCTGCAAGGCGAGGACGACAAGGTCTCTGTACCATCAGAGCCGATGTGCTTGCACAGAGGCCATGTTCGGGATGTCCTGCTATCCCTGGGAGTGGGAGCTGACCCGGGACTGCACCCATGTCCCTGTGCTGTATATAGTGTGTGGTGGGGGGGGGGGAGGGGCGAGAGAAAGGTGTCCCCTGCCTCTGTGTAGAGGGGGCTTGTGGAGGGAGGGTGTCCTGCTGTGTCCCACCCCGGGGTCAGGAGCATGTCATGTCTCTTCACACAGGAGTATGGCTAACAGGCCCAGGCCCCTGTGTGGCAGCCAGATGGGGCCACATGCCCAGGAGTGGCACGGCACGTGCTCGCACGTGCACAGGTTTCTGCGTGATCCGTGGTCAGCAAGGCCCACACGCGCAGTCCCTGGTTTCTCCTCCCCTCCCCATATAAGGGGACAGTGATGGCACTCACATGTTGCCTCCCCGGATGACACCGGCGACAGGTCCGCTGGGACAGCTCGGGGGTCCTGGCTGCACAGCACGCTCCCTCCGGGCTCCTGCGGCTCCTGGCCCCCCTCCTCCTAGCCCTGGTCAGGGCCCTCTGCCCCAGGGTCAATGATGTAGTCCAGGGCATCAAAACAGGGGCAGATCTCTGGGTCTGCCCCAGGTTAGGAGCTGCCCCCTGTGGCCCTGGCATAGGCCTGCCGCAGCTCCTTAATTTTCATCCGAACCTGCTCCTGGGTTTGGATGTGGCCTTTGGTGGCCAGGCTGAAAGCCATCCTGCTATAGACGGCCACATTCCTCCATCTAGTGCAGAGATCATGGAATTTGGAGGCATCCCCCCCCAAACCTCAATCAGGTTCATGATCTCCACACTGGACTAGGAAGGTGCCCGCCTTCTCCGGCCCCGGCAGGCTCCTGGGAGCTGGGGGACTGGGCCTGGGGAGCGGTGGAGGGCTGGCTGACACTGGCTGCCTGGCTCATGCTGGGGCCACTGGGTCAGGGGCAGCGAATACTGGCTCTGGGCTGGCAGGCCTGGAGCTGGCACAGACACCGTGGCCAGACTCTACCCCTTTAAGGGCTTCGGGGAGTGGGGGAGGAGAGGAGTTTTCCTGGTTGGGGCCAGAGTGGCCAGCAGGGCACCCTGGGAAGGGCTGGAGGGCCCCTATTTCGAAATAGCCCCTATTCCGCATCTACACAGCACTTATTTCGAATAGCAATTTTGAAATAGGCGCTATTCCTCCTGGAATGAGGTTTACCAAGTTCGAAATAAGCCCTCCGCTATTTCAAATTAATTAATACTTCATCTGTAGATGCTAGTACAGCTGTTATTTCAAAATAACTTTGCTGTGTAGACATACTCTTAGCACCAAATGCACACTGCTGCTGCTAGGTGTACTTTCAGAGAAGATACTTCAGTAAAAGATTTTGGGCTCCTGTAAGTATTCAAAAAACATAGTGGATCGGTGCTCGTACCTCTTAGTGCTTACCCTCTTCACAAACCTGGACCACTTAAAATCATAACTTTAATCAGAACCTAATTCATCTGTAATAAAAAATCTTGAATTCTTCAGCTGAAGTCCTGTAACCTGTAGAGCTAAATATAGTGAAAGAAGGGCCATAAGATAATTTTTTCCATCTCATGGAAAAATAAAGGATCTGGTAACACTGGAAGAAGTTTGTATAGTCTCTTGGTACAATGAAGATGTGTACCTTTTAAAAAAAAAATCACCTGTGTAAGAGGGTTGGGGAAGGAAGTACAGACAGCCTCATTTCCCCATTTAGAAGAAGAGCATCTGGTGTGGAGTGAGCCTCCTTTTAAGTAAAAACAGACACTTCAAATTCTGGATGGTTGCAAAGAGCTTTATGTCCAGAAACCCCCACTGGTTGAAAGTGTTTTATATCACTGACTGCTATGGAGACCACAAATCTAATTGTATGAGATCGCTGATGAAATGATGTCCTTGCCTGTTAGATGCAGGGCAATTAGGATGATAATGTAGTGGTTAAACTAATCCTGTAGCAGTGTAGCTACTGCCTTGACTAGCTGGGATGAACAAACTCCTCCCTGCTTGTTCAGGGAGTGCTCTGCAGTTATGTTGTTTGTGATACCTGTACTACTTTGTTCTGAATGTGAAATAGGAAATATTTAAGAACTAGACAGACAACTGTCAATACCAGTACCTTCATA
Source organism: Pelochelys cantorii (assembly GCA_032595735.1). NCBI lineage: Eukaryota > Metazoa > Chordata > Testudines > Trionychidae > Pelochelys > Pelochelys cantorii. The sequence continues at coordinate 71,078,784 of CM064329.1, forward strand.
TATAGTATCTTTCTTAGGCAATGTCAATGAACTCAGATTTTCAGATACATTCTCCGCCCATTCTTGGAAGTATCCCAGGTGACAGTCACACAACACAAGGAGTTCAGAGGATGAACACCACCATTCCAGGATATTTGCCACTGTATCCACCAAGTCAGAGAGAGCAGAATTTCCATCAGGACAATGATCTCTCCTTGGGCTGTAATACCACACAAATCAATGCTGAAGAAGACTCATTCTGCTTCTACCATAAGGTGTGAGGTATTATTGCCAAAGCTATGAGACAACAGCTGTAAGGAAAAAAATTAAGTAGGTGTAACAAATATGACAATATCTTGCAATAGTGTGAACAAACCTTATTGATTCAAGGATCTTAGGAGTAGGGATGCTAGATATCTGTTATTTTAGTAATCATGTAGCTGCAAAGATTTTTAGCAGTTACATGGTTATTAAAATGCTTCCCCTCCAGACCCGGGCCAGCAGTCAGTGTGGTCCTGGCCCCATTCCCAGGGAGCCCTCTGCCACCCTGCTCTAATGCCTCTGTATCAGAGGCAGCAGCAGGGTAGCAAGAGAAGCCAGTCTGCAAGGGTGCCTGGTTTAAAAATCAGCTTTCTGTGCAAGACAGTTCCCGCCTGTCGTCCCGTGCTGCAGCCTCTGATACAGAGGCAGCAGCATAGGGTAGCAGCAGCTCATGTGTGTGGGGAGCCCAAGCTCCCCATGGGCAGCGGCTGTGCCAACATCCCGTGGAGCAGCTCATGTATGTGGGGAGCCCAAGCCCGCCATGGACAGAGGCTGTTCTGCAGCAGCAGAACCTGTCGGCGGGGAGCCCAAGCTTCCTGCAGACAGAGGCTGCTCTGGTATCCTGCCTGCCCCCTTTAATACAGGGGCAGCAGTGCACAGAGAGGGATGGGGGGAAACAGGCGGCTCTGCAGAGCCAGTGCTTGTGGGGAGCTGGCTTTTATGCCAGCTTCCCCCCCAAGCACTGGCTCTCGCCTGCCTCCCCTCCCCCCCGCCTCAGTGTAATGGTGGGGGGAGGCAGCTCCATGGGAGTCGATTCACATGGGGAGCCAGCTTCCCACATATACTGGCTCCTTCCCACCCTCTCACCCTCCACGCAGCTGCTTCTGTATCAGAGGCAGCAGTGTGGGGTGGGAGATAGGTGGCTCTGCAGGATCCAATGTTTGTGGGGAGCTGGCCCAAGCACTGGCTCCCACCTACCCACTGCACTGCTGCCTCTGTGGGAGGCAGCAGTGGGGAGGGGAGAGTGAAGAGGCAACTCCACAAGAATGAGCACACACAGGGAGCCAGATTTTAAGCCAGCTCCCCATGAGCACAGTCTCCCCCACACTTACTGCCTCTAATACAGGCTTATCGGTTAACCATTTAAACGACTATACACTAACATCCCTACTTGGGAGCTCATTGTATTACAACCACATGTTTCCAGGCTTATTGAGAGGTAGTCATGTCTTACAGACAAGTTATATACACAAATGTGAAACTTGGGAAGTTTGATGAGCTTCAGAGAACTATTTGAAACAATGGGTTAAGATGAAGAATGAAGTTTTTAAAGTGAAGATGGTTTCCCAGGAAATCTCTAGGAGAAGGGGTATTCAAAAGTACTGCTCCAACTATGCAAGAACCTTTTTAAGCTTCTCCCTGAGGGGTGACTTTTTGTCTGCTAATCACCTGAGACATAAGGACAGATTAAAAACAAAACCAACCTATTCAAGCTCCGAGGTGGTAGGGCACAAGTCTATCAGTAGATCGGGGGACAAGATGCACACAGTTTGAAAGCCAGTTCTCTTCCACCTCAGCTCTGCCATCATGGAACCAGTACATAAAACTGAAAATTTATCTATAAGCAATACTGAAAAAGAGTCTCTAAACTACAAACCCTATTATAAAAGTGTAAAATAACATTTAAATAGTAACCATACTATGCTAGGCACTACTAAGCAAAGTATCAGATCTAAAGATGTGCATGTCCATCTGCTGCTGCAGTTGTCATTCCCTTTTATAGCCTCACACCCAGAACTTTCAGAAATACCGAATGGAAGCTGGTAAGAGGTAGGGGTGGGGTGGGGTGGGGGGTGTGTGTGTAGGGGTGGGGTGGGTGTGTGTGTGTTTTCTAAAAGCACTACTCTGAAAAGGCTCCCTCATGTAGACTACACATCCCATGAGTGGAAATAAGCAGAGGACATGCACAGAACAATCATAATTAAAAGGGCCAATCTAGTTTCACTGACCAAACGGGGTGACATGCAAAATGTAAACAGTGTAATGGATGAAAAGTAAATTTTACAATTGTTTTAACTACAACGTAAAAATTGGACTAGTAACCCACCAATTTTTTAAAGGTTTTTATCACTGCTTTACTGTATCCCTGCAATTAAGATGCAAAAATTCAGTGGTGCTGATAAACAGACTCTGGTCTTACAAAAAGACAATTATTGTAGAACTTGGTAAATGAAACTCAATATGTAGGAAATGGAAAAAATAAGGAACCAATTAGTTAGACATATAAAATTGTTGTCTTAGAAGAAACTGGAATAACTGTCTCTTGTTATTGAATAATTCCAAACCTTTTTCCACACTGACAGAAGTATGTATAAGCTGAATCTCTTTAGTCTGGCACCCTCAGGAGCTGATCATTGCTAAACAAGAAAATTTGCCAAAACATGGGAGGTCAATATCATCTAGCAGCATTACCAACACTTCCACTGCTTACTGGGCTCTTTGTAGACATTTAGGGAGAAAGTAGAGCTAATTAACAGCACAGAACACAGAGAACCAGGACTGGTGGCTGTAAACAAACTTTATGGGACCATGGGAAACTTGGCCACACCCATGGTAAATGGACATCTGACTAACTAAAATCATGCTGGACCACGGATGTTGCTGGACCAGAGTGTGCCAGACTAGAGAGGTTTAACTTGTACTAATATTTGTGATATCCAGAATATGTCTCTCTCAAAAGAATAGAAAGCTGCCTCTAGTAGATTCATCCAAACAGGGACTCAATGAGACACTGATCCTGCAAAGTCTTGTCTAAAGTTACACACATTCTTAAATCATTGTAGGATTGAGGCCTGAGAGGACAGCACAAAGCAGTCTTTATTGGTTCTGGGCTTGAAATAATTTTACTGATCGCCTTCATATATTTCAAGCTATCTTTATAATTGTCAGACAAATTACCTTTATCTGTTAACTTAAATGTAACATTTTTACTGAATAAACTACCGGAGTTACAAGAATCTATCATTTACGCTGTAAACAAGAGTGTATAAAATTGTATCTTTTTATAAAGAGGCTGTACATGTGTGACATGGATCCTATACACTAACTCTCATACAATGCCACCTCCTTATCCATCAATAGAATTTATACACTAGGCAACAATTTAGGTAACAGAAAAACTACACTCAGTGCCTATTCACCTAACCTTTTCTAAAACTTGTTTGATAACTAACCTGACTTATTCCATAATACCAAGCACAGCCACACCTAACAAAGTATCACAAAAAACAGCTGAATAGTCCTCCTGCTGAATTACTTCATGACCTCTTCACCTTATCATACTCCTAAATCTACTTACAGTCTCAAACACTAATGCTTTTAGAACCCTTCTGAGTTTGTGCATATGACAGAGGGACAGAATTTACAGCTTTATCATGATCTGAGCTTTTGGTGTGTGTACAGTAATTCCTCATTTAACACTATAGATATGTTTCAGAAAATGATCGTGTTAAATGAAAACGTATTATGCAGGGTCAATTTTCCCATTGAAAATAATGGAAAAGGTGGGGGTTGTATTTCAAGCGGTGGTGTCTGTTGGGACTGGGACATAAGGTTGGGGGAGAAAGGGGACTGGGTTACAGCAGGGAGGGGAGGTGTTTGGCTCTGGGGACGGGAAGGAGAGGAGAGGGGAGGGGGATTGGGTTGGGAGTATGCTCCTGTGACGGGTCTGCCAGGACCCACACTGCGTCTGGCGAGGGGGCATCGTTGGGGAATGGTGCGGCGAGCGGTGAACCTGCCACCGCTTTGCAGGGAGGCAGGGGAAGCCTCGCACAGCAGCCGGTGACGGGCCGGCTGGGGAAACCCAGCCACTGGCCTGCAAGAGGGGGCGGAGGAGAGGGGGCAAGGCATCCGGCGAGGGGGAGTCATCGGGGAACAGCGCGGCGAGTGGCGAACCCTCCGCCGCTTTAGAGGGAGGCGGGGGAAGCCCCGCGCAGCCGCCGGCAACAGGCCAGCTGGGGAAATCGTGTTATTCCGGGGACAGTCGTGTAATTAAAAAAACGTTCCCTAAAAAAAAAATCGTGCTATCGCGAAAACGTGTTAAGCGGGCACATGTTAAATGTGGAATTACTGTATTACACAGTTGAACTACAAGTTGAACCTCTCTAGTCCAACAACATCCAAGGTCCAGCATGAATTTAGTTAGCCAGATGTCCACTTACCATGGGTGTGGCCCAGTTTCTCGCAGTCCCACAAAGTTTGTTTTCAGCCACCAGTATTGGCTCTCAGTGTTCTAGGCTGTAATTTAGCTCTAATTTACCCTTAAAAGTCTTCTAAGAGCCCAGTAAGCAGTGGAAGTGCTGGTAACATTGCTAGACCAGTGTTTCTCAAACTTTTTCTTATAAAGTACCCCTTAAACAAAGATTACAAGTACCCCCAGTACCTACAGTTTTCAGACACTCAAAATTTGTTTCTACCATTGCAACATTTTTGTTTAAACAACTTAATTGTAGCCAGGCGGGCAATGAAATTTTTTAGTGTAAATAATACAAAAATAATAAAGTGCTGTAAAACTTAAAACAAAAATTCAGTTCTCCAAACTTCAGTTGTGTTGACGTACCTCCCAGACTTCTCGTGAGTACCCCTGAGGGCACTCGTACCACTGGTTGAGAAACACTGTGCTGGACAATATTGACCGCCTATGGTTTGGCACCAATCAGGTCTCGAGTAAGGATATTAGATATTGGTTATTTTAATAATCGTGTAGCAGCAACAATTTTTAGCAGTTACCAAAATGCTCTCATTGCCCACCCCGGGGACAGGGCCAGCAGCCAATGTACTCCCAGCCCCAGTCCTGGGGAGCCTCCTGCTGCCCTGTTGTATCAGAGGCAGTAGCACAGGATGGCAGGCAGTACTTTATCATTAGCAAGGTAAAACACAAAGATGCATTAGTTAACTAGAACTTAATATCTTACCTGTTCCAAATGTAATGTTTTGTAGATTACTTAAAATATCTTTGTAAGGAAGAGTTCCAACTCACCTTATGGTACTCAGTACAAAGTCACTTGAACTATATTCAACCTATTAAATTAAATAAAGTTTCTTAGTATTTCACCTATTGGCCCACATTAGAGCAGACGAAAGCCAGTGGTATATTTGTTGAATATAAGTCAACTTAAACAAATTTACAATAAATATCTTAATATTTTCAAGTAATATAAAAAGCAGATAATTGCTATGGCTAGACTCTCAGGCAGACAACTTATTTTTTTTGCAGATAACTCAGGGAAATTTTGCCAATTTTAAGGAATAATTTGGAGGGTTTGAAAGTCAAAAATGTTATTGATTTTCCCAAGAAACTCAAATATTAGCATTGCTTCTATCAGTCTGTACTTATCATGCAAGATCACAAAAAAAAAAAAAAAAAAAAAAAAAAAACCACACACAAAACACACACACACACACACACTGTTCACATTCTGAAGTTTTACCACCAGTTTATGAAAGCCAATGGATGTTTTGTGCATCCAAGGCCCTCAATCAAGCCTTACATCTACTACATATTTGAGAGTTGGTCTGTTCAATAACTCCTCCTAAACAATAAGAATTAGGACCACCAAATTCAGTATACAGTTTCTTCTTATAAAAAAGCAAGGTAAGGTTTGTTTGTGTCAGGGAAATGGATGTGCCTGAAATGGGATTGCTTCTCATGAAACCATACAGAAAAGACAACCAACAGGCAGGTGAAAAGGGCTGGAGGCAGTCTTCTCTCTCCACCCCCCCCAATCCAGGACTGCCCCAGTCACAAGCCTCCTTTCCCCTATATGGCTGAAGGTCCTCCCTGCCCCAATTTATATGGCAACTTTGTGGGCTGGTCCCCTTCATCAAGTGAAGGGAAAATGCAGAGTTTGCTGCACTTCTCACCCTGGCTGGGGAGCACAGGGGACAGATGAACTTAGACCTGCCCTAGCTGGATGACATGCACCCCTCCCCCAGGCTGTGTCTGCTGGAGCTGCAGCAGCCATGGAGATGTGCTTTTCACCTGGTGCCACACTGCTGTGGTAAGAGAGGGCTGAGATAGTATGCAGCCTACCTGTGGAGAGAGGACTGAGCTTCTCATCCCCGGCCCAACCCTAGAGAAATTATTTAAATGAAGAAAAACAAAAATGGGAGTTAACGATCCGAGCAACACCAATTAAATCTTCGAGTCACATTTAGGCCTTGTATGTGGCAGAGAATTATGGTGAAATGAAGGGCAGTTTCAGTGACAGTCAAGATCATGCACAAGTCAGTCAGTGGTAAAAAAGAAAATAGAATCCAGAATCAACTTCTTAGAACATTATTTCACCTTCACGCACAGCATACAATTTGTGGCTGAAGAACCCAACACATTACGTTACTACTCCACAGGAGATATTTAGACTAAGTTAGCATTATGATTAAGAGGATTCCAAAGATGAGAAGGAAGTGGGGCTGCCCTATAATAATGTATTAATTCTATATTTTAACCTGGTTAGTGGGATGTTAACTTCTTGAGCCATCCATTTTTACAGTAAACCATTAAGTGTTCACCAAGCAGTAAGAGAAAAGAACGGTTACTTACCTGTAACTGTTGTTCTTCAAGATGTGTTGCTCATGTCCATTCGAATCAAGTGTGCGCACCGCATGCACTGCGTCTTCCGGAGCGTTTTCCCTAGCGGTACCCGTAGCGCCGGCAGGGCGCCCCCTGGAGTGGCGCCGCCATGGCGGGGCATAAGTATCCCTGCCGGCGCTCCCCCACCTCAGTTCCTTCTTGCCAGACGCTCCGATGAAGGGGAGGTGGGGGGGGAAATCGAATGGACATGAGCAACACATCTCGAAGAATAACAGTTACAGGTAAGTAACCGTTCTTTTCTTCTTCGAGTGGTTGCTCATGTCCATTCAAATCAAGTGACTTCCAAGCCAACCCACATCAAGGAGGAGGGGTCGGAGCACTGAGAAATAGAAGTGCACGACAGTTGAACAATTCAAACATTTATTCAACTAACCGAACACAGAAAAAACTGTAGAAAAAGGCAGTGTGTACAAATAAACCAACATATTTACAATACAGAGCTGAGGACTGCAGATCCCACCCCTGCGTCCTCCCTAGCCTGCTGTGCCAGCACGTAGTGCGCCGTAAAGGTATGGAGCGACGACCACGCGGCCGCCCTGCAGATTTCAGTGATTGGAACCTGCGCCCCAAAAGCTACAGAGGATGCCTGCGCCCTGGTGGAATGTGGTGTAACCCAGGGCGGGACCTTCCCGGCCAAGGCATGACACTCCCTGATACACCCTGTGACCCAATTGGAGAACCTCTGGGTCGAAATGGGAAGCCCTTTCATTCTGTCAGCGACAGCAACAAACAATTGTGTGGATTTACGAAAGGGCTTGGTCCTATCAATATAAAAAGCTAGCGCACGTCTAGCATCCAGGGAATGGATCACTTGCTCCTTAGGGGAGGCGTGGGGCTTTGGAAAGAAAACCGGGAGGTAAATTTCTTGGGACAAATGGAACGGTGACACCACCTTGGGGAGGAAAGCCGGGTGAGGGCGGAGCCTCACATTATTGTCAGAAAACACTAAGTAGGATGGGTTCACAGTTAACGCCCTCAGCTCAGAGACTCTGCAAGCCGATGTAATGGCCACAATGAACGCAACCTTCACAGAAAGGTGCTTCAAAGAACACGTGGCCAGTGGCTCAAAGGGGGGGGGGGCGCGACACGAGTCTAGACAACACAAGGTTAAGATCCCAAGCGGGGAGAGGGGGGGTCTAACCGAGGGATACAACTTATCCAAACCCTTAAGGAACCTTTTGACCACAGAGTCAGAAAACAGAGAAACTCCTGCCAAACCAACATGGAAGGCGGAGAGAGATGCTACATGGACTCTGATAGAGGAGGTAGAGAGGCCACTGGACCTAAGTTCAAAGAGGTAGTTCAGAATGGACGGGACAGGTGCACAGGACGGGTGCACTCCCCTTCTGGACGCCCAAGATGAGAACCACCGCCACTTGGCTGCATACGACTGCCTGGTAGACTGTTTCCGACTACTTAGGAGCACCATCTGTACCTCCTGGGAACATTCCCTTTCCGGTTGGGTCAGCCACAGATAAACCAGGCCGTCAGGTGGAGAGAGCTGAGATTCGGGTGAACCATGGTCCCCCCGTCCCAAGGTTAGGTCAGGAGATCCCGAACCGGCGGAAGCGTGATAGGGTCCTTGGTGAGCATGTCTACCAGGATAGGGAACCAGAATTGTCCGGGCCACCTCGGGGCTATCAGGATGACCGTGGACCTGAAGGTCTTGACCCTGGTCAGAACCCTGGGAATTAGGGGAAACGGGGGGAAAGCGTAGAGGATGCCTGCCGGCCACGGCACTGTCATGGCATCCCCCCTGGAGTGTTCCCCGAGCCCCAACAGGGAGCAATAACTCTGGCTCTTGGTGTTGCGTGCCGAGGCAAACAGGTCTACTCGGGGACAACCCCACCTGTGGAAGACCTGACGAAGGGCCGAATCCTTGAGAGACCACTCGTGGGCTCCGAAGGACCTGCTCAGAGCATCGGCCAGCAAGTTTTTGCACCCCGGCAGGTACTCTGCCTGCAAAACTGTGTCGTGCTCCACACACAGGTCCCAGAGGCACAGAGCCTCGCGGCAGAGGGGAGGCGACCGGGCTCCCCCCTGCCTGTTGAGGTAAAACACAGCTGCAGTGTTGTCCAGGAGCACCAGGACAGAGCGGTGAGACAGCTTCGACAGGAAGGTCTCGCAGGCTCTCCTGACAGCCCTGAGCTCCCGGACATTTATGTGCAGAGCCCGCTCTGCTGGGGACCATAAGCCCTGGGTCCTGTGACACCCCAGGTGTGCTCCCCAACCCAGGTCTGTGACCAGCGTAAGCAAGGGGGGAGGTACAGTGAACGGAACCCCGCTGCACACTACCGTCTCCTGGGTCCACCACTGTAAGAAGGCTATCACCTCCGGCAGCACTGTGAGAACTGTGTCCCAGAGACCCCTGGTCTGGTTGAATGCCCTTGCCAACCAGGCCTGCAGAGGTCTGAGCCTCATTCGAGCATGGCGTACCACATATGTACATGCCGCCATGTGTCCCAGCAGCCTTGAGCAGACCCGGGCTGTCATGATGGGGAACCGGGTTAACTCGGAGACCAGCTCCACTATGAATAGAAACCTGGCCCTGGGAAGGAGTGCTCTTGCCACCCTGGCATCCAGGAGGGCTCCTACAAATTCGAGGTGTTGAGAGTGAGTCAACGATGACTTTTCCTCGTTTAGCATGAGTCCCAGCCTTACGAAGAGAGCCCTTGTGAGGGAAACATGGGCCTCTACTTGCTCGTAGGAGCGGCCACGGATCAGCCAGTCGTCTAGGTACGGAAAAATGTGTACCCCTTTTTTGCGGAGGAACGCCGCTACGACTGCCATGTATTTTGTAAAGACCCTGGGTGCTGTTGAAAGGCCAAATAGGAGCACTGTAAATTGGAAGTGGCATCGGGAAACAATAAAACGGAGAAACCTCCTGTGGCTGGGTCTTATTGCCACATGGAAGTAAGTGTCCTTGAGATCGAGGGTTGCGTACCAGTCTCTTAACTGTAAACCCGGGATAACAGAAGCTAGGGTTACCATTCTGAACCTGGACTTCACGACCGCCTTGTTGAGGTCCCTGAGATCTAAGATGGGATGAACCCCGCCCTTGGGTTTCGGGACAACGAAATATCGGGAATAAAACCCCTTGCCCTCCAGATGTGGGGGGACCCTCTCCACAGCTCCCTTTTTGAGAATCGCCAGCACCTCTTGGCAGAGTGTGCCTTTGTGAGAGGTGTCCCTGAAAAGCAACGGGGCGGGCGAGCCCAGGAAGGGGATGGTATAGCCACACCTGACTATCTTTAGGACCCAGGCGTCGCTCGTGATTCCTGCCCAGGCATGGGCAAACCGGGATAACCTGGCCCCAAATGGGGGGCCAGGGTGGGAGGCTGGTGCGCGACCCTCTAGCATCCTGTCAAAACAGGTGCTTGGACTGCTGGGAGGGACCTTGACCAGCCCCACGAGGGATGTCCCCTCTCGGGTGGCATTGACGACCCCTTGCGGAGGACGGGCCCGCAGCCGTCTCCACACCCCCACTGGGAGCACAAGGACGGCGTCTCCAGTAATCCCCACGGGGGACCTGGGACTGAGTTCTCCCCTGCTGTCTGTAGGGCAGCTGACGATGCTGAGGGGCCGGTGTGTGAATCCCCAAGGACCGTAGGGTAGACCTCGTGTCCTTGAGCGTATGGAGCCTGGAGTCTGTGTGCTCCGAAAACAAGGCTTTCCCATCAAACGGCAAGTCCTGGATCGTGGTTTGGACGTCCGGAGGTATTCCAGACACCTGCAGCCAGGCACCACGGCGCATAACCACACCTGACGCCATGGTGCAGGCTGCAGTGTCGACAGCATCCAGGGAAGCCTGGAGGGCCGTGCGGGCAATGGTTCTGCCCTCAGAGGTCATGGCCACAAACTCCTGACGGGCCTCGGCAAGCAGCTTGTCCTTGAACTTATCCACAGCCTGCCAGGTATTAAAAGCATAGCGGCTCAGCATCGCTTGCTGATTAGCAATGTAGAGTTGCACCCCACCAGTGGCATACACCTTACGGCCCATCAGGTCAAGGCGCTTGGGCTCCCTAGCTTTCGGGGACTGCCCTCTTTTTGGGCCGCAGCCTGGACGACCAAGGACCCAGGAACGGGCTGGGAGTACAGGTGTTCGTGTCCTGACTGGGGGACGTAATAGCGCCTCTCGACTCCCTTTAAAGTAGGAATCAAGGTTGCCGGGGTCTGCCACAGGGCATTGGTAATCTTGGCCACGGTTTTATTAAGTGGCAAAGCCAAGCGGGCGGGCGCATTGTCCGAGAGGATGTCAATCATGGGGTCCATGTTCTCCACTAGTGGCTCCACTGGGACACACAGATTGGAGGCCAGACGCCTAAGCAGCTCCTGATGCGCACGGGCATCCATAGTAGGCAACGCCAGTGCGGGATCCGCCAAAGCTTCATCCGGTGACGATGACGACGATGACTCCTGGACCGGTGCCGGGCCCAGCGCAGGAACTGGTTGAGGCACCGCTTGCGGAAGCGGCTCCAGTACCGAGGCCTGCGGCTCAGCAGCAGCGTTGGTAGCAACTGACCTCTGGGGGGGAAGGGAGGGGGTCTTGACAGCGACGCTGACAGTTGTGCTCAGTGCCCCGAGGCACCAGACACCACAGAGGAGGGCACAGGCCCCTGCCACTGGTGGTAAGCCCACGGTGTCCAGAAGGGCCATTGCGGCTGAGGCGGCCAAGTCTGCTGCACCCACGAACGATCACGCCGGTGCCGGGAATGAGATCTATGAGTCGAGGAAGCTGCTGAGGACCCTGACCTGAACGATGTCGCATCAGAATCAGACGAGTAATCAGACTCAGGCCAGGGAGGCGCAGATGACGAATGTCCTGCCACCGATGGGGGAGCAAACCTGGCCATGGACTCGGGTTTGCCCGTGTGCGTTCGATGCAGATGTGCCGGCACCGGGAAAACCGGTCCCGGTGCCTGGAGTGGAGTCGGTGCCAGGAGAACAGATTCTAATGCCCGAGGTGGAGCCGGTTGTGGCACCGGGAGAACCGGTCCCGGTGCCAGTTGTGGTGCTGACACAGAACATGTTTGTGGTGCCGTAGTCGGTATCTGTAGCGATACAAACCCCGAAGAGGCCGACGTCACCGGCGATGGCGCTACCGGTGTGGCCCACAGGGTCGATGCTGGTGCCTGTGACGGTGCCAAAACATGTATCGGTGCTGAAGAAGCTGATGCTGAAGGGCCCGACGATGGTGCCGAAGACATCGTCGCGAGGCCAGGGCGATACGGCACAGGTGCAGCCAAGACAGGGTCTGGAAGGGGTCCCAGCACCAAGGGAGATCGAGCCCAGTCGAGCGCTGAGTGAGGCCTGGCGGCCTGCGTCGATGCCAGCACCGATACGGAGGCAAGCGGTACTGGTCCCACCGGGGACGGTCCCGCTGCATAAGTGACCGGTGCCGTTCGGTCATGCCGGTGTGGAGGCGAAGCCGGTGCCAACACGGCCTCCGGCGTAGGTGATCTCGACCCTTCCGCCTCAACTGACGACGGAGGGGAGGTAGTGAGGCTAATAAGGACATGGGCCGCCTCAAAGGTGTCCAGCATGGAGGGGCGGTGCGAGGGTAGCTACCCTGGATTAGATGGACGTCCCGCTTGCTTATGCCGCACCATGGTGGATGAGGACGTGCGCACCGGAGACTCGGTACCATGGTGTAGGCTCGACTTGGACTTCCGGCTCGGAGACCTACCACAAGACGTTCTTGACCTTTTCGGTGTCCGAGAGTGAGACCGGTGAGGGAGCGGTCCCGAGATGGGACATCTCGCGTGGACGCCGGTGCACTGTGCACCGCCGAGTGCCCAGCCGGTGCCGGCTGTAAAGCCGCCTCCATGAGGAGAAGTTTTAGGTGAGAGTCTCTCTCCCTCTTAGTGCGGGGCTTAAAAGACTTGCTGATCTTACAAGTGTCCGTAAGATGGCTCTCACCCAGACACTTCAGACAACTGTCGTGAGGGTCTCCTTTGGGCATGAACTTTGCGCAGACAGTGCACGCCTTAAAGCCTTGCGGCCCTGGCATTCCTCACCCCCGAAGGGGGAGAAAGAAAAAACAAAGAAACACTAACTACCTAACTAATTGAACTATTCAGAACTATTTACAATACTAATAGAAATGGGAACCATTAACTGATCTAAGAGACAGACACGCTCCAACGACTGTCACGGGCGGTAAGAAGGAACTGAGGTGGGGGAGCGCCGGCAGGGGTACTTATGCCCCGCCATGGTGGCGCCACTCCAGGGGGCGCCCTGCCAGCGCTACGGGTACCACTGGGGAAAACGCTCCGGAAGATGCAGTACATGCGGTGCGCACACCTGATTCGAATGGACATGAGCAACCACTTGAAGAAGAAATTCATTACAGGAAGTGTCCTGGGAATAGAAGATCAAAAGGATTATAGAGCAATTTTTAAAAGGGCCTCCCTATCAATAAGGAGATGGATCTTCATGATTGTTGAGGTAGTTATTCAGGGGAATTGGGCTGACACACAGATACCTGCTGGGGATGTCTGAAGAAGTTAAACCTGCTTAAATGGTAAGACAGGTATGTGTATAGATTCAAAGAGCAGGAGAATTGTAGAATTCCACCTCACTAAAGCTAAAGGCAAGAAGCAAAAGGCATAATTATAGGACAAGAATCAGTGGGCTTAAATTGAAAACCATCATCATCATGTCTCCCCCCTTCTCTTTTTAACCTAAACAAGCCCAATTCTGTCAGTTTTCCCTCAGGGGTCATCTTTTCTAGACCTTTTAATATTTTTATTGCTCTTCTCTGGACCTTTTCCAATTTTTTTACATTTGTACTGAAATGTGGTGCCCAGAACTGGACACGGTACTCCAACTGAAGCCTAATCAGTGAAGAGTAGAACGGAAGTATTACTTCTCGTGTTTTGCTCACAACACTCCTGTTAATGCACCCCAGAATCATGTTTGCTTTTTTTGCAACAGTATCACACTCAACTCATATTTAGCTTGTGATTCACTATGACCGCTAGATTCCTTTCTGCAGTACTCCTTCCTAGACACTAGCTTCCCATTCTGTGTGAGAGAAACTGATTGTTCCTTCCTAAGTACTTTGCATTTGTCCTTATTAACTTCATCCCATTTACCTCAGACCATTTCTCTAGTTTGTCCAGATCATTTTGAATTATGACCCTATCCTCCAAAGCACTTGCAACCCCTCCCAGCTTGGCATCATGTGCAAGCTTAAAACATGTACTCTCTATGGCAGGAGTCAGCAACTTTTTCAAGCCAAAAAGCCAAACTATATCAAAATTCAGAATAAGTGGTCAACAAAGAGCTGTATAAGAATGCCCATTTGCAGGACTGAATATATACAACGTAGTATTATTGGTAATTGACATAATGATTACTAATAGCATAAATGAAACGTACTCACAGACTTTAACGGGACTCCTGCTGCTGCATCTTTTCACACATTTCTTTGAAGTTTACATCATAACTGGTCAAATCCAACTTCATTCATGCAATCAGGCTGATTTCTGTCAACCTTATGGCAGGGGGCTGAGGATGTGGGAGTTCAGGAGAATGGGTTGGTATGTACGAGGGGCTCAGGGCAGGAGACTGGGTGAATAATGGACTCAGGGCACAAGGTTGGTGTGTGCAGAAGTGTTTGACAATGCAGCCAGATAGGGGCTGGGTCCCAGCTGGGGGCTTGTTGGCCAGGCTTCATTTTTAAATAAAGTAAAATATGTCTAAGACAAAAGGTTTCAATATTGCCTTTGTTTATGACGGGTGGGGAACCTTTTCTGGGTTGGGGGCCATTGACGCACAGGAAAAAAAAAAAACAAAACACAAAAACAAAAAAAACACCAATCAGTTGGGACCACACAAGCAAGAAGCCAAAACAGCCCTCAAAACCCTCCCAACCCTCGCTGATGTGGCCCCCAACTGAAACACCTAACTCCCCTGGTGCTCCAACCCCATAGTGGAGGGAGGGGCAGGGGAGACTGAGGTTCAAGGCCTCAGACCAAATTTACTCTTCTGGGATTCCAGGGTTAGTGGATTTTTTGCCCCTCCCTCCCCCCCAAAGCTCTGGGGTGGGTCCAAAAATGAGGTGTTAAGTGTGCAGGACAGGGCTACCAGTGAATGGGATAGGGATGGAAGTGCAGGGTATGGGTGGGAGGAGGTGGGGTGCAGGAAGAGTTGAGGGGTGTGAGATCTGGCCAGGGGGCAGGAGGTAGCTGGGGGCAGGCTGCCTGGCAAGGGGGCAGGAAGCTGGCTCCCTGGCCAGGGGCAGATTCTAGCTGGGAAGGGGGAGAGGACTTTGGCCAAGGGGGCTTGTGGCAGGGAGTGGAGGAGATTCTGGCCAAAGTGGGGCGTGGGGAGGCTTGAGGACAAGGAGTAAGGAGGATTTTGGGCAGGGTCTGTCTGGCCAGGAGGAGTGAATGAGGGGGTGGGGGTTTGTGCATAAGGGGGGGCACTTGTTTGCACACTGCATGACAGGCACCATGTAACTCACCTGCTGCTCCCATTGCCCAGAAGCCTCCAGGAAGGATTCACAGGGGAAGCCTCCAGGGAGGTGTTTCCCAGAGGGATGAAAAAGGGCAGTGTGTATGGAGCCATTTTTAGCTGCTTGTTTCCCGCCCCCCAAATGGAGGGAAGGAAAGAACAGTGCACGGAGACATTTTTTGCTCTGCTTGTTCCCAGCATGCCGGATCCCCCACAGAGCCTTGGACCTCTCTCCCCCATCACTCTCCCCAGGAAGCCAGCGCTGGACGCACCAGCCTTATGGGTGGGGGGGAAGAAGAGGGCATAAGGTGGTAGCACCAGCACAGGCTCCCTGCTGCAGAGGGTACAGAGGGGGCTGAGTTGGGGTTCAAGAAGAGCCATATCTGGCTCCCTAGAGAGCCATAGGTTGCCGACCCCTGCTCTATGCCATCATCTAAATCATGGGTGCAGATATTGAACAGAACTGGCCCCAAAAAAGACCCCTGTGGAGCCCCACTTGTTATGCCCTTCCAGCATGACAGTGAACCATTTAACTACTCTGAGAACCATTATCCAGCCAGTTATGTACCCACCTTATAGTAGCCCCATCTAGGTTGGATTTCCCTAGTTTATTAATAAGGTCACATGAGACCGTATCAAATGCTTTACTAAAAAGTCTAGTATATACAATTACTAGATACAATTGTATCACAATTTGTATGAAGGTTGAAAGTGAGAGGACAAGTGAGACTCCAGAGATTTTTTTCATGGAAAGAGTGAAACATAATGAGAACCAATGTACTATCCCTTCTGTATAAGATAAAATTATTGGTGGTAATTAGTAATTAGTTTTGGCAGATGTGGAAAGGAGAGAGAAAGGTCTAACCGTATATGGGCTAGGTGGCTTGTATCACCATAAATTAAAATTGGTGGTTGGACAGAAAGCGGAGGGGAGAGAATTTGGAGATGTTAGACCAAAACATGGGAAGAGAAGAATCAGGAGAATAACCATAACCAGGATCATCAGAAAACTTGACTGAGATGTTTTTACATCCATTGTGCCTTATGGGGAGGAGTACCTGGAAAGGTACCCTGGTATCCCTATCATCTCAGGTAAAGAGGTGCTGCAAAGAGAGGGAAGACTTAAAGTCATGAAACTTCTGAGACCCCGGCCCCCCTTTATATTTTGAGTACAGGTCATGTTGCCCCAGGCTCTTTAATTCCTGGCTGCATCCCCGATACCTGATCCTTTAAGCCTGCATCATTCTTTACACTGTGTTAGAGAACGCTGGCAGAAGACAACTCTGTCACAGCTGGCAAATTAAGTCTCAAAATAGGTTTTTGTTGAATTAAAAAAATCCAATCATTGAATCCAACACAGCAAATAAGGACTCATGGGTTACTGGAGCAGTCAACTTAACCCTGCACTTTTCCTCAGTTGGAATTTCAGCCATCTGTTCCACTTCAATGATCCATAAGTATTTCTGATTGGGATATCAGCTCAAGTTAAAAAAAAGCCCCAGGTGCTTGTGAAAGCCACCCAAAGCCTACCACCTGTAAAGCCATGAACAGCCCCCCAATTAGTCAGAAATGACACTTACATTCAGACCCCATGACTCTAGTAACCAAGTCAAAAATTAAGGCCATTTGGCAGTAACATTTCACAAGACAAAACTGCTTACAAAAACATAGGTTTATTACTTACACAGTGATTAACAGCAGTTGTACAGAACAGAACAAAGACGGGATGAAGATGGAAAAACTCATGAAGGTGTTTCAAGTATTAAAACATACATTTAGCAAATCATACACGAGGCTGGCTGGCATGGAAAGAAAATGGATAAAACATCTGTACATATTTAGTTAATGCACCAGGTTTAAGAGACATCTAGACATTAACTCAAACACATTTAGCAAGTTTATATAAAGTATTGAGGAAACAGTTACAACCAATTTCCATGTTTAGCACTGAAGATATATTGCATATTCAGTATTAACAGCAAATCCCACAGGATGGATAAAAATTGGCAAGCATGTGCCCTTCTACATAGGTTCAGAGGAAATTCTCCATGTTGAAAATTTCTCTCAATTTTGCTAAGGCACCACAAAACCATTCTTGCACAGAGCTGGCAAACATGCCATTCATTTCCTCTCTTAGTTCCCTCAGCACAGGCACTGTGGACTTGCCATCTGCATTCAGAATCCTCATAAAGAATTTATTCCACAAATCACTGTCAACAGTCCTAAAAACACACAGAACAGTTTTCAATGAGAACAGCATCCATCCACATAACAGCTCCCATCATGATTCCTGCTTCAATTCAGCTCTGCAAGCCCTGTGGGAGACTCAGCAATGTAACAAATATTGAACTCCACTCTCAGATGAACACATGTGCAGAAAAAGTGAGGGGTGCTATCAAGCTTTTCTATGCAGGCTTTTTATTCCTTCACAAATAGACTTACATGTAACCAACCTTAGCATTATTGTACATGCCAATGAAACACTTTCATCACCACCACTTAACCCAACATATCTAACACCTATTTACCATTTTAAACAGGGCTTGTCTGAGGATTTTGGGAAAGGTTAGTAGGATAACAACATATCACCAAACTGGCAGATCCCTTTCATGGAGAAAGGCTGGCTGTGGATATTTAAAATATCCACCAGCTTTCAGTTATAGAAGCAGCAGAGCCCAGCTAGGTTTCTGTGGGATCACCAGCGTTCAAAGGAGAGCTTTGTAAGGGACAACTGTCAAAATAAAGTTAGTGGCTTACTGCTGCTAGAAGCCTCCATTATGCCCATCTACCAAAACAATGTGTGTACATTCTATGCAGCCAATTGTTTGTGAAACACTAGCTTGCACAAATCCCCTTGTGGGGTAATTTACCCATATACAAAATAGAGATATTAAAACCAAAAAGGTTGAGTGACTTAACTAAGGCTAAGAAGAATCACTATCAGAGCTGCAATTCAAATAAAGGAATCCTTTGTTCCTCAGTTTTGTGAGGAAGCACATTATTTTCCTTAAGGCTCTCACAACATAAGGGAGTGGGGTGTGGTCTGGGCTTCCAGCTTTAACCCTGTGGGACCAGGAAGGGGTCATGCACCCATGGAAAAGTTGTGGACTAGAGATGTAAAAAAGTCAGTTAAAAAGCTAACTGTAATCCCTGAAAATCTTAGTGGCTACACGTGCTGCGGACTCTGCAGTATAATTTATACTTCAGAGACTGGAGCAAAGCCTCCCCAGGTGTAGTGTCTTCTCTGCCATAGGGAAGCCTCCTCCTCAGGAGCAGAGCCAGCAAGAGCTGCCAGCCCACTCCTCAGGAGACTCCACTGCAGACTGTACAGCTGGCTCCTCAGGAGTGGGGCTAGCAGTCTCTGCTGGCCCTGCTCCCAGGGAGCAAGCATGCAACCTGCAACAAGGGAGCCGGGCCTGCCATGGAAAGTGGTTGCTCCAGCTGGCTGGAGCAGCCTCTGCTTGCAGTGGGCCCCATGGGGCTGGAGCAGCTCCCTGCCCAGAGCAGGTGGGAAGCTGCTTCCGCCCCTAAGGTTAACTGGAATCGGTAAGCATTATTCATTTAGGGTGATGCTTACGGGTTACCCAGTTAACCTTTCACATCCCTATTATGGACCCCAGGCTGAGAACTGCTGCACTACATAATGCAGCCTCCTAGGAGGCATTTCTTCCTTCAAGCTAGAAAGAACGTTGGCTGTTTAAAGGAAACTGTTCAGCTGCAAGAGAGTTTGCAGCAGCCATATCAGAAGCAGCAGTCTGGAGAATACTATACCACACAATCATGATTAATATAAGGACTTCTAAAATAACCCCATCCACCAAAAGAAAAAAGAAACAAAACAAAACAAAAACAAAAACACACACCTATAGGCAGACTGAGCCCCAGGAGGTCAGGGCGAGGAGATTACAGATAACTTGGGAACTTTAGAATATCAGTCTGGACATTTCTAGTTCCCTAGAACGCCATGGCAGGAGGAGAAAAAAATACATAATTCTGTGAGATTCATGGGCTCCAAAGGTCAGTTTCAGAACTAAAAAAATGCAACTGAAATCTCCTTTTAATAAGAACCAATACCAACTGTGCTTAACATAAGGACAGGAGATTTTAGTGTGATAATCAATTCAAGGGATTCTTAAATAAAGCAAAAGAAATGGTTTCTAGCCTATAACTCCTTATCTAGATAGCCACTCTAGTAAAATAATAGATTCCAGCTTTTCCTGCATTTTTGTTAACAAGTCAGTAAGTAAGTTAGGAATTCAGGTGGTCTTAACTTTTAAGAGATTTCTAGTTTAAATCCCTTTCCTCCAAGTTTAAATTCTGTGGGTTATTCCAGGATAACATCTCTATACTTTGAGAAAAAAGCTCCATCAACTCAATGTTTTTATCACCACTTATCCATTTATTCATGCTAAAGTTTTCTTAATCAAGATAGCTCTGTTGGTGAATTTTTAAAAGGGAACTAAACTCTGGGATCTTGCAGGCGTGAGGTTATAGCATTCACCACAAGCTGTCATACAAGAAAGTCATTTTCCTTTCTTACTTCCTACTCCTACATGCCCAGAGTACTTTTCCAGTAAAGCAATCCTCTAATTATACCTCTCAAGTAGGTTCTAAAACCACTTGGGCTCCTTTTTGCACAAACTGCCCCCGAAGAACAGCTCTTGTGCAAAAGGGGGTTTTTGCACAAAAAAGAGTAGTCTACACAGCTCTTTTACATGCAAAAACCTCTTGTGCAAAAGGGATCTGAAGAGGAAATGCAAATGCGAGCACAACATATGCAAATGAGCACTCCATTTGCATTTCCTCTTGCGGAAAAGCCTTGCAGTATAGACATAGCCTTACAGGTGGGTCTATAGAAACAGAGAAAACCAAAGATCGGGCCAACTTTAAGCTCAAACCCCACATGTGAGCTGGGGACTGTGCATGAGGATCTCACTGCCCTTCTCAGTGACTAATTCATCTAATTCTTGAAGGGTCAGATGGATTTGTATTCCACCAAAGAGACACAGACTAAATGTCTGCAGTCTTGGAAACAAATTGTGTGTTTAAGAGTAACCAGGCCTAAAATAGGAGGAGCAGAACAAGTCACTGAAGAACCTATTGAGGAGGGATGAAATAGACTACAGAAAGGCATCATGTAATTTGGTTCAAAATGTTGAGAAGTCTCTACTCAGAGGCAGTACCCAGGCAGAAAAGCATAGATGATGCAGAAGACTTGAAGTGACATCTTAGGACTAGCTCTAATGCCCATAAAACTGAATGGCAGAAACTCCCCCAAAGGACTGAAGAGCTCAGCATAAGCTGCCCCTTTCCTGAGGCATTTGACTACAGTAGGCGAGGAGGAAAGAACTTTCAGGCAGCAAGAATCTTAACAGGTGAATGTGCAAAGGGCAGCTGCCCATGCAACCTTAAATTTTGCCCCTTGTGTGTATGCTCATGTTACAATCTTTAAATTATATTTTTGCCCCCACCCAAGTTAGTTTCCTTCATCCTGTTCACCCTATAGCACAGCACACAGCAAAGAAAGAAAAGCTGAAGACCTAAATGGTTACAATTCAGAATCATGCCCTCTTATTAATGTGTAAATTCCCCACTACATAGCTCCAAATTTGCCTGCTGAGTCAGAGGGAGTCTAAGTGTAACTCATATAAAGAGCTCAGAAAAGGGATATAAAATTCTATAACAAGTTAGAGTGTACGTTAGAGTGTGGCCTTTCAGCTCCTTGGTAAATAAGCAACTACCGTGTCAGGGAGTCTAAACTGTAAGCGGGTGTAAATAGATTGAGGGAGTCCAACAAAACATCAGTAAATCCATCTAATTGTATTTCAATTAGAAATTGAAATTGTATCTATTGTATCCAGTAGATTCAAAACGGGATCTTTAATTGTAAAGCAGCACTACTGTTACCAATGGATGGCATAAATTCAATACTCCAGCTTTGGCAAAAGCCGCAATACAGAGGTAAGGGAGAAAGCTAAAACTGCCTTTACCTACCCAGAGATTCCTGATGAAACACTTACTTGGAGAAATTCTGGTTGATTTTCCAGAGTGAATCTTCTTGATAAACCTGGAGGTGCTCCCCAAACAGCATCAAATGCACTATTTCTGCAATACCAATCAAGTCTACCTGAAATCACAACAATCAACATTAGGAAACGGTTTCTGCTGATCTCTGCAGCCATTTCGCCATTCCTCCATATCCACTAAATACAGCACAAAAGCATTAATAGCAACGGTGCCACTAGAGATGTCCTACCACACCTTCTGTACCCATTAGCCCTGAATTCTGATGTTTGAGATTTTCCAGCAAAATAAATTAAGCTAAGGAAAGGAAAGCAATGTGAACTACTGTAGAAAGCAAAATCCTTGTTTAGCATTTCAGATCAAGACACAGTCTAGCCATTTATAATGAAGTGTAGCTGTCAGATGAAACTGCCCCAGATTAAAAATGCCAGTTTCTTCAGCTAATATAGAATATGTTAGGTCCAACTGAAGGGGACCCAGTTTAAGTGTTGTTACTTTAAACGTTATGGCAATTGTGAAAGATGTTGCTTATTTTGATAAGATCTATTTAAAAAAAAAAAAAAAACAGGCCACATGTCCAGTGAAATTCAGCTTAGAACAACAACATTCAGTCTGCATTCCAGCTTCTTCAGATAAGAAAGATACATGTCAGAGGACACTCATAGCAATTACCTGACTTAATAGGTACTTACATGATAGGGAAGAGAGCACTTGGCTAAGATCTGTTGTCCAGGCTGGGTCTGAGCTATTGGGAAGCTGTTGAGTAAACTCACTCTAGGCTGCAACCTCACATCTACGCTGTAAGAGAAGTCCACTATCTTCAAAGCACTGGTAATCTCATTATTAGCAAATGGATCACAGATCCTAAGGAAAGAATCGAAGGAAACAAAGACAAAGAAGCAGTAAAATTTCCTTTTATTATCTTGTATGGCAGGTGAGTCTTAACTACAACAATGGCCCCCTCTAATGGTTAGATTAGGAACTGCTACTAAAAAGGCTTAATCCACATGACATGGGGTTTAATGAGCACTTAAACTTAAGTGATAATTAGGGGGCTGTGTCCCCTGCTTGCTACGCTTTCCAACCCCTCCCCCCCCGCCCCAGGGTAGGCAGCCCCGGCCCCCTCTCCCCCGTCCTCCCAGACACACCAGCCCCAAACCCTTCTTCCCTCCCCTGGGCTCCTCAGCCAGTCTCTCAAATATTCCAGATGATGTTTTTAGAGAAGACACCTGCATGAATTCTATCCTGTTCGAAGTGCAATACCATGGTGTTGATTTCTGAATTTGTATGCACAGCATACCAATGTTTGCCAAGGTCACACTTAGTTAAACAGCTTAGAACAGCTTTTTCATGCAAGCTTTATTGATTAACACTCTGTGTTCTCTCTTTAGACTTCTCGGAATTGGAAATTTTTAGATTTAAATCCCTAATCAAATTGAGATTAGAGAACATTAACAAACAGCTACACATGACTGTTTTCACTACAGGTGTCACTTTGGTTTCCTCTTGTTTTAAAAAAAAAAAAAAAAAAAAGACTCATGGATATACCAGATATTTAGATAATTCATCCAATGACAAGTTAAGGAAGGCTTTTCTGGCTCTCTAATTTCAATCCATGTAGACAGCTTGCTTCAACAGACGATACTAGCATTGAGAAATGTAACCACCTCTTTCCCTGTTGCTCAGAAGAGGTGGATGTCCTGTCCTAGGGGCAGGCATGTGGGCAGCCCTGTATGGACCTTCAGGCACAGAGCAGCCCCAGCTGCTTTAAGCAGCTTGCCTGCTCTCTGTGGCTCACTGCTCAGGGCATGGGGCCAGAAGCTGGCTAACAGGAGATGAGATTTTACAGGGGTGCAAAGCCTCCACACCCCAGAGCGGAGATGCACATGGAGAGAGCAGCCAGCTGCTTTGTGTAGCCTGGGGCTGCTGGCAGGCAGGGAAGCCTGCCTCAGGGTCCTGCATGGCTGCTGGCCGGCAGCCATGTAGGTACACACCTCTCCGTCAGAGCTCGCCTTTGGCACCTCACACCCTCCCCGCCCAAGGTTATCATCCAAAACTTATGCACCGCCTCCCCAGACCCTGCACCCCCTGCTACACACTTCCCCTAGGCCAGAATCCTCTCCTGCACCCATACTCCCTCCCAGACTACTCACCCCAATCCCTTGCCCCAGATCACAACCCCCCCCCCCTTCACCCAAACTCTCAGACCCCACACCCTCTCCTGCACTCCAGTCCCCTATCTCAAGCTCCCTTCTGCACCCAACCTCCTACCCAGACCCTGCACCTCCCCAAAGGTTAAGGGCCACACTTTTCATTTACCAAAATCTTGGCATGCCCCGCCAAAGTTACTAACCATTTCTTACATGCTCCATTCTATCACAATTGCCCCTTGAAGGTAAAAATGGCTTTCCATGTTTTTGCTCGATCTCTTTTTCCCACAACCTCTCAGAAAATAGAATATTTACGGATTTATTGGGAACTGGCAGCATATTTTATATCTAAGCAATTGCCTATTGGCATGGCCAGCCACTAAAGGAAGGAAAAGGCAAGTGATAGTGATTTTTTTTAAATTTGTATTTGTGTATTTTAATATTTAAAATTCTGAATTTATTTTAAGTTTTATTGTAATGTACTGTGGTTTTGGCGGATTGGCATATGGTGAGGTTTCTATTAATAATCATGGCTAATAATGAGCTCACCCACTTATTCTAGTGACTTATCAGTTGAAAGCGACAGAGGTGAAAGACCTAGGTGCATTGATTGATCATAAAAGGAGTGAGTCATGAATGTGACGTGGCTGTAAAAAAGGCTAATGTATCCTAAGACTACATTAGGCATGGTATTTCCAATAGAGACTTGGGATGTAAAATCCTGGTTAATCGGTTAACTGATTAAGTGGGATCCCACACACAGGGTGGCTGACAGCAGGAGCTGGCCGCCCCACATGCACTGGGTAGCCAGCTCCTAACACCTGCTGGGCCCATGGCAGGCTGCTCCCAGGTACTGGTTAACTATTAAGGCTGATGCTTACCAGGTAACTGGTTAACCATTCATACCCCTTGTAAATGCAGGGAAGTGTTAGCTCCATTATACAAGGAACTGGTGGGACCTCATCTGGAATACTGTGTGCAATCTGGCCTCTCGTATTTAAGACTGGAACAGGGGCAGAGAAAGGCTACTAGGATAACCAGAGGAATGGAAAACCCCTTCCTTCATATATATATATATATTTATATATTTCCAAATCAATTTTCCTAAGCTGCTTCCCTCCTACTCCTGGAATAGTGAACCATGTCATTATTAACCTGCATAGGAGAGAGGGAGCTACAACCACAGCACAAGACTTTAGGACAGAGCTCAATTATAATTCATTGTTCCATGTCACTGGAACAAGGCTACTAACCTGTCTCCCAAGAAGAGAGCCTCTGGACACAAGTTTCCATGGACAACCTCTGCTTTGTGTAGCTTCTCCACCACATCGAGGATATTGTAAACCACCAAAATAATCACTTCCTCAGGGATGGCTTTACAACACTGGATAATATCCTGAGGACAGAACAAGTGTAAGCCATGGTGGAACCATTCTGCTGCCAAGAGATAAAGCATCAGACAGGAACAATACTAGCTTTCACATCTTCTACACATCTATAAAGGAGAAGCCAGGAAGCTTCTCCAGTTCAGCCCTTCTCAGTCAGACACATGCGATCAGTTTTCCACCCAGGCTATGAATACACTGTCTTTTTTTGCAGAACAGGATATGCAAATCATGTTCGCATTTGCATATCTTCTTCTGATTCCTTTTGCAGAAGAGGTTTTTCCGGTAAGCCCTGTATAGAGACGGGGCCATTTGTCAGAAAAAACCCCTCTTTCGCAAGACCCCTTAATTCCTCAAATATCGAGTTTACAGGGTCTTGCGAAAGAGGGTTTTTTCCTGACAAATGGCCCCATCTACACGGGGCTTTTTATCGGAAAAACCTCCTCCACAAAAAGAATTGGAAGATATGCAAGTGTGAGCACGATTTGCATATCCTCTTCTGCAAAAAAATGGCAGCGTAGCTGTAGCCCCAGATAACAAGCCCAGCAGAATTCAAGGACTAAGTTCTCAGCAGACACTGCAAATAAAGAATAGCTGAAGAATCTGGTTGGAAATAAGCTGAATTCAAGGCTGAAGCGGACCTTTATTTTTTAAACCCTGTATATGCTAGAGCTCAAACTGTGCAAGTCAAAACCATATTTAAACATAAGCCCTTTTATGATGATGCTAACCCTACTCCCCCTGGCCAGAGTAGACTGGAGATCTAGATTAGAGTTTTTAGGGCTGTTAAAAGACCTGGACCACACGCACACTAAGGCTACGTGTACACTGCGGGTTTTTTGCAGAAGATATGCAAATAGCATGCTCATTTGCATATCTTCTGATCCTTTTTGTAGAAGAGGTTTTTGCGATAAAAAGCCCTGTGTAAACGGGGCCATTTGTCAGAAAAAAAAAAAAACCTTTTTCGCAAGATCCTGTAAACCTCATTTTTTGAGAAATAAGAGATCTTACAAAAAAGGGTTTTTTCTGACAAAAACCTCTTCCGCAAAAAGGATTGGAAGATATGCAAATTAGCATTCCATTTGCATATCCTCTTCCACAAAAAACCTGCAGTGTAGACGTAGCCTAATTCTGGATTGCAAGGGTGGTGTGATTTACACCAGGAACACACAGGGACTTTCAGGAAAAAGTTACAGCAAAGTCAACTAAAGGTGAAGATAATCTGCATAAATTAAAGTGTGATAATCCCTTTTTTAAACTCTCTCATTCAGAAGCAGAGTGGCTTTTGCAGGATTAAGCTATGGCAAAACCTATGGACAGGCTACTCCTGAACGTCAACATCCACACAAGGGTTTAACATACTTTAAATTATGCACATTATCTTCATACCTTTATTTGACCTTGCCTTAACTTTCCTGAGTGCCCCTACACAGACAAGCCTTTCAAAAGTTGGGGAACTCCTTGTCTCATACTGGGAAGCACAAAACCCAAGAATGAGAATCTTCCTTAGATACCATCTTATAAAATTAGGAATCTTTACAGAAAACATGCTTCTAGCTAACACACTTCAAAATTGCATTTAAATAGTTAAATTAATATTCTAGATCCCTTGAATCTGCTTCACACCCAAGAAGGGCCAACATCTCTAACTGTGGACATCTGGGTTTGTCTCCACCACCAGATGTATTGATGCTGCAGCAACCAATCCCCCAGGTCTAATGAAGACCTGCTAATTCAACTGCCAAATCACTCTCCCCTTGACTATAGTACTTCACCAGAGCAAGAAGAGTAAGGACAGTTGATGGGAGTATTGTGTGGACACTGTGGTAAGCAGATTTAAGGTAACTCAAATTACATAGCTTAGATTTACTTTTTCCCATAGCGAAGACCTGCTCTATGCTACAGTTCAAGGCTCCCTAAATCATATATAGATTGCCTACACTGACCCAGAGAGTAAAGCGATTTATCTCCCTATGCAGAATAATGCAGCCATCCAGGTATAAGAAACAGCTACAGCTCTCACTGAAGCTTTGGTCAAAGTCAGTACTCAGGCGTTCCTGCAACTGGAGTGTGATATAGAAATCCCAAGGCAAAGGCTGAGAATACACCTAGAAAAAGGTACATAAAAAAAAAAAAAGTTACAAGTTATTGTTAGATTTACTCTAAGTGCTCATCCTCACATACAGCTCAGGGTGCTCTTCTCAGTTTACTGAAAAGTCAGAATACACAGAGCCGGAACTGCTATTCTAGATGAAGAGCAAGGTACACCTTAAATAATTCTGTACTCCCAATTCATTCAGCTGCCATGACCAGATTTTACCCTGCTGAGAGTTAAGAGTTTTAATTCTTTAAGACTCAGGTGTGCATATGATGACAGGTCCTACCTTTATTGCAAATCCTTTTGCATCCAACTCAGCAAAGCTAGACAGAACACCAAAGAACATCTTGTAGTCTTCATTGGTCCAGTATTCCCGTTTGATACAATAAGTCTCATTCCCTATTGTGAAAGTTTAAGTTTAGAAGAGATCACAGGAAGTTCATGTATGGAGAATGCGGCAAATTTCTATATTATCTTTATGAAAAATATACATGACTGTTTCCCCACTCGCTTTTGAGTTCTGACCTAGGACTAAAGAGATTGACAAGAGATGGGTGTTGGCCATATAGGCCTGTCTGCATTGGGGTGAAAGAACTGGGAACATATGAATGAGAATTACAATGGAAGACCAGTGACAGGACATTTACCAAGGGAGGCAGAACATTTTTAAAACACTTTTCAAGTTCTAATGTTGATGATCTAGGGTGTCCAAATTGTATTTAGAATGGTCTTCCACTTCACTGGGCAGCACATTGAAAACCTGGATGCTTGGTCAAAAAAGGCACATTGGACTACCAGCATAGACATGCACATAAGTTTTGCTTTTTCATGCTAAACTAAGGACCCTGAAATACTGCATAGTTTACAAAATAAGCCAGTATGTATTAGTCAAGATGCCCTGCATTGCTGAAAATATCTGCCAGTTGCACAGCTCCAACGGGAGTAAGTCTCCGACAGGAGTCAGAATTCATTTAGACTTGCTGGAGAAGCCTTGGTGAGAATAGATGCTGAAGCCAGAGGGCCCAGTCTAGAGCTGCAAAAAAGTTGAGGTGTAGGAACTAGTGCTGAGTAGGGATGTAATAGTACAGTCGATTAACCGATGAGCAAAAGTTTATTGGTTAATGCGACTGAATACATGCATTTCCCTCTCCCCACCAGTAAATTTTTAGCAAGCTGGCCAGCAGCCTGGCTCGCAACGGGTCTGGGACCTACCCTTGCTGCGGCTCCACATTTCAAGTGTATTAGGAGCCAAGCAAGCAGGGAATCTGGCTCAGTCCTGGCTCAAGCTGGGTCCAGAACCCATCCCACTTTCAGCTCTGCATTTCAAGGGAATTAAGAACCAAGCAGGCAGGCAGGCAGCCCAACTCAGTTCTGGCTTGTGCTGGGTCCGGGAGCTCAGACTCCCCCTAGAAAGGGACTGCTGCCACCCTTCGCTGCTGCCTTTTTCTCAGAAGAGGCAGCAGAAGGTGACAGGCAGCCAGTCCGTGAGGGGAGCTGGTTTTTTAACTGACTCCCCTTGAGGACCAGCTCCCTCCTGGCACCCCGCACTGCTGCCTCTGATGCAAGGCCAGCAGCCAGTGTCCCCGGGGACTATAGAGTAGTCAACTAACTGATAACATTTCATGAGGTTACTCGACTGTTGAATTAACCGATATTTAACAAAGGAGAGAGGAAAGCTCACTCTTTGGATCCATTGCATGTCCAAATTAAGATCTCTAGAGGCAACATGCTACCACATTAACTTGAGTTAGATATTGCAGTTATTTCACAAAATTTACAGTTTGGGATCAATTTTGAAGGAAAACACCTAAGCCAGTTTGAACAGAATGCCAGCACAACAGAGTCTTTTACTGCTTACCCAGCTCTATTTCTTTTTCCAGCTCCATCACAGGCATGGGCCCATTCTCTGAACAAAAACCTGGAAAGTTACTTAGTGAACCTAACAGAGGGTCCAACAGCCTCCTGCACTTCTCTGCATTCCACATCACTTGAGATGCATCTAAGAAACAAAAAAGTAATAGAGTTCCAAATGGGCAGATGTGAATTATGTCTGTAAAGCCAGCATGTATGTTTAGATTAGGGAACCTAGATGATATGACACCTCAATTGTATTCCCATTCTGTTAGTGATCTTCTGTAGTATCACTTTGGACGAGTCCATTAACCTCCTACTTATGGCTTCTTCTGCTAAGTGTAGAGTAACACCTACTCAACCTTTGAAGATACTTAGAAATTCTGGTATAAAGATAGTGAATAAGTGCAAATCGTTTAAATAAAGACTTAGTCAACTTTGGTATGTCTTAAAACCAAGATTTAACAACTAGTGGTCATTTGGTTTTAGGTGCATTTATCTGACCACCACAAAAATCCAGTCAGAACAAGTTCCAGTTTTGACCTATTTCTATAGTGAGCTAAATTTATTATTTTTTTAAACAAAAAGTACTGGAAATTTAACCCCTCTTCTAGACCTTGCAAAAAAGTAAAAGGTTACAGATTAACTCATCCAGCCACACTTAATCATAACACTGTTAATCTGTTTGTAGTAAAACTGGCACCACTAAACCTCTGAGTAGTCACAAATCTTAACATTTTTCATTCTACAAAGCAAGTATATAGGAAAAATTCAAAGAGACAGGCCAAGATTCCTCCACCCACCCCGGTTTACCGGAATACGAGTAAATTCTGAAGAAAAAAAAAATCTTAGTCTGATTCAATTGTTCTATTCAACTGAAAGAGAAAGTTTTGAAATTGTGTTTACTACACCAAGGGAAAAAAGGTGTTTAAAAAACCCCAGGAGGTTGTGATTGTAAAAGCACAAAAGTTGAAGCAGAACTTTAAGGCTTGACATTTCCAAAATATGTTTACTAGATTTCAGGTTGGAAGCAAATCAGGAAGACACTGGCTTTTCAATATCATAAACTAGGGTATTTTGACTACTTTCCTGACAAGACTGTCCTAGAGCCTAAAAGATCTTCCTGTAAGGAAGCTTTTCCTGCCATTCAAGCTAAGCGTTGTCAACAGAGTTATTGCTGATTATTCCAGAAAGAGTGTCCACAAAAAGGAGTTAATCAGAAATAATTAATGTACTTTAAATTCACACCCTACCTTCTTCTGGATTAGTTTTTCTGTGTAGAGTAGGGATGCAAAATCCCATTTAACCAGTTAAACGGTATACTGAGCTGTGGCGGACACACTGCAGCATGGGGGGCTGCTCTGGCTGGCTGGAGCAATCCTTCCCCCAACACAGGCAGGGCCGCCAGTTAACCAGTGACATCCCTAGCACAGAGTAGGGATGTAAAGTAGTCGTCTACCCCCCCAGTAAGCCTATGTTTATCGGGTAGTTGAGTCGACTGCTCTCATTTGCCCCCCTCACTTGCTGCCTCTGTATCAAAGGCAGCAAAGGGGGTGGGAAAGCAAGAATCAGTGCTGGGGGAGAGCCAGCTTAAAAGCCAGTTCCCCCAGCATCATTTCCAAAGAGGGCAGGGGAGGCGGAGGGCAACAGGGAAACTGCACGGGCGGGGACTGAAACAGTCCTGCTCACACTGGTCCCAACTGCTGCTCCTCTCCTTTTCAAATGAACAAGAGTCATCCCCAGCTCCCGTACATTTCAAAAGGGAGAGGCACAGAGGGAACCCATGGCAGCAGGGACCTGCTGGCACAGGTTCCCGCTGCCTCTCTCCCTTTAATGTACAATAGCCGCCCACGGCTCCTGTACATTGCAAAGGGAGAAAGACAGCAGAACCCGCCTCTTGTACATTTTAAAAGCAGAGATGCAGTGGGATAGTGAGCACCCCTTATCGACTAGTTGATAGAAATTCCATCAACTACTCAGTTAGTTAAATACCCACATTTTAACATCCCTAGTCTAGAGAAGCTCTAAGTTTTCTATTTCTTAATTTCATACTATTCCTTTTAATTATATCCCATTATATTACCTTAAATGATCTCTGCAGTAAGATGAAGGCCTGAAACAAAACCACATGTAGCACAGGCCTGGTTTGAGGTCCGAGGCCTAGCTAACAATGGACAAAACTTAGCTAACAAAGCAAAGCTATGCTGTGAGCAAAAGGCAGATCCCTGATCACAAAACTAGGCACAAATAGGACTGAGTGTGCAAAACACTACTTGGTAATAGGCCCAGGTGTACAACAGTAATTGGTACTAAGTACCAACCATAAAACAGTAATTGATACTAGTCATAAGTTGAAAGCACATTCCAAAAGGATGGTAACACCAGCTCATTAAAAAAAGACCTTGATACCCACACTCTCCACAAATACCAACCTAGGTTCAGGAAAGGGTCTATAACTAACAGCATGATGGATAGAGATTTCTAATCAAGTCACAAGATGCAGGGTGATGGATGGTATCTAAACAGCATCAGAGGGTGGCAACCTGACATGTCAGGAGTGACGTGTAACTTATTTGTACTGGTATATAAAGTAGTATCGGGGGGGGGGGGGGGGGGGAGAAGAGAAGAAAGACAGGGACTGTCTTTGTCCAGACAAGGGGGCAGTGGGACCTCCAACTGATTGAGATGAGTCCACTGTTATAGAGTACATATGCGTAGTGGCTTGGTAGAGTCTACTGACAACTATTACTGTACTTTGCTTAACAATAAACCTGGCTGGGCGCCATTGATGCTTATCTGATTTCTGGTCTTTGAGAGCTCTTAGTCTGCTGTGTTGACTAATCACACAAAAGTCAACACAGCACATGACTGAGCACAAACACACATGCAGTCTTCTGGATAACGACAGAGCAGGAGACTTGTCAGGACACCATCACAATAAATCCTAACCTACTACATTGTTGACCCTACTACAGTCTCTTTCTCCCTTAAATAAAACATTTTGAAGAGTGTTAATATTATGTGCCCCACACTGTTACTTAGTCCAGTTAAGACAGGATCTCACAGCCCACTGCACAGACTTAACCTTATAAAACCATAAAGCCAATGAGACTTTTACACAAAAGTGCAGCAGAATATAGGACAAGTTTATTGAAGACCGTAGCTGAGTTCAAATCAAAGACATGTTGTCAAGTGAAATTCAGACTTGGTACTTACTAGTATTGTCTTCACTGCCTCCAGTGTCGCTAGCTGCTTCACCAGGCAGGCTCTGAGCCAATTCCAGTTTCTCAGGGATATGCAAGTATTTAACAGTGGAGATGTGTGCAACAGAGGAAAGAGAGGAGGCTGAGGAAACAGAGGAACCAGAGGAGCCAGTGTCTTCCTGACTTGCTTCCATAATTGGGCTGTAAATAAGAAAATCATCAGCCACTCAACCTTCCAGCGGTTGTGGTGACTAGATGCCAATCCCTAAGCTACAGAAATATGCCAGACATCCCCAGACCCCTCTAGTAAATACTGAATTCACAAGACTCTTCTCATCCTGAAATAGAGACTTACTAGAGAGACTGAAAAGCCCAAACCATTGCTATATTAACAAGACAGTAAGAAACTCTGAAATATAACTGGAATTGGTTATTCTCTCTAATCGTTTTGGTTTAAACTTTTGCTCAACTTTAATTATTTTAGACACACAGCATGAAGTTAAGCATTGCAGCAAAGCTGTGACTCTCGGCCGAACATTCAATTCTATTTTCAAGATATTACACTAATAAAAAAATAGAAAAATGCAACTCCAAACCTTAGACTGAGCTGGAAAAATGATAAGTATACCCAGCTCTATTAAGAATATTCATTATACAGTATCTAATTTTGGGAAAGACTCCCAGTAACCAAAGACTCAAATCAGGAAAAAAGGATACAAGGTATTTTGCTCTTGACGGAAATGTGATCTACAGAGAATTACCTCAATTTCTTAATGCAAAGAGTTTCATTGTAGATACCCTCACAAATAGGAATTTGCTGGCTCAGAGATGTGCTCTTAGATTCTGGACACTCTTCCTTCAAGGTACACTCAGGATTGGTAGGAGGCTGGATTCTCTGTGCCACTACACCATGGAAGGGAGTTGATGCCAAGTGAGCTGCCCTAACAAAGTCACAGGTATCTTCTGGACTGGGGCAAAGGGTTTTATTCTTGTAGGAGCCAGTCAAAATTGCATCTTCAACTAAGGGTTCAATTCCATGGAGCTCATCCTGAAACAAGAAAGCAGAACAAGTTAGCCAACAGCTATCACCTAGGCTGGGGGGAGGGGTGTCCTTGAACAGTTTCTATTAAAAAGAATGTCAGTTACATATAAAGTGTCTTTGACGATATCTACTTTGCCCTACTCTCCAGCACAAAACCCACAAAAAGTAATATGACTTGTTACTCATACTTCGCTTCCTTCCAAGAAACTTCTACATGGCTGACTAGATGTACCTGCCATTTGTGATTATTAATAGTTTAGATCTGATCATCATTCGTTTTTCTGCCAGTTTACAGAATACTAGAGTTATGAACTAACTGTCCAATCAACCACAGACCTCATTTGGAATAAGCTGTATGAAAATCAGGTAGCGGAAGAGACTAAAAACCCAAATACATTACAGTACTGTGTTAAACTACTGGAAAAAATAGAGGGAAAGCAGTATTTTTATAATGAACAGTAAAGTTTCAAAATGGTATTAAGTCAATATTCAGTTGTAAACTTTTGAAAACCATGTTTTGTTCAGAGTTACAAATTTTTTTAGCAAACAGCTCTTTGTGGAGAGGATTCCTGTGTTAGTAACCTCTCCCCCCCCCCCCAACTATTGACTTTGATCCTTATCTGCTTCGTTTTAACTGGCCAATCTTCAGGTGCTTACCGATGACCCTTCTGCCTTTCTGTTTTACCCTTTGATTTTTTTTTTCATAACTTCTGCTCCTTGTTTCCTAACCTTCCCTCTTTTCTCCCCCCTTCTCCCCTATTTATTTTGGGTCTGCACATCTTAAACTCAAAACTCTGGTCATCTGAAGAAGTAGGCTGTGCCCACGAAAGCTCATGATACCATCTACATGTTTTGTTAGTCTATAAAGTGCTACCAGACCAGTTTTTGTTTTTTTGAGGTTCTACTGTACATGCAAATTTCATCTCTCTCTCCAATGCACTCTGTCCCTTTTCTCACTCCTGTTACTACCCCCATAATCAGTCCAGTCATCTGATCATCCCCCCTTTTTCCTGCACAATCAAGATTTGTACTTCTTTCCTTTTGATTCTTCTTATTTTGGATTAAAGGCATCTCTAGCCTCATGTGCTCTTCCTATAGCTTGCTGTTAGTTTCAGTTGGGTAAATGACTTCTGCCTACCTAGAATTATATAATTTTCTTACTGTTCTGAGTAATTCTATAACAATATTGCCAAGAACTGTTTAAAGCTTACTATCTTTCACCTCAGAAGTGGATGAAGCGACTAGTAAAATGATCACTAAAAATTTATTTCCATCTGAAGCTGAGTATGCTCTGTAAGTCACTTATAAAAAGTTAAAAATCAAAAAGTATGTCTAATATTAAAACCCTTCCCAATTCAAGACAGCCTTTAAAGCCACCAATGACTTCCAAATTTCAAAGTCCTAAAGATTTCCTCTCAATAGTCATTCTCCTGCAATTCCCTGAATTTCCCCTTGAGATCCTCAAGTTTCTTTAGACTTCCAGAACTGTCCATTCCCAGTTCTATCTTGATAGCCAAGCCTTCATAATTAGAATTGTATCAGAAGACTTAGTCTTCCGTTCTGGACATGCTCTGGTGCAGTGGCTCCTAAATTTTTAATAAAAGGTGACCCATCACATGCATTTTTAATCTTTTGAGGGTCCCTATTAATCCTCCCCTTCCCCTCCCCCCATATCATGCTTTACCTTCCTTCCCAGACTTACAGCCCCCTTCTCTCTCCCAACCCTACCCCTTTCTGCAGGCCCTAGCTGCCCCCAAACCACCATCCCTACCTTGGTACGGTCTGCTTGCTAACTCCAGCTGCTTCATCTGTATTGTTGCTGCTTCCCAGATCCTGCTTCCCATTCAAGTGAGATAAGGACCCAGACAGCAGCAGCACGAAACAAATGGCCTCCAGGCAATGGGCAAGGCAGAGAGACTGCCGACTCCTCACTGGCTCTGGCTGCTTCCCTGTGCACCACTTGGATCCTCCTGCTCATGTCAGGTAAGCCTACTGCTCAGGGTAAGCGGAACAGAAGGGGACATGCACAACCCATTATGTGGAAAACACCGCCCTGAAGGCCAGTCTTTGATCCTTTCCATTAGCTTTCTGGTGGGCTATATGTACAATCATGTTTACCCTTCTACCCTTTCGGACTCCCATACTTCTTCAGAGATGGGTCTCTACTTACACATGGCAAAAAACTCAACTTCTCATCTCATTGAAACTCTGCCCTCCCTCCTTTCTGCATCATTAGTGACAAATCCAGTTTCATTCCTGGAGATGTTGGTTCTCATCAAATCTTAGCTTATTCTCCAACAGTCAATCCCCCCCCCCCCCCCCAAAAAAAATGTCCCCATCTCATCCACTCTTTAGCCAAGCCATGGTTCACATCATGATTGTGTCATCTCACATGAACTACTGTAGTCTTATCTACTCAATTTTCACTAATCTTTACTTTTCCATCTATCCAGCTTTCAATCTTAATCATATCTCTGGCCATCTTAGTTGTCTCTACCTTGCTAATTCCTTCATGTGCTTATTATCTCCTACTTTTGCTTAAGATTCTGCCCCCTGCCTTGTTATCTCTCACTACCCACTTCGTACCTTGTCTCTTGCTTTCACGGTTTCCCTTCTTGCCCTTTCACCTTAATGCCTTTTCCTTTGTTTCTACTCTCAGTTATCCTTCTCATGCATCAATTGTCTTCACTTTATGTATTATTTTCCTGACATCAACTTCCATTTCTGTGCGGTGTCCTTCTCCCCCCTCTTGTCCATCTCAATCCCCACTTTAACATCAGAACTTTTATTACTTGGTTGCTATACAAGTTATTTTTGTTCACTTGAATCCTCTTTTCCTTTTGTCTACATCCCGTGCTTGTCCAAGTAGACTGTAAACTCTGAACAGAACTAGGTCTGTTCAAGTCATATAATGGTCATTTCATTATCATACACTTATGTTACTTTGGTGTTTTTTAAAGCACTCCTTCCCTCCAAAAAAGCTGCACTCATCTGACTGGCCACCTCACAAGACAAAAAGCTAAAAAACAAACAAGTCTTCCACTGTGATCTGAAGGTCACTCCAAAGGCTTGCAAACCAGAGAGAAGCATCAGGGATCCCTTTCTGAAAGTATGGAACTGTGTTTTCTTTAAGGACTCGTTAGTTCAAACCCCTTCTATAACACCATCACCAAATTTGGCAAAAGCTCATTCAACACTGTCTCCTTTCCTCCAAAAGCTGATAGAAGTTTTTCTCCTTACGCAGACTTCTGATGGTATATTTTCCTTGGTGGTGAGACTAGCTGAAGATTTACGAACAGCAAGGGGACGGCGGACATTTTTCGGTGGGTGGCCTGCAGGATGACTAAACGAAAGTGACACGTAGCATTAAATATTTACACCAATAATCATTGCTCAATAGAGACTTAATTCACTCAACACTTCAAAACCATTTTGCCGCTCTTTAGATCAGAGCTACAAATCAGTACAATAAACTTCTTACCAAGGATGGAAATAATCTTGTTTAAGTACTATATGGGGGTTAGGGTGCACCATGAGAAGGAAAGAGAATAATTATGTGAAATCAATAAAGGAAAGATTTAGGATGAATTGTGGGGATTTTTTCCTGACCATGAGGTCTCAGACTGTGGAGTTTCCAGAGACCAGTGAAGTCTAGGAGAGAAAAAACTAGCCAATGCATAAAGAGGAATACTGTCATGAATAACCATGCTGGTAGAGGGAGTTGTATGGGAGTAGTCTAGGTAACTTATTAAACATCTTACACCCTCCAACATGTATACATTTCAGTAATTGACTTCTATCACCTGATAGTCTGGTTTTCTGAATCAGACGATTCATCAAAAATGGAGAAAGTCTTAACAGGATCCAGTGAAAGAGGAAGAGCAGCATCTGGAAGAAAACAGAGTCTGGCTAAAACAGACAGATACTTCTGCAAGCACACAATGGTGCTTCAGATCCATCTAAGACAGCTCTATGTGTCTGTTCTAGCAGAAAGTATTTGGACTCATGCTTAGAAGTCCCCATTTAAAAACATAATAGTGGTAATACATTAAGACTGTTTCTTTAACATAGCAACAGCAAACTGAGCAAAAGCATGAGGCAGTGTGCAGCCTGGATTTTATTTTTTTATTTTATTTTTTTTAAAGCTTGTACCTTTTTTCTTAAGTGTGGTCTCAAATTTCTGCTCGTCTTGGTCATCTAAAAACACACTGTCTCTCCGGAATTCAGAGCACACAGCTAGAGACTGGGTTATTTCTGTCAATAAAGAATTGTAATCTCATATCTGACCATCTCAAATTCATGTCCTACTGGCCATCTAAAACTGGAGCATTTTCACATTCTAGCCTGTGAATCCTGGCGACCTTAGGGGTAGGGAACATATCTGTACACGTCCCCTCAAGCCCCAGCCCTTTCCACCACCACCCTCTTCCGCCAGGGATGTGGCATTGCAGGTGCCTGGTGGGCAGCAGCAGCCAAGTCCTCCCACACTTCCTGCGGCAGCAGGAGTGGTAGGGGAAGTGAAGCGTATTCAGTGCACAAACTCGGGCCATTCCCCATGGCCCCTACCACCATGGGGAGTGCCAGACAGCCCAATCACTGCTGCTACCCTACACCAGGCCCCCCAGATAATGCCCAAAACAAGGTGCAATGTGGCAGTGGCAGGAAGGAGCAGAACTTGGGGGATGGGAACCAACCTCCCCCCCCCCCCCCCCCCCCAGTCAGATTGTGAAAATGCTCCATCTGTAGATAGCCTGCAGGCAGAGAGTTAGAGACCCCTGATCAGTAAGATTATTCATTGCTGGAAAGCGCATAGGCTAATGAAGTGGAGGTCACGAGGCACTCTCATCAACAGCAGTCCAACTGTAGAATATATCAGCTCCTCCAGAAGGCTCTCTAAACTGGTATCAGTCAACAAATATGAAACTCTAGAACTGTACTCAAGAGAAGAAGAAAGGACCCTCAGCTATTATATTTGATAGTCTCTTTAAATAAGAACATAAGACTGGCCACACTGGATCAGACCAAAGGTCCATCTAGCCCAGTAGCCAGTCTTTCAAAAGTGACCAAAGCCAGGTGCCCCTGAGAGAACAAACAGAATGGGTAATTATAAAATGATCCGTCCCCCGTCATCCATACTTCTTGCAAACAGAGGCTAGGAACACTATTTCTGCCCATCCTGGCTAACAGATTAATAGAGGATAGGTCCATCAATGGCTATCTAATGCTTTTTTGAACTCGGATATGATCTTGAACTTTACAACGTCCTCTGCCAAGGAGTCCCACAGGTTGACTGTTGTATTTATTTTTTTCAAACTTCCTTTTGTTTGTTTTAAACCATAATCACACCTCCTATTCAATACAACAGTGAGCATATGAAACCCCTGAAGACCAAAGCCAATTAGCATGTTCTTTTCACTATTCTAATCCATAATTTTGCTATTTATTTGAATGACTACTTCCACTCCCTCAAAATGGAATCAGTGCAAACAGAACTTGCCTTTGGAGCATGGCTGGTCATGCTGCTGAGCATTTTCTGCTAACTGGGACTCACTGTGAACAAAACATAGGCAAGTTTTTAATACATGCATTCAGCCCCCAACTAGACTTAGTAGGCCAGGAAGCTGAACTCAGGTATGCCAGATACACACACAGTAACTTCATTACTCTCCTCAGACAAATTATTAAAATCCTCTGAAGACAGATACCTGACTCTGTTCAGAGATCTAGGTATTAATTTGACATCCAAGTTTTCTTTAAAAAGGGGTGGGGGGGCTAAAAACAGGTGTCCCAGAAAGTGACCTATACTTTAAAAGCAAAAAAAAAAAAAAAAAAGGCAGTCTCCCCACATCTTGTTCCCAAAGCTAATCACTACCTTTGCAATCCTGTCAGTTTCTTCACAGGAGATTCTGTAGTAAGTACTTCTGCCCCAGACAAAAGAACTCTTCCTTGTGCTTTAAGAGACTCTGAAGCTCCCACCAAAACGGATTCCATTCTTGTAGGCTCCCTCTCCTCTGATGGCTGTGACCATGAAAGGGGGAGCAGGTGGCAGAAGGGAGAGAAACAGCACTCAGTAAGCTAATCACAAGCCATGATACCAGCTTCCAAAACCACATGAGATGGCACTCTGTACTTAAAGTCA
The DNA here is from genome assembly GCA_032595735.1 of Pelochelys cantorii. Lineage (NCBI taxonomy): Eukaryota > Metazoa > Chordata > Testudines > Trionychidae > Pelochelys > Pelochelys cantorii. The sequence goes on from CM064329.1 coordinate 71,118,028, forward strand.
CTGATTTTTAATTTTAAATCAGAAAACATAATATTTAAAAATTTAAATCATGTTCCCTGTTCGCACTTTATTTTTCTAAAGAAAGGTTCATTCTCATTGATGGTATAACAATGGCATGCCAATTCTATTATTTACAATTGAATAAAATTTTTACACTACCTTTGATACTTCGTAGAATTTAAATAAGACTCAGATTTGTATTCACTGTAATTAAAATAAATCTGAAAAATACACTCTCCTCTTTCAGTCGTTAGGGAAGTGGCTTTACAGAGTTATTCCAAACATTTAAGTATCCCTTCACAGTAAGAGGGAGGAAACAGTACTTGCCAGATAACAGAGGAGTCACTGTTCCATTAGAACTGTCATCTGCCTTCATGCAGGTAGGCCACTAGCACAAATGAACAGGGAAGAAGTTACCTGCTCATATAGTCTCTGCTGCTGATCATCATCTTTCTCCTTTAGCTTCTTCTCCAGCTCTTCAATCCTCCTCTGCATTGCTGCTGTCCGCTGTGCTATGGCCTGAAACTCCTCTAAAGAAGAAATGCCTAATTAAAATTTGATGTATTCCTCATGAATAACCTGTAGCCAAGCCCAAACTCTGCACACCCCCAGTAACAGATCCTCCTGCAAAGAAAAAAAGTTTTCCCACTACTTCCCGTGGAGGGTGTTATCATGAGAGTTAGCCAGCAGCCTGGGGACTAAGGGGTTAACTATACCTAACCCAGGTAGAGTTGGCCAATTGGAAGGTATGTAGGAATTTCAAACTAGGACAAAGGAATTTTTGGGTTTCCCTCCTTTGTCTCTGGGGCAGTTTTCTCTCCAGCTACTGAGGGAGTCAAAATGTCTCCCTCAAAAAATAGACTCTTCACTATTCTGTAAGTAGGGTAAAGTTTAGATAAATCCGTTCCGCTTTATTGTTTTATGGTTTGGAAAACAGGATCTGATGTCTGCGCATTTAAAATGGGTTTTGCTCTCTTTTGCAACTAAGTTTGGGCCCATGGTGGAATTCCCCAAGAGTATATTACTTTGTGACTTTACCATCTAGTCATTATGCTTGCAACAGGAATATTGTGGAGGTGATAAAAGTTCTCTCTCTCCCCTTTTTAATTCACCTGGTATTGGTTAATTTGTGTGTCCTGGTTTGTACTTTAGGGGTGAGATTTCCCCCCTGATTTTCTTATTACTTGGGTGGTGGCAGCAGAGTTTTTATCCCCAAAATCTAGGTTCTTAAGATTTTGGGGGGGAAGTTTTTACCAAAGCCTGGAAAGATAAGGTTTTGGGGTACTTTTGTGGTCCCCCACTTCTGCATTTATCGTGCCAGAGTGCGGATGAAGCCTTGACAGAGGGGTATTTATTTAGGCTATTAACAGAACAAAAGACAATCAGGTAGGATAAAAAGGCCCATTTACCAAACAGATGCACTCTAATACCTGCTGTTCCTAGTAGTGGATGCAGACAGCATGTATTCCTTCCTAGGAATAGCTTAAGCAGGCTATCATCTACAATGGTTCATTTGTTAACACCAAAGAGCCAGTGAACCTTTTTCCCCTTCCCACTGTAGACCTCCACATGAGTCTTCTCCATAGGTTTGTGTCTTCTCAGTACTTGGTTGCTGATTTCTATGCTTAGCATTAACAGGTGCTAAGCAATAGTCCTACCTTCCCCAAGGCTGCCATATCTAATGCAAACTGCATCTGAAGAAGCTTCTGGTCATTCCATTTTGATACATACCTTCCCTTCTCTTTTTTGCTTTTTTTCTATATATTTCGGCTCGGATCTCCTCCAAGGAGAACTCCTCTACTCCAGCATAAACTCTCTCTTTACAATAAACTGGCACCTCTTTCTTCTCTTGAGTATCCTGTTGATGGTTTTGCACTCGTTGTAGCGGATCTTCTTCCTTCCCAGGCTTCCAAGCACTTAAAACACGATTTATGCTTGGCTCAATTTTGCAGGGAGTACTAAGAACAAAAAATAATTAACATTCAGCACATAGTCCCCAGAAAGGGAACCATGCGTGGAAGGAAGTATGGTTAATCTCAAAGGACTTGTTAAATTCAAGACAGCCTACGATCAACATAGGCTCCTAGTGAAAACAGGAAAGGCAAGAGGAAGAAATGGAATGGCAGAAAAAATAAACGCAGACACTTATAGGTAAGTGGTAATGATGAACATAAGCACCAATAAACACAGTCAAATAGCATATATATGCTATATAACACTTGTTCTAAAGTGGGAGTTTTTGCCTTTCAACCCAGAGACCTTGATAAGCATTTGCCACCTGCAGCTTTTTTTTCCCCCCACCAGTCTCCCTACCACATGCCCCATTTTGTTATCTAAGCAAGAAAAAGTAAACAGGAATAAGCCTTAGGACAATTGTTCCAACTGTCACCATTTCCAGTCAATGCAGATCTGTGAACAACTGAATTTGTCAATTTGTTTAACTCTTTGCAAGATGTTTACCGAAATTCTAAGGAAGAGAGTTCTGTGGAAAAGATCCTAATGCAGAATTAAACCTTCAATTTTCACATTAAGAAAATACTAAATTGAGAGAGAACCCTGAGGCCAGCATGAAAATTTAAGAATTAAAGATAAAGGCCTCACAGTTTGATTAGGCAATTTGTTAAAATTCAGGACTCTTCTATTCAAAGTAGTCATATTGTTTTTCACTCCATAAACACTGTTCTAGTTGAACTCTTTCAAGCATAGTTTGGGGACATGCCAATGCTCATAGCATGGGCAGAACAAGACTGGCCAAACCATTTACAAAGCTAATTTAGCTCCCACTACAAGCTTTCAAGAGACAGAAACTCACATGACTTGCTGCTGTGCAGACTCTTCCACATATGGAGTAAAACTGGGCAGCATAAGAGGTACCTCTATGCCAGAGTTCATATTACTGCGAGGACGCTGAGGGAGCAAAAACTTAATGTTAGCAGCTTAAAGAATGACTCTTAGACACCCCACAGCCTAATTTGTTGTAATTCTCTGCCCAGACTTTTTCCTGCTCAGTTCTTTGGGTTATAACCACTTTCACTCTGATAATACTCTACCACATCTATTCTCTCATCTGCCCTGACCAAGTCACTCTGGTACTGTAGTGATGGAGGCCATAAGGACCTAAACAGACACATTTTTTACTTAATTTCAGCTGCTGTCAGCTAACATCTGAAACTAACCAGCTTCTTTTCAGAGAGGAGCAGACTGATGCATAACTCCCTCTCCCCGCACCTTTCCCTGACAGTCTGCAAACCTCCTTCCATTGCTAGCATGATCTTGCCGGTGCATTTCGAAACAGCTGTTGAGAGGAGTAACATGCGGGCGAGATCATGCTAATGAAGCGCAGGATATTTAAATCCCCGCTTCATTAGCAATTTCGGTCGCCTACATATGCATCCCTAGTTCGAACTAGGGAGCAAGTGTAGACGTACCCTAATAGAAATAGCTTGACTTAGGGACAAAGCTTAGGTTGAGGTTTTTGGTTTTTTTATTATTAATTATTATGTGAGTTACAATAAAGCTAAATCCTAAAAGAGGGAGGCAAGTTTGACTTCATACTAGGAATGTTAACTATCGGTTATTTTACTAGTCCAGTAGTCAATGGAATTTCCTCCTTTGAAATGTACATCAAGTAGTCGATGGAATGTGGAAGTGCTTAAGAGCCCCAGTTGGGGCTCTTGTACATTTCAAAGGAGGAATGCGGAACTCTGCATATAGCCCGGGGCCAGCGGGAATTCCCATTGATTCCGGATTGCACATGGCGTGCCAGCTTTGAAAGTTACAAGAGTCCCCAGCAGCGGCTCTTGTGCATTTCAAAGTGGCAGTGCAGCATGGAGCCCGGAGTCAGCTAGAGACTCCCCAGGTGATCCCAGGCTCCATGTGCGGCAGCGCCACACAGCTGATCAAAGGGGCAACGCTGCACAGCTGAGCCCGAGAAGTACCCCTTCTTCCCCTGCTTTGCTGCCTCTATCTGATAAAGGAAGCGAGGTGGGAGGGAAATGTCAACTGACTATCCGATAAGCATTTACTTATCAGATAGTTGACTAGTCCTTAATAGCTCTACTTCATACAGCATATATAGACATTATTTCAAAAGAATACTGGGAAAAGCACTTACTTACTCTTACATCCTCCCTCCTTTTTTAGGGAACCAGCCTTGCCACACCTTACCCTGCCTGAGTTCCAAGGTCCTGCCTTCAATTCATTCTCCTTGGCCTTTCCTGTTGGGGGTGCTGCCCATGGCTGTGGTGTAAGTATAGGAAGCTCAGCTCCAGAAACTGAAGCTTTGTTTTCATCAAAAACAGCAAAATTTGGACCATTTGACACCTGTTGAGATGCTGAATTCTGGAAACTTCGGCCTCTGTTTGGGGCTAGATGTAAAAAGGAGATAAGTTGTACATGAATAATGTTAGGAACACAACTACAATGTCAGCTATTTGCATACTATAGTCAAGAGGATTTTTTACTTTACAAGATTACCATTTTTCTATAATCATGAGAATTTACCAGATGAATTTACCTTTAAGAGCATCTCCTACTCGACTGATTGGGGCTCTTACGTTTTTCTTCCCCTTGCCTTTCAGTTCTGCCAGTGAGCTCCTTTGGGGTTCAGCGGTAACAGGAAGATCTAACTCCTCCTCCTCATCTTGCTCAAGTCCCAGCAGAGTCTGTCGAGAGACACGTGCCTGAAACTGCCTGAAGAAATAAATCTGTGTGAATTTCATTATGCAGGTTACCTAGTCAGAGCTATACAAAACAAATCCAATTCACATCACGCCAGGGGCAAAAGTTTTACCTGTGATGGGACTGTAGTTTGTCCTGGGGCTCAGCCCTGCGCTGAAGTCCTTCCTGGAATATTAAGTCTGCTTTCTTATAACTACCTCTCGCCTCAAGTGCCTCTGCCCATGTGATGTAGAATAACGCCAAAGATGTGCCAATTTCCTGGCTGTGTAGATAACTATAGAGATCCAATGGTTCACTACAGTAGTTTCCCTGAAACAGCCCAGAAGTTTCAGTGATTTACTGCACCAAGTTAAAACACAAAATAAAGACTGGGGGGTAAATTGCTAACCTTTAATACACCTGCAAGGCTTCAACTGTTTTCAATTCAATCCCCAAAGGAGTAAATCCCTGGGCAGACATAACTCTTTGCATTTAAGAGAAATACCAATGTTCACAACGTGAGGAAAGCAATTCCTAGAAGATTCAAATAGAGTGCTATTGAACAACACTGCTATTTTTATCTAGGACTTCATGCATGCACTTGATGGTTGATCGAACTGTTCACTTAATTCTAGCCCGTAAACTTACACATGGGTATTTTCTCTCTTTATAGTAAAGAAAAATTAAGAATTCTATAAGGTGCCAGACTAACGGGCCTGGAAGCAAAAATCCCATAAATTCTCAGAACAAGCACATGTTACCCTGTCAACAACCTGACATTCTGGGCATGGAGAGAGAGAAGCAAAAAGAGAGACACTCTCTGAACATCAAGAAAGGAATTCAGGATTTAGAGAATTCAGATGCTATCAAACTCAGTTTGGCACCAACTAAGATGCACATTAGTTTTGATGTAGAATTGAATATGAATCCTATAGCATTACTGTAAAATCACTCCTGAACAGGCCTGGATTCAGACTGGTGACCTATAAGCCACGATTACTAACCTCAACCCAACCAGACAAATGCACCTTGTAAAACCAGGGACACATACACAGCAGGGCTAAACTCGAATTAAGCTACGCAACTAGCGTAGCTTAAGTCAAAATAACTTATTTTGGTGCTGTCTACATAGCAGTTATTTCACTCCCCCCTTACTCCTCGTACAATGAGGGTTACAGGAGTCGGAATAAGCATTCCTCCAGTTCGACATTATGTCAAAATAACTGCTTGTGTACAGATGCAGACTGTTATTTTGGAATAACATCAGTTATTCCAAAATAACACTGCTGTGAAGACATAGCCCAGCAGAACAAAGTTAATTAACACTTATTTTGCTAAAATTATTTCAGGTCTCATTTGAGATTTGGGTTAGATAAATTATACTAAAACTAGAACTCTTCCACCTGCCTCAAAAGGAAGCAAAACTTTTCATTGGTCTGATCTTCACTGGAAGGAAAGTAGAGTTAGTATTATCATAACATCTAGGAGATCTAATTATGGACCAAGTCCCACTATGTTAGGTACTGTAATTACAGATCAATAAAATAATCCATGCCATGAAGAATTTACAATTTTACTAAATTTATTTTTTTTTAAACTGTTACAATAGTTTTGGAATTCGCTCCTTTTCATGATAGAGCAAGTGAGTGACAGCCACTCACAGTGCAGGATTCCCATTTCATCTTAACTATAGCTGTTAGGAAAATGAGTAATCATGAAACTGCCCATTTGAAGGGACTATTGAAATCATCACTGAGGGACAAGAAAAAGGATATGAACTTTATGAAGTGTATATGCATGCTAGTAGCTAAAAGACATGTTATAGATTTTCCAAGGTTACGGATCTTTCCTTAGAAAATACTTAATTCTCTCCTGTGTCATTCCTGTAGGGGGAAGAAGGTACTAGACTGAAGGAATCTAGTTCTGGGAAGCAACAAACGTTACAAAGGATGTGCTGCCTCTTAGCCAAATACAGGACACATACAGTGGAAAATGAGTCAGAGAGGCCTGTGGACTGCTGTTGCATATAATGCACTTATACTTTTTTGAAATGTTTTTGCCTGCTATCATTACAAGTAACATTTAAGAGGACTAGGAAAAGATGACAGGAAAAACTTTTCCATTTATTCTGCATATTCAGTTCACTGTTAGTGTCTTCTATTTGAGAGAGCCTTCCTGGAAGTAACAGGAGAGAGAAGGAAAAACATATGTGTATAAAAATCATATTGAGGCTTAGAGGCAGATATAGTGAGCTGATGTTTCATTTACCCCTGATTTTTCTAACTGACTACATTTCAAGTCATCTGCATTCCTTTAAGCTTCTTCTTCTCCCTTTAAACTGACCAGGCCGACCAGTCAGTCACAGTCAACTGGGTGGATCATGAAAGCTGAGGTTTGATCTCAGCTCAGTCCCACATCTCCAGCCTTTGTTCTCAAGTAGCAGATTGTGTTTTAATACAGCACCAGCTGAACTCAAAGTCTCACTCTGCCTTAACCACAGGCTGCATGCTGCCATAGCCACAGGTTGATTTGTTGGATGCTCTCTCAGCAGGGGTTGTCTTTATTTTCAACAAACAGTCTGTACAGGATAAACTTAAAAAACAACAAATAGTCTGGTAGCACTGTAAAAGACTAACAAAACATGCAGATGATATCATGAGCTTTCGTGGGCACAGTCCACTTCTTCTGATGACGAAGTGGGCTGTGCCCACGAAAGCTCATACCACCATCTGCATGTTTTGTTAGTCTTTACAGTACTACCAGACTATTTGTTGTTTTTTAAGTTTATCCTGTAAAGACTAACTCGGCTACCCCCGGAAGCTTTTATTTTGAAAGGTGTTTAAAGGACAGGGAGGTGTTGAGAGGGGTGTGAACTGGGCTCGCTTCTTTGAATTGCTGCTAGGTTCCCTCCTCTGATCCTGAAGAAGAGTCAGTTGAAAACTGACTAGGGATGTTAAAATGTGTTTGTGTAAATGTGTAATCACTGGATTTATGCAGGACGGAGGAGAAAGGGGGAGAACCGGTGTCTGCAGGGAGCCAACTTAAAAGCTGGCTCCCCGTGCATACCAGCTCCTGCCTGCCTCCATCACGCTCATCAGTTAGCAGTTTACAGAAATGTATTATCACATCCCTAGTGCTAATCTCAGACTTTGCCTTCCGGAAGGCACCTTTGCCTTTTGGAAGAAAATCCAGTAACTTCCTGAGGCGTTCAGCAAGAAGAGCATGGACTGGATAGTGGTTAAGTGGACAGCTATGTACATGTTTGTACTGTGGTGAGCTATCTGTGGGACCAGTATTTTATAAGCATCTCTCAACAAAATAAGTTATATTGGAAAACCCCACATTTGCCTCCCTTCTGCTTCCACCCCTTCCCTCCCTGTTGCACATGATCCCTGGTTTCTTTCCATTCCCAGCTGTCACCTCACCTAATCATCTCTCACTCCCTACAATCCATCTTCCCTTCGCTGACCCTACTCTCCATCCAACCACCCTCTACCCCTCCCATTCAAAGCTTCAGCAGAGCTGGTTTTCCTGTGGAATTGATCTGGGCTTCTTTATAATCTGGTACATGCTGAGATCTCTTTCCTGCAGTGGGGTGAGTAGGCATGATGTACTCTGAACCTCCCCCAGCACGACAAACCAGGAATCCTTCCCTTCTCCTTTCATGGAGCCCCAGAAGAGAACAGCACTGGGTCTCTAGTCATCATGAAACGGTGTCAGAGTTGTTTATATTTCTTTGGTTTTACACACCACCAGCAGGAAGAAGGGCCATTGCAATGACCATGCAGAAGGAATGAGAGGCTGGATAGCCAGGCCTCAGCTTAGCTCCTCTGGGCAATAGAAGATACATCAAGTTGTCAATAAGATTAATCATTTGTTAGACATGCTTTCTCTTCCTGCCCCATTACCTTCCCATTACTGCTGCTCCTTCCCCCATGCTATTAGCTCCTCTGTCTCCTGCTGCCTCTCACCCACTTATCCCTCAGTTTTTGCTACTCCTCTCCTCCCCCACCTTCTCTTGGGATGCCTCTAATTTTCGTCCTGACAGCTGTTGCCTCCAACCCTGTCCTTTCATCCTTTTGCTGCTGTTTCCTCCCACTCTGTTGTCCCCATCATTAGTTCACCTCCTCCTGCTGTTATGACCCCTGCCCACTGCCTCCTCCCCTCTTGATGACCCTGTGATCTTGTTCAAGAAGACTGTTGGTGCTTGGGGGGTTAAATTGGATCTGATGAGAAATAGCTGGTCCAGTTGCTGTCGCAAGTGGTGAATCTGGCCAACAAGAAGGTACTCCTCTGAATACAGCTCTCAGCCTCAGGAAGAAAGGTGAGGTTATTTGCACAGATTGCCACTGTGCAATCAGTAGGGAGTTCTGAGGCCGGGGGATGGGGGTTATAACAAATCTGCTAAGCAGCCATCAAGGGGAGTTGGGGCTGGTGCCTGTAAGCACTGAGGAGAAAGCAACAGCCCAGACCAAACTACACCAACCCCTGTGGTGCAACCATCCACATAGGCTTTTCCCCTTATGCCTCCAACCTGGGAGGCAGCCATCCTGCATGCTATGGGGTGCTGAGTGGGGAAATCCAAAGCCCCGCTTCGAACAAGCATTCAGGGGTTCTCTCTTTGGCCTGGGATCTTGCTCTGCACCCCCACACCTCCACCTAACCCCAGTCTAAAGACCCCTACCAGGGCCAGCATCCCCTTCTCCGCCCCAGCACTCTGACTCAGCCTGGAGTCCTTTCCTGCACCTAAATTCCCTCCCAGAGCTTCCACCTCTTACCTCCTTTCTACTCCCAAATCCCTTGATCCCAGCCCAATGAAAGTGAGTGAGGAGGAGTGGGGTGGGGCCTCAGGGAAGGGTGGGGCTAGGTCTGGATTTCCCTGACATTTAAAAAAAAGCGTTCTTGGGCATAAGAAGGTTGGAGACCACTAGTCTACGGAAAGATGTGTCTTTTTCAAAGGCTATTTCTAATGAAATCCAGCTACAATTTCTAACCAGGCTGAGTGATACCAGAAGACTTTTGAAGATTCCAACAGCACAGTGGTCTTCGAATGATAGATTGGTATGTGATGCCTATATTGTGAAAAGCTGCCATGTGCCGGATAGAAGTGAAGAGGGCTAATCCTAAATTTGCACTAGTAGCAGAGTCATAGAATGAACTGTGCAAACAAAAGCAGTTCGGTGACATCCAAAAGCTTCAGAAAATGCATGAATGTACCTAAGAAAATATCTAAAAAGATAACTTACAAACTTGAGCCAGAGACTGAGGTAGCGAGGATCTTTGTAGTATCTCTGCTGCTCATTCAGTGTTTTTACAGCTCTCTCCAGCACTGCTGAGAGGTTGCCCTCTTTTCCACCTTGAGGGAATGTCTGCTCTGTCCATTTTATGTACCTGTAGATGGTATAAAAATAGAGGCATCTTAATTTCTGTATATTATGGAGGAGACAGGAAAAAAAAATTAAGTTTATAGTAATTATAACAAACATTTTATCTTTGTACACTTTCCCCCTTATCAATTGGCTCTCTGCTAATAAAACAAAAGCATTTTATTTCACTTCTTGGAAATTCTAGAGTTTCACCTAGGAGCGTTACAAGTATACCACTATCAAAATGAATATAGCTTACCTGTCCCAAACATCTAATGGATCATCTCCAGAGTAAAAGCGGATTTCAGATTCAAATTCCCTAGAAAAGATATAACATGATACAGTAGCTCAATAACTACAGATATACAGTTAACATGGCAGAAAACAAGATCTTGACCCCAATTCATGTTATTGTGAATAGTTTTTCCATAGACCAACTAATTTACTTCTCCTACAATAGGACTCAATCCTGCTCCCAAAGGTATCAAGGGAATCAAATTATACTCTTAAAGCAAATTTGGACACAGTTTTCTAGTCCTTTGACATTTAACAACAAGGCGGCATTGGAACAGCATCTAAGCGCTTTTTTCCAAAAATTACTATCCCAGCAGTCACATAGTTCCACCGAAGAGAATTCTTATACCTTGCTGTGGAACGTTACTAGGGAGGGGAAGATAACGAACTGACAGGTAGCCCATTTTGGTTGATTATTATAGTGGAGACATGTTTTTCCTGACAAAATGCCCTCCCTCACTAGATTATGTTAGGAGTTGCACCTTCGCCGTTCAGTGGTTTCATTTGAAAGATTACCCGAGGAAAACAGGGGTGAGGATGGACGTCCTTCCTGTAATGTTCCTCTTTAGAAGAGGGTTCAGACAATTCTCCTTACAGCCTGCAGTTTAAATGTTCTTCTCTTGAACTATGAAAGGAATTCCCACTTTCACCAGCTCTTCATTTATATAGTGCATAAAAGGCAAATTGCCTTTGATAGCTTTAGTGTGATACAACCATGCACAGCATTAGTAAAGATTCAGATGTAGATGTTCTTTTGCTACTAGGGATGTTAAATTGGGTTTAATTGACTAGTCAATAAGGGGGGGAAACTGCAGAGCCGCAGCAGGATTAGCTCCCAGCCCTGGGAGCTAACCCCACTGCAGCTGCCTTTTAAGAGCCTCCAGGCTTTTAATACATTTAAAAAGCAGAGGTGTGGTGTCTGGGATGGTATGCAAGCCAGGAATCAGCTGATTGCCAGCTCACACCCAGTGCCCCGCTACGCCTCTGAACCCCTTTGCCCCCCCACGGAGATGGTGCTGGGTGGAGGCAGTAAGGGGGGGGGGGAGCATCTAGTCAAGTCACTACTCGACTATCCGATAAGCTTATGTTTACTGGATTGTCGACTAGTCGCTTACATCCCTATCTGCTACTTCTATTCTTCTTATAGCTAGGGACTAGTGGCAGAAAGCCAATGGAAAGTACAGAAATACTGATGAAAATAGGTCAGTATTTTGCTTACTGTTTTTGCTGCTGAATAACTGTGTGGCTGGAAGTTTCCTGCTGAGCCAAGACTTCCTGGAGGGTAGACATGATTCGCCCCTGTCTCAGGGGCTGCACATTCTCTTTACTCAGCTCCCATTCATTCCACTCCTGCGACATGGTAACCTCTCCTGAAACACCACACACGAAAGTAAACAATAGAAAAAGGGTGGTCCAGGGCTTAGGGTGCTAGCCTGGGAATTACATGACAGACCCAATTCTCTGGTCTATCCCAGACTTCCCACAACCTCAAGCAAGTCACTTACTTCTCTGTGCCTTATTTCCCCATGGATAAAATGGATAACAGCACTCTTCTGTGTTGCATGTATCATGAGGCTAACTGCATTAAAGATTGTTAGGTACTAACATGCTATCATGACAAGGGGTGGACTAGACAGATAGAATGCCATGGACTCATAGTAAAACTGCATCTTGAGAAGAGTGAGGATAAGAGAGAAGCCCTGGCTGGGGTATTAACTAAATGAACAAACAACAAACCTTAAGCGCTGGCTGAAATAACACAGCCACAGTGGTTCTTCCATAGACTTGGCAGAATACTGTTTTATCGTTCTGACAGATAATAGAGATGCATATTTTAAGCATTTTTCCTATTGAATCGCTCACACGTGTATTAAATGAGGGATTAAGCATTTCGTTTGATTTTTATTACATTTAGCTTTTCACGGGTGCAAGACACGATGAGAGGAGGTCTGAGTGAGCCCCGAGCACTGAATGGCAGCAGGCATGGTGGCGCAAAAGGGCAAAGCTTTATAGCCGTTAAAACACACTCTGCACACCCTTGACTCCGAAGCGCCAGGCGGTGCTTTTCTTGCTTCGCCTGCCCCCAGTGAGTGTCGACAGAAACAGGCTGCTGGGGAAGGCGAAATCCACTTTTGCGGGCTTTTACCAACAAACAGCTCTAACCCCACCAAGCCTACAGCAGTGGCGGGGGGGGGGGGGGGTCGAGAAGCGAGCAGCGGCCCCGGGGCGTGTCTCACAAACACTCACTGAAGGGGGAAACCGAGGCTCCGAGGCGGCTGGGAGACGCCCGAAGGCCCAGCGCTGCCCGACGGCATCCGGACACCTCGCTGGCCCACCCCGCAGCCCTTCCGCGCTTCCCGGCAGCAGCCCTCGGCAACTGCCGCGCCCAGCCAGGGAATCCGCCGCTGCAGCCGCGCTCACTCACCTAGCGCGGCAGCCGCGGGACACGGGCACTGCTCAGCTCCTCCGCGGCTGAGTCCCAACAGCAGCTAGTCGGCTCATGCGCTCAGTTCCACAGTTTAAATTTCAACCGCCACCAACCTCGGTCCCATTGGCCAGTCCCTGGTACTACCGACTTATCCGATTGGTCCTGCTGCGAGCCGGAAGTTTTGTTGCAGGATGATGCATGATGGGAGCTGTAGTTTCCTCTGGGTCTTGGCAGCTGGCCAAGTGTGGATTCCCAGTCCCAGTCCCAGCCCCCTGCAGTGAGAGTGTTCTAGTGCCAGGGTGTCCAACCAGTTCTGAAGCAGAGCACACTATGGGTACTCTACACAGCAGCATTATTTCGGAATAACTGACATTATTCTGAAATAACAGTGCACACCTACACTACAAGCCTTTATTTTGAAATAATGTTGAGTTGGAGGACTTCCTACTCCCACTCATGGTAACCCTCATTTAAGGGTAGTTAAAGGAAGAGTTCATCCTTGAACTTCCTGCTCTGTAGATAGCACTAAAGCCAAGGTAAGTTATTTCGACTTAAGCTACACAATTAACATAGCTGAAGTCACACAGCTTAATTCAACTTTAGCCTTGCTGTGTAGAAGGACCCTACAATGGCTACTGCTATAGCAAACTAGCCACACTCAACTGGCCAAATAGCCACATGTGGCTAGTGGCTAGCGTGTTGGATACCACAGCTCTAGTGTATTTATACTAAAGATGTTAACTAGCAGTTAATACTAGTCGAGTTGTTGATGGAATTTCCATCGACTACTCAGCTAGTTAATAGGTACTTCCACATTGTTCCTTTGAAATATACATCTTGTACATTTCAAAGGAGGAATGCGGAACTCCGCGTGCAGCCCGGGGCCAGCGGTAAGTCCTGCTGACTCTAGGCTGCACGCGGTGTGCCATCTTTGAAATGTACAAGAGTTCCCAGAGGGTTCCACGGAAATGTCACATGAAGCGACTCCAGGCTCTGCACGGTGCTGCCGCTTTGAAATACCGAGGCGGAGTTTCAAAGAAGCAGCACCGCACAGCTGAGCGGAGGATCAGCTGTGCAGCGCTGCTCCTTTCAACGCTGCCTCAACATTTCAAAGCAGTAGTGCCGCACAGCTGATCCCGGGCTCAGCCATGCGGCACTGCAGCTTTGAAGTTCCCCATCTTCCCTGCCCCTTTGCTGCCTCTATCTGATAGAGGCTGCAAGGGGGGTGGAATCGACTAGTCGACTGACTATCCAATAAGTATTTTTTCTATCGGATAGTTGACTAGTCCTTAACATCTTTAATTTATACGTACTGCTAGGCCCAGCTAGGCACATAGGGCTCAGGCCCCGAGAGTCACTGGTCATGGTCTGGCCCTCAATCGCAGGGACAGCATTGGCCCATGGGGTTCTCTGCCAGGGACGTGCAAGCTGTGCAGGCATGTGGTGCAGCTCCCTTGCTTCCGTTAACTAAAACTGTGGAGGTGGCTAAGTGGGGAAGGAGGAGCATCGGGTGTGTGGAGCTGAGAGGCTGAAGCCAGGAGGTAGGCAAGAGAAATAGGACGACTGAAAAAAAAAGGGGGGGGGGTTCTGGCACTTGGTCTATCATGCAAACACACCATGACTGTTAAATGTTGTGTCCTAATTTGGGTACCCCCTGACGAGTATTTCACTGCCTTGGCTGGGTGTTTGTTTGTTTGTTTGTTTGTTATGGATTTGCTAGTACAAGAAAAATAATCTGTTGGATTTTTTTTAAATTTGAGTCTAAAGATTTTATATTATTGTCACAATGCAGTGGGATAGCTAATGTTAAAAGCTTCTGTGTCCAGTTAAATATGCTGCAGTGTTCCCATTTCTACAGGTAATAGATCAAACACTGTTGAAAATACACCAGCTGTCTATGCACCAACAATCAAGTTCACCATGCATATGTGAGAGGTTTGAAACATACAAGAATAAATAAATGAGTGATGTTATCAGTCTTATGTCTAAATGTGTTCTCTCTTTGGATCAGAGGTCTCTCTCTGGATCAGAAAGCATGGGGCATGTTCCCATAGGAGGGCATGACTGGGGCCAGATCCAGCCCCTATAAAAACAGGGAAGGAGTGCCACCCAGCTCTAGCTGCAGGGCCCTTGCCCTTGGCTGGTAGGGCCCCAGGCGGAGCCTCTGCCAGCTCCTAACCACAGCTGTGGCCCTAACCTCAGTCCTCTTAACTCAGTTTACATCTCCCCTCCCAGAGCTGCAGCCCCACTCCTGGTTATATGTGTTCTTATCTCAAACTAGAGTTGATCTTTTTCTGATGTGGGCCTATCATCTTTGTCTTCACCCTTTTCCCACAGTTCTTTGTTTCTAGGTTTCTTCATCCTCTTAGGATGGGGAGTCAATTTTAAAAGACTTAGATCAGTGGTGGGTAAATACCGGCCTTCAGGCCTGATCCATTTTGCGAGGGTTAACCCCTGGCAGGCCACCACTGGAGATATGGGCGCTTGCAGGCATGGCGATCCGCAGCCAATGAGAGTTGCAAGCACCTGTACAGGTAAATATAGTGAAGGTGGCCTATCAGGGACTAACCCTGGTGAACCGCCACCGTCTTATTGCCCACCCCAGCCTTAGATCAACTGTTTAGAGTAAGAATTTTCATGTAACAAGTTTCTTAGTGTATTAGGATTAACTAGTGTGTTTTGTTTATTTTGGCTTAGTAATTTACGTTGCTATGTCTGTTTTCAATTGCAACCATTTAATCCTACTTTTTATACTTAATAAATACACTTTTGTTTATTTTCAAGCTTAATGTAAATTATTGTTACCTGGAGAGGGAACAACCACTGTGCATCTTTCTCTTTCATTGATAAAGCGGGCTGAACTTATGTGCTTCCTCTGTGTAAAACTGAATAAGATGGATTTATTTGGGGTTTTAGTACCTTTTGGGAATTGGTTTCCTGTGTGCTATTAGCAGCATTACAGCTGAGTCCTCCCACAGTTGAGCTGGTTCATTGTCTGTGTTGCTCTGGAAGCGGGAGGGGGACGGACGGACACCAGATGATCTGGCCCAGCAGGACAGGATGATAGGGAGTCAAAAAGGGCAAGAAGGTGGGCATCAGTGGCTTGAGCAGCATACCAGAGGACACCCCCAAGGGGATTTCTGTGATCCAGCCCATCACAACTAGTTTCCACATTTCCCCCAGAGCCTTGAGCCCCCTTATGGAATAAAGAATAGAACTCAGAGAAGGAAAATACCTGGGAATATCCAGGCTCACTACCAGTGCAGGACTGTTCCCTTTCCTGTATTTTTCTAGTGTAATATTCTCAATGACATTCACATATATGATAGACTTAAAAAACAACAAATGGTCTGGTAGCACTTTTTAGACTAACGAAACATGTATATGGTATCAAGAGCTTTCGAAGGCACAGCCCACTTCTTCAGATGACTGGAGTTAGTCTATAAAGTGCTACCAGACCATTCGTTGTTTTTTAAGTTTATCCTGTACAGATTAACTCGGCTTCTAAATATATGATAGAGTTTGCCGTTTTTTTGCTTCTATTTGTAGCCAAAAATAAGTTTTGTTGGAATATGAAAAGCTTGATTTTAATTCTTTATTATAGTGTAACTCCATGCAGTAGGTTTAGGGGCCCACACGCTCCACTCACTGCAGAATTGAAGTGTAAGTGCTATTATTTGCATTATTGTCAGTGACTCTTTGGGTTTATCTGTGACAGTTAAACTAATAATAAATCCTAATACAAATGAGCAGCTTAAAGGCTGCATAGATAAAGGTTTCCATTAGCACTGAAAGACACATTGCTTTCCAAGCCATGTTAACAAAGGTAAGTGCTGTAATCACTGACAGCCAAAAAGCAGCAACATTACGTAACAACCCTCACTTTATATTACACTCCATACATTTCCTCCTCCTCATGAAGCAGGCATATCTTCCATTGGAAAGACACTGTCCTCTTCAGCACACTCAACTCCCTGTATTTCAGGGGAAATGAGGTGATTTAGGAGCCTTGGTACAGCTTAGATTACTCATAAATCCATGTTGTAAACACTCTGAATTACCAAAAATTAAAGCAGTTCTACAGCCTGGCAAGAAAGGGACATGGGCCTTACCTAATCTGCTGTACACAGAAAACCAAGACAATTAACCATTTAAGATATGAGAAATTATGAACATACATAATAGTATGGTGTGGACTGTTCATCACAGCATTATGATTGTATTGAGGGCTTGTGATTTCAATAGAGGCAGCTTTCTCTGGTTTGAAAGACAGAAAACAACATGTTTTTACACTGGTGCAGTACATCTGCAGCAGGGGTCTGATTCTCCACTACTTTGCCACTTGCATAGCCATTTACATTTGTGCAATGTCAATGTAAGGCGGTACAAAATGCAACCGTTCATTCTGGCACTATTTTAGACCCTCCCTGAACTGTTTTGATCATAGCTAAATTGAGGCAGTCCAGGACTCTAGATCCAGCATGACAGAGGGCCCCATGTGGCTTCTCACCATGCACTCTTTCTCTCCTCTCAGGCTTTGTGTGCACTAGAGAGCTTACAACACTGCAGCTGTACCAATCCAGCTGCACTTCTGTAAGATTTCTGGTGTACCTGCTCTATGCCAAAGGGAGAGTGCTTTCCTGTCAACATAATTAATCCATCCCTAAAGATGGCAGTAGCTAAGTCAGTGGAAGAAGCTCCCACTAGCATAGCTCTGACCACACCAACGTTTATGTCAATGTGACTTATGTTGCCAAGAGGGGTGTTTTTTCTTACTCCTAAGCAACATAAATTATACCAATGTAAGTGATGGTGTAGACATAGCTTCAGAGAGGCAGAGCAGCAGCATGGGGCCTCTTTCCAGCTTGTTTCCAGGAATGACCTTCATTTGAGAGCAGTAAGGGTGCGTCTACACTACAGGGTTTAGATCAAAATAAGCTATGCAAATTGAGCTACATCAATTGCATATCTTATTTCAAAATAGCTTATTTTAAAATAGGGAATGTCTACACAGCACTTATTTCGAAATAGATCACTCTTCCTCTGACTTCCCTTACTTCTCATACAATGAGGGTTACAGGAGTCAGAGTAAGTAGTCCTCCAGCTTGACAGTATTTTGACACTATTTCAAAAAAACTGCCTGCTGTGTAGACACAGACTAAGTTATTTCAGAATAGTGCTAGTTATTTTGAAATAGTGTTGCAGTGTAGACTAAGAGGCAGCAAGATCACATTCGGCACTTACCCCAGAATCCTGGGTGAATGGGACAGGCCCACTACGTAAATGCCACCAGTTGGGATGGTGTTGGCAGAATCCCCAGAACAATGAGTCTAGGTGTTAACACCACAGTGAAGTGCAAAAGGGCATTCACGCTTCTCAGGACCTCTGTTTTAAGCTGTCTAGAAACTTGGGCAGGTGTCCTTACATCATTACACTTAAGTATTTTCCAAGCTTTTCTTCCTAATGGATGAGGACTAGAAACTTGTTTTTTGAAAAATTACAGATGAGATTGTGATGTAAAATAAGTCAGTTATGCTTATGTCTTCATCCATCTTGCATTGTCCACAGGTGAAAATAAAATACAAGGTGCAGGACAGTGGAGTGCAGTTACACTGGCATAGCTTGACTGCATGAAAACAGTACAGGTCCCTCATTTAAAGTTTCTTCTGAATTTATGAAATCTTTATTCTTCACCTTCATCTCCAAACTAGTTCGCTAATTTGTCTTCTCTAATTTAGTTGTTTGTCAGTTGAAAAAACTGTCCTCAACTAGATTAAAAAATAGAAATGGCCACTAGATGATGATGTAGCACATGATAAATTTTCCTTCACATGATAAATTTGATTGCTAGACTAAAGAGATAAATAGAGCTTTATTTTAGGATGGCACAATATCCTCAAAAACTTGAAACAGACTATGTCTGTGAAAGGCTAGCAACACCTTTATACTCAAGTGCTGTTCACTGTGATAGTGCCCTTGTCCAAAACAATCATTAAGACTAAGACTGTCAAGTTTCATGGACCAGATGCCATTGCTGCAAATGGTGTTTAGTATGAAACAAAAGACAGGACTATGCAGCACTTTAAAGACTAACAAACTATCTTGTTAGCCTTTAAAGTGCTGCATAGTCCTGTCTTTTGTTTCAGCTAGACCAGACTAACACAGCTATATCTCTATTACTATTCTACATGCAAGGTGTTCAGTATGGGAGAGTTAGCAACCCTAATTAAGACAGACAGCAAATGCCTAATGCACATAAACTTGAAGAATTAAAGAGAATATGTAGAATATTTGTGACCAAAAGTAGGAAGTTTTATCCCATCATGCTAGTTATTTGCATATTTTAAGGGCACTATATGTACACACTCTATGCTTGCTGGAATAAATGACAGAGACAAACTTCCTCAGATACTAATTACAGTAACAGAACTTCAGGGGTTCTAGAAGTGCATTTTAGAATAGACAACCAGAATGAGGCAGATGGTAGATAAAAGAAACTGCAAATAGACATTTTTTTATTGATTTAGATAGAGATTAAATATTACAGATATGATTCATTTGTATAAAGTTTGATTTGATATTCAAATCCTGTTTTTCAGAAGGTATTTGGAATCACACAAATAGTTATGCCCTAAAAAATGTGGATTTCAGATAGTTTCAACGTAAGTTTAAAGCTCCTGTGTGCTTTAAAATTAAAAGTATATTTATACTTTTAATTATGAATATTAAAATAATGTTAAGATTGAAAATATTCAAAAGACATGAAATTCCAGAATTAAGATTGCTTGTACAACCTTACCTTAGCTCCCCTGTGGGTTTGCATTATGATACAATCTTTAATTATATAATCATATGTTATTTTTCCCACAGGACTGCTGCATCATTCAGTGCACAGAATTGATAAAGCTCCCTGTATAGGTAGCTATCCAATATTTCTTTGTATTCTTACCATCCAATGTCTTCTTCATTCAGTGTGTTGTCCCTTGAATTATTAGCTGTATTCTATGCAACTCCTCCATTTAATACAGAATTTTTAATTTACTCAGGGGCTTTTCTATGTTCTCATTATAGTGTCACAGGTTTAGAGGAGGAGAGCTGAGCCCCAGAGATTAAAGTCAGAATTGTCAGTAGCAACAATTAAATTGAGGTGCCCAATTTCAGAAACTTAGGGTCTCATTTTTCAGAGTCCTTAGTATTTTATGTTCAAAGCTTCCACTGACTTCAGCTGCAGCAGCTGTGAGTGCTCAGCACTTTGCAGATCAATCCCCAACATATTAAACTGGGCACCCAGAGAATAAGTGACCACTGTAAAGTTTGTTTTGCATGATTGGCTGTGCATTCCATGCTAGCCCTCATAGATTTAATTGGGCCTAACGTGATAGGCCAGTTAGGTGGCATGACCTGTGAGAGAGAGGGTTGGAGTTATTTATGAGTGAAGCCCCGCTGGGAAAAGGACTAGGATAGCACAATAAAGCCAGGAAGCTGAAGCAGGAGGGGACTATAGGACAAGGAGGCTGTAGTCACTCTCTGGAATGAGGGAGGTTGTCAGGGATAAGGAGGAAATTCAGGGAGAGAGTAAGACCTGAGCTTCTATTCTGGGGTAAGGAAGCTAAGTGGGGGTGCAGTAACTATGGGGAGTAGAGCAAGATCCCAGGGTAAACCCACATACAAGCAAAGGAAAAGAGAGGCTGCAAGGAAAGAAGGGAAACATGAAAAGAGAAGCTATGTCTACACGGTAGCGTTATTTCAGAATAACTGACGTTATTCCAAAATAAAACAGTCCTCATCTACACACAAGCAGGTATTTTGACATAATGTCAAAATACTGTCAAGCTGGAGGACTGCATACTCTGACTCTTGTAACTCTCATTGTACGAGGAGTAAGGGAAGTTGGGGGAAGAGTGCTCTATCTTGAAATAACTGCTGTGAAGACAGTGTCAAAAAGTCAGAATAAACTATTTTGACTTAAGCTACACAATTAGCGTAGCTCAAGTTGCGTAGCTTATTTCAAATTCAGCCCTGCTGTGTAGACATGCCCAAACTGGGCAAACCTGAATTGCTGATTATATGGTCTCCAGGACCACAGCCCCATGTAGTGCAAAGACTTGCCTTCAGTACAGAGCCCTAAGCTGGGACTGAATGCTTTCTGGGGAAGGCATTTGGACAGTGGTTCTGTTAAACTTTGTAATCTTGGAAGGGGCAGACTAAAGGGGAACCTGGCTGGAGAAAAGAGCAAAAGGTGCTGCAAGACCTACTTTCCCAGATGTAGGTGTGAGGCAGCAGGTAGTGGTGAGCTGAAACCCCATTACAGTGAATCATTTAACATCACACGGGAACTCTGTTATCCGCTTAAACGAAGCACACAAGATCTTTTATAGGGGAAAAGGCAGTATGCCACATTTATTGAGAATACAACAGTTGCATATGCTTTTCAATCACTCATACACACAAACAACATACACACACAGTCTCACCAGACGATGTCATAGTTACCAGTCCAGAGTCTGTATCAATCTAGTGGCCAGCTAGATTGAACACAGGGGGAAGCAGGGCCTTTGTCAATTGATCGATCCAATGCTCCTCTTGAATTGGTGGCTGGCAAAACGAACCCAAAGTTCCATAGCAAAGCACCCTGGTTTTATAATCCTTTTCTCTGTTGAAATCAATGTATTCCACTGTGTCATTCTGTGACCAGAACATTATCTTTTTGATGTCAGTGTTCCCAAAACATTTTCCAAGGCTCATCCTGTAATCAATCGTCCTTTCAGGGGTGCCCACTTGCTTCAAGGCTCGTCAATCTGCCAATATTCAATTATCTTATGAGTCGGGGTATGCATCGATGGTTATAGGTGACTTCTCTGCAGCCAGGTTGTCTGAACTGTAAATTCTTAATTTTTAAAAAATTGAATTTTTGATTTTTTTTATGAAGAATCATATTGACCCCTGCATGGGACATCAGCAAGTTTGGTATCTTTAAAGTTTAGATCATAGCACAGTCTGTCACCAGCTAAGTTAACAAAGTAATTAGAAGCAATAAAAGGCCACTATCTTCTATATGAGTATACCACTAGAGGGGGATGGAGACACATGCTTTACCAGAAAGTTTCACAGCTATTTGTTAGACCAGAGGTGGGCAGCAATTTTCGTAGGGTGGGGGGGGAAGAGGCACTTAATTAATTTTGGTACATGATCATGGGCTGGCCCCATCCCCGGAAGGGGCAGGCCTGGGGAAGAAGGGGAAGGGTTGGGGACTAGCCTCCCCGAGACTTGTCTGGGGCTTGAGGCTTTGAAGTAAAAACACAGCAAAGGGCTCGCAGTCCCTGGCCCCGCCACTACTGCATTGCCTGGAAGCCACTTGGAGTTGCTGCGACTATTTAAAAGGCTCGTGGCTCCGGTCCCTGCTGGGGTAGCGCTATGACTGGGAGCCATTTAAATAAGGTTCTGCTGCCTGAGCTACTGCCTGGAAATTTGGTGGCACGGGCAGCAGGATATAAATAGAAAGTGGCCTGATGCAGTCCATGGGCTGGATCAGAGTGTTAGGCGGGTTGGATCCGATCCCTGGGCTGCATCTTGCCCAGCCCTGTGCAGGACAGTGAAGGAACAATGAAATTCAGGAATAATGGACTACTGGTATGCTCTGGGATTCAACCCAGACCTGTAAGCAATTGTGGCACCACCTGCCCTGCAACACTAGGGACCTTAAATCCTATGCTGCTGTGGCTCACAGCCCTGACACCGACAGCCAGCCTGCTAGCATGCAGGTCACACCTGGCTTCCATCACCCTATTACTTTCTGAAGGGTGATCTGCAACCCCCTCCCCCCATCCTGAATTTCTCCAAAATTGTCTGCCCTTTAGTTTCCAGCCCTTTTGAGATACACTCACTGAAGTTTTAAAGTTGGCTGATGCTTTGAAGAGACAGTAAACTGCAGCTCGTTAATTTAACTGGTGTTTGAAAAAAACACTTTTATTTCAAATCACTGAATTCATTTACAGTAAAAGTAGAACAAATTTGTTTATTAAACAAAAGCTCAAACATATAAGTGATACCAAAGTATGAGGAATAAAAATAGTAAAGGTTACAAACAACAAAGTAAAAATACACTTTAGGTTACAATCTTTGCCTAAGCAGGTTTCTCTCCTATATTCAATGCTCAGAATGTAACCCCCCTTGATTGAAGGATCCTTCATTCTCTGGTTTCAAGTACTATGGCCCTTTTAATACCTCAGATAATGGATGCCAAATTTTTTCTCTCCACTTAT
Organism: Pelochelys cantorii; assembly: GCA_032595735.1. Taxonomy (NCBI): domain Eukaryota; kingdom Metazoa; phylum Chordata; order Testudines; family Trionychidae; genus Pelochelys; species Pelochelys cantorii. Next base: position 71,141,037 of record CM064329.1, read on the forward strand.
ATCTTCTCAAAGTTCATTGACCTGGCTTCAATAGGCAGGAAGGTTTCTTGGGGGTGCAGCTTTCATACTCAAATGAGATTGTTAAGTGGCCAACTGCCAAGGCTGTTCCCCACTCTGGCACTTTGAGTGTAGAAGGTGGGGCCCGCAAGAGACCTGAAAAATACCTTCCAGTAAAGGCTTGGGTTAAAACTCCCCCAGGTCACAGATTCCCTGGCCTTGGATTAGTATTGCTGCCACCACCCAAATGCAAAACCCCTTTGAGAACCCAGGAAGGCGCACTTGGGAATTCCTTCCTCTAGGGTACCTTCAAGTCCTTCCTCTGAAGAGGCGAGAGCTTGAAACCTGTAATTTCTCTTAGTAGTTTGGCTTTGCAGTCTTAGGGTATGTCTACACTGCATTCCTCTTTCGAGAGAGGAATGCAACTGCAGCTGAGCGAAATTGCAAATGAAGCACGGATTTGAATTTCCCGCACTTCATTTGCATAATCGCATCCGGGCACTATTTCGAAATACCCTATTTCAAAAAAAGAAATGCTATCTAGATGCAGTTATTTAGAAAGAAAATCCTTCTTTCGAAATTACCCTTAAACCCTTAAATTCTCAGCTGCATTTGCATTCCTCTCTCGAAAGAGGAATGCAGTGTAGACATACCCTTAGGCACATGCATATAGAATCTCCTGCATTCTAGGACACAAGAATCAGAACATGGTTTTAAAAGGGTGATTTTTATTAATAAAAAAAGAAAACACACTTTGCAAAACATTACTTGGTTGATAGGTATTACAGAGCAACTGAAAAAAAAAAGGATTCAAACACAGAGAATTGCTTCCCTGGGATTTAGTTTGGAAAGTTACAGCATAAGAGTAGCTTCAGGGGGTAGCCGAGTTAGTCTGTAAAAGGGGTAAACAGTGAGGTGGCAAAGTTTGCAGACGATACTAAAATGCTCAAGGTAGTTAAGACCAAAGCAGACTATGAACAATTTCAAAAAGATCTCACAAAATTAAGGGTATGTCTACACTACAGCACTAATTCGAACTAACTTAGTTCAAATTAGTTAATTCGAACTAAGCTAATTCGAACTAACGCATCTAGACCCAAAAACTAATTCAAATTAGCGTTTTGCTAATTCGAACTAGCGCGTCCACACTGATTGGACGCTGGGTCGCATTTAAGGGCAGCTGAAACCGGTTCCAGCAGGGCATCAGGTCAGTAGTTGCTTTGTGTGGCTGCTGTCTGAGGCTATCTGAGGCTCGTGCTTAAAGGGACCCCCCCTGGACAGCCAGTTCTCAGCTTCTCCGCTTGCTTGCCTACCTCGCCGAGGGACAGCAAAGCGTTTTCCTCTGCGCCTGCCTGTGTTGGTGGTTCCCATTGGGGACGCCGCCGCAGTTGGCACCATGGAGCCAGAGCTCGCCCTGGGCATTCTGGTGCAGTTTTTGGACTTGCTGCTGCAAGCCTGCCATCAATGGCTGGAGGCTGCCTGGCACCACCTGGTGCACATCAGCCCTCTGCCTCTCCACCTGGCCTCCCTGGGGGCCATGGAGGAGCCGCAGCAGTGCCCGGATGCCAGCATGCCCCGCCGCATCTGGCGTCTGGACACCAGCAGCGACTGGTGGGACCGCATCGTCCTGGAGCACTGGGGAGACAGACAGTGGACCCAGAACTTCAGGATGAAGAGGGACACCTTCCTGGAGCTCTGCGAGTGGCTCGCCCCTGCTCTGCGGCGACGGGACACTCGCATGAGGCCCGCCATCCCCCTCCAGAAGCGTGTGGCCATCGCCCTGTGGAAGCTCTCCACGCCGGACAGCTACTGATCCGTCAGGAACCAGTTCTGTGTGGGGAGATCCACCGTCGGAGCAGTACTCATGCAGGTACGGCACTCACCAGCCACTGGGATGGGGGGGAGGGGGCCTGCAAGGAGGGAATAGGCCACCCCAGGGAAAATGGGGGCAGGGGAGGAGGCGACAGTGCCCCGCACGGGAGGGTTCGGTCTGTCCCGGCCGTACTACAGGCCGCCCGCGGCGGCCAGGATCGCAGCGGGGGTTGCTTCTGGGAGTGGGGCGCGGGGCAGTGCCAGGGAACGAACACTCCCAGCTACCCAGGTGCCCCAGTGATTCGCGGTTTGCTGTGTCTCTCTGCAGGTGGTCAAGGCCATCAACCGGGTGCTGCTCCGCAGGGTGGTCCGCCTCGCCGATCCGGACGCCATCATCCAGGGGTTCGGCGCCCTTGGCTTCCCCAACTGCGGGGGGGCCATCGACGGGACGCACATCCCCATCCGTGCCCCGGAACACCAGGCCTCCCAGTACATCAACCGCAAGGGGTACTTCTCCGTTCTCCTGCAGGCCGTGTCTGACCACCGGCGCCAGTTCACAGACATTAATGTGGGCTGGTCTGGCAAGGCACACGACGCCAGGGTGTTCCGCAACTCCTCCGTGTGCCAGAGGCTGCACGCCGGGACCTTCTTCCCTGACCGCCACATCAGGGTCGGGGACGTGGACATGCCCGTCTGCCTGGTGGGGGATGCGGCCTACCCCCTACAGCCCTGGCTGATGAAGCCGTACACGGGGCACCTCAACCCCTTCCGCCAGGCCTTCAATGCCAGGCTCACCAGGGCCTGCATTGTGGTCGAGGGGGCCTTCAGACGACTGAAAGCCAGATTTAGGTGCCTCCTCACCCGCCTTGACCTCGCCAAGCACAATATCCCTGCCGTGGTGGCAGCATGTTGTGTGCTGCACGATTTGTGCGAGCGGAAGGGGGAGGCTTTCCTGCCAGCCTCGATGGCTGAGGCTGAGCGCATGGCTGGCCACTACGCTCAGCCCCGCACCGCCGCCATCTGGGAGGCCCAGCGGGGGGCCGTCCAGATCGAGAAAGCCCTGCGGGAGACCTTCCTGGTGGAAGAGGAGGACTGAACTCTCCCTACATGCCCCATTGGGGCCTTCTTCCACCCTCCCCTCCTTCCCCTTTCCCCTCCCTAACCCCCCTTCCTAATGTTAAATAAAGACACCTGTTTTGAAAACAACAATCTCTTTTTATTGTACATAACTGGTGTGGGGGGATGGAGGAATGAGGGTGGGAGAGGGGAGGGGGAAACCTGGGAGGAGGGAGCTGGAAGGGGGAGGAAGGGGAGGAAGGGAAGGGAAAGCTCAGGGTTGGGAGTCCTGCTGGCTCTCCCGTCTCACAGCACTGCGGGTGCGGGGGCTTCGGGGGGGGAACGGGTGTTGAGGGTGGGGCAGGAGGGATGGGGGGTGTGGAGGAAGCGGGAAGGGGAGCAGGGGTGGGAGGAGGAGCGAGAGCTGGGGCGGCTGCAGGGGCCGGAGCAGGAGGAGACAGGAACCTGTCCACCAGGGTCTGGAGGTGGCCTCTGAGGGCACGGCCCTGCTCCTCCAGCACCTCCAAGCTCCGCTGCCGCAGCCACAGGTCCTCCCGGACCCAGTGGTCCTGGGTGCTGTTACTAGCAAAGGCGCACTAGTAAGCTGATTTAGTGCTGGGCCGACTAGATGGTAAATGCCTTTGTCCCAGAAGGTGGTCCGACCTGGAAACCACCGTATCTATCACCGGCGGATTTCTCCAGTCCGAAATAAACACAAACTCGAATGGAAAATTTATGAGATGTACTGAATATAACAGATAATAAACATAACGAATAACCCCGGAATACAACACTGAATTAACCAACCCTTCACCCCAAAAATGGTAGAAGATAGCACGGTATAAGATAAATTAACACTATACTCAGTCTGTCCTGATGACGAGTGACAACCGAGGCTCAGGACCTGCTACCCGTTGGCTGTTTCACAGCCTCAAGGGAGGAACACTGAGGAGTCCACCAGATGTATTTCGTGGACACAGGTGGCTGGGGACCACCGTGCTGGGCAACCGCCACAGTGGTGGGCCGAAGCACCCTGGTGCTTCGCTCCACTGTAGATTCCGGGCCTTCACCACGGATCCGGGAGCGGCAGGCTGCTGTGGAGCTCAGGCAGATGGACGAACCAAACAGGGGGTGGAGAAGAAAGACAGGAGCCTGATCGTCTCAGGGGCTTGAGGTTTTAAAGTTCCAAGGCGGGAAACCCCTGGAGCGTTCCTAGTGCACAAGGTGTAGTGTCATGTGCACACTAGAGTTCTCAGTGCAGACTTTAGTGCCGTGTGCAAATCAACAGTGCTGTGTGCACATGATGGTTTTGGCGGCAAAAGGGTCTCTCAGTCTGTTGGGTTCCATTTTAAACTCCCATCATGCACCACAACTCCATTTTGATCTCAGTGCATCTCTGATAATAAATGTCCTTGACCTTCGTGTCATTCTTTACACTCAACAGTGCGGAGCTGGTGCTCCAGTAGCCGCAGGTGCCGCCAGTGGTAGTCCTCCAGGTTCCTGGTGCGCCTGCTGGCCCAGGTGCAGGTGGCTGTTGCAGGCGGGGTGGTGCGCCCTGCAGTCCCAGGTGCTGCGGCTGTGATGAAACAAGAGCAGTGGTCAGTTCTCCCTGGGGACACAGTGGGTGAAACCCAGCCCCGCTGTGCAAGGCGAGGTCGGCGTGTGGGGAACAGGCCAGGGCCCCTGCATGACACCCAGCTGCTGCTCCATGGTGGGCAAGGCCCAGGCGCACAGTCCCTGGGCTCCCTCTCCCCCCACTTCCCCGTACACATAAGGGGAGCATGATGGCACTCACATGTGGAGCCCTCCTCGGCCTCGGACGACACAGCCGATGTGCTCTGTGGGATGCCTTGGGGGTCCTGGGTCCTGGGCAGGCTCCCTGCAGGCTCCTGGCTCTTGGCATCCTCCTCCTCCTCCTCGGTGTCAGGGACGGGTCCCTCTGCCCCGGGGTCGATCACCACCTGGGGGCCATGGACTGCGTGAGCCCCCAGGATGTGGTCCAGGGCCTTAAAGTGGGGGCAGGCCTCCGGGTCGGCCCCTGGCTGGGAGGCCCTGGAGTAGGACTGCTGCAGGTCCTTAATTTTGCAGCGGACCTGCTCCCAGGTCCACATGTGGCCTCTGGTGGCCAGGCTGGCAGCCATGCAGCTGTAGACGGCCATGTTCCTGTGGCTAGTGCGGAGATCGTGGACGTTGGAGGCCTCCCCCCAAACCTCGATGAGGTCCACGATCTCCACACTAGACCAGGTGGGCGCCCGCCTCTTGTGGCCCCGGGCAGGCTCCTGGGAGCCGCCAGCCTGGTCCTGGGAAGAGGCAGAGGGCTGGGTGGCAGCGGGTGGCTGGCTCATGCCGTGCCAGGTGCAGGGTCTGCTGGCTGGGTGCTGGCAGGCTTGCAGCTGGCACGAGCGGTGTAGACAGACCGTGCCCCTTTAAGGGCTCCAGGGCCGGGAAGGGGGCAGAAGAGTTTCCCTGGTTTGGCCCAGAGTGGCCACCAGGGCAAGCTGGGAAGGGCTAGCCTCCAACTAGTTCGAATTAAGTGGCTACACAGCCCTTAATTCAAACTACTTAATTCGAACTAGGCGTTAGTCCTTGTAGAATGAGGTTTACGTAGTTCGAATTAAGCGCTCCGCTAGTTCGAATTAAGTTCGAACTAGCGGTTTGTATGTGTAGCGCCTATGAAAGTTAATTCGAACTAACGGCTGTTAGTTAGAATTAACTTTGTAGTGTAGACATACCCTAAGTGATTAGGCAACAAAATGGCAAATGAAATTTAATGTGGATAAATGTAACATAATGCACATTGGAAAAAATAATCCCAACTATACATACAATATGATGGGGGCTAATTTAGCTACAACTAATCAGGAAAGAGATCTTGGAGTCATCATGGATAGTTCTCTGAAAATGTCCACACAGTGTGCAGCGGCAGTCAAAAAAGCAAACAGGATGTTCGTAATCATTTAAAAAGGGATCGAGAATAAGACGGAGAATATCTTATTGCCCTTATATAAATCCATGGTACGCCCACATCTTGAATACTGCATACAGATGTGGTCTCCTCATCTCAAAAAATATATACTGGCATTAGAAAAGGTTCAGAGAAGGGCAACTAAAATGATTAGGGGTTTGGAATGGGTTCCATATGAGGAGAGATTAAAGAGACTAGGACTTTTCAGCTTGGAAAAGAGGAGACTAAGGGGGGATATGATAGAGGTCTATAAAATCATGAGTGGTGTGGAGAAAGTGAATAAGGAAAAGTTATTTACTTGTTCCCATAATATAAGAACCAGGGGCCAACAAATGAAATTAATGGGCAGCAGGTTTAAAACAAATAAAAGGAAGTTCTTCACACAGCGCATAGTCAATCTGTGGAACTCCTTGCCTGAGGAGGTTGTGAGGGCTAGGACTATAACAGGGTTTAAAAGAGAACTAGATAAATTCATGGAGGTTAAGTCCATTAATGGCTATTAGCCAGTCTGGGTAATGAATGGTATCCCTAGCCTCAGTTTGTCAGAGGGTGGAGATGGATGGCAGGAGAGAGATCACTTGATCATTACCTGTTCAATTCACTCCCTCTAGGACACCTGGCATTGGCCACTGTCAACAGACAGGATACTGGGCTGGCTGGACCTTTGGTCTGACCCAGTACGGCCATTCTTATGTTCTTATGTACAGGATACATTTAAAAAACAACAAATGGTCGGGTAGAAGGGGCGGGGCCAGGAGACTTCTTGTGCTTCCCCCTCACCCTGATTGGCCTGGGGTGGGGGAGTGCGAGAAGTCTTCCCCCTGCTTCTCCCACCCTGCCCCCTAGAGAAAAACACCAGGGCTGCGTCTAGACTGGCATGATTTTGCGCAAATACTTTTAACGGAAAAGTTTTTCCGTTAAAAGTATTTGCGCAAAAGCGCGTCTAGATTGGCACGGAGTTATTGTTATAATGATGCGCTTTTGCGCAAAAGCGCATCTACATTGGCAGCGCGCTTTTGCGCAAAAGCAGAAGCCCGGAACCATTTTGAAGAGGGCAGAAGGGCACCAGCCCTTTCCGGGGGTGGGGCTGGAGCTCCATTCAGACACGTGCTTAAAGGGGTCTCGCCGGACAGCCGTTTGTCTCCTGCTCCGTGCGTTAGGACCTCTGGCAGGGACTGACAGCCATAGCAGGTTTGGTGGTTGCCCTCTGCCTTTTGGACACCACTGCGTTTTGCCCCCTACTGCTTTTTCCTGGTTTTGGTTTCTTGTGCCTTGCTTTGTTTGCCATGTGCCTGCTCTGGCCCCTGTCGGCCATTTTCGAGTGCCTGCAGCTAGTGCTCCAGGCTGGTGCCCTCGTGTTCCAGGACCAGGAGGTGCAGATCGCCTGGGACTCCCTCACCAAGGAGGCCATGGAGTCCCTGTGGCATCCCCACCCCACCGTGGAGAGGCCACTCTGGAGACTGGACACCAGTACAGACTGGTGGGACCGGCTGGTCCTTGGGCAATGGGACGACCAGCAATGGCTCCGGAATTTCCGCATGCGAAAGCGGACGTTCCTGGAGCTGTGTGCCTGGCTCACCCCTGCGCTCCAGAGAGCCACCACCCGGCTGCGTGCGCCCATCCCCATGAAGAAGAGGGTCGCCATCGCGCTATGGAAGCTGGCCACCCCGGACAGCTACCGATCGGTGGCATACCAATTCGGGGTGGGAAGATCCACCATCGGTGTGATCGTCATGGAGGTAAGTCCCAGGGGGAGTGGGGAGTGGGGTGGGGGGAGGGTGCTGCACTCCATGCCCAGGGGCAGCCAAGACTCCAGGCTGGGTCACCCAGGGGTTTGGGCCGTCCCTCCCTTGCACAGGCCTGCTGGTGGGGGGGGGTCGTGGGGCAAGGGGGCCCTGGTGTGTGTGTGCATGTGCATGTGTGTGTGTGTGTGTGTGTGTGCGCGTGCGTGAGGACAGAGGGAATCACGGGGGGGGGCCCAAGGGAGCGCACACTCACCCCTGCCTTATGTGATGTGTTCCCTTGTGTTTCTCTGCACCCTTCTGCAGGTCGTCCACGCCATCAATGATGTCCTGCTACTGAGAGTGATCCGCTTGCGCGATGTGGACGCTACGCTGGCCAGCTTCGCTGCCCTCGGGTTCCCCAACTGCGGGGGAGCCCTGGATGCTACCCACATCCCCGTCCGGGCCCCGGAGCATCGAGCAGCCCATTTCACGAACAGGAAAGGGTACTGCTCTATTGTTCTCCAGGCCCTCGTGGACCACCGGGGCCACTTCTTGGATGTGTACGCGGGCTGGTCCGGCAGGGCACACGACGCCCGCATCCTCCGCAACTCCGGACTGTTTCGCAGGCTGGATGCGGGCACCTACTTCCCCCGGCGGGAGTTGACTGTCAGGGATGTGCCTATGCCCATCTGCGTCGTTGGGGATGCAGCCTACCCCCTGCTGCCCTGGCTAATGCGGCCCTACACGGGGCGGCCGGACCAGACCCGGGCCCGGTTCAACGACCGCCTCAACCGGGCCCAAAATCAGGTGGAGCTCGCCTTCGGCCGCTTAAAAGCCCGCTTCCGTTGTTTGCTCACCCGTCTCGAGATGGGTGAGCGGAATGCAACGGAGGTACTGGCCATGTGCTGCGTGCTCCACAACATTGTGGAGCGGAGTGGGGAGGCCTTCCTCCCTGCATGGATGGCAGCCGAGGCACAGACATTTGAACAGCCCCACACAGCTGCCATCCGCCAGGCACACCAAGATTGGGTGCGCATCAGAGAGGCCCTGACAGACATGTTCGCACAAGCCCCATAGTAGGGTCGCCTTGGTCTCCCCATATGACTCCCTCCCATCCCCTACCCTTCCCCCTACCCTCCCCTTACCTCCCCCCATTGTAAAGCGTCAGTTCCAAGCACATCGGCCATCATCGTGAATGTTCGTCGGGTGCGTCGGACGTAGCTAGGATTTTTCTTTTTAGTTTAGGCTAGGGTTTAGGCCACCATCGCCTGTCCGAGCTGTCCCAAAGAACAGGAAGAGGATTCGTGGTTCATGCGGAAGGCTCGAGTCAGCATACCCGATTCCAGTCGTCTTCAAGGGATCTCCTGGCTGTTCCTCTCCCGAGGCCCGGAAGGACCAAAGGATTGAGGTTGCCAGCTTCGCCGTCGTCTTCCATCGAGGGATCTCCTGGCTGTTCCTCTCCCGAGGCCCGGAAGGACCAAAGGATTGAGGTTGCCAGCTTCGCCGTCGTCTTCCATCGAGGGATCTCCTGGCTGTTCCTCTCCCGAGGCCCGGAAGGACCAAAGGATTGAGGTTGCCAGCAACACTACAATCGTCCCCTGCATCTAGACTATGTACATATTCTTTTGTGTGCGTCTTTTAACCTTTCTTGCTTGTTTGTTATCTATGTTAATATAGTTGTGGTTTATATTTTACTTAAAAGTGTCAGTATTTATTTATGTGCCACAAACCAATGACCACTTAAAGGAACGACCGGTGATAGATACAGAATTTGGTGTCCGCATTTTGTAATCCTCTTAAATTTAGTTGGCTAATTGGCATCTCAAATCATTTATTACAGTTACCTCGAGTAACACAATAACCAACACAGTTTTGTTTTCAACTGAAAAATGTCTGTTTTTATTTACAAGGGGGAGGGGGAGTGGGAGGAGACCTTCAACTGGGAGGGGGAGGAGCTACTCCTGGGAGGGGTGGCCCCTGCGAGTGCTCCTGCGGGGGCGGACCTGGACATGCGGGGCAGGCCGCATCGGGGCAGGCTGCACGGGGAGGTGGGCAGGAGGGGCTATTGCAGGGGCGGCAGGAGGGGCTATTGCAGGGGCGGCAGGAGGGGGCATTGCAAGGGCAGGAGGGGGCATTGCAGGGGCAGGAGGGGGCATGGGCAGTGCTAGGGGAGGGATGGCGGGGGCATGGGGTAAGGCCATGCCATAATGGATGGCATGGGCTATGTGGGCAGTGAGGGTGGCGATGGAGTCAACCATCCTGGTGCACTGGGCCTGGAAGGCGGCCCAGGCCTCCTGGCGCCACTGCAGGTCCCCCTGGACGCGTTGCCTAATCAATGCCTCGATGCGCTCGACGGCCTGGACATGGCGCCGAAGGAGCTGGTCCCAGTGGCGGAGCCTGTGACTGCGTGGTTGGGCAGCTGGGGGTGCCGCTGCTGCCAGACTGGAGGGTCCCCGGCCTGTGCTTGGTCCCGCTGCAGGGAAGAGAAGAAAGGATGGGTCAGTCAGGCAGGCCGGCCACTGTCCCCACACCTCATGCCCTCCACCCCTGAGCCCAGGCGACACCGCAGTAGTGTGGCTTGGGCCCACTCGGTTCACCCCCTGCCCCCCGTGTTGTATGTTTGCAAGTAGGACCGCCCCTGGAGTAGGGTCCTCCACCATGTATTGTAACCACCGGTCTGTGTCCTGGCCCCGTGAAGGGCGGGAGGGCGCTTGTGTTGCGTTAACCTGTGGAACTCCCTGCCGGTGGAGGCTGTGAGGCTTTGGGCTAATCACTGGTGTTTGACAGGGAGCGAGATGCATCCCCACACAGTGCCTGGGAGCACATCTGGCAGAGGTGGTCTGGGCTCTCAGATCCCCATCGCGTGGGATATCTCCTGGACGGAACCAGGAGAGTGACTGCGGGGGAGGGGTGTCCCATCCTTGCAGCAAAACTCAGGCGGCCCTAGGGGCGGCCCGAGAGCTTCCCCCCTTCTCCCTCCCACTATCCCTCTCACACGTAGCCCAGGAACACGTGTGGCCGCAGTGAGGACTTCCCTCGGAGAGCCAGCCAAGGCACTGGGAGCAGGCGAGGGGCTCAGTGGGGGCCACGTTCACAGGGCTGTGACGCTGTGGTTTTCCCAGGAGCAGCTGGCTGTGCCTCACAGCCAGGCATGGGACAGTGTGCCGTTCTGCGTGCTGCACCCTTGCGGAGGTGCGGGCTCTGGCCTGAGTCCCTGGGGCTCTGGCTGGTTCCAGCCAGCATCCGCCCTTCCCCCTGGTCCCGCTGGATGTGTGTGAGCAGCACGGTCCCAGGCGTGCCCTGGAGCTGCCTGCCGCGGCCACATGTCGCTCGGTCACCAGGCTGCACGTGGTTGCACGTGCTGCTTACTGCCTAATGCTGCACAGCGTGCAGCTCACGTGGCCTGAGTGACATGCTCTCCCCATCCCCCCTCCAGGCGCCTGGCTCCCCGCCCCCCGCCCTGGTGAGTGCAAAGTGCAACACTCACCGGTGGATCCTTCCCTGGCCTCCGAGGATGCGCGGGAGACATCGGGGCTGCCGGAGGGGGCCTGCTGGGTGGCAGTGCTGGCCTCGTCCTCCAACACACTGCTGTCTCCTTCCCCCGCCTCGGTGGTCCTGGTGACAGGGGGGTGCACGCTGCTGTTGACGGGGACCTCCGGGGCTTGCGGGGCTGGCTGGCCCAGGATGGCGTGGAGCCAGTCGTAGTGGGGGCAGGTGTCGGCTCCTCCCCCTGGCCCTCGCTGGCCCACACGTAGCCCAGGCGCAGCTCCTTCACCTTAGCCCGGACTTGCTCTTTGGATGTCCCTGCTGAGCGAGCGCCTGGGCCATGCGGGTGAAGATCTCGGCATTGCGGCGCCGGGAGTGGGTGTCATGGAGGTCCTCCTCCTCCTGCCACAGGTCCAGCAGGCTGTCCAGCTCCCCTGAGGACCAGGATGGGGCCCGTCTTTTTTGGCCCCTGGGGGCCTCCTGCACTGGGGGTGCGGGTGGCTGGTCAGCCAGAGCTGCCATCCTGCTGCGGGGTGGCTGCTGAGCACGGCAGGGGCCACGTGGCAGACCTCTGCCTAGAGGTCCGTGCTGGTCTCCTGCCACGTAAGCTCAGCAGCCCTGCGTCTGCTTTAAGGAGCTCAGTTGCCAGGAAGTCCGGGGCTCCTACGAGGTCTCCCAGCATCCAAACCGCTTTTTTCCGTGTAGCCTGCTTTTGTGCAAAAGTCTTAGCTAGCTGTCTACACTGGCCCTTTTGCGCAAAAGGACTTTTGCCCGAATGGGAGCGTCAAAGTATTTACACAAGAAGCACTGATTTCTTACATTAGAACGTCAGTGCTCTTGCACAAATTCAAGCGGCCAGTGAAGACAGCTGGCTAGTTTTGGCGCAAAAGCGCCTGCTTTTGCGCAAAAAGTAGCCAGTCTAGACACAGCCCAGCTGTTTTAAAAAAAACGGCAGTTCCCTCTAGGCATCTAGCGGGAGGAGATCTCACATGCTCTCCCTGCCCCCAGGTCAATCAGTGCCTGTGGGCCGGGGAGCATGTGAAGTCTCCTCACCCCCGCAAGAGCACACGGCAGCTAAAGAAACATGCCGGCAGTTTTAGAACAATCGGCATGTGTCTCTAGCCCAGGGGAGGGCAATGGGCCCTCTGTGGGCTGGATCCAGCCTGCCAAGCCAGTGGATCTGGCCCACAACCACCTTGCTGCTCCCTCACCCCCAGGCTGATCAGGGCCTGGGGGTGGGGGAGCGTGCGGCAGCTAGAAAGATACACCGGCTGCTTTAAAACAGCCAGCATCTCTTTCTAGCTGCTGCATGCCTCTAGCAGGGTGGGAACAGGAAGTGAGAGATTTTGTGCACTCCCCACCCCCAGGCTACGATTGACCTGGGAGCAGGGAACACGCAAAGGTCCCCCCCCCAGCCAAAGGCTCATGGCAGCTAAAGATAAATGCTGGCTGTTTTAAAACAGACGGTGTGTCTCTCTAGCCGCTGCATGCTTTTGCAGGGGTGAGGAATCTTCGCACGCTCCCCTGCCCTCAAGCCCTGATTGGCCTGGGAGTAGGTGAGCGGCAGGGCAGCCACGGGCCAGATCCATCGGATGGCAGGCCAGATCCGGCCCACGGAGGGCTCTTTGCCCACCCCTGGTCTAGAACCTACTGTCTATGGTAGGGATGTAAAAGGTTAACTGGTAAACATCATCTGTTAAGGGTGATGCTTACTGGTACCGGTTAACTGGTGGGGGCCGGAGCAGTTCCCCACCAGCCATGGGCAGGAAGTTGCTCCAGTCCCGTGGGGCTCGCCACGGACAGGGTCTGCACCAAAGTTGGAGCAGACACTGACTGCTGAGGGCTGAGCACCTGGTAGGCTCTGGTATCCAAAGCATACCTTGTCTGTGGTGTTCCCAGGCACGCCACAGGCAGGGGCTGCGCTGGCATCCAGAGCAGCCTCTGTCCACAGAGGGTGTGGGCACCCCGCAGGCAGGGGCTGTAGCAGCCGGGCTGGAGTGCCCCCCTTGCCTGCTGCCCCTTTTATCGGTTAACCAGTTAAGCAATACATTTAACTGGTTAACGAATTAAACAGGATTTACATCCCTAGTCTATGGTTTTAACCCTTATAGGCTAGACAATTGGGATTAGGTCTCAACAGTTAACCAAAGAATAGTTAATGGAATGACTGGTATATCCAGAAAAGGGTATTCCCTCCCCCACATCCATTCATCACAGCAACATTCCTCACTTGCTCTCCCCATGGTTTTGTTCACATTTCATGTTAACATGGCTTCATTGTCTCTGCCTGATGTCCAGCTGGTCAATCAAGTAAATACGCATTCCTCTGTCTAGGGCAGACTGTGTCTATGTATTCCAACACATTTTAAGAGCTATAGCCAAAACCTGTGCAGCTATCATACAAAAATAATTAATGATTAATGACTTATTGGTTTCCAATGGTATACTACATGCCACTTTTGGGGCATACTACAAGCTGCACCTCCTGCTTGCCACACTCACCAACTCCCCTCTCTCTGCCTGTGATACTTGCCAACCCCCCCCCTTTCTGGCTCCTACACTCACCAATTTCCCTCTCTGGCTGCTACATTCTCCAACCTTCCTCACTCTGGCCGCTATGCCCCTTTCTCTGGTTGTGTGCCAGAGAGAAGGAGTTGGCAAATGTAGCAGCCAGAGAAGAGGGGCTGGTGAGCGTAGTGGTGGTGGTGGGGGAGTTTGGTGCTCATAGCGGCTGGGGGGCAGGGGTTGGTGAATGTAGCGGCCAGAGAGAGGGAGGCTGGAGAGTGTAGCAGCCAGGGGTAGGGGATTGGTGAGCTCAGCGGCCAGAAATGGGGGTGGGGTGGCGAGTATAGCAGGCAGAGAGAGGGGGGGTGGTGAGCATAGTGGCCAGAGAGAGAAGGGTTGGTGAGTGTAGCGGGAAGAGAGAGGGGGGTTGGTGAGCGTAGTGGCCAGAGAGAGGAGTGATTCCATACACCCTAGAATATTCAAGGAGCTGATTGAGGAGGTATCTAACCCATTAGTGATTATCTCTGAAAAGTCATGGAAGATGGGAGAGATTCCAGAGGACTGGAAAAGAGCAAATATAGTGCCAATCTACAAAAAGAAGAAAAAGGACAATCTGGGGAATTGCAGGCGTAACTTAACTTCAGTACCTGGAAAAGTAATGGAGCAAATAATTATCAAGAAATGTGTAAGCACCTAGAAGATAATAAGGTGATAAGTAACATATGGATTTGTCAACAACTCATGTCAAACCAACTTAAGAGCTTCCTGTGACAGAGGAAAGTGGTAGATGTGGTATATCTCAACTTTAGTAAGACTTGTTACTGTCTTGCATGACCTTCTCATAAACAAACTAGAGAAGTACAACCTAGATGGAGCTACTGTGAGGTTGGTGCATAACTGGTTGGAAAACCATTCCCAAAGAATAGTTATCACTGTCAAGCTGGAAGGGCATATCAAGTGGTGTACCACAGGAATCAGTCCTGGTTCTGGTTCTGTTCAACAACTTCATCAATGATTTAGAAAATGGTATAGAGAGTACATTTATAAAGATTGCAAATTATACCAAACTGGAAGGGGTTGCAAGTGCTTTAGAGCAATGTTTCTCAACCAGTGGTACAAGTACTCTTAGGGGTACTCGAGAGAAGTCTGGGAGGTACGTCAACACAACTGAAATTTGGAGAAAATTGAATTTTTGTTTTAAGTTTTACATTGCTTTTATTATTTTTGTACTTTTTACACCCAAAAATTTTCTCGCCTGCCCAACTTTGATTAAGTTGTTTAAACAAATGTGTTGCAATGGTAGAAAAAAAATTGTGTGTCTGAAAACTGTAAGTACTGGGGGTACTTATAATTTTTTTTTAAAGGGGGTACTTACATTTATTTATTTTTTTTTAAAGGGGTACTTTATAAAAAAAAGGTTGAGAAACACTGCTTTAGAGGATAGGATTAAAATTCAAAATAATTTGAAGAAATGGTCTGAAGTAAACACAAAATGCAAAGTACTTCACTTAGAAAGAAACAATCAGTTGCACACATACAAAATGGTAAATGACTATCTAGGAAGAAGTATTGCAGAATAGGATCTGGGGGTCATAATGGATCACAAGCTAAATATAAGTCAGTGTAACACTGTTTAAAAAAACAAACATCATTCTGGGGTGTATTGGCAGGCATGTTGCAAACAAGTCATTAGAAATAATTTTTCATTCAACTCCACGCTGATATCGCCTCAGCTGGAGTACTTTGTCCACTTCTGGGTACCACATTTCAGGAAAGATGTGGACAAACTGGAGAAAAGCCAGAGGAGAGCAAGAAAAACGATTAAAGGTCTAGAAAACATGACCTATGAGGGACAATTGAAAGAACAGCGTTTGTTTAGTGAGGAGAAGAGAAGATGGAGAGGGGGCAGGATAATAATTTCAAGTACATAAAAGACTGTTACAAGGAGCAGGCCGAAAAACTGTTCTTGTTAACTTCTGATGGTAGGACAAGAAGCTTAAATGCAGCAAGGGAGGTGTAGGTTGGACATTAGGAAAAGCTTCCTGTCAGGTTAGATAAGCATTGGAATAAATTGCTGAAGGAGATTGTAAAATTGGAGGTTCTAGCAGGTAAGGCAATCACCTGTCAAAAATGGTAAACCCTAAATCAGGGGTGGGCAAAAGGGCCTCCATGGGCCAGATTTGGGCCACCAAGCAAGTTGATCCGGCCCGCGGAGGCCCTGCCACAGGCCAATCAGGGCCTGAGGGTGGGGTGCAGGGGACTAGATGAGAAGACCTCTTAATATCTCTTGCTGTGCTCTGAGTCTAAGATTCAAGACAAGAAACTTCATCCTTTCCCTTCATACTGCCTGTGCACCTGTAGGAGGAGCACCTGGCTCTTAGTTTCAGTCCACAGCAGCTGGGAGGAGCAAAACAAAAGTTCTGCTCAGCTCTTGCAGCCTTGGGGTGGAGCATGCTCAGTGACACTCTTGGGAGGTAACATGAATGGTCTGGTCAATATGGGATACTATGAAGAGATGGAGCATCTCAGTGCAGATTGAATCTGTGGAGAATTTAGCTGCCAAACTCTAAGTCTCTACTTCATACATGCAAACTGATGGTTCGGGTGGGGGTTTTTTGGGAGGCTTATGGCTTGGCCAAATGTAAGTGAATTTACACTGGGGCGGCAAAAGGCACATCCCTGACATTAAACAACTGCCCTGCCAAATTTTAAGTCCTTGCTCCAAATCCTGGAATCACTAAAGCTTCTCCCCAAAACAGTGGTAAGAATATTTTAACATGGGCAAATACTGTATTTTTCTCTAATCTCATTCTTGGCAATGGCTGTATCATTCCAAAAGAATTCAGGGCTTAGGCAGGGACCTGGCATGTAGGATGTCAGCCTACATGTCATTTTAAGTTTGGCAAAGTTATAAGCAGCTGAAATCAAGTGCTTATAATGGAAAGTGTTGGGCAATCTAAATTAGAAGTGTTACTACTTGTGCCACCCATAAAAATAAGTGGTCGTATTAAATCAGATAACATTGGGAACTGAAGAAAGCACACAGAGGAGCTGCCGCTGTGTTAACCCATTTTTGCACTAGTGTATAATCCAATATAAACCTGGAGTAATGAAGTGGAGAATCAGGCCCTGTATTCGTGCCTCTGATGCGGGGAGTATGCTTTCCATTTGGGTCATTAACATTTGGATGTCCTGTTAGATATGGGGCTCTTCTGGGTTCCCAACTAGCAACTGGTGTCAACGGCCCTTTGCTTCAGCTGGCATAAAGAGTGCAGCCTTTCTTGGCAGAAGTGGAACTTTGCTACATTTATCAAGACCTTTGTCATCTTGAATTACATTTATTTTAATGCACTCTACATGAAGCTAAACTACAGTGGGGCTGTCTGCTAATTAAGCATTATGCTGTGCAAAGAGCATTTCACATTAGTGCTTTCAGTGGAGCTACATGTGTTTCCACCAGCTAGGAATCTGTTCCAGTTTTCCTGCTTTTGTATTCACATAGCCTGGTGTCTCAACATTTCATTATTTGCCAAATTTTACTGTCATTTTACTGTTTTCCCCCATAAGACCCAGAAGAGCATGCTTGCTCTTCCATCCATACTGTACATTGTGGGTTGCAAATAAAAACATGTACATTGGGCTTCCTTATGTTACCCTGAATTAGATGATTCCACCATCTTTCCTCTGTACGGTGATGGGGTGTGTGTGTAAAAATCAAAGTTGCATGTTCCCTTTACATTCATGAGACAAAGGTGCAATGGCAAGACAGTTTGCCTGTGATATGATTTCACTACGTTATTAGGAAGGCCATCAAGTTTAATTAGAGAGAAGATTAAACACAAAGATGGTTCGCCTGATTTAGTTTGCTGACTAAGTCTCTATTAATCGCATAAAAGGCAGCTCAGACTAACACAGCGGTGTCCAACCTTTTCTGACTGGATCCCTCACTTTGTCCTATTGGAGACCAGGACATGGGCGGGCATACGCCTGCCCACATTTAAAGGACTCTTTTCTAGCCTACGAGGAAGATCCACTGAACCCTGGAGTCCAAATAATTACAGGAGACAAATTAAAAGGAAAAACAGGGGCAGGTGTGAAGGTTAAAGGGCTAAAACAAGGGAACCAGAAGGGGATACCAAGCAGAGAGCACCAGACAGCACCCACTGTTCCCCGAAAGCATTGAGGGAGCCAGAAGACGTTGCCCAGAGGAACTCTAACCAGATGCATGAATAGATACTGGAATGGAAATAGGCCCCACAGTTACAGGCCCCTCCCTGAGCCAACCTCTGTTCCCTGGTTTTATAAGTGGCCACCTTGGCCATAGCCAGGCGGAGGTTGACATGGAGGTCCCGTGACTCTGTGGGGCCATGGACACGGTACACTTAAATATATAGGTGAAGGGAGAAGTGCAACCAGAACCTCAACAAGAGATTCTGGAGGGGCTGAAAAAGGGGCTGTAACCTAGCACACTCAAGGTAGATGTGCACCAGCGTCTTCCTCATGCCACAGAAGAGGCAAGCATCAGGGACAGGGATGAACCACATAAAGTACAGGCCTGTGCTCACAGCACCAAGCATTCCTCACTTTGAGACAGTCCCAGGGCCGGACGGAGGCATGGGTGCGCCGGGCAGCTGCCAACCGATGAGGGGCGCCTGATGGCAGCTGTAAGGGGCACGCGGTGTCCCTTACAGTTGCCATCAGGCGCTGCGCGCCTGGCTCCCGCAGCGTCGGCCCTGCGGTGCCGGCCAGCAGCACCCTTCCCCCCACGGCCGCGGGGCCCTGCAAGGCCCGGCGCGTGCACCAGCAGCACACACCAGGCCTGGCTGGGCAGCGCATGCACAGTGCGCCCCGGGGGCGGGCCCCGGGCTGCGTGCCAGCGGACATGGCCGGCGCACACATGTGTGGGGCAGGCCCACGCCTGCGCCATGCACCCAGGGGCGGTGCCGCACACCCAGGCCCAGGGCGCCAAAAGGGCTTGGGCCGGACCTGGACAGTCCCAGCCAGATCCACCCATTTCACCAATCCCACATGCTCTGCTCTGATTAAGTTGCTGTATCTTATTTCCTTTTATCTTCATTCCCTCTTGACTTTTTCTATATGCTTTCCTTTTACTTCCTGTCCAATGTTTTCTCTTCTGCTTAACATTTCTGACTGTGTATTCTTCTACCAATCTGGCTGTGCTCAGGGCCATATGAGTATAAATGGCAGCCAAATCAAAGAGCATCTTCAGTGGGCCCTCCCCCCAGTTTGTTCAACTTTTGAATGCTTTATTTTTTATTGCATTTGTAGCTCATTTCACAATGTTGTTGCATGATTTACATAACAGGTTGGATCACAGAGGTCCACTTGAGTCTGTAATCCGGTGTGCTGATCTTACTGCTAAGCCTACCTACCTGCCCTCTAGGGCACTCTACCACCCTGTCCTGCTGGTCCAGATGCTCTGATCTCCCCCAGCAAAGGCACAGAGTTGGGGTAACAGCCCTCCAGCAGAGTGACATAGATGCTAGTAACTGCTGAGCTCTGGGAGGGCACAGCTACAGGGACTTGAGAGCACCCAGGAGCACAGATTTCAAAAGGGATCAAAACCCCAAATAAATGCAACTTATTCTGTATGAAAGTTTTACACAGAGAAAGTTCATAGAGTTTGCTCTCTTTATCAATGAAAGAGAGAGATGTACAGCTGTTGCTTTCTCTCTCTCTCTCTCTCTCTCTCTCTCACACACATACCGGTAACAATTATTTACACCGGGTTTGATAATAAACAGAAGTGTTTTTATTAAGTATAAAAAGTATGATTTAAGTGATTGCAAATGAAAACAGACAGATCAAACTAAGTTACTAATATAAAATAAAATGTAAAAACCCTACACCAGCTAAGCTAATACACTATGGGCATATCTACACTGCAAGGCAAAAGTCGAATTAAGATACGCAATTTCAACTTCATCAATTGAGTAGATGAAGTTGAAATAGCTTAATTTGGCTTTTGGAGCTGTCTACACAGCAGGAAGTCAAAGGAAGAACACTCTTCTTTTGACTTCCCTTATTCCTTGTGAAATGAGGGTTACAGAAATCGGAGCAAGTCCTCCAGCTTGATATTATTTTGAAATAATGGCTTGCTGTGGAGAAGCACACTTTGTTATTTCAAAATAACGTCAGTTAATTCAAAATAACACTGCAGTGTAGACATGTCCTAGGAGAGATTGTTACAGATTGTATTTCTCAGGCTATGTCTAGATTATGGAGTTTTTCCGGGATACCAGAGGTATCCCGGAAAAACTCTGCCACATCCAGGGAACGTGTCTGCTCTTCCGACATTTTTTGCAGAAGAGCAGATGCGCTCTTTCGGAAGCCCTGTCTTCCTCGTTTCATGAGGAAAAAGGACTCTCCTGAAAGAGGAGGCTTTTCCGAAATTTGGCCCAGTGTAGACAGACCAAATTTCAGAAAAGCCTCTTCCAAAAAAACAATCGGAAAAAGGTACGCAAATTATGGAGTGCAATTTGCATACCTTTTTCTGAAAAAAACCTGCAGCCTAGACGTAGCCCCATCCTAGTCCTCATTTCAGGTAAAATCCTTCAAATCAGAGATGATCTTTTTTCTGGTTTGGGTCTAGCAGGTTTTTGTGAATCCTCTTAGGGTGGGGAGGCAGTTTCAATAGCCAGCTGAAGACAATAATTGATTGCTTCCCATCCCTTAAATAGAATTTCCCCAGGCCCGGAATCCTTTGTTTACTTCTCCCAATCCCCATCGATGCAGGGGTTTTTTTTTTTCACCATATTGGCTGTCCCTACTCAGTAGTGTCTCATTAACTTGCCTGTATATACATCAAAGAAAGGGTTTGAGTGGTGTGAGGTAATCCCAAGAACTGTAATAGTCAGAGATCAAAGCAGCTGGAAATGTTGCAATGAAGAGACCAAAGCTGCTGCCTGCTTGGAAAAGAAGAATCTAACAAGGCTGGAGGTAGCATCTATAAAGTTCCCAGTTGTGGGGGGAGGAGGGAAGGATGGTTTATTTAGCTGCTTCTCAGTGACATATCTATCTTAGGTGTTTCTAGGATGCCCATCCCAGAGTGTCTGAGCTCCATCTCAGCTGTCTGGGAGCTAGTAACAGAAAACTGCTATTTGATCTCACTCCTTCTCCTTTATCTAATCTCATCTATCAATAGCATGCACAGCAGCATGGTATCTGAGTACCTCACAGAAATTACACAAAGTCAACAACCTTCCTTGGAGTCTTCTTACCATGTTGAAATAAAAGGGTTAAAATAAAATGGGAATTCAAGTGAATACTTTGTGATTCACCTATACCCACCCCTGCAGCCAGCTGGTCAGATGGTGGAAGGTATATCCTGTGTGCAGAGACGGAACATTGTTTTATGTAGAAAAGTTCTAATGCTCATATAATAATAATAATTAATTAGGAGCATTTTTTTAAGGGGCAGCATGTTCAAAGGTCTGTGCAAATAATAATTAATCCTACAATACCCTTTTGGAACAGTGTGATGATGTATACAAATCCCACATTGGAGAGCAAGGAGTTAAGGAACAACTCTGGGTTTGGGCAGCCTTATCCAGACATATTGGCTGCCAAGCCTGCACAAGCTGGAAGCAGGGCTTTAAAAAGGGAAGGCCACGTCAAAGGGGGGGTAGGGCGATGGAAGGGATATGGCCACTCTGAGGTGAAAATGCTCCCAGGAGCTGATTGCCTGAGGCCTGACACAGCAGACTTATATACCACTCTATGGAGGAGAAACCTGGGACTGAGTGTGCAGGTCAGAAACGAGACAAAAGTGATTTACTCTGGGAAACTAATGGAAGCTGGGGCAGGAAGTGGGCTAACGAGCAGTTGATTAACACAAGAGTGCACCAATTAGGGATGTTAGATATCATGTAATTAAATAGTGTGTAATCGCATGAAAACTTAGCAGTTACATGACTATTTGATAGCCCCTAGAGCTATGTCTACACTGGTGGGTTCTTGCGCAAGTACAGCCGTTCTTGCGCAAGAACCCGCAGAGCATCCACACTGCCCACCCTCTCTTGCACAAGAAGATTTACAGTACGGCGTGGTAAGAGAGGGCTTCTTGTGCAAGAGCTATGCTCTTTTCTTACAAGTGTGAGCTCTCTTGCGCAATAGCTCTTGCGCAAGAGGGCAGTGTGGACGCGCCGCAGGGGTTTCTTGCGCAAGAAAGCCCTATGGCTAAAATGGCCATCGGAGCTTTCTTGCGCAAGAGAGCGTCCAGACTGCCATGGGCACTCTTGCGCAAAAGCACATCTCAGACGTGGCAGTGTGGATGTGTTCTTGTGCAAGACTTCTTGCACAAGAACCCTTGTGCAAGATGTTCTTGCGCAAGAACCCGCCAGTGTAGACATAGCCTAGGGGTGGGACCAGCAGCCAGTGCACTTCCAGCCCTACTCCTGAGGGACCCCCTGCAGCCCTGTGCTGCTGCTTCTGTAGCAGAGGCAGCAGCGCAGTGTGACAGGCAGGAGCCAGTCCGTGAGGGGAGCCAGTTTAAAAAACAGCTCCCCACGCTGACCTTCTGCCTGCTATCCCATGCTGCTGCCTATGATACAGAGGCAGCAGCATGGGTGGCCGCAGCCACTGTCTGTAGGGTTGCCAGGTGTCCGGTTTTGAACTGGACAGTCTGGTATTTGAGGGTTCTGTCCAGGAAAAAAATTAAGAAAATACCAAACACATAAAATGTCCGGTATTTTCTAATTAGGTAAGTTTTATTATTATTAGGAGTATCAGTACGTAGTTGCATACTGACTGGCTGGTAGACATGCTCACACTGCGTGAGTGTGTCTACCAGCCAGGCAGTACACAACTACGCGGGGGAGGGAGGGCGGGGCCGGCCGATTCTCTCCCCCCACTCCCCGCCAGCCAGCCCCACTCCCCCCGACCCTCTCCCAGCCAGCCCCACTTCCCATCGGCCGGTCCTCCCCCACCCTATCTCCCCCGGCCAGCCCTGCTGCCCCCAACCAGCCCTGCTTCCCGCCGGCCGGTTCTCCCCCCCTCCTTCTCCAGATCTCGCCTGGCCAGCTCCACTCCCCTCAAACCCCTCCCAGCCAGACTTGCTTCCTGCCGGCCAGTCCTCTCGATCTTCCCCAACCTCCCCCCCAATCTCTCCCAGCCAGCCCGCTGCCCCCACGCCCCCCCACCAGCCCTGCTTCCTGCGAGCCATTTTCCCCCCCACACACATCCTCCCGGCCAGTCCCGCTCTCCTCCCGGTCGGTATCCCCCCCCCCATCTGAGATCAAGTGTGTCCAGTATTTTTTTTTAAGCCACCCGGTAACCCTAACTGTCTGCAGGGGGTCCGAGCTTCCCATGGACAGGGGCTGCTGCTGCGATGCAGCCTCTGTCCACAGTGGGCCCAGGCTTGCTGCCGACAGAGGCTCCTCTGTGGGATGTGGAGCAGCCTTTGTTTGCAGGGAGCTCGGGCCCACCACAGACAGAGGCTGCTTCAGCGCGGGGGCAGGCGGGTAGGTGGCACTGCAGAGCCAGTGCTGGGGGGAACCAGCATTTAAACCATCTCTCTCCAACACCGGCTCCTGCTTGCCCCACGCCTCACTGCCTCTGTAGGAGGCAGCAAGGGGGGCAGGCGGGTCACCAGAGATGATACACACAGGGATCTGGCTTGAAAGCTAGCTCCTTGCACATATTGGCACCAGCCTGCCCCCTCACCCTCCACACTGCTGCTTCTCTATCAAAGGCAGCAGTGTGGGGGACCAGGCAGATCTGGTACTCGTGGGGAACTACCCTTTTAAGCCAGCTCCGCACAGGCACCAGCTCCCACTTCCCCTCATCTTGCTGCCTCTGATACAGAGGCAGCAAGTGGGGAGGGGGAAATGCATGTAGTTGACAAGATTAACTGATAAGCCTAGGCTTATTGGTTAATCATGTAATTGTCTACACGATGACTTCCCTAATGCCATTGGGAGCCACCCACACATTGGGCCCCCGATAAGAGCCCAGTGGAAATGGCAGCCTGGGCTCCCCTATGCATTCCAAGAGGATATTACATCAACAAAGAGCCTTGGCTGGAAAAGATTGTTCAAGGGCTCAGTCCCCCAAATACCTGTGCTCTAGGGGAGAACTGGAAATCCTTGAGATGGACAAGTTGCTAGAAAGACTGGGAACAGCCATATATATTTTCACCCTATACCTCGCAAAGGGGTATTGGCAGAACCCTCTGATGTCAGAGTCTTAGAAGAAGATAGTATTCTCCACCCCATTAGGTCTGTGCCAATTTCTGAACTATGCCATTCAGCCTTCATGGGGCAGCAGCCATGGACCAAGTGCTGTGCCACATGACCAATATGTGGCAACATTCATAGGTGAAAGTGCTTTACCGCTGTAATTGGGACTATCATGTGTCATGTCTCATGTCCATCCTACAAGCCCTTGAGAGTGCAGGATTCATGGTGAACTTGGATGGCAAATGAGTACATCACATATCTTGGCTACACTGTAGGGTGGAGCAGGTTATGACCCCTAACTGGCAAAGTTCAGGTCTCACCAACTTTTCCTATCCCGACAACCAGAAAAAAGATATGGAGCTTTTGGGGTCTAGTGTGCAATTATAGACAATTCATACTTGTGACAGGGCAAAGCATTTAAAGGACAGGATTGTGCTTCTACAGGGAGACAACCTGCTAACCTCTCACATAATCACTAGGCAGCACTGTCAGTGGATGTGCATCTTCTACAGGCAGGTGGGTAAGTCAGGAGAGAGATGGAATAACTGAACTACAGCTAAAACAACTTGCCAAAGTCCTTAACCAGTCAGTAGCAGAGCCAAAGCCCCATTTCTAGGCCTGGATGAGCTGTTATCAGAACAGGCCCTGAGGGGAGAGGACAAGGTGTTTTGGCACTCCTTCAATCCCCAAGTTTGCTACAGGGACCAGTTTGGTCCCACATTGAGGGGTTTCTAACCTACATGTTACTCTGATGACCACGTGCAACAGCCCCCAAGGGTTGTTGTGGCAGCTGTGATGCCCCAGAGAAAAGAGTACTCTCCATGCATCCACTGCCCCAGCAACTGTGTGTGGGGGGGGTGCCAGCCTAGAGTCAGGGAAATCCCCAGCTGACTGCTTAGGCTAGCTTGGAGGCTGCTTTGTGTCACTGGAAATGCACAACGGAGCTGCCAGTGGGCAAAGGATCAGGTTTCAGGGCACCCATATACTGTTTGCATTGGGGTGCCTACTTGTTTCATCTCCTATTGCAGTTTCCTTAACCTGGTTGTGACGGATTTAACGGGTGCGAGCGCCCCCTCCCGGTGGGGCAGGGGGGTTCAGCGGACCCACCGTCTACGTCCAGCGTACATTTATCCCAGAGCCTGCGCCCCGGGACAGGGGATGTGAGTGCGATCACCCGGCCCTATGGTGGCGCCAGGGTTCAGTGGACTCACTGCCCAGCCCCTTCAGGGGTCCATGGGTCCCATGGGGAAAAAAGGGGGGAAAAAAGGGAGGGTGAAGGCCCCCCCCCCGGGGCCTATTCCGAGGCAAGGTCCTCCCCGGGAGGGGGTGGGGGTTGTCCAGCAATCTGTTCACAATCTTGGTTGCCCGGCTCCCTCGGGGCTACGGGGTGACCGGGTGACGGATTGGCAGAGGGGGTCGGAGCGGCGGCCAAAGGGGAGGGGTGTGGGGGACCCGGGCCCGCCCTCTCCACCAGGTCCCAGCCCGGGGCCCTAAGGTGGGGGTAACTACCGTGTTCCCTCCACGATAGGTGGGGACTATCCCCGTAACTTACCTGCCCACGGGTGCCAGAAGCGCCCAGCCCTGGGCTTCTTCCACTCCCCGCTCCCTGCTGCCCCGCCGGGCAGTTTGCCCGGGCCACTTACTGCGCCTGAGCCGTCGACCCCGTCCGGCTGGCCTCCTGGGGGCTCCGGCCCCGGCCTTCTTGCCCTCCAGCGAGGTGGGATGTTCGTTCCCCTGGGATGTGTCCAGCGGCTCCTTCCTGCTCCCCTCTCCACAGGCTTCCCCGGCCTCTTTTGAAATGGCCCGGGCCAGGACGCCAGGGATGCCTGCCCCGCCCCCCCGGCGTCCCTACGCTTCGCTGCGCACTGTCCGGGGCAGGGAGCTCCACCCCCTGCCCTGTGCTGTCCAGCGTACCCGGCGCACTCGCCGGGCTCCAGGCGCGCCTGCCGTGGCCGCATCTGGCCCCGCCCCCTTTGACGCGGGGCCGTGCGTGTTCCCCCGTGTCGGCTCTCCGCCCGGCTGGGGTTATTACGGCCATCCGGGCCGTCCGCCTGTCCTCTCTCTGCTGGGGGGGGGGTAATCCCCCGGCCCTGGTCAGTGCAGACCCCGCCGGGTCCGTCACGCTGGTCTTCTTGTGGGACATGGAAGAGGTTACTCACCAGGCAGTTTCCATCATTTCATGTTAAGCTCTTCCATGCTAGTGTAGTGACAGACCTCAATGTATTTAGGCCTCCTAAAAATAATAAATATGCGCTGGCATATGCCTCCCTTTAAAGAGTGGTCAAAGAATTTGAAGAGGGGCTCTCATTGGCAAAAGTCTCATTATATACAGCTTCAAAGGCAGAATTCATAGCACATAAACTTTAATATTTCTCTTTCTGAAAAGAACTATCAATATTTCTATGGTATAGCCTTACTTCATAACTTGCTGCAGTGTCAGCCAAAGGGGCCAAGAGCCAGCACTACAATATCTCAAGTGAGGCTAAACTAACAGTGCCTGCAATTAATAGGGGATCATGTGCCCAAGTCCTATAAATAAATGAAAGGGACAGAGTCATCCTTCGGAGGCTCGTCACCTTTTAGGCACTCATGCATACCTTAGACGCACTGGGCCAACACGACAGCTCAGGAACAAAATGAGCAATTAATTAAACAAATGTACAGTAACAGAGGTAATGGAGTAACTATTTACACAGTGGGAAAGTTTCCCAGAGCCACGTCATCTGACTAGAGAAGGCTGAAAGAGGAAAGGGAAAGAGTAAAAAAGAAAAGAGGTTCTAATGAGTTGAGCAAAGACCAATATGATTATGTCAAAATCAGGCCCTCCTGTGTTTGAGACCTCACATCAGTCAGCAGCTGCAGATACTGACTTGGGTTCTACTACATATATCACTGGTCAGTTTTTGGCCTACTTGAAGGCAGTTGTATTGGTGACTGGAACTCTGCACTTTGGCTGCAGAATCTTCATGCCAAATAAGTCCTGCATATTTAGCATGATGTCATTTTAATACAGCCACAAGTTGTTGGCTTCAGAAACAGGAGACACTGGGAGAAATTCTCTGGAACGTGTTATGCAGGAGGTCAGATTAGATTATCATAATGGTGCCTTCTGGCCCTAAAAACTACAAATCTGGGCATTTTATAATGATGTAGCAACACTGACTCCAGTGGAATTGCTGCTGAGTGAGATCACAATCAGGTCCTGTAATTTCAGCCCTGCAGCCCAGGTTTGTGAGAAAATAACAACAGAAGCGCTTTTCATGTTGCTTTCAGGGACATGGATTAACAATGTTTTACCTTGCAAGAAAATACCTAAGGCTTGTTATAATACTTGAACTACTCCCATAGTGGGAAAAAGAAATGGGCAGTGTTTGGAAACAGGATTCTACAATGGATTTTTGAAAATGGTCGGGACAGAGTTCTGTAAGTAAGCAAATCATCTCTATTTATTACTGGCAGAGAACACGAGGCAGTTCCTCACCTGCTGCTATTACCAGCAATTCCTCTTTCTGCACATGCAGGAAGCACATTCCCTTACAAACATCCTCTCAGAGGTACTTCCCTCTGGCAGCAGGGAGGAGCCACACCTTTAGGAAGCCAAGAAACAGCCCTTCCCCCAACCTGCACAGCAATTCCATTACAATAATAAGACCCGCCCCCCCATCCACCCCAGAGTACTGCAGAGCTGTATTTCATAGTTGTATAGCATGGGTATCTCTCTCATTTTAATCTGTGTAGCAGGATGCAGGCTTTTCCAATGCCAAATAGTTAGCTAATCCTGCTCAGGGTATGTTCAGATGTTCAGGAGATGCAAGAGGAGATTATAGTATTCCCATCTCTCCAAATGACCTCTCTGTCTCAGAAATCCTGGCATCCTTTCCTCAGAGGCTGTATTCAGTCCTTGGCCGGGTGCCTGGTTTTCAAATCCCATATATTTGGTGTGCTACTAAGGGGTGCCTCCCTGACCTTGGCATCTCTGTTCCACAGAGGACTGAGACTACAGAGCTTTGGGCCAACAACTTCTCCATTACCTCTCAAGTAACAGTCAGTTCTTCCGATCAGATGCAGTCTCCAGAACTCCCCGATAAGGTGGTGTGCATTCCAGATTCCACTTCAATTATTCACACTGGGATTGTACTGCAGTATCTTTCCCGCAGATAGTCTCTCTCTCCTCTTTTAAATAAGACCTGCTCTAACCACAGAGAAAGATTTCCAGGGCTGACATGTATTTACTCTAAGTGGGGCTCCATTTCCTACCCCTTTTCAAAAATATCTCCTGGAACAGTAATGGGTCAGAGACAATTCCTATAATGCTCCTAAAGATGGTTTTGGTAAAGAACAGCAAGAGAAGAGACTTGCCCCAATTCACAGAATTTAGCAGTTAAATGGGAGTTAATCTTTAGGTTTCTATAACCCTAACCTGTGGGGACATTAGGAGCCATTGGGCTCAGCTCTACATTTAAAATAAAAGCATAAAATCCTATGTCCATAGAACTTTGTTCTAGACATGAAGGATCCACCTTCATTTACCTGCAGATTCCTAACAGAAGTATTCAAAGCTCTTTTTCGGCACCCTCAGGATTACTTCTGAACCTCTAGAAAAGTTTCACACTCATACTCACATACAATGAACAAACATTTCCCAGAACAGAGAAGATCTGACCATAACTCATATAGCTGATTATAAGTCAGAAGTAGCAGATTCCCCAACCTAGGCTCTGAGTAACACTGATGGCAAACAGAATTGAGGGTTTCCGAATGTATGAATAATCAGATGAGGACTCTTCCTTGGCTACTAGTTAAAGGTCATAAGGATATATCAGAGAGACAAGGTGGGTAGAGTTATATATTTTATTGGACCAACTTGGTCCAAGTTATCATGTCACCCTTCTTGTCTCACTAATATCTAGGACCAAAATGGATACAACAACACTGCATATAAGCATTTATTACATTCAAAAGTGGATTTTCCCTGGACTCACAGCAAAATCTCAGATTTGACCTACAGTGTTCTTGGTTAGCTAACACGACACGGAATATAATTTGTGCAGGTGTATATTGATCATTCAATCATGGGCATCATCATGTCAGCTCATTTGATTCTTCACAATTGCATTCAAACACTAACATTTTGTAATACAGACATGCCCCTGGTTGTTTCAAGTTGTTCAAAGCCAATGTGAAAATCTTCGCTTTTATTAGTGAAGTAAGTTGCTCATGTAAACTGGGAGCAGATTCTGTACACTAAGGAGGTGTATTTCTACACACCAAGTAGAACAGTGATCACTGAGAAAACTGATTCAATTGAATGTCCAATTCCACTCTCGATGAAGTCTGTAACTGAAAGAGAACAGCAGTGGGACCAAGGGTCCACTTCAGATCAAGTCACAGATATCAGTAAGAGGACAGGGTTGTGGGAGCAGCCTGTGAGGTACAGAGAGGGTAGACTGAAGCATATGGTACAGTGTGTTTAAATCCCAGCAGCATACATCTGCTTTGCAGATCTGGCACAGATCTAAGTCTCCAACCAAAATTTGTTTTAGCTCCCATGAGAGTACCTCAGAGGAGAGTCCAATAAAAGTAGAGTTCACTTCAAAACTGTGTATCGACAATGATACTGGAATAGCATGAGGAGCAGCAGGAATTTTCCTGTATTTAGAAGTTCTTGCTAACTCAGTCTTCTCAGACATAAAAGTTCAACCTCTCACACACCACTAATCTAGCGTTACCTGAAAGCTCTGGTCCAATAACAGAAGGAATGCAGCATTTTGTAGAAGCCTGGGATTTTTAGAGCAACTCTTTCTAAATGTCCAGCCTTTCAAAGTCTGTGCATCTATCCCACCCCGCTTGCATTAGACATAAGAAATAAAATATTTTATAACACTTATGACTCATGCCTCACCCAACTGATCACACGATCTGATTGTCTCTGCCACCCTACCATCCTATTTGTCACAGGATCCATAAATAGGGGAATCTTGAGTAGTAGAGATTATTTTACTTCTACATCTGGCATTGGTGTGACTGCTTCTGCAATACAGTGTTCAACTCTGGTGCCCATAATTCAAGAAGGATGTTGATAAATCAGAGAAAGCAAAGATCTTGTCTATTTTGGGAGCTTGGTTTGAACTTAGTTGCATTAGGCTGATTTTCTAAACAGAGAGTCCACATCACCAAGCCCGTTCTGTTGACTTTAAGGGCTATTAAAGTCGATTTCTGTACTCCTGCTTTCACGAGAAGTAACAGCAGAAGAGCCACACAAATTATTAAAGGATTCGAAAACTTGCATGACACAGACAGCCTCAAGGAGCTCAATCTATTTAGTTTAGAGATTGGCCACTGTCAGAGACAGGACACTAATCTAGATCAGTGTTTCTCAAAGTGGTCCAGGAAACCACTCTGAGAAACCTATGAACTGTAGGGTGATCAGAACACCAAGGTGGGGGGCTGCCAGTGCTTGGGGCTTTAGCCCAAAAGCGGGGGGGTGCGCTGGCACCTGGGGCTTCAGCGGGCATGGGTCAGGGGCAGCACTTAGGGCTCCAGGAGGAGAGAGGGGAACCACGAGTGCTCAGGGCTCTAGCCCCAGAGTGGGGAGGGAGGAGCCACTGGCACTTGGGTCTCCAATGGCAGAAGCTCTGAGTGCCAGCAGCTCCCCACCCACCTTGCTCCACTGCAGAGTTGAAGTTCAGCCCCTCAGCATGCAAAATAGGGAGGGGAGGGGAGCCGCCGATGCTTAGGGCTTCAGCCGCTGAAGCCTTGAGCACTGGTGGCTCTTTCCCACCCCCTGCTGGAGGGGAAATAGGGGACAATGTGCCAATTTTTTTAAAAAGTCGGGACGCCAGGAACAGACCTTAAATACAGGAGTGTCTTGGTAAAAATGGGATGGATGGTCACCCTAATTAACTGGCCATGCCAGTTTATTTACTGGTGCTGCAGCCAAGGAGCCTCGCAGCTCCTTTTGGCTCCATTTTGCTGTTTGTAGCCAAAAGGACCGCGAGAAGTGGCAACCTGGCCCACGCCGCTTCCCGCAGCTGCCCTTGGCTACAGACAGCCAAACAGAGCAAATAGGAGCCGCAAGGCTCCGTGGTCACGGCGCCGATAAATAAAACAAACTGGTGTGGCCAATTAATAGGTTTTGTGGACCACTTTGAGAAACACTGATCTAGATGGACCATTTCTTATATTCTTAACTCCTTTGAGTTCAGTGGAATTACTCTCAATTTACACTGGCAGAGAAACTCAGGGCTAGAATGACTAGATACCAAGTATGAAAAATTGTGAGAGCATAGGACATAAGAAGCACCTATATAAAAATAAGTCCCGAATATCACAACTGTCCCTATAAAATCAGGACTTCTGGTCTCTCTACTCTGGTCCCTTCTAAAGAGGAAGGAAAATGGTTGGAACAAAATGTTAAAGAGAAAGCAAAGATCAAAATGTAGCAAAATATCCAAGAACGGCAGTCACAACAAATTGTAAAGAAGAATTGTTTGTCTTTTTTTTTTTTTAAGATGAACAGCTCAACTGTTCTGAAATATTTTTCTATGGTTGATTACAAAAGTTAAGTAGCTACAATAGCCCTAATGTCCAGGTTGGATATTAGGAAAAACTATTTCACTAGGAGAGTGGTGAAGCACTGGAATGGGTTGCCTAAGGAGGTAGTGGAGTCTCTATCCCTAGCGGTGTTTAAGTCTCGGCTTGACAAAGCCCAGGCTGGGTTGATTTAGTTGGGATTGGTCCCGCCTTGGGCGAGGGGCTGGATTTGATGACCTTCTGAGGTCTCTTCCAGCTCTATGGTTCTATGATTCTATGATTCTAACCCCTTTCTTGAGAGAAAATGTGAAGCTGTGTGGCTGATGCAAATTGGTAGGCTCTCAGGTTAGCTCTCTTCTCTGAAGAGTCAGTAATAACCATGGGTTACAGTTATGCATGAAAGAAGGATAAATATACTGTGAAAAGATTTCAATAATCAATTCACATGGTTCAGTCTGGCTTCAAAGGCTACCATATGTAAGAAGGCTAATAGGAAAAATGCCAGAAGACCTTGGCAACCTTAGGGCCTGATTCTGGGAAGTAGTGAGTATCCCACAGAGTTCAGGGCTTTTTTATAGCATTTCCCCTCCAAAGAGTTCACTCTTTGTTCTTCAAGGGAAGAAAATGATTGAGTGTTTGTTTTGTAAACCTTTTTGTCAGCTGAGGTTTTGCTTTGTACAACTAAACCCCAGAGTAATTTTGATCCAGGTCCTTTTTTTCTAATCAAACCTCCAAAGTTTCCATGGATTCACAGAATGGTCCCAGTTGTGACACATCTATAGGAATCACCTTCCTCTCTGTGACTGCCAGAAAGGTGAATCAACCCAGACCTGACCTGCAAGCCTGCCTGACAAAAGGCCTGAGTCACTCCTGCCTACCACACTTTGAGGTGGTATGGGCACTGGTCCTATTCTTTATGATACAGGAACAAAGTTTGTCTAAATGCTGTAAAACTGCATAAATATTCTTAAAGTGAGACTCTGAAGATGACCAGAATTCTGACGGAAATCTTAGTTGTGAAGCTAAAAGGTGTTTTAATACTGGCTCGTCTCGCCAGTCACAGATAAGCTCTGGAGACACAGTTCATTTGATTGACAGCTCATTAGAAATTGCAAGAGCAGCGAAACCCAAACTACAGACCATCTCTTTCTCTCCCTCCCTCCCTCTCTTTCCTCCTCCCTCTGTCTGTCTAGTCTGGGAGTCGTGCTGGTCAGCATTGGCCTGAGTGGAACAAAGAACTCAGGAGACACAGAAGAAAAACAACATCAAATTTTAATAGTGTTCTAGAAAGGCTGGGTGTAATGGATCAGGGCCAAGGCCTCCCCCGCCCACACTGCCTAGACACTTGTATTTACTTACCATATATAGACACATAGAAAGCATAGATTGTGCCATGCTGCACGTACACACGTGTGCACACACATGAACACACAAAATCCTAGCTTATATATTCTGAAAGGCACAGCACCCACTTAAAAAAAAAGGTTATGTAAAATATAGGCATTGAGGAAAATACAACATTAAAAGAAGAGGTAGTAATAACTGGATGAGGTGAAACAACAGACCAAATTCATCCCTGGTGTAAAAACAAAAGAGTTACAATAGGAATGAATTTAGTCTGTTTACATATTATCAAAACTTGTTTATGCAAATCCTGTTTATCCATCATTAAATCATAATCCCCCCTATTTAGAAGACTTCAACTAGTAATAAGCCTGTTAGGTCCTGAAATCATTAACTAGAATGCCCATTTCTTCATCTCCTCCAAGAATCATTCAAGGATCTGTTCTTCCAGCCAATTAGGGGAGAATGAAACTCCCTCTGGAATACATCAACACTAAAACTGAGTAAACAATTCATAACATATAATGTGATTCATTATTCAATTTTTTCTATTTATGGGATGTCATTTTGAAATGGTCTCAAATAGATTTATTAGAAAGTATTCAGTAGTATTTTCCACAATTTTCTTCCACTCTATAACATGGTATTTGAGATGTGATGCTTAGTTGTGATTGGTTCCCAAAGATACATGGTATGGTTTCTATTCCTGATTGGATGAGTACAGATCATATAGTCAGGTTTCTGGTATGAATTCTCAAAGAAAGGGGAGTTGTAGTTCACTCTCCATCAACATTCAAGTGTGAGCTTCATCTTCGGTGAGTTTTTGTGCAAGTAAAACTGAATCATACAATTATTTATTTGCACATAAGAATTAAATAAAGACAGTAGGGCCAAACGAGCCATGAACACAGCCAAACTGAATTATTTAAAAATATTAGTGAATATTTGCAGGTTGTTGGGGGGCTTTTGTTTGTTTGTTTGTTTGTTTGTTTGTTTGTTTCCCCGGGATTCTTCCAGCTTTAGTCAACACAGCAAAAACTCAAAGGCTTTGTCTACACTGGCGGCTTCTTGCGCAAGAACATCTTGCGCAAGTGTTCTTGTGCAAGAAGTCTTGCGCAAGAAAATGTCCACACTGCCATGTGTGAGCTGTGCTTTGCGCAAGAGCGCCCATGGCAGTGTGGATGCTCTCTTATGCAAGAAAGCTCTGATGGCCATTTTAGCCATAGGGCTTTCTTGCGCGAGAAACCCCTGCCGAGCGTCCACACTGCCCTCTTGCGCAAGAGCTCCTGCGCAAGAGGGCTTACACCTAATAAAAAAGAGCGTAGCTCTTGTGCAAGGAGCCCTCTCTTACCACGCCATACTGTAAATTTCCTTGCGCAAGAGCGGGCAGGCAGTGTGGACGCTCTGCAGATTCTTGTGCAAAAACGGCTGTACTTGCGCAAGAAACCGTAAGTGTAGACATAGCCAAAGAGAACTTCAAAAACAGTATAAACTTGAGAGGACAAGTGCTATAAGATTATTTAAGCTTACAAAGGCTCTGACTCTAATGGAATGTAGGCAGAATAGCTATACAAAGACTACACAGAAATAATGGAGGTATTAGTTTGTGAAAAGGGTGGAGTGAGAATGCATGTGTTACTGTGGCATTGCATTCATTCATAAAATCTGTGACCATGCACCCGATTCTCCTCTCAGACTATTGTAAGGATTCACTGTAGTCATTACAGTTCCCTGCTATAAAATTGCAGTAAGTGAGAAGAGAAGATCATCAGGTCCTTTATTCCAAATCTATGAAAAATTACCTTTCCAGTGACTTAATAATCATAACAATGATGTTTTGTACTTACATAGCACCTTTCATCTTTAGATTTCAAAGAGCTTAATAAAAGTAGGCAGGTAAAATTATTCCTATTTCACAGATGGAGGAACCAAGGCCTGAAGAGGTGATGTGATTTGCCTAAGATCACACAGAGTTTCAGTAACTAAACTCAGAAAAGCTTGGTTGCTGTAAGGTCATTGCATGCAGAATTCCACTGACTTCAGTGCAAGTTAGTCATACAGAGGGTTGGTAGGCCTGGGCCCTCCAAGAAGAGCAGCTGTTTATAACTATTTTAAAAGGATTTATACATATATTTGGAGGGAGACAAACCTTCTACAATCAAGGAATACAGTTTACAGTTCTGACTCAATACAAAGAGAGAGCTTAACCTTCCTCCGGTCTTAGTAAATGCTCCTTGAGAGCACATGAATTAGAAGGAAATATTGAATCAAAGTGTAAGTGCTTTTGGATTTTTGTCATTTAGGTTTCCTAGACCGTTATTCAACACATAGGAAAGTAGGATTCTAGAGTTACTTGGCATCTCACTGGAATTTCAGACAGAAACTATCTTATCCCTCAGTTATAATTTTCTTTAAAAAAATATCTCATTGTACAGCAAAGTAAAGACCCAAACATTCCTGCTTACAATAGTGATGCTACAGAAGCTTGGACCAGTAGAATATTGGAATAGGTTTTTAAAAGTCTGATATTAGAAGCAGCATTGTCTATTGAACGGAGCATAGGACTGAGAGCCAGAAATTCCTACGTTAGTGTTATTATTATTTATTTGTTTATGGTAGCACTCAGACTTAGGTGATTTCCAGCATATGAATGTTTGCTCATGAGTGCTTGCTCCTGGGGACAGAGAGACCCTAGATAGAGATTAGAGGAAGTAAATAGTGTTTACTTTCTATCACAGAGCCACTGAGTGGCCAAGTCAGTTAAATCACATATGACGTTTGGATATTAAAGTGATAGGAGCCTTAAAAAATGAAGACAGATACAATCCAATTTTCAAAAGTGGCTAATTATTTTGGGTGCCCAATTACAATATCCAAAACCTGAGGCTCCCAGAAGAAGTGGCCCCTACTGAAAATGTAATCATAACCTCTCTGTCTCAGTCTCCTCATCTGTAAAATGGAGATGAGACACACGTGTCACTATCTCCCATGGAGGCAACGAGGTTTCACTAATGTTTGTAAAGTGCTTTGAAGATGGAAAGCACCAAGTATTATCTCTGAAAAAAATATTGGGATTAAGGGAATAAATGGAAGGAGGAAAGGGAGATGACTGAGAAACAAGAGGTTGTAAGGCCAAAGCAGCAGGAGAAAACAGAGGAAAAGACACAGGAGAGAAAAACTGGGAGAAAATTCTAGAAGACAGGGAAAAGACCAAAGAACATGAAACTATTTCTGGCCAGAAATAGCCCATAATATTAGTCCCCAAGGGCTGCTTCATGATGGATCAGGTCAGGTGTCCATAAGAGCAAGAGCAACTCGCAGGGAAGCCAAATTGCTTCACAAAAGTCAGGCAAACTAAATAATCAAATTGTGAGTAATAAAATGAAGCTTTGTTACATTTCTATTGTCATTTATAATGATCTCTGCCCCAAACATTACCACCTAGCCGTGGGATTCAAACACCATTTGATTGGGCTTCTCCCTTTGCATCACTTCTTTCCTCACCTAGTTCCTTTGGAATTAGCTGTAATCCCACAGTCTCTTTAAAGCCCCCTGTCACAGCAAGTGGATGCAGCCCATAGGGGCCTAAACAGCTTTTCAGCCTTCCTCCAAACTGTGCAAAAAAGAAAAAAAATATTCTTGTTTTCTTCTAGACCCTTTTATAACCTAGAATTTTGAACCAGATTTTCAAATGTAGATGTGTGTGTGAAAACTCCTACCCAATTTTTGCACACATGTGCTGGGCAATTTGCACATGTATATTTGAAAATATAACCTTTTGGCTTTTGCTACATTTCTTTGATATGGCTTTTTGCAAAACATCCTTTTTCAGTAATAGTGGACCCATTTTTACTCAAAGACAGCCCTATTTTTAAGAAAGATCCCCTTAACATTTCATGGTTCTTTTAAAAAAAATGGATCATTTTTTAAATTCAGATCAAAACATGAAAACCAGTTTGGAGGGTTTCACATTTCATTGTGAATTTTCCACATGATTCTACAGTCTTCTCAAATTACTAGCATACACCTGCATCTTCACATCCTCATCAGTGAGTAGTGAGAACGGAGGGAGTTCAAATGAAGATCACCTCCCATTACTCAGTCACCACATCTGGGAAATCTGAATGGACAAAAATAATATTTGCATTTTCATAGGACCTGTCACCAGAGGATTTCAATGTGCTTTTAAATCAGCAGTATTCTATACTGTGCCATGCAGAGTTTTGGAGTATTATTATCAGCTCCATGTTACAGATGGAGAAACTGAGACACAAAACAATTAAGTGACTTTTCAAGATCACACAGTGACTCAGTGGCAAAGCATGGAACAGAACCTACATCTCCTGAGCCTGGGTTCCTGTGTTTTAGCCAATGGACAATGCTTCTTGTGTGCGGAAACTTCACTTACAGCACTGGTGTTGATTTAACATTTGCATGACACAGACATGGAAGTGAAAAGAGACGGAAAGAGAGAAGCAGGCCCAGTGAACCTCTTGCCAGATTTAAGGAGGAGTCTTTACTTGGGTTTTGTAAGAGGATCTCCTCCGTCTCTTTAATAAATAAAGAATTTGGGTGACACAGGACCTTCTTGTCTCCAATGGAGGACATTTTTTCCCTGGGAACCTGAAGCTCAGTTATTAAAAATGAAAATCTCTCTCAGCCTTTCAACCCACTTCCTAGAAAGATCAGGTAGTATAAAAGGAAGAGGAAGAAAGGAGCCAAGGCAAAAGACCCTTTCCCAACGAAAACATTGCTGACATTGGGATCTCAGCATCAGAACGGCTACACATGATTACAGAGGGGAATGGGTAAGCTATGATGTTTAGCATATTTCATGTAAGAAATAGCCTGTTTCCTTTTATATGTATGGTATAGTGCAGGGGCTACCGATAAGAAGCTTCAGTATTATAATCCAAAGAAAAACTTTTTTCAAAGCTTCCAGCAAATCTGCTGCTTTTCCCCTTTGGCCCATGTGAGGATTAACATTTTCATAAGAAGAAAAGGTTTCATAAGGAGTTGGAGAATATTAACTGCAAACACTCACACAGGAGAATTCTGAGATTTCATTTTTCATTTTTTAAATTTTGTTTTCAAATTTATTTTCCAGGTTTGGGGATTTTGTAGAAAAATACTTTCCTCTAAAAATGTAGGGCCTGATCTTTCTCACATAGAAGTTTAAGGGGAGACTTCAGAGGGAGCAGGATCAAGCCACTAGTTTTTGTGGTAATCCTATTAATTAACTGTCTGAGAGAAAATTATATTAAATTTACATTGAAAATAGTTGGAAAAATATTACTGGACACAAACATTCAAAGGAACAAAATGAGACTCTTTCCCTGTGTTCCTGCAGAGATAGATTTAGTGTCTTATCAACCTTTAAATCCTCTATTGTAATAAAACTTTTACAAAAGTATATAGAGTAAATACTATAATTAGCTAAACGCAATAAAAAAGGTTCCCAGGGATGCCCACAGGTGATGAAAAAAAGGAGACAGTTTTACATGGAGAAATATAGGGCCCTTGGTCCTACAAACTCTTAAGCAAT
The DNA here is from genome assembly GCA_032595735.1 of Pelochelys cantorii. Classification (NCBI taxonomy): domain Eukaryota; kingdom Metazoa; phylum Chordata; order Testudines; family Trionychidae; genus Pelochelys; species Pelochelys cantorii. The sequence goes on from CM064329.1 coordinate 71,179,203, forward strand.
TTTTTCCCAGAAGGTTTGCAGGATCGGGCCCATAGACTATTCAATAGGTTGGATGCCCGCCTGTGTAAAATGGTCAGGAAAACACAGGATCATTGCAGCAAAATCAAACTCTGACATATTTCTTTACATATTGACTTTAAAGAAATACACCAGAAATATTAATCTCCTGGCAGGTATCAGAGCTAGATGATTCCTTCAGAATATTATTAGCAGGACTGGGCACTAATAATTCTATTTTTACTTTGCTGTCTCACTTTGGCTTTCTAATCCTGCATGGTGCAAATACCCAGAGTGTTCATAAACGTAAGTAGGAAATTAGGGTACTCGGCACCTCTTAAGATCAAGGCTCTATGGCAGGGATGGGGAACCTTTTTTGGGTTGGGGGCTGCTGACTCACAGAAAAATCAGTCAGGGGCCACACACAAGTGAGAAGGAAAAAAAAAAAAGACAAACACTTACTGACATCACCCCTCACACACCAGGCTGGTAGATTTTGTGTGCTCCAGTCCTGCAGTAGGCACAGGCTCCCCCAATACTGGGAGGGGAAGCCTTAACCCTTGGGGACAGGATCCAGAGCCTGAGGTTCCCCAGCCCTGCTCTATGATTTAATTTTAAATTTACAGAAAGGGACTGATAGCAATGCTGTCATTAATACCCAAAATATATTTTCTGAATCGAAAGTTATCATAGTCAATCTTAAAGCAAATGATTACTAATAGAGTAAAATAATAGCATTCGCCAGATTTGTAAAATTGGTATAACATTTCCTTACCCTAAGTTGGGGGGAGGTGTGATGTGGAATTTAATCCATTAGGCCCTGATCCTTCAAGCATGCATTTTACACACTGTGAGTAGTACTGAGGCTAATAAAAATGCATCGTGTTAAGCATCCACATAAGTGGTTACAAGCAAGTGTTATGGATATGTGAAGTATTAACTATTTTTATTATTAAATGAACTGGGGGGGAATAGAGAAGACCAAACATTTTTTTAAAATCTAATTAAAATATTCCAGTTGCTCACTTTAAACTTGTCATAGTTATTAAACTAACATTCTTCAGATAGGAAGAATTTTTGGGCTCCCAATTCAACAGATAGGGTTGCCAGGTGGCCGGTATTCTACTGGACAGTCCTGTTTTTGCACCCTCGGTCCGGTAAAAAAATTCAGAAAATACCGGACATATGCAATGTCCGGTATTTTCTGTTTTTCCGGCTGGGTGCCGGATGGAAGCCTGGCAGGGGCGGAGAGAGTGGCTGGGAGACAGGGCCGTGATCAGCGCTAGGAGCCTGTGGTAGCGTGCAAAAGCCTGGCGGGGGCGGGGGCGGCGGTAGGGGCAGTGGCTGGGACTCCCAGCCACTCCCCCGGCCCGGCTTCTGCGCGCAACCAGAGGCTCTTAGCACCGATCGCGGCCCCGCCTCCCAGCTGGGAACCTGTGGTTGTGTGCAGAAGCCGGGGAGGAGGGAGTGGCTGGAAGTCCCAGCCACTCCCCCCGCCCGGCTTCTGCACACAACCAGAGGGAGTCCCAGGCTGGGAGGCGGGGCCGCGATCGGCGCTGGGAGCCTCTGGTTGCGTGCAGAAGCCGGGCGGGGGCCGGGGGAGTGGCTGGGAGGTGGGGCGCAATCGGCGCTGAGAGCCCTCAGCTGATTGCGTCTGAGGAGGAGTGACACCTTGGGGAGGAGGAGAAGCCCTGTCCCTGCTCCTGAGTGCTGTTCAAGCGCATTGTGGCGCCATAGTCCAGGAGAGAAGCCCGCAGGTGCTTTGTAGTTGCGTTTAGGCGCCTTCCATGGGCTCTCAGTCAAAACTGATTGGGGTGGAATTTCTGCTTCTTCCCACTGGGACACCCAAAGACCTGGCTATGGGGGAGTCACCTTCCTACCCATGGTCGCCCCTCCCTCCGCCCTGCCATTGTGTTGCCCCGGGGTCTGCCTCTCTCTGCTTTGGGTAGCAGGCGGCTGCTTTGCAGAGCAGATTCTGCTGCCTCCCTCCCCCTTTGTTCCCAGCTTGGTGGCTCTTGGTAGTAGCCACACAGGATGTGTGTTCGGTGTGGGTGGTGGGTTTTTTTTTTCTCGACAAATTTTTAGCCCATGTGTTCGGTATTTTTTGGGAGACCATCTGGCAACCCTATCAACAGATCTTACACAGGTAAAACATCCATGGAAGTCAAAATAAGGCGTGCAGCATCAGGCCCCAAATGTTAAAGATCATTCAAATATGACATTTTAACAACAATGTATTTTTTCTCTACTAAAATGTAAAGAGCCTGATCCTGAGAGATGCAGAGTACCTCTGGTAAGTGCTAAGCACCAACGACTCCCATTTTTAATGTATTATTATTATTGGTTATATGGCTCCCAAAGCATGCTAAGCACACCAGGGCCTGATCCAACACTCACGGACATCAGTGGGAATTTTTCCATTGATTTGAATGAGTGTCAGATCAAGCTTTAAAGAGCGAGGCCCCAGTCCTGCAGACATTTACGTATGTGCTTATCTTTAATAACAGAAGTAGTTTTGTTGAAATTATGGTAGCAAAGCCAACCGTTTTCATATGTTTGCAGGATTAGAACATAAAATGAATTTAGCTTGCAGGAGTAGGTCAAGACAACAGTGAGGTAGGGACAAAATAGGCTGTCAGATGAGAAAGGAGACAACAACTAATAATAAGAAAAAGCAGAATGGTAAAAAAAGAATGAGACAGGTTTAGAAAAGCAGAAGTTAAAGACAGGAGATGGGAAACAAAAGGAGATAGATGAGAAAGCAGAGGGGGAAAGAATAAACTGCAGTTTATATAACAGTTAAGTTACATGAAAATTGTGTTCTGATTCCAATTTTTTTCAAAGGTGAAGGAAATGATGAGAAATCTTTACTTTTTATAGAAATCGGTAGCTTGCTATAGAAATCTATTCTATAGAAAGTTTCTACAGAATTGGCCCAGCTTCCTATAGAAAACAGAATTCTACAGCAGAAGTCTGTGAGAATAGGGATGAAAGAAAGAAAAGACAGGGGAAAAAAATCAATCTGACCACAGGGGGCAAAGAATGACATGTACCACCCGGACACACACCTCAGAGTCATAGTACTTCCTTCAACAAGTTGCTTTTAGGCTTCTCTGTGAGCTTGCACTGTTTCAGAAAAAGGAGGAGAGAAATGCTGAATGGACAATACAAGCTTATGTTTGCCCAGCTGACAATGAAAACTGAGGGCCACTCCTCAGGTCTCATTTACCAGGGGGCTATCTGCTTTTCTTGGGACAGAATGAATGGCTTTCCAAGGGGATTTCCATGGCCTGGGAAGAAAAAGTGTTTTTATTTTGCTGTCAGAAACATTTAAAGAGACAGGAGCCCCTGGAGACCTTTGTCTTTTAAAATGTGCTATGTTCAGAAAAAGGCACAACAGAAATACCATCTTGGTGTTTGCTTATTCCCCAAATGACTTCATTATCAAATTTGCTCAGTTCAAAGTGAGCAACACTTTTTTCTATCTATCAGCAAGCCATGCCGAACCCAATGAACCCTGCAGTCTAATACAGACCAAACTCTCTCATCAGAAATGGAAGTTTTGCTTGTGTGGGGAATACACAATCAGGGTCAAAACTTGAAAATTAAGCTGATTTTTTTCTGCTTCTCACAACACAAGTAATAAAGATTCTGTAGTGACAGAACTCAAATGGCAATATTACTGTGAAAAGGCAGTGCATAACAGTCATTTGCCAATCCAAAACACTCAAAATCATGATCCAAACCCACCATAATTATAAAATGTCCTTAAAATCATATTTTAACAAAAATAATTGGGAAGGCAATATTTGCCTCCTGGTTTCTGAGGACTTTAAGCTACACCCAAATCATGTTTTCCAGTTTTTCGCCATTGCTGCGAGGCTAAAAAATCCTTAAAGTCAATGAAAACTGAGGTGCACATGCAATCTCTTGATTCCAGTAGGTGGAGCTTTAAGAATAAATACCAAATCACAGTACTTGCAATAAATTCATGAGACTTGTCTCCACTGATTAATATTATATAAGAAATAGTATTTCTTACTACTCCAATAAGCTTGGCTGAATCCAAATGGCAGTGCCTTGCTCCTGCAACCTCATCTGAGTGGGAGGACTTGTGCGCCTGCATGGAGCTCCGCTGAACTGAATGAGGCTCCATGTGGGCTTAAGGATCCATGCATGCAGAGCAGCTTGCAGGACTGGGGGCTAAGAATACAACTTATTCTGCAATTATTTTGTGTTGATAGTACTATCAGAATGTTTTTGTAGTAAAATAAGCAGAAATGGTTCAGAACACACATTATAGAATAAATATGAGCAGTACATATAAAAGCCATTTCCCCACCACTTTTCTAAGCATCATAGCAGTCTACCACTGAATGATTGTTCTCCATTGAGCAGAATGGAATGCTGGGACATATTTTCCTATAACTGTTTCAGGGACGCCATCACACATGATCCCAGATAAACCTCTGTTTATAAAAATACCATCACATACATTAATGAGCAGAAATTACAGGCAGAATGTCTACCCCAGGGGGTCCAGTTCCCAGGTAAGGAGCTTGTCTCAGTGCTATTGTGGCAGCTCTATTAGCAGAATCCAGCAAGGTCACTGGTATAACTTGCCCTCAGTTCACAAATTTCCATTTCAGACTCTCTGTCTCTGTCTTGGTTTCGGTCTATTTACTCGGAGCCATTTCTTAACAATGTCTAATTTCCTCAAGGAATCCCTCGGAGTCCATTCTCTCAGATATGCTGCCATATCTTTTTTTTAAATCACTGAAAGGCACAAATATCCTTCCTGAGCTTTAAAACCATCTAGCTTGATTATAGACATGAATTTCAGTTACCATACATTTCTGCACAGCAGGGGTTCCAAAACTGCAGCCTCGGGGGATCTAAAGCGTGGCCCTAACCACCTTTGCCCACAAGATGAGGATAACGCAGATTGATACTGTTTTTTCTACCGCTAATGAAACACAATCAGCAAGCATTTTTTATCCTGGAAGATACAAGCTATGGGAATTGTGGTGTTTTCATTTTTGCTTTATATCAGTGTACATGCAAATTAGAGACATCCCTCAGGTGTCTGGCAAGTTGCCACGGTGCAGCACAAATTTTGCACATCTCTAATAAATAGAAAGCTTTAGGTTGCTGTTTGTAGCAGTTTCCTCCAGGTTGTCTGATTTTCCAAGGTGGGGAACTTGTCGTAATTAAATTAGGATTCGGTCCTTTATTGAAAATAAAAGGAACCAGTCCTTTCTCTTTCTCACTTGATAAGGACACCCAACCTAAGCAAAGGTGCCTTAATCCTTCTGTAATGAGGAGCAGGATCAACCCTTCATCAGGCAAGTAAAAAAAAAAAAAAAAAAGACTAAGGAATGGACTTTGGAACTGGAGCCATAAAGAAATGTATCAGTGTTTCTTGGACAGAGTGCACATTATTACCATATAGATCTAGCGATGCCATTTATAAATAGCCTCTCAAAATCGCTGAGAGGATCTAAACTAAAGAGGATCACTAGGCTCAGCCAGAGGGAACGTTATATTGAGATCTCACCATAACTTATCTCACCTTTCTGGCAATCGGTTCCCAATCTAACCCCTTCTCCTGAGTTTAGGTTACAAACCTCAATAACTCTGTGGCAGCCTTGACAGCAATTAACATTACTCAGCAGCCAGCTGGGTTTTAAAATCTCCCTTCCAAGTGATCTTGTTACTTAGGTTTTAAAGACAGCATGACACTGACATTCTGCACTAGGGACCTGATCCCGCACTTTTGAAATCAATAGGAGTTTCAGTATTGACTTCCAGGGAAACAGGAGCAGATCCCAGGAAAGCAATCCTAGAAGTAGGTAAAACAATAGTAAACTTTTGACTGTTTCCCAAATCGCAAAGTGTTTTCCTGCCTGGTTTTGATATTGTTATGGAAAGCAGAGGAATGGAGAAGGGTTGCCTAACTGTACCTTCTGAGAGCTTTTCCTCCCAAATTAACCCCTTTTTCCTCCTGATTATTTATTTTTGCAAATACTCACATGTATCACAGTAGTGCATTTCAGTGATTCTCTTATCCTACTACTACTGGAGCATTTAGACTATGGGAGTCTCCCGAGTCATTTAAAACAAACAAACAATGCTGTTGGACTCTCACATCAGTTTAAAACCTAGCAAACAAGTTCCCAACTCATCTGTTATAAGAGCTCCATTGTCACAGTCAGAATACAGAATTGTTTTCTACAGCAACGAGTCTCAATCATTTTTGGGTTAGGACCCATTTGTAAATGTTCACAGCCTGTAAATAGTCTAGGGTGGAGGTCATTGGTTTTCTTGTCCCCCCCCCGCCCCCTGCCATTTATTTTGAAGAAATGGAACTGGGTCCTGTCTGCCACTAACCCCACAGTGGTGGCTGCAGCTCCCATGCATGGCTGCCTGGGCTTGACGCTTTCCTCTAGATATCGTAACTTCCAGGGTAACAGTGAGCACTGCTCAAGTTTGGCCCCACCTCTCTCACTGGACCAAATTTTATGGAGTGGAACTGTGACCTAGCTCATGGGGTTGCAGTGCCCCGCACTCACATTTGGCTTACTCCTGTCATTATGACAGCTGGGCCCATCCAAAGTGGTGCTGGAACCCGAGCATAGGAGCTGTTACCTGACCCCTGGAACATTCTGGTGACCCAATTTTGGGTCCTGACTCACGGGCTGAGAAACCGTTTTCTTTAGTAGAGCAGTGTAGCTAAGAGGCAACATGGTCTCTAGGTCAGTGTTTCTCAACCTTTTTTTATAAAGTACCCCTTTATCAAAAAAAAATTATAAGTACCCCCAGTCTAACCCAAAGCCCTCATCCCGCAAAGCCAGGCACCCCCAGCCTCCCCCCAACCCAATGCACCCACTTCTCCCCCAGAGCCAGGCACCCCTCAGGCACCCTGCTCTAACCCAATGCCCCACCCCTCCCCCAGAGCCAGACACCCCTAGTCCCCCCGCTCTAACCCAATGCCCTTCTCTCCCCCAGAACCAGACAGCCCCAGATTCTTTTATTCTTTTATTAACACTCTGAGTCTCACCAGAGCCACTGCCGCAGCCATGTGCTTCTCCCTCCAGGCGCTGGGGCACGTGCACAGAGCAGTTGTTAACGTCCAGGCGTGCGGCTCCGAACATTCAATTTGACAGGCATATGCTGCTGCACCTCCCCCATCCTCTTTGCAGGGCAAAATCTCAGACATTTTTTGCCAAATTTCACTTGTGTTGTCGTACCCCCCAGACTTCTTTCACATACCCCTAAGGGTACACGTACCACTAGTTGATAGGGCACTGAACTAAGAGCCAGGAGACCTGCATTTTCTTCCCAACTCTGCACCTGACCTGCTGCCATCCTTTGTCTGTCAAGACTGTTTAGATTGAAAGATTTTCAGGGCAGGAGCTTCTGTTACTACCTGTCTATACAGAACCTGGAACAATGGGACCCTGTTCTTGGCTGAGGCTTCTAAGTGCAATATAAATAAATAGCTTTATGTGACTCAGGTGGTAGGGCTTCCACCACTTCCTTTGGGAGATTTTTCAACACTCTAAGAGATCTCATTCTTAAGGATTTTCTTCCTGATGTTCCATCAAAATCTGGCTTTGCCTTAATTTCATGTCACTGTTTTGGATTGGGTATTTTGGGTGTGTGTATGTGTTTGTAAGAGGGTGTTCGGTTCCCCCCCCCCCCGCCATGTTTCTTAAAGCACAGTAATGCTATTTCTTATGTGTGTGTAAAATTCTTGTAATTTGGTTGTAAGACATTTCCATTCAAAATAAATGGAGGGAGGGGAAAATAAAACACTCCATGATGAAAGCTTCTTAAAGATTTCTCCAGTAGGCAAAGAACAGGGCTTCAGCCTCATTCCACCCCCACTCCCCCAAGTACAGATGGCATACAGGCTTTCCAGGATAGCTGTAAAATGTGGCAAGTCTGATTCTGATCACACATCAGTTTTACACTGTAAACAGCAAGATGAGGCCTGACATGCATTAATGGCTTACATCTTGTGAAAGTTTATTGACTTTAGGGGAGTTACCCTTTCCAGTGGGTAAACTGGTTAGAATGAACACGATGAGAGATAAAGGAAGGGGAGCCCTTTACATGCTGACCTGAGAGCCCAGAAGTTACACTTTGAACTGTGCAGTGCATTTGGAGAGCCAAGTGCCAATTCTGAGGTTAGTCCATTGCTCTCAAATCAAGCAGATGGTTGGAATGTTGGTGGGAATGTTGCAGATATGACATGCTTAGTTTTGGAGGAAGGCAGATGAAGTATTTCTCACTGACAGCATAAAAGCCCCCTATTCACTGATATGGAGGCAGTAATTCTCTGCAGCAATCCCTAAGGGCAATTCTCCATTGCCCTTAGAAAATACCCTCAGCATAGAAGGTCACAGGGGTCAGCATACAAGGCAGTTTGGAGGTAGGCTGAGAAAAGGCACTGCTGCACATAGGATCACCAGATTTCTGACTGTAGAAAACTGAACACCTACTACTGTAGAAAACTGGCCCTACTACTGCCACAAGGCCCCACCACGTCCTGCCCCTTTTCTGAGGCTGGCCCCCAGTCACTCCATTTCCCCCCATCAGTCACTCCCTCATTTTTACCACACTGGGTCGAGGGGGTTGGGATGCAGGATGGGATGAGGATTCTGGCTGGTGGGTGCAGGCTCCAGGATGGGGCCAAAGATGAGGGATTTGGGATTTGGGTGGGGACTCCAGGCTGGGGATGGAGCCAAATGGTTTGGATTGTGGGAGTGGGCTCTGGGTTGGGGCAGGGACATGGGAGGGGTTGAGGGCTCTAGGCTGGAAGAGTGGGCTCCAGGCTGGGGCCAGAAATGAGGGTCTCAGAGTGCACAAATGGGCTCCTGGTTGGAGCAGGGAGTTGGGCTATGAGGAATGAAGGCTCTGGCAGGGGGTGCAGACTCTGAGGTGGAGCTAGGGATGAGGGCTTTGGGGTGTAGGAAGAGTTTGGAGTGTGGGAGGAGGCTCAGGGCTGGGGCAGAAGAGTGGAGTGTGGGAGGGGGTTCAAGTTGTGGGCTCCAAGTGATACTTAACTCAGGTGACTCCTAGGAAGCAGCCAGCATGTCTGGCTCCTAGGCACGGAGGAGAGATAGGGAACTCTGCATGTTCCCCAATGGCAGGCACCAACCCTGCAGCTCCCATTGGTCACAATTTCCAGCCAATGGGAGCTGTGGGGCCAGTACTCAGTGGGGTGCCTATGCTGCAGTTAGAGGCAGTGTACAGCGGCCCCCCAGACCAGCCTTGTGTCTAGGAGCAGAGGGACATGCCAGCCACTTCTGGGAGCTGCATGGAGCTGGCGGGTGCAGCCAACCAAACTTTTAATGGCCTGGTCAGCTGTGCTGACTGGAGCTGCTAGGGTCCCTTTTCAACCTGCTGTTTTGGTCAAAAACAGGATGCCTGGCAAACCTGGCTGCAGACACCCTAGTACTCAAGGGTACCATCATCTACACTGGGAGCAAGGTAGGCCCCCAGATGGGCCCAGAATAAAGAGAATGCAATGACAGTTTGAAGCCACCTTTCCCTTGAACTTTGCTATGCTGAGATGAGTGCAGAAGTGGAGTATGAGAGAATTGGTCCCTAATTCTATCTTTGGCTAGAAAACTCTGCTAAAAGTATGGACTGATTCATAGTACTCATGGATGGGGGGTATGCTAGGTAGGGGAAGGCACTGCCTTACTAAACTACCTCACCTGGCCCTGCCCATGCTCCACTGGAATCCCCGGGACCCACTCCCCCAGTCTGCTGTTGTGATACCAGAGGCTGGGGCAGGCAAGTTTGGGGCTGCATCGCCTGTCTTCCCAGTGCTAGAGGCACTCTGTCTGTCCAGTGCTAGGGCTGGTGGCTTGGCTGCAGGGAGAGCCTTGCTGGTCAGGACCCAGGGTGTGGGCGGAGTGGCCCCAGCCCTGTGCCATGCCTGTTGGCCAGCTCTCCAGAGCTCCAAGGTTGGGGGAGGCTGCCCGCCAGATCTCCAGGGCTAGAGGAGGCTGTTGCCATGCCATCTGCTGGCTCTCCAGAGCTCCGGGGCCAGAGGAAGGTTGGGGGTGCTACTCTGGGAGGGAGGGGGCAAGGGCCAGCAGCCATGTTGCGGGGGGGGGGGGGGGAAGCAAAGGCTGAATAGCAGGCCACAGTGTCGGGCGGCAGCATGGGCTCTGGTGGATGAGTCTGGGAGAGCTTGCCTCCCCAAGCCATGGGGTCACCCACCATCCATGTACCTACTGCAGACAGTGTTGTGTCCTGGTACAAAGGAAAAGGACCACACATAAGAAAGCCTTTAATTACCTCCTCAAAGATCTGACCATTGTTCTTGACTGAAGGTTTAGAATTTTCCACAGTAAGTAAAAGGAAAAAAGCACTCCAAGTGTAATGTGGAGTTGGGGAGATCTCAGTGGCAATCCATTCCTTTATGATGTGGGCCTGATTTTCAAACAGGCAAGTTCCATTTCTGAAAATCCAGCTTAAGGTATGGCAAAATGAAAAGCTGGGATCTCTCAAGTAGGATGACCATATGTCCTATTTTGGCTATGAGAGTTCCTTTTTAAAGTCCTGTCCCAGTTGTCTCAACATTTTTAGCAAAAAAGTGGACGTTTGTCACTTGATCAGTTAGTAAGAGCAAATGGGACAACTATCCACTTTTATATATATAAACAAGTGGGCTATGGTGTAAAGGAATGTGTCAGGGTTGAGCAGTTATGTCAGCCTGGTGTGGGGGTAGGCAGAGCAGGAGCGATCAGTGACAGCATCTTGCAAGGGGGTGCATGGGCAGGCAGGGCTGGATGAGTGGCTTGGGTGAGATCCATAGCAGGGGAGAGAGGCTTGGGCCAGCTCCATGTGGTGTCCTATTTTCCCTTTGGGAAATATGGTCACCCTGTACCACAACCCACTATTCACTTTTAAAAATAATGGCCCTGAGTTCTTGGTGCCTCAGTTTCCCCACCTGTAAGAATGGGGATTTTATGTGACCAACTGCAAGGTATTGCCATTGATGTAGCAACCCCTCCCAACTCGGTGTCATCCCCTAATTTTATAAGCTTACTCTCTGCTTCATTAGCCAAGTCACTGAAGAAAAATAATGAATAGTGCCAGCCCCACGACTGACCCCGCCCGCTAGATACACCACCCCAGTTCCATGAGGATGGTCTTTCAACCACTTGTGCACCCACCTTACAGTAGTTTCAGCTACAGCTTTCCCTGAGTTGCTTCTGAGCCCATCAGGAAGGGCGATGTCAAAGGCCTTACTGAAAGCCTCTCTTGTCCTGCACCCCTCGGGCTAGCAGCGTAACAACAGAGCCGGAGCCTCCCGACACCAGCCCTGCTTGTGCATTGAGCGCTTCATGACGGACTGACGATTTGCCCTCTCTCCCTTACTCGTGCTTGCAGCGAAGCCTGCACACTAGCCTCTGTCCCAGCTGCTGTGGCCCTGGGGGGCTCTTCCCCTATTGGCTGACTGGCGGGTACGTCACGTGGGGGCGGGGCTTCTATCAGCTGTTTGGGGGATGCCAGGAAGCAAGTGTATTTTGGAAACAATGCGGCGCGGCGGCGCCTGAGGCGGCAGCCTGGGGACTCCTCGCTCCGCCCGGGTTCGGCGCCCGCGCCCCTCCACCCTAACCCGCCCAGCGGCGCCCTGCCCTGCCTCAGGTAAGTGCCCGCCGGGCTGGGGGCTCCTGCCTGCCGCCTCCCCGCTGCGAGCATGGAGAGGAGCGCGCCCCATTTCTGCTGCGGGAGGCGCTCCCGGGCGGGCCCGTCAGGCGGCCCCTTTGCACCCCGTTCTCCCCGGCTCCTGTCATCCTCTTCCCGGAGGGCAGACCCCCTCCCCCGCTTCCCCCGCACGGTCATGGCGGCAGCTCCCAGTCCCTTCGGGCACTGACCTAGCTAGCTGCCCCATGGCCAGGAGGGGCTGGAAAGGGGACGTGAATGAGGAGCCCTAGGGCGATGAGGAGAGAGTGAGCGAGCCTGTGGCAGCTTCTCTCTCTAGTGCTTCTTGTCTGGGTTCGGGGCCGAAAACGAGCCGTCCCGATTGCAGTAGTTTGTGCTATAGAGCCAGGTGTCAGGTGGGTACTGGGAAGAGTCGGTACTTGCACGTCTATGTGTAGGGTTTGTAGTTGACAGTCTAGTGAGAGTGCCTTCAGTTCTCTTTCGTCTTGGTCTGGGAGACCCCCAACCCTCATCACTTCAAGGAGGAGAAGTCTGCTCTCTGCTGGTACCATTTAGTTCTAGTTCACTATGCAGAGTGACCCTCTCCCCCATCCAGGAAATGGCTTCCCCTGTTGGTATCGGGGGTGTTTATATTGTCCCCAGCTGATCCTTGGTGACAAGTGTTTCCTTCTGTTATATGAGCTCATGAATCCCAAACTGGTGAAGGGGAATCTTCTCACTTGTGAAGTACCTTCAATTGCAAGTGGCAGAGTCATTAGATTACTGGTAACTAAAGGGAAAAAGCTTTAGGGGGTAGCTGAGTTAGTCTGTACAGGATAAACTTAAAAAAGGGGAAAAAAGTTTCTCATGAAACCATATAGCTATATAGTTCATCCCCTGTCTGATGACAACATCTTAATGTTGTTTTATATCCTTCCATTGTAATCCTTCCATTGTACTGTCTCTGCAGCTGCATTCTAGTCTGGTAAAACAAGCCCCTCCTTCCATCAGAAAAATATTTGCAGTGTCCTCAGTTACTCCTAGGACTACCTGTTTACCCAGGTTTTCGTAATGGTGCCCATTATCATGGTATTTGAGCATTTCCCAAAAGATTTACTTAAAAAAAATCATCTTCGGTTGGGTTTCCTCAACCTGATGTGGTGTGATTAATTCCTTATAGTTTAGATTCATGCAAGTACCTGTTGAAAAAATACTCGTGCCTCTTTGGCAGTGAGCTAATTCAGTGTATTGCTCACAAAGCAATTATTCAGGCTCTTGCCAAAGGCAGAGACTTGAAAAATTGGTGATTTACATAAATGTTAATGATCATAAAGAAAGATGTTAGGATTATTCCAAAGCATACTGCTTTTTGGAAACAGTTACCTGGTCCATGAAGTACCTGTATAAGATAGCATCCTGTACATACAATGCTGAGTACACTTGTGATGCTGCAAATTATGGTAGTGTTCAATAGTCCAGATAATGTTTCCACTGTTGTATCTCTTCTGGGATTTAAAGTTTATGTTTAAATCCTGCTAACCTCAAACATTGTATTTAAGTCTTTTGTACATGTATAATTTTGCAGTACTTAAGCCCGCAAAGGGAAGGAAATGAAGGAAAGGAATACGGTAGTCCTAAACTTAGACCAGCCAATTTTGTTTTGGGAAGCAGGCATGCATGTATATGTTGAACCCTCCCTCTGTTTTTCCTGTCTGCTCCTCTTGAGAGTAGGCCTGCTACTGTGATGTATAAGAATTCCACTGTCATTATGCTGCCTTTCTCTGATAGCAGGTTTTCTTGTCTCAGGAGAATGCTGTAGGCAGATGTAAGCTATGATACTCCATGCATATGTGCGCTACACTCCTAAACAACTCTCGCAAACTCTGTTTTGCTTGATGCCCCTCTTGCTGATAACTCTGTATTTTTGTAGTTCTTGCATTTGAAGGAGTTAGTAAACATTATTTTGAGATTATGAAGAAATTAAGTGGCACTTACTATAGGTAATGCTCCAGATACATCAAACTTCTTGGTCTTGGGGCCTCAGAACAAAGCAGTAGCATACTTTGGCTCACCAGAATAGGATGCAGACTCAGATTTCTGACCGTTCTGAAGCTCCTTTTGTTAAATGTTTGGTCTACCTAGTAAACTTCCTGGCTTTGGGGTTTGTCACATTTAGCCTTTTATACCAAATGTAGCTGTAGTTCTGTCTATACATTTTAAATTATTTGCAGCTGTAACTTCTTTGTGAGAGTGGAAATTTTTATTTCTTCCTATCTGTGCATCACCTTTAGGACAATGGTGTCCTGAGTTCATATTTACACAGGGGGAGATACATCTGTGACCGAAGTACTGGATAGGTTATGTTAACAGTTGTCTTTTTATCTCCTTCAGGCCTAGGATTCCTTTTACTAGTCTGCCATCCTGTTAAATTTTGGTCAAAATCAGAGCAAGGGAGATGTGAAGAGTTGAATTTCACCCCCTTGTTGAAAACTGGGTAGAAATCCTGGGGACAGATCTTTTAGAAGACTGTCGTCAGTTTGGGTTAGATACACAGAGAACAGTAAGGGGCTGTCAGATTCATTGGCCGGGCTGCTTGTACTGACTCTGTATTTGTGGGAGCTTGGGAGGTCTAAAAGAGTGCTCTTTTTGCCTGCTCTTAGGACATAATGGGGCTCAGGAATATACTTTGATAGGTATAAAAGCCCTACCTGAGATACTGACATCACCCAACACTTGTTGACTCCTTTAATTCTAGGGCAGGGGTCTCAAACTACCAACCTATGGGCCATACCCAGCTGCAGTGATTGTGCAATCTGGTCCTTGGTCTCCTGGTGGGCTGGGTGGGGGGGGCCCTCTGTTACCAGCCACAAGCCCCACCCCTTCATGCTTTTCCTCTCCCCGCCCCCCTGGGGACCCCGTCCCTACAAGGACGTGGTTTTGGGATCACTGGGGGAGCCTGGTGTGATGTGGGGACAGCAGTCATGCCCCCCTCTAGCAACAGGAGCTTCAGGGAAAGTGGAGCGAATGCACTTGCTCCAGTGAACTCCCCATCCCCCTCAGCTCTTAGTGCTGTGGGAGCACAGTGGGGTACAACCGCTGCCACCACATGGCACCAGGCTCCCTCTGTGATCCCCAAAACTGTGTCCTTGGAGGGACGGGGTGCCAAGGGGGGAGAAGGCAGGGCAATAGTGGGAAGGGTTGCGTTTTGGGGGCTGGTAATGGACAGCCCTCCCAGCCCACCTGGGGGGATTGCGCAATCACTCTGGCCAGGGTTGGCCTGTGGGCCAGGTGTTTGAGACCCTGTTCTAGGGTGAACTAAAGGAAGGGTTTTAGGGTGGATTGTGTAGTAATGAGTGGTACCTGAAGGTGGTGGGACTGTTTGAGTTTGGGGTATTTGTGTGGTTGGGTTGTGTGGAAAGGAAAGGGGTGTTTGGCAGAAGCAATGTTGCCAAGTCTTATGGTCTGATGGCAAGGCTCTTACTATTTGGTGCAACACAAAAGCTCTGAAATCAGAAATTTCCCAAAATGTGGGGTGAGGGTGGCTATGCATATTAAAAAGTCCCTCTGTCTCACCATGTCTTTTTGGGGTGGGGGGGGAAATGTTGTATTTTAAGACTTCAAACTATAGGTGGAGCCTTTTCAGCATGCTGAACTGTCTATTCAAGGGCTGCATAACTTGACCGCAAGGCCTTAATCTTATTTCTGATCTCTTCAGGCCATGAAGACTGGTTTTAGATGTGTGAGAGGAAAGAGCTTGGGGCAGGGAGAACTGTTTATTCCTTAATGGAATTGGTTGTGGGAAGGTTATTCAGGACTGCACTCTGGTTTTATCTTAGCCATTTTCTCAGGCGTTCATTTGTTGCAGGAGCAATGGATCCCCCCAGCTACCTGGAAGAGGACTATTCCAGCCTGGACGGGCTGGACGATGACGTGTTTCACTCTGATGACTTTGGACTCACAGGTCAGCCTGGTGAGATGACTCCTACTGGCATTTTCACACAGAACCAATCGTACAGCTGCCTCCTGGGGAGGTTTCAACTGTTCCCACTCACACACTGCTGTGGTCCAGGTATCAGGCATGCTGAGCAGCAGGACAAGGCAACCCAAACACTCAGCCCGTCCTCTTCCACTCAGGATGTCATGTTGCCATGTGGAGTCACTGAAGAGCCCCAGAGACTCTTCTATGGTAAGAGCACTGCAGCATCACTAGCTTTGCAGCAGGGAAAACTGGCCCTCAAGTGCTTCCCCTCTTTCCCCCACTGGACAAGAGAGGGCAACTTAATCTGCTGCTATTCTGTTGTATCGCCAAGAAAGTCAGCTCTCTCTGCTTCTCACGCTTGCCTACTCACTGTAGGAGCTGCTCACTGCTACTGCCACCCTTTAAATGACAGCTCCCTTTCCCCCATTGTCCTTATAGGGCAGTTTAAGTTATTATTAGACACTTCAGCAGCACTTAAGGCTGAGTCCCTTCCACAGGCTTCTGAGAATGATTTGGATGCTTCTCTTCACTCAATGCATATGCTGCCGATTTTGTCTGCAAAGAGTTAAACCTTCCCTTTCTCCAGGCTACCGAGGTGAATCTTCTTATGTAGATGGGACTGCATTAGTGTTGTCAGTGCAGACACTGTAAACGCAGAGGTTCAAATGGTGTGGGTCTTTTGTTGAGCTCTGCAGAGAAAAAAGTTGTCAGATATGTAACGTGAACAACCAGTTTTTCAGTAGTAAAGTGGTAATTGACAGGTTGCCAGGCCTCTTGGCCTAAATTTCTATTAAAGCTGCATTGGAGAAATGAATCATTCCTGACTGATTTTCAGGTTATACAATTAAAACAAAAAGCAACAACTTCCTTCCCCCATCAGCTTTGAGTCAAATTCTACTTTTAGATCCGTGCATGTGACACCTGTAAAAATGAAGAACCGTGTCCCCCAAGGTGAAACTTTGGCCCTTAATGCTGGGCTGTTGTGAGTGCCGCCTGATTTGGAAGCTGCAGCAAAAGTTAATGCCAGGATATTTTTTGATGTTTAGGACCTAGGTCCCTCCTGCTTAAGTGTAAGACTGTCATTCCAACTAAAATCTCAACGTTGACTGAACTATAAACAAGCTTGATCCATGTGTGAGAGCTTTCCCTATCTTAATGTGGTTTCTTTCTTTCAGGTCGCTCGGTTATGGAAGGAACATAATGCACTCTGTTTGATCAATGTAAATCTACTTAAAGCTCCAAGTGAATGTTTTACTGAATACTTAGCGTGATTAGTCATTGTTTAGGCTGCAGAAACTGGACTTTAGCCTGAGTCAGAAGTTTGCAATCACACATCTCTTCCTTCATAATGTGTAACAGTGAGAAAGGGAACCAAGCTTAATGCTGGGAGACCAAGGCAACGCGCCTTCTCATCTCTAATGTCTTGCAGGGAATGCTGGGTACCGTTTACATGACCCCCCAGTTGGCTTCGCATTGAATCCGCACCTCCAAGAGGAGCCTCGGGAAGGTCACCAGGAAGCCCGGGCTGAGGTTCAGATTGCACGGAAGTTACAGTGCATAGCAGACCAGTTCCACAGGCTCCACATACAGAGGGTAGGAGCTCTTTCTGGGGGAGGGGGAGAAAGGGTTATACAGGTATTGCATCCAGGACAGAAGCATTTGCCTCAGCTGACCCTTTACCTCTTATTTTCTGTGTAGTTATTGTCTGTGCTGAATACACACTTGGGCCACTCTGGTGTTGCTAGGGTCTGCACTGCACACCAGCACTACTCAGTGATTACCATATTTTGGCAGTTGTCTTCACAGCAGCTGTGTGACACCATTCCGCTTTGCCTTCCAGTCTCTAAGTAGTCTCTGATCACCTGGGGTTTAGAATTGGCACATCCAAAGTGCAGCCCAGCACTGCCCTCATCTTTGATGTGGAGGAAGTTAGCAGAGTGCTCAGACGTAACATGCAATGCCTCATTTAGATTTGAGCAGACTTCCACTCACCTCAAAGAGTGCCACATGCTGGGAGCTGAAGCTGCTGACGCCATCCAGTGGGCTTCAGAGGGTGAATGAGTGCTTCCTCACCCCAGTAGAGTCTATTAAAGGTGGGCGCTGCTTCAGTTTTACTCCTTAGGTGAGGAACTTAGCTCCTGGCGAGTTGCTGGGATGACCCTTGGTTGGGCAAACTTTGAGTGCACTTAACTTATGGAGATGAAGGGTTCCAAAGTTTTCTTCTCATGACCCAACAGCAGAATTGCTAAAGAGAATGTCATAGAGAGATCAACTAAAGAAATGTGAAAGATGGCTATCTGGACTGGGGGATGTCATTCTGACATCAGAAATACCATATCTCAAGTTATTTTTGTGAGTTGTTTGTTTTTCTCCCCCTTCTAAATGGTACTGTCTTGCAACTGTCCTGGAAGCCCTACTGACTGTAGTTAGCTTCTTACAGCAAAGGGAAGGTTAACAATCTTGCTGTCAGGAGTCCTGAAGGGAAGCAGTGGAACTGGTTGTAACTTGACCCTTTCCATCTGGGGAGTGTAGCTATCCAATGTCTTTGTCAGGGAAATTTGTCCAAGAATGCCCCCCTCTCCAAACCCAATAGAAAACCTTGGCTTGTCCGTTCCCTCTCTCCCAGGCAAGAAGTGTGTGCTGCTATGGCACTGAGAGAACCATGGGACTGACTGCAGTGCAGGACAGGCGTGGGGACTGACAGAGCCAGGAGAATAGAATTGAATCCTGTGTCAGCCAAGCATGTGGGAGAGTTAGTAAACAAAAGCATTCGCCTGCACTACCAGCTCATGTGGCCAGCCGAGGAGGAGCTCCCATGTCTTTGTTTGAACTGGAAGGACAGACCATTGTAAAGGAGAGGGAGCTGTTGAACCATTTAAAAAACAAAACAAACAGGTGTGAAAAATCATAGCTAGTGGTTCTGCAGGACTTGATGCTGAGATAGGTATTCATATTTAGAACTGCTCAGGGATTCTTTTTCTTGAGTGCGTGTGGGGGGGGAGAAGTAATGAGCCCTCATGTTAATGTGGAGTTGTGCTTTGGGTCACATAGGACACTAAAATCCTATTGTGCCAATGCATTCTCTTCCCTGCTGACTCTGCATGGAATACTTCCTTTGACTGTTGGTACAATTCACCAAAACAGTATTGTACAATGGCTCTTCCATGTCTGCTGTTTAAAAGGGCAGTCGGTGGCTAGAGGCACATTAACTGGTTTATGATGGGCCGTGGTTTGTCCTTTGGGGCAGGAGCAGTCTCTGGGAATAGGAAACGTGAGCTGCCATTTGTCTGTAAAGCTCCTATCTTGCTGTGAAACTAATCTTTGTCATATTCAGGTTTTTTATGCCTTCATTTGGTGCAGACATATATTCAAATAAAATGATTGCATCTTCATCCTCATACAGAGTTAGAACAATGGTGTAACATTATGTAGCACACTTCATGGCTCTACTCTGCAAAGTGTTTTTCAAATGTGGGCTACTTTTAAAAAGTATTTCCACATGCAGGCATTGCTGCTTGGGATTGCTATGGTCTGTCCAGGGTTCTGCAGGGCCCGTTTCAAACTATGCATGGGATATTTAGCTCACTTCTCACTCTTATATACCCATAGTGCCCTCCACCTGTTTGAGTCTCCATGCCTTCTAGTAATCTCCCCTCTCACCCCCAAAAGCCCCCACCATGTGCCAAGAAGCCAGGAGGTGGAGCTAAAACACAACTTTCTGTGTGCAGGAGAGCCATCGGAGATCTCTACTCTGGCTTACTAGCAGTAGATTAGACATAAATGAGAATTTTGGGATGTTGGTAGGTTGGTTGCATGCATATATCCTGTACAGCTTGTGCGTGAGCACCTAAATGCCTTAAATCTGAGTTTTACCTGCTGTGATAGCTCCATAAAACACTTAAGGCATTTCCCATTGAAAAGGCATTGAGGCTACATCTACGCTGTGGAGCCTTCTGCGTCTTAAGAGCAAGCCCATTATATCGAAATATATCGGGCTCACTGTTCCGATGTCCCTGTAAACTTCATTGCATGAGGGATAAGAGACATTTCGGAATAGCGCTTTATTTCTAAATTTGGTGCTGTGTAGACAGCACCAAATTTTGAAATAAGCTATTTTGAAATAAGATCAAAATAAGCTACGCAATTTGAGTAACAAAAATTGCGTAGCTTATTTCAAGATAAGTGTGCCATGTAGATGCACCCTTACTGAATAGGCTGCAATTTTGTGGGGGCCAGTTTTATTCCATCCTTTCCTCATCCCTTAAATCCAACATTGGCTACTGTGCGCAACTATAAGATCATGTCACAAAAGGTAAAATTGTCTCTTTAAAAATAAAGACCTGGTAGCTCAGGACAGTTCTGGGCTTTAATCCAAGTGGAGCCACTGACTTGCTACATGTCCGCAGACAAGTTTCTTAACCTCTTTCTGCTCCAATCAACTCAGCTGGAAGACTGGGTTAAAAAAAGCAGAACTTCAATGAGAACCAGATGCTGAATCAGAGCTGAGCTGTCATGGGTAAATAAGTACATTACAACCAGCAAGAAAACCCCCTTCAAACGGTGTGCTTTAGGTGTGCTGACCATGTTCAGAAAGCTATGGGATCCAGCAATAGAAGTTTGCTACCCTATGTGGAAATTCCCCATGCAGTTCAGCAAATTGTCTTGATGGAATTGTGAGCAAGAAAAAGGTGATTGCCCTGCATTGGCCCTGTGTTTGAAATGTTTAGGACTAGATTCACACTGGTTGTGGGCAGGTTTCTGGAAATTAGCCAATTCCAGTCAAAGTAAAACCAGCAAAATAAATTCTTCCTCCAGAAAAATTTCCACTTGAAAGTGAAAGTTGTCATGTTCTGCATATGTTTTTTTTTTTTCTTATACAAATTCATCAGCTGAAGCATCTATCATTTTGGATCATCCTTCCATTAGGGAATCTGTGGTTTGTTTAAGACACTACAATATAGGTTGTAGGCATAAGGATGTTGACCAAAATTTATCTATCTCTTTCTGCATCACACTTGTCTGTGGGTTTGTTTGCTTTTTTTTGGGGGGGGGGGGGGAAATGAGCTAAACATTTTTCATAAAAAATCCTGATATGTCAAAACCAAAACAGTTCTGGGTCATTTTCAACAAATTTCCCATCTGGGGATTTTTTTTCAAAAGTTACCAAATTGTCAAAACATTCTGTTGTTACACTTTCAAAATGAAGAAGTCCAGTTTTGGTTCAAAATGACTTTTTAAAGTAATGTATAGTATTAAAAACATTGAAATTAAAACATTTTAATGTTATCAAAATCCTTCAAAAGAATTTGATATGTTTGGTGGGTGGGTGGGTTTTTTGTCTTTTATTTTGCAAACATTTGAGACTTCCACTCTGTCTTGATTTGGGATGGGAGAAATTGTAGACCTCTCAAATTCTCTTGGGATGGAAAATCTGTTTCCTGCTATGTTCTAGTTACCAGTGAAGCAGCGAGTGGAGGTAAGAAAAGGCCTAGCTGTGGGGAAAATTGTGAATTCTACATAACCAACTGCAGCAAAAGTTTAGCTTGGGATAAAGAGGGTGTAAGGGGATGTCCTAGCAATGAGATTGCAACCTACATATATGGTGGTTTTTCCACAGAAAAGGATTAGATGAAAGAATAGTGCAGAACACCTCAAACTGTAGGATGAATTTTAAAAAGTGGAGGAAATAACTAGGGGGACAGATGTTTTAATGTTAATTCTGGCCAGCTGGGAGGAATTGGTTGCAAATCTGAAGCAGAAAGGCAATTTGAATAAAGTGATCATGAAATGATAGATTTCATGATTCCAAAAAAAAAGGCAGAATAAGGACAATAGATTTGAAAATAGCAGACTTTAATGAACTCAGAGAACTGTTAAGTAAGGTCCCATGGAAGGAAAATCTAAAGGGATAAAGGAGTTCTGGAGAGCTGGCAATTTCTCAAGAAGACAATATTAAATGCACTGCTGCCAAGTATTCTGATGAAAAGGAAAGATAGGAAGAAGAGGAAGAGGCCAATATGGTTCCATCAGGAGACCTTTAATGTTTCCAAAAAGTGCAAACATGGAAGAATTGCAAAGGAACAGTGCAAAAGAACAGCTCAAGCATGTAGGGACAAAGTCAGAAAGGCTAAGCCACAAAATGAGTTACACCTAAGAAGGGGTATTACAGGCAATAAGAAAGAGGTTCTTTAAATACATTAAGAGCAAGAAAAAAATGAGGGAAAGTGTAGGTCCTCTTCTTGGCAAGGAAGCAAAGCTGTTAATTGGCAACATCAGGGAAACTGAGATGTTAATCTATTTTGCCTCAATCTTTATTTAAAAAGTTCATAGTGGTCAATACTCAATACACTATTAACAAGGAGGAAGGAATGCAAACCAAAATAGGGATAACAGGTTAAATAAGCTAAAATATTCAAGTCAGCAGACCCTTATGAAATTCACAATGGGATACTTAAGGATATATCTGAAACCATCTCAGAATGCTAGCTATTATCTTTGGGAATTCATGGAGGATGGGTGAGGAGGGAGAGACACAAACAAAGTGCCTATCTTTTAAATAGGGGGCCAAAGAGGCCTGGAAACATACTGGAACAAATTATTTTAAACAATCAACTTGTAAGCACTTGGAGAATAATAAAGTTATTAAGGAATAGCCAACAGGGATTTGACAAGAACAAATAATCCAAAACCAGCCTAATTTCTTTGTGACAGTTACTAGTCCAGTGGATGGAGGGAGTTGTAGACATGATAAATCTTGATCTTTAGTAAGGCTTTTGACAAAGCCATACATGATAGTCTCATAAGTAAACTAAGGAAATGCAGTCTAGATTAAATTACTGTAAGGTGGGTGTATAACTGTTTGATAGGCCACACACAAAGTACTTTGCTGTCAAACTGAAATGTCATTTGTAATGGAGTTTTGCAAGGTTAGTTCTGAGTCTCAGACTAGTAAATATTTTCATTAATAACTTGGATAATGGAGTGGAGTGTGTGCTTATAAAATGTATAGATGAGACAAAACTGGTTGCATACCAGTGTGAGGACAGGATTGTAATTAAAAATTATTTTGACAAATTAGAAAATTGGTCTTAAAACATCAAGATGAAATTCAATGAAGACAAGTGCAAAATACTACACTTAGAAAGGTAAAATCAACTGCATTCCATTTGGGGAATAACTGGCTAGTATTGCTGAAAAGGATTTGGGGGTTACTGTGGATAAACAGAATGAGTTGGCAATGTGATACAGTTCAAAAAAGGGCAAATATCCTGGGGTATAATAGTAATGTCATATGTAAGACACAAGCAGTAATTCTGCTCTACTCAACACTGGTGAGGGCTCCGCTGGAGTACTGTGTCCAGTTCTGGGTGCCACGTTTTAGGAAAGATGTGTACAAAGTGGAGAGAGTCCAGAGGAGAGCAACAAAGATCAGAAAAGGTTTAGAGCCTGGCCTATCAGGAAAGCTTAAAAAAAAAGACTCCTGGGCATAAACAGTCTTGAGAAAAGACTGAGTGGGGACTTCATAAGTCTTCATAAATACGCTAAGGACTGTTACAAAAAGGATGTGATCAATTGTTTTCCATGTCTGGTGAAGGTAGGGCAAGGAGAAATGAGTTTAATCTGCTGCAATGGAAATTTAGATTAAGTATTAGGAATATCTGACTAACTGTTGTAGTTAAGCTCTGGAACACGCTTCTAAGGGAAGTTAGAGAATCCCCATCGCTGGTGTTTTTTAAGAACAGGTTGGACGAACACCTGTTAAGGATGGTCTAGAGATTTACTTGGTCCTGCCTCACTGCAGAAAGCTGCAATTGACCTCTCAAGGTTCATTCCAGCCAGAGGAGTTGACAGACTTTCGGGGTCCTGGGCATGGTGGGGGCTGCAGCTCCATGCTCCCAGAAAGAGCATGGCCTTAGGTGGAAAGGGCGGGGCTGGAAGTAGCCAGCTCTCATTTATGATTGCTCTCTGAGCTGTCTGGAGTGCATCATGGGGGGTTCCGGCAGTGATTTAAAGGGCACTTACCACCTTGCTTCTCCCCTCTCCCCCCATCGGTGATCCTGGTTCCTGCCCTATGTTTCTATGATTGTATAACCAGTGCAGGATACCTCAAATGATGTGGGATGAATTGCACTGCATTGCCTACAACTTTTTTTGTGATAAATTACTTGCAATGCTTTCTGTGCTGCCACAGGAACTCTGGGCACTTTATAAGCTGCAGTACATCCCTTTAAGAGTCAAAACACCACTACTGGCAGAGCCGGCCCAAGCTACGGGCTGACCGGGCTACTGCCCGGGGCGCCCCATCGTAGGGGGCGTTGCGCGGGGCTGGGGCCGCGCATGCGCTGGGCACCTGGGGTGGGGCGCACGAATGGCTCAGGCCGGTCCTGCTACTGGGGACAACAAATACCAGTTACTCAGCACTTTTCAGCCATTACTGCCCTGTGGCATGTGAAATGCAGTTATTTCTTACTCTCAAAGTAATAATATTCCATTTTACAAATGGGGAAGGTAAGAAACAGAAGTTAGGACTGCAGAGTGACAGAAGAGCAGATTAGTGACTAGCACCCAAAAGCCCTGATTTTGGTCCCTTGCTCTGACTGCTAGATCACACTGCGATCTCACTGGAGCTGGAGGTATGCTTGGGCTGATTATTAATAATGGAGGGAAAGAGGGGTATATGTGTGTTGGGGGGTGTTGTATGTGAATAAAACTGGTGGAGAGACAAGAAAGTGAGAAACTTAAACTGTAAGTTACTTTAGCAGTATGGAAGAAAATATCCTATAATCTTTTAGTAACTATTCCTGTCTCTGGCAAAGGGACCTTGAATTATTTACAAACTTTTTTTTAACTCTGCTGTGTACTGTCCCTTTAAAGCAGCAGGGCTGCTTTTATTCACCCCCATCAGGTTGTGTGATGTAACACAACCCCATGATGAAAGGGAGCTGCACCTCTGGCAACACAATGAAAAGTCTCTGGAGCAGACAGCCTCCCCTCACAGGAGGGCTTGCAACTTCCAAGAGCAAGAAGGGAAAGGTTCAGAGAGTGTGCGTGAGAGATGGGTCAGTTCAGCCGTGTTTGCTCTGCAGCCAGCTCTGTTTATATCACTGTCTATATTTAGCCTCTGAGTCATCAGAACTGCTGACAAGAAGCTGAGCTACCCACAGGCTCCAGTCAGTGCTGCACCTGATTGCTTGTCTTTGTGTGTTTCCAGTGGATAGGGGGCTGTTGCTCTGTTCAAAGTCCACTCCATTTCCGTCTTCTCAGGTGTTTTCTTTCTTTCAGTAGATACAAAAGGTTACTTTTACTCCTCTTCTAATTAATCTCGGTATCTAGAAATAGGGAGAGTAGATCTGCCGCCTCTTCCTAGTACCTTCATCAGATACTGAAACTTCTTTGTAACTTCACCCTTTGTGAGGAAGGGGCCTGTATAAAACAAACATCACGAGGATCCTGATGCATACACAGTAGAACAGATTATGAGCAAAGTAAATCTAGGAAACAGGGCGCTCTAGACTCGAATAGCTAATTGTTAAGGCCTGAGTTAAGCCAAACTTATGACACACAGCACCAGGTTTCCAAATGGGTGGTTTGTTTTGTTTCATCTCCACATCAATGAAAGGTTTTATTCCAACCTGTTAATAAATTTAGTTCTAAGTAAACTGGAAAATCTGCCTCCACTTTGACTGAAATTCTCCAAGGGAGAGGGAATGCTCTGAGGATATGGAGAGCAAAGGCAGATTGAGCAGGCAGCACCCCACATGCTAGACTGGAATACTTTGTCAGATAAATTTCCCACATCTCCTAGGATTCAGTTTGAGGTGGGAGTGTTGGTAGGGATGTAAAATTTTGATTAATTGGCTAATTGAATAGTCGATGCAATTTGCATTGACTATTTGATTAGTCAATAAGGATGCCTTCACCTTTAAAGTGTAGCAACAGCCACAGAGCACTGTGGGGAGTACGGGGCCAGCAAGGGACACAAGCAGTTCCCCGCTGGCCCTGTGCTCCCCATGGCATTTCAAAGCTGCAGTGCTGCATGGAGCCTGGGGTCAGCAGAGGAGTCCCCAGCTGACCCCAGGCTCCGCACAGTGCTGCCGCTCTGAAGCACCCCCTCCTCATCTTCCCCCCCCCCCTTGCTGCCTCTTTCTGATAAAGGCAGCAAGGGGGGAGGGAAGTGACTAGTCGAAGAGCGTGTTGACAATCCAATAAGCATTTGCTTATCGCAGGGGTTCTCAAACTTTGTGATACCGCAACCCCCCTCTAAGTTGCTCATGACCCCCCGGGGGGTCGGGACCCACAGTTTGAGAAACATGGGCTTATCGAATAGTCAACTAGTTGTTCACATCCCTAAGTGTTAGTCCTTAGCTGACACTACTTGTCAGGGAAGAGGCTTAGGGAAGATTTTGAACCCTCCAACTGATAAAGAGCATCTTGTAAAGGAATCCTGTCCCAAGCCATATAGATGATAGGGTCTCAAGGACTATCTGTATAAAGCAGCAGCAGATGGAAAAATCCCATGACTCTTGAAGGGCCTTTATTCTCCCTCTGCCCTGAATGGAAAACAACTAAATAACCTCAGCGGGTTGCAAAAGATAGGAAATACTGTGGCCTGGGAAAGTGCTGGCCAGCAGTTGCCCTTTCCAGGTTGAAAGTCAGTTGTTGCCATGAGTGTTTGTCTGCTTCCACTTCCTGTAGGCTCAGTTGAAAGAGGAAGGCACACGGTGGTGTTTGTTTTGAGTTAGAAAAACTTTGAGAAATGATTCACCTGCCAAACCTTCCCACAGGCTGGAGAATGTATCTTTTTAATAATAGTAGTTTCCTGCCACTCCTGGCATCCCCTTTGTGGTGGGCATTATTGCTCTTTCTGCCACTGCTCCTGCAGCTGAGGGTCTCTTCAACTCATTACTGTGTCTCCTCCATCTGCAGCATTCTGATCCCTCAAATGTTTGGTGGCTTTCTTTAGATGTTGACAAAGTGGCTTCTTATTTGGGCATCATAGGAGTCAGTGCTTCTGAGTAGGGCTGTCAAGTGATTAAAAAAATTAATTGCGAATAATCGCTGCGGTGGCGTTTCAAAGGGGAAGCACCGCGGGAGCCCGGGGTCAACTGGAGTCCCCAGCTGACCCTGGGTTCCATGCAGCGTTGCCCCTTTGAAGTGCCAGAGCAGTACTTCAAAGGGGCAGCGCAACGCGGAGCTGGGGATCAACTGATCTCCAGCTCTGTATTTCACTTCTCCTTTGAAGTGCCACTCCGGCGCATCAAAGGGGCAGTGCAGCATTAACATGTTAATCCTGCCTTGCATTAATCGCAGGTGTTAATGCAGATAAATTGACAGCCCTACTTCTAAGTACTTCTCCTTCTTCCACAAGTTTAATTTCTGCATAATGGACCCATGGTGTCCATTATAGGAAAGATCTATCTTGCCTTCCTTTCAGAAATGTTGTGTTTAATTTAGATGGAGTAAGTGGGGCAAATGTCCCAGTCACTGTCCTATATTAAGCAGTGTTGAAGAAGGTTCAGGGTAGGGATGTTAAAATTAGATTCATCGACTATTCAATTAGTCAGTAAGGGCGCTTTGAAATGTAGCAAGAGCCTGCACAGCTGTTGT
Organism: Pelochelys cantorii; assembly: GCA_032595735.1. NCBI lineage: Eukaryota > Metazoa > Chordata > Testudines > Trionychidae > Pelochelys > Pelochelys cantorii. The sequence goes on from CM064329.1 coordinate 71,206,456, forward strand.
TACATTTCAAAGGCGGAAGTGCTGCTGCATGGAGCCTGCAGCCAGTGGGGACCTGCTAGCCCCAAGCTCCATGTAGCGCTTCCGCTTTAAAATGTACAAGAGTCCCCAGCTTTCTCCTCCCTTTAACTGGAAAGAGTTTTTAGAAGGGAAAACCCTGTCTAACAGTCTTAGAGCAGTGGTTCTCAAACTTTTTTTTTCATTTGCAGACCCCTTTGGATACCGATTGTCTATAGAATTGAATTCTGTTCCATCAGTTTTCAGTCTGTGTTTCACAGGCCAATTAGACATTGTGTGCAGACCCCCAGCAGTGGGGGGGGCTCAGGTTGAGGACCACTGTTTCAGATGGTATCTGAGATGGGAATGACTGTCCGGGCTGGGGGGGGGGTGGAGGAGGCAGAGTACTGAGTTGAGACAGCAGTAACTCCCAACAGTTCCAACCTGCTGTTAAAGTCTTGTCGTAGTGTATCACAGGCGGTGGTTGGGATTCAGTTGGCTCTGGTAGAGGTGGCAGTGTCCTCTGGGTTCCTCTCTGGCTTGGTCTGGTCAGGACATTTTTCAGAACAAGGGTGACAAAGGCTTGGGTGTGGTGGGACTGGCAACCATGATGAAGCTCACTCCTGTAACCTTCATCTGTTCTTTATTTCTCCCATGAAGTGCCTTTCTTCGAGGAACCAAAAGGGAGTGATCAGTGAAAAAGCTCATCCCTTCATGATCTGGTCCACCAATTAAGCCTAATATCCGATCTGCCAATTTTGATTAATTTCTCGGTGCACATTTTCTTGTTTCCCAAGGGTGATTTAACACGATCCCTGAGTTACATTACTTGCCCTTTTTGTTCAGGTTGTCATCTTGTCTCTTTTTCATGCCTTTTCCCATCAACATTTATTAATATAGGTTATTGTGACAGTTCATTAACTGTCACATACAGCCGGTCCCCGACTTACGAACGCATCAACTTATGACCATCTTCCCATTAACCCCATTACAGCTGGTCCCCGACTTACGAACACACCATCCGCACTTATGAACAGCGCGGCTGTATGTAAAAGCATGTATTTCCGACTTACAAACAAATCAAGTTACGACCAGGTGTTTGGAACGTAACTCGTTCGTAAGTCGGGGACCGGCTGTACTTGTTACAGTTGAGTGCATAATTAGAGTAAATTTGCAGGCAGTAAAAATTACAGTAAATTTGCAATTATCACAACCTAATCCTATTCTGAATGTGACCGCAAAAGACTGGAGCTCCTAAATCAATCCATTCTATCTCTCTCACATTATTTTTACCTTTTTTAGGTGTATTATTTCCTAATCATTAGAAGTCCAGGAGGTTGCAACGTGACTTAATTTGTCCCTTGCCCCCGCTTTTTCCAGCTGGGACATCAACCATGATGTCTGTTGCCTGGACAACATGATTTCCCAGTGTTACTAAACTCAGATCTGTTATATAATAGCACAAATGTGCCTCTAGTCACCTGGCACTAAATGTAGCTTTCAGCAGTGAGTCAATAACTGCTCATCATTTGCTAGTGTTTTTTGTTTCTTTGCAAGAAGTAGCAACTTATTACTAAGATTTGTATTGTTAAAATGAGACTGTCTAATATCCCTAGACACACATCCATTCGTGTTCCTGTGCAGTGTTGCCACTTATGGCCAAATCTTGGTTCCGCTGATTTCAACAAGAGTTTGGCCACCGACCGCAATGGGAACAGAATTTGGTCTTTGAAGAACATCATGGGGTAAGAACTATGTAACAAAGCAGAGAGAGACTGACACCCATGCTGTGAACAAAGCTACGTTCTGTTATACAAAGGTCCCACCAATGGTACAGTGAATATATACACCCTCTATATAGAAATGTATGTGTATGACTGTTTGTTTTGTAAGGAGGGAATCTGCAGCTGCTCCTCCAGCAGGAAGAAAATAAAACCCTTCATCTCAGCTACTACTACTTCACAGCTACTACCTGTGATTCTGGGAGTTATATCCAAAATCAACACATTTTGCCTTTGTGTATTACGTCCCCTGAAATCATCTTGAGCCACAGATACTCTGCCCTTGTGTACATATGAATAAAAGTGATTTGACACAATAACTGGAATGCTGATTGGATGGTGATAGTTTTATATGTATGAGACATATCACTTATTGTACACAATGTGCAACACCCAGTAGGAATATTGATTATCGAAAACATCTGTTGCCAAATCTTGCCCCTATTCCATTTTTGGCACAGTTCCTCCTTCCCATCATGGCTCTTATGTTCTTTATTAACTTGTTTATGTAGTGGCATCCTGGCTGATACAAGCACAGTTCTGGGAATGGGATTTAGGGTTGTTAGCTGACTGTTGCTGTATAGGGCATTTTTCTTGTAAAATTAGCTTTCTTGTGACTTACCGAAACATCCATGTTAACAGCTTGGACAGAGAGTCTTGTAAGGATATCCTCCTTAACAGGCTGCAGCTACTACAGGAAGCTGTTTCGTGTGCCTCAAACTTTGTCACTTACTGACTTACTGTAGTTTACAAGTCTAGTCTGCTTTAGTCACAGGCTCCTTCCTTTCTAGAGTCATTAGCAATTTATACTTCCCTAATATTTTCTCCCACAGTAACATTACAAAATGAATTACTTTTGGCAGGGATACTGTGGGCTAGAATCATCCCTGGAAAGACTATAAATCTGCACCACGAGGTAGTGATGGGTGAATCTCAAGGCTGTGACTTTGATACTTGCGCGAGTCTCTTGTGTCTGAGAAATCCGACTGGAAATCTCATGAACTGGCTCTCCTGATATTTCTGGTCCTTTCTGGCAGGCAAGCAATACCTTGGAAAAAATCCTCTCTTGCGATATTTGAGTATTTTGCTCCCAGTCCTGGCTGAGGCATGTCTGGGAAAAATTACTTGAACTTACTGAAACTTCCAAGAAGGTCCTGTTCAGGTTTGGGTAAGTTCTTTTTCTGAACTGGCTTTTCTGTGCTTATGCTGAGACTGTCTGTCTGTCATCTTCCCTCCATGACACTTGTCTCTCCATTAAATTGATTTTTATCTGATATGTCCTGTTAGTGACTGAGAAAGCTGACTCTGACTGAATCTGACTAAATAGGAAAGAGGTAGTGAGATATAGAGCAGTGGGACTTTAGAAACCTGGATTCTGTTCTTAGCTCTGTTGATGGTGTGCTGGGTAGCCTTGGTCAAATCACTTCACCTCTCTGTGCCTTTAATGTACCCATATGTGAATTGGGAATAAGGATACCAGCCTTCTTTGTAACACTTTGAGAGCTGTTGATGAAAAGCTAGGTGGTAGTGTTTAACTCAAATGTGTGTCAATGAAAGCAAATCGAGAACAGTGTGTGGATAAAATAACTTCCTTGCTTAATCACGGTCACCAGCTATCCAGTGAGGTTTTCCAAGGTAGAAAAGACCCGAATTTCCGATATATTAAAAAGTACTTAGGAAAAGCCACTTTTGGTGTGGGAGGAAATAATTTCAGACATTCTTTATCAATCATCATAAAGCACAAACACAGATTTCCTTCTGAAGTCTGCCTATTGAACTTCAGGAAAGATAAACATTTAGAAACCTAATATATTGCATGAGACACTCAAAGCAACCTCCTTACCTGCTAACCATTTGCCTTCAAATAAATATATAGCAGGATAAATTGCGTGCACTTTAATGCATCTCTTTTCTCCCTCCATGCCTCAAAATAAGCACTTTGACAAATGTCATGTGAGCAGATGGGAAAGAAGTTCCACCAGTTAAGCTACTATATGTTTCAAATTTATTTTTAAGACAACTTAAGGCCATCCTAAGATTTCTTAAAGACTAGCCTGTTTGTTTGGTCACAAGTACAATGAAGTAATAAATCTTCTTGAACATGTGAAGTTGCCTGCATTTCCTTTGGAGCATCCATTGTGTTTGCACTAGTTCTCTCCCATAGTTTGCTGAGCAGTGAGGATGGGGGAAATCTATACACTGCAGTATACACTGTCCAGAGTCTTGGTTGCACATGCATGTCAGAGCAGGTTCTGAAATGTGGCTTGGGGTAGGGAAAGAAAGAGAGTGAGTGATCTCCAAAGTCTCTGACAAAAAGGAGTGTATGGCTAGTTACAAGAATAAAGGGAAACCAAAAGCATCTCCCCTCTTTAAGAGCATTTTTAAGGGTTCGCTGTACCACTAACCACCTCTAGAGGATATCACTGTCAGGAGTTGCATGGGGGGAATGGTTGTTCTCACCTGTGAATGTGACCATGCCCTGGGACAGTTTGCTTGTGGGTAGTAAACCTCGGGTTGTTTGGAACAGATGACAGGCTTCAGAATGGCTGCTCTGGGTCATGCTCTGAACAGAAAGATGTTGGAACATTGTAATTAGAACAGTGTAAACCCTCCTAAATCTGTGGACACATTTAAGTCCTGTGGACTAAGGATGTTAGAGGAGAACCATTTAAGCGATAAGCTGATGTTTATCGGTTAATGGTCTTGATTACACTCAGCCGACTCTCAGGGAGGTGGCTTGCTGCGGCAAGGTAGCGAAGCCTCCTCCTCAGGAGGCAGGTGGGCAAGGGCTGCTCTCTCTGCTCTTGGGGAGGAGGCTTTGCTGCTGCAGTGAAACCTCCTCCCTGGGAGCCGGGCCAGCAGAGGCTGGTGGCCCTGCTCCCGGGGAGACTTTGCTGGGGGCTCTGCAGCATAAAGCTAAGCTTATAACCTTTCCAAGGCCTAATCTGACTGCATTTGAGGCTCATGTTGTACCTTTTCTTCAGGTACAATTTTCTCTGGAAATTATTAGCACAGTTTAAAGAGTTTATTGGAGTGTTTTTGTTTCTCTTGAAACAATTTTAATATGCAAACTACAGGTAAGACTTTCTGTCTTTATCCAGTTCATAATTACGTGGCAAAAACTTTGCAATCGTGTGGATCTGCCCTGTTGAACTAATCTAAATTGAAACACCTTGTTCATATAACATGCTTCAGTACTCTGTCATGCGCCCATGTGCTAAGGTGAAGTTGCTGTAAAGCAGCCTTCTATTCCCTGTCTGCTGGGGAATTTTTTTTTTAACAGCCACTAACCTGGCTTAACAAATAGGGAATTCTGGATGAGAAAACAAGAACTGGTCTTTTAATTGAGGATTGGTAAGGGATGTGAAATACTATCCCAGACTGTGCAATGTAAAGAGAAACCCACCTGTTTGAATGAGATGCCATTAAAGAACAAGAAGGTGGGGGCATAATGGAGAACACTTTCACCAAGATGATTGCACATAACAAAAGAGGGGACAGCATTCCTTCCCAGAAGCAGCATTATGTGGGCTGATGTCCCCCCTGAAACTTAACTTCCAAATATCATTTCTAGACAATGGAACCTGAAATAACCTTTTGCTTTGCTTTTTCTTTTTTCTTGTTCTCTTTTCTTTTCTTTTTTGTAAGTATGTTCTTGCTTAAGGTTTAATTGGCTCCAGTCGGTAGGAAAGGGCTCCAAGGCTGATTATTTATGGCTTACTGTCAAAAGTAGCTATAAAAAGGGCAGTATTATCTTGGAGATGCTGGGAAGGAAAATTTGATGGGGGGAGGGAGTGGGGGAGTGTGTGTGTGCACGAGTGTTTTCTTGTACTGGATGAAATCAGAGTTTTGCTGCCTCAGCAGTGTGGTTTAAATTGAAGATTAACCCTTTGACCTTCACGGTGTCAAATCGCTTACAGATGGATCACCAGTTACTTTTTTTTTTTCACTTTTGAGGTGAAGAAGGGGGGTAACTTTTTTTTAAGAAAGTTGTTTGTTCATGCAGCTGGGGCTTTTGAGAGGCTCAGAAGCCAATCTGATTAAAACCAGCACTTGGCTAAACTCTGCAAAATCCTGCAAGCAAAAAAAGGTTTAATCCTCTTGTGCACAATGCATAAGGGTCTGCTCTTTTTTTATAATGTTAGAGCTATAATTATTTCTGGAGAACTTATCATTCTCCCCACCCCCTACCTCTTTTTTTTTTTTTTCCCCTTGTTGTGCTGATGGGATTAAAGTGTCTGCTCTTGAAAAGTAACTGAGTTTTTATTGGAAAAGATAAGTAGTAGGTTGCAATTATAAAATATAAATAACCTTGTTTCAATTATTCTCCTTTACAGCATCAGCAGAACAGAAATCAAGTGTGGTGGCAGATCCTTCTTTTCCTACATAACTTGGCCTTAAATGTGGAGGCGAACAGGAACCACATAGGTCAGAGGTGAGATCCCTCCACCTGTTCCAGGTCACATCCAGTCTGCAGGGAGCACTGAACAAACACTGGTCTGGGGAAAAGAGACACGCACACCGCCGGCCGGATGTGAGGACTCTGTCTAACTCTTATTCGTCTTCAAGGGTTTTTTTTGTTTTTTGAGGACTCTTCTTTAGTGCTTCCTGCCTGATGAGGCTGGAAGCTCTTGTCCAACACTGTTGAAGGAAAGTCTTAAAATTTGGATGTGTTTGGTAAAGCTTGCTGCTGATTCCCCAAATCAGTAACCTCTATGCAAGTGTGGCAGGTAGTAGATTAACAGGTTCCTCTGCTCTGGTGGTGGTGGTTGTTGTTGTTGGTTTTTTAATTGATAGAATGCAGCATTTTGTAATTTTGGCTGCTTGTTAATGACGGTGTCTGGGACTGATGGCTCTAAATGTGTTTTGGGCAACTTCCAGATTTAGAGACATTTGACTCCTCTATGGGATAACTTCGAAAAAAAGTTTTTTGGAAACAATTACAGTTAAAGTAGCTTATGTACAGCAGCAGGTGGGTCACTGTTTATTTTCCTGCATTTTATTACCAGGGAGACATGTAAAAATCTAGTTTTGTTTAATGACTTGACTGCCCTAAGTTTGACATTCTTCACATGAAGTTGCTCTTGCCACCAACAGATGAAATTGTTTCTATTAGAAGAAGAGTCTTCAGAATCTTTCAGAAGATGTTGGCGACTCTTCAGTGTGTTTATACAAAGAACTGTGTGGTTCTGAACACCATATACTGTCCCCATAAACCAGGATAGAGCTCTTAAAGATGAAGCCTCATTCTTCTGGAATTGTTAATCTGTATATTTTTGTTAGTGCTCTGGTGTTTTGTTTGTTTTTTCTCCTTCCTCTCATGTGGGCTGTTAAGAAGATTCAGATCCCATGCATCTGATATGTTTGCTTCATGATTTGACTAGGAGATTAGTTAGTAATTACTTTGAACCCATACACTGCAGGTTTGTACAAGCGATTGGTCTATTATTCTAATGATTAATACTGGAAGTTGGTATTAGTGTACACTGATGACAGAAATATTACTTGGAGTGATAACTAATTGTCATTGACTTGCGACTGTTCTGGCCTTTTAAAATCTGTTTGGCTGCCACTGATGGAACAGGGGAGGGAAACTACGTATCCAAAAAAGTTTGGTTTAGTTAGTATTTCAGGCTTCATAAACAAAGGGAAAAGGGTATAGCCTCTGCTGTCCGCAGACTGTTTCCATACTTGCCCAGAACTAGTTCTAAATCACAAATTATAAAACTAACACGAGGAAAAATCTTTCTGGACAGTTGCCCTTCAGTCCTGCTACAGCTGTCAACACAGAGGGATTCTGGGCCTCCTGGTCTGCTTTGAAGCCTAATGAACAGTAAAGCAGCCTTGTGCTGGAAGAGAAGTTTTCTTGCACATTTTCCTTCCCCCTCCATGCTTTTCCTCTTCCCTCCTTTTTTTTTTTTTTTTTTTTTTTGGTCCTTCTTTAAGCCTGTTTCCATCTCTGATATTTGTAATTATCCAGTTTCTATGTATCCTCAGTGCCCCTATTAAAGTGCCTGGTAATGATTTGTAGCACATATTTGTATTTGGATGCTTTCCCTCTATTTCTCAATCCCGTCACTTAACTGGCATTCTGCTTTTTCATGGCGGGAGTTGCCTAGCCCTCTCCACTCCAGCTCCCAGGACATTCTTAGCTCTGCTGTGATCTTTCAATACCCATGGGGTTCCTCGTGCAAATGACCCCCACCCCAGCTAAAACTATATTATGCATAGTAATGTGTTCCTCTTGGATGGTCAGCAGTTCAGAACAATGATTCCTAAATTAGCTGTGTTTCTTTTTACTTAAGCATGTGCACTACAGAGTTACCCAGTGGGAGATAAGTGGTACCTGTCTTCGATTACTTTGCAGCAGTAGTAGAAGCTGCTCTCTATTTACTGAAATATTTTCCATGGCTCTGCAAAGCAGAGTGACTTGTGGGGTGTTATAATTGGAGAATGGGGTTATAAATAGGAAGGAGTCCTGAGGGGTGAGGGAAGGGCACAATGAATTGAGGGGATTGATGCCTCAGAATCTAGACAAGCTTGCATAGAGCCCTCTTGGAACTGAAGGTGTAGGCTTCTCAATAGGGATGTAAAATTTTGATTATTTGGCTAATCGAATAGCTGATGCAATTTGTATCAACTATTCGATTAGTTGATAAGGGCGCTTCCACCTTTGAAGTGTGGCAACAGCCCCAAGGCTGTTGCCACACTTCAAAGGCGAAAACGCTGCGGGGAGCACAGGGCCAGCGGGCGACTCAAGCAGTCCCCGCTGGCCACGGGCTCCCTGTGGCATTTCAAAGCAGCAGCGTTGCAGGGGGTCCAGAGTCAGTGGGGGAGTTCCCAGCTGACCCCAGGCTCCACGTGGCGCTGCCGCTTTGAAATACTGCGTGCAGCCCGACCCCAGCTGGCCCTGGGCTGCAAGCGACATTTTAAAGCAGCAGCACCATGTGGATCCCGGGGTCTGGCCCCAGATTCCACACAGCACTGCCGCTTTGTAGCACCTCCTCCTCCCCCCCCCCCCCGCCTCTTTCTGACAGAGGCAGCAAAGGTGGGGGAGTGACTAGTCCACTCATCATTCACATCCCTACTTCTTAAGGAAGCTCTTGAGGGGAGAGGAGGGGAACTTTAGAGTTTGCAGTGAGGAAGGAATGAAATGAAGTATAGCAGACACATTGGTAATGTACATTCATTTCCCTACTGATTGGCTGAAAACCTTTCATTCATCAGAGGGGTCAGATTAATAACTAACAGCCTTATGAAGTGTGTAAAAATCGAGCAAGCCCATCTGACTTTAGAACACTAAATCGTCATCGTATCAAGAAATCAAACGTCACCTTTCTTCCTTAAATTGCAGCCTAGTTAGTTAAACCAAGAAGCAAATAAATCTCCCTGGACTCCTTAGCCAACCACAATAGATATGTAAGCTGGAAAAGCAAGTTTGGTATAATCACTTAATGATGGTCTGTCCTCACTAGCTTATTCTATAATAGCACCCTTCTTACTGGGGAGAATAAATTGCTAAAATAGTTTTGTAGGTCATCTAACTATACAGAATCATTTGCTTCATGGAGAGATGAGCCTTTCCTCGCGATGATGTCCACTGGTAGCAGTGGATTTATCAAAACTGTCTATTTCAAGGTCTTAAATGGGGTTTGGCAACCATTGATGCTTCTCTAACATCTCATATTTGCATATCTTGGAGAAAGAAACCAAGGTTCTATCACCCTAAACCCAAGGATTTTAATCTGCTGCTTTTATGTCAATGGGGATTTTGCTATTGAGTTCAATGGGAGCAGGATTTGGTTACTACTTAACATCTCATCTTCTTCAGAAAACAATGGATTATGTCAAGTTTTCTTTTTCCTTTGCCAAGCCATATGGTTATGTTGCCCTCAGGTGCACTGTTTTTCACACATTCTGTCTAAGCAGGGCTCTCTTCAGTATGTACTTCTTTTGAGAAAATCCTTCCCTCAAAGGCCTGGTCTACTCTACAGTGGAAGTTCGAATTAAGATATGCAACTCCAGCTACGTTAATTACATAGCTGGAGTCGATGTGTCTCAAATCATGTTTCCGTGCCGTCCACACAGCAGGAGGCCAATGGAAGCAAACACTCCCGTCAGCTTCCCTTATTCCTCACAAAAGGAGGCGTACCAGACGCTGGCCGGAGCTGCCCTCAGCATTCAATGTATGGGTCTATACTAGACCCACTAAATCAAACGCCAGAAGATTGACATCTGGTGCTTTGCCTCATCTGCTTAGGATAGACATGGCCAACATACTTATTACAGTATGACCACAGTTAGAAATATGTGGATCAGTTAGGGAAGTATTTTCAGTTAGGCCTAAATCTGATGAGGGGACCGGCAACTCTTGAATGATTTAATAGGTTTGCCTTGGTGAAATGGTGAGGTTTCAGTTTTCAGCTCCTTTTCTGTACACTCAAGTGCTAGTGAAGTGTCTTGAACAGTTGGCTTTCTCCTAAAGCTTCTTTTAGTTTGATGAGCAACAGTCAAGACAACTTGAGTTTCAACTGACAGCATCTACGGTGTTTGAAGTACGCCTCCCTTTCCATGATCGCCAAAATGGCTTGACCCTGACATTCTTGACTTGAGAGAGGAGAGAATTTATTTCAATATCTCCCTCGTGTCTCTTGTAACCCAAACCATACCGGGATCCTTTTAGCCTGGTGTTAGTGGATGTTAGTTTATCTTACTCTGTTTCCTGCAATTCATGAAAGCTAAGCCAGTAATTCACAAAGTAATTGCCCAAGGTTAGCTGCAAACTGCCATAGCTAGGATAAAATGGAGGTAGACAAGGGAATGGACTTCCAATAGAAAGGGCTGACACTGGAAATGGATGTGGGACTGCAGGCTTCTCTCAAGGTGCTAGCAGTGGACTTCTTATTGCATGTATTAACTGCTATCATTTTGTTAGTTTCCGGGGGGTATTGTATTCTATTGCAATTTTCCCATTGTAACAAGTATGCCTGTCTTCTGCTGCCATCTGAAGCATAGCTTAATACTTGTCACTGTCAGTGTTCTTGAAGGCTGGAATTCTAGTTGAGAGATTGGCCCTTCAGTGAAATGTTCTCCTCAACCTTTCCTTTTTAAACTGTGCCTATATCCACACTGGGCTGGGGGAGGGGAAGCTCCTTTGGTCTTGAACCAAGGCTGAATAAAAACCATCTGAGATGTGACCAGATTTAGATGCATTGAGGCCACTTCATACCAGTATAATTCCATTTCCATCAAAGAAGTTATTACACCACAGATGAATTTGGCTCATGGGAAGAGGAAGGTTGCCCTTTCCCTTTGGGAAATTGCAGGTTCTGGATTCTAATAAACTAGCTGGAGGTAAAATAAAGGCTCTAGGCAGTTGCTGCAGCCTGAAGTCTAAACTCTGCAAAGTCACTTTGATTCACTTTAACCCTTCCTTTGTTGATCCTCAGTAGCACCTACTATGCTTTCCAGTGAATGGGGTAGAAGTGGTAATATTGGAACATATCAGGTACATTCAAGGGGTGGTTTTACTAACAGTCCTATTTTGGTTAAAGGGAAGGCTCATATGACTATGAGCAACCTTAACTGGATACTTTTGAGCTCATGAACTAGAGGCCCTATAATGCTCTTGATTAAACGCTTCAGTGCCTTCTTTAATGGGAGTTCTGCATGTGTGTCAAATGCTACAGAGTATTGAGTTGACAGCAAAGCTATTCATAACCATGTCAGAGAATATTATTTTTAAATTGCGATCATTTAAAAAAAAACACCTCCCTGTTGCTTTTGATTTGTTTCAGAAATTAAAAAAAATACCTCAAGGAATTGGTGAGAGATTGTCCAACATCTCTTACAGTTCTTAAAAAGCTTTTATGGTCATTGTTTCTTTGGTTTTGTACATGTTCACACAGGTAGCACACAACTTAGTTCTTACCCATAAGGAAAAGCAGAAAAAGACCAAACACATCAAATGCACTGGAATGTAATAGTGTGTTTGTGTGCACATGTGTGTGTGTGTTTATATAAAAATGCAGTCTAACATCCTCCCTTCTTTCTTCCACAACTCACAACCCCTTCCCCCACAGAAGGGAGGATCTCTTCCTCTGAATCCCATGCTGGAAGTTGGTTTCTGGGAAGTGAAACTAAAATCTGTGGAGTTTTTTAAAAGCCATTTTTTTCAGTTCTGTCTTCAGACTATTTGCTGCCTTTGGGGGATGGAGGGAGGGGATGGGAAGGGTAGATCTTTAAACTGTTTTAAATTTTATTATGAAAATTTTGCATGTACACAGTTATCTTTAAAAATCAAGTGGAGTCTCCCTGATTTGCAGATTCATCCTCCGGAGAGCATCGCCACATTCCTCAGCTCCAGTGAGACAAATGTAGGCCTGTACCCCTCAGAAGACCACTCCAGTTTGGTTAGATTACTAGGAGAGGAGAAGTTGAGGGTGGAAAGAGGATGTAATACCCCTCTCTTCTCACTAATGTGTTCGTAGTTGTATGAAGACAAACATGGCCAAGATCTTACTAAATGGGTACTTACTAAATAGGTTCCTAGTGGGGGATTTTCAAAGGCACCCAAAAGAGGTGATTTTGAAAACCCTGATGCTAAATATGAACTTTGGGTACCCAAAATTAAGACTACTTTAAAAAATGCCCCTACAACTTGGACATGTATTTCTTTCCCCTCCCCCCCCTTAATCCTCTTCCTCTCCTTCTGTGATGATAGCAATATATACAGATCCCCGCTGCAATTTCTCTCTAAAGATCCGTAGATGAGCATACTGTATTTGATGGGCAGCTTCATCTCCCATTGGACTTTTCTACTCTTGTCAGAGATCATTTTTAAACACTGAAGTAATTAATTGCCGCCAGTGGCTACCTTGTAGAGTCAAAGGGATGAAGAGGAGAGAAGTTCTCAATGTATTGTTAAAAATGCTCTTATGCATTCATGGAGCCTGTCCATACTAAATGAATTTTACGTTCTCCCCGCTGAAGAAGTGCAGCCGATGCTCTCCTGTGAAATCTTTGTCTAGAGTAGTCCTGAAGTGCACACGCCCTCTCTGCCATGGACTGAGACCCAGTGAGAATGTAGCATTTTGTTTATGTTGGCTGTGTGCCTCCAGGACTCCTACCTGTAGTGGTGGTGACTGGGAATAGCTCCTTTTTTGTATCTGTGCAGTATATTTGCTTTGTGCTTTCTCTCTGGTGCTTTTTCATATTTGGAATTTTTTTCTAATAACTGGTACACTTTTTAATAAAATTGTTAAATGCTATATATTCTCTTCAGTTGCATGATTTAATGGCTGTATGACACTCCATTATAGTGACCTGAAACTTCACAAACTGACCAACAATTCTGTAATTTAGTCAAAGGTGAAAGTAAGTTGTTTTTTTTTCTTATGACTCACTTGAAGAAAATTGTTCATGCCTGTGGCCCAACATAATTTGATTAGAGTGTGGGCTCTGGGTGGGACTGAGAACAAGAACTTTGGCGTGTAGGAGGGGGTTCAGGCTTTGGGGGTGTCTCGACTGGAGCAGAATGGGGTGAAACCTTGAGCAGCTCCTGGTCAGCAGGGAAGCAGGGGTGCTAAGGCAGGCTTCCTGCCTCTCCTGGCACTGCAGACCATGCTGTGCCCCAGAAGCAGCCAGCAGCCGGTTGCCAGCCAATGGGAGAGTGGAGCTAGTGCTCGAGGCAGGGATAGTGCACAGAGCCCTGTGTGCTTCCACCATACACACTTAGGAGCTGGGCCTGCTTTTGGGGCGCAGTGCAGTTTGCACTGCAGAACAAGTAGGCAGCTTGCCTTAGCACCCCCACTTGTCACCTGACCTCCTGCAGCAATGTGACCCAGTGCCTGACATTCCATGAACCAGTACTGGGTTACAACCCACAGTTTGAAAACCACTGCACTAGCGGGCCTGAGCCAGTACCCACAACCCCTGGGAAGTGCAGCCACAGTGCACCCAGGTTCCAGACTCTGTATACTCCCTATTACCTAGCCTTTACCAACCTTTGCAGCTAAACCAAGATTTTCCTTTAAGATTGTACGGAGGGGGGAAAGGTATGTCCCAGCCCACTGGTGACTGAATTATAAAATATGAAACCTGTGAGGCTAAGTTTTCACCATGGTACACTGGGCTTTACAAAGCTGTTGCTAATAGGAACTGCATGGCTAAACCATCCACTTCCCTCCACAAAGCTGAAAAATGTATCTTTAGAACAGGTACCAAAGTATTTAAAAAGGGGCCTCTGACTGCAGTTTCTCTGCACTTTCTAGGCAAGCTCAATCAAAGTTGATCAGCTGCAGGCTTTTATTGATGACTACAATTACAGTTGTTAATGTAACAAGGAAGATTCCAGTCTATACTACTACTAATTATGTATATTTCATACAAATGAGGAGTGGCTCTGGAGGATAAGATGGTATCAGGCCTGCCACTGGAAGAGCAAAAGAGACAACTGCCCAGGGGCCAAGCAATTTAAAAAGACCTGCAGACACATTTCTTCCCCCCCCCTCCCCCCGCCCCGGTCGCTGCCACAACGTATCTCTTGTTGAAAAAGGCTTTTGATATGCCCCTTACAGGTTCCAGGGTGGAGTTACTGGGCCCAGAACCTGCAAGTGTGTCAAAAGTGTCTTTCAATCAAGAAACACTGCTGTGGCTTTGCCCAAAGTAGATAGATTGGGTCCGGGGAAGAGAGGGATGGTGTGGCGTAGCTTTCCTGGAGCTTTTCCAAACAGGTGGGGGGCTGGGCTGACTCAGGCCTCCTCTGGCAAAGGGGTGTGTGCTTGGGGCTTCTGTGAGGCTGGAGATGGGGTTTGTGGCCCTGGCCTAGGCAGAGTAGCAGGGGGCCCAGAGATTTCTGCCCAGAGGCCCAGAACTGCTGTCGGTGGAAGTTTCCAGAACCTGACTGGAACTGAGCTGTTGCCCCTAGACACATACTTGAGCAGGGGCAGCCCGTGACTATAGGCCAACTCGGCCGTCACCTAGGGTGCCGCCTTCAACAGGGTGCCCGATGATGACGCCACTCCATTGACGGCCTGCAGGTGGGGGCGCTGATTACGCGTTCCGCCTGGGGTGCCAGCTGCCGCAGCCCACCTCAGGCCACTCCTGTACTTGAGGTAAAGGCCCTCTTTCTCATATCCCCTGGTTGAGAGCTGAACACTGATGTCTAGCTGCCTAGAGCACTGACCCTTCTGACTGCTCTGTAGCTTATATACTTCTGGAAGCTCAGCAAAAATGAGTGTTTTCTGAGTTACCATTTAATTCTCTCAGGCTATGTCTAGACTGCCACTTTTTATCGGAAAAAGTTACGCAAATTGCACTCTGCAATTTGCATACCTTTTTCCAATAGTTTTTTTGGAAGAGGCTGTTCCAAAATTTAGCCTGTGTACAGTGGGCTAAATTTCAGAAAAACCTCCTCTTTCGGAAGAGCCCTTCTTCCTTGTGGCATGAGAAAGATAGGGTTTCTGAAAGAGCGTGTCTGCTCTTCTGCAAAAAATGTTGGAAGAGCAGATGCATTCCTTGGATGCGGCAGAGTTTTTCCGGGATACCTCCAGTATCCCGAAAAAACTCCGTAGTCTAGACATAGCCTCAGAGACACATGGCAGTTATGAAGCATAGAGCACACACAGACTCTTTGACCAGAATCAAACACATTACATCTTTAATCACCTGAGAAATAGACAGGTGTAGATCATTTAGAAAACAAACATTCTCTGCACAATGCTCCTCACTCTTTTACCTGTCCCCAGGTGTACCAGTTGTAGTCAGATTGTAGGAGAGATGATCTCATCAGGCCTCTGCATGTTGTAGGGTTAATTGCTTCTCCTTTCTCTTACACAGGAGAAAAATGGTCATTGAGTGAAGCAGTTCCTGCCCTCTTATCACTTTTAGCCCCCTTTGTCTGATGGCCTGCTCTGGACAGTCACAGATCCCTGCCTGGCCTTTGTTGCCAAGGTAACCTTCCCCTGACAAACCTGCTCACTAGCATAGAAACCAGCCCATTGTCTTTTCTTGGTAGGGGACCAGCTTGGTTTAACAATCCTCGCTTGTTAGGCCTTTGTCCCTATTGCTGTTGGAGTTTTGGTTCCACCTGGAAGTGAAAAGACAATAAAAGACACAGGATCACATTTAAAATGGAGTTTTCAGCTTGGTAAAGATGCATAAGCAATTCATAATTTCTCTCAGAATTAATGAGTTGTACATATTTCCTAAGTCATTACAGATGGTAATGCATCCCCTTGCCTCAGCTGCAAAGTTAAATTCCTGATTGATAGAAAATGCACACTTAGTTAGGACCCTGATGTGTACCCCTTTGGTGGAATTCAATTTTAACTGAGTTCCTGTAAATGATTGGAAGAAATGTCTCCCCTGAATAATGTAACCAGTCAAAAATGGGACAATGTATGTGTTTAATAATTTTAATACACTCCATTAAAGCAATGTTACTAGTGAGATTTTCATCTCCAAAAGGTTTAGGAAACTGAGTTAATGATCCCACTCCAATGTTAAGTTGCCTTGTTTTGGTGTATGCATTACAATAGAGTCTTTCATTCCATGAACACATGATGTATGCAGTAATATGAAAAGCAACATGCATATCTAAAATTATAGACAAAAAGTACAATTTCTTTTCATTGTATTAGATTTGCTGAGAAGTGTGTCCCCTGCCCAATGTCATGTGATTATGAAAGAGCTTATTGTAATACACTTGCACAAGGGGACAGAGGTAAGATTGATGCAGCTGGGGGAATTAACTCTGAATTTCCTGACTCTTGGATGATTAAAATCTTAATTTTTTCCATAATTATTTTATTAAAGCAAAATGTGGCTTTTAAAAACGAACTATATGGTGTTAGCATTGACACATAGCTGGAACAGCTGAAAGAGCTTTTACCTAACAGGAAACATAGACTGGTGCACAAATGGCTGGAACACAAACCTTCCTTGGAGATCTCCCAAAGGAGTAAACCCAGCCTTTCTTAACTTATGAAATTAGATGCTATCGCAGCCTGTAGTCATCTGACTGCAGCCAAGTGAGGGGGTTTTAATTGTATACATTGGGGGTGAAGAGAGATGATTGGCTCAAGCATCAAAACCAAATCCAAGATGCTCTTACACATTGGAGTACTCCCATTAGGATCATGAACAAGTTGGAGATTTTCTCCTCAGATGCTGACTAGACTCAAACGTGCATACTAATCAAAATTGGAGAGGAGCAGCATCCCCTATCCCTTAAGTTGTAACGTGGCAGAGCAATTGTAATGTATGCTTCCTAGTAAGTATCAGCACCATAGTAACAGCATTAAAAATGTACTTTGATTTCATACCATTAACTTTTAAATGGCACACTTTACTGAAGAGATTTAAGTTGGGTTAGTACTCTCAGCCTCTCTTTGAAATGAAATAAAATTATAATATATGCACTGTTCTGATGATTAAAGTTCTTCTCTCATTACACAGCCAGATACATAAAGCACTATATTCCAGTGCCTCTTTTTGCTGAAGTTAAAAGAGGAAAAGCTACTGATTAACCATTCAGAAAATTACAAAATTAAATACCTTAATCTATGGCAAAGGTACCTGTCCTTGCTGAGCTTGATATATATGAAAGCTGCTCAAAGTCTGCTTTCACACCTCAATCATCAGAAATAGATTGGTATTTAAAAGATATTTTAGAAAATATATTTATTTCTGGTCTAGCGCCAAGTGCCTTTTATGTTTATTTGAGGTTTTTTTGGGAGGAGTGTTCCAAAAAGTCATTTTTTTTTAAACAGATCTAAGTGACTGGGAAATAATGGCTTAAAATGGGAGAAGTTCAACTGCATTATCTCATTCAAACAAACAACAACAACAAAAAACAACCAGCCAGGGACAGTTTTAACCATGTGCAATAGAAGTGACCAGGCCCTTTTGCTTTTGGGAGTGTCACACAAGCCAAGCAGTTTTCCATCTCAGATGTGGAACAGAGGTAACTTGCCAACTATTTCCTCCTTTCTGGCTAGTCAGGACAGCAGTCTCTGTCTGAATAATTACATATATATATATATATATATACACACACATATATACACACGCTAATTCTTGCCCCATTGAGCCTCCATTCCAAGGTAGGGTGCATCCTATACATGTCCAATACCACATGATCGGGGAATGAAGTGGTATGTCTGAAAATGGCAGACTCTATATAAATATACACATATTGCTAGTTCGCATTAAAATGCTGCATGAAAACAAATGTGCTTCATTCCAACAGGGATTTGAATTAAAACGTGGATGATAGTTCAGTGCTAATAGCTACTTGCTATTATAACACTTGCTGCTGCTGAGTGTTCCCTACTATTTTGACTTTTTTCCCATCTGATACTGGCATTGCCTTTTGTTGTTTTGAGGTCCTGATGTCTGTCTGTCCCTTTAACAAAATTAAGTGTCTGACATCAATATAAATGTTCCATTTGAAAGGTCTTTAAATCTTGATTTCTCCTAAATGATTTAATTCTTGTCTCTCTAGAATTATAATGGTCTCTTTTCTTTCCCCATTGAAATCTGTCAGCATTCTCCCTCTCTGTTTTGCCTCAGGACTCTTGATGTATACAAAGGATCCTCTGTTTTTCACTCTTAGTCACATGCTTTTACTCTTAACCTCAATGCCGTTAAACTAAACATCCACCCTCTGTGGCTGGAGATGACCCTATTTATGTCTGTAGCTCACATCAAAACAGCAACAGTGGTGAAAACTGTGTTTGATGGAGACAACTAGCTTTTAGTAAATGGACAACAAATCTTGAGTTTTGCATAACTTAATGAGTTCCAGAGTTTATGGGAAACTTCAAACAGAAATAATGAGCAGGAGATGCTAATGGGTTATATAAGGAAAATGGTCTTTGAGCCATTTTCCTTTTCCACCCCTTGTGTTTATTGCAGATGATTTATTAGACTAGTTCTGTGTGTTTGTTTTTATGCAGTGTGAACTCCATTTGAGACAGTGAAGCTACAGCCATGTTCAGGGGTGACTACTTGTAAATTTGGAGTTAATTAACCACTCGTGAAAGGTGCCAGAATGATAGGTCTGAAGCATGAAGTCTGGATCAACAGAGCAGGCAAAGTCTCTTCATACTGCTCTGCTAATGTGCCTCTCACCTGAGATGGCAGGACCATCGATGTATGTGAAGGTATTCAGTTTCAGTACTCAGTCATTCTTCAACCTTTATGCTAAGATTACCAACAGGGGTGCCAATTGTGGGGGACTTTTCATAAGGCATAAATTTTTCATAAAGCATTCACTGGGAACTGGGCTGAGATGACAGTCACATTTCACAAAGGCCGTTCAATAGCCAACAGATGGTAAAGTTTGGGGAGGCGCTGGGTGGGAGAAGAAACATTTTAACGTTTTATAGAGGAAGTCGGTTGTCACTGAAAAGCCTGAAGTCATGTTTAATTCCATGCAGAGAGAGCACAAAAGGACTGATAATGTCCACAGACAAAGGGCTATCATTTTTCCTCTGTGTTTAATTTCCACTCATTAACTAATAAAACCTCAAAAATAGACAGGGATCCTTCCCAGTGAGGGATTCTTGCTCTTTTGCTATAACCTCAAAAGAGAGTGGGGGAAGAGAAATATTCCCATAAAACATTCAAAGTTCTTCTGGTCCAATCCCTTTCCTCCTCCTTACAGTCATCTAAAATGCTTCACCTTTTCTTTCATAATTTGGCAAGAATTACAAGAAAAAATTGCATGTTGTTTTTAAAAATTGATTTCAACATTCTCCGCAAGATCTCTCTCTGTGACCCCATTCACAGTTGCTGGCTGTTTTACAGGCAAATTTTCTTGGCCACTCAGAATTGTACCCTCAAGCATAATTCTCAGACCTGCTTTTCTTTACTCGGGAATTCCTAAGGCTCTTCAGAAGGGTGAGAACAAATAACTTGCTCAGTCTTCTCCTGTGAATCCTGATACAGACAGGCCGCCTCTGACAGTATTAGGTCATGTAGTCCATCCGCCTGTCAGTGCAGGCATGTTCCCTAGAGCATATTCGCCAGTGTTTTGATTAGTCTAGTTTTTAATGTCCCAAGTGACTAGCTTTCCACTACTTCCCTAGAGAGACTGTTCCACAGCCTAATAAATCTCACTGACAGGATTTTTTCCCCAATATTCATCCTACATTTTCTATTTCTTAATTGTATTTCACTATCCTAGTTATATGCCCTTGTACCACCTTGTAAAGAGACTGTGCATCAAGCCACTAGTACAGCTAATACATACTAATAACCCGAGCCAAAGCCCATTGAAATCTATGGAAAATACTCACATTAACTTCAATGGGGGTTGGTTCAGATGCTAGAATATCAGGCATGCCTGGCCTATTCACCTGTGTGACAGGTTAGTGTATGTCTGTCTCTGTGTGGAGAAAATAGGAGTTCTGTAATATTGATGTAAACAATTTGCATGAGTGTTTTCCTACTGCAACCTATTGAGTCTGAAGGGGTTAATTTCTTCCAGAGGAGACTGGTAGTGAGACCTGGCTGTATGTTATATGAGCCTGTCTGGCTTGGAACTGGTTATATTTTCAAAAACTGACTGGAATCAACACAGATGAATGCAGTGTCCTGAAGAGACAATGGAAGCTCCAACAACCAAACATTAGGGCTGTGTCTACACTGGCGCAATCTTGCGCAAAAGCGGCCGCTCTTGCGCAAAAACTTGCTGCCTGTCTACACTGGCCGCGTGTTCTTGCGCAAGTAAACTGACGTTCTACT
Organism: Pelochelys cantorii; assembly: GCA_032595735.1. Lineage (NCBI taxonomy): Eukaryota > Metazoa > Chordata > Testudines > Trionychidae > Pelochelys > Pelochelys cantorii. The sequence goes on from CM064329.1 coordinate 71,226,984, forward strand.
GTATGAAATCAGGGCTTCTTGCGCCAGAACTCTGATGCTCCCGCTCAGGAATAAGCCCTTTTGAGCAACTGTTCTTGTGCAAGAGGCCAGTGTAGACAGGCAACATGAATTTCTTGAGCAAGAAAGCCCTATGGTTAAAATGGCCATCAGAGCTTTCTTGTGCAAGCGAGCATCTACACTGGCATGGATGCTCTTGTGCAAAAGCACATCTCTTGCGCAAAAGCACATGCCAGTGTAGACGCTCTCTTATGGAAGAGTTTTTGAAGAAGAACTCTTCCACAAAAGAGTTTTTGCGCAAGATCACACCAGTGTAGATGTAGCCTAGCTGTTAGTGACAGGGAAAGGAAGGCAAGCTAAACATAGGAAGACAGCAGGGGCTGCAACTTGGGACAAAGGGGCCAGGTGTGAGCAGACTATGTTTTAAATTTCCTGCTACCCAAGCAGATACACACACAGTGAGGGAGAGACACAAGAAGACAGAAGATGGAGCCTATAGAGCACTGTTGGGCAAGTTGACTTAAGCTTTGCTTTACCATTCAAACCTGCACTCTTAAATACTATACTATAGCTGACTAATAAATGCTGACTTGTCTACTGTGATGCTGCAGATACTGGCTGCAATACTCCCTTAAGGAGTAAAATCTATAGCAGGAGTTTGAACTCACTGGACTTCTTTAAAAGCCCTCATGAGCAATAGGCGCACTGTACCCAGAAAGCCTGGTCTTGAAGTAAGGTAGCCACATGGCTTGCCCTCATAAAAAGGTAAGCCAAGAGCCTATGAAATAATAGGGGTACTCCCAAAGGCCTCCTAATCTACACTAACAGATTGTTTCAAATTCACTAAATTTGACTTCTGGCATCAGATTTTACAAATTCGAAATTCTGTGTTCTCACTACAGGGAAGAATCAAATGTAGTCTGAGGCAGGCTCCATTAATGTGGATATGCCACCTTGGACTCAGAGCCCCAGGAAGCACTCTGGGGAGTTGCAGGAGGCCTCCTGGAGGCCAGTTAGTTCAAATAAGCAGCACTGGAACATCCACACTAATGTTATTTTGGATTTACAAGTTTGGGAATAACATTATTCCTCATGAAAAGCAGCACCACAGAGTTCAAATTCTATAGCCCCTTACTCTGGAATAATGGGCTTGGTAGTATGGCTGCATTGCTTATAAATTCAGCCTTGTAGACCAGGCCAAAGAGACTATAAAGTCTGGGGCATTGTACACTTCTTTAATTCCCTGACAGTATGTCTATATCAAACTACGAATCCCTTTTTGTTTTGTGAACACCATTTTGACTACAAAGTACACTGCACTTTCACTATTGCTTTTTGAACTTCCATCTTAGTTAACCAGGAGGTGTTAGCTGAGGGCTAACAATGGGGAGCAATCAGGAATTGTTAACCTGGATGATCTTCCATTCAAATTCCTAGGACAATGAGCTGGCTAGCTGTCCTCTAAGGAACCAGTTGTCCCAGGCAGGCTTGTAATCAAAGCATCAAAATACCTGATGCGTGATTTGAAGCCACTCAGGAGGATCACTTTTTACAAAGTGAAGGCTCTCTCACTGGTTATCTGAGAAGAACCAGAACTGTGCAGGTAATAAGAAAGAGCCCTGGACTTCCTAAAGGTCATTGACTGAGATCCACAAGACTCTCTGAATAGTAAGCACACGGGAGGAAAGATTTTGTCAGTAGGTGTTTATTATTAGTCCCTAGATCTGTGTATGTCTTGTCCTTTGTGACTTAAGGTATGATTGATTTAGAAATTCCTTTGCTAAGTCTGTGTCTCCTTTGCTTTTACTCTCTCATAGTTCTTAACAAAGGATACAAAGTATCCTTAACAAAGTAATTTTTCGGGACCATAGCTTCAGTGAAGCTCTGGGAACATGCAAGAGTCATTGAGAAGGCTTGGCAGAGCTGGCCCTAATTTCAGGATGTGGGCTCTTGGACTGCAGAGTCCTATCTTTCAGGCAGTGATGCTAGAGGATTGACACTGAAAAGGAATGTGGAGGCCCACCGGTTGAGGCAGAACCCAGACCAGGGGCAGGCAAAATACAGCCTGTGGGCCTCTTCTGGCCCACCAAACTGCTAGATCTATCCTATCACCGACCCACACACTGCCCCCCATGTGCTCCCACATGCCACTCAAAGTGTTTGGCTGTGGGGGGTCATGTGCTCTCTGTGCACTGCATGCCTGGGGGAGAGGACCTTTTGTGCACTGCCCCCACCTCCAGCACAATCTTGCAGCTTACATTGGCCAGAAATCAGCCAATGGGAGCTGCCTGCGCTGTGCTTGCAGTGCAGGCAGAGTGCAGCGCCTCCCCCCGCCCCAACGGCATGTGGCATTCAGAAATAACATGGCCCCCATAGCCACCCACTTTGAGAGGTGTGCAAGGGCCTAGCAGGCAGGGAGCCTGCCTGAGGGTCCAGCTAGGCTGCTGGCCAGGAGTCGCCTCAGGTCTCCCAGCCTGAGCCTGTACCTGGCTCCTTAGTCACTCTCTCAGCCCAATTCCCTGCCCCAGCTCATAAACCAACTCCTCTGCACCCTTGTCCCAGGTCACAATCCTCTCCCAGACACTGCACCCCCTCCTACACCCGTCCTCCAGATCAGAATCCTCTCCTACACCCATATCCCTCCCGGATCCTGCATCTGCTTCTGCACCCCAATTCCCTGCCCCAAATCACAATCCTCTCCTTTATCCAAACTCCCTCCCAGACTCCATGCCCCCTCCTGCATCCCAACCCCCTACCCTTAGTTCCTTTCTGCACCCAACGTCCACTCCAGATCCTGCACCACCTCCATTAATATCATGGAACCACTTACCAAATCCTTGGAGTAGCCCCCCATAAAAAATTATTGCCCACTCCTGGCCCAGACTCTACCTATCCCTAGCCAGCCTACGAGTATGTGAGACATAGCAGTGGGATCAAAGTACAACCTGAAAAGCATTCACTAGGGGGATTACAGTATAACTGCCAACTGTCTGAAGCTTTCTAGGACCTATGACTGACTTCCTCTTGTGGTTGTAGTCCTATCTGGAAGTACACTGATAATATGGTCTCTAAAACAGCATAAGGCCTCCATTCTGTCTTCTTAACAATCATAACTTATAATTCACATGAGTAGAGGGCTCAAGTGAAACTGAATTGTGCCCACAACCTACAGTAAACTAATATCTATCACTTCCCCATCTCACTCAAAAACCACTGTAAAATGTGTCTCTATCTTATGACCTAAAGTTCTATGGCCACAGGTTTAATCTGAGCTAAATGTCATTTCTCTGGGCAGCCTCACCCACAAAAATGAAGCAATACTTCTGCCCCTTCCAATGATTCACAATTAAAAATATACCTTTGGGTAAGTTACACTACAGCGATGCTGCATTTCAGAACCCGAATTGGATCAGCCAGAATTCTCTGCTGCATTGTCCAGCTCCTAAATCCTGTCAGAATGGGAATGGAAATTGCACAGCATTGGTGGTTATTTTAGAGGTCTGCTGAATCCTGGAAATTGTACAAGATGTGCCCTGGATTTATTTTTTATTAAATATGCATGATGCCCTTCCTAAGCTAGGTCTGGTGATGCTGAAGGGGATTGCATTGCACACAGGTGCTGGCATACAACTATTCTTCACCGTTGGTAGTGGTGGAGACTGCCTTGTGGTGCAGATATGCTTGCTTTTGAGATCGTCCTTGAAGCACAGCGCTTTTACATAATTCCCTGTATGTATAGCCTTATGCAGTCCACACTTAGTGTGGCTCTCTAACCTGTGGGCCACTGAGGTTTGTGAATCTGTTACAGCCTTTGGGTGAGGAAAGTCTCTTTTAGCTTGGGCAAGCAGAGGCTCATACTTCTACATCCAGAGATCCTCGGTTCAATTGCCACTGCCACTAACCAGCCTGGAGTACTGAGTTATAAGTGGTGTTGCACTTTGGAATATGAATTGGGTTGAATCCCAGGTTGAGATTCGTTGGTTAAGAGAAATAGTTTGCCTAGTGCAAACTACCATGTGGTGCAGTCTCTAACAGGACTGGATCTTTCAATTTAGAAAGTCCAGACTTACTCTCTTAGATCTATTGTTCTCAGCATTTGATCCCTGCATCTGATGATCCATCCAGGAGCATTATGTTAAACTTGGAATGTTGCTAATGTCCCCAATAAGCTAAAATGTCTTGAGTAAAGGGGAGGACGAGTGCTTGGGCTCGGTCATTCAACATACTTGGTCAGACAGCGCAGAGGTTAAAGAATATGTGAGAAAGGGAGACAAGAAGGTAAGGTTTATTCCTGAATCTGAAACTGTGTTGTGTAATAATATACTGCAAGTCACTTTGTCCGTCTGGGCCTCAGGTTAGCTATCTGAGAACGCTGGTTTATTGTTATCCCATGTAAGGCTTAATCCAATAGTTTGTAAGGCACTTTGAGAGTCTCAAATGGAAGATGCTCTATAAAGACACAGCACTTCCTTGACTTAGATGTGGGGTTTTATTTCTAATTTCTTGTCTCCTGAGTTGGCAAGAGCCTCATGTGGTACAAGTGAGGGCCACTTCTTTATCTTGCCAAGCAGTGCTGAAGGAGCCATCCTAATAGATTCAGCAGCTTCTACACATCTAACAGAGAAGATGGAGGAATGGATGGTGCATTCAGTGTAGAAAATAGCTGTTAGTGGGAATGGGACACTTTTGGCATAGTTTAGGACCTAAGCCATTAAAATATACAAGGAAAGGTGCACCACCAATTCAAAAACATCTTTTTTTTTCAACAAATCTCGTGAAGATTTTAGTGAAAGTATGAAGTTCTGAATTTATCCTCGAACAAATGCTACACAAACAGCTGAAGTGCAAACTTCCTTAGCAACGCTAACAAAAAGGTGTGGTCAAATTGGAGAAGGTCCAAAGGAGGGCAACAAAAATGATTACAAGTGTACACAACATGACCTGTGAGGAAAGACTGGAAAAAATAAGTTTGTTTAGTCTGGAGAAGAAATGACTGGGGCGGGGAGAAAGACATGATAACAGTTTTGAGAGACATAAAAGGCTGTTACAAGGAGGAGGCTGAAAAATTGTTCTCATTAACCTCTGAGGATAGGACAAAAAGCAATGGGCTTAAATTAAAGCAAGGGAAGCTTAGGTTGGACATCAGAAAAAACTATCCAGTGTCAGGATAGTTAAGCACTGGAACTAATTGCCTAGAGAAGTTGTTGAATCTCCCTCACTGGAGGTTTTTAAGAACAGGAAAGACAAACGCCTGTCAGGAAAGGTCTAGTTATTATGTAATCCTGCTTTGATTGCAGGAGAGTGGACAAGATCAGTATTTCTCAACCTTTTTTTAATACAGTACCCCCTTTAAAAAAAAAAAAAAAAGTACCCCCGGTACCTACAGTTTTCAGACACACAAATTTTTTTTCTGCCATTGCAACACATTTGTTTAAACAACTTAATTGTAGCCGGGCGAGTGATTAAATTTTTGGGTGTAAAAAGTAAAAAAATAATAAAGTGCTGTAAAACTTAAAACAAAAATTCAGTTTTCTCTAAATTTCATTTGTGTTGACGTACCTCCCCCCCCCCCCAGACTTCTCTCGAGTACCCCTGAAAATACTTGTACCACTGTTTGAGAAACACTGGACTAGATGACCTATTAAGGTCACATCTAGTCCTACACTTCTGGGATAATGCAGTTTTTGCTTTTGCTGAAAGCAATTTGGCAATGATGCAAAACCTCCAGCCTTCATACAATCTTGGGAACAAAAATCTTGACTTCAGCATTCCTGAGAGACCAAGAGTTCTAATTCTAACTTCTGCGCTGTCTGTTATTTTTGAATATCCATCAGGGTAACTATCATTCACTTATTTCAATATAAAATAACTGAAATCAGTTCAAAAGAGCTGCTAATGGAACCCAAATCTGATCCTCTTTGCACATAATTTTTCAGAAGGAAAACACCAAATTAGGTGTTTCTGTAACCCACAATAACACAATATGCTTCTGTGTTTAGCAACAAACCACATGTAGTCTCTGCTACTGTTTCTAAGAGAGCTGGTTCTTCAGTTCAAGTGGTAGAGGTTTATAGTTTTTACATCCAGATATCCCAAATTCACTCCCAGCAGATGACTCAAAGATGAGTGTGTTACATTTGGTTATGTTGTTTGTAGTTACTACTCTACAATCTGCTGAGCCAAGAATCCTGATGCCCACTATTTGATTAAATCTTTCCCAATAAACTTGGGAGGGTTGTGACCATGAAAGCTCATGATACCATCTACATTTTTTGTTAGTCTCTAAGGTGCTGCTGGAAGTTGTTTTTTAAGTTTTTTTCTGTTACGGACTAGGGCTATGTCTAGACTGCAGGCTTCTTTTGGAAGAAGCTTTTCTGGAAGAGATCTTCCAGAAAAACTTCTTCCGAAAGTGAGTGTCCACACTGCAAAAGTGCATCGAAAAAGTGATCTGCTTTTTCAAAAGATAGCGTCCACACTGAATGGACACTATCTTGCATTTCAGCTGTGATTACTATGGACGGCGTGGCCACCAGGGTACCTGTGGTTTTTGCTCTTTCCTCTCTTTCGAAAGAACTCCCTCTTCCTCGTCCACACACGCCTTTTTCCAAAAGAGCTCTTTTGGAAAAAGGCTTCTTCCTTGTAGAATGAGGATTACTAATATAGGAAAAAAACCTCTGTTCTTTCGATTTTCTTTCAGAAGAATGCAATTGCAGTGTGGACATAATTGAAGTTTTTTTTTGAAAAACAGCTGTTTTTCCGAAAAAAACTCTGTAGTGTAGACATACGCTAACATGGCTACCCCTCTGAAACTTGAGTTGAGAACACTAATTCTCTTTCACACATACATACGCACGTGTAAATAATTCTGGGAAGAGGGAGACATGGCAGTCACTACAAAGATGCCACTTAGTGGAAAATGTGGTGGTAGTTTTTGTGATCTGGACACATGTGCAGAGAACTGCACTAAACACCAACTCATTTTAGAAGCCACTAAATACTAGCCAGCTAGTAATTACTTCAGGTCATTACCAGCCTTGGCTGGTTTTGAACACATCACCTATCAATAAATGCACCATGACCCCATACAGTGCTGTTTCTGCCCTGCTGCTAAGACACAGTCCCTGCCCCCAAAGAGCTCACAATGCAAAATTAGATACAACTTGCCCCAGAACAGTGATTAATGTGACTTGAGGAAGTGGGGGCATAGCAAGCAGGAGACTGAAAATACAAAAGATGGTCCTATAAGTACTTAGGTTTGTTATATGCACATCCTGTTGATCTTACCTGCTCTGCAGGTGTGTGTATTTTTTATGAACCTATGCTCAGTAAAGGCTTTTCGTAGGTATCCAATTTGAGCCAAATGACCACAACCTTGTTACCAATTTTTCAACAATATATTTCAACAGTTTCTCCTGCAAACATTTCTGCACCAACATGCATTCTCCTGGAGTCATATTGCAGTTATAAACAATCATATCTTGAGACTATGTCAGATGTATGGCTTTGGGCCTAATTAGACCCGATTTTTTTTTAATGTTGTGACGTTGTTTTAAGGGCTGAGTTTTGCACTGGTGTCTGAGACCCGAGTTTCGTTTCTAATCACAGTCCCTGACTCTTGCATCCAGCAGGATCTGGGAGCACAGGGCAAGAAGCACACTGTATCTCTCAACAGCAACACCTCAACCCCCATCAAGTCCTCAGCAGGAAGCATGGTGACAGCAATGTCATCATTCTGGAGCAGATTTATTGAGAGAAGAAATCCTTAGGGATCCATGTCCCTATCAAAAGATTCAGTGAAGTTCTTTAATAATTCTTTTCTCCTTCTTTCCTCTCTCCAGTCCTTCTTTCCTTTTCCAGCCCTCTGGAAAACACTGGCATTGTTTAAAATAGAATTTGAAGTAGCTGCCAAGGCTTGATCTGGAAAGTAAAATGAAAATGCCCATAAACTTGTCAAGAAGTCTCTTCACTCCCCCCAAGAACTATAAATCTCCTAGTGCCTGAGGTGTCAAAATTCCTCCTCCCACAAGCGCCTCTCTTCAACATACCAAGGCTCCTAGGTCTTAATGATGCCTCTTATGGGCACTTGGGAGTGGATCACAATTAATTCTCATGAGTCTCCTTGCTCATGGTTTGGTAGCTGGTACTTCAGTATTCCATTGGGATGCATTGAAAATAGTCAGAAAAACATGGAAAAAAATAAACTCCAGCATGGTATGAGTCAGTCATTAAAGGTGTAAAGATAATTCCAAAAGTATCATAATAATGAAACTTCGTCACATAGTGTTCTGCATTGGACTTTTGAAGAGTTTTCTTGGAGTACAAATCTCTATTTGATCTCTTTACTTTTTTATCCCTGTTGGGCTATGTGGTCTTTCTGACCCAGAAACATAGATGGATTTCTACTCTCTCCCCATTAGTCTATAAGGTGCCACAGGACTCCTTGTCACTACTCTCTCCATCACTGGTTGCTACTTCAGTTGCTAGATAGTCCCTCTACTGTGGGACATCGATTAACAGAGTTGCCAAACTGGGGGGGCAATTCAAATGTGCAAGATTTAAAAATAAATATTAGTGGAATTGTAAAGCTCTCCCTGACCACACAATATCAACCTCATTCATTGCCAGAAGGAAAACCTTAAAATTGAGCCAAAATGAATGAGCTTCATTCGAAAGAAGGGAAATGTTTATTGTTGGCTACTAGAGCCTTTTCTCAACATGTCTTGACCATAGCCCACAGATGCTTATTGAACATGTTTGTGATGGCTGGAATGTCTACGCATAACAATGGGAATGTGGTTGCCTTTTTTAGCTCGGAGAGAGATAAAATTATTGAATAGTTTGAGTCCAATGTATTACATAGTAGAGGTAATAATGTAATGACTGTGAAATAGGTGGTTCCAAAGTTTCACTTATTGGCAGAACTAGGACAATATCTTTGAATCTAAAGGAAGTGTTTAATGACTCATTGTTTTGGGAAGGTATTTTCCTGAGATGCTGCCCATCTTTAGTTCCAGGCTCTTTTGAGGCTTCTATTTTTTTAAGAGCGCAAAGTTTTCATTCTGATTCAAGAGCCCTACATTTTTCTTCTGCTTCCATTCTGACCATCCATGCTCTGAGATCTCAATGTTACCATTATACCTAGCTCATCTCCTCTCTGCACCTGCAAGCCTCTCATTCTTTAGCAGCTCTGGATGTTCCTTTCTAGCTGACTAGGAAACTAGATTCTTCTTCGATATCCAGCTCTGTAATAAGTCTTTTTTTCTCAGCATCCCAGCATCTGTAATTTAGGCTACATCTAGACTGCAGGCTTTTTGTGCAAGAACCCTTTTTTGGAAGAGATCTTCCGAAAAAACTTCTTGCACAAGACAGCATCCACACACAAAAGTGCATCGAAAAAGCAATGCGCTTTTGTGCAAGAGAGCGTTCAGTCAGGGCATTAGGTCAGCAGTTACTTCTGGGTGCTGTTGCCTAAGTCTATCTGAGACGTGTGCTTAAAGGGACCCCCTTGGACAGCTGTTTCTCAGGTTCTGCTGTGGGCTTGCTACCTCTTTGAGAGACAGCAAAGCTTCAGCAGTGCCTGCTATGGTTTCCCTCTTCTTTTGTAGACGCCACAGCTTTTTGCTTTGTGCTATGGAGCTGGAGCTGCTCCTGGGCATGTGATGGCCCCACAGGGCCATGCTGCAGTTTCTGCAGCAGTTTGTGTCTGCTGCCTTCCTGGTCCTGCAGGACATGGACCCCAAGCTCATTCTGGGGTCCCTCTCCATGGCTGTGGCTGCTCCACTTTGGCAAACGCACCTCACTGTGGAGAGGCATTTTTGGAGGCTTGACACCAATTCGGACAGCTAGTCATGGAGCGGTGGGACGACCAGCAGTGGCTCCAAAACTTCCACATGCGGAAGGCCACCTTTTGGGAGCTGTGTGCCTGGCTTGTTCCCACCCTCCAAAGATGCAACACCCACCTGCAGCCCACCATCCCCCTGGAGAAGCAGGTTGCCATCGCCATATGGAAGCTCGCCACCCTGGACAGCTACTGGTCATTGGGCCACCAGTTCGGCGTGGGGAAGTCCACCGTCAGGGTCCTCTTTATGAAGGTAAGGCACTTTTGGGGTGCACTCCCTGCACAGGGGAAGGAGAATCCTGGAAAAGGGGGACCCTCACGGCACCTGAGCTTTTTCTTGGAGGCTTCTTCTTGCGCAAAAAACCCCTCCTCCCCGTTCACACACGCCTTTTTGCGAAAGAGCTCTTATGCAAAAAGGCTTCTTCCTCGTAGAAAGAGGAATACCAATTGCGCAAAAACCCCTCTATTCTGTCAATTTACTTGCACAAGAACACACTTGCAGTGTGGACGTTCCGCGAGTTTTGTCGGAAAAACAGACGTTTTTCCAACAAAACTCTGTAGTCTAGACATAGCCTAAGTCTAAGATAGGACTCCATTTTTCTTGCTTTCATCAACCAAAATGTAGCTGTCTTGTCTTGCTGAAGGCTCTGATAAGAATTTCATAGAATTGCAGCAATGTAGGGGTGACATTACCCAGGGCAGAATCTGGACCATTGAAAAGTGGTGTCCCTTTAATGCTCTAGCCTGGGGTGCCTTTTAAACTGCTTTGCTGCCAGAACATCTACTTATGGCCTGCTCAAACAGCCTTCAGTGTGCAAATTCACACCCAGCTAAACACATGAGTTCTCTGGCCAGTTATTCATGAATTAAATAAAGGGTGACACCCACAAATTCTTAGTCCCAACCTTGTCTTCTCCCCCCAGAAATATGTGTCTGGTGCTGTTCCATACACTACTGAACAATGCAAGTTCATCAAAAGTTTGTCATTTCATCAAAGGAAAATAATAATGCACGGACTTTATCCCAAATGGAGTTTCCCCACACCCTCTAAACCAAACACTCTGGTTAAGATAAAACAACAAGATAAGTTTATTAACAACAGAAAGACAGATTTTAAGTGATTGCAATGGTATATAAAATTCAGGATTGGTTACAAAGGAAAATAAGAGTAAAATGTAAGCTAATACCTAATTTAACAAGCTAAATGATCTTACAAGATAAATGATCTTAAAAGCAAAAGATTTTGTCACACCATATGCTACCGTAAATTTCACAGGTTGGGTCTCCTTTCTGCTTGGGATCTCTCTTTATTAGTTCAGTTCTCTGAAAGTCATTGATGTCAGGAGCAGAGAGAGGAGGAGAGAGGTGAATTGGAGGCCACTGTTTCTCATTGTTGTACCACTCTCCCTCCTTGAGGATTGCCTCTAGCTCAGGGACAGGTGATAAGCAGACTTTTATGGACACGAGGCCTGAACTGTCCCTGTGATGAAATGTACGTATCTTGTGTACACCTTCCACAACTGGAGAATGGCTGCCTAACATTCTCCAGCTATGGCTAATGGCTGCTTAACTACCTGGCTGGGTAGTAGTGTGTCTTTGGGTACATCTAGAATGCAAGCTTCTTTCGAAAGAAGCTTTTTCGGAAGATCTCTTCCGAAAAATCTTCTTTTGAAAGAGAGTGTCCACACTTCAAAAGCGGATCAAAAAAGCTATTTGTTTTTTCAAAAGAGAGCGTGCACACTGATTGGATGTTCTGTTGCATAAGATGCCACCCGGAACCACTTCAGCCAGGGTATTAGGTCAGCAGTTACTTCTGGGTGCTGTTGCCTAAGGCTATCTGAAATGCGTGCTTAAAGGGACCCCCCCCCGGACAGTTGTTTCTCAGGTTCTGCTGTGGGCTTGCCTACCTCTCTGAGGGAAAGCAAAGCTTTTGCAGTGCGTGCTCTGGTTGCCCAGCTTGGTTGCTATGGAGCCAGAGCTGCCCCTGGGCATGCGATGGCCCCACACTGTGAGTCCCTCTGCCTGGATACAGGAACAATGCCCTTGCCCCCGTACCCTACGGTCGAGAGATGAATCTGGAGGCTGGACACCAGTTCCAACTGGTGGGACCAGCTGGTGTTGGAGCCATGGGACGACCAGCAGTGGCTCAACAACTTCCGCATGCAGAAGGCCACCTTCTTGGAGCTGTGTGCCTGGCTCGCCCCTGCCCTCCGGAGACACGACACCCACCTGCGGCTTGTCATCCCCCCTGAGAAGCGGGTCGTAATTGCCTTATGGAAGCTCGCCACCCCCGACAGCTACCGGTTTGTGGGCCACCAGTTTGGCATGGGGAATTCCACCATCGGGGTTCTCTTTATGGAGGTAAGGCACTATCAGGGTGCACTCCCTGCATGGGGGCGAGGGAGTCCTGGAAAAGGGGGACCCTCAGGAAAGGGGAGGAGGAGGAATAAGGGATAAGCGCCGTCCCCGGGGGCAGGGTGGTACCATCCTGCCCTCACACAGCCCTGCTGCTGGGGGGACAGCTGCAGTGGGTGTGGCTCCTGGAGTGTTTGGAGGGGAGAAGGGGGACGGGCACCTCCCAAAGGCTCAGGCACCCCCTCTCATTCTCTGTTTTGTGTGTTTCTATGTCTCCTTCTGCAGGTGGTGAAGGCCATCAACTCCATCCTGCTGTGCAGGGTCATCTGCCTGGACCTGATCGTGGCCGGATTTGCTGCCCTTGGCTTCCCGAACTGCGGAGGAGCAATCAATGGGATCCACATGCCGATCCTCACACCACAGCATCGAGCCACCCAGTATATAAACAGGAAGGGCTATTTTTCTATGGTGCTGCAGGCCCTGGTCGACCACTGGGGACAGTTTTCAGACATTGTTGTAGGGTGGTCGGGCACACAATGCCCGCATATTTAGGAACTCTAGCCTGTTCCGCAAGCTGGAGGCTGGAACTTTCTTCCCCCAGAGGGACTTTTGCGTGGGGGACATCCAGATGCCACTCTGTATCGTTGGCAACACAGCCTACCCAATCATGCAATGGCTCATGAAACCCTACACTGGCCACCTGGACCACACCAGGGAACAATTCAATGTGCACCTGAACTGGGCCCGCATGCAGGTGGAATGCGCCTTCAGGTGCCTCGGGACCAGATTCAGGTGTCTTCTGACACACCTTGACGTAGAGGAGCGCAACATCTGTGAGGTGGTCTCTGTGTGTTGCGTGCTCCACAACCTGGTGGAGAGCAAAGGGGAAGCCTTCCTCCCGGGGTGGGGGATAGAGGTTGGTCGCAAGTGGAGGGTATTTGAACAGCCGTGGACAGCTGCCATCCACCAGGCCCTGAGGGAGAGGTTCTCTGAAGGAGCCCAGTAGCTCTCCCCAGGTTTTTGTGTATTGCCTTTTCAGATATCTGATTGAGTCCATTAATTCTTTCCAGTTTGGCCAGTATACATGGTACTGGGGCATTGCTGGCATTTGATGGCATAGATCACATTAGTGGATGTGCAATTAAATGAGCCTCTGATTTGGTGGCTAATGTGGTTGGGTCCACTGATGAAATCGCAAGTGTGGATGTGTGGGTAGAGTCGGCACCGGGGCTGATTGCAGCTTGGGTTCCAGGATGATTATGATGGAGGTGTGTTGCGTGGTTACTGGAAAGAATTTGTTTCAGGTTAGGGGGTTGTCTGCAGGCGAGGACTGGCCTTTCCCCCAAGACCTCTGAGAGTGAGCGGTCATTTTCCAGGATAGGTTGTAGATTGCTGATAATGTGTTGATTATGGACAAGTCTCTGCTCATCCAAAATTGGACACAGTACTGCTGCTGAGTCCTCACTTTTGCAGAGTAGAATGGGACAGTTACCTCTTATATCCTACATAACATAGGGTGTTAAATGCACCCTAGAATTATATTGGCCTTTTTCACAGCTGTCTCACACTGTTGGCTCAGATTCAGTTTGTAAGTTGCTATAGCCCCCAAATCCTTTTCAGCAGTATTACCACCGACACAGTTATCCCTTATTTTTTACTTGTGAACAGACTTTTTTCCTTTCAAAGTGAAGTACGTTGCACTCATCTTTACTGAATTCATCTTGTTGTATTCAGATTAATTCTCCAATTTCTCAAGGTCATTTTGAATTCTATTTGTTAGTTGCTAAGGTGACACAGGACTACTCATTGTTTTTAAAGATACAGACTAATATGGCTACCCCGAGACTCTTTGCCTCAGTGTGCCTATGTGTAAAATGGCTGTGAAAGCATTTAATCATGGAATTATGAAACTTCATTAATATTTTAAAATGCCTTGAAATCCTAAGCTTAAAGGAAAATCATTATTCTTGTTAGCTCTGCTATTTACCATCTGGTTTAACAAGATATCTTTATTCTTGGTGCACTGAGGTTCCAATTCAACATGATGCTGAATGACTCCTGAGAGCTATTCAGCATCCTTGATCTTCACCTCTCAAGAAGCATCAGCCCATTGCTGGAATTGGCTTACATGTTTTGCAGATTTTTTTTTTTTTGAAATACCATATTCCTGTACCTGCAAAAGAAAAATTATATACAAAATGCTACTTCTGTGAGCAACACATTGAGGCCCAAAGCAGAAGAGTTGTGGACCCTGGGGTCACCCGCAACATCTGATACAAAACTAAACACAAAGCACAGATTAAACCTTTGAACAGCAAATAAAAGGAGCCAGAACAGATCAGTTCCCACCCATTCCCCTTTATTTTTTTACAGATCTGACTTAAAGTGAATTAATGTTTCCACACCAAAGCAGGTACATTTGCACCAAGCAGAAACATAAGAATAAAGTCAAAGGTGAAGCAATATTAAAACTGAAGATTACAGACTGGAAATTGGGCTCAATGTAAAATCTTTTTTTAACTTATAGTAACTACAAGCAAGATGTGAGTGCCAGAGGAAATGAGAATTTAAGAAAATGCAGACATTTTGGCAGGGCTACAAAACTGAAGGCTTTAAAGGAAGAAAATTAGAGAACTAAAGGAAATATTAGGTGGAGAAAAGATGGAATTGTAGAAGCATCAAGCTTTGGTGAAAGAAATAAGCATGTACTCAATGCTTTAAAATCAAAGGCACATACTGCATGAAAGTAGGCAGCCTTGTCACATCTGATCTTGGGGAAAATGTTTAAGTGGAAGATTTTTCTTAACCACTTGAAGATTAAGCCATTGTGCATCATATAAACACATACGTACACCCACAAAGGGAGAGGGGGAGAGAGAAGCATTTGTGGAGCAGAAAAAGTTGGGGGAATCCAGCAATTTAAGGGTTAAGCTATTGGAAAAGTTACCAGACACCATTTCTGTAGAAATGATGAAGTTGAGATTTAGAAGATGTTGAAAGAATTGATTCTGAATGGCCAAATCCACATTAGTGCCCCTACCTTGACACAAATAAACCACAGCTGCCTGGATAGCATAATTCCCCATGGTCTGAAACTATATATGTTATTCAGAAGGATCTTCAAAAATAGAAGTAGACTATTGAGAGACTCACAGGGAAGCCAGGGATCTAGAGCCGACTCAGCAGATTGCCACTGAATGCCTGTGCAAGAACTCTGACGTGGAGACCACCTTTATCAAAGGTAGCGCCATTGAAAAAATACATTTAGGGTCTGATCCTGTTCTTGTAGATCAGTGGTTCTCAAAGTGCAGTATGCAGACCACTAGTGGTCTGCAGCTGCATTGCAAGTGTGCGACAGCTCGAGGCTAATTTCTCCCTGCAGCGAAGAACCCGCACTGGTGCTCCAGCCCCATGCCTTTCCCCCTATCCACTGCGAGGCTAGAGCACCAGCACCAGCTTCCCGCTGCAGGGAGGGGAGAACCTTGAGCTATGAGGGTCAGATCCGGTTTGCAAGGGAAGCTAGTAGGTCTGCATGATGCTGTTCCCTTGCCTGCCCCCGCCCCCCCCCCCAGGCTAGGGGAACGGCAGCATAGGGAAGCACTGCCTGGAGGCTTTCCCTGCTGCTACCATTGGCCGAAATCGCAGCCAATGGGAGCAGCAGGACGTGGTGCCTGATAGTGGCAAGGGCCACAAAGCCAGGTAAGCACCCCCCAACTTCTCATGCCCAGACCCCCATCCCTCTCCTGCATCTCCCCCTGCCAAGATCCTGCATCCCCACCCTGCCCCTAAGCCCTTCCTCCTAATCGTACACCCCACCCCCAGTCCACTCCTGCACCCTATCTCCCACCCAGACCCCCCATCCTCAGCCCACTCCTGCACCCTACCCCCCACCCTCAGCCCACTCCTGCACCCTACCTCCCACTCATACCTCCACACACTCAGCCCGCTCCTACACCCAGTGGGCCCCAGTGGGGCAAGGTGGGAGGGGGCCAGCTCTGCACCCCCAGAAGAGATGGGATCAAAGGCAGTGGGCAGTTAGTCCTTAATGCCAACTGAACTGCGGTGTGCTGCCTCCCCCGCCCTCAGAGCCATGCGGAGTGGCACCCCAATGCTCTTGTGGCAATTCAAAGGAGCTCTGGACCCCTTTGAATGGCTAGGCCCTAGGGCAATTGCCCCCATTTGCCCCGCCCCCCGGCTGTGGGCCTCTCTGCACCCTACTACCCACCCAGACCCCACACCACCACCCCCTCCTGCACCTATTATGTAATCATGGGTGGTTGGCTGGTAGTCCATGGAAAGGTTTGCATTGAGTGGGGTGGGCCGCTAGCGAAAATGTTTGAGAACCTCTGTTATAGATGCTACCAGTAAGTACTCATTTGCTACTGTGATAGGCATAGTTTGAGAACCTTAGCAGAATACAACTCCCACTGCCTTCGAGGAAAGGTGGGTTGGTCCTTGTTTATGGCGCTTGCCCTCATGGGCATGAAAAGTGAAGTGGTGGGCACGTGGCCTTACATAGGGCCACTCCTCATTCTTTAAAATGAAATGTTTAATCATTCCAGTCTCTGTGTAGTTAATGAACTGCTGAGCTCTGCACTTAGTACTCCCCTGAGACACCCATTTCTTTGCTGCTACATTGTTCAGTAATACTTGGGAGTCCCCTGCTCGGTTCTTTATAACATTTATTTATTTTTCTGGTTTAGTCTTTAACCAGCCAAGCATCAAACCATCATTTACCAGCTGTCTACTGCCAAAGCTGCACTCTCTGCACTTCCCAAAACTGCACCCACAGTGAGAGAGTGTATTCTCCCCTAATGGGCTGGAAGAGCAGCCCGTGTCTTCAGTCTCATACAAAGCAAACATTACACACTAGCTACTACTTTTGACCTGAACAGTCGTCTCCTGGCTGACAAACCAGACAAAGAAGAAGAGGACATTTCACACCTACGCTAAATCACACTTACGAAAACTTGTGAGATTCTTGTCTGAGTCCAGCCAATTATAAGAACTCCCATTTCAGCAAGTAGTTCAACCAAAGGATATACAACCTACTACAGCACAGGGTACGTTCTTTTAAATATCATATTTTACATAAATGGTGTGCTTGACAATCTGACATCTTTCACATCTGTGGCAGCTGAGTACTCCCCACAGAACATGAGATAAAGACAGGCTTCCCCACAGTGCTCTGCCAATACATCTCAACCCTAATTTGGAAGGATCATCTCTAGTGGAGAGGGTGCATGTTAGTCTCCATGTCTGTTCAGTTATTGTCTTCTTTTCTGAGACTACCGATAAGAGTGCCGTTTAAAGTCAGTTGTGGCTATAAAATGGGAACAGCTGTTCACCAGAAAATGGGCTTCAGCCACCAATTTTCTTCACATCAGCTACTAGACAGCCTTTTGGTATAACAGTCTAGACCAGATTTTAACTGCAATCTATATTCCAGCCTCAGTAGCTAAAGCGATTTGGTTTTGCTATTGAACTTATTGTAGTGCATTGGCTAAAAATGTAACATCCAGTTGGGCTCCATGATATAGATTCAGAGCTGTTCAGCAGCCTGTCACAAACACTGTGCAAACAAAAGATAATTTCCTTTGGTCCAAATGGTAGATAACGGTGCTTTTGGAGCAGACTTCTATTCCTTATGTTGTGCTAAGTTCCAGGATGCTGTGTTATCCAGTGCAATGATAACAAAGAGGCAATAAGTGGCCACAATTTTGTAACAGTAAAGAGAGAAGTAATCACTGAATATGACATGTACAATGAAGATCCCTCTATACAACAAGTCAAACATTTTGGGATCCTTCTCAGGTGGGACAGAAATCTGTGCAAACCCAATAGGTGTTTGCCTCAATCCACAAGCAGCCTCTAACTTATGTGGAGTGATGGGTCACTGCCAGATGGGTCTCATAAGTCCCAATGTTGGTCAGACATTTGGGGATGCAAAGAAACTGAACACAGTTGCTCACTTCTGCAGAGGCATCCCAAAGCATTTTGTAAATGACATTTAAGAATTAATTACTCACTATATCCATGCAGCTATCCCTGGAGTGGTATCCAATACTCATTCTGTGTAGAAATGTGCCCTCCCTCTTCCAGGCTCACTGACAGCTGGTCTGAGCCCCAGGGCAGAAATCAGTCAGCCCCCTGCCCTTCCCTTGGCAGGGGCCACAACCACCATGTCCCTGCCCAGAGAAGCCCCACGCAACACCCCCCTTTTGCCAGAGGAAGCCTGGAGCAGCCAAGACTCATCCCCTATCTGCTTAGATGAGCTCTAGAGAAGCCACACCATGTCTCTCCTCCCTTTCCTGGACCCAACCTACCTTCTCTGGAGAAAGCCCACAGCAGCATCTCTTGATTGAGAAATACTTTGTATATGCCCTGTTCGGGTTCCAGGGCTGAGTAATCCTGCCCCAGAACCTACATGAGGCATATCAAAAGCCTCTTTGAATCAAGAGATACTTTTCTCCCTCTTCCCCCCCACCCTTTCTCCTGTTGGCATGCCTGACCCCTCGAGAAACCGTGCCGTCAAAAAACTTTTCATTGTCTTCCTCTTTCTTCCATTGCCAGAGATGGAGAACATAAGAACATCCATACTGGGTCAGACTAATGATCCATCGATCCCAGTATCTTGTCTTCTGGAAGCAGCCAGTGGCAGGTGCTTCAGTGGGAATGAGCAGAACAGGTAATCAGGGAATGATCCTACTCCTGATATGTTCCCTACGCCCAGCTTTTGACAATTAGGGCATGTCTACACAACAGTGTTATTTTGAAATAACAAGGTGAGTGTCCATACAGCAAGCCCGTTATTTCAAAATTATTTTAAAATAACAGGCTTCTTATTCTGGAATAATAAACCCTCATCTCACAAGGAATAACGCATATTTCGAAATAGCTATTTCGAAATAAGGTGTGTGTGGACGCTCCACTGCTGCTATTTAGAAATACCTCCTCCCCTGGCCATTCAAAGTAATTACTCGCCAGTGCTTCCTGGGGCTCTAAATGGAGGTAGTGCATCCACATTAGGGGAGCCTGCCTCGGACTAATTTCGAGGCTTCCTTGTATTGCGGATGTGCTATTTTGAAATAGTTATTTCGGGAGTTATTATTCCGAAATAACTTATTTCAAAATACCCTTGTAGTCATGGGGATCTGGTGTATAAGGCGGGGAAAGGCTTTGCCTTCCCAAACTGCCAGCCTGGCCCCACCCACACTCTGCCCTCAGAATGCCTACTGTAGGTGTTCTGGGGGTAGAGTGTTGCTGCCCCCAGTGCGCACCCTCCCTGTGCTGGAGAGGCTGGGCCGGGCCACACAGTGTGACCTCCTCTCTTCCCTGTGGTCCAGGGCTGGAGAGGCTGGGCTGCATGGTGCACCATCCTCTGGAGCTGGAGAGGCTGGGCTGGGCTGCGCCGCATGGCATCCTCTCCTCCCTTCCCCTCCCCCCCATGCTCTGCGGTTGAAGAGGCTGAGCCAGGCCATGCAGTGTGCCCTCCTCTGGGGTTGGGGAGGCTTGGGCGAGTGTGCACCTCACCGCTCTCCTCCCTGTGGTTGGAAGGGAGAGCACGCATGTGGCACGCTGACCTGCCTCCCCATGGGAGGGCGGAAAAGCGCGGGGCCTCAGCAGAAGGGGAGGGACTGGAGGTGGGGCTGGGGGCTTGCCTCCCCCAGCCCTGCCATCACCAACCACCCATGCATAGTGTACACCTACCCTTAGAGGCTAGAAACACTGAGCATAGGGTTGCATACTTTACCATCTTGGCAAATAGCCCTTGATGGACCTACCCTCCTTGAACTTATTTAATTCTTTTTTGAACCCCATTATAGTTTTGGCCTTCACAACATTCCCTGACAATGAGTTCCACAGGTTGACTGTGCAGTGTGTGTAGCAGTACTTCTGTCTATTCCTTTTAAAAGTGCTGCCTATTGATTTCAGTGGGTGACCCCTGGTTCTTGGGTTATGGAAAGGGGTAAATAACACTTCCTAATTCACTTTCTCCACACCATTCATGATTTTATAGACATCTATCATATCCTCATTTGTCTCTCTTCCAAGCTGAAAAGTCCCAGTCTTTTAGAGTTACCTTCACTACCCAAGAGAGTGAGAGTCATTTTTAGTTCAATTGCATGTAGTCTTTAATGAGATACACATAAAGATTTTGGTAGTACTCAGAGATGAATTGGCAGGCACAAACAATGCAAGCAAATGCTGGAGCAGCTTGTACTATTAGTTTTCAGAAACCTATATCCTTTGTTCAATTACTGCTCCCTTCTACATACATATTTATATTTGTCTCTAATGGAAAAGCATGTGCAATGTGATTTACTGAAATGTCTCAGCATAAAATCTTCTATAAAATATATTTTAAAATAAGTTTCTCTTGCTTTCATTCTTCTTTTATTCACTCCTATACTATTTCCTTCTAAAATACATGTTAGTGCATCTTTTCCTCTTTCTTTCAGTGCCTGTTTTCACTAGTCCAATTTTTTTTGTTGGGGTTACTAAGTGTTCTTGCCATATTTCTGTAACATCAAAACCCATAATAAGCAGTTATTTATTTCTATTTTGGTTTATTTAAACATATATATGGAGTTCTGGGTGCATGTTTAAAAATAACAAATAAAATATACAAATTAGGACCAATATCCAAAATAATATAACAGCCTCCCCAATTCACCCCAAACTAGGCTTCTCACACTACTCAGTACAGCCAACTTGTCCCAATCTCTCCCAGAAAAATTATGAGGTGAACTTGCAACATGCATGAGCCAAAAGTCAACAAATTTGGGCTCATGCAAACCAGTGGGAGAGACAAGTTATAGTCCCTACTTTGTAGAAGTAACCTTGCCCCCATCACATGCCCACTTAAACTAAGAGGTGTGTTGTAACGAGCATCTCAACTGTTGATACTGCAAGGAATCTAGGATCTAACTATTCAGGGACTGACAACGTTAAAAATAAACACTTTAAATTATACCCAGAAATGTACAGGGAGCACGTAGCTTTTTCTACTCCACAGAAAATACAGTATCGGTAATCAAATGAATGGCATCAGCTACTACACATATCTGGGCAGACTGCTTTGGCTGGTGATCTGGGCAGACTCTTTTGGCCCGTGGAAGCGCAACAACACAGGAAGCAGCTCTTGGGAAAGTCACAATGTATAAATAGCTCTGCTGACAGCATAACAAAGACTCGGCTGTGCTACTGCACAGCAGAGCCAACCATGGT
Source organism: Pelochelys cantorii (assembly GCA_032595735.1). NCBI lineage: Eukaryota > Metazoa > Chordata > Testudines > Trionychidae > Pelochelys > Pelochelys cantorii. Next base: position 71,248,405 of record CM064329.1, read on the forward strand.
ATCACTATGTCATTGAAACAAAACCAATGTGTTACCTGATGTGAAACTATACGGGGGAGGGGGATCAACTGGCAACCACAGATACAACTGCCAAACAACACTGCAAACAACCATTACCACATTACCACGGCAATGTAATGTAATGTCTTTCTGGGGAATCTCATAAGGATAGATGCTATTGACAAGCAAGATGAGCCCATGTGCACTTCTTGGGATTCTTCCCAGTTGATGTAACCTTCCCCGTCTTTCAGCTTGGGCAGTCAATTGTTCTCCAAGTTCCTGAAAGAATAGGATCCCATCAGCAGATTTCATATGGGTGCCATGGTATTGATTGTTCACACACAAAGTGTATGTGTGCAGGGTGGGAAGTGGTTGCTGATACAACTGATGAGCGATTGCTGTTTTCACAGTAGGAGGCATCTTATCAGGTTTGGTTAAAAAAAGCAAGACATAAAGGAAGACATGTCTCATTTGCCTCTGCCCTGCACCTTGTGTAGTCACTTACACCTGTGCAAAATTAGAATAAAATGCTCCTATTCTGATCTGGCAGCACATGGCCTAGGTGAACCTGGTGCTTAGGGCCCAACACCATTCCTGTTTTAAATCAATGCTAGTTTTATCACTGACCACAATGGAAGGAAGATCAGGCTTTTAGTTTAGTGTTAACAGCTATTTAAAAATCCTCATGCTTTCCAACAACTGAAAGGCCCTTACAAAAATCCAAACAAACATTCACACATGCAACACTGGAAGTCAGCTTGAGTTACAAACACAGGAAATTAAATACAAAACTATGTTACAATAGCAAGGAGGATCGGACTTAAATCAACCCAAACAAGGGCATACACAGTTCAGGTTCCACTCTGCACCACTGTTCCCTGTAAGTCTTTGTCTACACTTAACAGTTTTAAGTGCAGCCAAGGTAGCACTTTAAACTGAAAGTGTGGCCATGGCATGAGCCCTGGGATGGAGGTCTCCAAGTGCTCTACGTAAACCCCCTCTGTGAGGGGAGTAGTTGCTCCCAACACTCTAACCTGATTCACACTGGCGCTTTACAGCACTGTAACTTGCTGTACTAAGGGGGGTATTTTTTCACACCCCATGAGCCAGAAAGTTACAAACCTATAAAGTACCAGTGTAGACTCAGCCTAAGCTGTGCACTTGTGTAGCCGCACAGAACAGATTCAAATCCCACCCAGCTGATTAGCAAAACATCCACAGCTAAGTTTTGTTCCTACTGGTGGTGCACATTTGTACATGCCTTGGTGCACATAAAATAATTCTGCACATGAATGGAAAAAATCTGCACATGAAAAGATTAGAGGGAAAATTGCTCTGTACAAACTTTCTGCTCCCGCCCCCAATCTAAGCACTTGTCTACATACAAAAATTATAGCACTTTAGATAACCCACATAGTGTGGCTACAAGTATACCAGAAAGACGGTATACTGCTTTATATAAGTATAGCTATTGTCATTTGGGTGGGCAGTAAGCTACAGCACTCTAAGGGTATCTCTATACTGCTGTCACTTCTGAGGCACAACAGAGGTGTCACTGTGCTGCTGTACAGAGCATCTACACTATGGTGCTACAACAGAAGGAGGCTGTCCATCAAGATAGTTAATCCACCTCTGACAAGCATTAGTTACATTGACAGAAGAATTATTCCATCAATCTACCTGTAGCTACACCAGGTATTAGGATGATCTAACTACGGTGTTCAGGGCACAATTTTCACAGCCCTGCGTGACGTAGATAGGACAGTCTAATTTTTAATTTTAGAGTAGGCTTCAGTCACCTTTATACCATTATAACTGCATCCACACTAGGGGTTGTCCTGGTATAAATATACCAGTAACTAAAGTAGCCATCCTGGTACAAAAGCTGTATGTGCCGACTGGGCCTTAGTACCTTCCCCTGATGTGCCCTTATAAATTATAGCAAATAGACTACTATCCTCTAACATCCCACACACCCTTCTAAGAACTCTCCCCTCCCGCTCGCCAAATCCATAAACACACTGGGGTACGATTCCCACATATCTAATTTCTAGTAAACGGATCCCTGAGGGCCCCGCCCTCTGCCCTGCCTCTTCCCCCAAGGCCTGGCCCAGGACCCACACTTCTCTCAAGGCCCCACCCCTTCTTGGCCTTTTACCTGGGTACCTGACAATCATAAGTGGCAGCTGGACACAGAAGCCAAAAAATGGACTGTCTGGGTAAAATGCAGACAAGTGGCAACCCTATACTGGGGCCAATTAAAGGTAATGTATAGCCTCAGCTCTACATGGCCTAGCTTGTGGGCTTGTGTTAAGGCAGGAACTTAACCTAGCTTTCAGTTTGTATTTTATGTCCTTAGTCCAAGGTTACCCACTTGCTTTTCTCCTTTAAGCTTTACTGGGACAAAAACAATCAAACATTTCATATGAGAACGTTGTTATGAGATTTCCATCTATTACATTGTGGCACAATTCAACAACTAGCTACCAGAGTTATCTGAGGCCATACTTCTTTAAAAAAAAGACTCCCAAGTTCTGAACATTTATCTGGAGCACCTGCATAAAGTCACATGTCTACTACAGCAGAAGGGCTCGCAAAGTTAAACAATGTCCCCTCGCTTGCTCTGTCTGAGTAAATACAGACCATATTGGAGTAAATAAACAGCCAGGCAGTGTCCCAGACAATGGGCCTTGGCGATGAATTAATAAACTCTGCCTCTTGCATTAGCAGAGTGTGACTGGAACTGGCAGCAGTCCCTGGCTGGAGTCCAGAAACTATTATTACTAGACAGAGCCAAAGGAGACTTGGCACGAAGCAGGGCCCACAGCTGGAGATTAGGTAACAGAGTCAACGCTGAGCTGCCAGGGCGTTGGTCACCCTGCTTGAAAAAAGGGTCAAAATTTTGTTTTTGTGGCTCATAGTCACATATGCTGCCTACCTCCAAAACTCATAGGGCACGTCTACACAGCAGGGCAAAAGTCGAATTAAGCTACGCAACTGGAGCTACGTCAATTGCATAGCTTAAGTCAAAATAGCTTAATTCGGCTTTTGGCGCTCTCTACACAGCAGGAAGTGGAAGGAAGAACATTCTTTCTTCGACTTCCCTTACTCCTCATGAAATGAGGGTTACAGGAGTTGGAGTAAGAAGTCCTCCAGATCGACATTATTTCAAACTAATGGTTTGCAATGTAGACATGCTGTTTGTTATTTTGGAATAATGTCACTTATTCTGAAATAATGCTGCTCTGTAGACATAGCCCTACTGATTCAAGCTATAATTCTCAGTAGATTTTTCTTTGTAGAACTGGATCTGTCATGCCAAACCCATAAAGCTACCAATACTCCTGCTTAACCAAAGCATTATGGCATCCTCTGACATAAATGTGCACCATCCATTTCCGTCCTGCCATCCAACATGAGACTCTGTTGATTCAAAGATTTCTGATGCCCTATAACACATAGCTGTGCCGTATTTGAAAATGGAAGGTGCTTCCATGAACTCTAGGAAAAGAGGTGGCAAGGCTCCTTTTTTGTAAAGAAAAGCTTAATTGAGATTGACCTCTTGCTTCCTGGGGCTGACAAGGACTTGGAGCATGACAGAGGCATTTGGATCAACCTCTGGAGGGGGAAGCACCTTACATGAATCTGCAGTGATCTCCTACTCATTGAAGAGAGATGCTGTCAGGGCATCTCTCCAGGAGATTCCCTGGCCCTCACAGCTGAAGGAAAGTAAATCCAAAGCACAGCCTTTAGTAAGTGAGTGGTGGGGCTGCTGGCACAAATGCCTGGCCCCTGGGCAACGGATGGAGGGAAAGGAGGGACCTTGGGTGGAAGTAGTGGGACTGCAGGCCAGCCTCCCCCAGCCAGCCTTTTAGTGCTACCTGGCCCTTGCTGCCAAGTGCTCTGGCAGCAATTTTAAGGGCCTGGGGCAGCTGCCCCTTTTTGCACCCTGTCCGAATCAAGATTCTAGCCATCACCATCACTACTGCAGCAGCATCTGGGAGCTCTGAGCTGTTTTAAGATGCCCAGAGGCTCCTGAATAATTGCCCCCTATGCCTTTCCTGTCAGCATCCCTGGGGAGCTGTAACTTGTAAATATAGAAATATAGAGAATAGATGTGGATTCTTAATAACAAATAATAATAAAAGGGTGCTACAAGGAGGAGGGAGAAAAATTGTTCTCCTTGGCCTCTGAGGATAGGACAAGAAGCAATGTGCTTAAATTGCAGCAAGGGAGGTTTAGGTTGGACATTAGGAAAAACTTCCTAACTCTCAGGGTGGTTAAACACTGGAATAAATTGCCGACAGGGTTGTGGAATCTCCCATCACTGGAGATATTTAATAGCAGGTTAGGCAGACACCAGTCAGGGATGATGTAGATTCTAGACAGGGCTTGGTCCTGCAGGAGGGCAGGGGACTGGACTCAGTGATCTCTTAATTCCTTCCAGTTCTATGAATCTATAACAGAAGGCCCTCACCCTGTCTCCAGAGAAAACTCTGTTTGCAGCTGAGGTCTTTGCAACAGATTATGAACATTTTGCCAATACCAAAGATATCTTCCAATTAATCAATACTTACACACATGTAAACAAGGATGATGACACTGACCTTTTTGAAAAGCACTTTGAGATTTAAGAATGAAAAGTTTGATCTAAGAGCTAGGATAATACCTAATAATCATTATTTTATTAATGATACATTGTGCACATTGGAAAATGTAGGGAGAAGTACAAGACTGAGGCCAACTTTTTCATGAAATCACAGAGCAAATCTTAGAGGCACTTCCAATGAGGGGACATTTGTGTGCAGCCACCATTGGTGACTTGCGGTAGCTCTCGGAAGGTGCACTGTCTTCCTATGCTCCCACCAAAATTGTAATTGCTAAATGGGGTGCCCCCACATACTCCCTCCCTATCCCTCTGAGTCCCTCCCTAGATCTCCTCCCCCCGCAGACATTGGCCCCCACTGGCAGTCACCTCTGGGCCAGGACTTGGAGAAATAGTGGTTTTGTGTATACGTAGGGGAGGGCAGCTATTGGTTTGCAGATTCCAAGCAAAAGGAGTTTCTAAACAGATATGTATGTAACCAGTTTAGCTGGGAAAAGAATAAACCGAAGGGCACAAAAACCAGAAATACTTGCTTGTGCAGCAGTGTTCCCTCCTTTTCTTCCCATCTCCTAGGAGGACATTTGAACAAGTTTGATGGAAATAGGAATAAGAAGACATGTTAAAGGAATGTTTCTCTTTTCACAATCTGCAGGAAGAAGTAATCAGCAATCCTTACAAATGGTGCCCTGAACCTCTCTTCATCTGTCCCTTTTTCCAAAATGATCTTCTGTCCTTTGGCCATAACTAGTGAGAGGCTCAAACCTGATCCTGAAGTTGAAATCCATCTTCTTCCATCCACATTTTGGTTGGATATATATTTGGATTCGTGCATCAAAACCACTTTTAATGGTTTTAGTTCCAGGTCAGATCCAAAACCAGAGGGACCTATTTTTTGATCTGCTTCTGGTATGGCCCAAGATGGGGAAAATCTTCAAGAACATCTTGAGCTCATAAGATTGCCAATATTTTGGGTTGAAATCTCACATGAAGATTTGCAAGATTTTGATGCCATCAAATCCAAATGCTAGACCTGGCTCAGCTTCTGACCCTAATCTAAACCATATGCACTGCAGAGCTGAATATCGTAAGTGTGGCTCATTTCTATTCAGACCATTCCTCTGTTCTACTTTTCATTCCTTCTCTCTCATGTCCTCCTCTTTTTTCTCCTCCTCTTATGTGGTATGTTTTTGTTTCTTCCCTTTTGTTCTCTACTTGCTTCTCTTTGGGTACATCTAGATTACATGCCTCTGCTGACAGAGGCATGTAAAATAGGCTACCCGACATAGTCAATGAAGCGGGGATTTAAATATTCCCGGCTTCGTTAAAATAAAAATGGCCGCCACGCTGTGCCGGCTCAGCTGATCGTCGCCACAGCGCGCGAGTCAAGACACGGATCGGTCGACAGGGAACACCTTTGTCGACCGATCCCCTTATGCCTCGTGAAACGAGGTTTACAGGAGCGGTCGACAAAGGCATTCCCTGTCGACTGATCTGCGTCTTGACTTGCGCACTGTGCCGACGATCAGCTGAGCCGGCACAGCGCGGCGGCCATTTTTATTTTAATGAAGCCGGGGATATTTAAATCCCTGCTTCATTGACTATGTCGGGTAGCCTATTTTACATGCCTCTGTCGGCAGAAGCATGTAATCTAGATGTACGCTTTGTGACAGATCCCCCATGCTTTAGAAAATGGACTTGTGGACACAGATATGCCAAACTCAAAGGTCTTTGGACAAATTATCTCATAATCCACTGGGTCTGTATATCTTACTTTGGTGTATGTATCATTTGTGTGTGTAAAGTTAGATATATGAAGTATGGAATGGTTTATGGTTTTAAATGTGCAAATGAAAGCCATCAAAGGTGTTACCCTCAATGTCTAGACGACCAATTGTAAACACCCTGTTTTGTCCTTCAAGTCTTAGCAGTGGTTGGTCTTAGGAAGTCACAGGTCCACCCCAACTGGAAGGGCGGACCAAGCCCCAGACAGCAAGAAGGCGAGTGTGGGTGGCTTTGTCTGCACCCTGGGAAGCACCCTCAAGGGGTCATCTCTGACCTCACCCCTGCACAGTGAGCAGGGTGGTGAGAAGCCCCAGAAAGCAAGAAGGCAAGTGTCAGTGGCTTTGCAGTCCAGGAAGCACCCCCAAGGGGGTCATCTGTGACTTCACCCTGTCACACTCTTCTTTTTTCCTACCCCACAATTGCTTCTTAATTCCTCTTTCCCTTTTTCCTTGTTCCCTAGTTTTCCCATTCTTCCTTTTCTACATCTTTATGCTTTGTTCTGATAAAGAGTGGGATGCTTCTTTTAATATTTGTTTCTTGGATACAGGCAGCACTGTTTTCTTATGGAAATTCAGCTTCACTGAAGCCCTGCGATGGTCATTCTATACAACCCTGAAAGTAATTTTTTAAACTACATTTTACTTTGGTGAACACAATGCTCATTAGAAGGGGCTAACCAGAGTGGATTAAAGACTAACATGTTCTACTCAGGGCTAGCAATAGACTTCACCAGGCCCTGGGCAATGTGGCAGGGGGTATTGCTCTGACCCCCCCAGAGTCTTGGGCACAAAGGGCAGGGCTAGGAGCAGCCAGCCCTCAGCGCTGCCCAAACTGCACCATGTGGGGCTCTGGCAGTGATTTAAAGGGCCTTGAGACCTGAAATTACTGAGCCCCGAGGCGGCATCCCTGGTTCTATGTAGCTTCATAGCAGGTACAGGATAGCATGTGGCAGCACAAGCTCTTCCCACACCAACTTACGTAAGCTTGACCTGAACTGATCACTTTAAAGTAATACTACCACTAGCTGTTAAATAGCACTTTTCATCAATAGTTCTCAAATCACTTTACGGAGGAGATATGTTTCATTATTCCCATTTTACAGATAGGGAAACTGAAGCAGAGAACAAAGCCTTGAATCCAGCACTTCTGACTCCTAGTCCATTGCTCTATGCATTTGGTCACATTGCCTGCCCAGGACCACATTGTGACCATGCACATTCAGTCACTTGTCTTCTGAGATTGCAATCAAGAATGCAACATTGTGCTGACTTGTGATACAGGCCTCTGTCTACTACAAACTTGACTAAGGCCACAACTTTATTTTGCATTATTAGCTGTTCAGTAGCCAATGAAACATCTTTGGGTTAATATCGACCTTAGTTGAAGTCAAATTGATCCCCTACTAGCCAAAAGCTCTCTCTCTCTTTATCAATACCTCTGAACTATTGAATCCTTCAAAAGCAAAGGTGTGGAATTATGTCTCTTATTTTTTAAATTAAAATTAAGTGTTACAATCAGCACAATCAGCAAAAGAACTGCTTTCAGTTACCCATGGGATAGATGTGGTTCTTTTTTCTCCTTAAATAACCCTAAGTTTGATAAACATGGGCATTGCCTGCTGGTGTCTTCAAAGAGCAATGCCTAGAGAGAAAACCCAAGTGGAAAATGAAATTCAGAAGAACTAATAAAACACTTTCTGAAGGGTTTGAATCTCTCATTCCAAAGAAAACAAAGAGGTCAAATGACCTTTCAACCTCATCCTTCTTTTTTTTCTGAGACATTAAGAAAAACATTCTGAAAACAATGAGTGTTCGCTCTAATTGTCCCTCCCCTACATCCTAGCTCCTGCCAAAAGCAACATTTCAATGTCCATGGAGTGTGGGGGTTGGGAGCAAATGACTAAGCCAGGCAACACTGGCTTTCACACATCAGCGACTACACTGTCAACCAGACCCATGGAGGCTCAAGGTGAGGGTGTCAGGCACACAGACTATTACTTTTACTGAGTTAGTGCAGTACCTGAGATATTGTAATCAAAGTGGGCTGTTGAAAACATTTGTCAGCAGCATTCAGACTGATAGGTCAAAGGGTAAGAAAAGGGCTACATGGAGGTAAAGTGACATTTCAAACTTTGCCCAATAACTACCAAACATCTATTCATATGACTAGTGGAAATTTTCCTTGGTTATACAGACAAGATCTGTCCTAACCTACGTCTAGAATGGCTTTGGTGGCAATGATTTCTTATTTCTTTATATTACTGTGGTGCTTAGGTGCCCCCATCATAGACCAGGACCTCATTGTGCTAGGCTCTATTCAAATACAGAACAAAAAGAGGGTCCTTGACCCAGTCTAAATAGGTGAGAGGACTGGTTTAAAAATAACAGAATGTTACTTTTGTAGTAGTGCTTTTGAATGGAAGAGGTTTCCTGGGTCAGTTTGCACCACTGCTTTCTTGCAATAGGAGCTGGAGAATATCTGCTGTAACATGTTTCCAGGTGCAAAAGGAATCTAGATGTTACAGACTGAATTCACTCTAGCATCTGGATCATGTTCTACTGGGCAATCTTTTGGAATATTTCTGCACTAATTGCTCTGAGGCCATCTAAGAGAGGCCTCCCCCTTTCACTTTCATTATCAGTGATTCCAAGTTCGGAGCCCAATGGTCTATTTCATTCCTACCTGTGCAAGCAACTAGGATATTTCTGACCCTGACACTAACTGTGTTGTTGACAAGTTGTTGACGCCTTCTCTGCATCGGAGAATTTTTACCAAAAAACCCCACCATTGCTCACTGGCACCACTGGTGTTAGCAAGGTAAGTGCTCCTAAGTAGACAGGTCTGTGGCTTCAGCAACTGTTTTCACTACTCTGCTGCTGAAGCTGGAGAGCTATCTGCATTAGGCCACCCAATCTTGCTAACTCTTGGGCTGCTGCCTTATTTTTGTAAAAATTCTCCAGTTATATACAGCGCTTTACCTTTTGGGCCCACTTCAAATGTGGATAATAACACTTATCTAGCTTTGTAATGGCCCGTAGTGGCAAAAAGCTCTATATCCCTTTATTAGTCCCTCTGAGCTATTCAGTCCCTTGAAAGTATTACCTAGCTTTGTAAAGTGCTTTGAGATCACTAGATGAAAGATGCTGGGAATGGTCTATAAGTGCAACATAGCAGTAACTTGCTGCAGCTCCATTGAGACTCAAGCTATGTCTATATTTTCTCTTTTTCGTTGTCAATGGCACTAGCAAGTACAAGGAAGGACCAGAACAGTTTCTACAGTTCTTTGGAACCACAATGCAAAAGCAGTGACCCTGGGAACCTACCTCATCATTCCTAATAAGCACATGAGTGGGTTTAGGTACTAGGGTGGGAGCGGGGGAGGAGGTTAAGAAGGTTAAATAAACAATTCTTCTAGGACCTTTTTGTTACCCTTGAGATTTATTACTACTGTGCAGTAGGCATTTCTAAGGCAAAGTGCAATTTTGTGGTTCTTCATCAAGACTCAGATTCAATATATAAAAAAGAAACTTGGAGCTGAGCTTTTGTGAGCCATGTTCAGTTCATTAAGCAATGAGTCAGCCTTGGTTTTGTGGCAGAGAATGCAGCTTTTTCTTAAAGGTGGGATCAAGATGCCCCATTTCACTATAATTTACGTCTCATCTGTGCCACATGACAAAATTAATATTTACCTTCATCCTGCACAAACCCCATATTCTCTCACTTTTGTTACTATACATTATTTATGTTAGAAATGCTGAATCATGACATTGAGGTTAAACAAAATGGTATTTATGGTTAAAGTAAAAATTATTCCCACATCACTGTAAGATCCCTTTATTATTATTTTCCTTGTGTCTTTATGTATTATGTTTTGATTACCGTTTAAAGAGTGCATTGGCCTTGGTCCTCTGATTAACGACGAATTACACCTTTAGTGAATTGAATGCTTGTTAGATGGTGCTTGTTTAACTGTCTTTGGAATGGAGGTCTCTGGTATATCTAAACAACAAGAACCACAGTAGGGCCACAGTGCTAGCTTCCTACACATAGCCCCACTAATGTGCCAGTTGTTGCAGAGTGACTCCTCTTGTGGTGAGAAGGTAGTGATTTTCTAAGACCATTCAGTCTTTAGCCTTATTGAGGCTACAAATAAGGGGACAAATTGTAGTAGTGTGACAATGGCATCTGTCAGCGTAGTAATGGAAGAACCTTAAATGAGTCAGAGATTCTGTTCAGCTAAGGATCCCAATGCTTGAAAGCATATCTGAAGCTTATTCTGACAGCCTGAATCTTCTGGTTTACAAAACTGGGCTGGAAGTCTCATTAGAAAAGGCTCTCCCTTGAGAATTCTAGTACTTCTGGGTTTTTTATCCAGCCATTAATACCAGAAGAATAGCCAGTCTCACTGTATTTTGGTACTTTGGCTTCCAGCAAGAAATAGGGTTGCCAGATGGTTTCAACAAAAATACCAGATACACTTGACATTACATCACCATCTATATTACATCTTATTTAAAAAATACCGTACATTTATATTTTCTCATTTATATTTTCTCAATTTGTTTCCCGGACAGTAAGCTCAAATAGTGGATTATCCAGTTCAAAACCGGACACCTGGCAACCCTAGCAAGAAACCAGGTGTACAGAAGCAGCAGTGAATCTGAAAACTAAATCTTTATCATAACTTTTGAACCTCATAAAAGGTTCAGTTTGAGGTGAAAGTTAGGGTTAGTTGAACCAATTCACTTATTTATTGTCCACGAAGAACTGGACTTGGACCATCGACTCATTCCACATATTTCATCATGGCTGTCACACAATAATTAAGTTAGATCACTACCAGCCTGGTGCGATTAAACCGAGCAATCTGGGGCAAAAGGTCTATTTCCTATCACCAATCACTTGAGCCCCCTGTGATTTTCATTTTTACTTTGTCCTAAATTTGACCTGCAGCAGCCATTCTGTGTTTTGAACCAAAGACTCATGCCAATACACTCACACCACCCCTGCTGCCAGCGAGGCATTCTGACCACGTACAACATTCTGTCAAAGCAAGTAAGTAAAATGAATATATGCAATCAGATTCCAAGCTGATGTTTAAGGTGTGAAAACTGAGGGAGGGAGTCTAAGTGTAAGGTTGGCCCCTTATTGAAACTTAGTGGTGGGGGTCTAGTGGGGGCATCCCTCAGTAGCAAAAGAAAGGAGAAGGGTTGAAGGAAAGGGAAAGGGAAAACCAAAACCCTGGGACTGAGAGTCCCCAAAGGCAATGGGGAGAGACCAATGCTCCAGCTCAGCCTGATTGACAGGGCGGACAGGCTAATGAGGGAGTCAGGAGGCCTGGTGAGGTCCCATCCTCCATGTGGGCTGAGCTAAGGAGAAGGCAGGAGCCAGGCTATGCTGGCCAGATTCAGAAGGGCCAGAGAGGGCAGCCTGAGCAGAGCAGAGCAGAGCAGAGCAGAGGAGCACCAGCCAGAGACAGAGGAGCTGGCCTGGGGGCTGCGCTGGAGGCCGAGCAGCAGCAATGCTGAGGCAGAACAGACGTAGGGCTGGAGTAGTCTGTAGCTGGGGACTCTGGGCAATGAGCCCAGCACAAGGAGACACCCCAGCCAAGAGGCCTTTCAGGCCAGACTTGGAGAGGGGTCATAACCTCAAAGTGGGGGAAGGGATGCTGGCAAGAAGAGTCCTGCCACCTAGAGCTGAAGGTTTTTTAGCAAGTGTCTGACTCGCAGCATCCCTTCAGCACAGGCAGTGCCTGGGCAGGAGGCCTGGGACGTAAGAGGAATAGACTGTGACCTGTTCTTACGTTCCAGAGATGGCTGTTTGCAATGTCCGGGTGCCCCGAGAGGGAGGAAGTGATTGATGTCTTTTCCTTTAACCCTTCCCATTTTCCCTCATTTTTTAAATTGACTGCTGTTTAATAAAATGTATTGGCTTTGTAATGATCAGTGGGTCAATGAAGCACCCACAGCAGAGAGAACACTCTGGAGTGGGAAAACACTAGCCTCTGCCCTAAGTGACCATGACAAGGTCGGGGATCAAGCCCCTGCCCCGCCTCAGGAATCCTGGGCTCAGCCTAGTTGGGATTACAAGGACTCTGCCACACAGGCAAGTGGAAGAGGAGCCCTTAAAGTTGCAGGGCAATGGGTTGGGAGCAAGGACTCTGATCCTTTCCATAGCCAATTCCATCAGGTAAAACAAAAGGAAAAAAATTATTTAGCACTTTAAAGACTAACAAGATAGTTTATGAGGTGATGAGCTTTCGTGGGGCAGACCCACTTCCTAAGATCATATTCTGAAAGAGAATTGGCATGACCATATGTAACATTCAGAATATGATCTGTAGAAGTGGGTCTGCCCCACGAAAGCTCATCACCTAATAAACTATCTTGTTAGTCTTTAAAGTGCTACATAATTTTTTTTCCCTTTTGTTTTACCAAGATCAGACTAACACGGCTACCTCTCTATTACTTTAAATTCCATCAGGGTTGTGCATAAGCCAAGAAAGGTCCCCACAATAGCAGGACCAAGCCCTCACTTACATAGTTTTACATTTTGTAACTTAAATGCTGATGGGCTGAAAGACAGAGGTGCACCAGGAAAAGCAACATGCAGGAGGATAGGCTTTAACTTATATTTTTTTATGCTTTCTACCTACCAACTTAAACCCCCTTGCACCCTCCTAATGATGTGTAAGTGATATCACCTCACACATCACCTCTGAACTTGGCCCTTTGTTTCATGGTTTGTCAGAGACACTTAAGAATAAGATCTACTAGTAAATGAACAGAGATAACTGAAGACCATAGGGAAGCATTTCATTGGACTCTAGTCCATACAACCTTCCAAAAAAACTTCTCATCTTAATGAAAATGGAACATGAAAAATGAATACAAACTTCCCATTCTAAATTGGCCTGAGGCTCAGAGAACATTGCCCAATTACCTTTAGGAGAAAGGGCAATTTCAGACATTAACATGCCATAGAAATTTCAGGTGTGGGGCATTTTACTGCAAAACCAACATTTCTCACAGAGTAAATTGAGTCAGCAAGTGTCAGATGGCTTGGTAACTGCAGACAGAAGTGTTGCTCCTGACCTGCAGCTGACCCTTGGACCTCTTCACTGCTGCTGCAATGCCCTTTTCTGAGTAAGTTCATAGCCCTGAGTTTTTAATAAGATGGCTTCTAGTGCATCTCTGCTTCATTAGGCAATGTATAATTGCTAAAAGAGGCAGATGCGCTTAGCAAATTGCAGTCTAATGAATAAACTAACCACTTTTTCCAGCTTTATCCATGGTCACTCAGCCTTAGATGGGACTCCAGTTTGCAGCTGAAGGGGCTCTTGTTCTTATCTCTGGCCTAGAGCAGATAGTGATTAGGCTTGTTCCTTGAAGCAGAACCCAGTTGCAAAACAAATGAGCAGACTGTGAGGCACGAATAAATTATACATTGTGATGACTTTTTCAGGAGGCTAGTATAACTTCAGATGAACCTGAAAGTGTATTAAACCTCATTAACTGTTAATTTCAATGATAGTATTTTACATTTCTCTTGGCCTTGTCTTGGAAGCATCTCAAAGTTCCTCATAAAAGTTACTTTTAAATGTGAATTAATTACGGTTCAGCACATCTGTGAAGTAGGGCTTTTTAAAACACATTTTACAGATGGGGATGATGAGAGAGAGAGAGAGAGGCTAAAGAGAGTGACTTGCCCAAAGAGACCCTGTAAGTCATTGACACAGCCAGGGGTAAAACCCAAGTCTCCAGCCTAATGTTCTCCTATTGTTCTTGTGATGACACATCATATCTTTAACCAGAGTAACTGTGTGGAGGCATGAGGAGTTTAAATGGGGCTGGGAAAAGAACAGCATGATAGAATGTGTGAGACAAGCCTACACGAATCCTGAAAAGCCTCTGATTTGCTCAGGGGATGGTGAATTTTAGAGTTTGTAAACCTCTGCATTTTATACTCTTACCACACTGCCATGCCCTTGCCCCCACCTCAGCTTCGTGGATGAGACAGAGTAGTATTCCTATGTTTTCATAGCCATATGATAAACCTCAATTTAGATAACTGGATGTACAGAGAGACCCTGGGATTTGGGGTTCAGAAATTGTACTGCAAGGCAGTCATATAGTCATTTCCCCTGTTTCCAAGGCTTTATCATGAGGTGGTCAGTGCTTGGCTGTGTACTCTATCCCACTCTGCATTTGAGACTTTATCCTGACATCAGTAAGTGTGGGGATAAACACACTCTTCACCACCTTGTAAACAACACTGCAAGTACGCAGATAGACATTAGCCCCATTTCTGAACCTCTGAACCAATGGTGGGATGAGGATTGCCTCCATAAAGGCAGGGCTCTGAAGTAGGAGCACAAAGTCAAAGAAGCAGGAGCCTCTGAGTCCAGAGTTAATGCCGCAATTCAGTGGAGAAAGGAACAAATATAAAAACAGTTAGAAATCTGCACTTTCTGACTGTCTCCACAAAGTGCTCCTGCCGTTCCCAACAGTGCTAGAGTAGAGGTGAATTTACAGTGCAGTGGGAGCATTAACACAGTTAATGTTTAACATTATTATTACCTCATCTTCCAGGGGCTCCTTCTAAACATAACAATTGACAACAGGCTCCTGACAGTTTGGAGGAGACCGACCTCAGCCCTAAGACTATGATGAACATGATTTCCCTTCCCCCTCTGTTTTGATTTTCTGCTCTGTTACCCCAGAGCCTTGGCTGGCCATGACCCCTGGCTGCTTTTTCTGTAATTACCAGCTCCTGCCAGATTTACTGTGGAAGTTAATGTCTGTTCCAGCCAAGTCAGCCCTCACTATTACATTCTGTGAGACTGTAACCCCTTCATTACAGGCAACAGTAAAATAAATAAAGTAATAAAGCTTATAAAGGCCCTGCAGAAGGTTTTACACTATTTGATGAGAGCGTTGAGTTAACACTGTTGCTCCGATCATTAGCTTTCCCTGTGTAGGTGTGTGCTGAGGATTCTGCTCTGAGGATTTTCTAGTCTTGAAAAGCACAATAAGTGCTGATGAGTGGGGAGAAAAGAAATTTCATGGAGATCTTTGAAAAATCTTCAGTTTTTCCCCAGCCTGTGAAATTTCTGTGGGTCTTTCCTTTAGAGTCTATGAAAGAAAGCTTGGATGGGAACTTCCCCAATAAATGAACATTCTTCAGGTTTGTCTTCCAGCTCTGTAGGGATTTTTATAGGGAAATTTTTTAAATGACCTAAGAAGCATGCCTTGCTAAAAACTGAGAGGCTCGAGCTCTCATAGATCTCTCTCAGAAACAAATGCCAGAATTTATGCACATCCATTAGGAACACCTCTCTCTGGCCCCACACATTTTGCCTTAGGTCTAGTTAATCCCGGCAAACCATGGATTGCAACTATTGCAATATTGCACAGGCTTTTAAACAGGTTTACACAAGATTATACATGCTTGATCTTAGCCAAAAGTCCAAATGGATACAAACAAAGGCTAGATTCTGATCCAAAGTATGTTGCAGTAAATCTCCAGTCAATAGAGTTATTCCATGAGTGTAAGCTCAGAATCTGACCCATGGCCTATACCAAGGGGTGGGCAATAATTTTTGACCAGGGTCCCTGGGCCACCTGGGAAGGGGCGGGGCCTCGGGTGGAAGGGGCAGGGCCAGAACATTTCCGTACTTCCCCATCCACAGACCCTGATGTCTGTGGGTGGGGGAGTGCATGAAGTCTTTGTCCCTGCACCCCCACCAAAAGAACCACTGTTCTGAACAGCTGGCGGTTCCCTCAAGGCAATCGCACCGCTGTGGTGGGAGACTTTGCGTGCTCCCCCATTCCCCCAGGCCCTGATTAGCCTGGGGGTAGAGGGAAGAGTGAAGTCTCTCCCTCCTTGCCCTCTGGCATGCAGTGCTTAGAGTCATCAGCCAGGGTTGACTCCAGTGTTCCCTCTAAGATTTTCCACCCATGAGTGGAGTGAATTTTGTCTTGTGCACCAGTATTGAGTTCATGTGGCTTGTTTGGACATGTGCCACTGTGGCACCCAAGTTATTAATATCTTATAAACCTCTCCCTCTTCCTTCTGCTGCCATGTATCCTCCCCTCTCCTCACCCCATCTGCTCCCCTGGTGCCTGCTGCCCCCCACCCCTCGCCCTCCTCTGCTGTCTTGGCTCCTGCCCTTCTCACTCTCCTCAGCCCTTTGGGGACCTGCCCCCCTTTGCCTACTCCTTGACCCCTGCACCCACCCTTCTCTTCCCCCTGTGCCCACTCCCCTTCTAGCCCCACTCTGATCATCTGTAGCTACCCCTCCCTATCCCGTCTCCTAATGCCTCCCTCTACCCACCTGTCCTGCCTCTCTCCTCTGTCACCCGTCTCTCCCCTCCATGTGTCTACCCTTCTGCTTCACCACAACAATCCCCTGGCACCTGCACCTTCCCTTACCACTACACCTTCCTCGTGCCTCCCTCTTCCCTCACTGCCCCTGGCCTCCTTGCCCTCTTTCTCCCTGGTGCCCAGCCCTCACCACCCTCTGCCCCAGGTTCTCCTCACGCCCCCGTATGCCCTCTCACATGACTTGCTCCATCCCCTGCCTTCCTCATGCCCATCCCTCCTTTCAACACCTCTTCTGCTGGCACCCACTCCTCCTCTCTCCTCTTCTTCCCCATTGTCCCTCCCCTCTCCTCACCCAGCATCACCCTGTCCCCTCTCTTCTTTCATCTCCACTGACACCTTCCCTCCCCTCCCCGCTCGTACCCTTTTCCTCTTGGCCCCCTGGCATTTGTCTCTCCTCCACCCTGCCCCTTCATGCCTGCCCCTTTCTTTGCCTGCCCTGGTTCCCTCCTCTCCCCTGAGCACAAACCCCTTTCTCTCCTCACCCACCACCCCCTTAGTTCTCCCCCTGCCCCTTCCCTAGTTTTCTACCTTTGATGTGGAAAGCAGTTTGCTGGGGCTGGAGCTAGGGCCATGGTGCTATTTTTAGCACCGTGGTCCTGGCCCCAGAAGCCCCTGCAGCCACAGCCACAGCCACTCATCACCAGGAACCCTACAGGCCACTGGCTGCCACTACCACCTTTCACCTTCCATTCCAGCAGGAAGGTGAGCAGTGAATGCTTCTGCACAGCTCTGAAAATGACGTGGGTGGACCTAAAATTTTTAATCCACGGCCGCACAGGCGCACAGCTTAGAGGGAACACTGGTTGACTGAAGCACCACATGCTTCCCTGTCCTTAGGCCCTGATTGGCCTGATCAACCCACTTGGCGGGCCAGATTCGGCCTGCAGATGTCCTTTTGCCCATACCCCTGACCTATACTGATGCTCCTATCATTGCTGCAAACAACCCACAAACTCTAACAGCCTGGGAGACAAAGGGATCACTGAAGTACTAGCTTTAGTCTGATCTATTACAAGAGAGAGACACTATGAATAATCTACACAGATTCGTAGTAGCACATCAGTGACAAACTTTTCACATTAATGCTACAGATAGACAGCAAAGCTCATGGCAGCTAGCACATTGTTGGGAATATCTATCATTCTGCTCAGAGGGGTAGCTGTGTTCGTCTGTAACTTAAAAAACAACAAGAAGTGGGTTATGCCCATGAAAGCTCATGATATCATCTATATTTTTTGTCAGTCTCTAAGGTGCTACAGGACCATTCATTGTTTTTTAAGTTTTTGTCATTCTGCTCTTCACTGAGGCTATCAGAACTCACAGCGGCAGCTTGCGGGTCTTTGAGAGGAAATGGCGTCCAGAGCACCAGCAAGGACTTGACAGTGGGCTTCTTCCTACTCTGGCCCACATCGAGATCAGGCCTAGGCAAAACACCTTCTGCGGGCCTGATCCAAGCCACCAGATTCAGCCCGCAGACACAGCAGGGAGTCCCCAGGCAGACTCTCCTGCTTGCCCTGCCCCCACATGCTGCTCAGAAAAGTGGCTGCCAGCCCATTTGTGTTTCACAAACCATGAGCTGGGGGTTGGGAGCAATGGTGCTTCATGGCTGCTCCCACCCCCAGCACAATCCCATTGGCCAGAAACTGGCCAATGGGAGTTGCCTGTTTCAAGAACAGGCAGCATACAAAGCACCCTTCCTCCCCTTCCCTCAGGCTCTGCAGCCTGTGTGGGGGTGGAGCAGGCTCCTACCTGAGAAACATGCTGGGCTGCTGGCCAGGAGTCTCACAGGTAAGTCTCTCTGCACACCCCAGCCTCTCCCTCCTCCCAGCAGTCTGCCCCCCCACCCCACATAAGCCAAACCCTCTTTCCCCCTCCTAAGCTCATACCGCCTCCCAGACCCTGCACCCCAGTCCCTGCCCCAGATCACAACGCAAACCCCTGCACCCCAATCTCCTGCTCCAGATCACAACTGCCTCCTTCACCCAAACTCCCTCCCAGACCTCATAGGCCCTCCTGCACTCCAGTCCCTTACCCCAAGCTCCCTTCTGCACCCAACCTCCAGCCCAGACCCCGCATCTCCTCTATCAATATCATGGAAGAGTGCGGTCCTTGACCACTTTCAAAAAATCTTGGAGAGGCCCTGCATCAAAAATTATTGCCCACCCCGATCTAGATGCAGAAGGGCTGGAATAATTGGTATAGTGGTGGTGCTAAGCCATTGAACCAAACTGTAAACCCCTGTATATAATGGAAACCACTTCAAGCCAGAACCCATAGTTCCAGCACCTATGTCTAGAATGGGAGATTCAGCAGGGTTATGAATTGCCAAGATAGCACAAGGTTATGGAGTCCCAACTAGTAGAGTGGTTTTTTGTGATTAAAAATGCCTTGTAAATCAGAGCACTCCAGATAAACTTTCCTTTCACCACATCCTGGAAATTAAGGAAGTATGCCTGTGGGGTTAATGTGAATCTTAAAAGTGCCAAACTGCAACCTGATGTGGATGGTGATATGTCACAGATTCTGAACGGAATCTTCTCTTGCCATTGTTTGTTTCCCCCCCCCCCCCATAGCCAATCTCCCCACACACACATGAGGAGGAAAATCTGTATAGCTCCGTCTAGGTCAGTGGTGGGCAAATAACCAGCCCACAATTGGGTCTGGAGGGCTCCCACTGCTATATTTACTTGTCCCTCTGCAGGTACGGGCAATTGTGGCTCCTGTTGGCTGCAGATCACTGTTTCTGGCCAATGGGAGCTATGGGAAATGATGTCCCAGTCCATGCTGCTTCCCACAGCTCCCATTTGACAGAAATGGTGAACTGCAGCTAACGGGAGCTGCAATCACCAGTTTCTGTGGAGGCGCAGGTAAATATAGACCTGTCGGCCCCTCCAGGGGCTGACCTTGGCTAACCATTGCCATTTTATTGCCCATCGCTGGTCTAGATGACTTATTTCAGACTGAAGAATGCAAAGAAAGAAAGAGCAAATATAAGGGCTCCATGGAGGAAGACGAGAGAGAGAGAGATTGCGAAATCATAGTGACTTCACTTGTAACTTTGTGGTCTAAATGATGCTCCCCTACCCAGCCAGGAATATCTCTGAACGGCATGGGGTAGTCTAAGAGATCCTGTCCTAGGCTGAGGAGGATGTGGATAATGCATACTGCCTCTTGGGTACTGCAAACCAGAGTGGCCCATAATTGGGTATGAGAAACTGTCATAAGCTAGTTTGGCCCTGAGGCTGTTCTAGTTTATGCTGGGGTCCAGGCAGACACAGAATTGGAGGGTGCAGATGTTGTGCCCCCAGCTTGAGCTGCTCAAGAGGGTTCAGCTCAGATTCAAGCCTGCTTCAGCAGAACTGAAACACAAAATGGCAATTGCCAGACAGATACCCTGTAGCAGGCAGATAAATGCTTCTCAGTTTAAGGGGGCTGTACATGAAACCCAGAATGGCAACATCTCCTGACAATGCCAAAGATTCATACATCATGTTCTTATTCTTTTTACCTAAGCTAGTGAGACTTGAAGTATAACATGCAATATCACACACACAGATAGGTGCATCATGTCGCAATTAAACTTTGAATGCCACATAGCTTCAGTCATAAGAATTTGGGAATACATGTGCCTCTCGTGCAGATTCATGTGGGATGACATCATGGCAGAACAGCATGTGACTAAAATGGAAAGACTCCTTTGGGCTGGCTGGTGAGTGTCACACACTGGATCATGAACAGGGCCATGTCCTCCATCAACCTGCAGGATTCACTGGAATATCTACAGAAGGAATCATTTTAAAGAATATGTATGAAGAAACATACCATAGGCTTACCATACCTGAAGGTCTAGTTAGTCTTGCATCTTACCTCTGGTAAAGAATTACCAGGAGTAAAGTCTCAGAGGGGTAGCCATGTTAGTCTGTAACTGAAAAAAATTTAAACAACGATGAACGGTCCTGCAGCACCTAAGGGGCTGCAGGACCATTTGTTGTGTTTTAAGTTTTTTCAGGAGTAAGAAAGAAAGAGGAAAATCCCACCATGTATTCATCCAGTAATGCATTTCTACATTATGTAGGAGTGGGATTCTGTTCTAAATATTTCACATTATGGCCTAAAGATTGTTTTAAAAGATGATGACTTTCCCTAGCTGGCCATTACAATCAGTTATGTAAATACCATATTTAATAGAGAGGGGCCCAGACTGAATCACAGAACTTGAAGGGGATTGGGATCTGACCCCAGATCCAGAGATGCTTTTCCTATCAGGACCCAGTATCCATTTCATGAGAGGAAGGCTGGTTTAGTGTTTTGGTACTAACATAGGATTTGTTCATTTCCCTCCTACGGACTTCCGGAATGAGTTTGGATTTAGGTCGTTTCTCCTTTTCATGGGAATTAGGAGTCTTAAGGATATGGGACTTAGCTTCTCATCTGTAAAATGGAGATAATAGTATTTCCCAGCTTTATAGGGGTGTTGAGAAGATGAATACGTTACAGATTGACGAATCTACATTGCAGGTTTCTTGCGCAAGCACTGCTTTGTGCAAGAGTTCTTGCGCAAAAGGTTTTGTGCAAGAGCGCGTCTACACTGCCATGTACTTTTGCGCAAGAGCGTCCCTGGCTGTGGATGCTCTCTTGCGCAAGAAAGCTCTGATGGCCATTTTAGCCATAGGGGTTTCTTGAGCAAGAAACTCCTGTTGCCTGTCCACATTGCTGTCTTGCGCAAGAGGGCTTATTCCTCATGGGGAGAGGAATAACTCTTGCGCAAGAAGCCCTCTGTTCTGACGCTTTACTGTAAATTTCCTTGTGCATGCAGTGGAGACGCTCCACAAGTTTTTGTGCAAGAACAGCCGTTCTTGCGTAAGAAGCCTGCAGTGTAGGTGTAGCCATTGTGTGCTCAGATACCACCATATTGGGATAGATATTACAGACCAAACCTAAGCCCCAGATCAAAACAGCATCAGATGGTTGGGGGGACATTAAAACCTGGAAACATGGCTCCTCTCAAATATATTCCAACAATTTAAAACCTTGAGGTAAGATCTGTGGGGAAAAAAAACTTATGAAAAGAGCAAATGAACTTTCTCAGTTTACACATCTGTGTCATTCTCTAGCTTTAAAGGGACACTTTCAGCCTACATTTAAGGCCTAAACTTCTTGGTGCCCTTTTAAGTGTTCTCAGATACAAAAAGTGGGGGAGGAGAGGGAGATATTCTGTCAGCTTGTTGCTTTATTATGTGGGCTGGGATTTGCTGCTGGATTAGTTTGGGCTTAGGGTTGGCTGTGGTTTTGGTTTTTGTGTGTGTTTGTTGTAGCAACTGTTAAAGCATCTAAAGCTCAGGACCGGGGATTTTTGTATATCTAAAACTAAATACATGAATAAAATAAGTACATGGAATAAGCTACTGTTAGAACAGTAGAGTAACTTTGTATTGTTTTAGTAATCAACAGTTATCAGTATGTACAGAGCTTTTTATTAGCTATTATGTGCACTGGAGTTTGTGTCTTATGACACCGCAAATACACTAAGCTGTCTGTGAATTAGGTGATGTTTCTTCCTTTTAGATATACAGGCTTAAAATAGACCCAGCCACAGAACAAAAAGCTTTGGCAGAATGAAGGAGTTTTGAAGTCCATTATATTAGTTTTGATTCAGACCTGAGTTCAGATTCTGGTTTGGAAAGTGTGTTCACTTTGAACCTCTCAAAGAGGCAGTAACTTGTACTGGGGACACTAAAAATGATTTAAGTGATTCAACCTGAAATTTCTGGAAGCAACACCTCCTTCTGTTTGGTGTGAGGGCTTTTCTCTCTTCCTCCTGATAGGATGCCCCCCTTTTTTTTTTCTTTGCATGCAAAATACTTTGACTGTTTTTCCAGACAGTCTCTCTCTCTCCTCTCTCTCTGTTATGAGAAAAAGAAAACCCCCTCTCCAGATGGACAGCTGCTCCCTGCTTCTTTTGATGTAGCTTTTATCTGTCAGGCCAGTGCTCTCTGTCCCATGTCTCCCTGAGGCAGTTTTCCAGAGGTGTCCCAGGGGAGCTTTGTCTTTCACATGTGTTTAAAAAGAAATGTGGGGCTGGCACAATGGCTCCACAGCTTGACCTTCGCCCTTCACTGTTATGAGGGCCATAAAGCTCAAGACCCTAGTAACTGTGCTGGTGACCAGAGCAATTTTGTACATAGACAGAGCTCCTTGACAGAAAGCTGTTTAACTAAAAATAATTTAAGGAGGAAAATAAAAGGTTGTACAAAGTAAGCAATGTCTTTTATTGCCTAATTTGGCATTATTCCCCTGTGTGACCAGAGGCAGATGCTTTAGTGGCAGAGCACCAGGCTTGAAACACATAGGGCCTGATTCTCCTCTCATTTATATAAGTGCAAATCAGGAGAATCTTCAACTGAGTTACACTAATATAACTACAGGTTGAACCTCCCTCATCCAGGACACCCTGGTCTGACAACATCCATGGTCGGGCAGCACAGATGTTGCTAGACCAGACAGCCTCGGCCGCAGAGGTTGAGAGTGGCTGGGAGCGGAACTGGTTTGGTCGGCCGCAGCTGCAGGGGCAGTGACCTGGGGGTAGAGAGCCCTGGGAGCAGCTGCAGCCCACCTGTTTCTGGGGTTCTGGGGAACCCTGGGAGCAGCTGCCACTGCCACACATGTGGCCAGAGCCGGGGACCCCCAGGAGCAGCCGCTGCACATGGGGCCAAGGAACCCCAGGAGGAGCTGCCACCCTTCGTGGGTCTGGGGGCAGGGAGCAGAGCCCCGTGAGCGGGCTGGGGGCAGCAAACCCAGGCAGGTGAGCCTGAGGAGGTCAGGTCTCTGGGTTCTACCGGGGCAGGTGCCAGGAGTGGAGCCTTGGGAGAGCTCAGACACCTGATTTTACGTGGTCTGGCAAATTCCCTTGTTCAAGACCATTCTGGTCCCAAGGGTGCCAGACAAGGGAGGTTCAACCTGTAAAAGGAGAATCAGACCCAGCATGAGAGAGTCCCAGCTCGAAGGAGCTTACAGTCTTTTTGTTCGTGTGTATAGCCCCAAGATCATGACTAGGGCTCCTTGGTAGTTTGGCAATACAAGTACAGGTTGAACCTCTCTAGTCTGGCACTTTCTGGTCTGGTAACATTCGTGGTCCATCATGATTTTAGTTAGCCAGACATCCACTTACCATGGGTGTGGCCAAGTTTCCTGATGACCCATAAAGTTTGTTTACAGCCACCAGTTCTGGCTCTCAGTGTTCTGTGCTGTTATTTAGGTCTAATTGACCCCTAAATGTCTTCTAAGAGCCCAGTAACCAGTGGAAGTGCTAGTAATGCTTCTAGACAATACTGTCCGCTTGTGGTTTCGCAAATTATCTGGTTTGGCACTGGTCAGGCCCTGAGGATGCCAGACTAGAGAGATTCAATCTGTACTAAATAAATAAATCCATCAATCATCATCATCATCCTAGGAATGTTAATTCAAACCCTCAGTCTTCCAAGGCAGATAAATTGAGAACCATGTGGTCATGGGCACTGTTCCCTCTCATCTTTTCCATTCATGTGCAGAATAAACGTTTTCATGTGCACTGAGGCATGTGTGAATGTGCACCACCCGTAGAAACAAAAAAACTTGCTGTGGGTGTTCTGCTAATCAGCTGGGTAGTATTTGAATCTCTCCTGAGCAGCTGCACAAGCGTGCAGCTTACAAGGAACACTGGTCATGGATGGTGGGTATAATAGGCTAGGGGAGACTCTGCCATATTTATTGTGTCTTATGCAGGTTCCAAGGCATCTAAGGAGGCAATGTGTGCTATTCAGCTACCTGGGTTCATCAGTAATGTCCCTGAACTCCACATACCACCTCCTCAACTATCCGGGGACCTGCATGCAGCATATCAAAAGAGTTGTTGAAGAGGTGCTTTTTTCTGGAGCAACTTGGCTCTAGGAGGGGAGGAGCAGATGCACTGACTTGGGGGGGGAAGGGAGGGAGCTTGGGACTGTGGCTGGCTTGGGGTCTTTCTGGCCATGGTGGGTGGAGGTGAAAGGTCATCTCGGCTCCAGTCAAAAGGGGTGGGGGCAAGTGGAAGGCGTGGTGGTGTGGAGCTAGCCTCCCCAAAGGGGGGCCCCACCTGCAGCCCATGCAAGTGGCATGGTCAGAAATGGAGACTGTTATGTTTTTCCATTCATAAAACAGTCTGGATTACTTTTATTTCAGATTAAGAAAAGTAAAAGCAAGAAAGCAGAAATATAAAGTCTCCATGAGGGAGAGAGAGAATAAGAGTACATAGAACAGCAATGGGTAACCTAAGCTAATGAATGGGCTGTTCTCCTTCATCTCAGTGGGCTAAAGATTACCGTAACCAAGAGAGTTTCCAGGGATAGGGTAATTTTGCTAACTGCGCTTGTGTATCTAGAATTTGCAGGGTGTGCCAATTGAATCGTAGCAGCACTTTGGATGCAGAGGGAGCTCACGGCTCTGACAACGTTGTGTGCAATCAGTACACACCTCACTTCACGTGCTCTTGCTTTAAGTGCATGTCACTTTTGTAATACCGGTAGGAAAAAAACTACATGGACAAAAAACAGCAGAATCTGCCAACCCTGTGTGTGGGCAAAGGCAAATGAAATATCTTATGGGCCACACATTGATCCCCAATGGGCCACATGCAGTTGCCACAGGTTGGACAAAAAACAGCAGAATCTGCCAACCCTGTGTGTGGGCAAAGGCAAATGAAATATCTTATGGGGCACACATTGATCCCCAATGGGCCACATGCAGTTGCCACAGGTTGCCCACCACTAAGATAGAGGCTCACTCTGTAACACTTGTGTTTTGGACCAGAAGGGAAAAAAATGGAGGGAGAAGATTTTCTCTTAAAGTTGCAACACACAGAAAACACACAGACAGCATCCCCTTACAGTTACATATCCTCCTAGAACACATGAATTCCTTTTTGCTTGAAAATGCATGAACTTTAAGTAAAACTTCATATTCAAATGTGGAGCAGGAATGTGAACGGTAATTCCATTTATCTGCATTTGCCTGACTTGTGCATGCAGTCATGCCATATTTGGGTGCACCTGTGCTCTTATTTTCTTCATGAGAGTTTCCTCTTTCTGTTTAAAAGGTGTAGCCCTAAAGATACCAGGACACCGTTACTAAGAATAGAGGATTAAATTGGTGCCTTTGGCTAAAAATGCCTCTGATAGTAGGACATTCTCAGGTAGCATAAAGCCAGTGTACCTGGCTCACATACCAATTATCCCCATCCCACCATGACATAGGGAAGGAGAGAGTAAGTAAGGCCTGGGAGGAGGACTCTTCCTAGCTGCTGATCCTTAGGTGGGCCATGGTCTCTCACAGAATCCTATGGCTGGCATAAGCTAGAGCAGTGATCACCAACCAGTAGATCAGGATCTACTGGAAGATCTTGGAGCCTCTGACAGGTGATCCTGACTGGTTTGGCCAAAAGGCTATTGAGTGCCAGCACTTTCAACTGCCCTCCACCTAATGCTGCTCATCTCCTGCCCTTTGCATTGCAGCTGCCTCCCCCCATCCCCGGGAGCCTCCTGCTTGCTGTGCAGGGCAGGGGAGGGAGAGGAAGGGATGCTGATGTCAAGGTATCCTCTCTCCCACCCTGTATCCTATCTCTAGAGTGGGGGGCACAATAGGACTTGGGATGGAGTTTGCTGGCTGCTTTTGAGAGTGGTGCAGGGCCAGAGCAGGGGTGAACCTGCCTGAGCCATCTGAGGTAAGCGGTGCCCAGTCAGATCCCACGTCCCAAAACCCTACCCCATCATGAACCCCCTCCTGCACTCCAAACCCCTGCCCTTCCCCCAAGCACCCCTGCATCCAAACATCCTCCCAGAGCCTGCACCTAGAACCCCCTTGGGTACCCCAACTGCCTGCCCCAAACTCAGCTCAGAGTCCCTCTAACACTCCAGATCCCTTAATCCAAGACCAGAGCCTGCACCCCAACCTGCTGCCCCAGCCTAGTGAAAGTGAGGGAGGATGGAGTGAGCAGGGGTGGGTCCTCGGAGAAGGGGCACATATGTGGCAGGGCAAGGGTATTTGGGTTTGAGGTAGATCTTGGATTGCACTTAAATTCAAAAAGGGATCTCAGGCTTAGGTCGGATACCACTGAGCCAGAGCCATCTAGGAGTTACTTTAATTAATGCCAGAGCTAGGGCCAAAGTAGATCACCCACAGAAATGGGGAGCTATAAGCAGATTTCCAATGACCTCAACACTCACATTACTCCCCTCTTGCACCAAGGAGACCTCAGATACAGGAAAGATGCCATTTTGCTGTCATTTTATTCAGAACACGTGACTCTAGTTTATACAGATGATCCTAATTACTATTCCCTCTGCCTCAGGCTAGCAGACAACTCTCCCTTGTAACTACTGACCCCAGTAATCCCCTGGTTGCTGTGAGCTAGCTGATATAGTTAACTATGGGTTTTAGTTTGGGGGATTAATCATTCTTTCCTTGCCTAAGGCTAATATTGGATAACTAATTATGGGAGTAGAATGATGTTTGAGTGGCTAAAGCACAGGGCTGAGAATCAGAAGAGTTGAATCCCATATCTGGCTTTGCCACAGACTTGCTGTCTGTGACCTCAAGAAACTTACTTAATTTCTATCTCATTCTCCTCATCTAGACAACCAGAATAATAACATATCTACTTCAAATGTGTGTTGTAAAGCTGCATTTGCTAATGTATGTAAAGTGGCTTGAGATCTTCAGACAGAAGATGCTATATAAATGGGAAATAACTGAGAATTGTGCTTTGTTGAAACTGCTCTCCTCACAGAAATTGCTTTTCTACTAAGATAGTGGTTTCATGGCCTCTGTACTAGCCCTTGAGGCTGCATTACCACTGAAGGGTAATCTCACAAACTCTCCATTTACACTTTATAACCTCCATGTAGGCTGCAGAGTCACAGATGCAGCTGTGAGAAGAAACCACACACCACAGACCTGCAGGTGCATGTGGGCCCTAGTGGGGAAAAATATTAACTATTTCCTGGTAATAGGAACAGAGAGATCTCTAGCATGGATGAAATTATCTACTGCTGTCTGCATTACATACTCTGAACATGAAAATGGGGAAGGCTATTGTTCAATCAAGTACAAAATCTCCATTTAGATAGCCCTGAGAGTCTGTTCTGTAACCACCAAAGGCAGAAGATCCAGGGCCTGATTCTCATTCACAGAGCTGATGAATTTTCACACTTAATGTGCTCTAAACTTTCAAATTAGCATGCAAGGTTTTTGACCATGACTCCCACTACAGTTAGGTTAGTACTTTATGTGCTGACATTATCGTTACCACCCCCTGATTTTTTCAGGATGAAGCCAGTTTTAATAAGGTGATTCTGTATGTTACACACACACACACACACACACACACACACACACAGCTTGAGAGAGATTTACAGATCACAAAATCACTTTTGATCCCCAAGACACAGGGGAACTAGAGTTAGAAGAATAATTCCTAATGGATACTTTATCAGAAGAATTTCCTGTTTTTTCTGTTGGAAAATCATTCATGAATGCATAATTATTTTCTCTAGTTTATTCAGTGATCGTAATAAGTGTCTGAAATTAAACGTATGTGACTGGTGTCATAAATTATATGGCATGGATAGATGAATGTAACTCTTAGAATCAGATTTCCAGTGTGAATGGTTCCAGAAAGCAAAATATAAATTGGTTTTCATCAAATATTTTCCTGAATTCCCTTAAATTTGCTATTTCTTCAATCATCTTTGCTAATAAACTTGTTTGCTAGAATATTAGTGAGAAGCAAACACAGAAGGGGACCAAGCAGAATGAATTATTTTACAAATTTAATGAATATTTGTAGATCTGTTTTCAGTATTGACCAAGCTATAGCAGCAACTTTGATCCCCTGTTGCCCCCTCCTAGCCTCTGGTGAACAGAGGCTAGAGACACCATCCCTTCCTGTTCTGACTAATAGCCATTGACAGACCTATATCCTCCACAAATGTATCTAGTTCTTTTCTGATAACTGTTTTGTATGTCTTCTGTTGTCACTTTAGTGTGACATGCATCCTCATTTTATGTTGCAGCAAAGCATTATCACTTTGTCTTAGTGCTCACAAGGGTAGTGTTTCAGAGAGATCCTGGATTTTACTATAGTCAGCGATGGTGGATGCCCCTTAAAAAGTTCAGTGATTTGGTTCAGAAAAATACCCAGCAGCTTCAATACTTAGCCAAACTTCCAACTGAACCATGTGGATCTATAAAACTGCATAAGAACAAGCTTTGCACTAATTTCCAGCTTCCTGCTTTGAGAGGAGTTGAAATACTGGCTCTGAAAAAACAACCTCACCATGATATTGAGGGGGAAGGTTAAATCTGGCCAAAACATTGGGTTGCTTCTTATTTAAAATGATCAATCAGCAGCAACAGAAGTTGCATTTAGTCTCTCTTGGCAGAGATTAAAAATATGAAATCTCATTTATATTTGGTTAGTTGCTTGGCACATTGTCAGAATTAG
Source organism: Pelochelys cantorii (assembly GCA_032595735.1). Classification (NCBI taxonomy): domain Eukaryota; kingdom Metazoa; phylum Chordata; order Testudines; family Trionychidae; genus Pelochelys; species Pelochelys cantorii. The sequence continues at coordinate 71,277,693 of CM064329.1, forward strand.
ACAATATATTGGTCAAAACTTGTCTTTGGTAGGGCTTCCACCACTAGTGTACACAAATGGAACTGAAAATGTAGTAGCAAATGCAGAAATTTCTAGGGAGAAAATGTTTGTGTAGATTATTTCCATTTCAATGACCATTTCTTCATCTCTCCACTGTAACTGTCAATAACCACCAGCTAGTGGCAGCTACAACTAATTTTTGGGACATGGACCTCTAGCCACTGATTAGAGACCAGAAAACTTATGTCACACAGGAACTGAACAGTCATCAAATGCTAAAAGCCTTATGATCACCACTGTGCAGAGCTAGACAAGCCAACGGTAAATAAGTTCTACTAACCCATTATCGGTCTACTAAGTCATTAATTCCCACAAGATGGGTGGCTTTAACAAAAATAGAAGTATATAAGGCCCGGCATTCACATTTTTTCCTTCTGTAAGCCCTAGATTTTATGGACTCTTTAAATTTCTGCACTATGATTTTTTAAATTCTGCCTTGTTTTTTAATAGTGCATTTTAAGGGGCAGAGGAAGAGAAGACAACACCCTCATTGGTAGGATTTCTGGCTGTGCTTTCATTTCCTCTTTTTTGTTTGTCACTTGGTGCTTCTTTAACATGAGAAAAAGATATATCATGCGGGGAAGGAAAACAAAAGACAGTGTAGCTGCACCTCCTTCTTCCAGCTGAATGTTCTCCTATGCTTCAACTTCTTCACCTTTTGGTAACAATGAACTCCTGAAAATTTAGAGCACTCTCCCTTTAAGAGGCTCTGCTCTCTGCCCAGCTGTTGACTTGCCTGAAGGTGAGACCTCTGCTTAAATTCATGGCTCCAGCTGTCAAAAGCAAAGAAAAGCAGCTTTTCCTTGGCGGCTCTCTGCTTTGGGTAGAGTTTGACATCTTCCTCAGTCAGCAGAATTTAATCAGCATCAAGTACCCACAGCCTCTCAGCTTCTCCACAGCTCAGCTGTGGGGGGAGGAAGGGGAATCTTGCTAATAGAAAAAGGGGATAGTCCAAGCACAATATGTATAAACAGACACAGACACGAACATGATCTAAAGCACGTTGCTGTCTCGAGAGAGTCCCATTATGCCCTTTGATTTAAGAATTGCTGCTACCATTAGCTACCTGGGAACACTCCCATTTGCTTATGGAGGAAACTTTTTCCTTGCTAAGGTTTTGCCATGGCTTCATTACATGCTCAGCTTCTCATGAAACAGCTGTAATTTGCAGGTGACAATGATACCAATTGCAAAAGAAAGCTAATGAAATGCACACGGGGGTGTTGTTCCCCACCATAGATGAACAAATGAACTAACTTCAGTAATCAGTAACAGGAATACCTTGTTCGCAATTTACTTAAATATTAGCTGGAAAGAAGCTCTTCTTCTATTTTATTCTCACCTATATCAGTGAATCAAATAATTCAACCTAGTAGAGAGAGTTATGGACAACTGTAAAACATTCACATTATACCGCAAACTCCGAGAGCCTTGGGCCCAGCAGTTGATGAATTTAATTAAACACAGCCTGTGCTCAAAACAACTTGGAGCACACAAGCTAAGGCTTCTTCCCCACATTCAGCTTCAATCTCTCTATACAATTGATTTTCCCTTCCCACAAGCAAGCCCAAAAATCTCACAGAGAACTAAGGTAAGAAAGGAGGCAGTGAGTAGTGAGGGAGAGGTTGATTACAGGGTGGCATGATAGTTCCTCTTAGAGTTTTCAGTGCTGTGCTGTATGTAGCTAGTGTGACTGTTTTCTGTGTACTTTCCTGTATGGTTTCTAAGGAATATGCCTGCCTGCTTTCTATGAGATGCTTGAGTTTGAGGAGACGTTTTAGTTCCAGGTAGCTGTTGTTATGGAGAGGCATGTATACCATGCTGTCTCAAGGAGATTTTTTTCTTGTTTTATTGATTTCCTTTGTGTAAAAATAAATCAGTCTGATTAAAATATCTAATTATTCTTGTGATTAGAAAACCAAGCTCCAGCAATCCCAAATGGCTGGTTCATGTCCCACAGCTGTAGCCTGGTTATCCTTTCTTGATAATTTTGACATCAACTGTGGAGAAGGATGCAGTTGTCTTTATTTTTTTCTAGGGATATGTGCACCCCAGTTTACTTGTTTGATATTATCTTGTCTGACTGCATGTGATTAAAGCAAAGATGGCTCAGAGGAAAACAAATCAAGCCCATATGTGGGGGGGAGGGGGTGGTAGTGTGTGCAAAGGGTGCAAATGCACCCCCTCCATAGTCCCCCAAGTAAACGTGCTCCGGCTGGCTGGGGGAAGGCTGGGGATGATTTCTTTCCCTCCCCCCAGAGCAAGGCCAGGGCAGGGCCAGCTGGAATATTTGGGAGGGAGGTTTGGTCTGGAGCACACTTACTTTGGGAATCTTGGAAACAGGTGCTTTTGCACCTATCCAGTCCACATTCACAAAAAAAAAGCACCCCCTCCCCACACACAGTAAATTCATGCAGACAGGCCTACAAATTATGAACAGAGATAAGAGACTGGCAAAGAGACTACCAAGGGTACATAAGGCAACAGTGGGGGGTACTATTAATTGGGAGATGTCCACAAGCCTGGCTCCAAAAGGCTACTAGGTTAATTTTTTTAGGCCTGAACCTAAGATCAACAGTGCACTAAGGGTTAGATTCCAAGGCCCTTAGGCACGTAAGTCTAAAATTTAAATCTCAGAACTCCTACTCAGCTTCTGATTAACACTATAGGGCTACGTCTACACTGCTGGCTTCTTGTGCAAGGACTGTTTTGCGCAAAAGGTCTTGCGCAAGAGCGTGTCCACACTGCCATGTGCTTTTGAGCAGCAGCGTCCATGGCAGTGTGGACATTCTCTTGCGCAAGAAACCCCTGTTGCCCATCCACACTGCCTTCTTGCGTAAGAACTCTTGCGCAAGAGGGCTTATTCCTCATGGGGAAAGGAATAACTCTTGCACAAGAAGCCCTCTTTTCTTATGCTTTACTGTAAATTTACTTGTGCAAGAACCCACGTGCAGTGTTGATGCTCTGCAAGTTTTTGCGCAAGAACAGCCATTCTTGTGCAAAAAGCCTGCAGTGTAGACTTAGCCAAAGTGTCTAAATTTCTGTTGATACATCTTACATCTCCCACCTCTCAGGAGAGTCTCAAACCACTGGGGTTTGGGATGGCGGGGTGGTGGTCTCTCTCCATCTCTTCTGTTTAAAGCTATTCTGGTTTGCTTAGTCAATGACAAAGGGACTTCAGTATCTTACAGCATAGGTGAGTGCCAAACACTGAGCAATGGAGTCAGTCTTGCTCTTTTGCTATCCCTTTAAGGCAGCGGTGGGCAAAAGGGCCTCCATGGGCTGGATCCAAAGCCTCCTCCACACACCCCCCACCCGTGAGCAGTGCATGGTGCTGCTCCTGGCAGGGCAGGAGGAGGCTTCGTGTGCTCCCCCGCCCCCAGGCCCTGATTGGCCTGGGGGCGGGGGAACATACCAAGCCTCTTTCAGGGCATGGGTGCCTAGTGGGAAGGGGGGAAAAGGGGCTCCCCCGCCCTCAGACCAATCATGGGGATGGGGTAGCCCCGCCCCTTCTTGTTTAGGCCCTGCCCCTTCCGGGGTGGCCCGGGGCTACTTCAAAAATTTTTGAAGTGGCCCCCGGGGAAAAATTATTGCTCACCCCTGCTTTAAAGGATATCTCATGTTGGGAGAGAGGTTATAAAGCCAAGCCATATACATCTCCCGGGTGTCCCCCCTTTTAGAATAGGCATTCTATTTATACCTTAGCAAAATTTGATAATTTTCCTCACTTTTTGCCACTGGGGAAAAAAACAACCTCCCCCCCCCACCCAAAAAAAACCCCAACAACAACAAAACCTTAGATCAATGTATTTCAATAATGTTGTATTCTTAGTTCCCTCCTCAAACCTGTCTATAGTTTCCCACTGTTAAAAGGTATTGTATGGACCCTCTATAACATCTGCTGTCTTCTATCCTCTAAGAAAAATATTCCTCATATTCAAATAGCTTTTTGGGACCATCTATCTATCAGGAGAAATTTTTTATATGTTATATATTATATTACTCCAAACTGCCTGAATAATAACTGTAAATAATATATCTGTTTACATTTCTTTTTGTCAGCTATTGAACTAATAATTTGTGAATACATATTTCCATTAAATACCATCCATGCTCGAATAAATTATTCACAAACTTTCTCTTTTGTCAAAACTATTATCTATGAATAATTATTTTAATTATTCAGATTACTAGAAGGAGTATAAATATATTTTTTTAAATGAGAGCTGAGGTTCCAAAAATGTTCTGTTGAATGTGGTGAATGCCATGGCAAGTACCATACATGTGGAATTACAGAATACACAGGAATCTGCCTAGAGAACAAAGCACCCAACTAATTATGCTACATTGAGGGACAGATGGAGATTACTGATAACTGATTTTATGTCAGAGCTAGCTGCAAATGGGCAAAAAAAAATGTTGTCAATAACTTAAGTTGTGCAAAAGATTTTAGTTCAAAATTCAAATGACTTGAACAACTCTGTATCTGTCTAATGCCCTGGCACTTCCTTAGAACTGCCATTGTGCTTGACCCTGAGCATACAAGGGGCAGCAGGAGGGCTCATTACTGCAGCTCCTAGGAGTCCTGATCGTGCACCAGGAGCTGTACAATCACAGAACAACAACAAAAGTGTTTCTGCCCCAAAGAGCTCCCTCCCTTACACAAACCTGCCCAGGATCTGGGCGCAATCTCACCTTTAGATAACAAAGCCCAAGATGTTTGCAGTCTTTTGTGCTTTGTTCAGTGGCAAGCACGCTGTCTCATTTTTATTTTAATTCACAATTTAGGATGTGCACTTTGAATGCAACATAGTCTTTTGCAATCTTTAAAATGTTCATATTGTCTGCTGTCGAGTGTAGAAAAGAGTATTTGAGGCCAGATTGGGGCGAGAGGCCACATTGCATGGTAAGAGGCCACATACAGTCTCTGCCCAATTTAGCCCTGAGCCAACAGCCAGGCCTAACCCTCTTTTGAATTTGAGCACAAGGAGAAGGAAAGACTAGCACTGCTAAGGGAAACAGATGCCCAAAGTTGTGGGGTGAGGGTAGAGCTGAGCTGGCACTGGGAGTCTGCCAGGCTCCCATATTCTGGTATGTGCTCTTTTAGAATACTAACTGAGTCAGCCAGGATGCCTGTTAGAGCTGCCACTGGTGTAGAACCATGTCTACCTCATCACAGAGACTAAAGAACATGAGTTTTATTGCCCATAACAGGAGGTATACAGAACAGCACACTGATATGTGGAGAAAACTTGTTAGTTTACTTTATAAGACATTTACATTCTTTTTACTACACATGTTAACTGGATCCTTGGCTTCAACAGAAGAAATCCCACTCGATTTCCTAAAACTTGCAATGTAAGGATGAAAAGGGATATTTGCATATGTTTGACGCCAATGTCCTTGCTTCATTCTACCTATGGGTAGATGATAGAAGGTAATTTTTTGGACATTTTAGATGTTCAGGAGCAAAAGGATATTTTTACAATGAAATATATTTAGTGTACCACCTGAGATGTCTTTGTTCCTTAAAAAGAACTATAAAGCTCTGTACTTGCTTCATTTCACTAAGCCCATGTCCTGACTCCCAATCCCTTTGCTAAATCCCTGTCCATATTAATCTTTAACTGCTTCAGAGATGCTGTTTTCAAGTTTGGTGTAGAACAAGGCACACCAGACATACAAAGGAGCAGTGCTCTGCACTCTGTTCGAGGCTATTTCTGAAGTGACTCTACAGCAGGGCTACTCAACTTTGGAAGCCCCAGGGGCCACAATGATACAGCACATGCCAAGAGCTGCAACTTAAGTGTGATTGTATATACATGCAAATATATATGCAAATAACTTCTTTTACACTGACAGGCATGAATACAAAGATTAAGACAAGACTACACAACACACAGGCCCCCTGTTTAAGTCAGTTCTACTGACATTAATAAAATGCAATATGTTCCCAATTTCCACCCATATGACAGCACTTTTAATGAGCAATGACAGTTCAGGTATTTAACTACTAAAACGCATATCAACAGAAGACCATTATATTGACTACTTTTATTTTTTTTGGCTCCCACCTGCGAGCCGTGTGTTGAGCCGCATGTAAACCCAAAGTGCACTGCGGGTTGCAAACACATGCATAGTTTAAAAATTATTCGCTGGAAAACAAGGTGTGCTCCATGAGCCTGATTTTAAATTGTGCTAAGCTAGGTATGTAGAGGCAGGCCCAGAATTTTGTTACACTCACATCATTACCTTAATATATACACTGATACATTTGTCACTGCTACAGTTCTCACTGGCCATGTCTTCACTCACTGTTAAAAAAAGAAAAACTTAAAAACCGCATAGTCTTGCAGCACTTTAGAGATTAACAAAACATGTAGCTGGTATCATGAGCTTTCGTGGGCACAACCCACTTCTTCAGATGAAAGTGTAGGTTCTTTACTTCAGGGTAGCAAAAATGCATGAGCTATCTTGACATAAAAACACAGTGAAGACAAGACGCTTCAGTTTTACTGGGAGAGAAACTAGACAAGGTCAGCCCCAGGCAAGGGTAGGGGGATGACCTCACCTAATTTACCTCACAGGAAAATACTAAAATTGCCTGTTCTTCACTGTGGTTTTTGTTACACAATAGTTCATGGTTGTTGGTTACCTTAAGGTAAAAAACACACCTTTTTAACAGGTGAAGGCAAGGGCATAGAAAGACATGTCCTCCTCCTGCAGACATACATCTACACAGACACTCTTGGCAACCCAATTGTATATACATGTGCACACAGACCTCTTAAACCCCACGGGGCCATCACTTTAAAATGCAGAGATCTAACCAGCTCTGTTCTGTTTGTCTCCCTTTTCTTCCTCCACACCTGTCCTTTTCTCTACAGGATGTGCCAGCACTTGTCTTGGCAGGAGCCAGCCCTGTACAGTAAAACTAAAGAGCTTCCAGTGTGTTCGTGATTCTCACAGACTTTAGCAGCCCTCCTCTCCCCCCTGCTCTAGCACACAGAGAAACAAACATGCATTGATACATGCTGGGAAGAGACACAATCACAAGGTCCATCCACACAGACCCTCACACAGCACTTCACAAACATGCATGGTCGGCACTTCGGTAAATCAGAGCCCCGTCACAACAACAATTACATGTGCATCTACCACACAGAGTGAGGAGCATACACACCAACATTCACATTAAAAATAATAGAATGTTTTCACTGAGTACAGGCTTGGACTACAGTTTGACAAGTACACACGGTATTGAAAAGTAGCAAGTGCCATTCTGACAGTCCTGGAGACTGAAACACTTCATTTATGCACAGAGCAATAGTGTGAGTACCTCGATACAGCCCTGCCAAGGCGCCTCAGCCTTTTGGTGTGTTCATTCTCTTGTCCACTCAATCTCTGTCCTTACAGACTGCTTGCCTGAAGGTGTATCACTGATGGTGATTTTGTGACATGGGCACCTCGTCATAGGAATCAGTCACCTTGTGAACATTTATTTTCCAAAAACGCCACCATTCAAATGTCTATAGTAACTAATCAGTTTCAGCCACTGCTAAGTGATAACCTCTTCTGGATTATAACCAGTGACAGGGGTGAAAGTAACTTTAAATTTCTAATAGGTACTGTTGTATTGCCTCCACCTCTGGGGTCATTCAAGGCAGGGGGCTGGGAGAGTGTGATATGGTAGTACCTGTAACTGTAAGAAATTTAAGTGTTGGGTGGGATGCAGGGCTTTTGGAGCAGGGAGTTGGGGATGTGGGGAGTGCAAGAGTCAGGGCAGGGGGCTGGCAAGGAGTCAGGGTTAGGGGATGTGAGGAAGGGCTTAGGACAGATGCTTGGGGCATATGGGGGTACAAGAGTCAGGGTTGGGTGTGTGAGGAGGAGCTCAGCAGAGGGTTGGGATGTGTGTGGAGAATAGCAGGAATTGGGGCTGGACACATTGGGGAGCTCAGGGCAAAGGGTTAGGGTGTAGGGGTACAGGAATCAGAGCAGAGGGCTGGAGGTTGGTGTTTGTGTGTGTGAGGGTAGAGAAGGCAGTGTTCCCTCTAAGATGCCCAGCAACACAGCTTCTTAGGTGATTAATCAGCCCCACCCCAGTCAATCAGAACTGAGCCTCTGACTGGGCAGGGCTGATTAATCACCTGTGAAGTTGTGCTGCCACACAGCTTAGAGGAAACACTGAGGGGCACCCTTTAGGGAGGGCAGGGTCACTGAAGCACCCCCTCCCCATTCTTACCACAGTTGCTTGCGAGAAGAAGCACACAGTGTTGGTCACTCACTGCTCAGCCCCCTTTGTGCGGGCTAGCTATGTGCTAGGGGAACAGCAATCAACAAACAGCATCAGTAGGAATGGGGGGGGCTTCAGTCCCTGCTCTCCCTAAAGGGGATCAGTGGGAGAGCATGCCCTCAGCCAAACCCTTTCACCTGCCTGCTGCTTAATATGGCAGCCTGCAAGAGGGGCCCAGGAGCTCTGCTGGAAGCTCACTGCCCCTCCTCCTGCAGCTGAGTGCCCCAGCTGGCTCTTAGCAGAGGGGGGGGCAGGCTTACTTTCACCTCTGCCAGTGACCTAGATGTTAAAGGCTCATTACACCCTCACCAGTGCCCAAACCTGTCCTTATCTCCAAATAAATGAACAACTAAGTAAACAGGAAGATTTTATTGTCTTCCTGCACAAACATCTATATAGGCTTTAAGTTCTGCCTCTTATCAGTGCCACTTCAGTAAGATAACAGGCCTCATTCACCACAAGACTTTTAGCCATCACTTGTGGAAATCTTTGTCCATAAGTTAACATATGAAACTTCTGCCATCCTTCTTCAGTTCATAAACCTTCCAAACTAAATGTCTACCCTTTCCTGCCTGTGCCTACTGGATTGTTTTTCTCCTGCACAAAAAGGCAAGACAAATCAATTGCATATCTTATTTTGAAATTGGGAGCCTCTACACAGTGCTTATTTCAAAATAGAGCACTCTTCCTCCCATTTCCTTACTCCTCATAGGGTGCGTCTACACAGCACCCTAAACTCGAAATAAGATATGCAATTTGCGCTATGCAAATTGGGTATCTTATTTTGATTGAATTTCAAATAGCCTATCTACACAGCACTAAATTTCAAAATAATGCGCTATTTCGAGACATCCTTTAACCCTCATGGAATGCAGGTTACCAGGATGCTGAAATAGTGCACCTATTATTTCGAAAAATATTTTGAAATAATGGGCGGCTTGTGAAGACGTGGGGCAGCTATTTCGGGATACTTCTGGTATCCCGAAATAGCCATGCAGTGTAGACATACCATATAATGAGGGTTACAGGAGTTGGAGCAAGAAGTCCTCCAGCTTGACAGTATTTCAACATTATTTTGAAATAACTGCCTGCTGTGTAGACGCGGACTAAGTTATTTCAAAATAATGTTGCTGTGTAGATGTACCCCAACAGAAATAAGGACTCCCTGATTTGTGGTTGATTCTGGAGCAGCATTGGAGCCTTTATGGAGGCAGGGATCACTCGAGTGCAGTGTGCTCCAGGCATATCTCCACAAAGTGCCCTATTTTAGAGGGGCTGGCATAGAACCAACTAGAAAAGAATCAGTTGTAAACAAGCCCTACAGTATGCTGCCTTGGGACTAGACAAATCCAAGAGGAAAAGTCTCAGAGAATGTGTGTGCAACAGCCCCATAAAACTTGCAGAATACGCCCACAGTGTATATGAAAACCACACCATGTACAGCTAATACACATAGATGTGCTGTCAGTCCCCAAAGTATTGCGTGAGAGGGGTTGGGATGTTTTATGTTTGGAATGGGAACAGTTTGAAGAACAGTAATACATAAGGAGTTGCCTTTCCTTCTTAAGGGGGACGGGAGGTATTATCTTTTCTACATTAATCACTTGCACTTCCAACCTGTCTGGATCCTATGAAAAGAAACAGCAAAGAAAACACCAGCTGCTGCAGCTTCTACTTCTTCTTTGGCACCCTGCAGCCTCCCCCCTGGACTATGTTTATTTTTACAGTTAGTGAATCAGCCAGAAGCTTGCTCCCTGCAACAAGATCATCTGAGAACAAGCTGTAGTTTGTACGGCCCCTGAAACACTGGATTTGTTTGCTAGTTTATGACCAATAGCAAAATACATAGCTGAGAAAAGTGAGAGAAATCTTCTGTCACCCAGAAAGACAGCACTTTCATTTAACTCCAGCCACAGAGAGGGGTTTCCCCAGCTTGCTCCAAGAAAGCATTTCAGTTTTTCGCTAGATAAGAAATGAAGTTAGTCCCCATTTAGGCTATGGCTACACTATGACTTTTGCTGCAAGAGCCTATGCAAATGAAGCACGGATTAGCATTTTCCCGCGCTTCATCTGCTTACTCTCTTTTGGTCTGTTTTTGCACAAAAACAGGCAGAGTGGCCATGGCTGTTTTGCACAAACAAACCCTTTTTCTGAAAGATCCTTATGCCTGTCCCGGAGAGGCATAAGGATCTTGCAGAAAAGGGGGTTTCTGTGCAAAACAGCCACGGCCACACTGCCTGTTTTTGTGCAAAAATGGACCGAAAGAGAATATGCAGATGAAGCGTAGGAAAATGCTAATCCATGCTTCATTTGCATAGGCTCTTGCAGCAAATCTTGTAGTGTAGACAAAGCCTTAGACTGTAAGCTCTTTGAGCAGGAGCTATCTGTTACATATGTTTGCAAGCACCTATCACAATGGGACCTCAATCCTTAGTGGTGTTTCTAGAGGCTATTGGCATAGAAATGATCATAATAATTTCAGAGGGGTAGCCAACTTAGTCTGTAACAGGAAAAACTTAAAAAATAATGAAAAGTCTAGTAGCACCTTAAAGACTATCAAAACATGTAGACGGTATCATGAGCTTTTGTGGGCACAACCCACTTCTTCATATGATGGTAGTATTAGAAGTCCAGATCCAAGAATAAATAAGGATAATAATGTTTAGTCAGTCGCAAGCATCTGTACACTTCTCCACCAGTGAGCCACAATGCTTCTTAATCCAATGGAAGCACTATTCTCTTTTTGAGTGAAAAAACGGGATTCACTTGCCTTGCTCGTTCAGTCATTCCTCCATGCTTCTCTTCTGGCAGCCATTCTGCATCTCCCACCACAGGAGGTGAGTATCTTTTTCTGGAATAAGGGCATTTAAAGTCTCACTTAGCCACATTTCTTCAATGTGAGATTTCTCCAACATGGCTACACCAATTGACTCTACATACCTCACCAAGGACAATTAGTGACAAGCATTCCATTCTGCTCCATCAAAGAATGCCTGTCCAGAAGAGTTTCTCTTCTAGTGAAAAGGGATTTCTCATTTCCTCTTTCTCTTTCACATTAAAAAGCATTGCAAAGGAATCATAGAACACTAGAACTAGAAAGGACCTTGAGAGATCAAGTCTAGTCCCCTGCCCTCACGGCAATCCCAAGCATCATCGAGATCAGGGCTACTCAACTTTGGAAGCCCCAGGGGCCACAATGATACTCACAGCACATGCAGAGGACCACAACTTAAGTGTGGTTGCATATATATGCAAATATCCATGCAAATATCTGTAAATAGCTTCTTTACATTGCTGGGGCATGAATACAAAGCACTTCCCACAATGCCCCGGCGCTCCGAGCACCTCTACCCTGGGGGCTAGAAACACCAACACCGTGTACTCATCAGTTCCAGCCAGCCCATCTTCTTGCGTCTTTCAATGCTCATCCCACCTGAGACACACCTCATGGTTGTGGAGCATATTCCCAGTGGAGGCTGTGTTCAAAGGATCCCACCTGCGGGCCATGTGTTGAGCCCCATGTCAACCCAAACCGTACTGCAGGCCGCAAACAAACGGGCTGCATACCGCCCACGGGCCACGTGTTGAGTAGGCCTGATCTAGATCATCCCTGATGGATGTCTGTCCAACCTGCTGTTAAATATCTCCAGTGATTCTACAACCTCCCTAGGCAATTTATTCCAGTGTTTAACCACCTTGACCATTAGGAAGTTTTTCCTAATGTCCAACCTAAACGTCCCTTGCTGCAGTTTAAGCTCGTTGCTTCTTGTCTTGTCTTCAGAGGCCAAGAACAATTTTTCTCCCTCCTCCTTGTAACAACACCCTTTTAGATACTTGAAAACTGCTGTCATGACCTCTCTTAGTTTTCTCTTTTCTAAATTAAACAAGCGCAATTCTTTCAGTCTTCCCTCATAGCTCGTGTGCCCTAGACCTTTAATCATTCTTGTTGCTCTTCTCTGGACCTTCTCCAATTTCTCCACATCTTTCTTGAAATGGAAAGATACAAGAGAGGAAATGCAGAAAAGAAGGAGAATTAGGAGACGATGTGTGACAGATGGGTGAGGAAGAGAGAGATAGGAGGAGAGATGAAGGGATGAGAGAAAACATGAAAAAGAAAGGAAGTAGAACAGAGGAGCATTGGCACCCACATCCCTAGAAACACTAAACATGGTATGTACCATTGATAGTGGCAAAGCTGGTGTTGGAGGGGGCAGTGGTGGCTTCAGGTGTTCGTGGGCATGCTTAGGCCCCTCAGGTATGGATGTAGAGCAGTGGTCTCCAACCTTTTTACACCCAAGATCACTTTTTAAATGTCAGAACAAGCCAAGATCTACCGCCCCATCCTTCCCCCAAGACCTCACCCCTTCCTTGAAGCCCCACCCTCTCTATTCTCCTCCTCTCCATCACTTGCTATCGCCAGCCCTTATACACTCTACACTGCCGCTTTTTTTTTCCGATTCATCTGTAGGAAGAGGTTTTTCCAACATTTGGCCTGTCTAGACTGGACCAAATGTCAGAAAAATCCCTTCTTTCGGAAGCCCCCTTATTCCAGGGGAGAGGGGACAGGATGCCAGGGGAGCAGGGGACAGTGTGGTAGTGGGGGCAGGGGACAGGGTGTTGCTCAGGGCAGGGAATCCCCTGCACCTGCCTCCTCCCAGGACTCCTCCTCCCCTCCCTCACAGAGGAAGGAAGCCCCGGCACACGCCTCCTCTGAGAATGACTCCCCGCTCCCGCAGAGCAGGGAAGCCCCGGCGCATGCCTCCTCTGGGGTCTCCCCACAAGTTCCCGGCATGCCACAGACCTGGGGTAGAGGAGCAGCCAGCGCACTTCCGGAACCCCCGGAAGTGGCGTACAGCTGCAGGACTTCCGTCCACCCCGCAGGAAGCCGCCACTACCTCCATTGTCGCTGGCGGTAGGTAGTGGGGCTTCTTGGGGTGGGAGGAAATGGGGGGGCCCTGAATGCCTCGCAATCGACTGGTCAAGCCTCACGATAGACCAGTCGATCGCAATCGACGGGTTGGTGACTACTGCACTAGAGGAACTTAGGGATGGGAGTGACACTGCAGCTGGCTGGGCTGGGCTGGAAAGCAGGGGTTGAGCATAGCATGGACTTGAAAGGTGGGGGAGAGGCCAGCATTTGCAGCAGCGCTTGCTCCACAGGGATTGGTGGTGATGGTTTGGGCTTGCCCAGCTCCTCCTGTGCCGGGCTCAGCAATTACCACACTCAGGAAAAATTCTGATTTCACAACAGGAATCCAAAGAATACTGTTCCTCTTCCAGGACTTTGCATAATAAGTGCACCTTTAATTTTTCATTTGTATTTGAATTCTGTTAGAATCTCTTTTTTTTTTTTTAAGTGAAAATAGTTCAGTTGTGGGTGTCACGTGAAAAATTGGGAGCCTTTACAGAAGAGAAGGAAAAGAAAGGAGAAGAGAGACAGAAGAAAGCAGGAGGAAAACAAATGAGAAGAATTAAAGGAAGAATGTAAAATATTTCTTGCCAGAAACAGCACCTTGTATCGGTAGAGAAGTGTTGCCTTTTAAAAAAAATTAATTTGGGTATCAGGTCAATGTATGAGCAATAAAGAAACACCAGGTCCTTAACCTGGCAGATGAAAAGGCAAGGCTTCTGTTTCTGAAATCTACCATGGGACAACTCCACCATGTTTTATCCATGTGCGGGATGTAAAAACCTCCAGCAAATTCAGCATCTTCCACTGGAGCAATTTCTTCTCTTTATTGCCTCATCGCTCAGTCGGCCACAGTGCTAGTGCGTGTTGACAGCTCCTGGGCTTTCCTGGTGGAGGCTTTCCCATCAGAGACTTGAAGCTGACTACAGTATTCTGACTAAATAACATACCTCCCAACATTTCAAGTTGGTAAAGTCAGAGAAGTCCTGGCTGTGGGGCCTGAGAAGCCCATGTTCTACCCCTGGAGTGTAGGAGGCCCCAAGTGGTGTATCATAATCAAAGGAACTGGAATCAGAAGGCCCATTTTCCTGGAGGAACTGTTATTGACAGGAAACAAATGCCAAGGAATGTGGGACTGGGCTGGAAGCAACTCAGCCACCTGGACAGGGCAGAGCTCAGGTATTGATAACATGCCACTCCTTCCACTTGAAACTCGATATGAAGGCCTCTGGAGCCCTGGATTTTGCAGAGATAAACTTAGCCCATCGATGGACCCAATGGAAAGAGGAGTTTGAGCTATTCACAGGCCTGGCCATCAGTGTTCCCTTCAATTTTTTCCATCTATGTGTAGAATATATGTTACGTGGACCAAAGTATGTGCAGATGCGCACCACTAATGGAAGCCCATGCTGCTGTCTGTGGGCATCTGTGGGAATGCTGCAGTTTTCCCTCTAAGTTGCATGGCAGCACAGCCCAGCAGCTGCTTAATGAACCCTGCCCAGCCAGAACTTGTGCATGGAGCTGCCTGCCTGGAGGAGAAGCATTTCTCCCTCAGTGACAGCAGCAGCTCCCTGCTGAAGACAGAGCAGTGAGTCTTTCCCAGCCCTGGCTGGGTGGGGCTCATTAAGCAGCTGTAGGGTTATGCTGCCATGCAGCTTGGAGGGAAAACTGGAGCTCTGCTAATCAGTTGGGGCGGAATTTGAATCTCTCCTGGGTGGCCACTCAACTGCTCATCTTACAGGGGACACTGCTAGCCATGCTGGATTACACAGCAGGAAAGTAACATTGATATTTGACCACATTGGGGAACAAGGCAGAGAAGTCTGCAGCACTGTGAAACTCGCTCCTGCCCCAAGCCTCACAGTAGTCCAGTCCTAGGAGCCAAAGCAGAATGAAATTATGGAACACCACAGGTTTTTCTCTAGAGACCAGAAAGTGAGGGGAGAGGCCCCTTATGTTACTACTTTAAAAACACTGACTGCTACATGCAATTTTGGGGACTTAACTGGCTTCCTAATTCAGGACAAAATAATCTGTGGCACTTGGGATCATCACCCTCAGGTGTGGCTGCTCTGAGAAGGTGATGTGACATTTTAGACAAATGGTTAGACATGAAAGCCCTAGGTGGTACAACACCCCCAAGAGTACATGCTGGGAGACAACAGCAAAGGAGAGCAGGTGGTGAGGGTTCCATACCCATAGTGAGATGCATTTACTGTGGGAGACAGCAGGAGCAGATAAAGAAGAGAGATCCCACACTATAAGAGCATTGCAAGGAATGTGGCAAATTAAGCCATTTTAGCAGAGGGTGCAAGAGCATCAGCTCTCACAAAGATTCAGTGAGAAAAAGCACATTAGACAGTGGTGACTCATCATCATGAGTCTCTCATTGTGTCTGACAACATATCAGGTTTAGGCTGTCAGGACAGGAAACAACAGAGACAACATCAGTCTTGGTGCATGCAACAATGGTGTGATTTCAGCTGCATGGCAGGGCCTCCTGCAATGTGATTTCTTGGGGTGAACTGGACTCAAATGCAGTGTGACATGCTGTACCTCAAAGTAAGCACCTTGGAACCCCCATATTTACCACTGTCACATGAGTATTAGATGTTTTGTACAAAGTATGCCTTGTATACCTAGAAGGTGATTCCAGCCTGTGTATTGAGGGACTGTAACCTATTTGTACCATCTGTCAGGTAGAGACATGGCTTAACTCAAATCCTGTTTAGCTTGTAGAATGTAGATTATGAATTTATTTTTATTTTTTAAGTAAATAATTTTGATCTCGTGCCTACTACTTATAAGAACTTAAAATCTACCTTTCCTTAGTTAATAAATCTGTTTTATATTTTACCTAAAACAGTGTGTTTTGGGTGAAGTGCATGGGGGAATCTCAGCTCAGATTACAAAGACTGGGGTGTGTCCATTTTCTGAGGAAGTCATGGCAGACTGGGTAACGAGCTTACACTGGCCAGTCTTCTGACCAGTGCAAGATGATACAGTTCTGGGGTGCAAGCCTGGGGAGTTGGGAGGAACTGGCTGGAGCCTCCCTATTGATGCTTCATGAGTGGCTGGGAGATCATTCATGTAACTTAACTGAGTATGTCTCTGCTTGTGGAGGTCCATTTAAGTGCAGTACCTGTCAGAATTTGTAGCTTGACATCATCATCACAGTGTGAAAGGCAGCTCAGGTTGGTTTGGAGGACTCAGTGGTCCCACAGTCCAGGTCACCCTGGGGACATCCTCACATGCACCCATTACAAAGATCAGATGCAAGTTAACAATATACAGTGAGAACATAATGCAGCACATAGGTTACTGTGACCTCATAGTAACTAACCTGAAGAATAACAGCTGGTATCGATTGAAGTTTATGGCTGTGGAGTGAAACACAAGAGACCACTATTAGGACATAGAAATTATCATTTTGATCAGGGTGCAGCATCAGAATTTTATAGCTGGAGTGCAAGAAGCAAAAGGAGGAGTGCCATGGACAATGGACAAAATTTTTAATGCATATGGGAAAGTTTTCAAAGGCAATGGGTGCCTTTTAAGGAAAGCTGCAACTTTGAAGTGGAACCTGTGTGCTTACAAAGATGAAAAGTTTCAGTGGTGCTATGTAATCCAGTGAGCAGAAAAGTTGAAAGTCATCAGAACAAGGCATCATAGCATCCATGAAGGCCAGTAGAGCCTGGGTAAGCAGCATGGGCAATGGTAAATAATCCATTAGGCAAATTACATATCTGCATAGATCCAAAGCCTCTGAACCAGGCATTAAATTGCTCCCCTCAATTGATGACCTCTTGGCATAACTCTCCAATACCAGAATCTTTGTTTGGTAAAGTGAGGAACAGTGTTTGGCACAGATGCCTGGAGAAAGAGTTCAGAATGCTGACAGTCTTTGCATGCCATTTGGTCACTACAGATGGCTGCGCATGCTGGTGGACATAAGCCCAGCAACAGAGGTGTTTTGGAGAAGACTGACCCAAGTGTTGGAAGGCCTGCCTGGGAAAATAATTGCAGGTAATACCCTCATTGTGGATAAAAGAGCAATGATACAGGAGCTAAATGGGACCTTAATGGGAAACTCCAAGCTTTTCTATAGCAATACAGGAACAAGAACATAAAACTCGGTCCAGAAAAAATGCAACTCAAAGAGTACCAGGTGACATTGGGCAACTGCTCACAGTAATGGACTAAAAGCGGATCCCAACAAGATCAAGGCCGTCAGAGACATTCCAGCTCTGGTGGATGTAAAAGGGTTAAAGCACATTGTAGGAATGATAATTTTTGAGCCAGTTCTATCTACACCTGGAGGCAGTAGAGGAACCCATATGTCAGCTCACAGGTTAGGATTCTTGAGAGGCACTGGGCAGGTTCCCAACAGCAAGTATTTGATGCACTGAAACAAATGATAACAGATGTGCCTGTCCTGAAGTACTGCCAGCCAGTTGAACCACTGACACTCCAGTGTGATGCAATGAAGAAGGAACTGGGTGTAGCTTTTTTGCAGGAGCAGCCAATTGCTTATGCCAGCAGAACCCTGCCAGAGACTAAAAAGGGGTACACCCAAATAGGAAAAAAAAGAGCTACTGAGTGTGGTTTATGGAGTGGAGTGATTCCAACAACACACCTGTGTCCACCCATAATAGTGTAATCAGACCACAACCCCCTAAAGACAGTCGTGGCAGACCTCCTGCTTAGTGCTCCAAAGAGATTGCAGTGCACGTTGGTGTGTCTGCAGTGCTACCAGGCAGAGATCAGACATTGTGTAGGATGATTACTGATGTTAGCTGATGCTTTAAGCAGTAATGTGGGGGTGGGTGGGTATTAGGACACAGAGGCTATGTCTACACTATAGGGTTTTTGCGCAAGAAGCTTTTTGTGGAAAAGATCTTCCGCAAAAACTTCTTGCGCAAAAACATGTCCGCACCTCAAAAGCGCATCACAGAAGTGATGCGGTTTTGTACAAGAGAGCGTCCACACTATTGGATGCTCTCTTGCATATAAAGCCCTCCCCCCCTCCCCCCCCCCGATCTAGTTGGGCCTTAGGTCATCACTTGCTCTCGAATGCTGTTGCCAGAGCCCTGCAGAGACATGCACTTAAAGGGACCCTCTGGACAGCCGTTTCTCTGTTTCTGCTGCCTGCTTGTGGACCTCTTTTGAGGGACAGCAAAGCTTCAGCAGTACCTGCTGTGGTTGCCCTGTGCTTTTTGGGAACGCCACAGCTTTTTGCCTGCTTGCTGGCTGGAGCTGGAGCTGCCCCTGGGCAGGCAACAGCCCCACACGGCCATGCTGCAGTTCCTGCAACGCTTGATTCCCTCCAGAGACACAACACCAATCTGCAGCCCACCATCCCTGTGCAGAAGCACGTCGCAATTGCTCTGTGGAAGCTGGCCACCCCAGTCAGCCACCGCTCCGTGGCCAACCAGTTTGGGGTGGGGAAGTCCACCGTTGGGGCCCTGCTTATGCTGGTGAGCTCGCGGGCTGCAGTCCCTGGCTGGAGTGGGGGGAGGGTGCTGGATAAGGGGGACCCTGGGCAGGGGCTGGGGACTGTAGGGGTGGACTGGAGGTGAGGGGAAAGGCCTGACCCTGGCAGCTTGTGCAGTCCTGCCTTCACACAGCCCTGCTGCCAGGGGAGAGTCGGGTGGCATGGGCTCGTAGGGGGTGGCTCCTGGGGAGTTGAGGGGGCAGAGAAGGGCAGGGGGACGGGCACCCCCTCTCTCATTCTCTGTTCTGTGTGTTTCTTTGTCTCCTTCTGCGGGTCGTCCGGGCCATCAATTCCCTGCTGCTGCGCAGAGTCGTCCGGCTCAAAGACCATGGATGGGTTTGCTGCCCTGAGGTTCCCCAACTTCAGGGGAGCCATCGATGGCAGACACATCCTCATCCGGGCCTCGGAACATCAAGTGGCCCAGTTTATAAACAGAAAGGGCTACTTCTCAGTAATTCTGCAGGCCCTGGTGGACCACCGGAGCCATTTTACAGACATTTATGTGGGGTCGTCGGGCAGGGCACACGATACCCGAGTTTTCAGAAATTCTAGCCTGTGCGCCAAGATGGAGGCAGGCACCTTTTTCCCCTGCCAGGAGACTTTGCGGTGGGTGAGCACAACATGCCAGTGTGCATAGTGGGGGATGCGGCATACCCACTCATGTCCTGGCTGATGAAGCCCTACACAGAAAAGGGAGAGGCTGTCAGTGCTCCCTGCACACACATTCCCTGAGACCGTGCCCTCGTCCGAGGAGGCCTGGGAGATGTCCAGGCTGGCAGGGACTGGCTCCAGGGACATGGTGACGGTCCCGCTGTCCTGGTCGTCTTCCTCCTCCTCCGTCGGGGGCTGGACCTGCCCCTCCGTCTCCTCTGCGTCAGGGACAGGCTCCGGGCACTGTAGTACGGGCTGCTCCAGCCTGGAGTCCACCGTGATGGAGGGGGAAGAGGGTTTCCCCCTCAAGGATGTGGTGGAGCTCCTATAGTAAGGGTAGGTGTGGAGTCCTCAAGAGTAGCAAAAACAACATGTAGGGGTACCAGAAGGTCACCTGTGTCAATCCCAAAACATGGGGTTTGATGCAAAGGACCAAACAGCAGCTATATCCCAAAACTGAGACATTGGGTATGGTAGGGCTGGGGGAAAGTGAGCAGGAGATGTGCCAAATGTAGGCCAGCCCAAATGATTACACTTTCAGGCCCCTGGACGGGGACTTGTGGAATGGGAGGGCCAGATTCCCCCTACTCTACCCAGATTCTTCTTCACCTCAACCTGGTATGGGCAAGTCTAGGGGATTCAGGATACACTGAACTAAAAGAGGGACTGCAGCAGCAAGATCTGATTACTAGGCCAGCTGATCACCTTGCTACAGGGAGACAGCAATAGACTACTGCTGGTGATAGCTGCCTATTGAGAAGACCAAACTATCTCCAAGATTATGTAGCCAGCTGAAGGTGTGGTAAAGACAGGACTCCAACTCAGCTATGTGTTAGCAGCTGCTGGCTATAGACATGCAGGGTGGCAGTTTGGGTGTTTTAATTATTTGCTTTTAATGTTTATATTCAAATGCTTGTAAAGTAGAGAAGGTGTATCATGATCTATGGAACTGGAGTCAGAGAGCACATGTTCCCTGGAAAGACTGTTATGGCAGGGATACCAGGAAATCAGGGAATGTGAGGAGATAGGTTGGAAGCAATGCAGCCATGTGGACAGAGTAGTGCACAAAGTTTAATAAAGCGCTACATGCTCAGTTTAACCTACATTCAGCTTGACTTATTGCTAATGAAATGAGGGAGTTGAGGGGTTGGGCACTGCAGTCTTAGGGTGGCTGAGGGTTCCCGAGTGAACCCACCCTCCAATCACTCTATAGCAGCTGCTCCTGCATCTCATGTCCTGCAGGACTGCCTGGGCTTGGCTTCCCACTCCAGACATTGCAACCTATCCCTTATCACAAAAGGGTTGCTGTGCCACTCAGGTTTGGCCTGGCTTCTCTAACAAGGTTGGCTGGGCCAAATTTGAGTGCGTGGTGCTGTGAACCAGTAAGCTGGGGCAAGGATTCAAGCCCAGCCAGCCCTTCATCGCATGAGCCGCTTCAAAAGAGACAGTGGGTTTTGTGGAACAAAGCAGGATAATCCCACCACCTAGGACTGTTGGGAGGTCTGAAACAAGTCAACCTTATCTGATGGCACTTTCTTCCTTGAAATTTTAGCTTGTGGCGTCCTACCTGTGTAGTGTATAGGAATTGGGTAATATCCCTTTAAATAGTTTGGGCGCTCTCTAATGGACTTCTCTGTCTTCTGTTGCACAAGTCACCATAATTTAACAGTGAAGAAGTATACACAGGAGTAGACATTGGCTGTTTATATATACCTAGTATACATGGTTATTTAGAACCTGGCTATGTCCATGTGGTCTTTTCAGATTCTTAATGCTGTGTAGAGAGCAAAGGCAACACTTTTCATGAAGCAGCTTGGATTTTTATGGGTCAGTTCCACACCTTGCTAGCCATTTTGGAAGTCCCCAAATCTACTCTGAGTGCACACTGTGTGACTTCATGTTACTCTATTGCAATGCAGAATCATGACATGATGTATAGAATTTGTGTGCCAAGAAGTAAAAAACCTGATAAACCTCATGTGTGAGAGTTATCTCTGCCTTGGGACCACCAGTCCACCCTTGATTCCAACAAGGTCAGTCGTGGGCTTAATCTGCACAGCAGAAAGAATTTTGGAAAGTCCTGTTATACTGCTGTTCCCCATCTACCCCTGTAATGGAAACAAAGCTTCTGTGGAGGCCTATATGGGGCATCCACAATGTGCAGGAATTCCAGGAGACCTGTCTTGGGCCCAAGCACTACCAGCAGCAGGAACACTATACATACAGCATCTCCAAAATCTGGCTTTGCCAGATGTTGGTGTTTGAACCAAAGGCAGACCCTGACATCTATCAACACACTCAGCTGATTTACATTATACTTATATACACTCATTTGGTCTTTGGAAGGAATTAAATGATACATTCAGCTCCAAGATGAATGGAAAACCACTTGACCTTTAGAAAGGTTTCAGTTCCTTACCACAGTGCTTTCAGACGAAGATTTCAGCCTCCTGCAATGAGGAGTAACGGTAGTTCGAATTAGGAGCTTTAATTCGAACTACCTAGTCCGTGCCGCGTGTAGTCGCGGGCAGGGAGTTCGAACTACAGGGCATTTAAAAATGGCAGCGCCCGGGAACATGCAAATAAAGCCCGGGATATTTAAATCCCGGGCTTCATTTGCAAGTTCGAATGCCTACATTAGTCACCCTAGTTCGAACTAAGGTGGCAGTGTAGACATACCCTTACTCTTTAAGGTGTCACAGGACTCCTCTGTTTTTGTAGATACAGACTAACATGGCTATCTTGTATTTAAACGTGGTAGATTTTATGATGCTTCAAGGTCTAAGATAGTTTTATTCTTTACATTCACTCCATCCCAGGGATTCTTTCCCAGTAGCATTGTAACCCCGTCCAAACCAGTTCAAAACAACGCCAGCTGGCATCATAAACACATTTCCCCTCACTGCACCCTCACGAAGATTCCTGTCCCACTGTACTGTAACCTTATCTCAAAACCTTGATGGCTGTGCCTTTAAAGCAAAATTATTCTGAAATGTAGCTAAAAACTGCAGTACCTATTTATGATGATTCTGGGGTTCTTTAAGGTCATAGGCCTTTGTAAATGTAATAGGAATTACATTTACAAGCTCAGTTTTGTTCCAGTAGTGGTTTTTGACAGTGTTGTGCTTTAGGCTCTGCAGACTTGATTGACAATGGCTGGGTTACCTGCTACTGCAGATGGAGGTGACTCACTTGAGATTTCTGCAGTGCAGGTGCTGAAGAGTCTCAACTTCTAATCTGCTTGGGGCCCTTGTATGCTCCTGCTCACTGCATGTTTCAAGACAGTGCGTGTTTAGGAGTGCCAGATGGGGGGGAGGGGAGAGAGACGGGGGACGGGTTCAGAAATGAAGGGGGGGAAGGGAAGGTGACAAACTCAAATTACTCTCTGGGTTTCTAGAAACACCTGTTTCCTGTTGTTGAATGGCTCTGGTACAAGCTATATTGTTTACTTTAATTAACTTGTTCTTTACCCACTTGTACCCCAAATCCTTAGGCCCAGAGTTTGCTCTCTGAGAAAGAGGGCCAGTAAGTGAGTGGGATGCTGAGATGGAGAGTCTCTGAGGATTACCTGCCTGGACTGAGGTGAAAGATGCTATACAAGTGTCCATTATGGGTAAAGAGAAGGAGAGGTAGAAGGGATAAAGACATTCTGTGAACATAGGCAGATCTGAGGGGATAAGGACTCTGCACTAAGAACGGTGATGAGAATTCTGTACTGAAGGGAAAGGGCTAAGCACTTCCTACACTACAGTCCTTTCTACTCTAGTAACCATTGCTGAAAATGGTTATCAGCTATTGGTCCCCTTCATGCTGAAAACAATTTAGCCATTTAGCAGACATGGCAAAGCATTTTCACTCCTGTCACAGAAAGCATGATTGAAACTTGCTGCGGAAGCTCAGTCTGTCTCACTTATAAGGAAGAAGGACTGAGATATGAACTAGTAATTTTAGACAGTCTAGTATTTCAATCTTGATGTTAGGCCTGTAGACCATTTATGGCAGAGACATCTGTAAGTACCTGTTATCCAAGCCCTGACTGTTGCTTCTCTCCACCATTGCCTCTTACTTTTAGGCTTAGGAGCAGAAGATGGAGGCGAGGGTAGGGGCAAAACAGGGAGAGGTGCAGAGTTGTAATGTTGAAAACAATTCCCCCATGCTTAGATTCTGCAGTCTTCATGCAGCTTTCTTTCCCCCTATTGTTATATGGCATTGAATAGCATCAAAACAGGAAACTGCTTCCTCCAACCTCTGACACTAGTGAACACAGGCCAGCTGTTGGTAGCTGAAAGTGGCCTCACCACAGCCACCCTGTTCTTAGAAGGTGCATTTCTGGAGGGGCGTTAGGGGATGAGGGAGAAATACAAGTGAAGTCTGATTCTGTAGGTAAATGCACAACTCTTCAAAGAGAACTGCAATAGCACTGGAAATCTCTTATGGAAACTTTTTCAAAACTGCATTTCTGAACTTAGGATATTTTAAAATGAAAGAAATAATGTTGAACATAAGCACTATTACTTCACTACTTTTGAGTACTACATTACCTCGCTGATGCGCTGCACAGCTCTTGCATATGACATTGATTATATGTTCTCACTCAGGCTATTGGGAAATTGTTGTCTTATGGTCATTCCAACTTGTGCTGTGATCTTCTTAGATCTCACAAGTCAAACCAGATTGGTACTGGGTTAGGAGACATTGGTACAGCAAACGTTTTGGTAAGTTATTAGGTAACTCTTTTTCTCTTCAGGTAGCAAAGTGTCCACATGGTGTTGTGGATCTCTCCCTATGCAGCCAGTGTTCCAGCTTCTGAGTGAGAGATAACATGAGGTAGATTAAAGGTCTCATGGCACTTTTCATAATTACACCATCCCCTATTATTAACTGATCATATCTCCACATATGTAATGACTTTCCTCTGACCTCAGCTTCTCACTGCAATTTCAGTTATCTATGGTATTCTCCATTTTGTCTCTAAATTATTGTATATAGCCAATATGTTGTGATGACTATATATCCCCTTTCTAGCAAACAGATATGGCTTGGTAAGTATTTATGATTTATATCACATTCTTAAGGTTTATAATGCTGTATGGGCCTGACCCAGCACAACCAAAATCCACAGAAGTTTTGCTATTGATTGACTTCAAACAGGGCCTGATGGAGGCTCACATCAAGTGAACTGTTCAAAGCAACTAACAGTCTTTATCAGAAAGAGCTTATAGTTTATAGAACATGTCATTTTAACTGTACAAGTTAATTAGTTGCTTTCTGCTACATACCTGCAGCCCCATTGACTTCAGATAGGTGTCAAGGGTATAACTGAAGGGAGAATTTAGCCTTTAATGTTAATGAAGTATTTTGGATGGATGAGAGGCTGTCCGAAAGCAGTGACTATTACTGATTATTATTACTATAGTAGTAACTAGGCTTTATTCTCCTAGAATCTGGAAATCTCTCAAGAAAGTTAAAAGGGAAGCTACTGAGAGACAAAAAGAGAGGAAATTGTGTGTGCATGTATATATGAGAGGGAGAGAGATACAGTGCCTCATATCTGGAGCCTCACATACATTTATGCATATCCTGACTTTAAGATCAGACAGCATGGAAACCCTGATTTGGAAAAACTCCTGACATCCATCACCATCATGGCCAAGTGGCTTGCAGTTATAAGAGTGAGGAAGGGGCTCCAACTCTTAATGTGAATGAGGTAATGGGAATGGATCTTGAAGCTGAAAGACAGCCTGAAAGACCAATAGAAGACAAAATGGAAGTTTGTGAGTGAGGAGCTATGCTACTTATTAATAAAGACAGGCCAGTGAAAGCTACTCCTCTCTCTGAAGAGCTGGGAACAAGAAATAATGATAGCCAGAATAAGGTAAATTGATAAGAAAAGAGTAGGATGAAAATGATGTAATCAGACTGTATAATAATAATGAGACCATTGCCCTTTATAGAGCATGGTTTATGTGCCTAGGAATTATTTGATAGCTGCTAAGTCTGGCATGTGAGAGACAGTCCTGTCCACACCCTGATGTAGATTATTTCCTCTTCTGATACCGGTCATCAGAAAGCTTGATCCAGTCCACCTTGCAATGCCACTTTCCAGCTCCAAGCTGGCTCTGCCAACCAGAATGGCATTCTGAACTCCTTTCCCAATCAACCATAGAGATTCCAAAGGAGATTAAGTCATCCAAAATCTGCACAGTGGTCTGCCTCTAGACCCTTTGTGGTCTTCGGAGTACAGCACATTCTTTAGGATCCTGTAATCCAGCATTTGTTTGACATGTTCAAGCCACCTGAGGCTTTTCTTACTAATCAACGTTCCCAGGAATGACATACCAGCATGATTTAACATTTCCGTATTTGTCACCATGTCTTGCCATCTTCCATCTAATATGAATGCTGTTTAGTCTTTTGGTATATCTGGCATAAGTTGTCTATGTTTCTGAGTTATATAAAAGAGTAGGTAAAACATGTCTCATAAATACAGATTTCACATTAGTTGACAATTTATTATTGTTCCAGGCTCAGTCTTGCAAAAGACCAAAGTTTCTGGCTGCTTTGCTGATGTTACTGCTGATCTCAGAATCAAGATTTATACAGCTGGTAACAGTAAAGTCAAGATAGCAAAATTGATGAACAACTTCCAGATGAATACCATCGAAGTTGATATTTGAAACTTGCTCTGAAGAGTCTTGGTGCATGATAACAGTCTTGTCCAAGCTTACTGCTAGCCCAAAGATTTTGCATGAATCAGATAACTTGGCAATAAGATGTTATAGGGCATTAACACTGTGAGCCACAATGGCTACATCATCTGCAAACAACAGGTCCTTTATGATGATCTTCACTATTGTACTACTCTGAATCTTGCAATATTAGCACTAGACATGTAGGAACTTAGTTTAAGACAGACACTCCTTCGAACATCACAGAACACATGTTGAAACAGGAATGAGAAGTATATATTAAACAACATAGCAGCCAGTACACAGCCTCCATCACTCCCCTTCACTTCGGGTTGTATATGCCAGCTGCAAAATCATCAGAGTAACTTCCCCACCATTTTTGTTGAAGAACTCTCTTTTCTATCTCCTCTCTTTAAGAAAACCTTTTTTTTCCCTCAGTTTTAAAAAAACGTTCATTATATTTATTTATTTTTGGTTCTACCTCCCCTGAGGAGTTCCCATGTTTCAGTCTCTAATGATTTGTGGAATAAAGGCTTCACTCTATTTGAATGGACGTGGTTTACTTAGGTGTGCTATCACTGGAAAAAGAGAAGCTTGAACCAAATATACGCAAATAGCTTCTTTCACACTGATGGGTATGAATACAAAGCACTTCTCACAATGCCCCGGTGCTGCCAGCATCTCCTCCCTGGAGGCTAGAAACGCTGACACCTTGTACCCATCTGGTCCAGCCAGCCCATCTGCTTGCATCTTTCAATGCTCACCCTGCCTGGGAGATGCCTTGCTGTTGTGGAGCATGTTCCCAGTGGAGGCCATGTTCAAAGGATCCCACCCGCGGGCATGTGTTAAGCTCCGTGTAAACCCAAACCGCACCGCAGGCCACAAACAAATGGGCCGTGAGACCCATGGGCTGCCTGTTGAGTAGCCCTGGGCTGCAGCTTAGGCCAGCAAGAGCAACAAAGAATAGGGAATGGGCTGCATGAGTGATTTGCGCTCTATCCTGGGGACAGATTTGCAGTGCTCCAAAAGCACTGGGAGGGAGGGAAAGGAGTAGGTAGTGAAGGGCTCCAGTGCCCCAGTATGTGAGAGGCACATGGGAGAGGAGGACGGACAGGGGGACTACTGGGCCACAGGTGGAACCCCAGTGGGCTGCATGTGGCCTGCCACTGGCTTAGGCTCTGAAGCCAGCCAGAGCCACAAGTCCAAAGCACCATCTACACTACTATCTGTAGAGTGCTAGCACGAGGCCCACTAGCCCAAGTCTCTTGTACTCTGGATGTCCTCAAGAAAAGAGAACCAAAGTCTTCCCTATTTTTCTTTAGATATTTTTTGTTCCTTCTGTAGGAGTGACCCACACAAGTGGTCAGGGACGGGAATATGACCTTTGTACACACCTAATACCTTAGCAACCTGCCAGTCAATTGAAATTTAAGAGCCTCCCCCACCAGGCCCGGCCAAAGAGTGTGCAGGGCCCAAGGCAGCACGCTGAGCTGCACGGTCGCACGGCTCCCAGCTGGGTGGGGAGGGCCGGGAGCTGGGCAGCATGGGGCCCTGAATGCGCAGAGCCGTGGGGCCCAAGGTGACCACTTTGCTCACCTTGCCCAAAGGCCGGGCCTGACCCCCACGTGTAAAGACACTAACTGACATTCTTGCTATAGTATTTCTTTTCTACTAATTTTCTGACATATAGCTCTTCCGTAGCTATGTTAGGGTTAATTTTCTTTTGTTTAAGGGAATCTGTTAGATGTTGACACACACAAGTTTTTTTCCTTCACCCATTTGTCTCTGAACTGGTGATCTTCATAAAACTGTGAAGTGTGTTGCAATATTCTAACAATGCTAATTATAGACCTCTTGAACATGTTGGGGTTTTGTAGTTGTTATCGCATTCTTTGCATCTGTACTCACTTTTCTGCTAGCCTGTTGGACTGTGTGTATTTAGGTTTTGAGGTGATGTGCCTGAATAATAGATCAAAGAGAATTGCCAAAATGAACCACTTGTGAATTGTGGGCCTTTATCTGTTATTAACTCATGTAGAGTACCATGGTGAGAAAACTGCAATTTACACTGTATTATTACATTGTTGCCCAATGATAGTATACAATAGCTCAGTTGGGGAAAAAAAAGACTAAGTCCACTAGTCTGATAATATTTTCCATGTCATGCAAATAGATCTTTGCCAATGTCTGATCAAAGGTGATCACAATTTTATTTTAGTTCTAGTGGTTCTTACACATTGCTTCCGGCCTCTGAGCCTATTGCATTTAGCAGTGTAGCTGATTTAACCCTTTTGGTCCTATTCAATATTGCTAGCTTCCAGGAAAATTTGATAGCACTGCAACCACCTATTTCAGTTGTCTGACAGTGTTCCTTCCAGACTGAATGATTCAGGTGGCTTCAGCTGCTCCATTTTTGCCAAAATTGTAGGTTTTTTTCTGACACTATGTATAAAGGGTAGCAATCAGGACTGTTGATGAGAGACTTCATTGCCTCACCTCAGTCACATGACATGGATCAGGATTATAAAAGGGCAATACTCCAGTCACATGTGAGTATCCGCTGATTCCTCTTGCTATAGTCACAGCTCCTACCTGTTGTCTTGGGGATGTGGGGCAGCTGCAGAGTAGGGGCAGATGGTATTTCATCCTTTCTTGCCACCATTGTATAGGCTGTCTCCCATTCAGTCACTGCGATGTTCTTCCATTCCTCTCTCCCACTGTAATCTTTGATGTTCCCTACTTCTGGAAGCTGCAACATTTCTCTCTGTGATTTCTCTCTCTCTCTCATCCCTCCCATCTGGAGTGTTTTCCTTTCTTCTCCATCTAGGGATATATTTACTTTCCTTGTCTCCAGAAATCTCATTGTTTCTTCCTTTCTCCCCATATCCTTTGGTTGTTTTCCCTGTGTTTCTCTTTCCTCTCTCCCAAACTCCCCTCAGAAAAATTGCTTTCTTTGGGGTCTGGTAACACTCTAATGTTCCACTAAAACACTTAGTGCAGTGGTTCTCAACTTTCCTGAAACGGTTACAGTACAAGTAGTCTGGGAGTCTGATTTATTTTGTGTACCCCCAAGTTTCACTTCACTTAAAAACTAGTACACAGTACACTATTACTGAAAAATTGCTTACTTTCTCATTTTACCATATAAAATAAATCCAATTGTCATATAAATATTGTACTTACATACAATATATGAAGCAGTATAAAACAGCAGTTGTATGACATTTTTGCATTGTACTGACTTCGCTAATTTTTTTATGTAGTCTGTTGTAAAACTAGGCAAATATGCAGCTGACTTGATGTACTCCCTGGAAGATCTTTGCATACCCCTAGTGGTGCATATACCCCTGCTTGAGACGTTAGACTTGAGGAAGCAAAGAAGCAGAAAGAAAGGCAAACACCGGCAGCTACAGCAGTGGCTCCTAGTGGGAGGATGAGAGAACTGTAGGGAAAAAAATCCCTTTTGGACAACCTTGTGAAGAAGGGAATTATCTCAATTTTATAAGTAGGGGAGCTGAGATACTGGGGCAATAAGTGACTTGTCCAAAGCTTGGGGACGGAGTTTAGATCTCCTAAACCCCACTGCTGTGCTTTGGCCAAAAGACCATTCTTAATTTCTGTTACCAGGTATGTATGAAAATGAGCTTCAGTGTCCAGGATCACAGAAGTTTCCAAAAGGGTGCATATTGCATTTGCTGTGTTCCTTCCTCTCCCCCCCCCCTCACCCCCCCACCCATTTCTCTTCTTCTGTTTCATCAGTACATGCAATATGCAACAATTGGACAATTTTCCATAGATCTACACTACAAATCTGAGAGCATTCTTGTGTCTTTCCCCATGTTATTATCCCTTATGCCTGGAACAAGCTCCCCATAAAATTCCGTCAAGTAATTACAGTGTCCCCCTTCAAATTCCTGATTCAAGCTCTCCTCTCTCATGACTCTCTAAATGTCTCTTACAATGGTTAGGCATGTGAGATGCTGTGACTGCAGCTTTTCATGTTGTCTTGTCTTTTACTTAGATTATAAGCTCTTTAAGGCAGGGGCTATCTCTTTGTTATACATTTGTACAGTGTTTAGCATCATGAGAAACAATAGCATTGACAAACAAACTTTCTGTTCCATTATTGAGCTTTTCTCTGTCAATGGCAAACACATGGTATGATTTTCTATTTCCATGGGAGTGCAGCTGATAGCCAGCCTGGCTGGGCAAGAGGCAGCATGGTTTGGTCTGGTTATTAATCCAGATAAAATTAAGTCCAATTCCAAAATACCACCAGTGTAGTAGTAACATGGCTGGATGGGATACTGAGCAGGTGGCAAATACCTGGGCAGCGATCAATAGTCCTGGAGGATGCTCAAAAGATGTAGCTGGCTGTTGAGCAGAAGCTGCTGTTGTGTTTCAGGCCCTTCTGTGGCCTCTGTAGAAATATTATGGTATTAAGCTTGCTACAAAGCAGTGTCTCCTTAGAACCACAGTTATCCCAACTTCACTGTACCTCAGTGAAACTTGGGTGCTGAGGAAAGCTGAAGAGCACTAGATTGACATTTTGTGATTCTTGTCATCTTCATCAGCTGCTCCATGTTAAATGGTAGGACAAGATCAGCAATGAGGATACGAGCTCACCGACCATCTCCATCAGCACTGATTCCACGAGGCATAAGGGATCGGTCGGCAAAGGCTTCCCCAGCCGACTGATCCGCGTCTAGACTACCGCGCTGTGCTGGATCAGCTGATCGTCGGCACAGCGCGGCGGCCATGTTTATTTTAACGAAGCGGGGATTATTTAAATCCCTGCTTCTTTGCCTATGCCTGGTGAACTAGTTTACATGGCTCCGTCGACGGAGCCACGTAGTCTAGACATACCCTATTAGAAAACTTAGGGGGAAAAACCAGTTACTTGCCTTCTTGTAACTTGTTCTTTGAGATGCGTTATTCACATCCATTCCAATCAGGTGTGTGTGCGTCATGTGCATGGTCATCAGAAAGTTTTTCCCTTAGCAGCACCTGTTGGGTTGGCTGTGGAGCTTCATGGCACTCAGTATATGACCCTACCAACTCTAACCTTTCTCTCCCCCAGCTCCTTATTGCCAGCTACTCTGAGAGAGGGGACAGAGCATTGGTATTGGAATGGATGTGAAGAACAACAGGTATGAGATGGTGAGTAAACATTTTTGCTCCTTTGAGTGCTTGTTCACATCAATTACAATCAGGTAACTCTGAAACTCTACCTTGGAGGTGGGGTCATAGTCAAGGCATCATCTCTGGTGTGTTGGGTGATAGTATAGTGGGAGGTGAATGTATGCATTGAAGAAAAAATTGCTGTTTTGTAGCTCTCCTTTATGGAGATATGGGCCAGGAACACAGCTGACGATGCTTGTGCCCTTGTGAGATGTGCCCCAATAGCTGGGGCTAAGACCTGTGTGGATGTGTAACCGCCACTAGGCAGATATGAACCTGAGACCTCTTGAGCTTAGTATAAGAGCCTCTACAGCTGGAGCTGGCTTGCAGCTTAGGCTGTAGAGCTCACTTGTTCTTATCTCTTGATATAAGTGGTCTAAGTGCCACTACATGTATAGGAGTCTGCCATAACATTTTGACCTTGCTCTGTATAGTTTTTATCAGGAGCAGAGGAACCCTAGAGGTACCCTCTGATGTTAGGCTATTGACCATGGGATTCTCTGGCTTGATAGCCTCTTCCACCTGTATGCCCAAGTTGCAGGCGATTCTAGGCTGGAGGTCCTGATATGGTTAGTGATCTATCAGAGGAAGTCCCAAGGCTGAGGTCCCTGTGATCGCCTTGTGGGGGAATGATGAGGAGGCTAAAGGTAGTACAGGGTCCTCTTGACTTTCAAGCTTTCCAGTGTCCTCCTTTTTGGTGCCTGGGGCCTCTGGACTGGTGATTGTTGTGGCAGTGGTGGCAGGGTCAACTGTCCGGGCTGTCACTGTGGATGTTTCAGCAATGATCTGGTCTGACTGCTCCTGAGGTGGTGCTGTTTCTGATCCCCGAGGGACCAGCTGAACTTTAATGGGCTGAAGTGCTCAGGTTTTGGAGACCACCAATTGGGAGCCCCTGGAAAATGAGCCCTGAACCTAGTGATAAGTCCAAAAGGGCCATTGAAGCTGCAGTTGCTAATGTGGAGGTGATGCCACAGATGTCTCACTGCTGTGCCTATGTGATCTGTGCCCACTACTATGGGATAGAAGGAATCTGGATCCAAATCAGATGATCTTGATCCGGACAGAGATGACCACGGTGGCATCAACCTGTATGGTGCTGAGGACTGATGCTGCTGTGCTGATGCTGGAGACCTACACTGTTGTCTAGCTAGAGCTGGGGAGCTGCGTCCAGAGTCCAGGGCTGGGTGTCAGTGCCTTGGTGATGCTGAGTGTGAGTGGTGCCAAGGAGAAGAGAGCCTTACTGGTGAAGTAGATAGCTGCATCATCACCAGCTTGCTTCTAGATGGCGCTGGTAGCAGCACTGGAGTCTTATCTCTGACTGCCATAAACTAAGGGGTCACCATCTGCATTAAATCTCTGGTGGCTTAAAACAATTCCAGGGTGGAGGGTATCTTCTGTTGGAGGAGTCACTTGGTGCCAGACTCAACAGTCCCCTCTAGAGAACCATAAGTCAGTGGCACCAGTTTCTGCTCCTTAGATGCCAAATGCTCTTTTGTGGACTGCCTTCAGTGTGGAGTGCACTGTGGGTATGTATTCCCCTATCAATCTGCTTGAGGCTTCTGTGGCACCAACTAGTGCTGATGGTCTTTTGTGTCTTTCCTCTGTGCTTGTTGTGCTTGATCTGGACACTCAGGTTGGGGATCACTTGTTGCTGGATCCCAGCGCTCCAACGTGGACTAAGGACTGAGTGCGGACGCCATCAGAAGATGAGACAGAAATCCCCCTCTTTCTTTGACCAGAGGCAAAAAGACCTGCAGATTTTGCACCTGTCTGGTGCTTACTTCAGGCATCTGTTGGGGGTAAGGTGTAACTTGTTGGCATGGGTTTACTGCAGGTGCCACAAGATTTAAATTGTTGGCCTTGAGGCATGCCCCAGAGCCGAGGAGAGGAAAGGGAGAGGGTAAGACCCCACTTCCTAACCTTAGCATACAAACACTATTGACACACACAAACTAAACTAGTTACTAATTGAAATGTATACTACAACCACAAAAGAAGCAAGAGAAGGGAAGAACTTGTGAGGCAAGTGAATGCAGTTCTAATGACCATCACAAGTGGTAAGAAGAAACTGAGGGGGTTAGGTCAGCAGGGTCATATATTGAGTGCCATAAAGGTGCTATTCCAGGGGGCTCATTCCCTACCTGACTGGTGCTTTTAAGGGAAAAGCTTTCTGATGATTGTGCATGCAGTGCACACACACCTGATTGGAATTGATGTGAACAAGCTCTTGTAGAATATTTTCCCTACTCTGGTAAATATAAGAGTAGAAAACTGACTGAGGCCCTTCAACATCAGAAATCTGTGAAAGAGTGGTTGAATGACCTTGAAACCTGCTCTGACAACAGTGTAAATGAGTGAATCTGTATGAAGTGATGTGCCTTGTCTAAGCCTTGGCCACTGCTGTGATCTCTCTCTCATATATTTCTTTACTTGTACTATTGATTTTCATTTGTTTGTGCAGTCATAGCACCCTCTACTGCCTCTTATGCAATGTGTAAACAAACTGCAACTGAGAATAGATGTTGAAGATCATCAATTCTCCAACTTGTATTGACCCTTAATTCTGAAGGAACTGTTGTGTAATTTTTTTTTCCTCTCGAGAACTGCTTAGATCATTTTAAAGTACCGTTAAAATTAGGTGCTGACTTAGAAGAAACTTACCTTTGAGTGTGCAACTGTACACTCAGAGGTTTATTCATCTCCTGAACTAAGATATTTTTCATGGTTATTTTCTTTGTTCATGCAGTGGTGAAAAATTATTTCTTCGGTATCCATTCTGTCAGGTCAGTGAAGAGCAAAAGACAAAGTTGTCAGTTTCCCAGCTTTGTTAAAAATGTGAAGAAGCACTAGATCAAATTTCACTTCTTGTGAAGAGCCCTATCATTACAACTGAACCAGTGTAGGACTGACAGGAAATTTCCACTCTTTGGAATTTTGACCTTAGTCAAGAACTACAAGTATTGTGGATGGAAAGTGCCCTTTCTCTCCACCCTAATACACTTTGTTTTCACTTAGCCATTTATTGTACAAGGCTAAGAGTCTCATCCTTTTCATAGTCTGAAGTTACATTTGCTAGTGCTGATGGATAGCCCTGAAACCATTAACAGACATTCTCAGACATAGCCACAAAACTTGTCCATAGCACTTCAGAGAAAGTGTCCTATCCTGCAGGATTTTATGTTCTTTAGCAGCAATTAGCATATGGGACATTTCTCAGGCCTGAGAAAGCTTGGCCATAAGCAACTTGGAAAATCTACTTCAGTTTAACTGAAAGGGAATAAGAGTTGGTTCATGATCTACCATCTCTATACTACTTTTGATAATTCCCTTGGGGACACACTTTATGAATATTTTTTATAAGTAACAATATAATATTTCCCAAGAAGACTGTAATAAACATATTAATGCTTGTTTGTTGTTACAGCTGTGTTGGTCTCAGGATATTAGAGAGCGTATGTCTAAATTACAAAGTTTTGTTGACAAACTTGTATCGATACCTAAAAGTCAACAAAAATTGCCAGAGGGTGTTCACACTTGCTTTCTCAGCAGATCTGAGCGTATCTTCATTAACAGTGTGAAGTGCACTGTGGGTATGTATCCCACAGAGCAGTGTTGTGGGAAGGCAAAGCTAAACCCTGTGCATCTTGTGGTTCCCTCAGAGTTCTCCCACAGCATTGTCAGCCACTGGGAGGAGCATCATGAATAGCTATATGAGCTCCCAGGCTGACTGTCAAAGCAGCACATCATCTGTCCTCCTCTCCTTACAGCAGCCATCTGCCTGTCCTGGTGTTCTTAGTGCAAGTCAGAACAGGAGCATTCCAGTGATTTGTTGTACAGGGCATCCCCACTATAACTCACCCTGGTATACATCCATTGTACACTAAAATCATTGATGTTTGTAGGAACTGATGCATCATAAGTCCTCCCATTCCCTGCTATAAGTCATGCGAAACACTCCCCCTAGTTTGCTTCAATGGAAGTCAGCCATGGGAAAAAATTCCCCGCTTTAAGTTGTTTCGCTATAAGTCCAAGTTTTTTGGAACTTATCTTGGACTTATAGTGAGGACGGCCTGTACCTTAAACAGAGCAGCACACTTAGCTGTCAGATACTTCCCAGAGCTTGGAAATGGGTGCAATGTGTGCCTGCAGGGTAGCAACGATCAAAACATTAGCACAGGCATCAGGGCAGGCATTGTGGGATACTAGTGGAACCCAGTTCTGTCAATAAAACGAACAGCAGAGTCTACATTGGCTCTTTGTTGACAATAAAGAGAGGGGAAAATAAAAAAGTCTCTCATAAAGGTGGAAATTTTTGTCACCAAAACTCGATGTTTTTCCTGACAAAAGTCACATTGCAGTGTGAACACTCTGTTTATCACCAAAAGGCATGTTTGGTGACAAAACTTGGTAGTATAGACAAAGCAAGAGACAAGGTAGCTTGAAAATTTGCCTCTTTCACAAACAAATGTTGATCCATATTAACTCCTTGACTCTTTAATATGAATGTCTTATATTTTTATCCATTCAGGAAGCTCTTGGTGAAACATTTATTTGGAGAGTTTAAACTGGAAAGGGAGATGCAGTGTGGCAGTGGAGAGCAGAGTTAGGAACAACTGCAGTGTGAGTAAAGCACAGAGACAGAATTCAAAATTGGAAATGCCAAAAGTAATGGCATTCTCCAAGTTCCTGAATAAATCAAGTTCCACTCCCTTGAGAAGCCAGACTGAGATGCCACCATTATTATTATTGGCAAGATTCCAGGATGCTGTATGAGCACCCATGAGCTACTGGGCTCCTTACACTGAACTGTTTATCAGTGCAAAAATCTATCCATGAGGCTCCTTGAGCTTGGCTTAGGTCCCTTTACTGGAAGAAAAATACGAAGGGGGTAACTTGCACATCATTTGAATGAGCGCTCACTCACAATACATGATGCAGACCTTTGTAACATGATCATTCTATTCCTTTCTTACATGTTTTCATCAGCAAGAAAATAGACAACAATGTTGCCATTAAAATCGTTATTGGGCCTCTGACCATACATCTCATGGAAATGAAGTGGGGCAATTCAGACTTTTCTGAGCTTTTCTTTCAGCAGGTTTGAGCACTTCATTAGTTGCACTTGACATGCACAATCATTCTGAACATGTTCTCTGTGCCCAGAAAAGACTTCCATACACTCCCACCCTTGTCCCCCAGCTCAAGCCATGGGTTGGTGATTGAGAATAGATTCAATTTTCAGCTCAGCACAGATTTGTTGAGTGATGCAGCCCGAATCCCAGATCTCCTCTGTGCCTCAGCTTCCCTGTTTGTCAAATGGGAATAATGGTTCCCAACACCAGAGAAAGATGGGGAGGCTGAATTCCCTGGATGTGTATATGGATGCTGAGAATCTCCACTTGCTTTAGTAAAGTCTATTAAGAAGTGTGGGAAAGAGACACTCCTTTATGTTTCAGGCTGTAACTCGTGCTCACTTTCTGGGACTTGCTTTCAGTAGGAAATGCCCCAACTGCCTACACAGCGTTTCCCGCACCGGCCTCCAGAGCATTGGGCAATGGCCCAGGACCAGCAGTCGCTGGTGTAGCGGCCAGTGCCTGACTAGGCTCCTCCAGTTGGGAGGCACCCGCCGGATGCTGGTGGGCTCGGGGAAAAGGCTGCAGACAAAAGGGGCCGGGGCGCTGCGGCTCCCTGCACAGACGCAGGCGGGATCCCGCCAGGGGGCGCTGGGCTCAGGCTCGACCCGGCCCCTCGCTCCACCCAGGCAGCGGGCGGGGCGGAGCGGAGCTTCGCGGCCCCGCCCCGCGCTCTATGAGGCGAGCTCGCAGCCGCCCTTCCGCTTCCGGGGGCAGGCGCGGCCGGGATGGTGCTGCTGGAGAGCGAGCAGGTGAGCGCGCCCGGACAGGCCCTGCCGGGCGCTCGGGGACCTCCTGGAAGCCCCGCCCGGGGCGGGGAAGGTGCCCACCAGTGCCGAGCTCCGAGCCCCGGGGCGGCCTGAGGGGGCCCTGGGCCGGCAGGCGAAGAACGCTGCGGAGCTGCCCTTGGCGCCCCCTGCCCCACTTACGTGGCTGGTTTCCCCCTGGCATTGCGCGCAGCAGGGACTAGTGAAAATAATGGGGTCGGCCTGAGTGTCTGGCTCTCCTAGACCAGCAAATTGTTGGCCTGTTTGATTTGTGCAGACACTCAAAATCCAGGAAGCGTCTAAAATCCAGCCGAACAGCAGTCAGTGTTCTTCGCTGACTTCAGAAATATGTAACACAAGGCTTACACTGGCGTAACCCATGCAAATTCTTTGTCTAGGTTGTTGAGAAGCATTGGGTTGTAAAAATGCTACTTTAGTGAAACATCTGCCATTAATTACATTGAGAATGGTAGCAAATATTGCCAAACATAAAATTGTCCTGTCTGTTGCTCCTCCTGCCCTGTAATTCTTAACCAAAGATGGGTCTCTTCTTTCATTTGTAGTTCTTGACAGAACTAACAAGGCTTTTTCAAAAATGCAGAACCTCAGGGAGTGTTTACATAACATTGAAAAAATGTAAGTATCAGTGCCTTTAATATAAAGTGACAGTATTCCTTTAATCCAATATAAAGTTCTCCTGTTCTTAATATGGTTATAATTTAATGAGTTCAAAAAAATTTAAACATTGTAGGTAAATGTTGAACAGCTCTCATAACTTTAAAAATAGGTATTTTGGAAATTTTATTCTCTAGCATTTATAAATCTGAGAGGCGTTGAACTGGGTCAGCAAAATAGCTCACTTATCTGTTTCTGAATGCATTTCATATGCTGCATAATTTCAGGGTATAACTTGTGCAGAAAAATATTTGATATGGTATCTTGGATTTCAAACTGCTTTAAAAGTTAGTGATACACAGTTTGGTGGAGGTGATTGCTCCTTTTGATGCACTGAGATTTTAAAAGTATCTTTTAATAACTGGATAAACAG
The DNA here is from genome assembly GCA_032595735.1 of Pelochelys cantorii. Taxonomy (NCBI): domain Eukaryota; kingdom Metazoa; phylum Chordata; order Testudines; family Trionychidae; genus Pelochelys; species Pelochelys cantorii. Next base: position 71,315,917 of record CM064329.1, read on the forward strand.
ATTAAGACACGCTTTTGGTTTTTAACACAGATGATGGTCGAACAAAACCCATTCCACGTAAGGGCCACGTGGAAGGTTTTGAGCCAGCAGACAATAAATGTCTTCTGAGAGCAACGGATGGAAAGAAGAAGATTAGTACAGTGGTAAGTAGCAAATCGGGTCAGAGAGAGCTTGCAAACTCATTTGTTCCTGAAATAATTGCATCATGTAAGCTGAAGGCCAACTTTAACTCTCATAATATTGTCTGGAATTTTATATTTGGTGGATAAATCATCTGTGTCAGGAATGAGAGCAGTCACCCATATTATCTTCATATACCCAAACTGTATTTTGATGCTGGAGATATATGGGGCTCAGTTGTTCCTGTGAGAGACAGAATTTACCAAGAGAGAACTTGGTTGGATGTCACACATGCATGAAAAGGAATCTGAAGAGAGTACATTATGTTGGAAAAACTAGCCAAGATGATTTTGTGTGTAATACAGACAGAAGTGGAATAAGCAAACAAGTAATTGGCTTGAGACTTTACTTTGAAGATTGTTCGCTGAACATGTATAGATTTGGGAAGGTAATACTATCTTACGGATTGGTGACTTTTAAGGTGGTGGTTGAGGAGAGAATAGTACTCCAAATAATAGATCTGTTACCAAGAGTATGTTCCTGATATCCCTTTCACACATAGTCTCTATACATGTCTCTTCATGAGATTGATCAAGTGATCACATTCAAACAGCTTCAGGTTAAGCACAGCTTGATGGGACCTGGTGCTTAACTGACAGGCAAAAGTCTATTAAAGTTTTAGTCCTAGGATTAAATGTTTCCAGTATTTCATGCTTAACACCCTAACTTGCTTTTCACAGGTAAGCTCAAAGGAAGTAAATAAATTTCAGATGGTAAGTTTCCTGTGTTCTCTCTTTTTCTTCCCTTTTTGTTTTTTTGTATTGTAAGGAGAAGTATTCAGTAATTTAAAATAAGTCATGGAAAGCTACAAATAATTGTTCCATCTCTAAATGGGTAGGTTGATTATGTACTTCAGTTTGTTGAAAGCCCCTCTCCTATAACTTGAAGAGTAGCTCCATATCCTGGTATGTATGTGTCTCTCCATTACATGAAATTCCCTAGAGCAGGGATGGGCAAAAGGGCCTCTGTGGGCCAGATCTGGCCTTTGGAGGCCCTGCTGCTCCCCTGCCCCCAGGCCAATTAGGGTCTGGGGAACGCGAGAAACCTTCTCCACATGAAGCCGCCTCCTGCTCTGCCAGGCAATGTGGTGCTTTGAAGGGCTGGGCGCTGCTCGCGGGGAAGAGGGGGAGAAGAAGGGGTAGAGAGAGAAAGAGGCTTTAGACGTTCCCCCCAGGCCCTAATTGGCCTAGGGACAGGGGAGTGAGGTAGCTCTCCTCCCATGCCAGGGCATGGGCACCTTGGGGTGGGGGCAAAGGCACTCCCTCACCCCCAGACCAATCATTGTCTAAGGGTGAGGAATCTGGAAATATCAGCCCTGCCCCTTCCTGTGTGGCCCGGGGCTAGTTCAGAAATTTTCAGAGTGAATCCTGGCAAAAAAATATTGCCCACCCCTGCTCTAGAGCATCTTTTGTATCGCTCCTGATGAATAAAGGAACTACATGGAAATAATCTAAAATGGAGGTTTTCTATAACTTATTTTTGACATCAGTGCCTCATAGTTTTTAGTCTATATTAAAAAGGTGCTTATTTCATAATTTCAGGCCTATTCCAACCTGTTGAGAGCTAACATGGATGGCCTGAAGAAGAAAGACAAGAAAAGCAAAAATAAGAAAAGTAAAGCAACACAGTGATGGAAGAGAATCTCTTTCTATCACTGCAAGACTTGCATTCTAGTCTTCAAAGTCCATTTCATCCTGAGTCACCACTTTCTTTTGGCTGTAGAATACCAAGATGTGAACAATACTTTCACTTAATTAAAATGAAAATAAAAGGTGGCTTCTGTAGATTGTTGAGCAGGGATATTCACTGGATTACAATGAAACCTCTTTACTCTCAGCTGCCATGTTCTTTGTTACACAAGATGGTCAGTGTAAACTGTTTTGGGGATACAGTGGGTGATCACAAGGGCAAAGTAAGTATAGATCTTAAGTGGTAGCAAATTAAAGCCTAAATCTGTAGATGGGCCTAATGTAAACTAAGGAGGGAAGTTGAAAATGTGGGGATATTGATTTTTTTTCTATTAATTTAGCTTCTAGCAGTGGTATGAAGTTATAGGTCACCATGATCCATAAAGCCCTAGTGCTTCAATGTAGTGACTGTTTTTAGTAAAAGTCATCTCCTTATGAATGTGGTCAGGGCTTTGGTGTTTCTTTCTTTGAATAGTAGTATTGTAAATATTAATAGTAACGCTTCCTGGGTTAGTATGAACAAGTGTTGTGAAAAGTTATTACTTGTTTGTTACTCAGAAGTGTACTTGGTAATTTTACTGGTCTTAGATCTGATCATATATTTGCCCGTGTTTGCAGAGGGGATCCAAATAAGTACTGTACTTGTTGAAAATCAGTCATAGGTACATAGGGCCTTCCCTCAACTGTGTAGTCAAGCCAAAAGTTGTACTTGTGCTAGGGTCAAAAATGCTCAGAACAGGGGGAACTGATGGACCTTTTAGGGGGTAGGAGTTTCTCCCTCCTAAAGGACAAACTTTTTCCAGGATTGCTTAAAAGTTGTATCCTTAATATAGACATTGATACCAGTTTCACTTATCATACCACTAGGAGCCCCAGGTATGGACTGAGGGTGGCTAGGCACAATGCAAACAGTTCCTGCCTTTAAGAGCTTATAATCTAAGAAGTTAGGATAGAAAGGTTTAAGTAATCCTAAGGTCTTGTTCTCATTTACCACTACCAATCTTTTGTGCTGGAATTTTCCATGTTGGATTTCTGCCTCAGGCTGACTTTTTTTGGAGGGGAGGAGGGAAGTTAGAGCCCACAAACTTCTGCTGTTTCTGAAACGGAGGTTTAGGAAAAACACTAAGGCTACATCTACAGTGGCATGATCTTGCGCAAAAACTCTTTAGCGCAAGAGTTCTTGCGTTAAAGTAGTTGTGCAAGAGAGCATCTATACTGGCATGTGCTTTTGCGCAAGAGCATCCATGCCAGTGTAGATGCTCTTGCACAAGAAAGCTCTGATGGCCATTTTAACCATAGGGCTTTCTTGCACAAGAAATTCACATTGCCTGTCTACACTGGCCTCTTGAACAAGAACAGTTGCGCAAAAGGGCTTATTCCTGAGCGGGAGCGTCAGAGTTCTGGCGCAAGAAGCCCTGCTTTCATACATTAGAACATCAGTTTACTTGCGCAAGAACACGCGGCCACTGTAGACAGGCAGCAAGTTTTTGCGCAAGAGTGGCTGCATTTGTGCGACATCGCACCACTGTAGACACAGCCTAAGGGTGTGTCTATACTACAGGGTTTTTTTCAAAATTAATTTGAAAGAACGTGGCATTTTTTTCAACTGCAGTAAACCTCATTTTAGGAGGAAGAATGCCTTTTTTTCCCAAAAGTGCGCTTTGGAAAAAAGGTGTTCTTGAATGCAAACACGGCTTTTTCGAAAGAGAGCATCCAGACTGCTTGGGTGCTCTTTTGAAAAAGCAGCTCGCTTTTGCGAAAGAATCTTGTAGTCTAGACAGCCACAGATTTTAATTTTCTCACTGGATCACTTTTAGCACCTCCTATAAACTTTGCAGCAGGCGGGTGGAAATTTGAGAACAGCGGTGTGTTTTGTCCTGGAGAAATTTCATTCAACCATGATTGTTTTAAGCCTTTTAAAAAAAATCAATTTGCATATGCTTAGAGGCACGTTAGCAAAGTTTCCTAAATATCTGTATTGGATATGCTCTGACCTAAGACTTTCCCTGAAATTGTTCCTCAGTGCAGCCAGATATAAATGCTGAGAAAACAGGTAGTCACAAAAGCCATATGATGGAAGAGTAGAAAGGGTGGGTCTGTAACCATTAGAAAACTCCCCTACAGATGCAAAATCTATTTATACTGTTACTTTTAAAAATCATTACAACTTACTGTTTTTCTCACTGTACTTAAGCTGTTGGGACACAATGGTGTTTATTTTCAAAGCAACTCTGTCCTCCATTTCAAAAATCTATTTTGTTGTTTGTTAAATTCAGTGCTCCTGATTCTTGCTCCTTCACCAGCTGCAGCTGGCTTACATGAGAAATGAATAAGTGATAAGAGGATTGTAAGACACCTTATTTTAAGATCACAGATTAGTAAGAACATTCATTAGGGTTTTCATTCCATGTACTAATGATTAATGCCCTACATATTTGAAAACTAGTGGCTACTCAGTTAACTTTACATTTCTTTGAAAAAAAATATTTTATGTAGGTTGTACCTCCCTTAACTGGCACTCTTTTGTGCAGCAACAGTCATGGTCCAGCAGGACCACATAGGGAGAGGGAGTCTGGTTGTGGGCCAGAAGCATGGCATGGGGCCCAGTGACTCAGCCAGGAGCTTTGCCTGGGGGAGGGTGGTACAGGGTGTTCTGGCCCCAGCTGCTGGGCAGTAGCAAGGGGGCCAGCAGCAGCTACAGAGCGCCTGTAGCACTCCAACCATGACCAGAGTGGGGCTGGGCTGAAGCCCTAGAAGGGGGCAGTGTTCAGCACAGGCCATGAAGGGAGGGACCTCCCCTGCTCTGGCAAATCCCCTCATTTGGGACTGCTCAGATGTCAAGGGTGCTGGACTAGGGAGGTCCAACCTATAATACTATTCAGTAGCTTGTAGCATTAACTGAGTAAGGGTGTAGTAATAAGGCAGCTGCAAGCTCTAGACATTTTGGAACAGCAGTGCAGTTCGCTTGGTGATTCAGTTTCACTGTCCCATTTTTTCCTTGTAAACATTTATTATGACAAGAAGTTGAGAGACATTGTACCTTACACTTGTAATATCACTGTGCATTAAGAAACATGACCATTTAACATTTATTTTGAGCTTTTTAAATGACAATATTTAACATATATATAAAAATACAAAGTATGAAGCAGGACACTAAAAAAAAAAGGCAGTAATTGCCAGTGTCACATCTGATGGACTATATATACTTTATGGAATTTCATATCAAAAGTTAATGTGCAACAATTGTTTCGGTTCCAGATTATGTATCTTGACAACAATCACATGCTGTTTAAGCATCGCACCGAGAGATGCCTCTTTAAAACAGAATTTTATAGTAGTCCTCTCGATAAGAGTACAGAATAAGCATAGGAATTCTGTAAAAGAAAAAGGACAAGTTAGAATTTACCCTCAAGAGAGCGGAGTAATTATTTTAGTGGTCATTCTAAGCCTTCTAAAAATAATTTCTGGAACCAGGATCATTCAAAGGCTATTAATTTATGCTAAGCTGGGAAAAATCTTACTGTACATGATTAGTAAATCCTGCTGCAAATGCAACCTTATTCTTAACTTATGCTATGTCCACTTATTTTGAAAGAATCCAGTTAATGGTACTTTTCTACAATGCTGTTCAGGGACACACATCTCACTGTCAGTTTTTCCTAAAATTTATCTTAAATTATTACTCTTAATTTCAGACCTTTCCCCATATCTCTCTTTGCATCCTAAATAACCATTATCTCCATCCCTTAATGTTTCCAGGTGAGCAAGGCTTTGAATTCTAGAACATAGAATTATTTAGTTTTCTTCCACTAGGCAGAAGGAGGGGAGAGAGATTTAATTTTGACCACAAAAGGCTATCTAAGGTAGGAGAAGATGTATCATCATTGGGGACAGGTAGCATACAATTTAATGGAATGTCAGCACTTTAAAGAACACTGCCTCTTGAAAGCTGTGCTGAATATTTGTGAAAGTGTTAATGTGCGAAACACTTGAACTTGAGGGGTAGGTTAGGATTGAAAACTAGTAGTTTAAACACTATTAAATTGCTTTCAATAGTGACTAAGTGCTGAAGAATCAAGTTAGGAGCACCTCCGCACTCAACTTTAATACATTACATTTTCTTTTCCAATAAGACTGTGCCTCAGACATTTAGTTTTTTCTTCTTGGATAAAGTAGAGGTTAAGTGCAAGTGTTTTATGTAAACTAAAAAAAGTTAAGAAGATCCTTTTGAAGTCTACTAAAGGACAATGTGCATTTACTGAGTTCTATTATTGAGAGTTCTGTAAGCTTTCAATGCAATTGTTTTGGTAAAGTGTTTGCTATCTCCATTATTGAAAAGTACTATTACTAGAAAAACAAATTCTAGTCTCATTGAATGGCTGACCAAAGTTAACTGAACACCACTCATGCTGGAGGGGGAAAGAGTCATTATCAACAAAATATACAAAAAGTCAGATATTAACTTTGAATGAAATGGTCAATGAAAAATTAAACCAGATTTTGATTTTTTTGAGTTCTAAATTATTTTATCTACAAATTTATTTTCTGCATTTATATTTAGGGTATTTTAAAGTAGTTTTTACTATGTCCATGGAAGGGGTTTATTTAAAAGGTCCTTAGTCTTTTCAGCTATGCCAGATATACCCATGGTTTCTACCAAAATCAGAGGGAGCCATGGATATTCAACAGTTCTGAAGTCCAAGTCTTTGTATGTCAGAATCAGAAGGGAAATTCTACACAGCTGACAAGAGAATAAAAGGTTCCCAGCTATAAGAACCCCATGTGTAAACAAGTTATGTTGCCAAATGACAAATGTGTAAACTACCTGAAGAGGAAAATCTAATGATTAAATGTGGGCTAATATTTCCTTGTCAAGAATTTACAATTCAGTGTCATACTTATAGTTGTATAAACTATGGTGTTTAGATTAATGTTATAACCATAAAAATGGGGACAAGAACACCAATTGTGTGTAAAATAATTTTAGGAAATATCTTTGGGGTAAGTGGAGTAAGGCACTTTTCAAAAGGGTGCATTCTTTGCCTTTCTCTGGAAAAAAATTACAGCAGCCTAATTACCAGAGTGCAAATGTGTGAAGCAGCTTAATCATTGTATTTATTAAACCATTGAAGGTAATGCATTTACCTCTTTTCTATTTTGATATTGTAAATTTCATCACAAATAGTTTTCAGGTATCTCTGCTTTGGCAATCGTGACATCAGTTGTCTCTCGGTTGTGTAAAAGGCTTGTTCATCATCATACTATAAGGAAAAAGAACAAGCAATTTTTTTTGTATTCATTATGAAAGAAAAATAGTGTCACTGAAGGGAGGGATCACTTTTCTGAAGATCATGCAGACAGAATAGCAATACTCTAGTTCCTCACCCCAAAGAACTAGTTTCTTGAAACAAAATGCACAAAACTGCATGTACAACTTGAATGGGTTAGAGCAGAGATCGCTATACAGAGGCTGATGATGATTAGCTTCTCACCTCCTACACTATGACAGTAGCATCATGGTGGCTCACACTTCCTCTACAGAATTATCACTATTCTAGAAACATTTTCCTCCTCCTTTCCCACCCACTTTCTTTCACATGTACACACATTATTTGATACCTTCTGCCATATGAGGAGCTTTTCCCCTTCTGAACTGATATAGATGCAAAATAAAAAATTCTTCATATGAACACGATTTTGATGTTTCTTTGATTTCCAATATTTTGGAGACAATGCAATTTTGTGTGCCAATTTAACATTCCTATAAGCATCTTTACTTAAACATTACTTGATTTCATGTGTATGTATTTTACACTTGTATCTTAACAAAATAAGTTCCCGCAATACTCTTTAAGACAGTATATAAACACAAGAATTATTTACAGTTCTCTAGGCACATCAGCAGGTGGCACTATAGTATCAATACCTATACCAGAACATAATTTAGGGTTAGGCTCACATATAGGGTCCTACTAAATTCATGACCATGAAAAATGTGTCTCAGACCATGTAATCTGGTCTTTTGTGTGCTTTTACCCTATACTATACAGATTTCATGGGGAGGGGGAGACCAGTGTTTCTCAAACTGGGGGTCTTTTTGGGGGAGATGGTCACATGCTACCTTCAGAGCTAGGTTGCTCGAGAGTGGCAGGTTCTGACAGAGTCCAGCTTTGGAGGCAGCACTGCTCTGTTCACATTCAGCAGAGTATCTTCATAAACAAAGACTAAACACCTCTTCTTCTTTTTAAATGAAAGCAGAAATTCTGCAAAAATTGTTGGTTAAGGACCCTACCTCCTCAAGAGGGGAAGTTTCCTAATTGTGCATTTGGCAAATGGATTTTTTCAGGCTATTTCTAAACCCTTTGTGTTTATACAGAGTTTTTTAACTCTTTAAAAGAAAAACTGGGTGAGAATTTTACTACTGATTTTATTAAGGATAGGATTTCACCCCGTTAATTTTAAACCTTTGAAATAAATTACATATACACTACTCATTGCTTACCTCCAGCGATAAGAAGTGGGTTATAGTTTCTTTTGACAGGTCTACCTGGAACAATAGCAGGACAAAGGTCAATATCAAGGAATCAAATGTCACATAGTTTAACAAGTGCAGGTTGAACCTCCCTGGTCAGGCATTCTTGGGACCTAACCAGTCCCAAACCAGGGAATTTGCTGGACCAGGGGAGGTCAATGCCAATCTCTCTGCTCCAGGTGGCTGGCTCAGCTCTTGCTCCCAGCTGCTAGCCCAGAGGTAAGCAATAATTTTTGATGGGAAGACATGCCAAAATTTTGGAAAGTGGTCGAGGGCTGCTCTCTTCCATGATATTAATGGAGGAGATTCAGGGATGGAGGTTGGGTATAGAAGGGAGCTTGGGGTAAGGGATTAGGGGTGGAGGAAGAAGAGTGGGATCTGGGAGGGAGTTTGGGTCAAGGAGGGGGTTGTGACCTAGGACAATGCACTCGCCAACTACGCATTAGATGATTTAAAGTAACTAATTCAGAGAAGTGGCTGAGTGGACAAATAAGGGCCTGTGGATTTCTGACCACTGAGAGCTCTTGCATATATGGATTCAGGAAGGGGGCAGAGGGTTTGGGTACGTGGAGTGGGTGGCAGTGTGTTGGGGAAAGGTGGGGCAAATAAAGATGAGCCAGAGGGGAGGGAAGCATAGTGCTTCGTGTGCTGTTATTCAAACAGGCCAATGGGATTGTGCTAGGCGTAGGGGCAGCACCAGAAGCCTTCCCTCTCCCCTCCAGCTTCACAATTTTGAAAGAGAAACGGCCCAGCAGCTGCTTTTCTGAGCAGCATGCGGGTAGGACGCGGCAAGCAGGGAGCCTGCCAGGGGCTCCCCACAGCATCCATGGGGATGGCTCCAGTGACTTGGCAGGCTGGATTTGGCCTGCGGGCCGTATTTTCGCCAGGCTTGCGCTAGCCCCTGGACTGCTGTGGCTCTGTTCTTCGCGGGTCCAGCAACACTGCTGGTTCCAGCCTGCTGATTTTTTCCTGGGTGTGCTCCAGCCCCAACACACCCATGGGGTTCCTGATATTGCTGAACCAGAGAAGTCTAGATTACAGAGGTTCAGCCTGTGAAAGTAACTTATTTTTCCAGTTCTGTCATCATTTAGGACATGAAGATCTCAATACACAAAAAAGGTCAAAATTTAATCTCTGATTTAAAATTATGCAAACACCTTTGGACTATCAGAATTTTACATGCTTTCAAACGCAAGTTATGTTTGACAGAGCTCATTTGTGTACATGAAAGGTCTTTCCTTTATTTCAGAAAAGATAAACATGCTTATTTCTAAAGGGCAAATGGGAAAGCTCATTTTTAAGCTCTTTAGAAGAAAGTGATGAGAGGCAATCCAGAAAATAACATTTACAAATGTGTTTTATAGTGATAAAATAACATCAAACATCAACAACAACTGTACATCTAGGGAAAAGTAGTTAAAATATAAATATTTTGCTATATGCAACAGTGTCAATTCACACAAAAGGAAGCACTTCTCAGTATATTAGCTAAATATTGTGTGGGTTTTATTTTACAACATTTCTAAATTTGGGTAGAACTGCCATTTCTAAAATTTAAGATTACCGATGGTGACAGCTATCTTGCTAGCTTTTAAAATTAATAACTCTAGTGTCAGCCTGTCTAATGAACAAGCATTTCCCATTTTGCAGACTTACAGCTAAAATTTCAATCTCATTTGTTTTCTGTTGCAGATTAGTAATGAAGGTCTGGAGTCTTGTTTGTACCTACAAATTAAAATTAATAGTGGGTAAAAGTGGTATACAAACTTCTGTTACACTGAAGTTGAGAACCTCTTCTGGTTTCAGAAAACATAACATTTACACTTTTATAATAAACTTTGATACAACAGTAGTGAGTATAGTGGTAGGAAAGATGATATTATGACTAATGAGGTTAAGAAAAATTCACACATGATTGTGAATTTCTTTATAGAATCAAAGCTAAGCTGTTTATGGGTGCTAGTGGAGGCCACTGTTTGCAAAGATAAGAGAAAACCACTTGAATCAGATTGGCAGCAAAATCACAGATGGCAGTCCTGGAATGCACTGTACCTTCTCTGCAGTTCAGAAAAGATGGCTGCAATTCTGGACAATAGGATACTGATCTGTTGGTGCATTCAGTCCCATTACATAATTTTATATTGTTACCATCCATCTCTCTTTCATACAGTAGTCTAACATTAATACCACTAAACATTTTGTTTTAGGCAACGTGGAGCACTCTTTGTATGCACCATGTTAGAAATTTTTTTACCTCTACCTCCAAGCTTGAGAGGAAATAAACAATAAAGATAAAGAGCACAGGGTTGAGTCCACTGCATACACATTAAATACAAAATCTGTGTTTAACTTGTAACTTTTTCTTAAGCACTCAAAAGTTAGGAAATGCCAGAATTAAAGTTTCCCACACAATCTTTGCTGAGCATTCTTGTACACAAGCATGTGGGAAGTGTGTGTTAGAGCCAAGAAGTGGTCTCCTGGCATCCCATTTCAATGTTTTACACCCATGAAAAACCCATTTTCCTCATTTTGCAGTCCTTTGCCTTATTCACTGCCCATTCTGCAGATTAAACTAGACACATATCCTGAAGGACAAATAACCTGTGATCATGAAATCAAGACTACATGCAGGCTGAAAGAAAATTCGAAACAAAGGAAAAACAAACCGCATATACCTGCATTTCATAACGTCGTCTGAGACTGGCAGGCAATTTTTCAGGAGCTATAACACTCACATTTGGTACTACAGAAGTTCCATGTGGTTCAAATAAACCTAAAATGCAAGCAGTTTTCCTTGAATAAATAAGCATGTTTCAAACAAAACTAACCCCAACCAATCTTAATGGGTCAAAACTTAACAACTCTGATAGGTGGTATTGAAGCAAGGCAGAGTTACATCATATAAGACATTGGATTTTTTAAAAAAATTATTATATATGGAATTGTCAACTGAATACATTTCCTCATGTTGATTTGTGATTATGAAACAACAGTAGGAATGACAAGGGAGGAACATTATTATACATTGTCAAATTTCATTGCAACACAAAAAGAGATGGTTCCAACAGAAAAGCAGAATAATTTAGAGAAATTTATTCCAGAAAGATAATTGCAACCCTTGTCAAGGGCTTTCTTACTCTATTTTAAATTGTTTAATGTCAATGAAGATACATTCTGTTATGTTTTAACTTTAAAAACGCACTATTTTATATCTGTATATCTTTCTATATATTTATCTCCCACCAAATACCAGTGCAACTGGTGCTGATTATCAGCTGAATCACACAGAATCATCAGTAAGAAAAATCCTTCTAGTTTTACGTCAGGAAATATATAGGATTAACTGTTTAGCTAATCATGAACTTCCAAGTTCATTATTTTAAAAAGAGTTCATTCTTCATTATATCAATTATAGGTTTTCACATTCTACATAAAAAGAGCACAGTAACTTGGGACAATCTTTGGCATTAATTCCACAGAAAATTCGTGTTTTTCCAAAAAATCCTACAATATGTGGAACCCACACTTTATTTTTCATATGCAGCATATCTGATATTAAAGAAGATGAAAACAGTGTGTAAAAGAAAACTACAACTGTTTATGTTTACCCCCAATAAGTACAAGGTTTTAAAGGAAAGAAGCAACACTCAAACTGTAAAATTAAGTATTTTGAAATCTAACTAAATTGCCATTTTTACCTACCATTTGAAAAACGAGGTCTTTGCTTTCACTAGCAGTGTGAAACTCCACCCTACTAGCCTTAAAAACATTTTTTCTAATCCGCTATCTAAAACAAATTTACTAAAAAAGTACACGCACAAAAACTGAAGTTAGGCACACACAGTTACACAAACTGTGTATGGAAATTTCTGTTCTTGATAACCCATATGTAACACAGGCACACCAGGTTCCATCTCATGAAGGGGCTGCTAGGCATCACTCAACACTGGCAAATGCATAACTAGAAACACATCTAGTTTATGCATGTGTTAGCATTGTTAAAGTAGATGTTTAGTCTTTATGAAATGCTTGAAGGATGCTGCATGTATTAATCCTACTTAATATCTGTACCCCATGTTATAAGGTAATATTTAAATGCTTGTTCTCTAATTATAAAGGTATTTGCTCAGAAACTATAAACCCAGTCAGAAGAGAAGTATCACAAGGTGTAAAATATACAAGAGGTGTCATCTCCTCTCCAACAAAAAAAGGTCCACAGACACCGGACAAGCCATTGTGAAACATCAGTGGACAAAAGACTTTGTTGATTGTTCCCCCCTCCTCAAGAACAGGAGATACGCGCAAGTGCTCATCCCATCAGCTTGAACTCTGGGGGAAAGGAATATAAAATCTGTGATAAAAAAGAACTCTATTGCTATGCTGCTTGAGCTCTGAAGGGCAAAGATATATAAGTATAAACAAGGGTTCCCCAACTATTTGGCCAGGATTAATCTTGGAAGATTTGTACATCTTGCATATTACAGCAATTACCACCACCTTTTGGAACTGAAGACCATAACTCACTTGTGAGTGTTTACCTGCTGTAACCTTTTAAATAACTCAATTTTCTTTTTTCTTGATTAATAAATAGTTAATTTATTATGGGATTGGTTGCAAGTGTTGTCTTTGGTGTAGGATCTAGGGTGCAATTAATCTAAGTGGCCAGTTTTTGAGACTGGGAATAATCTGCATATTGTGATTTTGGTGAATGGGATGATTTATCACAAAGGCAAGTTTGTCTGAACGGCAAGATGAACTGGAGCAGTGGTCCCCAACCTTTTGGGGCTGCCGGGTACCCGGGGGCAGGGCCATGCACGCGCCTGGGGGTGAGGCCACCCACATGCTGCGTGCCACACTCCCGGGGCTGGCGCCGCAACTGTGCTGCAAGCCCGGGGGTGGGGCCGCCCATACGCCACACACCCAGGGCCGGAACAGCCCATATCCCGCGCGCCCGGGGGCGTGGCCGCCACCGCCCATGTGCTGCGTGCCTGGAGCAGGCGCCTGTGCCACATGCCCGGGTCGACGCCGCCCATACACTGCAAGCCCGGGGCCGGCACAGCCCTCGCGCCGCTCACCCGGGGGCAGGGCTGCCCATGTGCTGCGCGCCCGGGGCCGGCGCTGCCCCTGTGCCGCACGCCTGGGCTGGCACCGCCCATACGCCGCACGCCCAGGGCCGGCACAGACCTCGCGCCACACACGCGGGGGTGGGGCCGGCGCTGCCAATGCGCCCAGGGGCTGGCTCCACCCATGCGCCGCACGCCTGGGGGTGGGGCCGGCCCCGATCACTTGGCGGGCGCACAGAAATGGCCTGGCGGGCGCCATGGCGCCCACAGGCACCGCATTGGGGACCACTGAACTGGAGTATCCAAGCAAACTGTTTGTTACACCATGTCAAGACTATTAAGAGTGCTTAAGGAATTCACACTTGATAGGCAAAATTTACAAACAGAACCAGTCTGGGTTTTTACTAGGGATGTAAAAAGTTGTTTAAAAATCTCACCATGTAACTGCTAAAACCCTAGCAGTTACACATGCTGCAGGCTCTGCAGTATCGAAGCTTTATATTGCAGAGCCTGCCATGAAGCCTCCTAGGGAGTGGGGCTGGCAGCTCCTGCCAGCCCAGCTCCCTGAGCATAAGGTCAGCAGCCCCTGCTGACTTTGCTCCCAGGGAGCCAATGTGTAACCTGTGGTGGGAGGGCAGAGGGGGCTGGTTGGGCTGCCATGGACAGATTGGGCGGGGAGCTGCTCCAGCCCCTGCTGGTTAACTGGAACTGGTAAATCTCACCCATTAAGGGTAAGGCATACTGGTTAACCATTTACATTCTTAGCTTGTGCCCTGGTTTGTAGCAGTTTACCGAGACTAGTATTCACATTTGTGAGCCACTCCATAAAGCCTGAAAGCATATGTGCAATTTTTGTGGCTACAACTTAAATGGACTCACCCTGGAAAATCTACTGATTCTTAAACTAATATTAAAAACAGGATGGAAAATGGCTGAATCTCCTTCATTAGCTTTCTGAACCATCAGCATTATATGTCACATCACTTTGCAGCAAGTTAGTCACTTCCGGCTACAGAATGAGAAATGTCTATTATAAACAAAGTTTCAGTTTATTCAGTGTGCCTCAGTCTGGCAAGAAGTGCTTCGTGCCTTATGAACGTTTTGATTGGTGGGCCAAGCACAATGGTTGCACGTTTTCTATAACTTTCTGCATTTTATAGGAAAATTTAATTCAAACTTCACATTTTACACAGAATATTTGGGATTAGAAAGAAATTACTCTAGCCAGGTAAAAATTGAAAGGAAAAACACTTGTAATTTGTTTATGATTTTTTGTAATGTGATTACTGTATTGCAAAGCATGTTTACTGCATACAAAGACAGTCAATTTGAGCCTAGAAATAGTGATTATGTACCTGAAGTACTAGCAAATGATCCTTTTAGACTTTGTACTGAGAGATTATCTGAAGGGTCTCTGAAAGCAAACAAACAAAGAACAGTTACAAAAACAGACACAATGGAAAAGCAGTACAGTAAGCTACTGTTGGCAAACTTTCAATCACAAAAGGTATTTTGCATTATTTTTCACTCCAATTTTCTAAAAAAAAAAAAAATGTAACGGAGATTTTCAGCATATATTTACAAATTAAGTCCTCTATTTTTGATTGGTTAAGAAATGCCAAGACACAAGTAAATAATTTTTTAAAAGCCTGTCTTCAGCATGCAAATTAAACAGCAAAAATTTCCTTGCCACTTTCACTATTTGTAAAGGGAGATGTTTTTGAGACTGGCTTTCTCTTTCACAACCTACTCTTATACAGAATCCTGGATTTATGTCATATAATATTGCTTCTGCGACATGACTGGCATGTTAACGTCAATGAATAAATGTCAAACAGGAAAGACAGTTGGACTTTATGGCCTGATCAAACATGAGGAGATGGGCGGCAGGGGAAGAAAGAGCTTTTCTTGCAAACAAAATTATTAAGACACACCCACAAAGCTAGACTTTTCTTCAAATGTGTCTCAAAAGAAATTTCTTTTTTCAGAGGTAAATTTTGGAAAGCTATTCAAGAATAATACTGATGGCCAATTATTGCATGTACATGTGTGATAGTATAAAAGTAAGGACTAATTAATCGGGCTGCACTTGTACTTTCGCATGCCCATTTGCATACTTCAACAATTCTAAACAATGGAAGAATTTTACTGTAAGCTTTTTGGGGCAGGAACCTCTTTTGTTCTGTGTTTGTGTAGTATCTGTTACAATGCGGTCCTCCTAGTCCACTCATGAAGCTAACAGGTGCTATTGCAATATAACTTTAGTTTGCTCTATTAAATGACCTCTTATTTTGACAACTCCTGTTCCCTATTTATGCAGCTACCTGTTACTTCTTTCATCACAAACTTTGGTCTTCAGTTTTTGGGCCAGGTGTTCTATTAGTTCAGTCTCTAAAATCCTTTTCTCCGTCTGCCTTTCCTTCTCGAAGGATTTCACCTACAAAATGGTAATTTAATATTTTAATCAGTCACAGATTGCTAAATCTGAAGATCTGCATAAATATACTGAGGAAACAAAGAAAATTAAGTTTGATTACAGTTACCACCTATTAAAGATATAATTATCAGATAGACAGACAACCTGTTTATCTGATCACTGGCCAATTAAATCCCCTGGTTTGGTTGGAATGATTTCTGCAACTGAATAATAATTTCTTTTGCATTTTCACTGCTTAGACTTAGCAACTTGCATTTATTAAAATAGGAGAATGACCTTTGGTTAGTGTACAAGGGGAAATACTGTGTTAAACATGGGGTTCTCTTTTAAAATAAGGGATTAATTTGGAATGTGGCTGACTTTCACTGAATTTGCAGAGATAACTCTCCAGCATTTGAATCTACACAGATTTGCTCTTTTTAATTAATTATGAAAAGACTAATTATACTAGAGAATTCCTATGCCATTTAATAGAACAACAGGTTCTTTATATTTTTGCTCTGATGTAACAAATACCATCATTAGGGATTAAAAGATTAAATGTGTTTTTTTTAACTGAATCTTAAGTGAGTTGTAGCTCACAAAAGCTTATGATCTAATACCCTAATAAATTTGTTAGTCTTTAAAGTGCCACCAGACTTGTTTGTTTTTTTAATGCCTAGATACATCACTCTGATCAAATGATTGTCAAGATCAATTAGCATAAGAAAAAGATAGATAATGGAAGTAAGTCAAAAGAATGTTAATATTATACATAATAGCTATATTATACAATCATTCCATATAGGAGCAAAGGTTGCTATCTTTTAAAAAATATATACAAATACATCACAGATGAGACTCAATGTCTGTATGATTCTGTAAGCAAAGAATATTTGTATTTAAGATACCAGATTCATTTTTTCCTCTTGATAAAAGAGGAAGAAGACTGGGGCTAGTGGAAAAACTAGGAAGATGGGTCTACTATGCATCCACTATTCATTGTTCAGAATAATTTTGTACTACTTATTAATTCTGAAACTATATTGGGCTTAAAGGCCAAGTTCTAAATTATACAACACTTTTCCCAGAAAGTATTGTGTTAGCTCTACAAAAACACAGACGAACAGATTATTCATCTGATTTATTTACAAAAATTCTCCCCAATCCCACCTTTACCTTTACGTGACTTCCTTCTTTCTCAGAGACAAGAGCTACGTATGTAATCCCAGAACATTTACAATACTCTTGCAATTCTTCTTGGGACTAAAACAAGAAAAAATAATAGTAGAGAAGTGGGACAGAATACAAAATGCCAATGTAGACAATCAAAATCACATGTATGACTGGAAATACACCTATAGTATATGTACCAACCTTCTGAGTAATGAAAAGCTTTAAACATCAGTACAGGAAGAATAATTTTTTTGTGGAGGTCTTTATTTTCAAGTTTCAAAACATAACTCAATAGAGCAGTGGTCCCCAACCTTTCGGGGCTGCCAGGCGCCCGGGGGCGGGGCTGCTCACACGCCGAGCACCCGGTGGCAGGGCCACCCATATGCTGTGTGCCGCACTCCCGGGGCGGGCGCCGCAACTGTGCTGCACGCCCAGGGGTGGAGCTGGAACAGCCCATATGCCACGCGCCCGGGGCCGGAACAGCCCATGTCCCGCGCGCCTGGACCGGGCGCCTGTGCCACGTGCCCGGGTCGGCGCCGCCCATATGCTGCAAGCCCGGGGCCGGCACAGCCCTCGCGCCGCTCACCCGGGGGCGGGGCCGCCCATGTGCTGCGCGCCTGGGGCCGGTGCTGCCCCTGTGTCGCGCGCCTGGGCCGGCACTGGCACAGATCTCACGCCGCACATCCGGGGGTGGGACCGCCTAACCGTCACGCGCCCGGGGCCGGCACTGACCATGTGCTGCACGCTCGGGGCCGGCGCCGCCCATGCGCCACGCGCCTGGGGGTGGGGCCGGCCCCGATCACTTGGCAGGCGCACAGAAATGGCCTGGCGGGCGCCATGGCAGGCGTGGGCACTGCGTTGGGGACCACTGCACTAGAGTATGTTGCACCAGGATTTGGAAATGGAAGCTGGATATTTGTGTCTTTTGCATCTGTTAGCAAGAATAGACTATGAAGATCTATTCTCCCAGTGTTTGTAACTCATTACTTGTACACAGAGATTTGCCCAGATGGATCCCTGTCTCTGTGTGGAGTTCCACTGTTTTCCACTGGGCTTTCCAAAGGATGGCTGTCTGTGCAGCTCTCAGTGAAGAATCAGTTTGTCAGCATTAGCTGTCGAGGCAGAACACTGTCCAAGATTAAGTGCAATCAAGAAACTGCAACGAATCATCTCTGAACAGCCTCACAAGGAAGCCAGCAAGGGCCAATGTAAACACAGGAAAAAAATAAGTGATCTGAAGGGTATTAAACACCAGTTATACTTGCCCTTCAATGGCATACAGTCAGATGTAGAAAAAAGAATGAAAAGTAGGGAAATTGTTGATGGTAGTATGGCAAGAGTACTGTAATGTCAGCAAGGCAGCTGAGTGGTTCAGAACTCTCTGCTTTGAGGCATTCTGAGTGTGTAGAAGTACAGCTCACTGCATTTGAGAGAATGGGCAATTCCCATTTACCATCTGTCATTCACCAAGAAGCATATGTACAAATCAACTAAACCAGACTGTCAAACTGTCCAGAGGGCTGTATGCTGGGTAAATACTTTGTGTAGGGTACCTATCTGTTTGGTTTTGGCTCATTGTGAGGAAATTAGATGTCAGTCCTTAAATGTAAATAGTATTTCCAGGAATCATCTTGTAGCACTAGATAGCTTTAAAGAAGTGGTAGGCAACCAGCAGCCAATCAGACTTCTATGTCTGGCCGCAAGACATTTTGTTTACCATTGCCCACATAAAAGTTTGCTAGAATTCTGCTGGTTTTCATCTGTGTTTTTTTCCTACTGCATTACTAACACGACACGCATGTGAAGTGAGGTGCGTGCTGACTGCACACAACATTGACTGTGAGAGCCTTGCGCTCCAATTGCATCCAATCAAGATGCTGTTATGGTTTCAATCAGCACATCCTGCAAATTCTAGGCACCCAAGTGCAGTCAGCAAAACTACCCTATCCTGGGAGACCATCTGAGTTATGAGAATTTTGTGGCCTACTGAGTTGAAGGAGGGATATTTATGCAGCCCATTCATTAGCCTTGGTTGTCAATTGCTGCCTTACAGACTAACACGTGTGTCAGTAATCCAACAGTACTGCTTGCAGTCTCTCATGCAACAGCTTTGTTACTCCACTGCAGTGGCCACCCGAGTGCAGAACATGTTCCCGCTTCATAGCCATGTTAGCACCTCCCTTCCCGCTTCTAAACAATACATGAAAATTCCTCCCACAAAAGAAGTTTTTCATTAACGTCACTGCTACCCCTATATTTAGACCCTTTTCATTTTCTTTGATGGATAGTTTCATTTTTGGGGGTGAAAGTATACTTTGTTTTTATATTGTTGATGTATGTTGATAAAATACATTTTTGGGAAAGATTTTTGTCAAATGTTTGTCCAGGATCTCCAGAATCTTGGGTGTTTTTCAATAAAGCTGTCTCTGCTACATGTCATTCCATGGAAGCAGCATTACTCAGTGGATATGGCACTGTATTTGGAATGAGGAGACTTGATTCTACTTTCACTGTTGACCCTGATGCAGGACATATTCAGGGCCCTATGAATTCAGTAGGAGTCTTTCCACTGACATCAGTGGCTTTGTATCATGCCCTCAAAGAGTAAACATGGCCATGTCACCTAATTTGTCACTCTAAAATGAAGATTATGATGCTTACATTGTAAAAGGTGATGAGCGCTACAGAGGAAAAATACTATAAAAGCAAAGGTAATCTTCAATGATTTAAGGATAGCTGAATTGCACCCAGATGCTCACTATTATGATTCTATAAATGAATAACCTCTAAGAGGCTGCTTTAGCAACACCAGCCTTTATGAAACTGACATACAGTTAACAAATAAGTAGATAGACTCTTTACCTGGGACCAGTCATACATGATATCCACTGGAATTCCCGCAGTCCAGAGTTTCTGAACAATATTGATGGCTCTTGTCATTGACATCTGTCCCACACTCACAACCAACAGATCACAAGAGCCCAGAGTAACCTGGAAGAAAAGAAGAAGTGAGGGGAACAGTTTGAGCAATGAGAGCTTGTTTTCCAGTGTAAAAATGTTGACTTTACTGGAGAACCAAAGCACTTTTGTGCTGCTTTTCAAGCAAATTAGGCAGAGATTAGGATATGCTTCATTACTAAGCATTTTTTAAAACTGAACTCTCTAGCAAATCTTACCCTGTTCCACATAAAGCACTTGTAAAGCCTAACCCCAGTGAGTTACCTGGCTGTGCCTCCTCCCCATTTAGAAGCGTTAATTTTCTTCCTCACAAAAAATATACACCTTCTGCTGTGAGTGAAACTGTTCTATGACTTATGTAGATGAAAAGAAGAGCTAGGGACAAAACATATTTTAATAGGGGAGAGAGAACATGAGACTACATACTTGTTTGAAGCAAGAGGGAAAGAAAAAGATACGAAACACTGAATACATTTCAAAAGGATTTTTTATGCAATTAAACACGCTATGAATTACATGGGAGCAAATAAAATGCACCATAACTTGAGGTTTCTGTCTATTATTGTATGGAATTATTTTGAGACATATTTTAACCTCTTAATATTTCTTGACTATCTATGGCTACCTAGATTCTGAAATGATAGAAATCAAAAACTTACAGAGTCCTCCATATTAGAAACTGCAGCAGTTATTTTATCTATAGCAATACTGACTCCAACAGCAGAAGGAAGAGGTCCTACTGTTTGCGGCCCTCTGAACTGTGGAATCTGAAAAGACAAGAAACGATGTCACTAGTAAAGTATCAAAAAAGTATATCCTTTAAAAAAAAAAAAAAAACACACACTAAAGTATACACACCAAATGATCATATCTGCCTCCAGCTGCAAGAATTTCAGGCACAGTTCTTTGTCTGCGTTTGATGTATGCTATAAACTGAAAGATGACTCCATTATGCTGTTGCACTTTGTAAACAAGTCCTAAATTTATAGATACCTGTAAATGAAAAATGAATCTCATGTAAAATATGAAAATGTACACATCAGCATTTCTTGAAAAGCTAACACATTTTCTCTGGTGTTGAGCAGATTTAATACTGTAATTAAAATATAGATCCCTGAAGAAAAATGGATTCAGCCAAAATATCTGAGCAGAGAAAACAATGTCTTAAATCTCAAGTATCATAAGGGGACATGAACTACCAAATATTGTGTGTAAGTCCCAAACAGCAAGCCTTTAGAGAAAACAAATGACTTCAGTTATTACCATTTGTATTTTGGACACTTGTTAGATATTCAGAATATAAAATTTTCAAAGAACCCCTTATTATTATCAGTAATTTGTATATAGAGAGAATTAATTTTCAGATAAGAATTCAACTGAAATAATCCAAATACACAGCTATAGGTATTCTTTAGCTGACTGTCTAACTTTTAGGTCCTACTCTGAAAGGAAGAATCTAAAAACTGAAGTCACTATTGGAGTGTGTCTACACAGCACAGTTATTTTGAAATAACTGATGTTATTTTGAAATAACAATGCTACACAGTAATTCCATTATTTTGAAATAAATTTGAAATAAAACGGAAGGCTTATTCTGACTTCTGTAAACCTCATTCCACGAGGAATAACACTTACTCCGAAATAGCTATAGTGTGGATGCTCCACTGCTGCTATTTCAAAATAGCTCCTCCTCAGGGCAATTCAAACAAATTACTCCCCAGTGCCTCCTGGGGCTCTAAATCGAGATATTGCATCCACTTACGGAAGCCTGCCTCGGACTAATTTTGAAGCTTCCCTGTAGTGTAGACGTGTTATTTCAAAATAAAGGTATTTCGGAGTATTTCTTCTGGAATGACTTGTTTAGAAATAAGTGTGCAGTGTAGATGTACCCTTGGTGTTTATCATATACAACATCACAATTTAATGGTGCTTATTCTGATTCCTGAGGAAAGGCAGAGATGATGTACAGAGACATAAATCAATGAATTTATAATCCAACTGCTATACAAACCTGAAGTTTTATACCAAGCTTCTTTAAAAGACCCATGATTTCTTCCAGATCTTTCATGCCATGCTTTACTAGCTGGGTGACACCAGTTTTTTGTTTTATCATTGTGTTGATCAAAGGGGTTACATCATTCAACTCTCCCTTGTGCTCAATAAATCTGTACAGTCGACAAAGCTGAAAATATACACAGATAGAATACCATTCACATGCTTGTGCAGAAGGCATATGAACAACAACATAGCATTTGGTTTGTTGTGGCTAAATGTTTACCATTTATACTTGTTTTGCAGAATAGACTAATTCTCCTTAATAATTTGGAGGAGGGAGTGGACACATGAGAATTCCTAATCAGGACAGGAAAAAGTTGGATGACAAGAGATCTCTCTCAACCTGTTCTTTAGACTCATGCATCTAACTTTGCATAATACTATTTAGAATCTCACACATTTTTCCTTCTAGAAATCTCAATTCTGCAATATTCCATTTACACTTTGAACATCTGCATAATCTGAAACACGTATCTTAAAGAAAAGGGAGAAACCCAGAAAAAAAAAGTGATGCTGAAAGAGACAAGACAGGCCATTTCCAAAAAGGTAAGACAGCAAAGAGGTCAATGCCAATTCAATTGCAAATGCAGAAGTGACATCTCTATACAATGCATGGCACATGCTTAAATTAGGTTTTAATGCGTTTTGTTGTAAATAAAGTATTTATATCAATTTATAGGGAAATACAAATATGTGGAGTGATGAACTACTCACACTGTTTGATGACAGAGAAAGATTACAAAATTTGGCTTCTACTTCTCTTTTTGTTAACTTTTCAGTCTAAATACAACAAAAAATATTATATTGTAGCATGTTTTTAGAAAATTCACTTTTGAGAAAAAAGTTTACTAATTGTTTGTGACAAGAATTCATAATGCAGCTCCTTGATTACATTTTTTAAATTTAAAAAATTAAAAAATATCCCCCCCCATTTCAATCAATCACTCTCTGAAATAATAATGTAAACAATGGCAAAATGTTTACTTGTGTCTCAGTGACTCCATATCTGCTTTTGGTCATTTTACAGGTAAAAAGGTCTATTTAAAAGTGAGCTTCTGCTTAGAGGAATGCAAAATGTAATACTAAACAGAAATATTATATGAACTTAAAAAAAAAAAATCTATGGAAGTTCTTTGTTGGGATTTAAACAACCCTCTATAGTGTTCACAAATAAAAAGGACTAGTCCATTTTTTCTGATTAAACTCTGAAGTAGACTATAAAACAATAAAAAATACATCTGAATGCAATGTTCTGAGGTTTAACAATCTAGGATGTTTTTAATCAATAGGTAAAGAATCCCCCATCTGTGTTTTAAGATAACAGTTCTCCTATAAGGAGATAGCAGGAAAAGATTTAATACAAACTGATGATCTGAAATAATCCACCACTTTTACTATATGGTTAGGCTAAGATATTCCTTGGTAAATTATGAAAGTATTATTACACATATTTAAAGATGGATTCATAATTAATGTGGCACTTTAGTTATTAAACTGATCTCTACAAGAGTCATTTATATCTTACCACTGCATCATACAGAATGATGTAGACTTGATTGAGTTTATCTTCTGGTATCCCACAGTGCAAAAGTATAGCTTTCAATAGGGAAGTGTGGTTCAAGTAAATACTATAGTTTCTTTCCTATCAGAGGAAAAAATATCCTGTTTTACTGGCATTCCCATATGCAAAATAGCTTTTCTGTTTCTCATAACTAACTCTCATTCTCCCCATCCCCTTAACTCCCTTCTGTATACTACAGAACTGTGTACAGAATTTGTACCATTTTAAATCTTCAATGTGAGGATTAAGAGAGAGAGACTCTCGCTCACCTAAAAGAAGATAGCCATTATTTCAAACAGTGCTGTGAAAGTGTTCAATATTGTTTATATTGTCAAAAAGATTGTTCATTGGATACTGTACTTCAAAAACATTTTTTCATTTACAGTTTATATTACACTAACTCAGTTTTCAAGTTTTAGAAAAAAAATGAAATATTTAGTGTGTTACAAGGTGAGAAGATCTTTTTCAAGTCATTGTTCCCACATATTTCTTTATTTACAATTCCCTATCTAATGAAATAGCCTTTTATAGTTAAAAAATGAAAAATGTTCATTAGTCAAGGAGGTTGGGTGAGGGAACAACCTGTAGTACTGGAAATTCTTGAATGATTTCAGAAATAGTGTAGATTGTTTCTGCAATAGGTAAAAAGCTGTTTCCAGTAGAAGTGATGATGTCAAATGCACATTCTAGGAGTTCTTTGGGGTGACAACGGTCTAACTTCCGAGGTCTGTATACACGCTCAATACAATATCTACAAAAACACCAAAGGAGGAATCAATGCAATATATTCAGTGCTGTAGTTTATTTGCTCATTGTGTAGAAAGTTACACGTGCAACAGGTGAATCTTAGGCCTATTTGGATGAGACATAATCCCTCCCAGCCATTTTCTTACCTTTTCAAGTTTGATATATTATTTCTAGCTACAAATCTTGCAAAAGGAATCTGAAAACACACACAAAAAAAGGTGGGTGAGACAAATATGCATAGCTTAGGTCTCACTTATGCTTCTAGGATAATGTTTAATTATACATCATGCAGGTACTTTTATTCTCCCATCTGTAACATTATCTCAGAAAATGCGTATTTGTCAAAGCTAAATGGTTTTAAGTATCTTTGGTGTATCTTTTAGAAAAATGGTGTTCACCCATTGAGTGGGCAAGCACTCAGTTTCTCAACTGTACAGATGCAGGAGGTAAACATTGAAAAAGGGATTATGGAGTTAGCAAAAAAACCCAAAACAAAACCAACACACCCAATATAACTAACCAAGACGCTATGGTCTGGTCTATACTAAAGGGGAAAGTTGACTTAAGATAGGCAACTCCAGCTACGTTAATTACTTAGCTGGAGTCAAAGTACCTTAAATAAAGTTTTGATGCTGCCCACACAGCAGGAGGTTGATGAAAGCACATACTCCTGTTGACTTCCCTTACTCATCATGAGAATCAGGACTACTGGCGCCAGTGGGAGCACCCTCTCACTTCGAATTAGCAGCTCTTCACTAGACCCGCTAATTTGAACCCCAGAAGATCGACTGTGGCAGCGTCGATCTTCTCTGTAGTGTAGATGATCCCTACGTGTTGTTAACAAAACCCTAATTCCAGGGACACTGAAGCTGAATAAGCTTCCTTATTCAGTTAATACTTCTGTAACCAACACATCTTAGGAAACCACTCATTCCAACAGAGATAAAAATTTCGGTGGTCCTCAGAATATGGATAGCATTTCATCTAATTCTTCCTTTTTATTACACTAATGGTATCACACTGGTTTAAAACTGGGGTAATAGAGGCAGAAGAATTAGATATTCTAACTAGCACTATTGAAGGATGACACTAAAACATCTCTAGCCTTCTTCATTTTACTTTTAAAACTATAAATGTGAAATTGGGTACAAGGTAGTTGCATATGTAACTGACAAAGCTGCAAAGAAACATCTGGTTAATAATTACAGAGGAGACAAAGACAGCAAACAAAATAAATGACTAGCTGTGGTCAGACAGTGCTTGTTTTGTTGATAGAAGATAATCAGCAGCTGTGATGTTTCAGAATAGATATTATAATGAGAAAAATAAAATACATGGATTCTTGGAAATGTCATGCAGCCATGAGGGTCAAAGGCTAAGCAGCTAACAGTTATGTATGTAACACTTGGTGAAAAGTTAATTCAGGTTGGGTCTTGCTGGCCTGGCAGCCTTAGGACCTGACTGATCCCGAACAAGGGGATTTGCCGGACCAGGGAAGGTCCCTCCCCTCATGGCCTGTGCTGCCACCAAACTAGAGCTCCAGCCTGCTCCAACTGCTGCCCCAGGTCTCCTGGGGCTCTCCAGATGCTGCTGGCCCCACTACTGCGCTAAGGCTCGAGTGCCACAGCCAGAGCTGCACAACTAGGGCACAGCTCTGCAGTCACCTGGCTCCCCAGCCACTGAGGCTGGAGCTCCCCGGCTGCTGGAGCCAGAACGGGTCCGGAGCTCGGCAGCCTGGGTCGGGGCCAGAACTCCCCTGGCTGCCACTGGGGTCAAAACTAGCTGGCCACTGCCAGACTAAAGCTTCCCGGCTGTTGGGGCCAGGGAGCTCCACTGGGGCCAGAACTCCCCACCAATAGAAAACTTGTCAGGAATCCATCAGGATGACCCCGCCTGACTGATGACACTCATGTCGGGGTCACCAGTGTTGTCAGTCAGGCAGGGTCATCCCAATGGGTTCCTGACAGGTCTTCTACTCCGTCTATGATGATAAACTTCTGGCTGCATGCGTGCGCTCCCATCATAATGCATTAACCATGCGCAATTAGTCAACACAACAGACTCCGAGAAAGCCCCCAGAGACCACAAATCAGATAAGGATTGAAAGCACACAGCGAGGTTTATTGCCAAGTGAAGTACAATAATAGCTGTCAGCAAACAGACTCGCCACTGCACCACTATATATATGTACACTGTGACAATGGACTAATACTCAAATCAACGCTCTGGATTCTAACATCACCCGTTCACTCAGTTGACGATCACCCTTTAGGGTGCACTTTTATACACAGGTACAAACAAGTTACACATCACTCCTAATGTACCAAGTTGCCACCCTCTGTTAGCTAGTTACCACCCCTTACCTCACAGAAGGGGGTTTCCATTACTATCTATCATGCTGTCAACTCAGACCCGGTCCTGAACCTGGATCGGTAGGTATGTAATTTGCGGGGTGAGTGTTGGTACCAAGATGTTTATTAACATATTGTTACGACCTCTCTGGAATGTGCTTACAGCCTGTGCCTAGTACCTCTTAGGAATGAGTGCTTCTGTAGTATCAGCCCTTTTCTTGCCAATTTCTGTGAACAGGGCCTGCCTCTCACAGCTTAACTTTGCTTTATATTAGCCAGACTAACACGGCTAAAGGACAGACACTGTACAATCAGAAGCCCAAATGATGGGAGGAAGAAGTAGAAGTCTGTGCCTAAATCTTGATTAGTGAATAAAAAACAATAATAGAAATGACAACATTCCCCAAACCCACTAGCTTAAATTATAAAGTGTATACACCACTTACCCTGAGATCATAAGGAAGCATCAACAGCATGCCACTGTGATCCATGAAATATGAAGCTTCATTATGGTCATACAGTTTCTTATTTCTAGGCATTAGAAGTGGGGTGTGCAGCTTGACAGCTCCTATGCAAAAGCAGTAAAATACAATTCAAACAGAGTTTGCACCCTCTCTTCAAAAGCCATTAAAAAGAAAAATAATCCAAGTTTAAAAGAATCTTAAGTAATATTTCTTTAAAATCTGTTACCCTTTGAAATACATTAATTTTGGAAATAAACTGTTACCTTTCTTATTTTTTTCTTGGGAAGGGGAGGGAGACAAGGTGTGTGAGGATAATTACAGAATACCATGAACAAATTCCATATTCCAGATAGAATTCTGAAATCATCATCAGTTTTAATTCCCTCTTCAAACTTCAGCTTCCCCAAAGACTTACAGAAGGACAGGTAAGAGTCTCACTAACCTTGTCAATACTATTGTATTTGTCAGGTATAGTCGCTTCTAAGTAAGATGAGCTGAGGCTCCTTCTTCCAAGGTACTGAAAGGCAAAGTCTAGGAATCCCACAGAGCGGCCCACATGGCAGCACAAAGTATTGCAATTCAGTTGCCAGGATAATTCTTTTAGCACCTTCAAATCCCAGCTAAAATCCCTTCAGTGCATCATTGACAATCTACAGCCTATCCTGGAAAACAATCCCTCAGTCTCATACACCTTGGGAGACAGCCCAACCCCCCAACTGAAACCAAACCTCCCAACTCACCAGCAGACACATGTCATCACAAAAACACTTACTCAAAGTACGTCTACACTTGCTCCCTAGTTCGAGCTAGGGATGCAAATGTAGCCGACTGAAATTGCTAATGAAGTGGGGATTTAAATATCCCGCACTTCATTAGCATGATCTCGCCCGCACATTATTCCGCTCAACAGCTGATTCGAACCAGGAAGTGCGCTCCGGGGCGCGTTAGTTCAAATCAAACCCCTTGGTTCGAACTAACGTTGCTCCTCATTTTTTGCATCCCTGCTTCTGTAATTTCCACTCCAATTCATCTGATGAAGTGGGCGTTACCCATGAAAGTTTATACCCTAATAAATCTGTTAGTCTCTAAGGTGCCAGAACTTCAAGTTGTTTTTTGCAGTTATAGACTAACATGGCTACTCCCCCAAGAGTGATTGATATGATCTTTTATACAATTGGATGTCCCTAGGAATACAGGACAGCCAGTTGGATTATCTTCTGACTCACATATAATCAATGCTATTGTCAAGTTCCAATGAAGAATTTTTATTACTTGCTACAATACACAAGAACAAATCTTTTCAACTGTAAATGAGTACATTTAAAAGTCAGAGAAACTGGAACTTCAGCATCTGCTGCACTTTTCAGATATATTACCTGCCTTCTAATCATACCTAAATCCTATAAACATTATAAATATATAAATAAATCAAACCCTGCTTCTTGAAAATATTTGTTTCAGCTCTAAAAACACTTTTGAGCAAAGTATATACCCATAAAAATCTGTACATGTTGATTCATCCATAACAAATATAAATATTAGCGATGTTTTTTAAAAAAGCATATTTTGTGAAAATATTTAGATTTCTCCTATATTGTTGGTTTCAGAAAATTTTCAAAAGACATACTTTAAATTAAAGAAAGGTAGCCACTTGGTTCTTTGTCTTAACGTGTTTTGGTTGGCTTAACATGTTTTGGGTTTTTGGTTCTCATTTTCTGCTTCTGATTGCTGAATTTAGTCATATGATAAGAGCTCATCAATTTTTTCCCATTTAAAATTTTTTAAAAATTCTATTTTTTCTTTCTGGAAATAATTCATGAAAAATTCAACTAATGATTCTTGTAATGTAACTGAATAGGTTTCAAAATTTTCCAAAATTTTTATGGATTCCCCCCGCCCCATTTCTTTGAACTAGCCTTAGCAAGTTTTATCTGTCACTGTCTTACTGTGAACAAAAGACAGGACTATGCAGCACTTTAAAGACTAACAAGATGGTTTATTAGGTGATGAGCTTTCGTGGGCCAGACCCACTTCCTCAGATCAAATTGTGGAAGAAAACTGGCATGACAATATATACCAATTTTCTTCCACAATTTCATCTGAGGAAGTGGGTCTGGCCCACGAAAGCTCATCACCTAATAAACCATCTTGTTAGTCTTTAAAGTGCTGCATAGTCCTGTCTCATGTTTCAGCAAGACCAGACTAACACGGCTACATCTCTGTTACTGTCTTACTGTGGTCTACATGTTAACCTAAAATTATATTCATATAACATTCTCTACCCTGAAGAAAGCTCTGATGTACTAGTCATTATAACAAAATAATTTAGTATATATTCAAAGACCATTTCTCAAATCCATTCAGTACCAGAAAGCAAAAAACAAAAAGAACAACATGTGAACATAACCTACCATGTTTTCTAAAGATCCGGCTGACAGTCTCACATACATGCTGCTGTATCTTGGCTGCTCGAATTGAAAAACAACCCTGAAAACCACCACCACAAAATAAGGAGCTCTTAAGTATATTCAAATATAGAACACATCAACATATAGATACATTTAGAACAGTGATTTTGAAAAGTTTTAGAATAATCAGACTAGGGATGTAATAGTGTAGTCAATTAACTGAGCAAAAGCTTATAGGTTAATGCTATAGACTACACACATTCTCCCCTCCCCTCCACCTCCCCGGCCAGCGAATTTTTTAGCAGGCTGACCAGCAGCCCGGCTCATTCCAGGCTCATGCTAGCTCCGGGACCTACCGCCACTGTGACTTTGCATTTAAAGTGTATTAGCAGCCAGGTGGACAGGCAGCCCGGCTCAGCCCCAGCTTGTGCTGAACCTGAGAGCTCAGCCCCTCCCTGGACAGGGGCTGCTGTCACCCCGCACTGCTGCCTCTGTGTCAAAGGCAACAGTGTGGGGCAACAGGCAGCTGGTCCATGAGGGGAACTTGTTTTTAAACTGGCTCCCCTCACAGATCAGCTCCCACCTGGCAGCCCATGCTGCTGCCTCTGATACAGAGGCAGCAGAGCGGAGTGGCAGGGGGCTCCTCAGAAGGGTTGCCAGATGGTTTCAACAAAAATACCAGACACACTTGACATTACATCACCAACGACATTACATCTTATTTAGAAAATACTAGACATTTATATTTTCTCAGTTATATTTTCTCAATTTGTTTCCCAAACAGAAAGCTCAAATACTGGACTGTCCAATTCAAAACCGGACACCTGGCAACCCTACTCCTCAGGAGCAGGGCCAGAGAGCACGGGCTGCCAGCCCTGCCCTTGGGAACTATAGAATAGCTGAGTAACTAATTAGAATGCATAAAGTTAGTCGACTATTCAATTAACCAATATTTTAAAATCCCTAAATCAGAAGAGAATCTTGATAGTAGCCATTGAAGGGGACTGTAAGACTGGTTAGAAACAGCTACAAAAACATATTATTGACACTTAGATGTGAATATAATGATTTATAATAGTCAAGAGCAACCATACGCACACAGTTTTTTGACCATTTGTTGCCTTAGCCAAATTTACTTTAATTCTTCACTGAGTATGTAAAATTCAAATGGAGAACAAGAGATGAATCAGATTAGAGACATCAGGCCGATTATATTAAATTATCAGTTTATAAGGCAGTGGTTCTCAAAGCGTGGTCCACAACTGTCTTGCAGGTGGGCTATGGGTTTAAGGCTCACCCCCCTGCAGAGGGGAGCCTATGCTGGTGCTCCAGCCCTGCACTCCTTCCCACATGGTTGAAGTGTCAGCACCAACTTCCAGCTGTGTGTGTAGGGGGAAGCCCTGAGCCTCCTGGGCTGGATCTGGCTCACAGGGGGAAGAAGCAGCTCTGTGCACTGCCACTCCTACTCCCCCTGCCCCTGGCTGAAGGAACGGCAGTGCAGGAAACCGCTCACCATGGAGGCTTTCCCCGCTGCTCCCATTGACCAGAATCGCAGCTAATTTGAGCAGTGGGGGGAGATGCCTGGGATTGGTAGGGTACACGGAGCCAGATAAGCGCCCCCGATCCTCCTCATGCCCAGACCCCACCACCCCCATTGCCCTTACAGCCCCTCTCCCATAGACACTCCACACCCTCACCCCGCTCCTGCACCCACCCTCCTACCTAGACCTCATACCCCCAACCTGCACCCCACCCTCAACCCGCTCCTGCACCCAACCTCCCTGCCAGACCCCCATCCCACTTCTGCACCCAGCCTACTACCCAGACCTTGAACTTCCCATCCCTATCTCACTCCTTGGCAGCCCCCTCCCACACTGAACCCCTCACTTTTGGCCCCACCCCAGAGTCCAAGGGTTCCACAAAATCTCCTAGCCCTGTGGAAAGCCCTGAACCTTCTCACTTCCCTCTCTCCCACCCCCGTGAGACTGGAGCACAAGGA
The DNA here is from genome assembly GCA_032595735.1 of Pelochelys cantorii. Lineage (NCBI taxonomy): Eukaryota > Metazoa > Chordata > Testudines > Trionychidae > Pelochelys > Pelochelys cantorii. The sequence goes on from CM064329.1 coordinate 71,347,518, forward strand.
GAGTGAGGTGTCTCATTTGGGGGCCACAGTGAGGATTTGGGGCTGGGGGGGGGGCTGTTTTTTTGCCTCTAACTTTTGTATAGCCCCCAACAAATTTTTCTGTGGGCCAATGGTCTCAGATCACAAAAAAAAGGTTCTCCACCCCCAACATAAATAAAAGACAACGTTGAAACCTTTTTTTATGGACATAAATAAATATTTTATTTTATTTAAAATGAAGTTTGGTAAACTAATATGATAACGTTAAAGAGCTTAATCAGTTTAATGATTTTGATTAATATTTCCTTTCTTAATGGTTATTTATGCCCCCTAATGATATAACTGCATATTTCTGTTTTTATGCTCCAGTAGCCTCCTACGAATAAATTAGTATTAAGGTATTTAGAGATAAGCAAAGGCATTTTGTCATCATGGATGGGTGGCTGGTGGTCTGCATAAAAGGGTTGCATTGAGAAGGGTGGACAGTAGGCCAAAAAGTTTGAAAATCACTGTTATAAGGGGACACTAAGCACTGAGGTAAAACATTATGATGCATCGGTTTTGAGCTGAGTTACATCTATATTTCCTTGGTTGGAGTTACTATACAATCAATTTAAAACTAACCTTCAGCATATCGCTGTCGTAGGTGTAATCCATCGCTGGAGAGATGCGTTGTGAAAATATGTGGCCCATCATAGTCCGGTAAGCTTTCCCATCTACATTTGCTAAGGTATGATGAAGCACTTCATGAAGTTCTGATTCTTCCATTTGGGGTGGTGGGAGATGTTCACTTTTTAACAGCTCCACAGCAGTTGGTCGTGTTGCAGGATCATGGCTCAACAACCAAGTAATAACCAATCTCTACCAATTAAAACAAAATATATTTACTAATTTAACTCCTATTAAAAACATCTCCTGGTATGAATATTTAAGTAAGTAGTGCCAGTTATATTACTATGTCAGTGAGAGATTCATGTATCAAAAAATTTAGATACTATTTGAATCTTGTGAGAAAAAAAATTCTTTCCTCATTTATTTCTGAAAATCTTTAATTAGGATATCTATAGAGAAAGAATGCTAATATGCCTAAAAATGTATCCCTGCCCAGACAAGACTCCTGGGATGTTGTATAACATCATAACAGACTCAAAAGGATGTAAAAACACAATACAAGGTCAAGTAAGATATTAAATACTATATTTGACAGAAGAAATGCTGGTAAAAAGCATTTAATAAGGATTTATAAAAATACATATGTAATACATACATAAAAGCGGGAATCTTTCTGGCAGATGAAGATTCCATTTGTTGGCTATTTGGCCAAAAAATAAATAAAGGTGGTGTCTTTAGCCTCTGTTTGCCAGAAGCTGGAAATAGGCAACAGGGAATGGATCACTTGATGATCTATTTTGTTCATTTCCTCTGGGGCATCTGGCATTGGCTACTGTCAAAAGGCAAGATACTGGGCTAGATGGACCTTTGGTCTGACCGAGTATGGCCATTGTTATGATACTCTAACAAAGAGCCAGAGCAAGAGAGCCAGAAAACTGAAATTATTGGCTATGCAGTAGGATGTGAATGAGTAACTGGTTAACCGTTAGCCAGTAAGCATCATCCTTACCAGATGATGCTTACCGGGTAATGGTTAACCAGTACCCAGGAGAAGCCTGCCATGGATGGAGGGCTTCTCAAACCCTGCCAGGTCCTCACATGAGGCTGGAAGCCAGCGGCCCAACCTGCTCCAGTGGCCTGGAGCCAGCTTTGTGCAGGGCTGGCAACCAGCTCCATATGGGGCTGGGAGTTGGGGTTGGGAGCTGATAGCCAGCCCCATGGGCCCAGGATCTCACTTAACCAGCTAAACATTTAACCGGTTAACTGATTAATCAGGATTTTACATCCCTACTACCTAGGGATTCTCCTAGTATAAAGAAAATCTCCAGATGGTGCACTAGAAAGTATGGTATCTTCACAGCACCCTTCCCCTGACCCATGAAGTAGAGGCATGGTCAAGAAAAATAGGGCTATAAAAAAAACTTAAGACAGCATTTAAATCTACTAAGCTCCCAGTGCCCCCAGATGTCAGAATCAACCACTAGCGGCCACTGCCACTGGACATAATGTATTACTATCATTTCACCTTACAAATCTTTTGTTCCATAATACATCCCACTGTGTTTGAAACAGAGTTTTCAAAGGGCTAAATTAATTGCTGTAAAGTGTAACTTCAATTTGTCTGAGCCTAGAGTCAAAATAGTCCTTCAGAGTTTAAAAAGTATGCCAACGAACTCTAAAGTTTGTTAATCCATTATGACTGCACTCAGGACCTTTGTGTTTTAATTATTTCAGTGTCAGTTGTATTAATTGCTTTAGCCTTTTGAGCTTTCTTTTTTACTTTGTTCCAGTGTCATGTAATGACTTGGCAGAGATTACTAATTTAAAATGAAGCAAAAAAATTAATCAACAACTTTTTTTTAACAGAGAACACCTAATAATTAAAATGTCTATAATTACCTGCTTTTCATGTTTCACATGATCAAAGTCTTTTGGAAATCCAATAGTAGGCTAAGAAAGATAAATATATTTGAATTAGAATCAGGATGCAAACTTGAGCAAGCTAATCTTATTAAAACATGCATATATCAGAAATAGCCTAGATATTTTTATTACTCAAAGCAAATACATTTAGTTAGCTGTTATAGTTAAGATTGCCAAGACAGTGTTCTATTATTATGTATAAGCATTTATATGGTGCTTTGTAACACACAGAGTAAGAGTTTACAAGATACAACCATGGCCCTATAGCCTCTATGGGTGAACCAGAAAGGACTAAACCTGTGACCTCTTAATCTAAAAGCTTGTGATTCTTGTGCTTCCATTAACCTAGAGGAAACAACATACGTAAACCAAATACATGGTCCTGTCACTAGAAGGGGACAAATACCACAATAAGTTAATGTGATGTACACAGAAAAACCCAATTTTCTTCATGTGACAAGTAACATAATTTCCCCCCTTTAGCTTACTATAAAAAAACCTTCAAACATTTGGTTGCAATATACAGCATATTGTTAATATACTGCATACTTTTTTTCTTCTCTGTTACTCAGTTAAATATTTGATGAAATCCCTCTCCTCAACCCGCCTCCCCCAATACTTATACATACTAGTCTTAGTTGGCTGAGAACAAAGATCCTTTCTGATGCAGTACTCATGGGGTGGTAGGACATCTCAAAGAATATTATTCCCAGACTGAAAAGGTCAACTTTCTAGGGGAAAAAAATCAAGAAGTAAACCGAACTGCAGTAGATGTGTTTGTGATCCATAATGATAGTAAGTTACCATCAGACAAAAATAAACATTTTCCATTCTATTCTATGGACTTAGATGGCCCCCATGGCTACAATAGATAGTGCCTCACAATTTTAAATGTACTTTATCCTCATTACACTCTCATGAGGTAAGAAGTACTGTACAACATTTTACTTTGAAAACATTCTTATTTAGAAAATATTCTGCTGATACACTGCACCAAATATTTCTTCTCTCGAACCACATCTCTATGAAAAGAGGATCTTTGTTTATCTAAGAATTTATCTCCTCTGTACTTCCTAGAAGGAGCTGCGTCTTGTCCTCCTTTGCAGGAGGGCTATTCTGTGCTCTGAGAAAGGACTTGCTTTTTTGGTTCTTTTTGGATTTCACTGCGAATACACTTACGCTATTACAGTCTATTTTTGCGCAACCCTATTAGCAAATATATTTTCACTTTCTAAAGCTTGCGGTTTGCCTGTTCTTTAGTTATATCATATATGCTCACGTTTTAGTTCCACTAAGTGAGTGATTAAAGTAGGCAAAAGACATTTTGGACATGTAAATTTTTTCATATGTATATATGCAAGTCTAAAATGGAATTATGGGAAAGATATATTTCACATGAAACCTGTTTTGGTAACAAAACATTTTCTAACTAGCATGACAAACTATAGACTGGTGTCAGTCATCTACAGTTTTCATTGAGTCAACAAAAGTTGCAGCAACTCTCAGAATGCAGTGCTATAAAAGTTAGACTATTTCAGCAAGTATTTTGGAACTGCTATTAAGGGATGATTTTTCACCACAGTGTATTATTAAAAAAAAAAAAACCCTAAAAATGAACTTTTTCTGAATATTAAATAAATAAATCTTTCCAAATTCTCAAAGATTTTCTTTAATGAAAATATATTATTTGATAAAAATGGCCCAACTGTGGGCAAACAGTCTATTTTTACAAAACCAAACAAATGTTTCCAAGAGTTGTTCATTCAAATAATCTCAATGAAAATGGATACTGTACACATTTTTAAACTTACTGCACATGTAAGGACCTGTGGCATTTTATGCCTTTACATTTCAATCACTGGACAGTCTATGGATGGTCTGACCTTATTTACAACAGGTAATCATGCAGTATACAACTCAAAACAGAAAACTCGACTGCTATTTTCTCAAAATGCTTTTGTATTAAGTCCTATTAATATTACCTGATTATAAGTAGATTTAGTATTTCCCTGGACCTCAGGGCTCACATATAGTGCTGTGCCAACCATTCCTGTCAAATTGCCTGTATGGATATAAACGAGTTACTAGTCTCATAGAAGCTGCAAGTGGAATACAGCATCAAATAGTTAAGAAAACTTAAGCTTTTTAAAAATCTTCTTTTAAAAATGGGAATTCAGTCTTCGTGAAAGTTTAGGAGTGAAATATCCTCCCTATTTATAGACAAAAAAGGCACAACTTGGACACGTCTCCTTCATCTTGCATGCCAAATCACCTTCTCTTTATAGGATTCCATTATGACACTGATACAGCATGTTAATGTTAAGACTAGAGTCAAGCAAATTAAATTCCCATTTTAATCACTCTCAATATCTTTGCAAGGTAGATCAAATGAGAATGTATTACAATTCCCCTCCCCGCCCACTCTCTGTGGAGGTTTGTACCACTGAAGTCTTACAAAAGCCCTGCATGGATAAGGGAGAAGTATAGACAGAGTGTCCATATAGGAATTTCTGCAACCCATGCAGATCAGAGATAGGATCTGCTCTGACCTATAGGATTAGGTGCAGAGAGAGAGAGAGAGAGAGAGAGAGAGAGAGATGCAGCCTGCAACTCGTTTGCAGTGCGGTTTGGGTTTACACGGGGCTCAACACATGGCCTCCATTGGAAACACACTCCACAACAGCAAGGCATCTCCCACGTAGGATAGATTATAGCACCCAGGGAGAAGGTGCCAGGAGTGCCAAAACATTGCGGGAAGTGCTTTGTATTCATACCCGTCAGTGTGAAATAAGCTATTTGCATGCATATGCAACCACACTTAAGTTGCAGCCCTCGGTATGTGCTGTATCATTGTGACCCCTGGGGATTCCAAAGCTGAATAGCCCAGATGTAGATCAAGTGGGAATGACCTCTTTGTAAAGATAGTATGGAAGGACAGCAACTGCTATTCCAGCTCATAACATGAAGAGATCCCTGCACAAAGCCATATGATTTGGAAAACATGCAGATGGAAACCAGTGGAATCTGGCAATCCTGTCTGTGGGAAATGGTAAATAAAATGTCTCACATGCCACACATATAACCCTAATGAGCTGCAGGTTGCCCACCACTGAGGTAGAGTAAACAGTATTTTTTGCTCTTACCTGAAGGGTCAGACTTTGCCAGCTGGCTATCTGAATGATCTCCTGGTTTAGTGTCTGCCTGAATCAGAAAAGTAAACAGACACCCATGTTCATGAATGCAATGAATATAGTGACTTACTTGTAAATACGTCTTCAGAATAAAGCATTTTCACTATTTATTAGCCAGTATTCCCAAATACATATACAAGTCTGTAAGGGTATGTCTACACAACAGCACTAATTCGAACTAACTTAATTCGAATTAGTTAATTCGAACTAGTGCATCTAGACCTAAAAACTAATTGGAATTAGCGTTTTGCTAATTCGAACTAGCATGTCCACATTGAGTGGACCCTGAACCGAAGTTAAGGCTGGCCAGAACCAGGACTTAAGAGTGTGGAGCTGCTGCCTCAGGCTAGCCGAGGGCTGTGCTTAAAGGGACCCGAGCCCCCACCCCAGACAGACAGTTCTCAGGGTTCCCCGCTTGCTTGTCTACCTCGATGAGGGACAGCAAAGCAGTCCTGTCTTGGAGTGCCCTGAGTGCCCACACTCGGCACATCACAGCACTCGGCCATCAGCCCGGCTGCACTTTCCGCAGGCTGCCATCTGGGGGGGGGGGGGGGGTCAATAGGGGGGCTGTCAGGATCCAGGAGGCCCTGCAGGAGAGCTTCCAGCCTGAGGAGCCCACAGAGCCACCCCAGTCCTCCCCATCAGGGGCTCATGCCCCATTCCTCCCTCACCTCCTTCCACTTACCCTTCCCTAGCCCCCCTTCCTGATGTAAAAAATAAAGGACACGTGTTCAAAAATAGAAACTCTCTTTATTTAACAAAACTGGGGGTGGGAGGATTAAGCTCTGGGGAGACTGGGAAAAGGAGGTGGGAGAGGGGAAGAGAGAGGGTGGGAGAGGGGAGGTGGAAACCTGGGAGGAGGGAGCTGGAAGGGGGAAGCCAGGGGAAGAAGGAGGAGGGGAAGTATAAAACTATGGTACGCCATATCTTCAGTATTGTGTAGAGATGTGGTCTCCTCACCTCAAAAAAGATATTTTGGCCTTGGAAAGGGTTCAGAAAAGGATAACTAAAATGATTAGGGGTTTGGAACAGGTCCCATATGAAGAGAGGCTAAAGAGACTGGGACTTTTCAGCTTAGAAAAGAGGAGACTGAGGGGGGCTATGATCGAGGTCTATAAAATCATGAGTGGTGTGGAGCGGGTGCATAAAGAAAAGTTCTTCATTAGTTCCCATAATAGAAGGACTAGAGGACACCAAATGAAATGAATGGGTAGCAGGCTTCAAACTAATAAAAGAAAGTTCTTCTTCACAAAGCAAATAGTCAACCTGTGGAACTCCTTGCCACAGGAGGCTGTGAAGGCTAGAACTATAACAGAGTTTAAACAGAAGTTAGATAAAGTCATGGAGGTTGGGTCCATGGAGTGCTATTAGCCAGGGGGTAGGAACGATGTCCCTGGCCTGTGTTTGTGGAAGACTGGAGATGGATGGCACGAGACAAATGGCTTGGTCATTGTCTTCGGTCCATCCCCTCCGGGGTACCTGGTGTTGGCCGCTGTCGGCAGACAGGCTACTAGGCTAGATGGACCTTTGGTCTGACCCAGTATGGCCATTCTTATGTTCTAAGCTCAGGGTCGGGGGTCTCACTGGACCAACTTGATTTTCATGCAAACCTGCTCCTGGGTTCGCATGTGACCTTTGGTGGCCAGGCTGGCAGCTATCCTGCCCTAGACGGCCTCATTCCTGTGCCTAGTGCGGAGGTCGTGGACATTGGAGGTCTCCCCCCCAAACCTTGATGAGGTCCACGATCTCCACACTAGACCAGGCGGGCGCTCGCCTCTTGCAGCCCCGGGCAGGCTCCTGGGAGCCGCCAGCCTGGTCCTGGGAAGAGGCGGAGGGCTGGGTGGCAGCGGGTGGCTGGCTCATGCCGTGACAGGTGCAGGGTCTGCTGGCTGGGTGCTGGCAGGCTTGCACCTGGCATGGGCACTGTAGCCAGACCGTGACCCTTTAAGGGCTCTGGGGCCGGGAGGGGGCAGAAGAGTTTCCCTGGCTTGGCCAAGAGTGGCCACCAGGGCAAGCTGGGAAGAGCTAGCCTCCAACTAGCTCGAATTAAGTGGCTACACAGCTCTTAATTCAAACTACTTAATTTGAACTAGGCGTTAGTCCTCGTAGAATGAGGTTTACCTAGTTCGAATTAAGCGCTCCGCTAGTTCAAATTAAGTTCGAACTAGCGGTTTGCATGTGTAGCGCCTATGAAAGTTAATTCGAGCTAACGGCTGTTAGTTCGAATTCACTTTGTAGTGTAGACATACCCTAACTTTTGGCACCTAAATTTGATCTTCAGACGTTTAAGTTAAAATTTTCAACTATCACGCTGTTAGACAACACTAACCAATTAATGAGCATGAAATCCATTTAATCTTTTGACATATCAATGTGTAAACACAACAAAATTCTTTACGCAATTTATAATATTACACTACAATATGCCCTAGAGAATTGATAAATAAGTTATGGACTGAAATTAAAATTTGCTGAACAACATTAGGTTTTATTTTTAAAAATTTCTTTATATGTTATTCCCATACCAAACTAAAATGATTTCATTCTCTTTCTATAATGGCCTAGATGATGCGCTGCAAAGTTAATTTTACTTAATACTTACTGCATATGCTGGATGGTCTGTAGCTAAACCAAAATCACCAATTTTCACATGATCATCAAAATCTAAAAAAATGTTCACAGGCTTCAAATCTCTGTGAATCATTCCCTGTTAACGCAGTTTAAAAAAGTTTGAATCAGAGGGGTTAAAAATTCTTTTTACAGGCTATAAAACAGTATAAAAAAGAGACACACACACCCCCTTTTGGTTCTATATACAATGCAGGTTGGATGGGAACGTTACTCATCTTGTGCAGTAACTGGAGTTCTTCGAGATGGTTGTCCCCAGGGGTGCTCCACTTTAGGTGTGCCAGCGCCACTGCGCCCATGGTCAGAAGATTCTTAGTAGCAGTGCCCCTCTGGTTGGCTGCGCGCACAGAACTCTGGCACGTGACAGTTGGAACTGTCACCCCACATACACAGCCAACTGCCTCCTTAGTTCCTTCTCTGACCTGGAGGTAACAGAGGGGCAGGAGGGTGGGTGGTGGAGCACCCACGTGGACAATCATCTCAAAGAACTCTAGTTACTGCACAAAGCGAGTAACCTCCCCTTCTTCTTCGAGGAGTGTCCCCGTGAGTGCTCCACCTACGGTGACTACAAAGCAGTGTCCGTGCTTGGTGGTGGGCGCTTCGGTTGTGCTAGCTCAGTAGCTGCGAGAACAGTTCGCCCAAAGTGCGTGTCTGTATCAGCAAACTCCTAAATTGTGTAATGTTGCATGAATATGAGTACTGAGGCCCATGCTGCGGCCTTGCATATGTTCTCGGTATCCTGTTAAGGAAGGCAATTGTAGCTGCCATTGCTCTCGTAGAGTAAGCCCTTATGTTGGCAGGTGGTTCCTTGTGGAATATGTCATAAGCTAGTCATGTGCATCCCTGTATCCATGTTGATAGTCCTTGTTTGGATACGGATAATCTTCTTGATCTTATCATAGATGACGCAAAGAGTTGTGTTGTAGATAAAAGGCCATCACCCTGCAGATGTCTAGCTGTGTAGTGCCCTTTCCCTGTCTTCTTTGTGTGGTTTGGGGAAGAAAGCAGATAAGTGTATCGGTTCGTTGCAATGAAATGAGGTAAATACTTTAGGTAGGAGTTTAGGGTGTGTACGTTGGGTAGTTGTGTCATGAGTGCACTTATCTCCCCCCCCCTTCTTGTGGTGGTAATTGCCACCAGAAATGCCATCTTCATAGATAAGTGTACGAGGGAGCAAGTAGCCAGTGGCTCAAAGGGTTTACCCATAAGAGCCCTTAGAACTAAATTAAGGTCCCATGTGGGGATCGGTTCCCATCTTGGTGGAACCATATTCTGCAGGCCTTGCAGGAATGTTTTGATAGATGGTTGAGTGAAGGCCGAGTATCCCTGTATTGGCGGGTGCAATGCCGTTATGGCAGCGAGATGTACTCTGAGTGAGCTCAATGATAATCCTGTCTTATGAAGGTGTAGTAGGTAGGCCAAAATGTCCGAGACCCACCAATTCTGTTGTGATGAGAGTGTGTTCTAAACACCACAGTGTAAAGCAATGCCATTTCTGACTGCACGTCTTTCTAATTGCAGGCCTGCGGAGGTTGATGAGGATTTGTTGTACCTTGTCTGGGTAATTGGCCTCCGACTGCATCAACCAATCGCCAACCATTCATGAAGGTGAAGTATGTTCACTTCTGGGTGGTGTCTCTGTCCATCCTGTTGCTTCAACAGGGATCGAAGTGGTGAAAGAGCGCAGGGCGGTCAAGAGCTCATCCGCAGTAGGTAGGGGTACCAAGCCTATCTGGGTCACTTCGGGGCTATCAATGTGACCTTCGCTTTATCCTGTCTGATTTTTAGGATCATGCATTCGATCACTGGGAGCAGTGGATGAGTGTACAGTAGCAGTGCTTCCCATCTTATGCTGAATGCGTCTCCCAATGACCGTGAGCCTATGTCTGTGCGTCAGCAATAATATGGTCACTTCTTGTTTTTGTAGGTGGCAAATAGGTCTATCATAGGAGCTCCCCATTTCCAAAATAGACAGCAAAGGATTGTGGAGTTGATCTCCCACTCATGGTTGAGAGAAGTCTCTGTTAAGAGTATCCGCCAGGATGTTGTCCTTGCCTGGGAGGTTGGTGGCTATCAGTGTTATGTTGCTCAGTATGCACCATTCCCAGAGCTTTATTGCTTCCATACATAACCGGTAAGATTGTGCTCCCCCCTCGTCGATTGATGTAGCACATCATCGTGGTGTTGTCCATTACTACTTGTACCATTTTGTTCTGAATTACAGGCTGTAAATAGGCACAAGTCTTACGGACTGCACAGAGTTCAAGGTGGTTTATGTGTTCATTTGCCTCGCACATGTGTCGGCTTTGTACCACTCATTTTCCCAGGTGAGCTCCCCATCCTATCAGGCAGGCATCTGTGGTTATTGATCATGTTGCGGGTGGCCGCTGAAAGGGAATCCTGCTGCACACATTGTGGTGTAGTCTCCACCATGTAAGTGTGGCCCTTCTTTTGTCTGGCATGGAGAGTTGCCTGTTCAGGTGATGTGTGCGTGTTCTGTATACTGTTCTGAGTGATGCCTGTACTGATTTCATATGTAGTCGGGCATGTGGTACCACCAATGTGGCTGCTGCCCTGTGACCCAATAGCTGTAGACAATGCCTTACCATTATAGTTGGGCTGGTCTGTATTAGGGTCACAAGGTCCTTGATCACTGAGAACCTGTGTTCCAGTAACAATGCCAGGGCCTTGTTGCAATCCAGGTGCACTCCTATGAACTTCATGGTCTGTGTTGGGGTAAGGACATGCTTTCACAGTTTATCTGTAAACCAACGGATTGGAACAGTTCTGTGGTGGTCTCTAGTGCCTTTTGTGTGTCTTGTGCTGTGGGACCTCTTAGAAGGCAATTGTCCAGGTACGGAGATATGGTTATGCCCCTCCTTCCTGAGGTGGGCTGCCAGAACCTTTGAAAAAAATTCTTGGGGCTGTTGATAGCCCGAAGGGCAGCACTTTGTATTGGAAATGTCAACCTTTTATGGTCAATCTCAGAAAACGTCTGTGCAACAGATGTACGGCTATATGAAAATACGCATCGCGGAGGTCAAGGGTGGACAACCAGTTCCCCTTCTCTAAGGCAGGAATGATGGTGGCTAGGATTACTATGTTGAATTGCTGGTAACGTATGAAGTGGTTGAGTTTTCGAAGATCCAGAGTCGGCCTCCAACCCCCTGACTTTTTGGTGGTAAGGAAGTAGTGGGAGTAGAAGCCCTTCCCTTTGGGTAAATGCAGTGAGTCTCTGGCAAATTTTGTAGACGATTTCAATTGCTGACTTAGAGATCTGGTTTGACCCTCAACCAGACCTTCAAAACAGCTGTCGAGATGCTGATGGCTGTCTGCGCCTACTCTGCCTTGGGTGGAGTCTGTTATTATAATGTCTTGGCTGTTGGTTAAATGTAGTTGGCTTGTATCTCTGTATATGACCTTCCCTGTTTTCTTCTGTTCATTGCCTAGGATTTTCATTGTAGCTCGTGTTCTGTGAAGAGTTTCGTGCCCTCAAATGGGAGATCCTGACCATAGCTTGGACTTCCCTCAGAAATTGGACTTCCCTCAGAAACCCAGACATCTGGATTCACAAAGACATGCTTCATTACAATTGCTGAGGCTAGGAACCTTGAGGCTGTATCCCCCAAATCGAGGACAGCCTGGAGAGCTGTCTTGGAAATCTATGCCCCTGAATTGATGTTTGCCTTAAAGTTTTCTTTCTTTCTTTTTTCCAGGAAGACACTCAATAAAGACTGAAAGTTGGTCAAATATGTTGTTGCATGTATTTTGCAAGGAGGGCAATGTAATTTGCAATTCTTAGCGGAAGACTGGGTGATGAGTATGCCTTTTTGCCCATAAGATCCAGCTGTTTCCTGTCCTTGTCGTAAGGGATGGCCTGCTGCTTGCCAGTCTGATTGATTGCCTCCACCACTAATTAGTTTAGCATGGAGTGTGAAAATAAGAAAATCGGTACTTTTGAAACCACATGATCCTTGCAGTCCAATCCTTTGCAATTTGGTGAAACTGTTACTGGTGTCTGCCATAAGGTTTTGGCAGAATCCATGAATGCTCCCATCGTGGGGATTGGCAACCTGGTATGTGACGGAGTGTGCAGAATATTCATCAGCTTGTGCTGACTGGCATATCTGACAGCGATCTCTTAGTGTGTCTACTACCCACTTAAAAGGTCCCTGAAGGGTTTTAAAATCATCCTCTGCATTGGGTTGTGGAGGCATGGTTGTGCCCTTGGGTGGCAAGGATGGAGGGTGTATAGTTGGTGTTGAGTCAATGTTCATTCTGCCCCTGAGATGTCCACTTCCTCTCCATCCTCTGAGAAGGCAGAACGGTCAGATGATTGAGCAGGGAGAACCTGAAGCTTAGAGCCTATGGTAGTTGTGACAGCTGAGGTTGTTGAACTGTGCATGTCACCCACGGGTCCCAGCAAAGCAAGTTGGGGTGGTATAGGTGGTGGGAGCCATTGTTGTGGTCATCACTCATAAAGGTAGGTGCTGAAGCTGGTGTTGAAGAGGGACTAACTCCTGATGTATTTGGGGTGCCATCTGTCACACACAGTGGCACCCTGGCACCAAAATCACCATCAACTCCCCTATAGAGGTAAACCGAGGCAGTTGAATTGAAGAAGCAGGATAGGCACCAGGGTATTTTCATTGTCGGCACCGGCATTAAAGCTCGAGCTGGTGCTTCTTATACACATTCCCACTCTTAGCCGGTGCTGGCTCTTTAAGTGCTATTAAAGCGCGTGGGTCCAGCTCTGATAGCGCTCCCGCCAGTGCCGCTGACAGCGCTCCCGCCTGTGCCAGCATGGAGCTCCTGCCTCAGCTCCCTGTTCAGATTTGGGGAGGACGGTTGTACCGTCTGTTTGGGGTCCCAGCTTTTGTGTTCGCCGACTCCATTCTCTTCCTGTTTCTCCAACACCTTAACTGCACCAGGCACAGAGACAGACTTGTTATTGCCGAGCATTTTCTCAGTGGGGAGTCAGCCCGCTGAGAAGTGGGACCTCCTTCCGGGCATTTGAGCCCTGTCTTGGTCCCTGGAGTTTAAGAGAGTGGTAGCCCCTTCGGAATGGGCCTCCCCAGAGGACGTGAGCCTGGGGGGTGAGATCTTCATTTGTTCAGTGATGACTCTTGAATCTTGTCAATTTCATGTAAGTTTCCTTATTGCTGGGAGCCTGCTGTGAAATCTGTACAGGAGAGTTTCCCCTGCTCCCAGTCTTTCTTCTCTCAGTTCTTCCTTTTTTTTTTTTTTTTTTTTTTATTTTGTAACTGCAGAGAAGGAGATACTAAGTAACTAACACTAGAAATACAGAGTAACCTAAAGAAACAATGTAGCTAAGCTAATAGGTATGAGGGGAAAGAGAGCAAATGCTCTATGCGACCTAAGCCAGTGGCGGTCAGAGAAGAACTGAAGAGGCAGTTGGCTGTGCACGCGGGGTGACAGTTCCAACTGTCATGTGCCAGCGTTCCGTGTTCACAGACAACCAGAGGGGCACTGCTATTAAGAATCTGCTGACCATGGGTGCAGCGGGGCTGGCGCACCTAAGGTGGAGCACCCACGGGGACACTCCTTGAAGAAGATCCGGCACCGTTGGGACCTGACTGGCTCCAGATGAGGGATTTTGCCAGACCAGGGGAGGTCATTTTTAGCACCTCTGCTGCCAGCCCTACCTCCTGTCCTGCCACCCCACTGGGCTTCCCGGCTCCCTCTGCAACCTAGCTGACCTGCCACCCTTTCTTTCCTGTCCTGCAGCCCAGCTGAGCCACACGCCAACTCCCGCCCCCACCCCTGCAGTCCAGCTGAACTGTGCGCTCAGCTCACACTCACCCCACTCCCTCAAGACCACCTGGGCCGCACACTACCCCCTCCCTTGCACTGCACCAGGACACTCTGATTCTGGAAAATCCATAGTCCTTCTGTACAATCTGTACCAACCCATTTCACTAACTCATCAATGATTGATAATGGGGAAATATTTAAAGGCTGTAGCCCAAGGGTGGGGAACCCAAGGCCCAGGGGCCAGATGCAACTCTCAGCTTGCCTGAATCTGGCCCCTGGGGTCAGAGCTCCCCTCATCCCCACATTGGGGAGTCCATGCAGGCACTCTAGATCCCCGCTGCCTTCCTGCTGGGCTGGAGCACACAAAATCAACTAGCCTGGGCCCCACTAGGCGCTGGCATATGAGGGGGAATGTGGGGAGTGTCTTTCTCCTTCTCAGTCGGGGGCCACATCAGTGAGGGGTTTTTGTTGCTGTTGCGGGGATTTTTTTTTTTTGCTTCTCACTTGTGTGCAGCCCCTGACTGATTTTCATGTGGGTCAGTGGCCCCAGACCCAAAAAAGGTTCCCCACCCCATTTGTACTCAACAGCTAAAAATAATATTAAGTGACAATATATATCTGAGAAAGTATTTTAAAACGAACAAAACTGTGGTAACAATAACAGAAGTCTAGAGCAATTTAAAAACAACAATGCAGGTTTATAATACACTATTCCAGAACCTTATATATATGGAAACTAAGATAATGGATTTGAAACAGGAAAAATCATTGTACAGACTTGATATTTACTAACTAGTGTAGATGTTGTAACATTTACTAACCTTTTCATGGATGTAAGCTAAGCCATCCAAAATTTCTCGGAAAAGTCTCCAAAGACGACTAGTATCTTCATACAATCCCTGGTCAATAGTGTCCCGTAATGTGCTCTTCTCACAATATTCCATCTTCAGACACAAATGAAAGAGAGAAAAGATTATTTCAGTTAAGAACAAAATTCTCAGAAAGTTTCATCAGTCAATATATTAATATATAGCTCTGTACTATATTCGTGGGGAAATTCTGTGCCACTGTGCAATGCAGAATTCTGTTTACCCTGAAGAATTTCTGGCCACCAGCAGGAACTGCAGAACTCAGAAGAGCCCAATTTATAGTGAGTGAAGCACCCAGCCTGGTGGGGCTAAGGTAGAGGCTGCACGTTCTTTGACCCTTATTCTCCTAGGCCACGCCTACACTACCGATAAGATCAAAACAGCTACTGTGCATCTTACAGGGTTTGAATTAGCAGGTGACCTTGCTGCATGGGATACTGCTGGCTGCCCAGTGCAGTGGAAGAGAGCCCCATCCCCTCTCCACCAGGTAATGTATGATAGGTAGGAGACAAGCTGGGGAGAGCTTGGGGGCCACAGGTGAAGTCATGTGGGGAAGTCAGGTGCCCTCTTTAGTTCATGCTCCTCTTTGTGTCCCTCCCATGTATCATTTATGGCAGGTGCTGGTATCTGGGGACTGCCCCGTGACTGGGCTATGTGGGGAGAGGGGTTCTAGTGTCTGGAGAGAACCCCGTGGCTTGACTTTTGGGGTGAGTATACTGGTGTCTACCCTCTGGCCAGGCTTTGTGGGGAGGGGTGTGAGGGTGTCCCATGGCAAGGCTCTGTGGGAAGGGGATGTCTGGGGGTTGTCCAACAGCTGGACTCTGGAGGGACTGGGTGTCTGAGCTGGGGGGGTGCCTCTCAGATGGACTCTGGGAGCCCCACACAGCCCGGCAGTACCCCCGCAACTGAAACTGAGTTGCTCTAGATGTTTCTTTAACTCTCTACTCTGAATGAAATCTTTTTTGCTATTGTCTGTATTGTTGACATACTTGTTGACAGGTATTTTTTAAAATAAATTACCAAAATAATTGAAATTGGAGTGATTATATGGTTGTTTTTACAAATAAAATACACAGAATTTTAAAATATTGTGTGAATAATTTTTTTTGGGGGGGGCACAAAATTCCTGCCCGAATATGGCTACAACCAAATGCAGTTAAAAGCAATATGTAACACATTATCTCCATAAATGTAATGTTCAACAATCTGGAATTTTTTGAGAGAAGTATTTCTTCAGGAAAAAAAATATTGTATTGTCCTCTATGGATATCATCACAGTTTCTGTTGTTACTGTATTAACAAAATTAAAAATCTACCCATCCCTAACCTCAAATTTAAAAACAACAAAATACACCCTGTGGAACTCAAGAAAATATTTCTGGTTTGATTTTGATTAATTCTTTATCTGCTTGTATTAAAACAATGTATATCTATATAAATACACAACAGGAATTGCAGAGAAGACAGTCAGACCATTCTAGTACAGTGTCCAGCCTGCAACAGTGTCTAGCACCAGATGCCGCAAAGAAAGTGCACAAAATCCCATATGTAAGTACAGGTAGGATCATCTGCCTCTCAGGGAAATTTCCTTCTAACTCTTAACAACTGCAAATTGGCTTATGCACTGAGGCATGAGGCTTTTATTGCTTTCAAAATACTAACCTTTTGGATTTATTATAACTATATAATAGCTTTCTAATTATTACATCTTAATTAACAAAACACATAATAGCTTTTAAAAGAACATTTGACATTCATCTTTGGATGTGTCAGAGGGGTAGCTGTGTTAGTCTGTAACCTTAAAAATGAGCAGTCCTGTGGCATGTTAGAGACTAACACAAATATACAGGATCATGAGTTTTTGTGGGTAAAACCCACTTCATCAGATGACTTGGACAGAAGTGTTCTTTGGAAGCAAACATACTATGTTCAAGTTCCATTCTGGGATCTAAGTTAATCCACACCACATCGTGATACAACACAAAAGGGGGATGTTCTAATGAGACATTACACAGAGACCCTTTTTGTCAGTCTAACTGAAAATTAAATATTCCCAAATGCTTTCTATCCTTCTAAAAACTAGGGGATAATCCTCACATGGTTAACCCTGGTTACCATTCCCTCAATTTAACTGATGTAATATTCAAGGTGGTGGCCAAGCATTGCTGAATGTATAATGGCTGTTTTGTTTGCTGACAGTCACTGTAGTACCAGTATCTAACATACTGCTTTGTCAAGCCCCTTAGCCTAGTGATTCACTAACTATGGTCCTGGGAAAGCTGACTGAGTCCATGATTCTACCTCTCCTTGTTCTCATCCACTAAATCACATAAGAAGCTTAAAATATATCAGATGCTATCCTAACATTTTTCATTGTATGCAGCTGCTTGTGATGAGGCTGCTCCTTTAAAATCTCAGTAAAGGTTGATTGCAAGACTTTTTTTTTTTTTAAAACGAGGTGTAGGCATGTCACACACCCAAGAATTAAGCTTCTTTTGTACCAGTCATAAATATGTGCCAAAGGATTGTCCCTAATCTCATCTCACCATAAATAATAGCAATAACTTTAAGTGGGAGTGTTCAGCTCTTCTTTATTAGTGGGTCATCTTAACTCCAAGCATATGCCCCATGTATCCCTCCTCCCATCTATCAGGGCAGGACAAATTGCTACTACAGGTTGAATCTCTCTAAACGAGGACTCTATGGTCTGGTAACATCCATGGTCTTGCAGGGACTGGAAGCAGAGTCAGGCAGGGGGACCAGAATTAACTTCCTTTGGTTTGGCAAACTCCATTGTGTGGACCAGTCAGGTCCTCAGAGTGCTGGAGCAGGGAGGTCCAACCTGTAGTGAAGATGGCAAGCAAAAGTGATGTCACACTGACTAGTGGTGGAAACTGTTCCTGCTCTTTGATTATTAAGGCAGGGCTTTCATGTTCTAATGACCACAGACCTCAGTTGGCTCCTTTCAGCTTCAACAAAGGCTTTAAAAGTAAACATATTCTATATACGTTGATGAGTTCAATGAATTTCACATTCTTGCTTCCCTAATAAGAATACACACTCATTGGCCAAATCTTTTAAAAAAAAATCCTAGTTTTATATACTAAAAGAACATTAATCTTCGCAGTTTCATGTCAGCAATTTGATTCCATTTGGTTGCTTATCCAGCTACACAGAGAAAGATTTGTGTTTCCACAATGGATAGTTTATCCAATAATCTTGCTATTCTCCATAACCAAATACCATGAACACAAGACGTCTAACCTGAATGTACAGATAGTGCACTGTCTGAACCACTGAAGCAGACTCTTCTTTAATATGACCATTCTTTTGATGGCATTCTTCGTCCTATACCACAGAAACACAAGAAATCAGTTAAGCCTGCACAGAGTGGTCCAGTTCCTTAATCATCAAATCACTTTGGATGGTTAAAATACTTTCTCAGATTGAGACTTTCTGTGGCTAGATTTTGAACATAGCAAGACAAGTCATGTCATATGTTATCTACCCATTACAACTGCTTCATTTTCAAAATATTAACCAATATTCTTATCATTATCAAGTATTAGAGAAAGGGCACACAGTGGAGTATCTGTATTTAATCTGAACCTCAAACTATCTTAGAAAAAAATTTGTTGAAAACAAACATGAGTAATATACTTAGAAAAGTTAAAAGTTAATTCGCTAAACTATAACATAAAACTAATAAATATATAAAAATCCAACAAAAAAACCTGTTCTTTACTGACCAAAATGTATTGCACTGGAGTTTGTGACTTAAATCACAACAAAATTACAGACTGAAAGCTACATTGATACAAGCTGTCCACAGCACCAAAAAAGCACAAGTAGTAGGAGGAAAGAGTGTTAGATTTAAAGTCAGATATCTTGTCAACCATTAGAACTAAAGCCAAATGTACTCTAATACAAAATAACTGGGAATATCAGCTTTTTAATTATATTCCAGTGATATGTTGCAATGATTTCATGCAGCAAGTGAGGAGGAATTAGACCTTAAAACAAACATTAGAATAACGAATGCCTACTTTCTCCCCATTTCAATTGTAAAATTAAGAACTACTTGAGATATAAGGCAAAGATTTTGATTATACCATCTAAAAGCAACTCAGCATCCCAATTTCAAATGATATAAAGCATTTATCTTTAATTTTGGCAGTCAGAGACCAGCTACTAAAATTATGCGAAAACTAAAACTCCAAACTTGCAAGTATCTGTGTTCATGAATAGCTTTACAAATGAGTTGTCATATATAACTCAGTTGAAATAGGAGTCCTGACTCCCAGTTTCCATCTATAAACAAAAGGCTATTTTCTCTTTATTTTATTATTGTTATATTACACATTGGTTGTTTGTAGAGTATGCTTTCAGGAAATATCTCCAAAAGATGTTCCTATCTGTATGGAAGAGTCGGATTGATCCATGGCTTGTAATGTATATTCCTACCTCCAAATGTTAATTTACCCCTTTTTTCTTCCAGTACTTAGTAATTTTATATTTACCAGTATAGGACTTCTACTGTTTTCATCCTCATTATCAAAAATTATATCGCTTTCAGAATCTGCAGCTGGTCTATTTAGAAAAAAGAAGAAAAAGACAAACCTATTTGCAAGGGAATTAGTAGGTTGTTTATTATAAACATAGAAAATCTGAGTTCAGAGTGAAAAGATTTTACATTCATGACAAAAAAGAACCCCAACTGTGCAGTTATATTCAGGAAAAGTATTTCTTGACAGATCCTCATGTATTTCCAACCATACATTTTATAACTACACCTTTGAGACAGATTTTATGTATACACTATAACCTCCGTATTCCGGATGTCCCTAATTTGGGAATGCCTGCCAGAGGCTTTTCCCCACTACTCCAACAGTGGCAAGGGACAATGCCTGGGAGTGGTGGTGGTGGGGGGGGGGGGACCACACAGAGCTGCAAGTAAGCATCCTATCACCCTTTCCTCCCTCCCTGGCCCTGCAAAATCTTGAATCTGGCAAACCCTGTTTCCCCAGGTTGCTGGATTAAAGAGGTTCAAGTGTATTTCAGAAATTTGTCCCCAGAGGATCATGTCCCTCCACTATATTTTTTTGTCAGCGATGGAATACGTCACAGCTATTTTTCTTACTTGAGGTCAGATGAATTGATCTTGCTCTAACCCTGTTTCTCCTACTACTTCCTGGCATCTGATTTGACTTTTTTGGAACCACTGCTTTTTGTGTGTGCCCAACAAATAACAGTTTCTGATATAGGACAAAACTATCATGCGGCCTGATTCTGCAAATGAATCAAGAGGACTTTTCATGTGAGTGACTTTATTCTCATGCATGCCTGCAGGATTAAGCACTTGGTCCTGCCTTTGCTTTTCTGTTCTAGCTTTTAATGATGACAGCACTGCTAATGATTTCTCTTGGACAGCTTATGAGGCTTTTGTCAGATAGGGGGGAAAAGATTCAAAGCAGGATTGAGCAATCTTATCTTCCAAAATGAACCCTATTTATAAAAACTCTTAAAGGCTTCAGCTTGAACTCTCTCCCCCACTGCAAACTGTCACCAATCTACTGTAAAACTTGCTGCTCATGGCTATTTGGCTGCTGGCAAATAAAGTATTATACAAAACATAAAAATGTGCATTTCACATAAATGTTATTTGTGAAACAGATATGGAATGTAAAAGGGAGATCAGAATTTGGGCTTGACAACTATCTTCCTGATGCTAAAGCCTACTTACAAGAATGATTGTGAAAACACTCCTTCGCCATCATCCTCATCTTCATCACTGGACTCCTGATCGGCTCCACTAAATTTGGTGCTAGAAGATCTCTCACAAGAGGTGCTCCACTCAACAGAACTTGTCAAAACAGGAGGAGGGGCATTGGCTTCCACATCATCTGTTGATTCTTCTTCATTCTTCCCATTCAGATCTAACTCGGCAGATGCTCTTTTTTCTTCAGTAGTTTCTGATGTTGAGGTACCTGGAGGGGGTACCTCATGCTTTTCTATCCAAGCATTGTAATACCTTACAATATTCTCATGATTCAGTCGAGAAAGTAATGTTACTTCGCCTTTAATTCTCCGGAACTGCTTGCTCGCGGGATTTATGTGAATACGTTTCACAGCATAGCAGCAACCATCAAGTTTGTTTTGCACCTGTGAATTAAAACAAATTTAACCTTACAGACTGTTAGTTCATTCACAATTAGAGTTCCTGAAAGGTGCCAGAATGACAACACTTGAAGAAGTCCTCCATTTCCCTTTGAAAGAACAGCAGCCGAAGTGTAAACCTTCTCACTGACTCCAGTGATCAGAGCAAAAGCTTAGTTAGGCCTATTACATTCTTGTCCTCTGCTTAGAGCTATCAGCAAGGATACCAGTTCTCATAAGAGTTTCATGTATTTTAAACACCAATTACACATAACATTTGATATACATTTAATTGAAAAATGCATGCACAAGAACGGTTCTATAAAACCAACGGGAATGACTTTCCATACTGAACCTTGATGACTGCTCCAAAAGCCCCTTTGCCAAGTAGCTGTAACTCTTCAAACTCATTGTAGTAACGTGAAAACTGCCTCTGTGTTTCTGTGAAGAATGAAGCACTAAGTATGTGACTGCTGGGGGTAACAGTCTCAATGTCTATTCCTGCAGAATCTGAAACAAAGGAAAGAGCTGACCAGAGTACAGAATGTGGGGGGAAAAAGTAATGCAATTTTAACAAATCATCAGAAGAAATAATGACACGCACTTTAAAGAACCAAGATCAAATACAATAGAACAGCACATTAAGACCTGGAATAGTAAGACTCTTCTGTTGGGTTATCCTAGGCTCATGTACTAAAACCCTGCCCTGACTGTTAATGAAAGGGTATGGAAGAGTATCTTTGGGACAGAGGAAGGAAATCCTGGGAACAGCCTTGCTCAAGGATAAATGTTTACACTGAGGTTTTACATTCCATTATTGTTTCTGAATTACCAATAAAGCCAGACTCCAAGAAGGGGGCTAGAGTGGACACTAACACAGGGTCAGTTGTGTTGTGATGAAAGAGGAACGAAGATTGAGCCAGTTCACACCAAGTAACCACAAAACAAAGATGCTATGCTCTTTACCTTTTAAAATATTTTACACAAATTAGCACAGGTTTTTTATCTTCCTAACATAGCTCACGTTACCTATGTGCACCTCGTTTTCTATATGCATTTGGTTTATCTTCTCATTAATTACTTAATGCCAAGCTATAGAAGAAGAGACTGAATTTTTTACCATCTGGATTTTCTTCCACTATAGTCATTTTCATTTGTGGAGGGTTTATAAAATGGTGTTGTAACAACTGTTGAGGACTCCATCTTTCCTTATCTTCCAAGCAAACACATCTAGAAACCAAACAAAAACAAACCTTTTTCCACAAAACTATGTATGGGCTCTAAACTACCAGAGAGCTTCCTTACATTTCAGAAGCAGGAGAAGAAATACTATTATCACTGTTTAACAGATAGGGAAGAGGCGCACAAAGGGTACGTCTACACTTGCTCCCTAGTTCGAGCTCGGGATGCAAATGTAGATGATCAAAATTGCTAATGAAGCGGGGATTTAAATATCCCGCGCTTCATTAGCATGATCTCGCCGGCGCGTTACTCCACTCAATAGCTGATTCAAACCAGGAAGTGCGCACCAGGACACGTTAGTTCAAACCAAACCCCTTGGTTCGAAAGCGAAGTTACTCACCTTGGTGCAGTAACTGTTGTTCTTCGAGATGCATGACCCCGGGGGTGCTCCACATTAGGTGCTGGGCTTGCCCTGGCGCCGCAGGACGGAGATGTTCAAAGCCGTAGTCATTCGGACCGCGCATGAGCAGAGGGGGCATCTCGCGGCGTTCACGCTCTGCCGTGCTGCGCGGTCCGGTCTCAACCAGTTCTTCAGACCCACCTCAGGATCTGCAAAAAACTGAAAGACTCCGAAGCAGGGAGGCGGGTGGGTAGTGGAGCACCCACGGGGACACACATCTCGAAGAACGACAGTTACTGCACCAAAGTGAGTGGAACACATCATCGATCGGCACCGTCATCAGTGCTGATGCACACGGCACCAACTCCGGCACCAGAACGTGCAGCATAAGGCCTGGGAGGCGTTCAGCCAGGCTGAACCAGGCTGAGAGGTGAAGAGTGCAATTGCGGGTGAAGGAGAGAGCCCCGCTTCTGGGTTAGAAGGTTCTGGGTTAAAGGAAGGTGATATGGTGGACGTCGTGCGAGTCACATCAGAAGTGGACACCAATGCTGACGAGGCCACTCCGGAGCTATCAGGATGACCGAGGCTTTGTCAAGCTGGATCTGAAGATAAGAGGGAAAGGCGGAAAAGCGTACATAAGGGGACCATTCCAGCTGAAGAGAAAGGCGTCCCCTAAGGAATGGTGACCTAAGCCCGCTCTGGAACAGAAATGTTGGCATTTCCTGTTGCTGGCGGTGGCAAATAGGTCTATTTGAGGGAAGTCCCAGCGGCAAAAGATGGAGTGGAGGACATCCCGATAGATTTCCCATTCATGGTCTATTGTGAAATTCCTGCTGAGGGAATCCACTATTGTGTTGCTGGATGCCAGGTAAGTAGGACGCCACAAGGGTAGTGCCGTTGGCAATGCGCCAGTTCCACAGTCGGATTGCTTCCGTACACGGCAAATGGGATCACACACCGCCCTGGAGGTTTATATAATAGATGGTCGCTATGTTGTCTGTGAGGACTCCTACTGCAAAGGTGTGTACAAAAATGTCTGCAGGCGTTGGCAACGGCCCTCAACTCAAGGAGATTCATGTGTAACAGAGACTCCTGTGGCGACCAACGACCTTGTACGGAGAGATTGCCCATGTGAGCGCCCCAGCCGATGAGGGAAGCATCTGTGGTCATGAGACAACGAGGTGGTGGGTGACGAAATGGAGTGCCGGAAAGCAAATGGTCGTCTACCGTCCACCAGTGGAGGGAAGACCTGACCGTGGATAGGACGATCACCCACTTGTGTACGTTGTGTCTTATGGGATCGTATATTGTGATCAGCCAGTGTTGTAATGGACAAAAATGTAGCCTGGCATGGGAAACGATGTATGTCGTGGAGGCCATATGACCCATTAATTTGAGTACTGTCATGACCTGTACTGAACATTTGTAGAGAAGTTCGTCTAATAGGTCTTGCATCACCCAAAACCTGGTAATGGGTAGATATGCCCTTGCTGTGATTGAGTCAAGGCGAGCACCTATAAACTCTAGGTTCTGAGTAGATGTCAAGCTGGATTTGTCCTCGTTGAGAAGATGACCTAGGAAAAGGAAAGTTTCGATAGTGATCCACACCATCTCTGAGGTTTCTGTAGACGAACATCCTTTTATTAGACAATCGTCTAGGTAGGCATATATGACGACGCTCATGCGTCGAAGATGAGCAGTGACAACTGCGAACGTCTTTGTGAAGACCGTTGGTGCTGTGGCAAGGCCAAAGGGCAGCACTCGATATTGGAAGTGGTGTGCGCCAATCATGAAGCATAGAAATTTTCTGTGAGCAGGGTAAACAGTCACGTAGAAATAGGCATCTGTGTGGTCGAGAGCAGCAAACCAATTGCCCTGCTCTAGGGCCAGTAGAATGGAGGTTAAGGTCACCATCTTGAAGCATTGTTTTCGGATATATTTGTTTAACTGTCGAAGGTCTAGTATAGGCCTCCATCCACCGGTTTTTTTCTGTACCAGGAAGTAATGGGAATAGAATCCTCTCCCTTGGAACTGAGATGGAACTTCCTCTACTGCTCCTATTTGGAGGAGATGGGTGATCTCGCTCCGTAGTAGGTTTCATGAGAGGGGTCCCTGAAGAGGGACAGGGATTGGGGGGTTGTGAGTGGGAGAGAATGGAATGGAATAACATAACCTGACGGGTTAGTTATCTGTCTGTAGTGATGTTGGCCCATTGGCTGTAAAAGGGCCTTAAACGATGGTGGAAGATGTGACCGAGGCTCTGAGGGGCTGCGTCCATGCTCTCGACCAACGCGTCAAACGTGCTGCTTGTTGCCGGGGTGCATTTGCGCGTGGTTATTTTGATTCTGGCATCTTATTGGTCTTTGGCATTGATTCTGACGCGGCTGGTCGAACTGCCGGTGTTGTGGTTGCCAGTGCTGCCTCGGATGGAAATAATCGTAACACCTATGAAACGGTGTATAGCGTTTCCTCCTGTACGGTGGGCTGTACATTCCAAATGAGCGCAAGGTTGTTCTAGCGTCCTTGCTAGAATGTAAGACTGAGTCAGTCTTTTCCCTGAATAGTGAATCCTTTTCAAATGGCAAATCCTCCACTTTGGATTGTAGCTTCTTTGGCACTCCCGCTGCCTGGAGGAATGAGGCCCTACGCATAACTACAGCGGTGGCAGTGGTGCGGGCTGCAGTGTCTGCTACGTCCATGGCAATTTGGAGACTGGTTCAAGTGGCAGCATAGCCCTTTTGGACCACAGATTTAAGAAGGGGCCTCTTAGATTCAGGAAGGGCCTCGATCAGGTCCATCAACTTTGCATAATTATCAAAATTATGATTTGATAAACGCGCGAGGTAGTTAGCAATTCTAAGGAGCAAAGTTGAAGAGGTGTACACTTTCCTGCCAAATAAATCGAGCCTTTTTGACTCCTTATCTGATGTGCTTGGTTTATACTGGGGAGCCTTGGCTCATTGCTGGGCTGCATCGACCACCAAACAGTTGAGGTGTGGATGGAAGAACAGAAATTCTGACCCTTTCGGGGGTACAAAATATTTATTATCAGCCTGCTTGTTAGTGGGAAGAGCGGAGGCAGGAGTCTGCCAGAGTTCGTTAGCGACTTCCAAGATAGCCTCATCCAAAGATATGGCCAATTTGGTGGTATGGGAAATCTGCACGTTTTTCAGAAGACAATGTTGTTTGTCCTTGACTTCGGTGAGTTGGATTTCTTGAGACGCTGCCACCCTCTTAAAAAGATCCTGGAACTGTCTCAAGTCATCTAGTGGTGAGACATTTCCCGGGATGACAGCTTCATCAGGAGAGGAGGACTGATTGGTGGGGAGACTTCAGGAGGATGTGACTCTGTAGTGGCCTGGGGCTGTTGCTCTTGGGCAGGAGGTGGCGAATAGTGTAGTGATAAGTCTTGACCAGATGGTGGAGGAGCAGAATGTGGAGAGTGTCTAGAAGAGGAACAGGCCGTCATGGAAGGTGATGGGGATATGGGTGAATAACGCCGATGATAATGTGGTGAGTATTCCCTATGATAATGGGAGTAGCCATATCGATCCTGATAATAGTAAGATGAGTGCGACGGAGAACGCCCATAACGATGGTGTGCGGTGCAATCATAGCGCGAGGATGATCTTCTTGAGCAAAGGGATGGAAAAGGAGAGTATGATCTTCGCCTGGGTGATGAGGGAGAGGCAGAGAAGTGATGAGAAAACGCTCGCACATCTCTGGGAGGAGTCAAAAATGGAGATGGAAGTCTATCAGGAGAGGAATATCTGCTGGAGAGCCATGGTAATCTTCTGGTTGATGGTGGAGGCGGAAATAGCGATGGAGCCAGCGAAAATACAGGAGGCGGTGAGGCCGGGGATGGGCTGCAAATGTGATGGGTCTTTGCCCGTGCTTCGGCCGCTGCGCGTTCTGGTGCCAGAGTCGGAGCCGTGTGCATCAGCACCGATGACGGTGCCGACCGATGATGTGTTCCACTGGGATCATAGTGAGCCCACGCCAATGTTGGTACTGAGCGTCCCTTTGGCGAGGCCGGTGCCGGTGGGTCTCGAGTCACTGCCAGCAGTGGTCTGTCCTGGGATTCGGTCGGTGCCGTACAGTTGTGTGCCGAGGTCGGCGCCGTCTGCTCCCGTGCCGAAGTTGTCGGCTCCTCCGAAGAGCCATGAAGTAGAAATGGAAGCGGCATGTAACGGTGCCGACTGTGCCTGCGGTTCCGTTCGCACAGACGGTACCAATGACTTCAGTGCTGAGGGTGATTTCAACATTGGAGAAGTCGCAGCGGCATGGTGAGATGCACCAGGCAAATTTCTCGGTGGTTTCGAAGCAGAACGGGGCTCAAAACCGAAGTGCCCAAGTTAGAGCCCGAAGTAGTTCTGCCATGGGAAGTCAAAGGCAGAGATCTACTTGGGGAGGGCCTGGGTCTCTTAGGAGGAGCCCTGGAGGGAGAGGAGGAGCTCCGTTTCTGAGTCTGCTGCGCAGGCCGAGGCAGGGAGGCTGTCCCAGCCGACTGGAGCACCTTATTGAAAAGGATCATGCGGAGCCTCATTTCGCGGTCACGGCGGGCCCTGGCTATAAGTTTCGAGCAATGTACGCATTTTTGCGGTATATGACTCTTCCCAAGACAGCGGATGTATGCGGCGTGGCCATCAGATGCACGCATGGCGTCGTGGCACAGGGAGCATTTTTTAAACCCGGGAGAGCCCGGCATTCTGGATGTTAATGTTGCTCCTTCCCCTTGTCTGCTCTGTTTTTTTTTTTTTAAAACTATATACAAGAGTCAAGTTATAACGGGGGGGCGGGGGGGGAGGAAGAAGAACGAAAACTTAACAGACTATACATCAACAGGAGAAAGCTTTTTTTTTAAATTAACGTGAACAGGTATAAGAACTATTTTAGAAGTAAACTGAAGAATTATAACTGGGTTTTTCCTCACAAAAGGTTGAACCAGAAGGAGAGATGATTTGCTCAGTCTGCAGCCTGAGGCAGTTGAAGAGGAACTGGTTGAGACCGGACCGCGCAGAGCGGGAGAGCGCTAACGCCATGAGACACCCCCTTTGCGCATGCGCAGTCCAAATGACTACGGCTTTGAACATCTCCGTCCTGCGGCGCCGGGGAAAGCCCAGCACCTAATGTGGAGCACCCACGGGGACATCACTCAAAGAAGAACTAGCATTACTCCTCAAAAAATGAGGAGTAATGTTGGTTCGAACCAAGGGGTTTGGTTCGAACTAACGCGTCCTGGCACACACACCCTGGTTCCAATCAGCTGTTGAGTGGAGTAACGCACCGGCGAGATCATGCTAATGAAGCACAGGATATTTAAATCCCCGCTTCATTAGCAATTTCGGTCGGCTACATTTGCATCCCTAGCTCGAACTAGGGAGCAAGTGTAGACATACCCAAAGAGACTAAGGATACGTCTGCACTTCATGCTTATTTCTAAATAAGCTATTCCAGAAGAAATACTCCAAAAAAGGTCATTTTGAAATAGCATGTCTACCCTACAGGGAAGCCTCAAAATCAGTCCAAGGCAGGTTTCTCTAATGTGAACATACTACTTCAATTTAGAGTCCCAGGAGGCAATAGGGAGTAATTAGTTTGAAAGGCCCTGGGGAGGAGCTATTTTGAAATAGCAGCAGTGGAGCATCCATACTACAGCTATTTCAAAATAAGCGTTATTCCTCATGGAATGAGGTTTACAGAAGTCAGAATTAGACGTCTGTTATTTCAAAATCATTTCAAAATAACGGAATTGCTGTGTAGACACTCGCTTTGTGATTTTGGAACAACAGCCTTTATTCCGAAATAATGCTGCTGAATAGATACACCCTAAGTGATTTGTCCAAGGTCACACAGGAAGGGTCTAATGGAACACTGAACAGAATCCACATTTCCAGCATCCCAGGCTATTTCCCGAAGTACTGACCCATCATTCTTCCATAGAATTATTACTAGTAAGACAGATGGATTTGGTTTTACTATTGAAAATCTATTCCACAAAACTCTCTTACAGACAAAGTTAGAAAAGGAAAAAAATAAGATGTCAGAAAAAAGGAACAAAATGACAGACACCTACTTTTTCAGAAAATCTTCAAAGTCAGCAGGTAAATCATTAGGAATAGTGACTGGATATTCCTTGGGTACTTGTCCCCGGCTGAGAGAAAGCAGTAACAGACCCAGACGCCATACATCTCCTTTCTTCCCAGTCTTGTTAGGCAAAGCGTCCTCACTAAATCGAACTTTGGTTTGCTCAAAAACATCCTCCTTACAGATATCAGCTAGGCGCTTTGAAATGCTATAGTCCGTCACTTTGATATTTCCTTCAGTATCTACCAGGATACTGGAAGCACACAGGACTTTGTGCACTACTGAATTACTGTGCAAGTAGTCAAGAGCAGACAAAAGTTGGGTTGCATAATGGCGCAGCTGATCAATGGGAATTGTGACTTCTTTGCTTAAGTATGTAGAAAGGCTAGATCCATTAATATGCTCCACTAAAATGTCTACCACAATTGAATCATCATGCTCTTTAAGGATCATAGACATGTAACGTACTATGTTTGGGTGATTTAGTTTCATCAGTGAGCTGAACTCTGTTTCTGCACCCTGAATCTGTTTAAGAGAAATGAAACATAACATGCATTAGCAAAATACAGTAACTGATCTCACATTTCATGAAAGAAACATTACAAAGTATGTTTTTAATAAGGACAAGTGAACTTATATGAACAAGAGAAGAACCAAACTTCATACCAAGACCTAAATCAGGGTGGGGTTTTTGTTTCTGTTTTTTTTGAGGTTTGGAAAAATCTGAATGATTTCAGAAAGAACTGTTTTGTGTTCTCATGCTTCTGCACATCCTGGTTTCACAATTTATGTGGGAATGGAAGCACTGAAATACCAAAGGCTAATCTCTCAACAGAGCAAATTTCAATCTTGCTCAATCAAAAGATTCAGTTCAAGTTTCAACCAACATCCAAGTATTTGGGTGCCACCTAAAGGGAAAAACACATCCTGGTGCCTTTTGAAATTCACTTATTAATAATTTTTAAATCAAAATCTAACACAGTACTGTGTAACCCAAATAATACAAAGGCCCTGGGAGATGCCCCAATTACTCAGTATGATCAAAGCAGATGGCCAACAGGCTGCAGAAATGTGTCCTGATGGGAACTGACTTTACACATATTTCAGAACTACTGACAATCTTACTCTGTGTCACTATACTGAATACACAGGATGTGACTACTGGGAAAACTAAAGGAATACATGATCCTGAGATTCTGCTCTTGCAATGTTTCTGGAAGCATTAGGGTTTGCTTCAGCTCCTTTTCCTGACTCTTGGCCTCCCTTCCTCATGCATCCTTGTTCTGCCTCTCCTTTGTGGTTACTGAAGTCTGAAATGGGTTTGATTAACATGCCCTTAAATCAATAATGGGGTATCATCTGTATGAAGCAATTATCTGCTACCAAGTAAGTTCTATTCTAAAATATTCCCAAAATTCACTCACTTCTTTACATCCCACATCTCTATTTAAATATCTTCTACCCACAAAGTAGTGCTATATATTAAGTTCACAGTCCCAAACACTATATTTTAAGTTGCAATAGCAATTATGTAATCAATTTGTTTCCAACTGACCACCGTTTATAAAAAAAATCCTTGAAATATCACCTTATTTGGTGTCAACACAATGTTTGATTTGCAAGGATTTCAAATCAGGGCAGTTTTCCCCAAAAAAACTTCAAGCCATAAGACTTGAATACATTCTACTGAGCAGTTCTGCAGTACACTTGTTTGAAAAAATTCAGATTGAGAGCCCTGCCCCAATGTTAGGTGAGAACATCACAGCCAGATATCAATGGCAAAATTTTTCCTCTGCCACAGAGCTGTGTCAGGGAAGCTCAATTGCCCCTTCTCTTGGATTTTCCTTAATACTGTATTAACAAATTTTACTTAAGTATTACAGAAAATATGCCTACGACCCCTGAGCAACTCAACATCTGTTAGACAATGATGCCAAACTTTTCAAACACTGGAAATTTCAATCTCATCACCAGCACCTCAGTTAGTTCAATATACAATGCTATACAGTATAACTGGCAGCCAGACCAAAAACATGGGGGGAAAAAATCAAGCTAAATAGAAAATAAGTTTTTAATTATTACCTGTTTTTTGCATTTATCAACTTTTTCCTTTTCTTGAGTTGTGAGAAATTTTCCCATTTTTTTCTGCCACTGAAGAACCCATTCATGCACTAAAACAAAGTTGCCAGTATATATTTCCAAGGCATTGTAAACAGATTTACCAAGCTGTTCATCCTTGTCTACACATAAAAAGGGGTGGGGGGGGGGGGGAAGAGAGAGGAATAGAATAGAGAGAGGCCTGAAAGAGTTTCTACAAATGGTGAATTAACATTGCAATGTTTGCTTTTTAGCTAATTCAACAAAATCTTAAAATATGTTTGATCAAAATGAAAGCAAAATCTTTATCTGATTTTGATATACTATGCCTGCAGAATGTCAGCTCCATTGACATCAAATGACTAATAACAAAAACAAAGTCTAATGAACAAACTATAGAAAAGTGTACAACAAACTTCACATTAACATAAAATATTACTTACAATTTTATGTAAGAATCTGAGCTATCAATAAGCAAACATCATCCTCCATTGACCAAATGCTTAACTCTCTATATAGTAGTTTAGTCATGTCTTCAAAATGAAAAATAAATAATGAAACTATGTTTGTTCAAAGTAACTAGTATTTTCAATAGCAAATCCATTAAAGTAGTATAGTGAGAGAATGCTGAAAAAGTCTGATGGTTAAATTCAGACACAGTACAAAAGCTCAGATGCTTATCTGAACCTCCCAGCCTTGTCTACACCAAGACTTTTGTGAAAATCTCCCACTAATGCTGTAGTGCCAATGCTATCAATGGTGGGGGGCATCCTAGGATAGCCTAGCACTACTCTTGTAATTGTTAAGATCATCATCAATAGTTTTAAAGTTTCAAGTGTGGTACACAATGCTATGTACACATACAAAAACCAAACGTATTTATTTTGTATTTTAGTCATGTAAAGAACTAACAGTACACACACTGAAATGTTTTCTCTCCCAGAAATGTTTATTTGCAGACCTAGATGCATATTCCTAAAATAAGTAAGCAATATTTACTCAAGCAGAACCTCTCACTTCTCCCTCCCACCCTTGACAAGGTCTCTCCATGACCCTATTGGAGCCCTTAGAACAGAGTGGGGAACTCCAGCCAATGGGCCACATGCAGTTTCTTTGGGACACCAATGGTTTGTTTTCCTGAGCATCCACAGGTGGCCCAGCCCACACCGCTTCCTGAAGCTCCCATTGGACAGGAACTGTGAACTGTGGCCACTGGGAGCTGTAGGACTCTATGTCAGCAGATGGCCAGGTAAACAAACCGTCTTGTGGCCCACCAGAAGATAACCCAGACAAACCTTATATAGTTGGCACGCTGGAGGTTCCCCACTCTTCACCTTCGAACATCCTTCCCTTCCCATCTTACCCCACATGCTTTACACTACCTAACAGGCCCTACAGCCTGATTCCTTCTATTTTGCAAATACCTAAACATCCAAGCCTCTTACGTAAGCAATGCATGTTTTAAAAAATTCAAGTTGCAATGGCTGTTTTACTCACCTATACATTTTCCTTTGTGAACAGTAAGCTGCCCAGCACCACCAGAACTGAAATTCAAAATTTCATAATTTCCAGGAGAATCTTCACTGTTACATGCAGAATGCTGACGTTCTCGTCTGTAAATGTGAACAGTGTTATCTTTAATTTGGGAATATACTGATACGTTTGATACAAGTCTCAATTTTGTCTCCCTCTTCAGATTCAGTTATCTTTGCACCTAATGATATGCTCACTGAAATCAATGGATCTGCATAAGAGCAAACAATCTCTTGCATGAATCCATTTATAGATTAGGGATGTTAAGTAGCGGTTAATTAAGTTATCGATTAGTAGATAAGGGGGGGCGCTCGCTATCCCGTCTGAAGCTCTGCAGTTTAAATGTAGTAGGAGCTGGATGCACAGGCAGACCAGCTCTTACTACATTTAAGCTGCAGAGCAGCAGCGCGGTTAGTTTCCGGGGGGGGGGGGGAAGGGGGAAAGAGAGGAAAAGCAAGTAGTCAACTAGTGACTCAACTACCCGATAAGCCTAAGATGACTGGAGTAGTCACATTCCTATTATAGATATAAAGTTAATATATGCAAAGGGTCTCTTAAGCCCTAATTCAGCAAAGCACTTAAACTTATTATTGAATGCTTACTGCTTCTGCAGCCTGATGGCAAATCTAATCTGAAAATACCTGTGATTGATACTGTAGTTCTGAAAAGAAATGAACACAGCTCAGTTTCAAAATATTTGAACGAAATAAGATTTAGTTTTGCTAAATTCAATGTAATCTTATATTAATTTTATGTGCTATAAGGTGAGGTTTCCCCTTGTTTCTTCAATTTTCTCTTAAGCCCATTCTTGTAAAGCGATGCCTCCAGTCTAGTCCCTAAAATATTGATTTTATTTAAAAAAGGACTGAGTGTGGACTAAATATGTATAGAAATAGTTATTTTAAAGGAAATATTAAAGGACAGGTTCATTTTTACTAAGTGTTGCTTGTTGCATTGAAAATCCCAATTTAATGGTCTTCTGCTAACACATTAGAATCTTCATATGAAACAGAACAACTGAGTTTCACTGTCTGAGCTGCATGAAGTGAAACAGTATGGTACCTGCCGTGAAGAGGAAATTAAGTTTTTTTAAAATGATTTAATCTTTAATAACAATCTAAAATGTTACTGAAAACACAAATAATTTTGTATTTCTTGCACAGAGAATGCTTTGTTTGCCAATATACATTGAACCAGCAATCACAGCAACATAATTCCCCTCCAACCCAGAGTACCTGGCACTCTGTGTTTTTCAAAGTTAATGTAAATATTGCTCTGTGTGTGTGTAGAAGGTCACCACCAAGGACACTCAAAAATGGGGCAGCAATCCAAAACCACTCAAAAGAGTTACATTTTAACAGGATTGGGAATTAAAGTTCCTGCGTAGGTTTAATAAGCTTGACAATTCTTTAGAGAAAGCACCACCACAGAGAGCACCTTCCAAATAATAATCAGTGATGCTTAGAGATGGCAAAAAATACATGGAAGTTAGCTCAAAAGCTAGAAAACCCTTTTGAAATGTTCAGTTTATGCAAACGGAGGAAAGAAACTAAACTAGAGAGATCCCCAAAGCATTTATGATAAATGTTGTGTAAAAGAAGATTCCTCTGATAGATGTACACTAAATATTAATTACACAAAGAAATACACTGCACATGTGACTATAGGAAATTAAACATATATGACACAATATTAGATTATATTTACATTGTTCAAATAAATTAATTAAATTGTACGATTGCTCTTTGATGAGATGTCTCTTGGTGGAAAATATAAGGAACCTAAACCAATCAGAAGCAACAAAACTTCCAGCCACAAAAAACCACACTGCTGCAGGAAAAAAAAACACAACATTTTGCTGGATAGTGCATTGAAAACCATCACAATAGATGGGCCTTCCAATAATAGCACTTTAAACAGTCACTTCTATGTACTGCACATCAACTGTTTTAGAGAACAGAACAGTACAGAATTAAGGACAGAACAGTCAGAGTACCTGAAACTGTTGCATATCAACAACTCCTCAAGGCAGTTTCCCCGGGCCAACTAACAGCTTTTGCTTCTAACCTTCAAAGCCAAATGCATGGGACAGCAATAGTTAGAGAGCAAGACTGAGCTTTTTCAACAGTACCATTAACTAGGTGGTAAATTGTCAATTACATCTAGCATTCAAAGACTGCACATAATTGGAGGGTAAGGGCAAAACATGCAAAAGCTCTTACTTGCCTGGGTGAATTACTTTTGACAGTAGAATTTAAGCACTTTTGAGTTTCCATGATCTATCTCGGTATTTAGGCTGTGTCAGTCACCATGGTATCCAAATACCAACATTTCAACTGAACATGTGAGGGTTTCCATTTTGTCTTGAGATAGTTAATGTCACTGAAAATTTATAACCAAACTGCTAACTTTGCCTGGCTAGATGGTGTTTTTGTTACAAAAACAACAAAATCTTCTTCCCCATACATGACTATCATTAATTACATAATTCACAAATAAGATTAAGCAGATTGCTTACCATTTGCCTTCACTCCTTAAATGAATATTTTTGACAATGTGCTCCTAAAAATATTTGCAAAATAATCTGAATCCTATGACAACATATTGGAAATCTAGGAGTCTTTGGTTTCACATAGATTACACTGCCAGCAATCACGTGGACACCAAAAACACAAGGTGGCACAATTAGCTTGCTAGTGATGGATATAAACTGAACATCCAGCCAGATTACCTTGAGGACTCAGGCAGAGATCAATCCAGATGGTGCTCAATCCCTTTGGGATTTTTCATGAAGAAGAGCAGGAAGGTATACATTTGACTTTTTACAGTACAGAATACAATTACCACAAAACTAGTCAGCCTATTTGCCTCTGCAAAGGTTTTTTAAAAAACAAAGATACATAATCCTCTCCTTCAAATATAGTATATAGTGTTTACCTCTCAAAAGAACCTAACGTTTGTAACTTATAACTCATATCAATATACAGGCAGTGCATATATTTACAACCATCTTTCATGAGATATGGACCAAATGTGTTCAAGCATAGAATAAGTTCCATTTACTGGTCAAGTATAATCCAGTCCGTTGTCAAATGCACTTTGACCACAACGTGTACAGTAATTGTTCATCATCTACCTTGCCTTGTTCAAGCTGATTATTCTGCAGCCTCAAAAATAGATATAACAATTTTTTTAGATAATACAGTTACTGAGACTGAAGATCAGCTTAATGCAGTGAATAGTATTTAAATAAAGCACTCGATTCAATTGTCTGGAAATACAGGAATTAAGGTTGAGTGTGTAACTTTAATTTGGCCTTCTTGTGCATATGCATTACCATACAGAATTAATTACATGATCACAAAATATTTTTAGTACGGGACCCTGCTTCATTCAGAGCACAGGATGGATGGCGCTCAATTAATGAACAACTGTTCAATATTTTGTTTTATCCTCATTGTTCAGTGTGTAGCCCAGGACTTATTCACTGCACACTATTCAAACCCTGATCTGAAAATAGAATTATTGATTTTCTCATGGGCTTTTCTAATTGGTGCCCATCATTAGAGTCCTTCACAAACATGAATTTATTTTAACAAAACCACTATGAGGTGAGGTGGTGGCACAGAAGGAGTAAGGACAAAAGTATCCACTAATTTTGGGTGCCAATATCAGGTAACTAGGACCTGATTTTCACAACACTTTAGTATTCTAAAGAACTTGATATGTACATAGCACAACTCCTACTGATTTCAGTTGTAGCTAGCCTAGCTATGAGTGCTCACCTCTTCGATAAATCAGATCTCAGGATATCAAACTGGATACTCAGAAAATTACGAACACACAAATAGTGACCCCTTGAGGAACTTATGGTTCAAGTAACTTGCCAAGAATCACTGTGTCCAGGTACTCTGAAGCATTTTGGGCTTGTGTAAGAGGAGATTTTTTGCCTCTTTGCCTTCAAGAAAAGTCTGTATTTTATACAAGGCTTGAGCTGCACCTGGTATGACAGAGTGCATGAATGTGATATAAGTGGCCTATGAGAAAAAGACTCAGCGTGTCTCCCCCGCCACCTAGAAATTAGTAGGGAGTTGCCATGACAACAATTAGCCAGGTATTAATTGTCCTGATTTGATTCTAGAGGATGGGAAGAAACAGTGATGCTGGGTGAGGAAAGCAGACTCTGGGCCAATAAGCACAGGGAATAGGCCAGGATAAAGGAGGGAGAAAAAACAGTTTTCCTGAATTTGTGAAAGTGGGTGGTTCCAAAAGAATGGGTACCTGGTGTGCCGGGTAAAGATGAAGCTTCTGAACTGGAACCGCTAATTTATTAACTGAATTCAGGACAGGCAGATGAAAGCCATTTACTGGAACAGTTATGCAATCAATTTAAATTCTGAAAGCTGCAGGCATTCTGAATCCAGATACCGGGATGGTTAAATATCATGCGCTGAGGCCAAAGCTGGAAAAACCGCACACAGACTGCCCTGTTAGAGAAATACAAAAAATGCAAAGGGCTTTGGGCATTTAACTTCCTTTCCCAGTCTGAGAACGGACGAATAAAATGTTTATTGAATCTCTAAGGAAGTGAGCACATGCAACTGTTTCATTAAAAGCTAGACCCACTGATCAACAGGTTCACAAGACAGTCACAGAGGAACTTTGTGAACAAGGCAGGGGTATAATCCAGTTCTTCAGGGCAACATTCAACTGTCCTTAACTATGAAATTATCTTTTCACTGCCTGTAATCCTCTGGTTCATTCACTGTCCAATTGCTGTAAGGGTTCTACAGACAAAAGACTTCAATACATTGACCCAATTCATCCTTGGAGCAGGTCCATCCTGTGCACTGAATGAAATTAGGGTCCTGCAGAAATACAGTATGCAGTCACATAATTAATTAAAGACTGTATCATAATACATGCACACAAGGGAAATGAATTACGGTTGCACTAGCATTTCCTAATTTTTGGAGCACTGACTTTCCATTAGTGATA
Organism: Pelochelys cantorii; assembly: GCA_032595735.1. NCBI lineage: Eukaryota > Metazoa > Chordata > Testudines > Trionychidae > Pelochelys > Pelochelys cantorii. Next base: position 71,384,948 of record CM064329.1, read on the forward strand.
TTCCCTTATTATACTTTGTGTAGTTTCCTGGGTTTTTATAATAGCAAACTGAGAAAAAAATATCATGTAGCATTATACTGACATCCTTTCTATCCACTGCACACATCTCTGCCATTTAAGCTAATGAAGTAACCATCAGCTTTAAATAAATTATCTTCTACCTGTATCAGCACGAGAGGGGGACTCAACACCATTTCCATATAGATTTTACAGCTACTTGCAGACAACAAATACATGGGGCACATGTTCAGTGGAAACAGACTCTTCTGCCCATTCCCCCCAGAGTTGGTCCGGTCTGCCACACCCCTTCTCCACTCTTGGTTAGTCATCCCAGTTTCCTGGCCCAGACAGTCCTAATCTGTCTGCTTCTTCTGTAACAAGCTTCCAGTTCCAGTCTCCGGCTGTGTCTAGACTAGCGCGATCTTGCGCCAGAGCTATGCAAATGAGGCTCAGCATAACGGCTTTGCGCAAGAGGGTTTTTCTTGCGCAAGAAGGGGCAGTGTAGACAGCTCCGTCTTGCGCAAGAGCCTCTTCCGCAAAAATGGCGGCTCATTAGTTATGCAAATGAGGCTCGGCGATATTCCACGCTGAGCCTCATTTACATAGCTCTGGCGCAAGATCGCGCCAGTATAGACACAGCCTCCCTGTTTGAACTCCAATCTGTTGTTTCTCTACTGCCTTCCTCACTCTCTGTCTCAGTCTCTCCACTTCCTGACCAATGTATCAGTCTCTTTGTCCACCCAGTCCCAAATTCCCTTTCTCCCTCTTCCCAGTCCTACTTTCTCTTCCCCTCTCCAGCTACAGTCTCATTACATTTATCACAGTTTGTTCCTTTTCCCTCCCTGTTCCTGCTGTTGTCACCGCTGCATTTATATCAGAAAACATCTTCCTATACTCTGTCTAGCTCAAAACAGAGGCTCACAGAGTACAGGAAAGACAGACTTCCTACTGGCAGTGTCAGGGTCCAGCTAGATCTTGGCCTGGAGCAGCAAGGGAAGGTCCAATATTGCTCCTGTAGTGCTGGGATGGAGGGAGCATGCTCAGTTGCTCTATGGGGATAGCATATGTGCAATGTGAACAGCAGTACAGCTGAGAGAGGAGTCTAATGCTTAATTAATGCTGGAGTCTTCAGAGACTTTTAGCTCCTAAAATCAAACATATCTTGAGCAGGTTTCAGCTGAGATTTTTCAAAGGGTTATAACTTTTGTCAGTTTGGGGCACATTTTTACATGGAGGCAATAAACACATCCCTGACAGAAATCAACCCCTGACAAATTTCAATGGCCTTCTCCAAAAATGGGGGTAACAGAGCTTTTCAAAGAAAAGCTCACCAGATTTTAAACTTTGGCAAAACATCAGATTTTTCCTCTATCCTCGTTTTCAAAAATGGCTGAACCATGGTAGCTGAAATTTAAAGAATTTAAATAAGATAATAAGCCAAGTGAGGCAGTGACTGTTTTTCCTTATGCTGTCTGCATACGCCACTAACATGAAGCATACTATTAGTGCTTAAGTAGTAACTACAAAGTGTTACAGTAATGGAAACCACTGAGCCGAGGCTTTCATTTGTAAAGTCAGAAATATTCAAATATTGATGTTGCACCTTCATATCTGTCACTCAGTTCCTATCTACAAGTAGTCGTGAAGCATTATAGATGTCCAATGACAAAGCAACACAGAAATAATTCTAAGCAGAAACTGCATCGTTTGGGACCACGCAACTATGGCATTTTTTTTGTTCTTGTTTTACAGGAGGGATGCACAAAGCAAAAGCCAAGAACTAAATGAAGCCTAAGTCCATGCACATCTTAATGCAAAGCGAAGATAAACTTGACCAACACCAGATTTTCACTGACCCATCAGTAAGTTTGCACAGCGATAAAATGACTTAGTAGTGCTAAGTAGTATTGCTACTATTGCTGGTGAACTCAAACAAGCAATCTTTATTCAGCAAGGGAGATCTCAAAACAAGCTACCATGATTGGCCACATTTATTTTTTGCTAAAATAATTATGTAAGATTTATATGGAAATTATATATACCCTCAGTGTTATAAAGTTTGGGTACCCTCAATTCAAATCACAGCAGAAAAATACTATAGAAATGAAAAGCAGAATTCTGAAAATAAGCATCATGCTATTCACACGATTACTGGAGTACTGCTGAAATGACTCCATGGAGCTGCTACAAACAGACTACAAAGGAACTGAATTCTCAATGTGCTGTTCCCCTTAGAACTTCATTAATAGCACTAATTACATCCTAAGTCTAGCAAATTATTTTCCAAGGGACCAACATACACATTTCCCCTTGGAACATCATGTCTGTTTAGCTGTTCCTTGGGCACTTGAGAGTTCGTGTTGAACAGCACTACCAACCTACTCCTCCTAAGAGACAGCTAACTAATTTACTGTACTGATACTCTTTTGCCCTATCAGATAAATATATCAAGTTATTTCATTTGGTGCAGTTTAAGAAAAAATCCTAAAAACAATAATAAAAATCCTGTAAGAAACATCTCACACATAGTGAGGGCCTCATCTATTCTGAGATTCTGTAGTGGTGGAATTTAAAATGCAATCCCCTCCATGTCTTGAAGTATCACCTGCTGTCAAATCTCAGCTTTCATTATTTAAAAATATGTTTCTAGCCATTTCATGGTGATGAGGATAACCTTAAAAACACACGCTGAGCATAACGGCACTGCAGCTGTGGCACTTTAGACCAGTGTTTCTCAACCGGTGGTACCCATACCCTTAGGGGTACACGAGAAAAGTCTGAGGGGTACATCAACACAAGTGAAATTTGGCAAAAAGTGTCCGGGATTTTGCCCTGCAAAGGGGGGGGGGGGGGGAGGCGGAGGCACGTGCTTCTCAAATTGAATGTTTGGAGCCGCACGCCCAGACATTACAGCCGCTCTGCTCACGTGCCCTAGCACTGGTGGGAAAAGTGCGTAGCTGCGGCAGTGCCTCCGGTGAGACCCAGGGCAGTTCCAAGTTGGGGAGTAGGTTTGGGCGGGGAGAAAAATAAATCACTTCCACAGCCACTTCTCCTAGTTCGTTTCCTCTCCAGCTCCTCACACCTCCCCGGGGTGCTCCAGCAGGGAGGGTGGCTGAACCTGGAGAAATGCATTACCCCCACCCCTGCCAGCAGCTCAGTACAACGCATCCCCATGGCGGTGTGGAGAGGAGCTAAAAGGTGGTGAAGCAGCACAATAAGCTTTGCTCCAAAGGGCCCCCTCCCACATCAGTGGCATAGCGAGGGAGGAAGTTGCCCCCAGGCACCGCGCTAGGGAGGCACTAGGCTGAAGTGGGAGCGCACAACCCCACATGGCGAACCCAGCGCGGGCGGGCCACTTGCTCCCTGCAGACAAGCCGCCGAGGCTCGGCCGGGTGGTGAGAGCGGGCACTTCAAAGGTAGGGTTACCATACGTCCGGTGCCTGGCTTTGGGGGAGGGGGAGGGCATTGGGGTAGAGCAGGGAGGCTGGGGGGTGCCTGGCTCTGGAGGAGGGATGGGTGTATTGGGTTAGAGTGGGGGGGGGGGGGAGAGGGAGGGGCTAGGCGTACTTTTTTTTTTTTTTTTAAAGGGGTACTTTTTTAATAAAGGTTGAGAAACACTGCTTTAGACCATGACTACACTAACACTTTTTGTCTCTAAAATGTTGTTGCTCCGAGGTGTGAAAAAACACCTCCCTGAACAAGGAAAGTTTTCACTATGGAAATGACCAATGTGGACACTGCTTTGTCGGCGGGAGCCACACTCCTGCTGATAAAACCACTGCCCCTTATTACTGGTTTTATTTTGTCCAGGAGAGCTCCCTCCTGACAATACAAAGCAGCCAAATAGTACATTTTAAAATGGCTCAGCCACTTCAACCATGCTGTTGTTAGGTAAGAAGTGTAGACATAACGTTAGTGAAGATATTCCTACACCAACAGGAGAACATCTCCCATCAGTGTGGTTAATCCAGACGTGGTAGCTATGATGGCAGAAGAACCTCTTCTGCTGCTGAAGTGCTGCCTACTTGGGAGAGGGCTAGGTCAGTATAACTACGCTGCTCAGAGGGTATGCATTTTTCACACCCCGGAATGACATAGTTATACTGGCATAAGTCTGTAGTGTAGATCTGGCCTTAATTAACATAATGCCTGAATTTGCACAGCGAGAAAAAAATAGGTCAGAGGTGTGAACTGCTTCATTTATCAAAATGGTCTGGGAATGTTAAAACCAACCCAGACCTGACAATTTACACATCTTCATGTAATTAGATAACTGCTGGTCATTTTGGTAGAAACGTGCAGCAAGTGTAACTATCCTAAACCCAAACTACCTCCAAGCTCCCATAGCAGAAAATAGTAAATTAACATGGTGTTACTGTATTAACATTTACTCATCTTCAAATTAAATATATCTAAATATTAATTTTATTAGTCAATTAAAATTATGGTATTTAAAGTGTTACAGTGCTGCTGCATAATTTCCACTGTCCAACACCTGCTTGTGTAACAAAATGGACCTTCTAAAACATTTTAGATCCAACTCACCATAGGTATCACTTGTAGAATAGAGAAGTTTATCTGTCTATACACGTGCAAACTAGTGATGTTAAATATTGGTTAATTGAATAGTGGAGTAAGCTCATGAATTCTTATCAGTTAATTGACTACTCTATATTACCCGGGGTCGGAGCCAGCAGCCAGTGCACTCTGGCCCCACTTCCAAGGAGCCACCTGCCAGTCTGCACTGTTGCCTCTGTATCAAAGGCAGCAGCGTGGAGTGCCAGGCGAGAGCTGGTCTGCAAGGGGAGCCAGTTTGAAAACCAGCTCTCCTCATGGACCAGCTGCCTGTCACCCCATGCTGCTGCCTCTGATACAGAGGCAGCAACACAACGTGGCAGCAGCCCCTGTGGGGGGGGGGAGGGGTCTGTGCTCCTGGACCCAGTGAGAGCCAGAACTGAGCCACGCCGCCTGCCATGCTAGCTCCTAATATACTTTAAATGCAGAGCCACAGCAGGGGTAGGTCCCGGAGCCATCGCAAGCCAGGACTGAGCCACACTGCTGGCCAGACTGCTAAAAAATTTACTTCGGGGGGGGACTAAGGGGAGTGCGTATAGTCTAAAGCAAAAGCTTATAGGTTAATGCTAATCAGTTAATCGACTACATTATTACATCCCTAGCACAAACATTATGTTAGTACTTCTAGCCAACTTTAGATACCCAATAAACTGCATATTTTTGCTAGGACATCAAATGGGACTGATAGGGTACTTCTAGACTGCAAGTTTTTTCGAAAGAAGCTTTTTCGAAAGAGCTCTTTGAAAGAGCATCCACACCTCAAAACTGCATGGACGCTCTCTCAAAAGAAAGCCCTGACTGCTATTCACAGAATGGCCACCAGGGCACCTATGCTTTTTTCGATTGCCTCTTCTTTCGAAAAATGTCCCTGTTCTGCGTCCACACGTGTGTTTTTTCAAAAGAGCTCTTTTGAAAAAGGCGTTCTTCCTTGTAATTTGAGGTTTACCAATGTCGAAAAAAACCCCTGCGTTCTTTCAATTTAATTTCGAAATAACAAGATTGAAGTGTGGACACAGGTGAAGTTTTTTAGAAAAAAGGGCAGTTTTTTCGGAAAAAAACCAAACCAATGTAGTCTAGACATACCCATACAATCCTCAAATTAGGAACATGACAAAAAGTAATTAATTTCTCATTGCAATAGATAAAATTGTTCTTTCAAGATGAACTAGTGCAGCAAATCCTATTTGTCACAAATCAAGTATCTGAAGTAATATGAATTTGATGATTGTTTAAAATTACATCATAATGGCAATGACATGAGTCACCTGACAAACATAATCCTATTAATTGGGACAAAAGCAACTAGCAAAAGGAAATTTCATTTGTAAGATCTATAGTCCTCTTACAAATTTCCAGAAGATATTGCTGTATTTGGGCAGAATTTTAAGGTTTCACTCCTACTTGTTGTGAAGACAACCTTCAAAAATTAAAATAGTAAATTGTTTTGTTAATTCTGCAACAAGAAACTAACAATGACACCATGAGAGATTTCAGCTTTCCCTATTTATTTCCATCACATTTAGGAGAACTGAAAAAAAAAAAAAAAAGATGTATTTATTTTACATGAACAAATAAAATATAAATTATACTGTGCCAAGTCAATACAGAAAATTCAGTTTATATACACGCAAATAAGAACAGCATGTATTGTTGTGATTTAATATGTCAGGCTCATTTATCTTCTGTATAGCAGATACAAATAAAAGTTTTAGTACAGCATAGTGAAACCTTATCAAAGAGAAGAAAAAGACAACTTTGGAATATTAAAAAAACCTTATATAATGGTGGTCAAATAAGAATGATGCAGGACAGAAGAGGGAGGGCAGTGGCAGCATCACATGAGCAGATAGTGAAGGTACAAGGGGTTTTTTTTATTAAAGATATCTGTAATTTTTGTGTAATGTTTATAGACAAAATATTTTAAAAGGCGCATTATCAAGGAGTGTGCAATTAAGCTATATGAAGAAAAAAGAAAACAAGAAGAAGAATGAAAGAATGCCAATGAGCTACATGCTTTGTAGATAAAGTGCCAGTATAAGCTAGCAACATGTAGATGAAGGGATGGGTAGCAACCACAAGCAAAGGAATAGAGTGGTAGAGTTAATGTGTCTTATTGGTTCCATGTTTTTTCAAACCTGTCTTCACATCTTGTATTTCTGCATTTTTTAGACTGGTGCACAAATCTTCCCATTATCCAAACTGAAAACAGTACAGGCACAGTTATCCACATGAACCTGCAGTCGCATACTGAATTCTCTGTCTTTGTTGTGGGTATTAGAGACAGAGCTCCAGTTCTACTCTCATTCCCACCCAAGCAGAAGGAGACAACATAAGTGACACAGAGGCCATTTCAACGTTGTGCTGGAGCAGAGGCAGGAGATAAAGAAGGAGAATTTCTTCTAATTTTGAAAGGAGAAACTCCCCACAGTACACTGACGAACTGCTTAGATTATCCATTAAAGACCAGATTTGTGAAAAAGAAGTTCACACCCTATGCTGTTCCAATCTGTTTATCCTACTGGAAACCCACTAGTCTCCTTTAATAGCTTTCAGCTGGAGGACCAATAACCATATGAATCAGAACAGATCAGTTGGCACCAGATAATTTATTCCAGGAACTGCCACTAGGGTATACACTGAGGAAGAGAGCACTGCATCAATCCACATGGAAAAAGACAGAAATATACATATTTTAATTTGAACTGATGGACAAGCTTCCCAAATGAGAGAAAATTTTCTACTTACAATGTTAAGCACTGACAACTTAAGCAAAGCTTTTAAAGAGGCTTGGCAAAATTAAATGTTTATGATTAGGGATGTCAACTGACCTGTGTTAATGCCTGCAATTAACGCAGGACAGGTTTAACACGTTAATTTTTGTAACACATTAATCGCAGGCGTTAATGCTGCACTGCTGGAGTCCCCAGCTGATCCCTGGCTCCACTTGCACTGCCCCTTTGAAGTGCCATTTTGGTGCTTTTAAAGGGGCAGCGCATTAGGAGCTGGGAATCAGCTGGGGATTCTAGCTGATCCCGGGCTCCACGCAGAGCCCCTTTAAATTAAATTTTTTAATTGTGCGATTAATTGTGATTCAATTTTTTAAATGCTTGACAGCCCTATTTATGATTTCAACAGATACTATGTTTATCATCAAGCATTTTTATCTAGATTTAAATTTAAAATTGCAGGAAATTATGGGGAGGAGATTAGACAATGGAGGGGCTCCAACAAAAATTACTTAACAGTAAAAATTTAGAATAAAAAAAATTAAAAGCTTTATAACCATTAAAATGTAATCTGTCAACACCACATGTCAAAATATAATATCCTTAAATCAATCTAATAAGTTCTCAAGCAGCATTTTTATTACTTTGCCTATCTGTCTGTCTATGTCTACAGTTTGAACCTCTGTAGTCCAGCACTCTTTGAACTGGCAACATCCATGGTCCAGCATGATTTTAGTTAGGTGAACGTACACTTATCATGGCTGTGGCCAAGTTTCCCATGGTCCCATAAAGTTTGTTAACAGCCACCAGTTCTGGCTCTCAGTGTTCTGTACTGTTATGCAGCTTTAATTTTTATTTAGTTTTAATTTGTATTTAGCTTTAATTTACTCCTAATGTCTTCTAAAAACCCAGTAAATAATAGTGTTGGTAATGCTACTAATGTAGACAATACTGACCTCCCATGGTTTGGCAAATTCTTTGGTGGGATTCCAAGGGTGCCAGACGAGAGAAGTTCAACCTATAATATCACTGATGAAAATACTTTTTCCTCACTGTGCACGTGAGTATGGTGAAACAGATGTTTAGATTTTTATCTGTAAATGTCAAGCCTACTTGTAAAGCACTGCAGGATGCCCACTGCACTTGAAAATCTAATATTTGCCAAATAGTAAAAAACTCTGACCCCATCCAAAATAAAACTGTACATACTTTGAACGCCCAGTGGAATTTGTGCGATGCTTATTGTTCCCTCCAGGTTCCAGAGCACCTTCATTTAAACTGGAAGCAGATTTGTGCCCCACAGTGTCTCTTTTAAAAGAATTTTCTTGGCCTGTAAAAGTAGAAATTTCCAAGCGTTCCTGGGAATAGGTGAAAGAAACAAACCAGTAAAGGGATTGCTTCGGTCCTCAAGATGCCTAGATTAATTTCACTATGCATCCTATAAACTCATCTAGTTAAGGAATGGTAGGTTTCCACTATGAGTACGTATGTGAACTTAGGGGGAGAAGTACTGAGAATCAAAACGTTTCAACATTATGCATTGGCAAGAACATAAAGATATTTCATGTTGAGATTGAACATTTATTTAATCTGTTTGATATCTTTCACTTGGATAAATTAATACAGAATGTCAGTGGCCTGAAAAGATGCCAGTACAATAAGAGACATAACACTCAGCATATACCAAATTAATTTAAGAAGTAAGAACAAAAATCATTACTAAATTTATGAATATCCATCAAAATATTTCAGAGAAAATTTTAAAAGCATGTGATATAAATGTATTCATTTTCTTCTTAGTTTTTATAATCATGTGCATTAGTGCTTACAGTAAATATTACAAAGTGGTTTTGCATATTTGTTTAAAACACAATACCTGTTTTGCCATTTCTTTCTTTTTTCTTCCTTCTCTCTTCTCCTCCTCCCTTCTCTGAATCTCATCAAGAATTTCACGTTGCTGAAATACATGTTACTGCTATCAGAAATGCAAAACCAACACCACAAAACAATCTTATTTTACTTCTGAGAGAAAAGTTAGAGTATTTTCTTTTTCAAGGATTTTAAAAAGGATTCCAGACGCATAAATAATTCAGTCAAATCAATTTCTTAGCTACTTCAAGGAAATGGTAAAAATTCTATGTTGAAGGTGGCAGGGAGTGATAACAAAAGGAAAATCACTTCCAGAGATGTAGACTCCTAAGGATACTAAGAAAAGAAATTTAGGCACAGATTTATAATACTTCAGAACAGAGGTATTGCAGATATGTAGGGAGATGTGGTATGAAGACAAGACCAGACAAGATTTCTAGTGTCCTACTCCAAGCTAACACACCGATTCCTTTCATAGTTAAAAATGAAATGCACTTCACATATGTATTACCGATGATTATAAGCACATCAGAAAAAAGGTGTTATTGATGGCTATAAGCCATCGTTATAAGAAAACTATTACCCTGTTGCATTGTAACAATCTATACCAATTAATTAGCCACTTATTAAAATATCTATTAACTAATAACCTTTAAAAACTATTTATATTGAGGATCCACTTATACAGTATGACTGTTTACATGTTCATAAAACACAATGAGAACGTGAATATTTTAGTTCTTTTACCTCCTGTTCCTCTCTTCTCTTAGCTTCCTGCACCCGACGCTGTTCTTCTTGGGCCAATCTCTCTTGTTCCTTTTGTCGATTTTTTAGCATTTCTTCATGAAAAGACTTAGAGGGTGGTTTATTATATTCACTGAGAAATGACTGTATGTGGTCCGCAAGTTCAAATATCATCACCTTATTAAAAAAAAAAAAAAAAAAAAAAAAAAAAAGGTAAACACACAAATGATACCCAGTTTCCAAAACAGTTCAAAATACAAAATGATATAGTAATAGGGCTTTAGAAAAGCAATAGTCAGTAGATTCTCATTTATAGTACTCCGTTACTTCTATGGAGAATTTAACAAATTTTTCCTTATACCACTCTGCCGGAACTATGATGCGATAGGGCAACAAAGACAGCTTTCTCAAAAAATTTCACTGAGTTCATTACTAATATGCAAACACTCTCCTGGATAACACAAATAACTTTTTCCAAACCAAATTATTTTAATAATATTTTATCTGCATCGTCAAAAATATTTCAGATTATAAAATGCAAGCCATTCAGCAATGCTTCTACAGCTATATATTATTGTCCACGTTGCTAAGAACAAATTGTTTATTTATTTGCTGGTATTAAATTGTTCTCTCTCTGCATGCCAAACCCACAGTTACAGCTATAGAACCATTTTGGCGATGACCATCTTTCATCATCTAGGGTAACTTGGTATCCTGATGAAACAAGGTCAGCTCAGTTCCTATTTTTATGCAGATTGACACGAAAATCAACACTGTTAATGTCAGCAAGTCACAGCTCCCTCTCACTAACAACTATTTTCTATTAGGGCTGTCAATTGATTGCAGTTAAATCACACAATTAACTCCAAAAATTAATGATTAAATCACACTGTTAAGCAACAGAATACTAAATTGAAATGTATTAAATTTCTTAGATGTTTTTCTACTTTAAATATTTTTATTTCTATTACAGCACAGAATACTAAGTATACGGTGCTCGCTTTATATTATTATTCTTGACTACAAATATTTGCACTGTAAAAATGATAAAACAGATAGTATTTTTAATTCACCTCCTACCAGTAGTACAGTTCAATCTCTTTGTTGTGAAAGTGTAACTTAAAAGTAGATTTTTTTTGTTACACAACTGCATTAAAAAACAAAACAACGTAAAACTTCTTGTTCAGCCAATCACTAAGACAATCAAGTATGTTTATATTTAGGAAGGATAATGCTGCCTGATTCTTATTTACAATGTCACCTGAAAATGAGAATAGCCATTTGCATGGCACTTTTGTAGCTGGCATTCACAATGTATTTATGAGCATGGTGATAAACATTCCTATGCCCCTTCATGCTTTGGCCACCATGCTGGAGGACATGCTTCTACGTTGATGACGCTCACTAAAAAAACAATGTATTAGTTAAATTTGTGAGTGAACTTCTTGGGGGAGAATTGTATGTCTCCTGTTCCGTTTACTTGCAGCCTGCCATATATTTCATGTGGTAGCACTCTCAGATGACGACGCAGCACATATTCATTTTAAGAACACTTCCACAGAAGATTTGACAGAAAATAAAGAAAGTACCCATGTGAGATTTCTCAAAATCTACAGGACTTCACTCAAGGTTTAAGAATCTTAAGTGCTGTCTAAAATCTGAGAAGGATGACGTATGGAGCATGCTTTCAGAAGTCTTAAAAGAGCAACACTTGCAAGCAGAAACTACAGAACCCAAATCATCACACACACACACAAAAAAAAAAGTCAACTTTCTGCTGGTCCTTTCCTTGGACAATAGTGATGCTAAAGGAGCACTCAAAGATGATAAAGTCATAGAGGAGAAGCTAAATGAATTGTTTGCTTCAGTCTTCATGGCTGAGGACATTGGGGAGATTCCCAAACCTGAGCCATTCTTATAAAGTGACAAATCTGAGGAATTGTCCCAGATTAAGGTGTCATTAGAGGTGGTTTTGGAACAAATCGATAAACTTAACAGTAACAAGTCACTGGGACCAGATGGCATTCACCCAAGAGTTCTGAAAGAACTCAAATAGGAAATTGCGAGAAATTAACTGTGGTTTGTAACCGATCCTTTAAATCGGCTTCCGTACCAAATGATTGGAAGATAGCTAACATGACGCCATTATTTAAAAAGGGCTCTAGAGGTGATCCTGGCAATTACAGACCGGTAACTCTAATGTTATTACAGACCCGTAAGTCTAACGTCAGTATGGGGCAAATTAGTTGAAACTATAGTAAAGAATAAAATAGTCAGACATGTGGATGAATATAATTTGTTGGGGGAAAGTCAACATGATTTCTGTAAAGGGAAATCATGCCTTAGTAATCTGCTAGAATTCTTTTGAGGGGGTCAACAAACATGTGGACAAAGGGGATCCAATGGATATAGTATACTTAGATTTCCAGAAAGCCTGACAAGGTCCCTCACCAAAGGCTCTTAAGTAAAGTAAGCGGTCATGGGATAAGAGGGAAGATCCTTTCGTAGATAACTGGTTAAAAGACAGAAAACAAATGGTAGGAATAAATGGTAAGTTTTCTAAGTGGAGAGAGGTAACTAGTGGGGTCCCCCAAGGGTCTGTCCTGGGACCCATCCTATTCAACTTATTTATAAATGATCTGGAGAAAGGGGTAAGTAGTGAGGTGGCAAAATTTGCAGATGATACTAAACTGCTCAAGATAGTTAAGACCAAAGCAGACTGTGAAGAGTTTCAAAAAGATTTCACTAAACTAAGTGATTGGACAACAAAATGGCAAATTAAATTCAATGTTGATAAATGTAAAGTAATGCACATTGAAAAAAATAATCCCAACTATATATACACACACAATATGATGGGGGCTAATTTGGCTACAACTACTCAAGACAGAGAGATCTTGGAGTCATTGTGGACAGTTCTCCAAAAACATCCACTCGTGCAGTGGCAGTCAAAAAAGCAAATAGAATGTTAGGAGTCATTAAAAAAGGGATAGAGAATAAAACAGAAAATGTCTGATTGCCTCTATATAAAACCATGGTATGCCCACATCTTCAATACAGTGTACAGATGTGGTCACCTCATCTCAAAAAAGATATATTGGCATTGGAAAAGGTTCAGAAAAGGGCAACAAAAATGATTAGGTCCCATATGAAGAGAGATTAAAAAGACTTGGACTTTTCATCTTAGAATAAGAGGAGACTAAGGGGGGGGATATGATAGAGGTCTATAATATCATGACTAGTATGGTAAAAGTGAATAAGGAAAAGTTATTCATTTATTCCCACAATAAAAGAACTAGGGTTACCAAATGAAATTAATAGGCAACAGGTTTAAAACAAACAAAAGAAATTTTTTCTTCACTCAGCGCACAGTCAACCCGTGGAACTCCTTGCCAGAGGATGTGGTGAAGGCTAGAACTTTAACAGGGTTCAAAAAAGAGCTAGATAGATTCATGGAGAGTAGGTCCATTAATGGCTATTAGCCAAGATGGGTAGAAATGGTATCCCTAGCCTCTGTTTCTCTGGAGGTGAGTGACAGGGGAGGGATCATGTGAGGATTACCTGTTGTGATCCCTTCCTCTGGGGCATCTGGTATTGGCCACTGTGGGCAGACAGGATACTGGGCTAGATGGACCTTTGGTCTCATCCAGCATGGCCGTTCTTATGTATTTGATTGAGATGATGAAAATGAGCATATGTTGGTCCACCTTGCTTTGGATCAAAATTGAGCAGAACCTGTTATCAGCAGAGACATGCATCCTCTGGAATGGAGTTTGAAGCATTAAGGGACATATGAATCTTGTGCCTCCTGGGACCCTGCCAAAATCACATTTAATATAGTCCTGCTGGGGTGGGGTTGAGGGAGAAGCAGCTGGAATTCTTCTCAACTCATTCTATGTTCTATAGAGAACAGGGCACTAGCTCAGAAGAGAGACTGAATGGGTATATTAGTGGAAGAGCTGCAGGACATCTGAGTGATGGGACACTCCAGGAAGTTAATCTGAAAGATGTTGCCAATATACCGACGGCCTAGGATGGAAGATCATTACCACTGTCTAGTAATAGCTTTTTTCAAGTCAATTAGCCCCCAGAGCGAAAAGACTATCAGCTCTCCAAAATGAAAGCAACACCATAGAGTTTCACCTTTTCAGCCAAGTGACCTACTAATAAACCCACAGCATAGGGTTTAGTTTCAATTCAGGTGTGCATATGACAACACCACATTACACTATCTGCCTGTAGTTAATTTAAATCCCCAAGAATTTTAAATATTTAATCCCTTGATTGCTCCTAATAATGAAACCAGAAGGCAGTATGCAACAGAAGGCATAATGCAACATGAACACATTTGCTCTTGCCATGCCCTTCCCACGGTATCGTGGAATTAAAAGCAAGTGAAGAGGAACAACAATTAAAGAAGGTTTTTCTAAATAAACATTCTAAAAAAAAAAAAAAGCTTTCCACCTAGTGTTTAACACACCCTTACTCAGACTAGGGAGCTAAGGGCTCTGCTTCAGAGGGCCCACTGAGTGGAGCACATTCTAATAAAAAAGCTCTCTCAGGAATAACTCTCATCCATGACTGTATAATATATTCCTATAGCAAGTACAGGAGATCGCTCAAAAGGAATAGTAATATTTATTAGGAAATTATTTAATTATCTTGACTCCTATAATGTGATACAGCAGCTAGAAGGAAGGATGAGTGTTCAACATTATGATCGCAGCAAGTACACAACAAACCACCCTTGGTCCATAGACCACAGTTTGTGAACATCTGCTCCCATTTACCATTAACACATTTATTATAAAAATCAGGAGTACAATGTTGAACTATTAATTCCCAGAAGATACTAAAAATTCTTAAGTAACAATTCATTAGTAAACAAAATTTGAATGAAAAAATTACCTAAAATAATTCTTTTAAAAGTCCCCATCAGAGAACATATTAAAAATAAAAACAGAAATATGCTGTATAAATGGAAAAAAGATGTGCCAAATAATCCCCTTGCATATGGACACAGGAAACTGGGAGCAAAAATGTTCTCCTGTTGTAATACATTGAAGGGGTACTACTGCTTGATTTTTTTTTCTTTTTAAAGGTTCAAACAAGCAAGCTAAACACAAACATATTTATCTGTAAAATATGCACATGCATATAAGAAATGCATATTGCAAACACTGCTTTTAGAAAAGGCTCTCACATGCATTGTCAACCTTTTGGATCAATTCCATCCATATTCAGTCCATATGGATACTGAGTTTGTAAAACATTTATAGTGATGGTTGTAATTAACATATTTGAAGTGTTTATTAAAATCTGAATAAAGTAAATACAAAATCTGTATTTTGTACTATATGAATAACTAGCACAAATACCCGGTGTTGCTCAGGTCCGTAAGGAGGGGCTCAGGGAAGAAGCTGTTGAGGGAGGAGGGTGCAGGAGTCAGGGTTGGGGGTGTGTGAAAAGGGGCTCTACACAGGAGGGAGAGGTGTATGTGCATGCGCACAAAGACATGACCTGAACAGTAGAGTTGGGTTTAGAATCCAGGTCTCTTGTCCCACAGTCTACTATTGAATGCACCAGCGCACACGGCTTTCACCTTCTCAGAGTAAAAAAGTATGTCTGACAAAATAGTTATGGCCATTTTATAATGAAATTATAATTCAATGTAAGTATTGCTATTTTCTATAACATGACAAAAGCATTCCAAATGGTATGATCCTGCAGTCCCTAGACAGGTAACAAATGCAAACTCAGGCTACGTCTAGACTGCAGAGTTAAATTGGAATTTTTTTTTCCAATTTACTTTTGAAAGAGGCTTTCCCGAAATTTGGCACGTCTACACAGCACCAAATTTCAGAAAAACGTGCTCTTTCGACACATCCCTTATGCCTTGTACAACGAGGTTTATAGGGATGGCAAAAGAGCGCATCCGAGCCTGGAAAAGCAATGCAGTCTAGACGTAGCCTCAGTTTCCTTATGGTTTATTGTTTTCTTCATTTGCACACTGAACTTTACTGAGCTGCAAAAGCATTAAGGGAAGAAGAGACCCCACACCCTGCTTCACTATGATATGATATAATCAGATTCTAGTTTTGATGCATTTGAAGATTTTTATTTTGATAACATTTTATTACACATAGATTTCAATACTATTTAGGATCAGATTAGGCTTTTCACAAACGTGAGAACTCTTACCTCTCCACAGAGTTGTTTTGCCAATTCCTCTAGTCTGGATTTTAACAAATTAATGTTTTCATTTGACAAACCTTTTGCATTTTTTAACTGTATTTCAGGGACACTGAAGGAAAAAGATCACAAGAAATGTTCTTTTTATTAAAGATCACCTGTGCAGAAAGAAAACAACATCCATATAGGCCAGTGGTTTTCAAAGTACAAGTTGTGACCCAGTTCTGGGTCGTGGAACATCAGGGACTGGGCCTCATTGCTGCAAGGTGATCACTGGGGGTACTAAGGCAGGCTTCCTGCCTGTCCTGGTCCTGCAGGCTGAGCTGCACCCCAGAAGCAGCCAGCAGCAGGCCTGGCTCCTAAGTGAGGGCATGGGGCACAAGAGCGCACAGAGCTCCAAGCACTGCTCCTGCCCCAAGCACTAGTGCCACATTCCCACTGGTTAGAACAGGGTGGGCCACAGGGCCAGATCCGGCCCACCAAGCAGGTTGATCCAGCCCACAGAGGCCCTGCTGCTCCCCCATCCCCAGGCCAATTAGGGTCTGGGAACGGGGGGAGCGCACAAAGTTTCCTCCACCCTGCCCCCGCCCTTTGAAGAGTGCACGGTGCTTAGAAGCACTACACACTCCTGACAGGGCGGGAGGAGGCTTAGAGCGCTCCCCCGCCCTCAGGCCAGTCAGGACCTCGGGGAGCATGCGATGTTTCCTCCGCCCTGCCACTGCCCTGTAAGCAGCATGCGGCACTTAGAAGCACCACGCGCTCCTGGCTAGGTGGAAGGAGGCTTCACGTGCTCCCCCGCCCCCAGACACTGACTGGCCTGGGGGCAAAAGGGGTAGCGCATGAAGTCTTCTCGCACCGCCAAGGGCATGGGTGCCTAGGGGGAACCTCGGGGGGGGAGGGGAGGGGCAAAGGTGCTACTCCCCCCCCCCATACCAATCATGGTCTGTGGGCGGGAAAGCCCGGAAGTATTGTGGCCTCGCCCCTTCTGCTTGAGACCTGCCCCTTCCGGGGCAGCCTGGGGCCACTTCAAAAACTTTTGAAGTGGCCCCAAGCAAAAAATTATTGCCCACCCCTGGGCTAGAACCTGCTGCTGGCTTCTTCTGGAATGCAGCATGGTCTGTGGCGTCAGGACAGGCAGCAGGCCTGCCTTAGCCCCAACCTGGAGCACAAATATGTTGGGTTGTGGCCATCAACAATTTTCTTCAATGAGGTCAGGAGACAAAAAGTTTGAAAACCACTGATATGGGCTATACAACAGGTCAATAAAAACCTTTTTTTTTTTTTTTTTCTTCCTTCAAGCAACCTAGCAATCATCATTCAACATCCAAGCAAATAATACTCTAAATCCATGATTATAAAAAAGTTCCGCTTTATACTCAACATAATCTGAATTGGCTCACAAGTACTTAACAGTTTCAATCAGCAGAAGAACCGTCAGGGTGACCACACAGTCTGTAATAACTAAAGATCTAACTCGGTACATTATTCTTTAAAGGAATATACTGAAACTACAGTACATATTTCTGGCATAAAATATGGTAGTTTCAGATTTACTGATTTTCCTTTTTCATTATGTAACCAATACGTAATTAACCTGAGGAATACACTACAATAAAATACATTCAGGTAAATAACATTTTTTTTAAAAGCTTAGACATTTGTTGCAGAAATAAGAAAAACATCTAAAATTACGCTATCTTAAAACACAATTATAACTAATCCTCAAGTTTCAGGGTATAATCAAATGGTCATTTGTTTAGGAACATTCCCCTTCCCCTTATGTTAGATTAGTGCATAAGTGGGCATATTATGGGGGCTTATATTTTTCTTAGAGGTATTTGACACTGAGCACGACTGGAGGCAGATAGACTGAATAAAATACTGGGCTGTTTTGACACAATATCCACAAAATTAATATCAAGACCAAATCCCAGTAGCTGCTGATCACCCATAACCCTTTTCATCATTCAAATAGCATCATGAAGGGCTAATGGATAATTCAGCACAATACTGAACCAGAAGATGATAGAACTATGAGAGGTGAACAGTTTTAAAGATGAAGATTTTGTCCCCTAATCAGCAAGGTAATCTGTTAGCATTAAACTCATGAGCTGTCTTAATGACTTCTGTGAAGTACTCACATGTTTAAAATTACTTGGGTATCCTGAATTAGTGCCCAACTCTCCAACTGACAGATGCAACTCTATTACTCACTGGCAGCTATATCACAGAATGGATGAGGTTGCTTCTATCTCAGATACACGTTTTCACATTGATTATAGAAATAAGGTTACCCATTTTTATACTTCAATGTCATGTCTAACAAATATAGACACATATGAACTATGTTAAAAATAAGGGCAATTAACACAGTGTCACACTTCAACTTCCATTTTTGTCAAACGAGAGACTAAAGAAACTACTAAAAGACTATATTTTGGTTTTCACTCACGTATCAGGGTAGGTTTGTGGACACTTGACCCACAAATCAACTTTGGCATAAACTTCATTGTCACCAGTCAAACCTTGGGGACGAAGAACTAAACTGATTTCCGGAGGCTGTTTTACCTAAAATATAAAACAACGCTTTTAATTTAAGGAAGAATCAATTCAGGGAAATTCTAGATGATCCAAATGATCCCTTCTGACCACTGATCATCTTATTTCAACCAATTCAGTCTTAGTTTATCCAACCTATTTGGGCAGATTCATGGAATAAGTGGGGATAGAGATATTCTGAAGAAGGAGTGCCCTACAATGAGTTTACATTTAGGTAAGAGGGAGTTCTAGATTACTAAATTAGGTCAAACAGTGGTTCAGTGAAGGGATGTAAATATCAATCAGAATAGTTAAACAATTAAAATTATATTGTTTAACCTAACCATTGGTGGGCACAGTGCAGCTGGAGGGGGGGGGGGTCTTACTGGGCATGGTGGGGCTGTGTTCAGAGCTGCAGTGGTGCAGCTGGGGTCACCGCAGAGCGGCCCAGGGCCAGGGCTGCTGTGGTGAGGCTACTGTCCTGTCTGCCTCCGCTGGGGCTGCTGTGCCAGGGCCGGGTCCCACTGAGGCTGCAGCAGCATAGCCAAAGTCCTACCTGCCCCCCCACTGGGGCTGCAGCAGCATGTCCAGGTCCCGTTGAGGCCACCACAGTGCAACCAGGGTCCTGTACTTATTTGACTCCAGCTATGTTCTAAATAGCAATCCAAAATTATCTGTACTTTACATATGCTTCTTGAATAGATGGGTGTTTAATTCCACAATGCTAGAGGGCAGTATCAGAGGCAAAATTCTATCTATCAGTTTAGCAGCAGCAGCAGCAGCAGCTGGGAGTAGGAGGGCTTCCCTTTAAAGTCAATCCCAAAATCACCCTTTTATTTCACTTATACCTTCCTGAACATGCAGGTGATAACAGTAATTCCCTGGTGCCAGGGAATGTCATACACAGATGTTTTATATACATTTAGAAACAGCTCTTGAAAGAAAAACAATGAACAATTCCCTTTGCTGAACTAGGTCCCTATTAAGAGTCTTGCTCATTTCTGTTTAATGAGTACTATACCCAGAGAACTCCAAAGTGGCGTTCCAGACAGATGAAAAGAGGAAAGGCCTTTAAGCCTTTCTATTACGCTAGAACATTTTAGCAAAAACTTCCCACTAAGTTTCAATGGTAGCACCAGGGGTAACCTGAATCTAGACAAGGCTTCAGCAGCTTCTTAGTTAATTATATTAAACTCAATATTAAAGCTGTCCCTTTAAGTTTAATTAATACTGTGACAAAAAGCCCAACAGCACTGGCTTTAACTTTGGCTATAGCATACAGCTATACAGATTATTTTGGCTGCAACTCCCGGCCTAGCATAATAAACATGGCCTGAGAAGCCTGTCTGCTCAGATTATTAATTATTATTATTATTATCTTTCCATTGTCCCTGTAGCAGCAACAAACCAGTGTTGGTAATGCTGGGTGTATAGCAGAGGCATGTCTCTGCTTCCCAGGGGAGGTAAGAAAACCTTTGCTAGGTCTCCAAGAAAGCTGCCGTTATGGTGCATGGAGCTTAGTGACAACGTGCCGGGGAAAAGGCTCTTCAGTCTCTCTCCCGCACATGGCTCTCGCGTTGCACCGTCCCGCGCGGGATGGGAAGGGAGCGAGGCGCCTCGCCTGGCCTGGCCAAACAGGGCCAGCCACGCGCGCTGTAGGGGAGCTCAAGCAGTGACTCGAGCCAGGAGGCTCAGAAGGGTCCGTACGGGGGTTACCGGGAATCCCACGCCAGGCTCCTCTCAAGGGGAAACGGGCAGGACGAGGAGACACCCCCAGCGCACGTCTGTCGCTGCAGTGCCACGCTGCGCGGGATCCTAGCCAGACGCACATACCCCCTGCCAGGGCCGAGGGCTCGGCCAGGCGCCCACCCCGCGCGACTCGGTACCTTCCAGGGCCGCTCCTGGCGCAGGTCTCGAAAGTCCTGCCCGTAGATGGACTCCAGAACCTGCAGCTCGTTCTCCTGGCGCAGCGGGTAACTCTCGGGGGCCGCCTCCGGCGCGTCGCTCACCCGGGCCATGTCAGCTCCGGCCGCTGCCAGCCATGGCGAGGCCGCCGCTCCGAGCTCCTGCCACCGTGGAGGCGGCAGGGGCAAGAGCGTGGGCGGCTCTTCCGCCCTGGGAGCCGGTGTCCGTTGCAGGCCCCACCCATCGCTTGTGCTGCCCCCCGCGGCCGCAGGTGGAGCCGCTGCAGGCACTGAAACTAGGGCCTCCTCCCCAGAGCCTCAGGCCCGGAATCTGCCTGACATCTACATAGCTGCTCTCCACCTCGGCCCTTCTTACTCCCGTCTGACTGATGAAGGGGAAGGAACAAGACTGGCGCACCAGCCGGGGAAATGATGCTCTGAACTTGACTACTGGCTCTCAAAAAGTCCCCAGTGTGTGTGTAAGATTGTAAATATTTCAGACTGTTAGGAAAACTGATAGGTTGCATTGTTTATGAACCCAGAGACGTCTCACACCTTTCTGTTTGGGTTGTGGTGGGCACAATCAAGATCAGAGCCCCATTTTGCTAGGTGTGGCATAAATACACAGGATTACCGGGTCCCAGCCCTGAGAAGCTTAATAAACTTGATAAATACGGGAGGAGGGATAGTTAAGTGGTTTGAGCTATTGGCCTGCTAAACCCAGCATTGTAAGCTCAATCCTTGAGGGGGCCGTTTAGGGATCTGGGGCAAATCTGTCAGGGATGGTACTTAGAAGCCTGCCGCTAGGGCAGGGGCTGGATTCAATGACCTCTCAAGGTCCCTTCCAGTTCTATGAGATAGGTAAACTAAAGTTATATTTTATGTGATGCATAGTTAACAGGTGGAAGTCATTAAAAATATTACTGAGGCCAAGAGCTTTGTAGAAACATGAATCAGACACTTATATGGATAACTAAGATATCCAGAGTTATAGTAGAATATACATTTTAGGGCTAAAGCCCTCATGTTTCTGGGCATGAACATAAGAACAACCATACTGGGCCAGACCAAAGATCCATCTAGCCCAGTAGCCAGCCTTCTGACAGTGCACACTGCCAGGTGTTCCAGAGGAAATGAACACTCATCAAGTGATCCAGTCCCTGTTGCTTATTTCCAGCTTCTAGCACACGGAGGCTAGGGACACCGTGCTAATAGCAAAAGATGGAAATATCCTCCATCTACGTCTGCACTGCAGGCTTTTTGCACAAGAACGGCCGTTCTCATGCAAAAATTTGCGGAGTGTCTACACTGCACGTGCGTTCTTGCACAAGTAAATTTACAGTAAAGCATCAGAACAGAGGGCTTCTTGTGCAAGAGTTATTCCTCTCCCCATGAGGAATAAGCCCTCTTGTGCAAGGGCTCTTGCGCAAGAAGGCAGTGTGGACGGGCAACAGGGGTTTCTTGCGCAAGAAACCCCTATGGCTAAAATGGCCATCAGAGCTTTCTTGCGCAAGAGAGCATCCACACTGCCATGAGTGCTTGGGACAAATAATGAAAAACACGGTCAGGCGGTGTGGGTCACAGGGTCAAAACAAGGGAACCAGATGGGGATACCGAGCAGAGAACCCCGGACAGTGCCCACTGTTCCTCAAAGCTGTCAATGGAGCCCTTGGACACTGCCCAGAGGAACTCTGCCCGGATACGTGAAACAGGGAGGAACAGAAATAGGCCTCACAGTTGCAGAGAACCCCCTCGTCCAGCATCCTCCTCCTGGTGTTGTATACTGCGGCTTTCACCAGGGCCAGGAGGAGGTTAACGAGGAGGTCTTGCGACTTTATGGGGCCACAGATGGGGTGTGCATAAATGAAAAGGTGTGGGGAAAAGTGCAGCCAGAACCTCAATAAGAGGTTCTGGAGGAGCCGGAATAGAGGCTGCAATCTGGCGCATTCTAGATATGCATGTGCCAGGTTTTCCCTCATGCTGCAAAAGGGGCAGGTGTCCAGGACAGGGATGAACTGCGCCAAGTACACGCCCATTCTCACGGCTCTGTGCAGGAGCCGCCAACTGATGTCCCCAATGGGCCGCGGAATTAGGGTGGAATATATGCTGGCCCAGCAGGGCTCCCCACCCTCTACAAGTCCTACGTTGTCATGCCACTTGGTGTCTGGGCGGGACACAAAGGTGAGGAAATGCAGAGTGTGGAGCATGAGCGTGTACAGGTGTTCTCTTGGCGCGGTTCAGAAGCAGACCGGCTGCAGATCTTACAGGCGGCTGGGGGTCCAGGGATGGGAAGGCGGGGGCGGCCTGCGGAACAGGGGCCCGATAACAGTGGATGGCGGGTTTGCAGGAAGGGAGGGGTGGGGTGTACCCTTTCGCAGGGACCTCTGCAGGAAATCTAGAGCAGGTTGCAGCAAGGCCAGCTTCACCTCCTGGAGTAGGCGCAGGAAGGTTCAGGGGGTGGAGAGTCCCATGCGCTGAGCGAGCGCTCAGGGATCCACCCAGTCCCCCCTGTCGTAGTCCAGGAGGTCTCTGACTTTGGTGGTTTCTGCCAGGATCAGCCTCTGGTGCACCAAAGGAGACTCCGCCACCTCCACGCACAAGGCTGGATTGTGGAGCAGGGGCTCCGTGAGGAGATCTACTCCCTTGGTGGCCACAACGGACCTGGACACTGAGAACAGCTTCCGGATCTGGAGGAGTTCCTGGTAGAATTATGGCAGCTTTGAGGTCGTCTCACGGAAGCCCCCTTGAGTGGATAAAAAAGAGCTGCCAGTCGTATCAGAGCTCTCGGAGGCAGCGGAGGAAGGCGCGTGCCAAAATTCTCCATGCCGGACTACCTGCACTACAGAGGAGTCTCTGCAGGGCCTGGAGGCAGAAGGTTCAGACCCGGCTGTGCACGCAGACCAGGCCCTGGCCCCCTTCCTCCAGGGGAAGAGACAGAACCCCTGCAGAGACCTAGTGCAGTCCTAGCCAAAAGAACTCCAGGGCCGTCCTCTGGAGCTTGGCCAGCACCTCCGGGGCTGGGCTCAGGATGTTGAGCTGGTGCCAGAGCATGGACAAGACCAGCTGATTTAGCATCAGTGCCCTCCCGTGAAGGGAGAGACATTGGAACAGTCCTGTCCATCTCTGCAGCCACTCACCCACCCTGGCCTCCAGACCTTGCCAGTTCTCCAGCAGAGAAGGATGTGTGGCAGATAAATAAACACCCAGATCAAGCAGTGGACCCGCGCGCCACTTGATGGCCTGAAGCGCGGGTGTGAGGGAGCCTGCCCGCCACCCATCCCTGACCACCAGGCCAGAGCTCTTGACCCAGTTGACCCAAGCGGAGGAGGCTGCCGAGTAGATTGCTTGGCAGGCCTCCACCCGCACGCAGAAACTCTTGCGCAAAACAGTTCTTGCACAAGAAGCCTGCAGTGTAGACGTAGCCCATGAGTTTATATAGTTTTTTTTTTTAATCCTGTTATAGTCTTGGCCTTGACAACATCCTCCGGCAAGGAGTTCCACAGATTGACTGTGTGTTGTGTGAAGAAATACTTCCTTTTATTTGTTTTAAACATGCTGCCTATTAATTTCACCTGGGGACTTCTAGTTCTTGTGTTATAAGAGT
Source organism: Pelochelys cantorii (assembly GCA_032595735.1). Taxonomy (NCBI): domain Eukaryota; kingdom Metazoa; phylum Chordata; order Testudines; family Trionychidae; genus Pelochelys; species Pelochelys cantorii. The sequence continues at coordinate 71,409,100 of CM064329.1, forward strand.
GAGTAAATAGCATTTCCTTATCTACTTTCTCTACACTAGTCATGATCCTATATCATATCCTCTCTTAATCATCTCTTTTCCAAGCTGTAAAGTCCTATTAATCTCTCTTCAGTCTTATTAATCTCTCTTCATACGGAAGCTAGTCAATACCCCTAATCATTTTTGTTACCCTTTTCTGAACCTTTTCCAATGCCAAGATACATTTTTTGAGATGAGATGACCCTATCTTCATGCAGTATTCAATAAGTGGATGTACCATGGCTTTATATAGAGGCAATATGATATTTTCTGTCTTTTTCTCTATCCCTTTCTTAATGATTCCCAACATTGTTTGCTTTCTTGACTGCCACTGCACATTGAGTGAATGTTTTCAAAGAACTATCCACAGGGACTCTTAAGATCTTTTTCTAGCCAACCACTAAGATGACAGGTTTAGGAAGAAATTTGTCTTTTGGATAACACTCAGCTCTATTAGACTGTGCAACATTTAGATTGCAACTTTTTCCTGAAGCATCTGATTTAGCCAGCCTGATGGTCTGATTGAGCATGGCAATTTCTGTGTTAAAACTTGTAAAAATAGTCAATGGCTCTGTGAAAAGCAACAGAGTAAAGAAAATGTGAAGTTTTTAGGCATTGCTGATTTTGAGTTATGACAGCAAAAAAAAATTTAAATTTAAAAAAAGTTTTGGAAACTTCAGCAAAAGCAAACTCCTAATTGTTCAAACTGATATTTCATTACCATCACGTGACCATATTCCCTAAACATTCCTAATATTTCATCTTTGCCACAAATCCACCTGTGACCTTTCAAACAGAGATTAGATGGAATGGTCAAAGTCAATCATTTAAAATAAATTAAGTTAACTGTGAAGAAACTGTCATCTCTTTATAGTGATGAGCTATGAACTCTGACCTACTTTACTATTAAATTGGCCTGACAGTATTTCTGATTCTTTCTCGGTACAATTCATGCATTTCAAATCACTCCTCTCAGATATGCCATTAATATTTGAAAAAAAAAACCACATACATGCTACACATTGTGACCACAAAAATCCAAATTCCCATATTGCAAAGAAATTGAATACCCATTGGACAAAAAAATTGAAAGAAGAAGAATGTCTTCTGTTGCAGAAGTACTCATCTGATAATTGGCTGTTAGTATTTACTACTAATTAGCACACACATGAGATGGCCTTTTTTAATGGCATGATATTGAGAGGTTTGATTTTAAAGCAGTTACAGATGTGAACAAGGTACTAACCTAGAAATAAAAAGACAGCGGCTAACTTCATTTTTTAAATCTTATTTTAGCATTTATCTGTCTTTTGCAACATGAATAACAAATGTATTTTGTGTTTCCTTGGCAAATTGATCTATGTGTGTCAGTTTACATGTCCAAAACAGGAATAATGAAACTTAAGCACCTTTTGGAGGCGTAGGGAGGTGATTTAACAACAGTAGAACCTCAGAAATACAAACATCAGCTCTGCAAACTGACCAGTCTGTTACCAGATTTGCCCAATACCCTGGGGTATGCTCATTTATCAGGGTTACTCTTATGGGACTGGGGAAAGGTTAACAATTCTATCAGTGTGCTGCTTGTGCTTACTTGTGCTCTCATATGGAGCTGAATTCTCCCTGCTGCCAATTCCCCCTCCCACTGGAGCTCTCCTGCAGGAACTAGGTTCCTCAGGATGGGGTTCTTACCACCTTAGCAACACACACAGACACTCACACCCACTAACAAAGCATGTCTGAGAGGACTGGGTAATCAGCACTCCCAAGCTGACCCCCTCATATGTCCCTGGACTCAGCTGGCTGGGTTTAACAGCAATGCCACACTGCACCCTCATGTGCCTTTGGACTCAGTGGGCTGGATTAAACAGCACTTTAAGCTGCCATCCTCATAAGCCCCCAGGTTCAGCACCCCCTATCCCCACTTTCACACCACAGTGATTCACTGGTAAACCATACGATGAGCAAACCCCACAGGATTTTGGGCACTACAGGGATCTTTAGCTTGGGTACAGGAAGCGTTGTTGCAGAGCGAATGGGGAAGCCAAAACAACACCCCTTAAGGAAGAGTGAGCAAAAGAGAAAGAAAGAGAGAAGCAACCAGCTTAACAATGAAAGTTATTTATTTCTGAGTAGTGAATAGATATAAAAAAGTTACAATATTAAATCTAACAGTTACAATATTAAATCTAAATTGAAACTGATTACAAATGTTAAGTAACCATATAACAGTTTACATAGGGCAGGGAGGCTATGCTTAGAGAGGTAGTTGATGGGAGGGAGGGAGAGAGAGACCTCACCACTCCATGGAGCTTGCACTGATCGGGGTTCCCAGATGATGATGGTAGCTAGGGGTCCAGAGGGTAGGAGACAAGCAGAACAGAGCCCCCAGCATGATCAGACAGGAGATGAAGAAGTCTCAATGGAACTGATGCAGTTTAAATCCGGGTATCAGAACACTTTTTCTTGGGGCAAGGATAGGAGTTTTTATAGGGATAGGACAATAATTCAAAGAGAAAGAGGAGAGACAATAGAGACTGATCACTCCTGGTTAAGGGTGATGTTCCTTGAAGGAGCTCACAGTGTAACTAGGCAGCTTCAGTATTTTAGATGTCAATAGGATCGTTACTAGAATTGGTCTGATAATGACTAATTTGGGTGTGAGCAGGCCTGGTTTCATTAGCATCTGGAGTAGAGATTTCCCATCAGGCAGTGCTTCTCTGCTTTTGGTATCCCATAGTTCACTGCGGTTCCTGCCTTGGAAGAGCTGGTCTCCATACTGTATGCTAATGAGTTCTATCTTCAATGCAGATGAGGCTGGGGTGTTTCCTTAATTAGTTTAGGTGTGTCTTCCCTGGCCTTTTCATGGCTTTGTCTGATTCTAGCAAAGGCTTAGGGGAAGGGGGAGGGAGGATGGTTTTCCATAAATGTCACTCCCTGACTCCCAAGAGCACAGGGCTGGTAGGTAACAAGTCAACCATGTCAGCATACATCATTTGGAACCAGAAGTATGCAATCAGGCAGCAGCAGAGACTAATAATAATAACAATAATTAATAATACAATATTGTGCAGCTAAGCAAAATGGGAAGTACTAGGAAGTGCAAATGTGTCACACTTTTAATTGACACAAAGGTAGAAATATTAAAAAACTGAACAATGGTGTTCATCTTAGCAACAAAGCAGTAGAATATGGTAGCAAGAAACCACCTATCACTGATATTTGGAAAAGTCATAAAAATATAAAGTAATTTGCAAAAGAAGCCAAAGATGGCAGAGAAGGACAAAGCAGATGTATTGTGTGATGCTGATGTTTTTTGATAAGGCAATGCATCTGTGATTTGCACACGAGAAATCAAAAGGCTTTCCTATAAGCGGTGTGATGGTTACAAAAGGCAAAGTTACTCCACTGAGAGGTGAGCATAGACAAAGATTAGGACCATTTTAAAGCAAGCACAGGATGTCTCTGCCGATTCAGAAATCGGCACAGAATATGGCAGTTGGCAATGCAAGGAGTGGCTCTGACAGCTGACTAGATTGCTGCTGGTGAATTTAAAAATACTTTCAAATAATTTATTGAACAGCTCAAACCATGGGCAGGGCATGAACTACTGGCTTGGGGAAGCTAGCTCCTAATCCTTCTCCTTCCCTGTTTCTAATATTGCTTTAAAGTTTAGTTAATTACTTAGGATACATTTCATCAGGTCCTGCTGACTTGAATACGTTTTGTGATGGGAATCCCTGGGGTACATCCTGGGACTCTAGAATTGCTGTGCCCTCCTAAACTCTCCATCCTAGACTATATCTCACAATGTTTTGCTAGTTAACAATAGCAATCCCCTCCAGGTGCTGTTACTGATCAATACAACCACATGTGGAACACAGATTGCATGAATGCTCTCAAAGCCACTCATGAATCACCTAGAGAGGGCACCAGACAAACCCTTCCAGCCCCAGCCCCAGCCCTGCACCTCAGGAATACACTGGCTTTCATTGCCCGAGATGCTTTGAATAGTGTTCTGTAAATAAGACCTGGAGCCATACTCAGAAAAATGAGGGGGGAAAAAGACTGAATAGTGAGCAATGTCTGTCCCATGCACTGAATGCGGCAGAAGATTTAGGGGTGGAGGGGAGGGAGTATGTGGCTCATGTAATTAGAGACTGTATCATAATGCATACATACCAGTGGGCTTAAATAAGGTTGTTAGGTGACTAATTCTGGTGTTTACTAACTTTTGAATGCTTAAATTTGTTTCTTTAATATTCTTGTAACAAATTATTGGTATGTGATTGTAGAAATATTCTGTGATTATGTAATTAAAGACTATTATAATGCATACTCAAAGAGATACAGTTGGAGTTAAGACTAAAGAATGAGCAGACTTTGTAACTGTGTCATATTTTTAAAAATCTGATGTTATGTGAAGGCTAAAATAAAGAGTTGTGTTTATCTTTGAAGAAGTTGGAGTTCATGGTCATCCTCCATCTTTTAGAGATGGAGTTCCTGATTTGCTGATCAATTACTGTGAAAATTGTCTTTTCTATACACCGAGAATTATAGCACTTGAAGGAACCTTGGATAGTTATCAAATTCATTTCCCTGCACTTGTGGCAAGACTAAGCACCATCTTGACCACCAGGTGTTTGTCTAACCTGCTCTTAAAAATCTCCAAAGGTGGAGCTTCTGCAGCCTCACTAACCAATTTATTCCAATGGTTAACCACACTGACAGGAAGGGTTGTTTTTTTCTAATGTCCAACCTAAACCTCCCTTGCTGCAATTTAAACCCATTGCTTCTTGTCTTATCAGAAGTTAAGGAGAATAACTTTTCTTTCTCTTCCTTGTAATAACTTTTTAGGCACTTGAAAACTGTTATCATGTCCCCCTCTCAGTCTTCCCCAGATTAAGCAAATCAATTTTTTTTTTTTTTTTACATCTTCTCTCACAGGTTATATTTCCTAGACCTTTACTAATTTTTGTTGTTCTTCTCTGAATTGTTCCCCATTTATTTATAAATTTCCTGATTTGTGTCACCGTATCAGTACAGAGTATAGGGGGAAAATGTACTTCTTTTGTCCTGATTACAGCGCTCTTGCTAATATATCCCAGGATGATGTTTGCTTTTTTTTTTTTTTTTTTTTTTGCAACAGTGTTACACTGTTGACTCATATTTAGCTTCCCCTAGCTTCCTTTCCACAGAAATAATTGCCAGTAGCTGAGAAACCCTTTACTTGTCTACATTAATGTAACATGTTTTAAAATGTAACTATGTATTTGAATAAGCTTACACTTGCCAATTTCCTGCACAAATTTTCAAAAACATATTACTCAGATTTATTTTAATGAGCTATGAAGCTAAAATTTCACCTAGTCTAAGAGCCAGTTTGCAAAATTACTTTCACCAGCTGCCTAAAATTTGCATGTGCTCTCCTGTGCAATAGACACTAAGGAATTTACATGTGCAAACGGTTGAGGTGTTCATGCAGATTTAGAGATTTTTTTGGAAATTTGATCCTAGATATTGCAGGAGTGGTTTGCACAAAAATATATTCAGAAACTCCTAATTCTGAACAAAATAAAAATTGCCAGCAGATGGTGACAATAAAATACATTCCTTCTCCATCATAATATCTAAAATTAATGTAGGTTTTGGGAGAAAGTTTCCCCCTCCAGAAAATAAACTTCTGCTTTTCCTGTGTCTTTTTCCGGCACGTTGAGCTGACAGCTCCACAAGCAAGATGGCTACCATAAAAAATCAGAGCTTTCAGCTGAGGGTCATGTGATCTAGTCTCTTCTTTAGGATCTGTACGAGCACAGCAGCAAGCCATCCAGCAGTCAGTGCCGCGAGCAGACTTGCTGAAAGCTCTGAAGACTTGAAGGTTTTCTGCAATCTGTGAAGCGTCAAGACGGCAGATAGATGAAATGCATGCTGATTCTATTACATGGATGCTCCGTCATGTATTACAATTTTTAGAGAGATTTGTTCTTGTTCTGGGGATACACTCACAGAAGGTCACATAGGATTATTTGGTTTTCTTTGGTTCATTGAAGACTGGAGTGTTATCTGTTTTGGGATTTAATATATATATTTATATATATTTCATGGGAAAAGCCAGAGCTCTGTGGAAGCCATTGAACAATTACTTTCCTCTGGAATTTAAGTGTCTTCTTACAATCAAGTAAGCAAGAACATATATGCAAAACTAATTCATTTTTCACAGTAAGAAAAGTGGAAATAGTATGTTAAGACAATTGTAGGGGGTTGGCACTGAAAAAAACATGCTTTTCCTTTCTGTCTCTCCCTCTCTCTCTCCCCCCCTCCTCTTTTTTTTTTTTTTTTTTTAAGATAAGCAAAAACTGAGAATTGGGATGGGGGGGGGGGGAAACAGTCGATTGTTCTGTAAATTTTCCAGACCTGTTTTAATATACAATAAATTATTTTTATTGTGATGTGCTGGGAGGGTGACGTGGTGTGAACTGTATTTTTTCTCATTCATGTTTGTTGCAGTAAAACATGCTGAGGAAACACTATAGTATGGAGAAACAAAAAATAGGGGAAAAGTAATAGCAAGGCAGAGTCCGTTCTCCACCCCCTACTGCCTTCCTTTCCTGAATATAATGATTCACAAGGTAGAGATATGACAAGACAAACCTGCTTTCTAGGACACAAATTCAGTGAAAATATTGCTAGGTACAATGAACTTGACTTCATTCACAAAAGCAGGGTTTTGTTTTGGTTGTCAGTACACTTTGTTCAGTGAAAAGCACTAGTTCAATAATGTGTGATTATTAGGTAGGGAAAAGGAAGAAAGAACACTCACCATGGGATACAATGGAAGCTGGATTTCAAGGAATGAAAGTGACCATGCCCTCTATCAGGATGTCACCAGAACTTTAGAAATTAGGAATGTGTCTAATACACAAATTGTGTGGAACAACAAAAGCTACAGTGGGATTGGACCTTTGGAAAATGGGGAATACAGTGAGGCGCAAACCTACAGACACTTCACTACCACTGTGCAAATTGTCATCTTTATAGGCTCTCTGCTGGGTAAGTAAGCACTGTTGCAGTTTTTTCTGTAATGTTGGTTTACTGGTGGCTGCAGTCAGTGACCCACACGTACAAACAGTAATTATTGTGGTCACAAATTACTATCACAAGGGCATCCCTTGATTGTCATTTCAGGTTTTTGCTGTCTCCTCAAATGAAATTAATAAGTGTGGCTGAGCATTTTCTGTAGGTTTCTGATACTTTGTGTAGTATAGATTATTGCTATAAAAAATTAGGCAGTTGAAATTGCCATGAAATGCATATGTATTATTTAGTAAACTTTCCCTTGGGCATTCAAATAGATGAAAGAATGATGCATTGATTTTGCTCTTATTTTCAAAGGTAACGAACTAACCAATAATTACAATAGAAATTAATTTAAAATGTTTTGAATAAACAATTCTGGATTTTTATACTCGAGACAATCCATTTTACATTGGTCTCCTGCAGATTTCAGTACCATTTATAAATGTTCTTTGTGCTGTACATTCTGTTAGCCATGTGATAGTGTACTTATTTGCCATCTAATAGCTAACAAACTTAATTAAGATCATGTACAGCTTAGATACATGGTAGTAACTGATAATATATTATTACAAAACATTGCACATCTATGTATATTTGCTTTGTAAGAGTTTACAATGTGGCATTTTGTTGTCAATTGCATTCTCTCTTTCTTTCTCTTTTCCTTTCCCCCTCCTCCCCTGCACAAGAGACAAGCCAAGATAGGCATCAGAAACAGTTTTATCTGTCATTCTTGTAGGTGATCTTGATTTATACAGTTTCGGAGATCAATACATTAGATTTTGATATACTACCACTAGTAGGTAAGTTATGCAAAGCCAGTTATTTTAATAAGATGATACATTTTTCACACAGGAGCCAATCCCGAGAGCTTCTGAGCACTGGCGGCTTTGACTGAGTTCTCGGGAACTTACAGATGGTCCCCCACTTCCCAGGTTGAGGCTATAGACTTTTGGACACAACTGACTGAACATTTTCAGTGATGCTAGGAGAGATTTTGATGATGGTGATAATTTTTAAAATTAACTTATCCCTGGTAACAATTTAGATTTCTTTAGTCTAGCTCAAATGGTTACCCTGAATAGTTTCCTTTCTGAATACAGAATAAGGATTGTCTTGTGGTAAAGACATTGGACTGGGATTCTTATTCAAGTTCAATTTCTAGATCTGCCACTGGTTTGTAGAGTAACATGGAGTAAATCACTTGTTGTCTGTGCAGGTCTTTCACACAACAAAAAGGGAGGGGATTTTTTTTTTTTTAGTAGGAAAATGTAATTGTAAGTCAACGAAAATGGGCAGGCGGCTTGGAGGAGGTGTAGTACCTTAAACTACTTCTAACTCATAATTTTTGAAATTCCCATCTCCCAATATATGTCTCTTCTGCACTGAATCATTATTTTAAGTACTGGTGGCTTCCTGTTATGGTAATATGAGAGTACTTCCCACCTCCTGTGTGGTAGGGAAGTTTGACTATCTCCATTTTATATAAAGGAGACTGAGTCACAAAGAACTGAAAAACAAAGGGGCTAGCCCTAGGTCACATAGGTTATTTAAACACAGATGAGGGAATTGAACCCCACTCCTCTGAGTTCCAGGCTAGTACTGTAATCACTGAACTAACTATCCTTTCTGTCTGACAAAAGAGCTTTGTACAGATTTTGCAGGTTAACACCATGTTGAATGATATTTCAAGGTTCAGCTTCTGATAGCTTATCATTTGTCTCAGGTCACTTGAAAGGAACCTGATCCTATAAACATACATTCTTAACTGCCTATGCTAAAGTTATGCAAATGCTTGAATATTTGCAGGATCAGGTGTCTAGGATGTGGAATTTACTTTGTAATCTTAAAGATTATGCCCTGTGAAACTGTAGCTTGATACAACTCCAGGGACCAAACTAATGTTCCCTCTAATCTTTTAAATCTTTAATGTGCATGGTGGCATGTGTGAACGTCCACCTTCAGTAAGTAGAAACAAAAAACTTAGCTTTGGGCACTCTGCTAATCAGTTGAGCTGCATTTGAATCTCTCCTGGGTGACTGCACAAGCACACAGCTTACAGGGAACACTGGACCAGACCCACAAATCAATACTCATGTGAGCAGCCTGTACCCTAAATATTCTTATGTAGCTAGAGCCCTGCAAGAAAATTTAACCATAACAGGTCTTTTTAATGAGATGTTCAATATGTGGTGTGTTTTTTCTTTCATAGCTGTGACTTATGGGAAGGTTGTTAATGTGAATGGTTTGGGTATTTGTGTAGAAGAATAAAGTCAAAGTAAATGGACAGCTCTAGTAATTTTTTTCTTCCTTTACGGCCACCTATATTAAAAATACATTAACAGTTCATTATCAGATTTTATAATTTAATTGACAATATTTGATTCCAGTTTTTTGTTAGTTTGCTTTAAAGGGGATTGGATCCCAGTTGTCCATATTTAGGCCTTGTCAAGCTAGTGACAGTGACTTCCAAAGATGTGTCTACTAAATTGAACCCTGTGTCACAAGCCAAAAACATCAGAAGGGCACGGAATGATGTGGGACTTTAAAAAAACAAAACAAAAAAGCAAAAACATGTAAACATTTTGAATAACTTTCATTTTATACTTTAGCATTTCTGACATCAGTAATAAAAATTCAAAGAATGCTATGGTTGCATTGCATCTTTGGTCTGAAAATCCTTTTTTAATCTAGTGCAGTTAGAGGTAAGAATAGCTGCTATAAAAGATAGTAATTATGTTAATGAAGCAGCCAAACTTGTGCTACAGTTTTACAACACATTTGTTGAGAATTGGGTCTCATTCAGTGGGCCTGTTTCTGGGACAAATCTACCATTCTTTCTCCTCCACTGCCAGTGTGGAAGGCCCTACATTAAGTGCAACAGGTTCATGGATCCCTGTGGCCTTATCCTTGACTGGAAGAAATTGGTGAAGTTTTTAAGCAAGCTGGATGTGAAAGAAGGCATTTTTAGATACTTGTTACCCAGTAACCCAGATATAAAGCTGTAATGGAAGAATTAACTGCCTCTATTAGCAATGGGCATATTTGTTCTTAGCTGACTTTCCCAGCTCATGAATGGAATGGATCCATTTTACAGGTTGTAGCTCAATTTTTTTTTTCAGGACTTCTTGAACTTTAGCATGTGTAATGAGGCCATACTCTCTCAGGGGTTTTATGTTGGGTAATGTGATCTAGTGAGGAGTAATTTTTTTTTTTTCAGTTATTTCCATACATATTTCAATTTGGTCCTTATCACTGAAGCATGCTGACACTTGTCAGTCTTAATTCTGATGTATGGCATCTGAGTTGATAAGCCAGTTTATTAGGTGCTATACCTCTGTTGGCCATGATTCTGCTGCATTGATTGTGGTGAAGAAGGCATGTTGAACTGTAATGGTGTAGTCATGTAAGATTTGTGCTACTGACAGATGAATTCAGATTCTTTTTACCACTGTTTTAGCATACCTGTACATTTCATCTACTGTAGTTTATCTGTAAACCTTGGTGATATTCTTTGTCACTGTGTGGTGAATGGGCAGTTTGGGGCCAAGGCTGCACTGACAGGAGATATCAGGTGATTGTACTAAGTCTCTGGCCTTTTGTTTTTGTGGCTTATGCTTATAGGGTGAGTTTAAAACCTAATGAATTCTGGAGCCTTCAAGGGTTTGCAAACACTTAGAAGATAAGGTGATACATAACAAAATTGATTTGTCAGGATCAAATCAAACCAACCTAATGGCATTCTTTGACTCCGTAATAAGCTTGGGGATAGGAGGGAACAGTAGATGTGGTGTATCTTGATTTTGGTCGAGCTTTTGATATTGTCTTACAAGACCATATAAACTAACGAGGGAAATACAACCTAGATGGAGTTGCCATAAGGTGGATGCACAACTAGCTGGACAACCATTCCCAGTCAAAATGGTTCACAGTCATGCTGGAAGGGCATAGTGAATGGGGTTCTGCAGGGATCAGTTCTGTGTACAGTTCTATTCAATATCTTCCTTAATCATTTTCTATATTTATTCTGCATATCTTCCTTAAAATCCTTAGTTTTGCATACAGAATCCAAGAACCTGAGAACTGCCGTTCTGAGTCAGACCAATGGTTATTTAGCCCAGTTTCTTTTCCTCTGGTACTGGCAGTGCCTGATGTTCAGGGGGAATGATCACAACAGGGCAACTAGAGAATGAATCACTCAATATCATCGAGTTCCAGCTCCTGGTAGTCATGAGCTTAGGGACACCCAGGTCATGAGGTTGCATACCTGATCATGTTGACTAATAGCCATGGATGGATCAATCTTCAGCAAATGTATCTCATTCTTCTTTTAATTGTTATACTTCTGGCCTTCACAACATTCCCTGGTAACGAGTTTCACCGTTGACTCTGCAGCATGTGAAGAAACATGTTTGTTTTGTTTTAAACCTGTTCCCTATTTACTTTTGCCACACCAGTCATGATTTCATAGACCTCTATCCTATCCCCCTTTACCCTCTTCTTTTTTTCTAAGATGAACAGTCCCAGTCTTTTTTAATCTCTCCTACTATGGAAACTGTTTCATACCATTAATCACTTTTCTTGGCCTTTTCTGTATCTTTTCCAATTCTAATATACTTTTTTGAGATGGGTTGACTAGAACTGCATGCAGTACTCAAAGTGTGGGTGTACCATGGGTCGATACAGTGGCATAATGGTATTTTGTCATTACCTATCCCTTTCCTAAAGGCTCCTAACTCAACATATTACTAAACAATGGAGGGAAATTATCTCTCTCAACATTTTTTCTTTATGGCACCAATCTCTGTGATATCTCCGTGCCTTCCACATAAAATCAATAGCAAAGTCGGAAGTGGACTTCCTGGAATCTGTCTTCTCATTTTGCAGTAAAACGGTCTTTCTTTTGGTTTGGTTGATTTGTTTGCCCCAGGTTTTTGTTTCATTTTTTGTTTAGGTTTGGGAGTTAGCTGATGTCACTATTGTGAGTGTCATTCTTGCTGTGATGGAAAGGCATTCAGAAAGGGGAAGACAGGCAGACTGGATTTCCCTTGCTTCAGGGGGCAGCCGAGTTAGTCTGTACAGAAAAAAACTACAAATGGTCTGGTAGCACTTTATAGACTAACAAAACATGAAGATGTTTATTTCCCTTAGTTAGATCTCCTTGTCTGTTTTCTCTTCAGCACTCATGTGCTTCATCCTGGGCTTTGTGAGCTGCATGGTCCGAGAGAATAATGTCGGTCTCAGCTCAGCCTTCAATGTAGCTTGAGTTTGACCTAGTAATTGCTTTGAAGATTAGGACAAACTCATTAAACTAGTACCTGAAAATAAGCAGGAGCTTGTGGAGGGAGCTGAGCAAGAGTTAAGAGACAAACTTGATATTTTCATATGTATCTATCAAAGTAACAGACATTTTAGAAACTAAAATCCTTTCTGCCCTACAGCCTATGCAGCTAATCTGAGAGGGGGAAAAGAATCCTGTCCCTGTGAAGAGCAACAATAGCTCTCAGTAATTCCTATTGCTCTGTATGGGACAGGAGAGGCCCAGAGGCTCCATGTAATAGCAGAACATGAGACACAAGTGTCAGACTTTAAAATGTTTGTATAAGCCCCAGGAAAGCCAAAATGTTGTTTTATCCATCACTGTATCACAGAGGCATAGCAAGGATGTTATGCGCCCGGGGGCAAAGGCAAAATTTACACACACCCCCAGTCATTTGTTACTATGTATCTGTTATTTATTTTTAAGTCAGCAAAAAATAAGAACATAAATTTAAAAAAAGAACAATTCCTACTCATATTCACCGATACTGGGATCAGTTAGTAAATCGTAACTATAGACAAATATAAATTATAGTTTTTGTGGTTTACATTCTGTTAAATAATTTTTTCTCTTTAATTTGTTCGTATCCCATTCTCATTAGCTTCATGTCTTTTACATAAAAAAATCAAATGCTTAAAATATGTAAGTTTTATAAAACACAAGAGAAATAAATGTTATAAAACCTAAATATGAATTTCATCACTATATTTCAATCCAAGCATTTAAAACCACTGTTCTAGCAAACAAGTAACTTGTTGCTTTAATGAATAAAAGCTAAAAAGATTTTGAGTATATCAAATTTATTGTAAGCAATCTGTAATGCTTCCTAACTGCCTAGTTACTTACCTAGTTGTTTTTCATACTATCGCACAGCACTAAACTACATCATAGTTTTGAATGTAAGAGATTAACTTACCTGTTAAAATAACACTCAGAAAAACTTTTAAATAAAACTAACACACAATACGAGAATCGCCCTTACTTTCTTGAAGGCACTTGAAGCAATAAGTAGTTTAAGGCTGAGGTTACACTGCAAGTGTGACTTTGTCTGCCACAAGGACTTTTTCCTTCAGGCTGCCATGAGATTTTATCCTTAAGTAAAGGAGAGGGGGTCTCTCTGAGCTGCTCTTCCAAATTTCACACAAGCCATTCAACTGAAGCCACAGATGTCAAGATTCAAGGCCAGCCTTGCCTTTGGCAGGCTGCCTCACCAGGTGTTCACAATCACACCATCAGAACACATATAAGCAGGAGCGGCCCAAGGCCAGCTGCAGCAGCTGGCGCCCCAGGCGGAAGGTGGGAGCGGCGCCCCCGCCTGCACGGCCGCCAATGGCCGTGACGTCATCATCGGGCGCCCCGGGCCGGCGGTGCCCTAGGCAACTGCCTAGGTTCACGGGCCGCCCCTGCATATAAGACTTTTAGTTGTGAAAGCTATGTTAATCCCAAGTCTCTGCTATGACTGGGAGATGTGGGTGACCTATAGAAAACACCAGCATTTTCTTTGGAAAATCTGCAACAAAACATGGAGGGATCGATCACCTCAGTAATGCCAACTCCTTTAGAATTGAGACCCTGATTATCCAGCACCAGCTGAGATAGAGCGGGCACTGTGTGCAAATGTCTGATGTATTTTTACCAAAACTGCTGCCTGCCCAACTCACCAAAGGAGAAGGAAAACAGGGAGGCCAAAAGCATTGGTTTAGAAAAGTGTTTCCTCAACCTTTTTTTTTTATTAAGTACCCCTTTAAAAAAAATAAGAACCCCCAATGCACCTACCCCGCCCCCAGAGCCAGGCACCCCCAGGCCACCGCTCTAACCCAATGCCCCTTCCCTCCCCCAGAGCCAGGCACTGGATGTATGGTAACCCTGCCTTTGAAGTGCCCGCTCCCATCGCCCAGCCTTGCCTCAGCAGTTTGACTGCAAGGAGCACGTGGACCGCCAGTGCTAGACTCGCCGCAATGCATGGGGTTGTGTGCTCCCACCCCAGCCTGGTGCCCCCCTAGTATGGCACCTGGGGGCAACTGCCCCCCCATGTCCCCTCGCTATGCCTTTGCTGTATAATAGATATGAAGGATAGTAGACAAAACTGTAAAACTTAAAATATGGTGCAGCCTATTGCATCTGTATTAACCCTTGGTTTATAGGTTTTAGGTGCTATTTGAATATCTTGTGCCTCTTTCTCTGAGGGTATGTCTACACTGCAAAGTTAATTCGAAATAACAGCCGTTATTTTGAATTAACTTTAATAGCGTCTATACATGCAAACTGCTATTTCGAAATTAATTCAGAATAGCGGAGCGCTTAATTCGAATTTGGTAAACCTCATTCTACGAAGAGTACTGCCAAACTTGAAATAGCTATTTCAAATTAAGTGATGTGTAGACACTTAATTTGAAATAGGGGGCCTCCAGCCCTTCCCAGGGAGCCCTGGTGGCCACTCTGGGCACAACCAGGAAAATTTACTCTCCTCTTCCCCGAGCCCCAGAGCCATTAAAGGTGTAGACTCTGGCCACAGTGCCTGTGCCAGCTCCAAGCCTGCCAGCCCAGAGCCAGCAGTGGCCACCGGGGCCCCTGACCCAGTGGCCCCAAAACATGAGCCAGCAAGCCACTAGCAGCCAGCCCTCCACCGCTCCCTAGGAGCAGTCTGCCAGCTCCCAGGAGCCTGACAGGGGCTGGAGAAGGCGGGCGCCTTCCTGGTCCAGGGTGGCGATCATGGACCTTATTCAGGTTTGGGGGGGATGCCTCCAACGTCCATGATCTCTGCACTAGATGGAGGAATGTGGCCATCTATGGCAGGATAGCTGCCAGCCTGGCCACCAAAGGCCACATGCGAACCCAGGAGCAGGTTTGCATGAAAATCAAGTTGGTCCGGCGAGACCCCCCCCAACCCTGGGCCCTGAGCTTCCCCTCCCCCTTCTTCCCTTTGCTTCCCCTTCCAGCTCCCTCCTCCCAGGTTTCCCCCTCCCCTCTCCCACTCTCTCTCTTGCCCTCTCCCACCTCCTTTTCCCAGTCTCCCCAGAGGTTCATCCCCTCTCCCAGTTTTGTTCAATAAACCCAGTTTCTATTTTTGAACATACATGTCTTTTATTTGACATCAGGAAGGGGGGCTAGGAAGGGGTAAGTGGAAGGACGTGAGGGAAGAATGGGGCACCAGCCCCTGGTGAGGAGGACCGGGGTGGCTCTGAGGGCTCCTCGGGGTGGACGCTCTCCCGCAGGGCCTCCTGGATCCTCAGATACCCCTGAGGGACCCCCCGGATGGCAGCCTGCAGCAAGTGCAGCCGGGCTGATGGCAACGACCCCACGAGACGCACCAGCACAAGACAGGACTGCTTTGCTGTCCCTCATCGAGGCAGACAAGCAAGCAGGGAACCCTGAGAACTGTCTGTCCGGGGTGGGGGTAGGGTCCCTTTAAGCACGGAGCTCAGTTAGCCTCAGGCAGGAGCCCCACACACTAAGTCCTAACCTGATGCTCTCCTGGCACTGGTTCTGGCCAGCCTTAACTTCGGTTCAGGGTCCACTCAGTGTGGACACGCTATTTTGAAATAGCAAAACGCTATTTCGAAATAGTTTTTGTGTGTAGATGCGTTAATTCAAATTAGCTTAATTCAAATGAACTATTTCGAATTAAGTTAATTCGAAATAGCACTGTAGTGTAGACATACCAGCTGTGTCTAGAATGGCACGATCTTGCGCCAGAGCTATGCAAATGAGGCTCAGCGTGGAATATCGCCGAGCCTCATTTGCATAACTAATGAGCCGCCATTTTTGCAGAAGAGGCTCTTGCGCAAGACGGAGCTGTCTACGCTGCCCCGTCTTGCGCAAGAAAAACCCTCTTGCGCAAAGCCGTTATGCCTGAAAATAATCAGCATAACAGCTTTGCGCAAGAGGGTTTTTCTTGCGCAAGACGGGGCAGCGTAGACAGCTCCGTCTTGCGCAAGAGCCTCTTCCGCAAAAATGGCGGCTCATTAGTTATGCAAATGAGGCTCGGCGATATTCCACGCTGAGCCTCATTTGCATAGCTCTGGCGCAAGATCGCGCCAGTCTAGACACAGCCACCCTGTGTGGGAAGCATTGTTTATATTCCAGTCCTCCAGAATTCATGATCATGCGTTGTGTATTCTTTGCCTCAACAATCCAGCTATTGGTTAAATGGCCTCTAATTTGTCTTACAGTTTTTATAGCTTTCTCTTGACCTGATTTACTTGTTTTTTTGCTGATTTATGTTTCAGTTCATTTTAAAACCACAGATGGGCTAGAGCTGTAGGGTTTGTATTTAGCTTAGGAAGTGAACTGTCCTGAGTTTTTTGCCTGAGGTTCATCTACTTTTAAAATCACTTTTGAAGTAAATAGTTCTTGCCTGAAGTTTTTGAACACTTTATAAACTAGATTAAAACATCCACTGAGCAAGGTAGATCGTATAGGCAGCTGGAGTGGATGAAGGTGTCTTTGGTACATAACGCACGCTTGTCATGCAGTGAACTCGAGACCTTGACCGCTGTGGAGATCTTTTACAGATCATGAAATCGAAGCACAAAGAGGTGAGGGAACACCCTTTCAAAAGTGGTTTGTAACAATGGATGCCTCCATTTTCTGGTTGTCCACCTTTGACATTTAGGCCACGCCTTCAAACTGAGATGCTTGAATTCAATACCAGTGAAGAGTGGTGGGTTCTCAGGTGAGTCTAACACTGAGATTTTCAAAAGTAGCCAGTGACATTGGGTGCTCAAATGGGACACCTACAGCATGCTTGTAAGAAGTGCTGAACATCCACAACTCTGATAGGTGCCCCGAAACTGAGGCACTGGAATTATTGGCCACTTCTAGGAAATTTGCCCCTAAGTAAGTTAGCTAAAGTGGCACAGCTAGTCACAAGAGCTAGGACAAGAAAACAGGCTTTCTTATTTCTTATCCCTTCTCCTAACCATGTTGACTCCCTGGCAGTTCAACCATAGTGATCAAGTTTTGAGCTAACTTTTATTAAAAATTAACTTTTGATTTTAATCTCCCAACCCAAGCTAATCTTGACAGTAATTTTGATTGTAAACTCAGAGTCTCAATTAAACTCCCTGTCGGCAATTAAATCTTGCCTCTAATCCATTATTCTGATTATCCAGATACCACCACTGGGTAGAATAATTCTACCTGTACAAGCTGGACCTCCAAAAACCAGGACTCCCTCGGATCATAGATGTTCCTGGACCAGGGAGTTCTGGCTGGGAGCTCCAGGGGCAAGAGGGCTGGTGGCTTTGGTAGCACAGCTGGGGCCAGGGATGCGGCAGCCACGGCAGCCCCATTAGCGGGGCCGAGGACGCGGCAGTTCGGGCTGCAGCAGCCTGGCAGGAGGAGCGACTAGGGTTGGCAGCAGGTAGGGGAGGTGGGCTGAAGGGCCGGTAGCAGGGGGACCTCCCATGGCCTGGCAAATTCCCTTGTTTAGGACCAGTGAGGTGCTCAGGCTGCCGGACCAGAGAGGTCCAATCTGTACCTGGGGGAATCAGCTGAACAAACCTGAACAGCAGAAAATTGATTACAGGCTGAAGGACTGATTACAGCTTATGATTGCCTCAGGAGAGTGCAGGAAAAATCTTGCTCACCTTTTCTGATTTATTCCACAGCAGTGACAGAGCCTGAAAAGGAGTGGGCTAAACCAAATGAGGGTTGGCTGTAGATACATGAGAAAGTAAATCTTACTGTGGGGAAAGAAGGAGACAATCTGACTGTCAAGTCTCTTATTTTTCTTGTTCCTTGAACCTCCTGGCTTATTGTTCTGTCACTCTGTCCCCTAAGTGAACTACCAGAGAATGGTTGTTTTTGAAAGATATGGCTTTGGTATAGTTGCTGCTCCTGCAACAAAGACATACTATAGCAGCCATGAATTTTATACTTTAGTAGTCAGTAGGGAGCATTAAATTATAATACTATACTGTAGAAATACCTATGCAAGACATGGTCTCCAGAAAGCTGCATTTCAATTTAATGGAGCTGTGGGGAGTACTGATTCTGATTATAACTGGGGACTTGTGCTTTATACTTCACTATTTAATTTGCTTGGCTTCACAGCAACCAGCCAACCCTAGAGGCAATGTACTCAGGAATAAGGTGGAAAATAGAATGGAAGCTGCACGATTCAAACTAAAGCAAGTGACGTTGTTTTGGGTGCCTGCAGATACCATTGATGACTTTTCTTTTTAACCTCGCTGGAGGGCTATGGGTGGTTGTATGTAACCTCTATGCTCTCTCAGACTCCAGGGCAAACAGAGGCCAGTTTAATTTCTGGTCTAAATTAGAGCAACCTTAGGATAATGTCATTTTTGGTGGCTTGTAATGGCCCATGAGGGGCCTATACATCTCAGTCTTGTGGCCCCTTCACACTGCCAGCATGGTTGCATAGACCAAAATTTGGTTAAAAATCCTTGCTGTAAAACCAGCCTTTCTATATAAACAAGGTAAGCCAGTAGAGCTTCTCCCATTCATTGTTCTGTGACCCACTGCTCTTGGGTTTGCAACGGTATGTCACATGTGTAGCAGAGCTCCTACAGGTTCCTTGCTTCTTTCATTTTATATTCTACAAAAGCCAAAGGAGTGGAAATAACTTGAGTGCGTGTGAATAACTTCCCCTTTTGCAAGGAGAGGGCCAGATATACCAAGCTCAATGCACTGCCACCTATAGATGGTTTGTGGGTTATTGTTTCAAGGAAAGTGAGGTGAGGGACTATTACTATTAAAATCCTCTTACAGGAAACGTATGTCATCACAGTGTAAAGAGTAACCAGTACTTTATCTTCCTCAAATGATTCTGGGGGCAGTACATAATCTTGTGCCACATGTTGATGGCACAAGATCACCATAACCTCAAGAGGCTGGCATTCCTCTTGTGTCTGAGGGATTAGTAACACACCTCTCTTCACTGGCTTATGAGCAATGCTATTTGCCAGGATCATGGGGCAGCTGCTCTTTATGGGTATTAGAGCCCAGTCTGCCCAGGTCTACCTCACAAAGGCCCTGCTTGGGCATAATTGACTTCCGCAGATGGGTACCCAAACCACAAGTTAGTCAAGCTCAGTCAGGGGAGAACTCCGAAGTGAGCTGGGAGGCTCCTCTGGAGGTGAGATTGCAAGAGAAGCTTGAGCTAGAGAGCTGAGCAGGGAGCCTAGAGGGTTGGATCTCTGGAGGAAGGGTTCTCAATCTTTGTCTTTCTGAAGCTGCCCCCTGTCCCACATGCTATTAAACTCCAGAGCCCAGTAGGAGACAGGAGGACTCAGGGTTCTGGGCTGAGAAGCCAACAGGTATAGGTGTAGTTTGATTTCTATTGGGGGGGGGGGGTGGAGAAGCCAGTGAGGCTTGGGGAAGGAGTGTTACTTTCAGCCATTGACTCACCTCAGCAGGCCACCGACTCTGTCTGGGATGGGGGGAGAGTACAAACAAAAACTATAAATTAAAGGAGGGGTCACACATCTCAGAAAATCTGAAGAGCTCAAGGTACAGGCAGGGGGATAGTTCAGAGTGCAGGGCGGGCAGAGGTAGGGGCTGTGTGCCCAGAGAGCATTTCTGCAGTTGCTGCTCCCTGAGGGCTCTGCCTGCCCCAGAACTAGGTCTCTTTGCCCCAATGGCTCTTACTAGCTGCATGAGTAGTCACAGTAGGCTGGGAGCTGAGGAGCAGATGCAACCTTGAGCACCAGCAGAGGCAGGAGACTGGGAACCCTGCAGTTGTCTGCCGTGCACTGCCAGGCTCCTGTTTCATGCCTCTAACCTGGCCAGTGGACAGGGCCTCAGAAGCAGAGAGAGCAGGTGGTGAGGATGTGTGGAGATGCCCTGTGACTGCCCACTTTTGCACTTCAGTTTGAGGGGGGCAATGTCCCTGTGCCACCCCAACTCTGCCAATGGTCTCAAGGCTACAAGACCTTTGGAATGGGTGCTGGGGCTCAGGGCTTCAGCCCCATGGATCCTGGTTTCAGCTCTGTGGAACCCCATAGTCCCCATGAAAGGGCTCATGGACCACAAGGAGGCCATGGAACCACACTTGAGAACTGCTGCTCTGGGGAACCCACTAATATAAAAGAGGAACTTCTGGAGAAGATTACAGCTCTCTGGTAGGAGGCTGTCAGCAGGTATGCAAAAGGGTCTGATCTTAGCTAGGGGTCTCCCAAATACTGGCAAGAAGCCTGGCCTAGCAAGGATAACCTGCTAGCCTTGGGAAAGAGTTGCAATGGATGGCCTTCCATTGACTCCAGAGAAGGACATTATTCTAGTAAAAAGGCATAATCTGAGGGACACAGACTAGAAACAAGAGAACTCTTGGGCTATGTCTACACTAGGGTTTTTGCACAAAAACCTGCAGAGTGTCCACACCTCAAGCACATTTTTGCCCAAGAAAATCTCCAGTCAATCGACAGAACAGAGGGCTTTTTGCGGTGTAGGTATACCTCCTTCTACAAGGCATAACTCCTTTTTGTGCAAGAGTTCTTGCACAAAAAGGTGTGTGTGGACGCTCAACAGGGGTTTCTTGTGCAAAAAGAGCCTATAACAAAAAGCACGGGTGCTCTGATGGCCATTCACAGAATGTCCATCAGAACTTTCTTGCGCAAGAGCATCCATGCAGTGTGGACACTCTCTTGCGCAAAAGCACATCGCTTTTGCGATGTGCTTTTGAGATGTGGATGCGCTTTTGCGCAAGAAGTTTTTGTGGAAGAGATCTTCTGAAAAAAGCTTCTTCCACAAAACCCCTGCAGTGTAGACAGAGCCTTGGAGAAGAGCATCTGTGGAGACTAGCACTGGGCTCAGATAGGGACATGGTCCAAGACTGATTTAGTCACCCTGCTAGGATATTGGGGTGCTCTTTAACCTTTGGTTGTTTGGAGTTGTTGAAAGTATCTTCCCGTTTTATTTTTCCCTCACCCAGAGCAAGGCTCTCCTGCAACACTAGGCCTTCCTCAAGGGCGTGCAATAGTTCAGACTAGAATGACAGTCGGCAACATTTTTCATTATTTCAGACATCAATATCGTATCTGCCCAGAGATGCACTCCCTTAGCAGTGGCTTTTGTCTGACAGTGACTAAACTCATAACCTGACAATATGTGTGTGTTTAAAGTGGAAGTCAAATAATAAAATAAGACCTAACCATCCAGGAGCCATCCTAGAAAAGAGACTAGGGAATAACAATGTGTAAGCTTCAGAGGCAGTGTGGTACAACCCTCTTTACAGCCTTGTTTCAAAAGGTTGAATGTTCATAACCATTGGAAAAAGGTAGAGCACTAACACTGGTTTCCTCTGAAGATAAGCCCTGTCATTGGCCAATATGTGTGGCTGGCTGTGAATTAGACCCTTGGGGCTCTGCTCCACATAGAATCATAGAATACTAGGACTGGAAGGGACCTCGAGAGGTCATCGAGTCCAGTCCTCTGCCCTCATGGCAGGACCAAATACTGTCTAGACCATCCCTGATAGACATTTATCTAACCTACTCTTAAATATCTCCAGAGATGGAGATTCCACAACCTCCCTGGGCAATTTATTCCAGTGTTTGACTACCCTGACAGTGAGGAACTTTTTCCTAATGTCCAACCTAAACCTCCTTTGCTGCAGTTTAAGCCCATTGCTTCTTGTTCTATCCTCAGAAGCCAAGATGAACAAGTTTTCTCCCTCCTCCTTATGACACCCTTTTAGATACCTGAAAACTGTTATCATGTCCACCCTCAATCTTCTCTTTTCTAAACTAAACAAACCCAATTCTTTCAGCCTTCTTTCATAGGTCATGTTCTCTTTAATCATTCTTGTTGCTCTTCTCTGGACCCTCTCCAATTTCTCTACATCTTTCTTGAAATGCGGTGCCCAGAACTGGACACAATACTCCAACTGAGGCCTAACCATCGCAGAGTAGAGCGGAAGAATGACTTCTTGTGTCTTGCTCACAACACAGCTGTTAATGCATCCCAGAATCATGTTTGCTTTTTTTGCAACAGCATCAGACTGCTGACTCATATTCAGCTTGTGGTCCACTATAACCCCTAGATCCCTTTCTGCCGTACTCCTTCTTAGACAGTCGCTTCCCATTCTGTATGTGTGAAACTAATTGTTCCTTCCTAAGTGGAGCACTTTGCATTTGTCTTTATTAAACTTCATCCTGTTTACCTCAGACCATTTCTCCAATTTGTCCAGATCATTTTGAATTATGACCCTATCCTCCAGAGCAGTCGCAACCCCTCCCAGCTTGGTATCATCTGCAAACTTAATAAGCGTACTTTCTATGCCAATATCTAAATCGTTGATGAAGATATTGAACAGAGCCGGTCCCAAAACAGACCCCTGTGGAACCCCACTTGTTATACCTTTCCAGCAGGATTGTGAACTATTAATAACTACTCTCTGAGAACGGTTATCCAGCCAGTTATGCACCCACCTTATAGTAGCCCCATCTAAGTTGTATTTGCCTAGTTTATAGATAAGAATATCATGCGAGACCGTATCAAACGCCTTACTAAAGTCTAGGTATACCACATCCACCGCTTCTCCCTTATCCACAAGACTCGTTATCCTATCAAAGAAAGCTATTAGATTGGTTTGACACGATTTGTTCTTTACAAATCCATGCTGGCTGTTCCCTATCACCTTGCCACCTTCCAAGTGTTTATAGATGATTTCCTTAATTACTTGCTCCATTCTCTTCCCTGGCACAGAAGTTAAACTAACTGGTCTGTCGTTTCCTGGGTTGTTCTTATTTCCCTTTTTATAAATCGGCACTATATTTGCCCTTTTCCAGTCTTCTGGAATCTTTCTTGTCTCCCATGATTTTCCAAAGATGATAGCTAGAGGCTCAGATACCTCCTCTATCAGCTCCTTGAGTATTCTAGGATGCATTTCATCAGGCCCTGGTGACTTGCAGGCATCTAACTTTTCTAGGTGATTTTTAACTTGTTCTTTTTTTATTTTATCTTCTAAACCTACCCCCTTCCCACTAGCATTCACTATGTTCGGTATTCCTTCAGACTTCTCGGTGAAGACCGAAACAAAGAAGTCATTAAGCATCTCTGCCATTTCCAAGTTTCCTGTTACTGTTTCTCCCTCCTCACTGACCAGTGGGCCTACCCTGCCCTTGGTCTTCCTCTTGCTTCTAATGTATTTATAAAAAGTCTTCTTGTTTCCCTTTATTCCCGTAGCTAGTTTGAGCTCATTTTGTGCCTTTGCCTTTCTAATCTTGCCCTGCATTCCTGTGTTGTTTGCCTATATTCATCCTTTGTAATTTCTCCTACTTTCCATTTTTTATATGACTCCTTTTTTATTTTTAGATCATGCAAGATCTTGTGGTTAAGCCAAGGCGGTCTTTTGCCATATTTTCTATCTTTCCGACGCAGCGGAATAGCCTGCTTTTGGGCCCTTAATAATGTCCCTTTGAAAAACTGCCAACTCTCCTCAGTTGTTTTTCCTCTCAGTCTTGATTCCCATGGGACCTTACCTATCAACTCTCTGAGCTTACCAAAATCCGCCTTCCTGAAATCCATTGTCTCTATTTTGCTGTTCTCTCTTCTACCATTCCTTAGAATTGTGAACTCTATGATTTCATGATCACTTTCGCCCAAGCTGCCTTTCACTTTCAAATTCTCAACCAGTTCCTCCCTATTTGTTCGGATCAAATCTAGAACAGCTTCCCCCCGGTAGCTTTTTCAACCTTCTGAAATAAAAAGTTGTCTCCAATGCAGACCAAGAACTTATTGGATAGTCTGTGCTCTGCTGTATTATTTTCCCAACATATATCTGGATAGTTGAAGTCCCCCATCACCACCAAATCTTGGGCTTTGGATGATATTAGTTGTTTAAAAAAAGCCTCATCCACTTCTTCCACCTGGGTAGGTGGCCTGCAGTAGACTCCTAGCATGACATCACCCTTGTTTTTAACCCCTTTTAGCCTAACCCAGAGACTCTCAACACTTCCGTCTCCTATATCCATCTTCACCTCACTCCAAGTGTGTTCATTTTTAATATATAAGGCAACACCTCCTCCCTTTTTTCCCTGTCTATCCTTCCTGAGCAATCTGTACCCTTCCATACAAACATGCCAATCATTTGTATTATCCCACCAAGTTTCTGTGATGCCAACAATGTCATAATTGTACTTATTTATTAGCACTTCCAGTTCTTCCTGCTTATTACCCATACTTCTCACATTTGTATATAGGCATCTAAGATACTAATTTGACCTTGCCTCCCAGTTTTGCCCTGATCCTCCTTTCTCTCTGCCATTATAGCCCATGCTCCCTCCCATTTCCGACCCATCTCCCAGGTCTCTATGTTCTCCACTCACCCGTGGGCTTTGCTCACCTGTCCCCGTCGAACCTAGTTTAAAGCCCTCCTCACTAGGTTAGCCAGTCTGTGTCCAAATAGGGTCTTCCCCCTCCTCGAAAGGTGAATGCCATCTCTGCCTAGCAGTCCTTCTTGGAATAGCATCCCGTGGTCGAGGAAGCCAAAGCCCTCCTGGTGACACCATCTTCGCAGCCAGGCATTCACCTCCAGGATGCACCTGTCTCTGCCTGGGCCCCTACCTTTGACAGGAAGGATCGAAGAGAATATCACCCGTACTCCCAGAGCCCTGTAGTCACTCTTAATCCGCTCAGTGTCACACCTTGCAGTATCACATGTGGGGCAAAGATGCGGGGATAACAAATAGTGAATCTGTATGCTCAGTACTCAGCAGAACTGCACATTGTGGAGATACATCAATTCAGAGAGGTATTTCAGGGATGCAGTCTGGGGATTTGTAGCTACACATTTACTTGCAAACACCTTCTTTACTCTCCAGATGTGTGTAGCAGTGGCCCATGGCACCTGACTTGAGTAAAAGCTTCTCTTGCACACACTTCTAAAGAGAGCTTATGAGGGATTTATGTTAGCAAGTGATGTTCCAGAGCTGTTCATTTATATTTACATTATGGGTGTGGAATTGGGGGAGGAAAATCAAGCACTTGCCTGTCTGAACAGTTTGCTAGGAGGTAACGTTTTGCTCTCTGCCTTTTTTATCCAATGCATATCTATCTACTGCTTTTCTGTCAGAGAGACTGACACAAATGGTTCAGTGAAAAGCAAAGCACACAGTTATTAGGTCATTTAAGGAATTTTGGGCCCCTGTGCAAAGTGGAGGGTGTCCCCTTCTTTAAAGTGCTCCTGCCTGATCCATATCACACCTCACACAAATCCCAACAACCCTCCACCAGCCTTCTCCCAATCTGACACCCTGACCATCCCAGGAAACACATTCAACTCACTGCAGTCCCCAACATCACCTACTCACCTCCTATATTCTGGTCCCCAACCCTGCAATGTTCCTCACTCATCACCATCTTCCCACTCATTCCAGTAACTCTTCCCAGTCCTCTCACCCCCTGCCCTTGGGTCCTTCCTGGATATTTCACCAACACATGGCTCAGCACCCTCCTCCCATTCCACAGTAGAGTGACTTCTTCAGATGGTGGCTGCCTATCTGTGCTTGCTCCCATTGCCCACCTTGCATCCACAAGGCCCCACACTGCTCAGGTTCGAACGCATGACCAGGCCACATAAGAGTGGCATTGTGACATGGTGCATGGGGTTGCAGCACTGCTCAAGTTTCCCTCTGCCACAACAGAAGGGCAGTGGTGTTGCCACTGGGTGTCCAGGTTCACAGCACTACTCATTTTTTTGGTCTCCCACCAGTAGTTGGGCATTCATCTGAGAGAGGAGTTCTGTGCAAGTGCACCAGTGCACATACCAGGTCTACAATAATCTCTGCTTTCCTGTCTTTGGGCCATTTGGGCATAGCCATGTGACAGCAGTGGTTAGGGTTGCCAGATGGTCTCCCAAAAAATACCGGACACCCGGTATTTTTTTTTGGTCAAGCAAAAAAAAGGGGGGGAACGCGGGATAAGCAGCGATCGCAACCCCTCCTCCCAGCTGGGACTCCCAGGCTGGGAGGCGGGGTCACGATCAGTGCTGGGAGCCTATGATTGCGCAGAAGCCTTGCGGGGGCGGACTCCCAGCCACTCCCCCCGCCCCCACCAGGCTTCTGATGCGACCAGAGGCACCCAGCAGCGATTGCAGCCTTGCCTCCCAGCTGGGAGGCAGGGCCACGAATGCTGCTGGGAGCCTGTGATTGCGCAGAAGCTTGGCGGTGGCGGGGCCACCCACGTCAGGCTTTCGTCCAGTGCCCAGCCGGAAAAATCAGAGAATACCGGACATTACACGTGTCCGGTATTGTCTGATTTTTTTTACTGGGCAGAGGGCTCAAATACCGGACTGTCCGGTAGGATACCGGACACCTGGCAACCCTAGCAGTCGTAGACGGTGATATCAGCAAGGCTTCCTCACACCCTCTGGTAAGTGGTTGCAGAGCAATGCTGGAATCCTGAAGGTGGCTGCTGCTATAAGTCAGGGGTGGGCAATAATTTTTAGTGGGGGCTCATGCCAAGATTTTGGAAAGTGGTCAAGAGCTGCACTTTTCTGTGGAGGAGGTGCAGGGTCTAGGATGGAAGTTGGGTGCAGAAGGGTGCACAGGGTAAGGGACTGGACTGCAGGAGATGGTGTGAGGTTTGGGTGAAGGGGGGGTTGTGACATGGGTCAGGGAGGGAGTATGGGTGCAGGGGAGAGGATTCTGGCCTGGGGGAGAGGCTCTAGAAGTGGGTGCGAAGTCTGGGAGGGAATTTTGACCTGGGAGAAGGAGAAAAGGGATTGCAGACTGCAGAGGGTTTGGGTGGTGACTTGGGGTAGGGGAATGGGGTGCAGGGTCTGGAAAGGAGTATGGGTGCAGGAGAGGATTCTGGCCTGGGGGAGGAGTGTAGAAGGGCTTACAGAGTCTGGGAGGAAGTTGTGACCTGGGGCAGGGGTAGGGTGCAGAGGGTTTGGATAGTGACCTGGGGAGGGAGTAGGGTGCAGGAGGAGATGGGGTGCCAGACACAGCCTCTGGCTGGGAGGCACTTACCTAAGAATCTTCCAGCCAGATGCCCTGCAGCACCCCCAAAACAGGCTGGGCTCCCTGCCTGCTATAGCCCCAGACCTCTTGAAAATGTAGCCTGCTCTCTCCATGTGGCTCTCGGCTGTGGGAGCAGGGAGAAGTCTGTGCTGTCCCCATCCCCCAGGCCAATCTCTCAGGTCCTATTGGCTGTTTGTTTCTGGCTAGTAGGAGCTGAGGATTGGGAGATCACAGGAAGCCTCACCCTCCCTCCAGAGCAGAGAGCCACATGGAGCAGCCCTGCACTTAGAACAGTGGCAGCTGTGTCCCAGAGGGTCTCAGCAGGGTGGTTCATAGACCAGACCCAGTGGCTTGGTGGGTCGGATGCGGCCCGCAAGAGGTATCTTGCTCACTCCTGCTATAAGTGTTCTCTCACAGGATGAGGAAAGTAGCTAAAATGAGGAATGTGATATTCTGGAATCCCTGCTTGGACCATGGAACTGAGCCACTGGATGTGGAAAGTGAAGACCTCCTTGGTACGCTTTTTAAATGGCCAGGCTTTTTGCCTTCCAAGTCCATGACTTACTATGAATTACTGTAAATGCAGGGGAATATTTTCATGGCTTATGTCTACTTAGCAAGAAACAAGTAAACATTTTGTTGTGTGAGGTAACAGAAGCAGAAAAAGTAGGGTTATAAAGAGACACCCATTAATAGGACTGGGCTTACTAGAAAGTGTCTTCCCATTTCATTGTATAAGAGGAACGTGAATGGCAAAGGCACAAAATAGTAGCATTGTGACAGGAGAGGGGGAGAATTTTACACTTTGACTAGTTCCAAAAAAGGTTGAAATCAATCCTTGGTCACAGATAATGTTAAACAAAGTTTATACAAACAAAGGCATTAGTAGTGTCTGGCTCATTTTGTTTGATTCACAATCAGTGCACATTGCTGCTTTTAGGGTTTTATGCTCGTTTATTTGCTATGACAGTTGTTGCCCCAGTTCTTTCTGCCAAGAGCTGTGATTATTTGTCATTAAAAAAATTAGGAGGTGGTCAAAATGAAAAGAGCTAAAAGTCATTGTTTTATCACCACTTTTTTTTTTAATCAGTGCAAACCACAACAATTATCTGTGCTCTGTGATGACAATTCTGAATCTAAGCATTGGGAAAATCAAAACATTCCTATGCAAACCTAACCAACTCTCCACATTTAAAAAAATTGTGGGAGTGTTTTGTTTTCACCCAGAATGGATGTGCAGGTGTCAGGCACCTCACTATAACTTCTAGAGCAATTAGACATGCTGCAGCTAAGTTCTTGTTTTTGCTGAGTTTCTGCTCTTTTTCCACCCTCCCAAGCAGCCTTAGATTTCACGTTTTAGCTCTCAATATCCCCGCAGAGAAGCTTGTTCAATTGTACTTATCACTGATTGCATCCACCCACTTAATCATGTACAAGTCTAACTGTGAAGTCACAGACGATGATTTTTTGGAACTATGAAAGTTGTGATAAAATTCCTCATCCTGATCATCACCTGATGGGTAAAACATGTTGCTTTGCAGCCATGCTAAACAAAATCTGTAGAATCTACAGTGGCAACATTTGTACCATATTACATTCACCAGCTCATATAAAACAGTTATCTTTGTAACTGGATTTGCTGGGATCAAAGAATCCAAGTAAGCTTTGGGCAGTAGAAATCCTCCAGAAAACTGTTTTGGATTTTGCTTTGCATTATGTACCTGTATTGGTATAACTATGTTGCTCAGGATTGTGAAGAATCCACATCTGAGAGTGGCATAGTTATAAACAACCTGACCCCCTCAAGAGATAGCAGGAGAGCTTCATAGCTCTTGGGGAGAAGAATTGACTACTCCAGCAGGAGAGCGCTCTTCCATTGGTATAGAGCATCTTCGTCAAAGCACTACATTGGCACAGTTACAGCAATATACAGTAAGGGCTGATGTGCCCTAACAAGGGGTTAAGTCAGGGCAGGTCTACTCTGATGCAGCTCTGTCACTGTCGCCCTTCTGGTGAAGACACTTTAAGCCTTTGGGAGAGCTCTCCCAATGGTTAACACCACCACTTGCGTGAAAGGTGGTAGCTAGGTCTATGGGAGAAGTTCTCCCACCAACATAATGCTCTCTCTGCCAGTGCTTAGGTCAGTATAACTACTTCGCTCTGGGATGTGAATCTGAATCGTTAACACTGCTGAGCAACAAAAAAAATGACATAAAAGGCCAAACACCAGGTACTTAAGGGTACTTACAAGCCTATCAGCTTCATTTAGCATGGAAACTAATTGACTATTCTTTTCCAATGTTTTTCTCTTTTCCTTTCCCTCCCCATCCCCTCTCTTTCTCTGCTATTTATTTAGAATGTGGACCCTTTAAACTCCATTCCTCTGAAGAAGTGGGTTGTGCCCACAAAATCTCATGATACCATTTACATTTTTTGTTAGTCTCTAAGGTGCTGCAGGACTATTCCTTAGGTTTTTTCTATTGCAGACTAACACTACTACCCCTCTGAAATTTCTGAACAACATAGTTATACGAAAGTAATTTTGTAGTGTAAACCAGGGCCGACTGAGTCTTGAGTTGTTTTAGATGTCTACAGGAACCAAAGTCAGTGGCTTTACATAACCCAATTTCACTGGTACTTAGACAATACAGATTTCAATTCCTTTTAAGTTTTACTTCCACTGTGCCCTGATCAAAAGGCTGGCTGAAGGGGGTAGGGAAAATTAAACAAAGAACTTTAGCATAGATAATCCACAACCATGAGGCTGAGAGAGACACAGAATAGCAGGGTCGGGAAGCAGACTCCTCCATTTCTGTGGACCAAGATTCTGTCCGGGGTGGGATAGGCCTGCCTAAACTTTGAAGGAAATGCTAAGTTTTAAGTAAAATCAGGGGTGAAAGTAACTTAAATTTCTTTCAGGTACTGTTCTATTGTAATCTACCCCATCCCTCTGGGGACCGGGGGGGGGGGGTGTATATTCTTAGGAGGCATTTTAAAAAAAAATGTCTACTGTAAATTGTGCATCTGACATGACTAATAAGGCTCCCAATCTCAGTTTATACACCAAATATAAAACCCCTTTATTTCAGTAAGAAGATTCACCTTTACCATCTATGACTGAGGCCCAGACAGTATAGTTATATCACATCAGACCAGAAATAAATCTATTCTGCTAAAGGGGTTTTGTATTTTGGGGAAATGTAATTTGAGTGCGGCAGAATATTCAGAAAGCCCTAAAACAATTTTTATAAAAGAAGTTACACATGCAGATAGTCACTCAGAGAGGGAGAAATAAGGAGCAGAGGACTATGTGGGGAGGGACTGGGGCTGCAGTGAGGGAAGAGGGATGAGATATAAGAGAAAAGAGAACAGTTGTGGGCATAGGTTGAGGAAGGGAAACATGGAGGCCAGACATGAAAACTTGGATCAGGTGCACTGTCAGCCTCATCTCCACCCTTGATCTGGCATCTGGGGGAGGGAGAGGCTAGGGCCAAGGAGCTGTGGGCTGTCTGTGTGGGGGCACGGCTTCAGGGAAACCCTCTTGCAAATAGCTCCTTAATGGGCTATTTAAATAGCCCATTAACAGCTCTTTAAAATAGCTCCCCCCTTCAAATACCCCTTTCTTCCTCTCCCCCCCCCCCCCCCCCCCCGCTGTCTTTTGCCACAGTTTAGGCAGCTCTTGCTGGAGCTGCACATCGGGGCGTACTCCCTTATTGTCATCAGAATAAGATGTGTGTTGGCCCTTTTAACCCATTTTTCTCTGAAATTCAGAGAGAATAGGTGCACCTGACAGATCTAAGAAGGTTTAAAGGTACTTGAATCCTGCATCAGTGGTAAACAGGGAGTGAAATAAAACTAACAAAATAACTGATTCTGAAGCCAAGCTCTGGGTAAGCTCAAACTTGTTTCTATCACTAACAGAACTTGGTCCAATAAAAGAGAGACAAGGCAGGTGAGGTAACACTAATATCTTGGGACCAACACAGCCACAACAATACTGCATAAAACAAAAATATAGCAGTCCTGAACTGACATTTCCCCAGATCTCTGGTTTGAGTTTCATTTAAAAAAATACAAGCTCTACTCTACATCTAGAGCTCAAGTTTGTGTATCTGACCCTGGCTTGTCCAATATGAATACATCATTCATTTCATTGTGTGTCTAAATAAAAACATTCAAGAGCCAAAGTAACTTCCCTCAGAGTGAGGAAGCTATTGACCTTCTAATGGACTGTACTTTACAAGAAAAACTTAACAAATCATCTGGTAGCACTTTAAAGAATAACAAAACATGTAGATCAGTGGTCCCCAACCTTTGGGGCTGCCGGGCGCCCGGGGCAGGGGCCGCGCATGTGCCGGGGGCGCAAGAATGGCTCGGGCCAGCCCTGGTCACTAGGCGGGCGCACATAAATGCCCCGGTGAGCGCCCTGGCGCCCACAGGCACTGCATTGGGGACCACTGATGTAGAGTGTATCATGAGCTTTCGTGGGTACAACCCACTTCTTCAGATGACCCGATTTGTTGTTTAAGTTTTTCCTGGTACAGACTAACTCAGCTACCCCTCTGAAGCTTTTGTACTTTACAAGGGCATCTGTGCAGATTATGAAGGCCCTAATTAGTTTTAATGAGAAAAGGATGTGCAACTGTAACAGTTTCGGTCCTTTGTGCAAGTGCCCCTTGGTGACTGAAGGGAGTCTTGCAATATTTACTTGCCTGTCTGCAGGCGAGTCAATGTTCAGTCCGTGGCTGGGGTTCAGGCCTCTTCTTTAGCCCCCTTGCTCAGGTGTGGGTTGCAAGGATGTTGGGAGGGGACGAGGGGGGAACCTGGGCCTGCCCACCTGTGACAACGTGTTGGGGTTCCTCCGATCCTGCAGCACCATAGCAGCAAGAAAAGACTCTACCAGCCAGTATAATAGAGAGAGTTTATTGCTTCTCCCGGATACAGCACAGCATAGACATGATGTGTCTACAGGAGTCTGGGCCAGGATGCCTCAGACCCCTTGAGATAGGGTCCCTGGGCCCCTAGATTCCAGTCCCCGCCTCAGGGTTCCTCATGATTCCAGCCCCAGACTGCTCCTTCCCCCAACACCCACTTCCTAGTTCCCTCGCTGCCCTCAACCGGTCAGACCAGTTGGGTCTTAGGCAGCCCACCTGCTGGGCGGTGCTCCAGACACCGGCCAGTAGGGGTCACCCACAGCCCACAGCCCAAGCATAGCGACCAGCAAGGTACTGACACTACATCACAACACTCCTCTGGGTCCTGGCCCAGGGACCCTATACACAGCAGTTACCTGCCAGGTTTCAAAGTCCATAATTGCAGTCACGTCCCTGGGCCACTTCCCTGGGATGCTACTTCATCCAGCCTTTCTCTAGGGCCATATTGCTGAATTCCTCTTCTCTGGGATTCTTCAGGGTGTCATTGGCTAGCCTTTAGCCACAGGATCTAACTCTGCTCAATCACAAGGCCCAGTTCCCACTCAGAGCTGTCAAAGGTGCCAGTGTTCCCCAGTTAGCCCAGAGGTCTGCCTGGGTTGAGCTCCAAGAAGGAGATGGCAGACCTTACCTAGCAGCTCCTTATATAGTAGCCTGCTGCATCCTGATTGGCTGCAGTGAAGGCTGCCCCTCTACCCTGCTCGGAGGACCTCTCCACTGCTCCTGCTGCTGGCCAGGGTGCTGAAAGGCCTCCAGCGGGGAGGTCGATCTTTGTCTACCCCATCACAGCAACCAACGTGAAGGACTCCCCATTTCACATGATCAAGTTCTGTGAAACAGCTCAACACCATGGCTACGTCTACACTGGGGCTGTGTCTAGACTGGCATGATTTTCTGCAAATGCTTTTAACGGAAAAGTTTTTCCATTAAAAGCATTTGCGGAAAAGAGCGTCTAGATTGGCATGGACGCTTTTGCGCAAAAGCACTTTTTGCGGAAAAGCGTCCGTGCCAATCTAGACGCGGTTTTGCGCAAGAAAGCCCCGATCGCCATTTTCGCCATCAGGGCTTTTTTGCACAAAACGGTTCTCAGTTGTCTACACTGGCCCTCTTGCGCAAAAGCATTTGTGCAAGAGGGCTTTTTCCCGAATGGGAGAGTCATTGTGTTTGCGCAAGAACACTGATGATCATACATTAGATCGTCAGTGTTCTTGTGCAAATTCAAGTGGCCAGTGTAGACAGCTGGCAAGTTTTTCCGCAAAAGCAGCTGCTTTTGCGGAAAAACTCGCCAGTCTAGACTCAGCCTGGCAGTTTCTTGCGCAAGAACTCTTTTGCGGAAGAGTTCTTGTGCAAAAACTCTTCCACAAGAGAGCGTCTACACTGCCATGTGCTTTTCCGCAAGAGATGTGCTTTTGCACAAGAGCATCCATGGCAGTGTAGACGCTCTCTTTCGCAAGAAAGCTCTGATGGCCATTTTAACCATAGGGGCTTCTTGCGCAAGAAATTCATGTTGCCTGTCTACACTGCCCTGTTCTGGAAGAGCTCTTGCACAAGAGGGCTTATTCCTCGTGGGGAGAGGAATAACTCTTCCGGAAGAAGCCCTGTTTTACAACGCTATACTGTAAATTTACTTCTGGAAGAATGCTCGTGCAGTGTAGACAGCCGGCAAGTTTTTGCGGAAGAACAGCTGTTCTTCCGCAAGAAGCTGCCAGTGTAGACATAGCCCATTAGTTTTGCCTGCATGCATTACTAAAGTGCCACATTTTAATAGCAAGTTTTCAAAGCTGGCACAAATTCCTGAAGAGAATAGAAATTACTGGTATCGTTCATGTTCATTCTTTCACATGCAACAGAAGCAATCATGGAAAACCCCTTAACTGACTTGAAGATGCTCACTTACCCTTGATGCGACCTAAAGGAATCATGGGACACAGACTAAAGGACTGACAGTTTGAGACTGAGACAAAAACAAATCAAGACCCTAATCCTTCCATGAGCTTGGATGGGCAGACCTCACCATCTTTGCTATGAAAATAACCTACAAACTTTATTCATACTGCTATGTATATTGATCTCTTAACCACATATCACTCTTTCTTTTTTCTTTTTATTAATAAATCTTAGATACAGTTAATAAGAATTGGCTGTAAGCATGTATTTGGGTGAGATCTGAAATATTCATTTATTCGGTGGCAATTTCTTCGGATTGTTAGAACTTTATATATGGTGTATAAGGATTTTAGTAATCTCTCACTATATTAGAACTGGCTGTATGGGTGGGAAGCAAAGGCTGGATTAATGAAAGGGGACTATATTTTAGCTTCTTGGTAACCAGTGTGGTGTTACAGAAGCTGTTGGGTTGAATGTGAATCTAATTATAGGATAAGCCACTACTTTGGAGGGATTGTTTGCTCTAGTCCTTGCACTTTGTCCCGAGTATAGCATTATCAGTGTGGCACATCCAGGCACCATGATCACAAGGGGACAGTAACTATCTAGCAGCTTAGAAAATAAAGAAATGTGTCTTCTCTCCTCAAGGGAGGTGGATAGGTATCAATCTAAGCCCTCTAAGGGCTCGCTCACAGGAAGTGGCTAGCAAGAAGTGCTACTTGGTGCCACACTTTTTCTTCCCCCTGCATGTTCTAAATTTGGCAGAAAGAGTTATGCTTTTCTCAGGTTGCCTACGACTACACCTGAAATAATCATAAATAGGTGAAATGGATAAATGTGTTGAGTCTACAGTTCAATATATTTCATTCTGTATGTGCCAACCATTTATAACAAGATGTGATCATTTACCAGTCAAGAATCTCATGTGGTGTACTTAATATTTGTAAAGTTGATATTGATTTGTAGGCTCATACAGACTTTTTAAAATTAAGTTTAAATTACTTGAGCCAGAACGGTTTTGGACAAATGTGTTTGGAACTGTTGATCTGACTAGCCTGATGCTCACACTCCATTTAAATGGATAGGGGAAGGTCATCTATGTTGTTGCTATATTGATTAAGTATACTTGGCTACTGAGTAGAAAAGCAGTGCATTGATTTAGAACAGAAATAGAAGGCTTGAATTTTTTTTTATTTATTATTATTTTTTAAATTTAAAGCAAATAGAATCTCTTTTAATTAACAAATTCTAAATAACCTGAAACTGAGTTTTTAGTTCTCCTCTTGACACTATTTGCACCTATATGACCCCAGCAATGCCGAAGTTAAAAAAAAAAAGTTAATCAGAGCAGAATTTGGTTCTAGACTTTAATCTAGGAGTAGTAAATCTGCAATGTATTAAGCCATATCCTACCTATCCTGGTGAAACTCTTTTGAAGAAAATAAAGATACACCATGGATGAACATGACCCTGTTATCCCTTATCTGATTCTGACTCCTAGTTTGCTTGTTGGTTAATGATGTCCTATAACTTTCTATGTGCTTGCTCATATGCCCCTTCTCCACTCCCCTCCCTGAGTAATAAACACTATAGCTATATAAAGTTATTATGAAACTCATGTGGTTTTCAAGATTGGAATGAACGCGGCCATATTTTGCAGTTTGTTTGCTTAGTTTGGCACTAAACTTGAATAAAAATGTTCAAGCAAGGTGGGGAGGAGTGAATAGTCGACTATCCTGTCAACTATCGAATAAGCATTTGCTGGCCCTGAACATACTTCATGGTGGGCCTTGCGAGCCTCCAGGAATAAAATTTATCCAATAATAATCTGGATCTAACTCCAGAACAACAATTATAAATAATATACATCTAATTGATTAAATTAGAATAAACACACCTTTACTTAACAACTTAAAGAAACAGGCTTTAACAGATTAATAGTAAATACAATCAATTATCAAAGTACACAGAAATAAAATAAACTTATCTAACTGGCATTTACCCTGCCACCATTTATCCCTCACCCAGAGTGTGCACTCCTCTGGATCTCAGAGTCCCAGACGTTTGCGTGGGTGTGCTTGAAGGTCTGCAGCTGGAGTTGAGACAGCACTGTGCAGGTTCTGTGTGTGTCAGTCCAAGCTAGGGATGTTAAGGACTTGCAACACACTAACTATTCATATAGAGGAGCCCTAAGATTCCATATAGCTGGAGTGACCAAACTTATTGAGTGGCCAACCTACACAGAACAGTCTTCAGAAGTTTGAAAGCCAGGGTGCACTGGCAAGGTATTGGGGCTTCGGCCCCTTGGGAAGCATTGCCAGAGCTTGGGGTTTCAGCCCTGCTACAGATGAAGCCCCAAGCCCTGGCAGGAGCACCTCCCCCACACTTACTGCAGCAGCGTGAAGTTGAGTGCCCCATCCTGCATCCCCAATCCCTGCATTGCTCGGGGAAGTGGAGCAGGCCAGAGCCAGGCCAAGTGCTTTCCATTGCTGTGGTGAAGCAGA
Source organism: Pelochelys cantorii (assembly GCA_032595735.1). Lineage (NCBI taxonomy): Eukaryota > Metazoa > Chordata > Testudines > Trionychidae > Pelochelys > Pelochelys cantorii. Next base: position 71,445,764 of record CM064329.1, read on the forward strand.
GCACAGAAGGCTGGATTGTGGGTGGCAGAACAGGCTTCTGGGACACTCTGGCCCCCGCCGGCACACTGAGTAATGGGGAGAGGGGCCCCAACCCATGTTGCTGCCCTGCACCAGGCCCTCCAGGTTATTCCCCAGGCTGCCTTGGCTCCGCGGTTCCCATCCATAGGACAGTTGAGGAGGCCGCCATTAGTCCCCTGGAAGTGCAGGACCTGGGATGGCTACCCTGAACTGTCCTATGGATGGGACAGCTCTGATGGTAACATCTAAGAGGGGAGTTTTCTGCAGTGCAGAAACCCGGAAACATGAAGCCTTCTGGAGTCCTGGATTTTACAGACACAAACCTAATGCAGTGGTAAGCATAAGGAGGGAGAAGTTCAAGCTGTTCACAGACCTGGCCATCTAGGATGACAAAACTCTTATTTAACTTACTGGGAAACAAGGCAGAGAAGTCAGCAATACGCTAATGCTCACTCCTGCCTCAAGTCTCACCGCAGTGGTAACAATCCTGGAGATGTATCATTTCCCAAACAGAATGAAACTGTGGAGTGACACAGATTTTTCACTAGAGACCAATCTGAAAGGGAGGGGATGGACTCCTGTGATATAGACTTACATGCACTGGCTGCTGCTACATGCACTTTTGGATTCTTGACAGTCTCCATAATTCAAGACAGCATAGTCTGTGGCACTTAAAGCCACGAGCAGCAGGGGCAGCTGCTCCAGGTAGACAATCTCACATTAGACAGATGCTTAGTGATGAGGCATGCAGCAGAGGAAGGATGAAAACCACAGGAGGCACATACATCTCCACAAGTACATCATGAAAGGAGCAGTAGGGATGTTAAATTTAGATTAATTAACAAATCAAATAGTCGATGGGATTTCCATTGACTATTTGATTAGTCTATAAGGGTGCCTCCACCTTTGAACTGCAGCAAGAGCCATGCCAGGCTACAGTTCAAAACCAGAAGCCCCAGAGGGAGCTCAGGGCTTCCTTTTGAAATGTACAAGGAAGGCTCAGGCACAGAAGGGAATGCCGGGCTAGCAGGGGAGTTCCCCACTGGCCCCATGCTCCCTGTGGGGCTTCTGCTTTAGAAATGTACAAGAGCCCCGTTGGAGTCTTGTATATTTCAAAAGCAGAATCACAGCAGAAGTGGTGCAAGCGGAGACTGCTTCAGTCCCCGCTCACGCCGTTTCCTGCTGTGCCACTATCCCTCCTGCCCCCAGAGGAGATGGTGCTGGGGGGAACCAGCTTTTAAGTTGACTCCCTCAGCACTGGCTCCTACTTCATCCCTACCCCCTTGCTGCCTCTCTCTGATAGAGGTAGCAAGGTGGGAGAAGCGCTTCTGTTTACCAGATAGTTGACTAGTCACTTACAGCAAGTGACAGCCCTAGGGAGCAGGTCTGTCACTTGTAGTTCTGGTGACCTATGCAGCCCCCACGGGAGTGGGGCTGTTCTGTGAGGTTGCTGGCCCCTCTGCAGGATTTGTGTGCGCTCAGGACGTGGGGCTGCAGGGGCAGGAGCTGTGGGGGGAGGAACATGGTGCAGGGGCAAGAAGGGGTGGGTGGAGGAGTAGGGGCAGAGGTTTGGGGAAGAGGAGGAATAGGGGAAGGGAAGGGTGGAGCAGGCATGAAAGGGGGCCGAGTGGGGGAGGAGGGTTGTCCCACGAGCCGCAGCCCCCTAGGAACAGTCTACAGCCCACACAAGGCTGGTGGGAGGATGAAGCTAGCTACATATGTAGCTGCACAGGCCATCACAAAATTTGGGGGAATTTGGTGCCCCGAATTTATGATGTCCTACAGAACTGTGTATTTTGTATATTGGTAGGGATGGCCTTGTCAGGGAGACAACAGAGTGGTTAGAAATTATGTTCTCAAAGCCATGGAGTTAAGGCAGGTAACCAAAATGTGACATGTATGAAGATAAGAACATAAGTATGGCCATACTGAATCAGATCAATGGTCCCTCTAGCCCAGTATCCTGTCTTATGATAATGGACAGTACCAGAAGCTTCAGAGGGAATGAACAGAACAGGGCAATTATTGAGTGATGCATCCCCTGTTTGCCAGAAACTGAGAGTGGACATCAGATATTTAGGGACACCCAGAGTATGGGGTTGCATCCATGATCATCTTGGCTAACAGCCAGTAATGATCCTATCCTCCAAGATTATTAATAGCACAACTTTTAAATTATAGTCTAGACAAGGTCACAATTACTTTGGATATTATGGGAGAAAATGTGAAGTCCATGTCTAGAATGAAATTTTCAAAAGCACATAAGTTCCATCTTTAAAAGTGATTTAGAACCCTAAAGCTATCTAAGATCCAATGGAATTTAGGCTCTACATCATGCTGGTACTTTAGAAAATGTTAGCCCTAGTCTAAAAATCATAGCCTCCTTTTTCTAAGAATGATGTCTTAGGCAAGGCTTCTGTGATTCTGAAACATCAAGATTTAGAATTCCCTAATCCTATTTGTCTGTTGCCTCTCCTGGAAAAATTAAAGGCCCCAGAGGTTTCTTCAGAACCTCTTCCAGGTTGTGCTAGGTTCTCAGCCATTTAAAAAAAAAAAAAGCCATGTAACTTGAATTGGTTAGTTGTGACTGGCCACCCCCACTGAATTTTAAATACTACGTTTTGAATAGGCACAGCATGCAAACTATGACTAATCCACATGGGCGAAAATCTAAAATATTTCATTTAAAAATATGTGTAAATTGAATGAATGATCTGTTTGTGAACATTCCCTGAGCAGAAAGAGGCTACATTTACTACGATGTATCAGCTCATCTCTCTAGTTGCTATCAGATTAGTTATTGCTACAAACAAACAAAATCAATAAGTAAGTAAACAGAGTCTCTAAAAGCTCTGTGTTTATATTTGTGAAGCAGAATCATTAGAGGTAACTCTAGAAGGGTGTGTATGTGGGTGAAAGGAAGAGAAAGAGATTATTTTGTTGCTATTTGTTCTTCAACGTGACATTCTGTTTCCTGGCAAAATGAACTGAATGAAAGATATCTCTTCATCTTTAGTAAGTTAGCAGCAGTCTGAGAGCAATAAATGCATTATTGTTATTTTTAATTGGCCATATTTGGAGACAATAACAATATAAGCATGGCTCTCCCTGACTTAGGAACATCTGCACATACAAACAAAAGCTCGCCTGCAGCCTCAGGCAGGGTTGTCCTTAAGATATATGGGGCCCTACACAGTACTATTAAACTACTTCCCCTATTTCCAAAGGCAGTCTGGGGAAGGAGGGGATGTCATTTTATAATCTTCAGCAACACACTAATGAAATATTTGTAAAGCAAATTTTAAACTATGGTCCTGCAGATTAACACAATAAATCCAGAAACTGACAGTAAATACCTAGGGTTTGCAAATGTCTGTTAAATGGCTCCTTTACCACTTGAATGGCTTTTTCCAAGGTTCAGTGTTCTGTTAATAGGTCTGGCAGGCTTTTTCAGTTAACTAGATCCTCTCTGAAGTAAGCTAAGTCACAGAACAGGGATAGGAAAAGGTGGGTGGACATTAAGACCCAGTGGTATCCCAAATTTTCAGATGCCATATGCAACTGAATATGAGTAAGAATGGACCTGGCCTCAGGGGAGCAGGCAAGAGGCACAGATGGTGGTGAGCAGCACAAGTGCTGGCCAGAGGACTGTGAAGGACAGGGGGCAGTTGTGCAGCCACTGACTGGAGAGAAGCAGCGCTCTGAAGGGGAATCTGCTGCTTCTTTCCAGCTGCCAGCCGCACAACTGCTCCCAGCTCATCTGAAGTCCTCTGACCCGTGTTTGCAATGCTTGCCACCTATTGGTGAGAGTGGGCTGGGTGCAGTCCACTGGGGGGATGCCTGGGGGATGAAGCTGGCTGCAAGAGCCAGCACAGAGGCTGTGGGGAGGGGTGGAGAGGTGGCCAGGGGATGCCCAGAAGTCCCCGTCTGAATCTCCACCTACCTCCTCTAATTAAACCTGCCTTTCCTCAAGCACCAGCATTCCAGATAAAGTAAAAAACTACTTCTACTATTTTTCATTGCAAATATAGAGTATTTCAGCTACATTATGTGTTAAATAGGTTTTTGTGAGTTAGCCTGGGAACCTAACTCCCATTTATAACATTGTTTTTATGGGAAAATACATTCCAAGTTCCAAACAACCAACATACAAATGAACTTTTTGAACACAACCCATATGTAAGTTGGGGACTTCCTGTAAAACCATTCTAGTTCCTCTGATTGATTGCAGATGGGAATGTTAAATTAATATTAATTCAATGGCTTTGAGGTATTTTATTGCAGAGCGGAAAAGGAAAAATGACAGGCCACAATGAAGTAATAAATTAAAAATGGTAAGGCCCCATCTGTACAGATCTAATGTTTTGAGTCCATGACTGTGGGAGCGGAAAGTGCTCCTTTGCATCTAGCATGTAAAGACCACAGAGTGTAGCAACAATCTGCATATTATTCGGTGTAACAGTTTGTCTCCTGCTCCTTCTCTTTTCTAGGGTGAAGCAGGGTAAGTGATTTCATCTCTTCTGAAGGAGCATTTTACTTCCATCTGTGAGCCTGGGACGAGAGTGGAAAGGGCAGAGTTGTACCTTTTCCTACTCTTTGCCTCTCAGTTGCTCACAGCCGGAATAATAAACCATTTTCCTCACAGTCTGAGCAGAGGAGCCCAGTAGTCTTACTTCCCTGTGTAGACAAATCTGAGCTTTTACAATTTAGGTCTATGGCAGTGGGCTGTTTGAAGGATAGAGGAGTACCCTTAACTCTGAACGCCTGCGTTTTTAATGATTTACTTCTTTACTTTTATTCATAGGGTGAACCCTCTTCAAGCCCCCTGTAGCATAATGACCTTCCAGCTTCCTTCTGGGAGAAGTGGGCTGGACGTGAAATGTTCTGGAACCGGGCAACACTGTTCCTCAATCAGGGCTGATGGTCTCAATGGAGAGATATTAAGTGTTGTTTTTCCCATACAGTGTTTGTGGAATGCAGTTTCAAAGCACTGCAGAAGTCTTAGCTAGATGACTGCCGTTATCACTATAATTAAGCGTGGTCTAATTTGATTTTTTTTATAATTCAGACAAATAATATCAACATTAAGCATCTTTTAATTTATTTAAAAATTGATAGTTGCAAAATCTGGGGAAGAAGTCCAGACAATTATTTAATGTAGGGATGTTAGTGTGTACCCGGTTACAAATTAACTGATAAAACTGAATTCATCAGTTAATCTTAACGGTTACACCAATCACCTCCCCTTGCTGCCTCTGTATCAGAGGCAGCAGGGAGGGGTGGGGAATAAGCAAGAGTCAGTGCCTGTGGGGAGGTGGCTTTTAAGCTGGCTCCCCGTGCATGTCCTCCGCTCCCACGCCCTCCCCCCCCATTCTTCCACAGAAGCAGCAGCATGGGGAGGGGCCTGCCAGAGCTCGGGGAAAGCCAGCTTAAAAGCTGGCTCCCCACGAGCACCGGCTCCCACGGAGCCTCCTGTCTGCCCACACTGCTGCCTCTGATAGAGAGGCAGCAACGAGGAGGTGGGAAAACAGACGGGAGTTGGCTTTCAAGCTGACTCCCTGTGCATACTGGCTCCCATGGAGCCATCTGTCACACACACCAACCCCCCCATCCCCTGCACTGCTGTCTCTATATCAGAGACAGTTGGGGGGGCAGGCGGCAGCCAGGGCTCATGGTGAGCGGGCATAAAAACCAGCTCACCGCAAGCATCAGCTCTCGCCTGTCCCCCCTCCCCATTCCCTGTGTAAACATGTAACTGTTAAAATATTAAGCGGTTACATGTTTACAAAAAAACCCACATTTGTTAACATCCCTAATTTAATGACAGCAGATGTTGAGATTCAAAGTTTTATAATCTTTAAAACATAAATTTTCAAAAGCACATGTCAAAATATACAAAATAAATAACCCTAAATAAAAGGTTAGTATGTTTTTGAGTGGTATTTTTCTTATTTTCTGTATCTTTAAATGTTGCTTCTTAGTGGTGGAAGTATTTTTCCTCAGTCTGTGTGTGTGTATGGTGAAATTGATGTTTATTGATATTTACCAATAAAAATCTGCTCTTCAAGCCTAATCATAGTAAATCATGAGGCTGAAAGCCTGAACAAATATTTTTGTTAGGAGAAAAGATTGGCTTAAAAACCTTTAGGAAATTAGGTGCAAAATAATTATATGAATGCAATTTTAAGGCTAAGCATGTGGACACCAGAAAGATTAAGGAAATGCAATCAATGTTTATTCTGCTACACTGCCAAATTCAACGTTTTTAGTACTAAGTAGGCTGTATAACTCAGTTTGTTCTATGTCAGTGAGTTAATGGCATAATAAGAACATTAATATTTGCATTTCCTGAACTTTTTGTGTTTCTAAATATTCAACTTTTAAAATTGTATTTGTGCTTTTTTGCATGTATGTAGTCAATAAATAATACCTTAGCAAAGATTTATTTAACCAGCTGAGGTATTATAATTAATTAATTATGGTTTTGAAGAAGAGGTGAAACAAACATTTGTCCGGGATGGTATAAATTTACCTGCTGCCTGGTAAATTTGGATGGCCTGATGATCTCTCTGAGTCCCTTCCTGCCCTACATTTCTATAATGTTATGCTTTTCTTTAGCATATTTGAAAAGCAAAGCGTTAAATGTTAAGCAGATTTCTCCCTGCTTGAAATGCAGGATACGTTATTTCTTTACTCCTGAGGCACTGTTGAATAAAAAGCAGAGATTTTAGGGTTATTTAAATGGCTCTTTAAAATTAGACTTTCACATTCGTCTGAAAGGTTGTAACACATCAATAAATTTTATTGTGTAGGCTCCAGAGCAGAGTGGAACCTTCAAATTTTTATCCTAGTGTTGAATCTAGAATTGCCATTTCTAAAATATGAGAAAATAAAATAAAATAAAAACAGTCAAAGATCATAATATCACCCCCACCATCCTCCAAAAATGCACACACATCTGGTCTTGTTACTAGAAATCTCAGCACAAAGGGCAAGCACTGACTGGATTATGGACACAACTGTCTACACTACCCAGCTTTTAGCGACACAGCTATGTCATCAAGTCTGAGTTGCTAAAAGTCAGGCAGTTTGTCTGCTGTTTTGGCAACAAAATACTTCCACCCCCAACGAGCGACATTTGTGTTGTCGGCAGGAATGTGCACCTGGCAATTGCAGCGGCAAAACTTTTGTCTTTCAGGGAATTGTTTAGCACCTCTGAATGACAAAAGTTTTGTTGTTCAATTGCCAGTGTAGACATTAAAAAGTTTTCTCTATCAAATCCTCTAGATTTGAGTACAACAATCTAGAGATGGACAGCAGCTGCCTGTGCTATACATTTTTTGTTGCTCCTATAGGATCCTGGTGCCTCAGGCTGTCAATTAATTTTAAATTACTTATAAATAAAAATAATGTAAAAAACTCTGAAGGAATCAAATGTCATGTAACAAAGAAATCTTACTAGACTGTTTTATGCTATTGTTGTATTTTTGCCTAATGTGCTTATACAGTTTTTAAAACAGAGAGAAAGATCACTCTGGTTATAAAGACTGTGTTTCACCCTTAATTAATAATAGGTCACAACCAAGGTTCCCTGCAGCTGCTTAATAAGCCGCGCCCAGGCAGGCAGCTCCTTGTGTGGATTGCTGAGCCCCTGGCTGGGTGGAGTGAATTAAGCAGCTGCTGAGCTGTGTGGCCTCACAGCTAACAGGGAACCTTGGTCAAAACTTTGCAGTTCTTCAGAGTTTGTTTATATCTGGGCTTCAGCTGCAGTTTTTTCATGAAAGCTGTTATGTAAGTTTCCAGTAAGATGTGCAAGCATCTGTGTTCCTGATTCGGCTGCTACTTTTAATCAGAGCCATTACCCAAATCTAATGACTCTATATTCCACTTTGGATAAATAATGAGCTATTGTAACAGGGGACTGCACCCAGGGTTTCCTACCTCCCACTTGGGTGCCCTAACCACCAGGCTATAGACAGAGTATCTCTCCTGTACATCTCCTTCCTCTGTACCCCCCCCCCCCAGCATGACTCTTTAAGTATCTACCCAAAGCTTCAACAAGAGAGAACCCCATATCAGAGTATCCCATACTCAGTGTTTAGAGCAGGGTGGGGAACCTATGGTCTGAGGCCAGATCCAACCCCTGGCTTGACTGGATCCAGTCCCCGAAGCTCAGTGCTCCCCTTCCCAGCATTGGGAGCTGGTGCCAGCTCTCCAGCCCTGCAGCTCCCCAATCCCCAGCCCACTGCTGCACCCCTACTTGGCTCCTGCATCCTCCCAGACCTACCAACCCCCTACACCACAGCCCACTTCCTGGCAGTCCTCTCCCACACACTAAACCCCTCATTTTTTTGCCCCATCCCAGAGCCTAAGGGGTCCACAGTATCTACTAGCCTGGCCCCCCCTAGGCTCTGTTGTGTGAGGAGAATGTGGGGAGTGTCATTCTGCTTCTCAGTCGGGGGGCCACATCAGTGAGGATTTTATGTTTTTGGGAGGTTTTTTACTTCTCACTTTTGAGCAGCCCACGACTGATTTTTTCCTGTGCGTTTACAGCCCCCAACCCAAAAATGATTCCCCATCCCTGGTTTAGAGCATTTTCTTAAGTGAGAAACCTCCCCGCCCCAAATCCTTTCTTTCCATCAAGCAAAGCTGGGTGACCTGAACCTGGGTCTCCCACATCTTGGGAGAGGGCTCCAATCACTGGGTTGAAAGTTATAAGGAGTGAACCAGCATCTTATCTTTATCCCATATTTTGAATGGGGCTCAATATGGTACATATGGCTCTGACCACACCTACTGGATCAAGCCCTGAAGGCAAAATAGGCAGGGAAATACCTATCTTCCTCTTTATTATGTCTCATGCAAGGGCAGAGATTTTCGAAGTGGGGGTCATAACTCCTTAGGAAGTCACGAGATTATTATGTGGGAGTGGCAAGCTGCCAGCCTCCACTTCCTAATTCTGTTTCACCTCCCGCATTTATAATAGTATTGAATATATAAAAACACATTTTTAATCAATAAGGGGGGTCACACTCAAAGGTTTGCGGTGTGAAGGGAGTCCCCAATAGTGATGTTAAATTTAGATTGATTAATTGAATAGTCGATGGGATTTCCATTGATATTGGATTAGTCTATAAGGGCGCCATTGCCTTTGAACTGCCTTTGAGCGTACCGGACTCTTGCTACAGTTCAAAAGTGGAAGCCCTGCAGGGAGCATGGGGCTTCCTTTTGAAATGTACGAGAGCCCCATTGGGGCTCTCGTACATTTCAAAGTCTCAGGCACTGCAGGCAGGGCTCTTGTACATTTCAAAAGCAGAAGCCCTGCAGGGAGCGCTGAGCCAGTAGGGGACTGGCCCCATGCTCCCTGGGTGCCTGAGCCTTTCAAATGTACAAGAGCAGAATCACAACAGAAGTGGCGCAAGCGAAGACTGCTTCAGTCCCCACTCACGCCGTTTCCCGCTGCACCACTACCTCCCCTACCCCTCGTGGAGATAGTGCTGGGGGGAACCGGCTTTTAAGTCACGCCTGTTCCCCCACTTGCTGCCTCCCTTTGATAGAAGCAGCAAGGGTGGGGAAGCGACTAGTCACATCACTGGTCGACTATCCAATAAGCTTCTGATTATCAGATATTCAACTAGGCTACATTTAGACTACCAGAGGTATCCTGGAAAAACTCTACCACATCCAGGGAACATGTCTGCTCTTCCACTTTTTTTTTTGGCGGAAGAGCAGATGTGCTCTTTTGGAAGCCCTGTCTTCCTCCTTCCACGAGGAAGAAAGGCTCTTCCGAAAGAGGAGGTTTTTCTGAAATTTGGCCCAGTGTAGATGGGCCAAATTTCAGAAAAGCCTCTTCTGACAAAACTATTGGGAAAAGGTACGCAAATTGCAGAGAAGCGATTCAGCACCTGGAGTGAGGGAGCAATATGCATACCCAGAGGTTGAATCATAGGCACCTAGAAAAGTTTTACGGTGACTATTTAGGTGCTGAGTTTAGCCACCTACTGAGTAAGGCTGCACTTAAGCATGTGTTTTGTGGATCACACTGAAAACTGGGTCTTAGGCACTGAAATCTTTGGTTTAGATGCATAAGTCCCTTTGTGGAGGTGGCCTTAGTCTGAAGCACTTTGAAAATGTAGGTTTTAACATTTTTGAACCATGCACATAAACTAGAACAGTTTTACATAGTGCAGATGAACCTTCTATTTCTGTGTCACAAGACATTGCCTTTTCATTCAAACAAATGCAGTAACAAATCAAGATGAGTGAGGGTAACATCACACAATATATTGCTTGGCTCTGAGTACCTCTTTGTTAGACACGATTTGTAGTTCCCAGAGCACTATAGCACTTGAGCTGCTATTTTCATTGTCTCTTAAAAAAATCAGAGAGAATTACTATAATTACTGTTCAATAATTCATTTCTCCAGATAAGATTTTTTCCAGAATGTGTTGTTGAATCAGCTCTAACAATCCATAATCATTAGTTTGCCTATGTATGAATAAAATACAAAGACATTCTTATGAAAATGTCCTACGATGGTTTGTGTTTAAAATGGAACTCTAGTACTACAGCACTAAGTGCTATATAAGATGATAGCTTTGCTAGATAAAGTGATATATCCAGCTATTTTCACTTTAGTTTAACTGTTTTTCATCAATCACTCTGTGCATGCAGGATGAGAGTTGCTGTATCCAAGAACTACTTAGTTTTAATGTGTATCTACTTTCTTCTTAATACTATTGCTATGAAATTACACAAAAATAGGTTTTCTCATCTATCGAGCACAAAAGACTGGAGTCTTTACTGGGGATGTAAAATCCTGTTTAATTGGTTAACCGGTTAAATATTATGTTTAACAGAATAACTGATTAAAAAGGGTGTGGATGCGGGGGCTGTATCAGCCCCGCCTGTTGAGGTTGGGTTGGAGTAGTCCTCTGCAGGCAGTGGCTGTTTCCACTGGGCTCCTCATAGATAAAGACCCTGGCTGCGGAGCGCCGGGATCTGCCACAGATGTGGGCTGCTGTAGATCAGAGCAGCCCCAGTCCACGGCAGGCCTGGAGCAGCCTGGTGCTGCGCCAGCCCCCACTGGTTAACAGTTAGCCAGAAACAGTAAGCATAACCGGTTAACCTTTCACATCCTTAGTTTTTACAGATAAAGGGGTATATCTGGGTGTGTAAAATTGTGTTGTGTTCATACAAGCAAGTATACTGCTGGTTTAAATAAATCCATACGATCTTCAGAATAAATTGAGACAAAAAGGCATTTATAAGAAACTAAAATTATGATGAGCTCACAAATTAACAAAAATTAGCATATCATAGATTTTAAATCTCCTGTTAGCTTCTTGAAAGGATTTCTTCCTATAGTTGAATTAACACATAATGAACATTAAAATATGGGGTAACTATTGTATTTTTACATTCAATGACTGACAATGTCAAATTGACTAGACACTGAAACAGGAAAACCCTCACAACTGGATTTGTCCAGTATAATGCAGAATTTTTTGTAGTCTTTGGAGCAACATTGGATTTAAAAAAAAAAAATCCAATATAAGATTGTGGTACTCTTACAGCAAGATTTTTTCCCCCATAGAACTCTATCACTATCGACCATACTCTGTCACTAATTAATTGCTTCCTATTTCAGTTGAAGTTGTACATTTTATAAATGAGGGCAAACTCTGACCACATAAATGGAAGTTCAGTATGGGACCAAGCCTGCATTCTATAAAATCATTGGGAGTTTTACTAAAAGTGTTTGCAAATTGCAATACGCTGAAAATTTTTATATATTAACTGTAAGTTGAATTTCAATGAACTATTTAAATTCATTAGAAGAAGGTTCTAGATCCAAACAAAAAGAAGCCAGCAGCATCAACTACATGCCTGATTCACACAATTTTTTAAAATCCATATTAGGTCAACACTTGAACACTATATAGTTATGCAGAAAGTAAATATTAACACTAAACGACTTTTGGGGGGAGTGCTATCTGTGAAGAGATCATGACCTCTGTATCTGCTACAATAGCCCCCTAGGATCAGCTAAAATACAAGGACCTAATTTTACACACCTTAGTTCACATTCAAGAGCAGTTATTCATACAAGTAGTCCCTTTGAAGTTATTTGGACTAATCGGATGATTAATGCTACTTGATGTCAATTGGGCTTTGAATATTTCAGTATCTGGAGAATGGTCATCCACTTGCATGGGTTTCGTTCATTAATGAAATATTTTAAGTTCCTGTATGGAGTCCATATGGTACTAAAAATACAGATCCACAGCAGAAAGCAACTGAAACTAGCAAGTTTTGGTAGTTAAACTCAGTGAGGTTTTGGTATCTTAAACTCCAATGCGAATGCATGGTGCTCATTAAATTAGAGGAGCTTCTTTTGAATTCCATTCTTTTTTTCCTTGCTGAATGCTGGGAACACACAGAATTGCTTTAATAGTCATGTTGTATTTCAAATAATGCTATTGCAAAGGTAAAAGCCAGAGAAATAATTATAACAGCAGGAGTGGGAAAGTGTTCAATTTTAATAATTATTGCAGCCTTTGATTGCTATTCACACCTGTTAATCAGCTGTCAGTTTACTTCACCAAGAATACTGTATTTTTGTGAATGTCTCACTAATGCAGAACATCATACACTTTTGTATGAGTGCCTGGAAGATGCTACACCACAATTTTCTGGTAGCTAAAGATCATATATTCCTTGAAAAAAAGTAGGCCCAGTTTTTAAATGTGGGTGTGTTGTATTAGGACGCCCACATGGGCTGATAAGTGCACAAAACTGGTATGTCCATTTTAATATCCAAGAGATGTCAAATTAAATATACAAATGGATTTGAATGTTCTCCTAAGGCAGGGCTGGGCAAGATGTGGCCCAGGAGCCAGATCTACCCTGCTTAACGTTTTGATCCAGCCTCCGGATTGCATCTGGCCATATTCTATTTATATTCTGCTGCCCATGCCACCGAATTTCCTATTTAAATGGTTCACAGCTCCCCGTCGTGGTGCTACTCTGGCAGGGGCCGGAGCTGTGAGCCCTTTAAATAACCATAGCAACGTTGGGCAGCTGCCAGGCAATGTGATAGTGGCGGGGAGCCATGAGGTCTTTGCTGTGTTTTAATTCAAAGCCTCTGGTCCCAGATAGCTCTGGGGGGAAAGCTAGTCCCTAGACCACGCCCTTTCTGCTCCAGGCCCCACCCCTCATGGGGGTGGAGTTGCCTATGACCACATACCAAAATTAAGTGCCCCTCTGTGAAAATTATTGCCCATGCCTGTACTAAGATGTCCATGTCCAGCTGAGTTCTTTATTGTATTCATTTTATTCATGATTAACCTGCCTCATTTGGAACTTTATTACCTGTTTCTTCCCTTGTGCTTAATAGGGAGCAAAAATGGGTATTTTTATGCTTAATGATGGCCAGGGTAATATCTAAGTTATACAGATATGTTAGTTTCTTTGAACATTTTCAGTAAATCTCTGTCTCCTTTCTAAGCCACCTATAAAGTGATACTACAGCACTGTACAAACCAATAGGTGGTCACAGAATGGTTTTCTTTTGAGTGTGACAAATCCCAGGCCCTCTCAGCAGGAACAAGTTTGAGTGAACTGACATTAATAATACAGCACCTGCGAGGCGCAGCTGTTGGAAAGATCCACTGTTGCTTTTTAATTAAAATATAAATTAGTCCTGAAAAACAAACATTTTTATGCTTTCAGCTGGAGCCATTTATATACCGTGACACTACACACACACACATATATACATATATATAAAATTAGTGTTCTTTCACCCACTCAGGTTGTTTGCCTATAAAAAAAATTGAATTATATTTTCTTGCCCTTAGTTACATCACAAGTGGTTCTCGCTCTTTATTCCTCTCCTGTTTTCAGGTTTCTTGGGGCTCGGTTGTGAATAAAGATCAGTTGCTAAGTTTTGTGTAGCTGCTTGAGAGGAACTTTTCCCCAATATGATCAAAGAGGCTGGATTTTCAGTTTGGCTTCCTCTATCTATTACTAGTTTCAGTGCATCCTCTTCCCCTTGCTTTCTCTCCTCTCTATGTCCTGTTCTGTCTCCCATCTACTTTTTCTTCATCACTGTTTTCTCATTCCCCACACCTACCCTTCCCCAGCTTATTTCTCTTTGGCATTTCCCCTTTGCTCCCTCTATTTATCTAATCTGGTATCTTCTCCCTCTTTCTCACCCTGCCCCAGTCCTGAGTCCCCTCCTACACCCTAACTCCCACCCAGATCCTGTACCCTCATCCCAACCTCCTGCTGTGAACCCACTCCTTCACTCAAACTCCCCTGGCCCCAGCCTGGAGCCCCCTCCTGTACCCCAAATGCCATATCTGCAACCCCACCCCAGAGCCTGCACCCCCCCATTAGAGCCCTCACTCCCTCCCACAGCCACCTTCCTGCCTCACCTTGTAGCCTCCTCCAACACATCGAACCCCTCATTTTAGCTCCACCCTGGAGGCTTAGGAACCCAAAAAAATCTAAAAGCCCCAGGGCCCCAGAAGAGTTAGTCCAGCCCTGACCATGCCACACAGAATTAAGCTAAAAACAGCAAAATTATTTTATAAGATGATCCAGGACAAATGGGCAATACAGTTAGTGCAGGGGTGGGCAAGATACAACCTCTGGGTCGGATCTGGCCTGCCACGCCACTGTATCTGGCTCGCCTGATCTGATTAACGGGTTGCCCTACCAGCACCTTCAGGCACAGAGCAGCTAGCCACTTGAGAACAGCCCCATGCCACTTTAAGCAGCCAGCTGCTCCCTATGGTTCTCCGCTCCAGGTGTTGGAAGGAGGGGGAGACTTTGTGCACTTCCCTGTCTCCCAAACAAAATCTCTCAGCGCAGAAATGGGAGTTAAGAGATTTTGCCAGGGGCCAGGGGCAGCATACAAAGTCTCCCCCTCCTCCTGGCACCCAGAGCAGAAAGCCACAGGGAGCTGCCAGCCATTTTGAGCAGCCTGAGGCTGTAGCAGGCAGGGTCCTGAAGGGCTGCTGGCTTGGAGCTGCCTAGGTAAGAGCCTCCCAACCACAGCCTGCCTCTGGTACACCAGCCCTTCCCTTCCTCTAATTCCCTGCCCCAGGTCACCACCCAAACCCTCTGCATCCCCCCCTGCCCCACTCCTCCAGGACACAACTCTCTACCAGATCCTGCATCCCTCCCCACAGGCCAGAATCCTCTCCTGCACTCATGCCCCCTCCTGGATCCTGCACCAGGTCACAAACCCCTCCTTCACCCAAATTCTCAGAACCCACACCCTCTTCTGCACTCCAGTGCCTTACCCTGAGCTCCCTTCTGCACCCAACCTCCATCCCAGACTCTGCACCCGCTCAACAGTAAAGTGTGTGGCCCTTGACCACTTACCAAAATCTTGGAATGGCCCCTCCAGCAAAAATTATTGCCCACCCCTTAGTGGCTAGAAAAGATTTTAAGGTTGCAAAAAAATTAAAGGGGAATGGGTGTTATAGAGGAATTACAGAGATGTTAGCAGGGCTATTAAAAAAAACGAGAGAGGTGGACTTCTTTCTGTACCCAAAATTAAACCAGTTCTGATGAAATTAGAACACTTGACTGATACAGAGTCCTGGGTTGAAGTCTGTGTCTCATCCTAAGTCAATGACAAAACTCCCATTGACTTCAATGAGACCAGGATTTCACTTTAGTCTTTGATGCTGATAGTGCCCTACCCAGATATTTAATATGTCTTTCTTTCCCTTGGAAATCTGAATCAAAAGGCTGAGATTCTATCGACCCATGTCTCATTGAAATGCCTTACCATGACAATTAGACAAAATGTCTATGTAATTTTGTTTTACTGATTTTTGGTTTTGTTTTAATTTATATAATCAAACACCGAATCTCTGATACTTCATAAATTAATAGTGGCTTGATGTTATTTTTCTCTTCTTGCTGTATATTCTTTGACTCTGTTCACAATGTTTGTAGGATCAGTAAAAACTTCTTTTGTTACAAATGCAGCATGGAACTTGATAATTGAGAGAGGCCTAAATATTTCAACTGAGAGATAAAAGGAAAAAAAGGCTAATATGCCAAAGGTGTTTCAGGTCTAAGTAATTTCTGTATAAAGAAATCTATGTGTAAAGAAATATAAGTAAAAACATCTTAAGGATTGTAGATGGCTTGATGAGTATTACACTACAAAAAATTGTATGGAATAAAGTTATAGCTGCTTTTATTTTATTTTATTTTTTTTGGTTCAGTTACTTTGGTATTTTAGAAAAAGGGAGGGAAGCCAGGTCAAATTGCTTCAGAAATAGAACATGAGGCGCCAGTGAAGTCATGGATGTAAAATAAAACAACAACAAAAACAGGAAAAAACCCGCAGAAGTCTATGTTCCTATTGAGAAAATCGTTTCAGTTCCACGAAATGGCTGTTGCTATGGTAACTTTGGGCTGCAGCCTTTATAGTCTGAGCTTCTAAGGAGAATAGAAGTTGATGCTAATGGTTGAGAATCAAGTCTTTCTTGAGAGAGAGAAAGAGGATGAAAGTTTATAGGAAGACCTCAATTACCAATAATAGAAGGATTGCTTTTTCATAATTACATATAATGAATGGAGGTTCTCAGCTGTGCATTCACCTGTTAACATTTATTACTCACTAATTTTTAACTGGAAGTATTTTTTTGCTAGTCAAAATCTGAGAGGAAAAACTAAACAATAAAGCAATAAAAGTAAACTAAATTGTTCAATGGTCCTATATTTTGATGTCTGAAATACAGCATTATGTAATACAATATGGCAATGGCCAGCTTCCTTTAGGAATACTGTCTCAACAGCCAGGGCCAATAATCAGACAATATTAAATACAAAAGAAATACAGTTTATTAAAATATATATCATGGTATTGGAGCCAGTTTGGATGATTTGATACTGCACTGCCTTTATTTTGGTTTGGTAGCATTTTATACCTTTGCACAGGCATAAGTGTTCAAGGCAGAGGAGAATCAGGTTTATATTGGGTTCATATTTTCTGCAGTGTGGTAGGCAGGAGCTCACAGTTCAGAATTGAAATAAATAGTAATGTCCTGTTTTGTGCCAGCAGCCAGAGGCAACTGATGGCAGTTTGGGTGACTTGGGCTGGGATTCAAAAACTCTTGATCCTAAAGAATGGGACTTGGGTCCCCAATCAAGTGCCATTCTAATTCACAAAACTCCCACTTGGCGGCAGCCTATCCCTGTGGGTGCCTAATCTTGCTTGGTGCCTGCAGTAAAGTTTCCGCAATAAAAGTTTCCTGGATGCTTATGTTTCTGCCTCTGAGCATGTGCGCTACTGCCTCACTCTAGGCAGCTCTAGGCACTCTAGCCAGCTGGGGACCTATCTCCCACCTAAGCTCCAAAGCAATTCACAAACCAGGGCAAGACAGCTGTGCCTCTGCATAAATTGTGTGTGAGACCCAATGTAGTAGGCACCTTCAGAAGTTAACTCCACACAAAATAGATGAGGGAGGGAAGAAACTAGCCCTCATAACTCTTAGCCCTGTGGTTAGGGCACTCACTCAAAATGTGGGATACCACCAGTTTGAACCCCCCCCCCCCCTACCCTTCCCACCCTGATGTGAAGAAGAATGTGAAGAAACACTTGCCATCTCTACCAGATTGGGTTCCACATGCAAGTTAGGTGCAGAAGTGCCTATGGGTATGTCTACACTACAAAGTTAATTCGAACTAACAGCCGTTAGTTCGAATTAACTTTCATAGGCGCTACACACGCAAACCGCTAGTTCGAACTTAATTCGAACTAGCTGAGCACTTAATTCGAACTAGGTAAACCTCATTCTACGAGGACTAACGCCTAGTTCGAATTAAGTAGTTCGAATTAAGGGCTGTGTAGCCACTTAATTCGAACTAGTTGGAGGCTAGCCCTTCCCAGCTTGCCCTGGTGGCCACTCTGGGCCAAGCCAGGGAAACTCTTCTGCCCCCCCCTCCCAGCCCCGGAGCCCTTAAAGGGCCACGGTCTGGCTACGGTGCCCATGCCAGGTGCAAGCCTGCCAGCACCCAGCCAGCAGACCCTGCACCTGGCACGGCATGAGCCAGCCACCCGCTGCCACCCAGCCCTCCTCCTCTTCCCAGGACCAGGCTGGCCGCTCCCAGGAGTCTGCCCGGGGCCGCAAGAGGCGGGCGCCCGCCTGGTCTAGTGCGGAGATCGTGGACCTCATCGAGGTTTGGGGGGAGGCCTCCAACGTCCACAATCTCCGCACTAGGCACAGGAATGTGGCCGTCTAGGGCAGGATAGCTGCCAGCCTGGCCACCAAAGGCCACATGCGAACCCAGGAGCAGGTTTGCATGAAAATCAAGTTGGTCCAGTGAGACCCCCGACCCTGAGCTTAGAACATAAGCACATAAGAATGGCCGTACTGGGTCAGACCAAAGGTCCATCTAGCCCAGTAGCCTGTCTGCCGACAGCGGCCAACACCAGGTACCCCGGAGGGGATGGACCGAAGACAATGACCAAGCCATTTGTCTCGTGCCATCCATCTCCAGCCTTCCACAAACAGAGGCCCGGGACACCGTTCCTATCCCCTAGCTAATAGCACTCCATGGACCCAACCTCCATGACTTTATCTAACTTCTCTTTAAACTCTGTTCTAGTTCTAGGCTTCACAGCCTCCTGTGGCAAGGAGTTCCACAGGTTGACTATTTGCTTTGTGAAGAAGAACTTTCTTTTATTAGTTTGAAGCCTGCTACCCATTCATTTCATTTGGTGTCCTCTAGTCCTTCTATTATGGGAACTAATGAAGAACTTTTCTTTATGCACCCTCTCCACACCACTCATGATTTTATAGACCTCGATCATAGCCCCCCTCAGTCTCCTCTTTTCTAAGCTGAAAAGTCCCAGTCTCTTTAGCCTCTCTTCATATGGGACCTGTTCCAAACCCCTAATCATTTTAGTTATCCTTTTCTGAACCCTTTCCAAGGCCAAAATATCTTTTTTGAGGTGAGGAGACCACATCTCTACACAATACTGAAGATATGGCGTACCATAGTTTTATACTTCCCCTCCTCCTTCTTCCCCTGGCTTCCCCCTTCCAGCTCCCTCCTCCCAGGTTTTCACCTCCCCTCTCCCACCCTCTCTCTTCCCCTCTCCCACCTCCTTTTTCCAGTCTCCCCAGAGGTTAATCCCCCCACCCCCAGTTTTGTTAAATAAAGAGAGTTTCTATTTTTGAACACGTGTCCTTTATTTTTTACATCAGGAAGGGGGGCTAGGGAAGGGTAAGTGGAAGGAGGTGAGGGAGGAATGGGGCACAAGCCCCTGATGGGGAGGACTGGGGTGGCTCTGCGGGCTCCTTGGGGTGGAAGCTCTCCTGCAGGGCCTCCTGGATCCTGACAGCCCCCCGAATGACACCCCTCCCCCAGATGGCAGCCTGCGGCAAGTGCAGCCGGGCTGATGGCCGAGTGCTCTGATGTGCCAAACGTGGGCACTCAGGGCACTCCAAGTCAGGACTGCTTTGCTGTCCCTCATCGAGGTAGACAAGCAAGCGGGGAACCCTGAGAACTGTCTGTCTAGGGTGGGGGTCGGCTTCCTTTAAGCACAGCCCTCGGCTAGCCTGAGGCAGCAGCTCCACGCTCTAAGCCCTAACCTGATGCCCTGCTGGCACTGGTTCCGGCCAACCTTAACTTTGGTTCAGGGTCCACTCAATGTGGACATGCTAGTTCGAATTAGCAAAACGCTAATTCGAATTAGTTTTTCGGTCTAGATGCACTAGTTCCAATTAGCTTAGTTCGAATTAACTAATTCGAATTAAGTTAGTTCGAATTAGTGCTGTAGTGTAGACATACCCTATCTTACCCATCCTGCCTTCCACCTTAGATGCCTATTTCTGAGAAATAGGAGGGGCTTAAGACACATATCTCTTATGTCTAAACTACATCTCTCTGTCGAAAGAGGGATGTAAATTAGGCAAATTGAAAGTGCAAATGAAGCGGGGATTTAAATATCCTGCACTTCATTTGCATAATTGCATCACAGCGGTCTTTCGAAAAAGGGTATTTCGAAAGTGAAAGCGCCATCTAGACGTGGTTCTTCCAGAAAAAAACCCTTATTCGAAAGATCCTTATTCCTCAAAAAGAAATGAGGATTACAGGAGCTTTTGAAAAAGGGTTTTTTCCCCGAAAGAACCACATCTAGATGATGCTTTCACTTTCATAGAATCATAGAGCTGGAAGACACCTCAGGAGGTCATCAAGTTCAGCCCTCTGCCCAAGGCAGGACCAATCCCAACCAATACCCTTTTTCAAATGACGGCTGTGACACGATTATGTAAATGAGCACGGGATATTTAAATCCCCGCTTCATTTGCACTTTCTATTTGCCTAATTTACATTCCTATTTTGACAGAGGGATGTAGTTTAGACATACTGGCATCTGTCATTGACTAGCTTATGTGATTCACCACCTAGCATTCTGGCTTTGTGAGCTGCATTCTAAGGTGCCTGTGTCCTCCACATCCATTGTATAGGGAGTCCAGAGGCTCTGAATTTCAGAATGTTCCTGTGATGGTTTTTTTTTTTAGGCTTCTCAAAGTTGGATACTGAAAAGTTCACAGCCACAATGCCTAAATCCCCTTGTGAATCATGGTCTAATTGCCTAATTCAGCACCTGATTTAGAATTGGAAATAACATTCCACCAACACCTATTGCTAGATCTTGCAAATCACGAGACACTTCCTGTTTAATCTTGCTCATGGTGATTGTTAAAATTAGTTCAAGAGAATTCAAACCTTATTTTCCAAGCAGCAGGAAAAGATGTTAATGGTTTCTCTTTTGACTCAGGCTATGTCTAGACTGCAGGCTTCTTTTGGAAGAAAGTTTTCCGGAAGAGATCTTCCTGAAAAACTTCTTCTGAAAGAGCGCGTCCACACAGCAAAAGTGCATCGAAAAAGCAATCTGCTTTTTAAAAAGCTAGTGTCCACATTGATTGGAGTCTATTTCACATTTAAATTGTGATTACTATGGACAGAGTGGCCACCAGGGCACCTGTGCTTTTTCGGGGGGGGGGAAAAAAAAAAAAAAAAACAAAACCTCTTCCCTGTCCACACACACCTTTTTCCAAAAGAGCTTTTTCAGAAAAAGGCTTCTTCCTCGTAGAAAGAGGTTGACTGCTTTGTCGAAAGAACGCAATTGCAGTGTGGCCATAAGTGTAGTTTTTCCAGAAAAACTCTGCAATGTAGACATACCCTCAAAGGGGAAAACAAGCTATAACTTGCAGACAAAGGACTAGAATACCTTTTAACAACTGGACAAATCCAAATAGCTAGAGGTGCACATTGAAACAGATTCTTTGCTGCCCTTTTCAGGTGGCACAGTACAAAAGATACAAAATGAAGAGGGTGGAAAGGTGACTTTGAATCACCTTTAAAATAGGGATGTAAGCAAGTACTTGACTACCCATTAAGCCTAGGCTTATCAGGTACTTGAGTCGACTACTCCCATTTCTCCCCCTGCCTTTGCTGCCTCTGATACTGAGGCAGCAAGGTGGGGGGAGAAGCAGGAACTGGTGCTGGGGGGAGCTGGCTTAAAAGCCATTCCCCCCCAGCACTGTCTCCGCAATGCTGCCTGCCCCCCACCTTGCTGCTGCCTCTATCAGAGGCAGCGGGGGGGAGGGGAGCTCACTGTAGGCAGAGGCTGCTCCGGCAGCAGCCCCTGTCTGCGAGGGGGGTCAGAGCTGGGAACCCCCCATGGACAGGGGCTGCTGCAGGAGCAGCATCTGCCCATGGCCAGCCTGGGCTGCCGTGGACAGGGGCTGCTCTGGCTGGGCAGGCAGCCCGGCTCAGTCCTGGCTTGCACCAGGTCCAGGCCCTACCCCCCACTGCAGCTTTGCAATTTAAATGTAGTAGGAGCCAGGCTTTCTGCTGACCTGACTCCTACTACTATATTAAACTGTAGAGCCGCAGCAGGAGTGGGTCCTGGACCAGGCACAAGCTGGGACTGAGAGCCTTCCCTTATTGACTAATCATGTAGTCGATAGAATTTTTATTAACTACACGAGTAGCCTCTTAACATCCTTACTTTAAATCTCACAGGTTTTAGTCTAATCTGGGCATCACAGTGGGCTTCTAGCATAAATTAGGGCAGCCCCTGGTTCCACTCAAAGACTGCTGTTACAGTAGCCTCCCCATGTGAACTATTGTGCTCTCCACAGCACTTTAGCCATTCCCTTTCCCAGCTTCACCCTGGGCATGCCCTTATGCTGGGCCCTATGACACCTCTGCATTAAGGGGACTCCCCTGGAAGAACATATCAGGGGCTGGATTCCTGCCCAAAGACCATAACTGAATGTGCTTTAATTAGCACCTGGTACAGGAGAAGAAGAAGAATCTTAATGGTGTTCTTCCCTAAACACATAAACTTGAATATGTATGCATGGTCATAGAGTTATCCAACAGAGGATGACTGGACAGGAAAACAGGCCATATTTATCCAAGACCACCTTGGAAGTGGATAAATAAGAGGAAAGAGTGGAGAAACCAAATTAGCAAAGTCACACACTTGCATTCCCTCTGGTTGTGGATGTCTGCCAGCTATAGCTAAAGAGACAGACAATCTGGAAATTCTAATAGGATTCTTCCTAAAAATAAAATTCACTTCCTCTGTTACATCTTTCTTATTTGCAATTCAAGTGTATTAATCAAGAGATTCTAGGTAATAGTTGTCTGCAGCTTGACTTTGAATTCTGTATCTCTCAGAGTATAATATATATCACCGTGTCCCCTGAAAGAATCCTGTTCTTGTTTAAAAGCCCCTGCCTAGATAGATTTTTCCATGTATAATTGAGCTTTTTACTTCATTCTTTATAAAGGAAAACAGCAAGGGCAATGTGATTTGAATTAGTCCACTTGACCACAGATCTTGTCCAATTTTCAGAATTGTCTTCTGTTTTAGTACAATCCCTTGGGAATAGGAGTGAGGTTCCAGTTACCATCTTGGATTTGGTACGTGAGGCAAGCTAGTATAAAGTTTGGTAGTTATAGAAATTCTATAACTGAGAGGGAGCATGATTCATAGGATGGGGCACTATGCTGGAGATTTAGAAGACATGGGATCTTTTCCTAGTTCTATTGTTGACCTGGTGCAATGATATTGGGCAAGTCATTTCACCTATCCATGCATCTGTTTTCCTTTTCCCTTTATTTTGTCATCTTGTAAAGTCTTTGGAACAAAGACTGGTATGTGTTGGTACAGTGCTTAGCAAAGTGGGGTCTTGATTTCATGAAGTTCTAGGAGCTTTCCACGCCTAGAAAATCAAGCTGGACTTTCTAAGAACTGTTCATTTTGACAGGATTGTAACATTTGTTTACATTTTGACAGTAACTCCCCACGTTCATATGAGCAATGTGGTAATAGTCATATGTCCTGGTGCAGTAATAATCCTCAATCCCCATATTGCTGAAGAATTGGAAATAGTTTCAAGTTCTGAGGGGGTCAGTGTCACTATCATTCCCCAGCCTTCAGCCTTCTTAAGACCACTGGTTTAGCACACTGGCTTGGCATGTCCTTTGCTGTTCTCATCCCTCAGCCCTGTTTACCTACAGATCTCCTGCCTGGGGAAGTTTCTGCTTGTCTTATGCTGATCTGGCTTCTTTGCTTAGTGCCACTCCCTCCTCTGGGGCATCTCTACCCAGAAGCTCTCAAACTAGCTCTCTTCTTATTCTGAGCTCTGGGGTCCAGATTTTTAAAGTTACTTGGGCATTGCCATGCTGGATTTTGCAACCCCTAATCTAGGAGCCTACATTTCAATTTCAAAAAGGAATTTAGACACTTAGGACTCTAAATGCTATTGACAGCTGATGCATCTTAGACTCCCAAGTGCCTAAATCCCCTTTGAATATGAAATTTAGGCTCCTAAATCAGTTAGGGTACATCGACACTGAATGCTTATTTCAAAATAAGCTATTCCAAAAGAAATACTTCAAAATATGCTATTTTGAAATAGCACATCTACACCACAGGGAAGCCTCAAAATTAGTCCGAGGCAGGCTTCCCTAATGTGGATGTGCTACCTTGATTTAGAGCCCCAGAAGGCACTGGGGAGTAATTAGTTTGAATGGCCCTGGGGAAGAGCTATTTCAAAATAGCAGCAATGGAGTGTCCACACTACTGCTATTCTGAAGCAGCTATTTCAGAATAGGTGTTATTCCTCATGGAATGAGGTTTACAGAAGTCAGAATAAGCCGAATTGCTGGGTAGACACTCGAATTGTTATTTCGGAATAACAGCCATTATTCCAAAATAACATTGCTACACTGAATGCAGCAGTGTCTAAATAGTTCTTAAAATCTGGGCTTGGGTTCTTTATTCTTCCATTCTGGACTTTCCTTCAGGGCATCCTTTCCTGAAGGATTCTGGACTCCTTCTTGTCTTTGGGCTGTCTCATTTATAGTTCCCACTGGCATCCCCCCTCCTCATTACACTACACTAGCCATACCTGGTCTAGAACAGAAGACTTAAAAGTCAGAGGTGAGAAATTCTATCTAGTCAAGTGTGCTTTAACAAAACAAGGGTTTGCTTTTTCTTGTCAGGCTTCAATACTCTCAGGAGCTCTCAAATCCTGGCCATATATTCAGAGGGAGGTGGGCAAGGGGGAAATGTGGAATCAGAGTGCAAATATTTGTTGTCATTGACAAACAGCCCAAAGACAACTAATAAGTGTGGCTAGTCCTGAGTCCTTTATCAAGCCAAGAATAATAATTAAAACAGTCACGCCATGAACTGTCCACTTTTAATCTGCGGGAAGTGTATAGGATGAATCTCTGAAAAGATACTTGAGATCACAGCCTGCTGTGAAAAGAGAATGAAGACTTTTTTTGATCATTTCCAATAACCATTGATTCAAACCTATATACTTTTTATTTTGTTCATTTCCTTACAGTTGGCGCATCTGATATATTGCAGATAGTTTTGTGTTACCTTGCTTTTCAGATCTTCCAGAGTCCAGAGCACTCTAGCCATTCTTCCTCTAACCTCTGTCCCTGGGGTTGGTCCTGCTTTGAGCTGGGGGTAGGACTCCTGAGGTCTCTTCCAATCCTAATCTTATATGATCCTATGTTCCTATGCTGTGGCTGTACCTTTCCTGGCCCCTACAACAACCCTGTAATAAAGGGTTTCACCTCGGGGAACATAGCAGGGGCTGAAATCAGCTGAAATACCATAATAAAATGTACAATAATTAGCACCTGGAACACAAGAAGAAGAATCTTAATGATATCATCCCTTAAGCACATGAACGTGAATATACATACATAGTAATGAAGCAGTGTGGAATTCTCCAAAAGAAGGCAACTGGACAGGAAGTCAGACCATATCTGGTGAAGTCCATGATAGCAGAGGGTAAATGAGAAGAATGAGAAGAGGACCTAAGGTAGTGGAGTTACTGGCTCACTCACACTTGGGGTAATGGAGCTAGCACTCTGAAAATAGCTGCATAGACTGCTTTGAAGTTGTGCGTTGGGCTGGAACTCCTATATATGCCAAGAAGAACAAATTACTATTGGAACCCAAACTTTAAATTTCTTGATGTTTGTATGTTTACTACCTTACTTACCTCAAAAGGCTTTTGTGAGGATTAAGCTCATGAAAATGGCTTTGAGGTGCTGTGTGAGAGCTAAGTATTATTTAAATTCTAAGCCATAAAGCTGCAATAATTTATTTTTTTTTACATTGAAAGGTTGTGCTTTTCCGTTAGCAGAAAATACTAGAAGAAACAAATTGCTGCTTGAGAAAGTAATTTCACTTTGTGTTTTTTTCCCTGAAAATGAAATAATGTTGCTTGAAAGAGGAAAAGGAGGATGTGGTATGTGGGTGAAAGAGGATTTGCCTTGTTTGCTAAGAGGCTTATTTCCAAAATGTGTTTAAATCTGACACTAATGTGGCAGTTCAGTTTAAGGTTCTTAAAAGGCTCAGTGTTCAAAAAAGAAATATTTAAATTAATAGTGAGCACAAAACTTTTCTGATCATTAGGCCAATATACGAGCAGATTGACAACTAGATTAAAATACTTTTAAGTTTCCAAATTATCATTGGGACAAATTGTATCATTAATAGAAAAATGGCTGCCACCAGTGAGATATTCAGAAAACTGTATTTTTCAAGCATAGTATGTTTTTCAGTTTGTTGGAAGGAGCCTTTATATCAGGGGTGGTGTTGAGGGGTGGGTTCCCCTTGAGTGAGGTCCCACAGGCCCACTCGTCAGGTCCGTGCATCCCAATGGCTGGTGTCTGAGTCCCAGCGACTCCCCTGTCGGGTCTATACAGCCCTGTGACCCAGTCTCCCAAAGTCCGCCCCTCGATTAGGGTCAATACGGCCCTGAGGCCCAGTCTTTGTGGTGCCCCTCCACCGGGGTCAATATGGCCCTGCAGCCCAGCCTCTGCAGCATGCTCCTCTACTGGGGTCAATACGGCCCTGAGGCCTAGTCCTTGGCTTCTGGAGCTATCTCTGCTTAGGAGTGCTTCAGAGGGAAGGGGGAGGGGGACCTGGGCTCTCCCACTCCACTGGGTCCCAGCCCAGGGCCCAATGAGCAGTGGCTCGGGCCACTGTTTGCTCAGCAGGGGTTCCTCCCCACAACACGCTGAGCACTTGGGGTATCAATTCCCCACCCTGGGCCACTTTCTACCACCCTGCGTGTCTCTCCACTGCCATACCTCCAGCCTGTCTCCAGGGCCAGGGCCGGGGCTGTGGCTGTGGCTGTGGCTGTGGCTGCTGGGTTGGCGGCAGTTGCTGCGTCGGCTCTGCTGGCTCTGGAGCTGGGTCTGCAGGTCCTTCCCCTTCAGCGGTCAGCCCTGAGTGAGCTGTCTCAGGGCCTTTTATACCCCTGCTCACCAGAGCGCATGCCTGGCAAGGCTGTGGGGGAGGGGTGTTCTCAGCCAGCTGGGCCCAGTCCAGTCTGTTCTATAGCGTGGGCTGAAGTGCCCCATCAGAGGTGGGCAATAATTTTTGATGGGGAGCCACTCCAAGATTTTGATGAGTGGTTAAGAGCCGCACTTTTCTATGAAGGGGGCCTGGGGTCCGGGATGGAGGCTGGGTGCAGAAGGGAGCTCGGGGCAGGAGAGGGTGTGGAGTCTGAGCAGGAGTTTGGGTGAAGGAAGGGATTGTGATCTGGGGCAGGGCATCCGGGTGCACGGTCAGTGAGGGAGAATTGGTGTAAGAGAGGATTATGGCCTGGAGGAAGGGTGGAGGAAGGAGTGCAGGGTCTGGGAAGGAGTTGTGACTTGGGGGAGGAGAGAGGGAAATGAAGAGGGTTTGGGTGGTGACCTGGGGTGTGGCTGGGGGCAGCGAGTTGATTTGCAGGAGGGCGTGCAGTGCCAGAGTCAGGCTTTGACCTGGAGGTGCTCACCTAGGTGGTTCTTGGCCAGCAACCATGCAGGACCCTGAGGCAAGCTCCCTGCCTGCCACAGCCCCAGGTAGCTCAAACTGGCTGGACGCTCCCTATAGTTCTATGCTCCTGATGCTGGGGTGAAGGGGGAGGCGTTGCATGCTGCCCCTACCCTCAGCAAAATCTCTTAGCTCCTATTGGCTGGAAACCAGCCAAAGGGATCTGATTTTGCTGGGGGGAGGGGCAGCACACAAAGCCTCCCCCACCTCCACACTGGCACCCGAAGCAGAGAGCCACAGGGCACAGGGAGCAGCCAGCTGTTTAATGTGGCATGGGGCTGCTTTGTGCTTGAGGGTCCTGGTGGGATGGCCTGCGGGCCAGATGTGGTAACTTGGTGGGCCAGATCTAGCCCACAGGCTATATTTTGTCCACCCTGCTTTATAGGAACATTAAACTTGTGGGACTAAACTAAAACAAAGTGTTATGGCATGGCAGTTAATTTGCTGCTACTTCCTGCATTTTGTGTTCATGTGACACCACTATGGTTTGGGGTGTGAGCCTCTGGATCAAAAAAACCAAAAATCTCAAAATTGAAGTCTAGAAATACCAAGTTTTTCCCAGATTAAGGACATAACCATGTAAAACCCAAAACCATTAATCCAGCCTGTCATGTTATTGGATTTTAAGGGGAACAGACAGATCACTGCTGTGCCCACGGGGGCATGTTTGTTCCAAAGTCTGTACAAAGGAGGCCATGTGAGGTGTCAAATGAAAGCTTATGTTCTACTGACTCTATATGTGCTACTCATATAATTGTATGATGTCTGTATGTGGAGTTATTAATATGGACTCTGTGCTTATACTGTGAATGTTCTCTGTCTGAGACAGAGCAATGGGCTCTGGACTGCCTGTTGTAAAGAGCAATTGTTCAGTCAATGACTATGCTAATTAGCAAGGCTCCAGGAACAATGGCTCTCAAGGTGCCCAATACACACCTGAGGAATGCGTCTGGAAACCTGCAATTCAGCCAATGTCATGGCTGCTGACATGGGACACAGGGATAGGTCACTTGGCCATGTGATCCACTCCAGCTTGGAAGGTACCAGGAATGGATATAAAAGTGCCATGAGGCGGACTCCATCTTGTCTTCAAATGTGCTACTGATCCCAGATGCAGCCTTGCGAGGGACAGAGCGCCGTCAAGGATTGCTGACCCATCCGGACATAGGATGTACACCAGAGACTTTTAAGATAGGAGTTTATAACATCTCTGCTACAAACCTGCATCAAGAACTTGGTGATTGGTGCATGTAATGTATTTTGCTAATAACCTTACTCTCAACCTATTCTTTCTTTTATTAATAAACCTTTAGATTTTAGATTCTAAAGGATTGGCCCAGCATGCTGTTGTGAGTAAGATCCAAAGTGTAAACTGACCAGGGATTTGTGGTTGGTTCTTTGGGACCGGGAGAATCTGTTCGGGGTAGGTGAGATTGGGTTCTATAACCCCTCACCTGTGTGTAAGGCCTGGGGCTGATTGTGGCACAGGGAGAGCTAGAGTGTCTGAGGGGTTTTGCTTGAGAGGCTTCCTGCTGGCCGGATTGGCAGCTGAAGTGCTTGATGTGACTGGTTCGTGACCTGTTTGGGAAAGGTTGCCAGTCTGGGGCTGTAAGCAGCCCTGGTTTTGAGCAATTCGCCCTGAGCAGATGCCCTCAGCGGTGCCCAGACCCGGCCCGGTCTGTCACACAGCCCTGGTGGGTTCTTGCTTTAGTTCAAAAGCGGAAGCACTACAGGGGGCATGGGGCTTCCTTTTGAAATGTACAAGAATCCCACTGGGGCTCTTGTACATTTCAAAGGCTCAGGTGGCACAGGGAGCATGGGGCCAGCAGGGGAGTCCCAAACCTGGAGAAGAGTTCCCTGTAAGCTCAAAAGCTTGTCTCTTTCAACAACTGAAGTTGATCCAGGAAAAGATAATATCACACCTGCCTTGTCTCTGTAATGTCCTGGGACCAACATGTCTACTGCAACACAGCGACCATCACTGATTTACATACACAAGAGATATGCTATTAAGTGCTGATTCCAAAGGACTATGCAATTTACTGAGTTGATTTATGAAATCATTTTCTGGTTTGAAACTGATGAAAGTATCACATATTTGGAGTTATGAAGAGTATCAATCATCACTTATTTACTTCCCACATACTGTGCCAATAACACTGGTGCAGCTTGGAAACCCTCTAATTTACCAAGTGAAAAATCAGCCATCTACAAAAGTAAGAGCTCTCTAACTCCTCTGGTGTCTTCCTCCTGTTTGTAATGGATAAATAAAAGAGGTCACATCTCTACTGATTCCATCTCACTCACATTCTGGCAGCATTTCTTGCAGATGTCAAAACCAATAAGAGAGTTAAATGATATGGCACAAAATGCAAGGTTAGAAATCAAGTGAGAATTGTGAAATTAGAAAAGAAATGCTTGAACAGGGTTTTGCTTCTTTTTAGTGTTTGTTTTTAAATTATTTCTGAATTGGTATAGGACAATGGTTCTCAGTCAGGGGTTAACATCACTCTGGGGGTGTGCACAAGTCTTCCAGGGAGATATCAACTAATTTAGATATTTGCCTAGTTTTACAACAGGCTACATAACAAAACATATTAGGGAATTTTTGCAGGACATTCAGTGACATGAACATCCTGAGCAAGTTAACCATAATTCCCCTTTCACAATGGTGAACCATGGCCAACAGTATCTGTGAGCAGCTCTACCTGTGGACGTGCAGGTAAATAAAGTGTCCAGCAGCCCACCAGGGGCTAGGTGAACCATGGCCAATGCATGAGTTGCTTATTGCGCACCTCTGTATTATCATGGAACCACTCTTCTAATCAGTGGGTGAGTGTACGCTTCAATTGATGTATTGGCACAGCTGTACTGATGCAGCTGTACTGCTGTAGCGTTCTAATGAAAATGCTCTAGGCTGATGGGAAAGAGGGTTCCCCATCAGCTTAGTTAATCTACTTCCATGAGAAGCAGTAGCTACATCAGTGGAGAAGCTGTCCCGAGGACATAGCATGGTCCATACATAGCACTTAAGTCGATTATTCACACTCCTGAGTGACGTATTGGTAGCAAAGTAATTCTGTAGTGTAGGCCAGGGCAGTGGCTGCTCTAGCCTTTTCTTTAATTTCACCTGTTGTGCCGGTGCCACCACTACTACAGGTGCTAGACCCCCTGGTAGTCAGAATGGGACTACAGACAAGCATTGACCTTTTAATCCCATGATATCTAATTGGTCAGTGTATCTGTAGACAACAGGGGTAAAAGCACCACTAGTACTCTCACACACCTTTGGGACCACAGTAGCTGGAGATGCATGTAAAGATTTCCTGAAAAAAAACAAAACCATTTTAATGAAGGAGCAAATAAATAAACCACTTTACAAAAAGAGGATGTATCTTCTATTTTCTTTTTCTTTCTGAGGAAGCCTGTATTTATTTTGATACTAGAAGATTTACCCAGCGTTTCTTGGGAATTTACCAGTAACTCAATTAATTTTTGTTTGTTTTTTTGAAATAAAATGAAAATGTACATGCTTCATTTAAATCATTGCTTGGGGTGGAGCTGGGAATGAGGGGTTCAGTATGCAGACTGACCAGGGAGAGAGGAATACCCCAGTCCTCTCTCACTGCAGCATCTTGGGGCCAGGTGAGAAGCACGTCTCCATGGCCACTGCAGCTCCAGTGGGTACAGCCGGGGGAGGGCTGTATGTCCTCTGGCAGAGGCAAGTCCTGGTATATTTACCTCCTGTGTTCCCTAGCCAGAGTGAGAAATGTAGCACTGTGCACTTTCCCCTCACTCCCTGGTGAAGGGGGGACAGCCAGCAATGTCCCCACATGAATTTGTGGGGTAAGAGCTTCAGTCCCCCTCCCCGCCTTAAAGGGCACATAGGAAGTGGGAAACTTGGGGTAGGGGTATTCCCGGAGTGAGGGAGGGAGTGTGCGCTCCCAGACAGCCCCTTTCACCTGCCTGGTGATTGCCTCTTTTCTGTGTGGTTTTATGAGAAGCAATCCCATTTCAGGCACATAGCAGTTTGAAACCCCTGTAGTAGATGTTGTCTACTTTTTGGAGTCCTACTCTGGTGTTCTTTCTTTCTATAGTGTGACTAGTAAGGAAATAACAGGAAAATAAAGAACATGCTGTGTACATAAAATTGGATATTAGTGTTATAACATGTGTTGTAAATTGTTGGATATGGTATCACCCCAGATTACACTGACAGTACATTTTGCAATCAAGAGAAAGTAAATATATGAAACTTTTATACCTGTAAAAGCAGACACTCACGCACAGAGGCAGAAGCATGACAGACACGCTTTGTGAATACTACTGCTCTGGCAAACAGAGATTTTAGAGAACAGCAAACTCCACTGCACAATGTTTACTCCAACTATTTTTAGTATTCCAAGAGAGATTTTTTTTATAGCCACTCAGCCATTCAAAGAAAATGAGTACTAACTTCTTGTATCTGAGTAAGACTTATTTCGTTACTTTGTATACATGCCAGAAACAGATTCAAGTTATCAAGCATATGGTACTCATGTATAAGCCAAAAAAATATAGATTTGAGGATGTGATTAGTATGTTTTAAGGTCAGTTTTTAGGGATAGTAAGTGTAGCTCGGGGATATTCTAAATTCAGCCTGCTGATGGAAGGCAGTGAGTAGTATTGTATATTACAGCCAACTGCCTTCTGCATCTTTAAGTAAGAGATGGATCCCTGTGAAAAGCTTGTGGGCTCAAGGTGGAGCTTGGAATGCTAGGGCTTAGGTTGTTGTTTTAATTTGGAAGACACCGAGATATTATGGTGATAGTATCAAATACCTGGGTAGAGGTGCAAACTCCACATTTTTATGATTAAGTTGCGGGTGGCTTCATTTTATGTAATTAAGTGCAGCCTTTGAACTCTTGGAAAGCTGACAATGCCTCAGTGGGCAAAGGTCTCTTTCTACATCTGGTTTACCAAGTTAATTATAGAAAGTAAATGAATGGCAACAAATCTCACATTCACATTTGTGTAATAGCTCCAGGACCCAAGACATATATTCTTTTAACAAGAGAATTTCTTCAACAAAGATTTGTCAATGAGGGTGCGTTTACACAGCACCCTAAACTTGAAATAAGATATGCAAGTTGCACTATGCAAATTGTGTATCTTATTTCAATTCTATTTTAAAATAGCTTATTTTGAAATTTGGCGTGTCTATACAATGCCAAAGTTCAAATAACACGCTATTTTGAGACATCCCTTAACCCTCGTGGAACAAGGGTTACAGGCATGCCAAAATAGCATGCCTGTTATTTCAAAAAATAATTTGAAATAACGAGCGGCTTATTAAGATGTGGAGTAGCTATTTTGGGATACCTACCTGTGTAGACGTATCATGAGTCTCCCACAAATACTCCATGCTCTTACCCTCTATATTTACACTTAATAAAGAAAGCTCATTCTTGGGAAAGAACCCAGAAAAATCACAGAACATACTATAAATGAAAGGGTTTCAAATATAATTTATATCTAGAATCAAATGTTTCACATCTGGTTATCATGTATCAGCCAAATTCATCCTTGATTTCTACCTGTTTCTCCACTTTGAATCAGAATGGAACTTTCCTGATAACAGTGAGTTCTGAATATGTTACTACTCATAAGCTATGTCTACACAGCCCCCTCTTGCACAAAAAATATGCAAATGAGGCGAAGCATGGAATATCGCCATGCCTCATTTGCATAATTAATGAGGCTCCATTTTTGCGCAAGAGCTGTTCTTCCGGAAAAAAAGAGGAAGAACGGCTCTTGCGCAAGAGGGGTTTTTTGGCGCAAAAAGGAGCCGTATAGATGGCTTCTTTTTGTGCAAAAGCCTCTTGCGCAAAAATGGAGCCTCATTAATTCTGCAAATGAGGCACGGCGATATTCCACACTTTGCCTCATTTGCATATTTTTTTGCGCAAGAGGGGGCAGTGTAGACATAGCCCCCGATTCCAAGAATACGACACAGTGAAAATGTTCACTGGAGTTTGTCAGCTTAGCAGACTATTTTTCAGTGTGATGTATGTATAATTAGCCCATTCTTGTAGTCACTTTTTTTCTGACTCTACTTCTCTGTATATTTTCATTAGTGTAACTATTTAAAATGTTCTCCCTAAATTTTCTGACACAAAAATGGGATTACCTGAGGCAACCATTTACTACATATAGATATATTATAATGAAGGAACCATACATAAAGATATTTATTGGGTATTAAAATTTATAATAGTACAAGTGGATAAACTAACTGCATTTAAATTACTTTGGCAGACCATATAATAAAATTTAAAGGATCTATTTCTTGGTGAGTCCAGTGATTATGGGTTTCCTTTCCTCATTGTTACAAAGAAACGTTTCCAAAGGCCCAAGTGGAAGTTAGGCATCTACCTGTCATTGAAAGTCACACAGAATGCTAGTAAGCTTACCAACTAATGCCTTTTGTTGTAATGATTTTATTGTAGGTATCTGCCCATTAAGAACTAATATCAAACATGAATTTATATCTCTCCTTTTAATTAAATTATAGATTTTTCCTTTTCTTTAACTTATTTGGAATCTTAAACAACTGTAAGTGACTTGCTATACCAAGAACAATGAGAAGTCCTGTGGCACCTTATAAACTAACAGATATATTGGAGCATAAGCTTTCATGGGCAAAGACCCACTTGGTCAGATGCATGTCGTGGAAATTGCAGAGGCAGGTATAAATCATTTTATTTATTTATTTATACCGGCCTCTGGAATTTCCACTACATGCATCTGACGAAGTGGGTCTTTGCCCACAAAAGCTTATGCTCCAATATATCGTTAGTTTATAAGGTGCCACAGGACTTCTCATTGTTCTTGCAGATTCAGACTAACACAGCTACCCCTTTGACACTTGTTATACCAAGGCTGCCATATGAGATGCCTATACATTGGTTTAGTACTGAGGTGTCAGTACCATGTATTGAGTCACCAGCACTGCTTCCCATCCAAGAACCGACTAGCACAATCTGCTATAGTTTATGAAAAGTGGGCCAAGGTGGCCTGGTTCTAGCGGAGTTATCATCCAAAGCACCTAGAAAAATAACCTGTGATAGAAAATATTCATAGTATTGTGAGCTGTAATGACCTGAAACATGAAGCTATAAACCAGCCAGAATACTGACAGTAAGTAACCTGGGATCTTACAGAAACTCCAACACCTAATGGCAGAGGAATGTGTACAGAAAAAATGCAATGCAGGCTACACAAGTATGGGAAAGACTCAAAGCATAGACTGCTGTAATGCTAGTTAAATAACAGTCACCTATTATACTGTCACTCTCTTCCATGAAAATAAATGGATGAAGGGTGAGCAAAACTGATATGGAAAAAAAACCTGTGAGGTTCAATGGATAAGCTTTGATCACTTCTATACTATCTGATCCCCACGTGGAATTTTCGTGCCTTATTTTCTCTGAAGCATAGGTTTTGTAGTTAGCTGTGGCTGCAAATAAAAATACAGTTAATTCTTGATGCTTCTCTGAGTATCATTATTGTCTGTGATGGACAGAAGTGCTGGCCAGCACCCAGTGACTAAGGGGTTAAACTCAGGTAGCTAGAAAGGGTGTTGGCAGGGAACCAGAACCACCACTGGGAATACAGTGCTAAAATTTGATACCTTGCCTGCTTTCTTTGTGTGGGAAAGTTAAGACAGGAGTTGAGAGAGACAGAATGATTTAAACCCAGGCAGGATTACCCTGCCTCCAAGGAATTCAGGGCATGGAAGTGGACTGAACCAGGAAGGGATTGTGAGTAAATAAAGGGAAACGTGTATTTAGTCACGATTAGGGTATTTTTCTGTATTTGTGTGGTTTGGTTTGAAATGCTCTGTGTGAATCCATGCCTGCCCTCCCCCATTCACTATCTAAGAGTTGTTCTGAAAGATTTTCTCTCTGTTTTAATTTGTTTTACTTAGTTACTCTGTAATACCTAGCAATCAAGTGTGCTTTATCATGTATATCTTTTGTTTTGTTAATAAAAATCACTTTTTTAAGATGATGATTGGATTCTTGTGTTCTGGAAAGGAATAGGGCCTCCATGTATGTCTGCCTACCTAAGATGAGCCGTCAGTGACCAGGGATTGCAGCCTGTTTTTCTCTTTTCTTTTTTCAAGCTCTTTTGGGGCAAAAGAGCTTGGTGGTGTCCTGGGGAAGGAATTCAAGTGTTACCTCCTTTTTTTTCAGTGTTAAATCACTTGATGGTGGCAGCTTTTGTTTATTTCTCAGAGCCAGTGTATCTGTGATTCTGGGGAGGGGTAAGCAGAGCGTAGAGGCAAAGGTATTTCAGGTCTTTGCAAGCCCCCACCTTCTACACTCGGAGGGCCAGAGTGGGGAACAGCCCTGACATTGTCCAATTAATATTCAATTGAGAAACCCATTGGTTGTGGAGACATCATACCCCTTTGAGTTCTTGCAGTCAGCTCTATCCCCAAGCTATGATTGACATAACCCACCGAACACATATGTGGTTCCAGTGGCATCACGTCTAGATAAAGGCTTCCTGTCTTAGAAAGATACAATGCCTTGTAGGCTCTCTCCTCCACTTACCAGCCAGGTTTTGTCAGGATTTGTGCCATTTTTCATTTCTTCTATACCTCCCAATGGAAGAAATCATATGACAACTATTGCTTTCTAAAACTGACTCCAAGGCTGTGTCTCTTGAATTAGCTTCAGATGACCAGAGTTTTGAGTTTAGGATGTGCAGACCCAAAATAAATAGGGGAAAAGGAATAGAGGGGAAGGAAAAAAAGGAGGGGGTTGGGTGGGAAACAAAGAGCAGAAGGTATGAAAATATCAAAGGGAAAAACAAGTAGGCAGAACTAGCAATCTATAAGCATCTGAAGATTGGACAGCCCTACTTCACCTGCTCTTGTTTTGTGCCACAGGAATGTGAAATATAGCTCACCACTTCTCTACCAGTGTCTGAACCATAAAAACGCACACTAGTTGCTTTTCTTTTTCTTCTTTATTTGTTATTTGTATTCATTTCACCAGAGGTGAACTTTTCAGTGCTTTAGTGATTTACTGTGAAGAGCTACTAAAGAAATTCAAAATAGATTTGGTTTTAATTTAAAAAAAAAGCCATCCACTTCTTCCCCTGCTCCAGGGCATCCCAATAATAGAACAGAGCTGCTTGAAGTGTTCTCGTTTAATAACAGGAGGATAGGAAGAACTAGGAATAATTTGGTTAAGCAAATGATTTGATTGACTGAGTATGGCATAGTGCTTTAGGAAGCTTTAAACACAGCTGATTGAATGCTGCTTGGTGAATATTGCATCATGCCCAAGTCACCTGCCAAAACTAAACGATGATTCTATTTTAAAATATATCAAATAGTAAATACTTAGATAAATATTTTGTTAGCTACCAAACAGAATTTGGGTAATAAGAGATACATCATATAATTGATATACAATTGAATGTAGAGTTATCTGTATTTACTGTAACCCTATACATCAATGGGGAATATTTCAGAATTTATACTGCTCGCTTTTCTTAAATGATACAGAAAAGATATTGGCTACTTTCTAAAAAGCTTGTTGGCAGAGTGAAAACAAAGACTTGCACTCAACTCAGTGGCATTTCTATTTGTCTGTTAACACTTGTGTGCTCTGGTTGTGCTTTTCCTGTTAGGAAATGTTCTCGTTTCTGTAAAAATCTCTCTTGGAATCTGTATATGCTCTATCACATATCTGATGTTTTTGACATCTTGGTG
This sequence comes from Pelochelys cantorii, assembly GCA_032595735.1. Taxonomy (NCBI): domain Eukaryota; kingdom Metazoa; phylum Chordata; order Testudines; family Trionychidae; genus Pelochelys; species Pelochelys cantorii. Next base: position 71,482,970 of record CM064329.1, read on the forward strand.
TGCAGCGGAAAGGTCCCAGCATTACGTGCCACAAAGGCAGCTAGATTGTTTCCTTTCTCAGTGTGCTGCTTCTGTGAGATTTTAATGTCATGGGTACAATGACAGCAGTGGGCCTTTAACAACTTCTTGTGAAACCAACTACCCACTGAGATTGGTTGTCTTTGGCAGGGGCAGTGATATTTCTCTTGCCTTCTATTTTCAAGGGATGAGATTTTTGGATGGTATTTCTGATCCACTTTTGCAAAGATTGGCAAATGTAGCTCTCTATTTGTAATGTATATATTAGAGATGTAAATTCCCATTCAATCAGTTAACTGGTTAAATGTCAGGTTTAACCAGGTTACCAATTAAGCGGGATCCCAGACAGGGAACCACTTCAGGCTGGCTAGAGGAGTCCACAGCCCACGGGCTCCCACTCCTGCCCTGTGCAGGGCTGCTGGCTCCCACCCTGACCCACAGTGTGGTGGACCCAGTGGGGCTGGAGCAGCCCTCCACCCGCAACAGGCTGCGGGCACAGTCTGCTCCCAGGCACTGGTTTACTGTTACCTAGTAAGCATCACCCGGTAAGGGTGATGCTTACCACATACCCAGTTAGTATATATGTCCTATGTGGTTGTCTTGTCCATGTCTTCTGTTACTGGTTTAGTTTAAAATTAGGGGAAACACAATAGGATTTTTGGGTCTACAGTTATCCTTAAAATTGTCATATTGCTGCTGTCCTTTTTCTGACACCAGTGTCATGCCTCTGTTGAATAGTAACAAGTATCTGGGCTGTGCAGGTCAGCTTCCTGACTGAGCGGATATCAGTGTCGTAGCATCTTGGATATATACTAAAGGTGTGTCTACACTATGCAGCTTTTAGTGACAAGGCTGTGTCAATACAGCCCCATTACTAAAAGTCAGCGTGTGTGAATGCTGTTTGTTGGCACTTTGGTCAGCAAAAGGCTTTCACCCCCAATGAGGGGGTTTCTCTTTGTTGGCCACAGCGCTCTTGCCAACAAAGAAGAGTTTATACTTTCACTTCTTGCAGCAAAACTATGTCGTTCATGGGGAGAGGGTTAAGCACCCGTAAGCAACAAAAGTTTTGTTGATCAAGTGCAAGTGTAGACTAGGGATGTAATAGTGTAGTCGATTGATTGATTAACCAATAAGCAAAAGCTTATAGGGTAATGCTATAGACTACATGCATTTCCCTCTCCTCACCATTGCCAGTAATTTTTTTAGCAGGCTGGCCAGCAGCCCAGCTCAGTCCTGAGCTAGGAACTACCCCTGCTGCGGCTCTGCATTTAAAGTGTATTAGGAGCTGGGCGGGCAGGCAGCTCATCTCAGCTGTGGCTCGCACTGTATTCTGGAGCTCATTCCCTTCCTAGACATGGGCTGCTGCCAGCCTGCATTGCGGTCTCTTTATCAGAGGCAGCAGTGCCGAGTGACAGGCAGCCAGTCGGCAAGGGGAGCTGATTTTTAAACTGGCTCCCTTTGCAGACCAGTTCCCACCTGGCACCCCACAGGTACAGAATGGCTGGGGGCTCCTCGGGAATAAGGCCGGAGCTCACTGGCTGCCAGCCCCATCCCTGAGGACTATACGATAGTTGAGTAACTGATAAAAATTCATGAGGTTAATCAACTATTCAATTAACCGATATTTAACATCCCTAGCGTAGACATAGCTTAAGTGTAACATACACCATTTCTAGAACAAAGGTTGTCAGACACATGCAGGGCAGCAATCTCATCTCAACACCAACATTAGATACTGCCTCAAGAGAATTTATTCTATGAAAGCCCAAGGCAGATAGTAAACTGTTTTGCTGCTCACAAAATTCATTGTCTTTGGTAGCTATCTCCTACATGGAACCCTGCCAAAGAAATACGAACAACAGCACAGCATGTCTTTCCAAGACTGAACATTATGTTGCACACTAAAGAAAAAGAATTCGGAAGCCTACGTGTAAAAGTACCACTTGGTGACACCTGCCATAACGTGATGTATTATTAGTTACTGTTGAGGTTATTCAGGAAGAACTGCTTATTTGATGTCAGACTTTTTTTGTCAGGAGTAAAGTATGATCAGTGATAAAAGCTATCTGAACTAATGTTGATTTCTGCCTTTCCTTTATCGTTTTCTCCCTGCTTCTTTTAAATATTGGAAAAACTTGGTTGATTCCATCTTGTGTGTGTTTCTCTTCTATTTTTTTCCTTTGGTATAATTATACATTGTTGTCTATATGGAATCCCAAAAACCAAAAAGTAAATGAAGAAAAATCTCATTCATTTGTTGCCTAATACAGGCCTGAATGCACTACTGTAAACTTGTACCAAGGTCTTCAGAGGTGGTAAGCAGCAGGCTGCTGAACTATTTTCACACCCAGACTAGTAGTGTAAAATCAGCTATACTTGGAATCTCTGTTTTCTTAGTGTGTTTATTTATCTTTAAAAATATTGTGCGCCAGCTTATGGAAGTATGGGACTTTAACAGATTTGCATATTTGGATACTCAAAACAAACTGCCCATTTGACACACCTCTGTGTCAATTTAAGCATCTAAGTGCATTGCTTGGCATCTTTTTTGTCACCTAAGTTTGGAAATTGAACTCTTTGTGTCCAGTTCTGTGCACACATAGATGCCTGCTCTTGTTCTGCCTATATAATAAAAATACCAGCCGGAACCAAAGATATATAGCTAATTCTAAATACATTCTTGTATTTGTAGTACTGTGAAACATTCAAATGAATTAAAAAGTATGGATTTGTATTTTGTCTTGTTTTTTTCTTCTCCCTTTTTTCCAGGAAACTTCATGGTGCTGTGGTCGACCTACAGAACATCTGTATTTAAATCAGTAACAAACCGCTTCATTAAGAACTTGGCCTGTTCTGGGATATGTGCCAGTCTAGTCTGTCTGCCTTTTGATATAGTCCTTAGTGCCAGTCCACACTGCTGTTTGTGGATCTACACCATGCTTATCTGTAAAATTGTCAAATTCTTGCACAAAGTCTTCTGCTCAGTGACCATTCTTAGTTTTCCTGCCATTGCATTGGACAGGTAAGAGATCAAATTTACTAGCATTCTGTCCTTGATTTTCTTTATTTCCTTCCCTGTTCAATACACAAATCTTAACGTTAAATATTTTTAATGGTACCTTGTGTCACTATATCAACTACATCCACCCCAGCTTTGTGCCCACAATTTCCTTTCATGCACATATGGATAAAAGATTAATCTCTGTTGTCTGGAACAGTTTCAGTTCAGTTTATCCTGATATCTATAGGCTTCACAGAGGGGTTTTGATATACACATTCATCCTAAAGATGCCTCTATCCTCTCATTCCACCTATCATTTATCCTTGATTACTAATAAGACTTTGTCTGAACAAACTTCCTGGAAACTCATCCATTAACTTGCTCACTAAAAGTCATCAATGCTTTGTGATCACACACATATTGAGGCAGATCTCTATTTACAGGGTAAAGTACAGTTTCACATAAGTTGTGTGAGAAAAATACAGATTTTGGGTTCAAGACTAATGCAAAATTATTATTTGTATTATCATGGTACATAGGTGCCCTAATCATAGATCAGGAACCATTGTATTAGGCACTGTACAACTATAAAACAGAATGATGGTCCCTGCTTCAAGGAGCCTACAATCTAAATCGACCGAGAAGATCTTGAATGGGGAATGGAGTACAACGCACAACCAGAGTGAACAGGGTGATGGAAGCAAACATCAAGTTATTACCATGATTTTCTCACTTTGTTTAGGATGGGTAGAGAAGAGATGGGAGAAGATAAAGTACATGGAAGGAAAAGGGAAGGGTGAGGGGACACTGAAGGCAAGGCAAGGGTAAGAAGGGTAGGTTTGGAGCAGGCCTGGGCAAAATACGGCCCGCAGGCCAAATCCAGCCCACCAAGCCACCAGATCTGTCCCGCAAAGGGCTCCGTTTCTGTTTTGAAACTGGAGGGGAGGGGGAAGTTTTAGGAGCTGCCCCGCCCCCAGCACTTTCCCATTGGTCTGTTTCTGGCAGAAACCAGACAATGGGAGCTGCTTGTTAGAATAACAGGCAGCTAAGAAGACTCACGTGCCCTCTCCTGGGCTCAGTTATTCATGAAGCACATAGCCAGCCAAGCAGGCTGTCTGGCTGGGAAACATTTTAAACTCTGCAGGCAGGCAGGCTAGTTTAGCAGCTGACAAGTAAGTCTCTTGCCCACAGCCTGCTTCTGGCACCCCAGCCCTTTCCTGCTCCAACTCTCTGCCCCTTCACTCAACATACCCAAACCCTCTGTCCCCCTCTTACACCCATACCCCCTCCCAGATCTGGCACCCCAATCTCCTGCCCCAGATCACATCCCAAACCCTTGCACTCCAGTCCCCTGCCCTACATCACAACTGCCTGCTTCATCCCAACTCCCTCCCATACTGCAGTCTCCCTCCTGCACCCCAGTCCCTTACAGCAAGCTCCCTTCTGCACCCAACCTCCATTCCAGACCCCGCATCTCCATTAATATCATAGTCCCCCATCAAAAATTATTGCCCACCCCTGGTTTGGAGTGAAACTAAGGTGAAAAGACTGTGAAGGAAAGGGAGGGTTGGAACAAACAACCAATCAGCACAAGGCAAAGAATATCCAGTCAACACTATGGAAAGTTCTCCAAAGGACTAACAGTCCTTGCTTTGGCTACCTTTCCCCTACCTTCTCCTGGCTGGAGACTCTGACTGGCTCCTTTTGGCAGTTTTCTGCTAGGCCCCACAGTGGGCATAGTGGTGGCAGCCTGTGGTTTCTAGTGCCCCCTGAGTGCCTCCCAGCTGTTTCCCTGCACCAATCTGGGCCCAGCAGGGTAATGGACCATAAAAAAAATATGTGCATCAGCTAATATTAATATTGGGCAAGTTGATCACATGATTTAAGATAAATGGTTGCTAAATTTGCGAAAGGAAAGCAGACTGTCTACTAAAAAAAAAAACAGTGATGATACAAGTAAATTGTATCATTAATGACAAATTGTTACCTAAAATGAAATATTTGTGCTAGTTGCAAAAATCATCTCCTATATTTTATATCACCAGAATGCTGTTATTCATAATCTGGCAACTGTGTATTTAATTTGAGTCACTTCTGTGAGAAATCACGTTCCCAACTCATATAAAATTATAGACTCACCAGTGTCAAATCAGGTATGAATTTGGCCCAATACCGTTTGATTAATATTGGGCAAAATATGCGATACTACAGCTGTGCCTGGAAGTGTCTCTTTAGCTTTCATTATAATCACTGTATTTATTGGTGTTTATAATTTGACTCTTCCTTTCCAATCTGGTGCCTGACGGGAGAAAAAGAGCATTATCCCTCCACGTGTTGAGGATCTAATACATCCTAACATTTCAGACATGATCAGGGAGGAGATCTGTGTTCCATCCGATGCAAAATAAATGCACGAGTCCAAGAAAAACAGAATTTTCAAATGGGGAAAAGTGATTGGCCTGTAACTGTTACAGCGCTAGTGAGCATCAAGATCAGTAATCATAGGGACCAATCCTGCAGGGCTTCTGCAAACAGAGCTCTTACTGACTTTTGAGTAGGGCTACAGAAAGCTGCTCACACAGGTCTTGCAGGCTTGGGGGGGTGCATGATTTGTATGCATATTGTTATAGGATCCATTCTATATTCTTTGTAATTATAATTTGCTCCTTTGGGTTTCATTAAAACGTTCACAAATTGAGCTAAACTGGCTGAGTTTCAAGACTGATTAATGGTGTGGGTGGAAATCACTAGAAACTCATTTGGGTTCTCCTTTGAGTTTTTGATATTGTTCGAACTCAGAGCTCAAAATGAAACTCTGGATGGGAACTCACCTAAACTAATTAAAGAAGGAACTCTATGAACCAAATTGTTTTGAACAACTCTAATTGATGAGACATATTTCTTCTTTCCTATTCACAGATTTTAAATAGTGTTAGTTAAACCTATTTTCTCAACTCTTGGTTTGTTCTAGTTTGAAGAGAAGCCAAAAAAGAATTGTACTTTTCTCTTTAAAAAGAAAGAAGTTGGGGGCTGATTTTTTTAAATCTCGTTTTTGTTTGTAGTGCCTTGAGCTCAGGGTGGGATTAAGACATAATGAGGCCCAAAGCTATGTCAACTTTAACAGAAAGGACACAAAAATAGGAATAATAAAGACTTATATTTGCATATATACACAACTAAAAGCTAGTAAGTTTTTGGGGTTAGAGGCCCCTCATAATCTGAGGCCCCAAGCCTCATCTTATTTAGCTTGTGCATAAACCCAGCATTGCTTCATTAATTACTTGTGTTTCTGGTGAGATACGGTATGGACAGTTTACAATGACCCTTGCATGTACATAACTATTGCATCCAGTTAAAGTGATCTCCATTGAAAGAGGCTTCTATTCACGGTTGGTCTGCTATCAGCAATTTCAGCTTCTAACAGGATCTCAAGCAGTAAAAGCCACAGGGCATATCTGTGGTATCATGAGATGCCTTTGAAGTCATGTACTTTTATAGTTATGAACTGGCTGGGACTTAAATTGAAGCTATTGTTCATCTCTGACATCTGCAATGAAGAGTATAGGGGGGTTTTGAATGGGCATTTTTTGAGATCAGAAATACTCAAGACTCATACTTAAGAATCAGTATCTCAAACAATGTGTGCTATACAGCTATCTTTGACCATATAAGTAATAGACACCATGGTCCTCAGCTGAAAACTGCATACTATGTGAGCTTCATTGATAATGCTCATGACCATCAGCATTAAAAAGCACAAGTCTCTACGACTTGACAAGGACAATTCCTATTCCTTATGATTAGAAATAAACCACCTAAATGGTAATAACACCGCAAATACATGAAGGGATTCTGAATTTTTAAAAGCTCATACATCCAAAGATGCCTGGATTTTGCAGGACTTATAGAGATCATGCTTGCTTGCACAGCCAAAACTGTGTATATGACAAGCCTCTCACATTTTAAAATTGTGCATACTTGATTTACCACAGTCAAAAGTGTGTATATGACAAGCTTCTCACTTTTTAAAATTGTGTCACATGACACCAAATACTACAGCCATGCTCCAATCAGAGCTGCCAGGTATACTGTATTACTGTTCACAATTACATTTTGTTTAAAAACCACATCAGAAGATATTTAGGATGAAGACTGGGATGGTGCATTAGGCTACTGTTCTAGCAAAATTTATCCAAACTTCTTATTGCCCTCCATACACAATATTGGGATGCCTCAGATATTATTAAAAAAACAAGGAGTTCTCTGTCACCTTAAAGAATAACAAATTTATTTGGGCATAAGCTTTCATACAATTACCCTTCTCAAACTTGGTTTCTGGAGGGGACGAGGTTGGTTCTAAGTACTCTATGAGCTAATCCACCATAGGACATCTTTCAGATTAACACTGAGATTCTGGCATTTTGAGTGAACATACATGTGCTTCAGTCAATAATATTCTTTTTACAGAAAGCAACCAGCACAATGTACATGGAGGTAAGAAAATCAGGAGTGAGACACTTGGAAGTTTCAAGATCAGTATATTTTTCATGAACATAAATCCAAACAAAAATGGAATATAATCCCTGGTATGTGGACAGTTATTAGCTGATCAATAATAATGTGCTTCCCCAGAGTGGGTCTTCACTCCTGTTTTAGCTTTTAAAGCCAGACTCTTGTTTAAGAAAAAGCAGAAACTGGTAGTCATTTGGCAACCCACATCATATTCAGACACCTATCAAAAACACTAACCTCATGTCAATCTTTCAAGCCATGATATTGTATGATCCCAAACAATCGACACATTCTGTATATCCACATCTCTTTAAACTGTCCTTGTTTTTTTGGCAGGTATTACTCAGTTTTATATCCTTTGGAAAGAAAGATATCTGATGCGAAGTCTCGAGACCTGGTTATCTACATCTGGGCCCACGCCGTGGTGGCCAGCATTCCTGTATTTGCTGTGACCAACGTGTCTGATATTTATGCCATGTCCACCTGCACAGGATCCTGGAGCTACTCCTTAGGCCACTTGGTATATGTCATTATTTATAACATCACCACTGTTATAGTACCAGTGGCTGTGGTGTTTTTCTTCATGATTCTTATCCGCAGAGCACTGAGTGCTAGCCAGAAGAAAAAAGTCATCATAGCTGCCTTAAGAACCCCTCAGAACACTATTTCTATTCCCTATGCCTCCCAGAGAGAAGCTGAGCTTCATGCCATGCTGCTGTCCATGGTTATAATCTTTATTTTCTGCAGCATCCCCTATGTGACGCTGGTGATATACCGCACCATACTCAACATACCAGACATATCAGTCTTCTTGCTCCTCACTGCCATCTGGTTGCCTAAAGTCTCCCTGCTAGCCAATCCTTTGCTCTTTTTGACTGTAAACAAATCTGTACGGAAGTGCTTACTAGGGACAATAGTGCAACTACACCGGAGGTATAGCAGGAGGAACATTATCAGCTCTGGGAATGTTGTAGAAGCCAGCTTGGAGCCCAACGTCCGTTCTGGTAGCCAGCTTCTGGAGATGTTTTACATTGGGCAGCAGCAAATCTTCAAGCCCACAGAGGATGATGAGGAGAATGAAACAAAATCCATTGGTTCTGGTGACTTTCAGCAGAAGGAAATCCCTACCACCAGTTTAGAGATAGAACAGACGTCAGTTCAGAAATGTCTACCACACACTGTTGCAGACTCTGCTGCTCAAGTGGCCCCAGCTATGGCCACAGAAGCAGATCTGGTCAATGAGAAATATTCCATGCAGTTTGGCTTTGGGCCTTTTGAGTTGCCTCCACAGTGGCTCTCAGAAAATCGGAACAGTAAGAAGCGACTGCTGCCCCCTTTGGGGAATACTCCTGAAGAGCTCATCCAGACAAAGCAGCCCAAATGTAAATCAGAAAAAAAAATCAGCAGGAACAATAAAGTCAGTATCTTTCCCAAGGTGGATTCCTAGTTGGAGCAGGAGCTCTGAATAACAAAGGAAGGTCACTTTCTACTATACATGTGATCCCATGGATCTTTATGATGTTGAAATCTGTTACAGGTTGCTTTTTGTGCCAAATATATAAAAAAGGAAAACATATAACAGAAGTGTTCCTTACGAAAGTGTTTTCATAAAATATCTGCTGGTGTCATTCCTGCTTTACATGTGAAATCCAGATGGCAGTAGAGGTCTGATTCACTTCCAAAGGGCATGTACAATATTGTGTACATTTCCTATTACATTTTCATATTGAGATCTGCAGCTGGTTTATTGGGTACTTCAATATTTAGGAAAATAAAAACAACTATTCTGTGTTGCAGCAGGAAGCCAAAAGACAGGACTTCAGGGAGCACCAAATAGAGGCAAAATAGCTAGGCCATGCCCTTTCTACACAAGAGTGGACACAGCAAGTTTATGAATGTTTCATTAATGAAATATAAAAAGCTGCCATTTCTGTTTAGCTGATCTTCTCTTACCACTAAGTAAAAAATTGCCATGCCAAGATTAGCCTATTGGTTTCTTACACATGTTGCTATTCTCTTCCTTTTATAACCTAGCTATTTTCTTGGTTAAAATATGCTCACTTATACCCTGAAGAGGATCAACCAGCATGAGGAAGCCCAATTCCAATATAGGAGGCCATTCCCCATATTGTTAAAATATTAACAAAAAAGTTTCTAACATAGCTGTTTCCCTTTAAAAATGAATGCATTCCTGTAATTTAATTAAAAGTAGAGTGCAAATGATCTAATACAATTTCTTCCCAAAGGAGCATGCATTGGTGTGCCCAGGCCATGAGCCAATAGCAGTTAGATCTCATGGGATGTGCACAGTGCAACTGCCTACTGGGTTCATAATTTCAGCATGCTCTACCTAGCCAGAGTCCTGGGTTAACATCTGCCTCCAGAGTGGTTTGCTTGTGCCCTCTTCTTTTGACTATTGTGTGAAAACACAAGCCATTACCTCTATTTGGCTGCATTTTCCAAGGTGCAGATATAGTGATACCTAGCAAAAAGACCTGATGTTACCGCAAGATGATGGGTCAACCATGAATGGAATAAATGTAAACACCATTCTTTACTGTTGGTGGGAATAGGAAGACACCCCCAAAATTTCTATATTGGGTGCCTAAATCCTCTGTGAATCAAAGCCAAATTGCCCATTTTATCAACAAGCTAGTCTATATAGGAGTGCTCACCTTCCTTCTTTATCACAGATGTATTGTTTTGTGTATCTTGACTGTGAATTTTAAACTGTGACAGACTGTAAGACAACCTTCAAACTACTGTACCTCTGGAACTTTAATCCTTGATCAGTTGCAAGCAGCCCTTCCTTTCTTCCAGCTCTGCATTTGCTGTTGTCTCACAGTGTAGTTTGTCAACAGCACAGCCTGATAATTCACTAGTACTCCTTGTGTGCACTTGTTCTTCGTCTGTATTTTAGATTGTTGATGCATGAGAAGCCCTCACCTGTAGCCTACTGCCTGTTTAGTAAGTAGTTTTCTTTAAAATGTATTTTTAAAAAACAATTAGGTGAAGACACTTCCTTAATTTAAAATAACTTGCCAAATGTGACCAGTCCAGTGTTAAAAGAAAAAATTCTGCCTAAGCAGAGTTTGGTGAATAACTTTTCTTCCTTAGGAACATCAGAAGTGGGACAGTGGCTTCATATGAAGTTAAAGAAGACTCATTTCTTCAAGTCACTCAAAACAAACGTTTTAACAAAAACGTGAAGAGTGGTTTTTAAACTCCATTGTAAACGATGTTTCTTGTCCTCTCCTTTTAGATTTGTTGCTGTGTTAGGTTTAGGGATTTGCATTCTGAGAGCCACAACTCCCAGCTTGGTCACAAACACGTGGCAGGAGTCACAACCACCATGTGTTTCCCATTTAGTTGTATGGGAAATGGGCACAGCTAGGAGAAGGGAGTGCAGATCCCAGAATGGAAAATGTTGAGAATCACCCTTGCTAGTTATTTTCTGTGTAGATAAAATATTGCAATGAAACGTGTTTGTTTTTCAGTTATGAGATCAGCAGCCTTCATTAACAACACAGCTAAAAAGAAAGCCATCAGCTGCAGTATCTTTCTTATAAGAAATTTTGGTGAAATTAAATATTTGTAGTCTACTTCATAGTAGGCGTGAGCCATAGGCAGCAGTCTTCATCTGAACCTTTCCTTTTTCTCCAAACTTTGGGATTTCAGATAAAATAGAACCCAGCTCTGAACCTTACTTGAAAAAAAAAAAGCCACCGATGGTTTTGCACATTCCTAATTTCACATTCAATATAGCAATGATAAACACGGAGTCAAAAGACTTGCACAGGCATGATTCTGGCCTTTCCAATCCCAGATGTTTTTCAGGGAGAGGGAAGGGATGATGGGTTAGTTTGTTTTTCATTATGGAGATAAACATGTATGTTTCCATTTACCCTGAATGTATTTAGAAGCTGGATAGTATTTTTTTCAAACAGCACACTGCATTATTTCAGCCAACAAATTTATTAAGATGCATTTTTAAATACTTCTGCATTGAAATATAAATTATATTTGGAAGCATTTTATTTTAGTCATTTATGCAGCCAAGTTTATCCATTTGAACTTTTGTGAGAATCAGAGAAATGTGTGAAAGTGGATCTTTAGTGTTCATAGACGGAATAAGCCCTGGGACAGTACATAATACAGATGCTTTAGTCAGACTATAAACAACTGACATTTTAACAGAACTGTAGTCAAAGAACAACACATAATTTAGGTAAGTGGTAATACAATACGGATTATTTTACTATTAGGGTACTGGTTTAAACTAGGACTAGATTTCTAGTAACGTATTATCATCATCATAGGGCTTGTCACTATATTCTTACAGCAGGGTGCTTCCTAAAGGTCGGATCAGGTCCATGCATTTACTGAAACCTCTGCTCTACACTATGCAGGTGTTCCACCACACTATTCCAGTCATAAGTCTCAGCTCTACAGCTTGTTAGCCACCCAAGCACTCTCCTCTGTGTCCAGTCCCTTAACTGCTAAACACAGAAATACTAGATCTGCTATTCCCAAAGGGTCAGGATACACACTAGTTTGTATGATTCAACTCAGGATGAGCACCTGACTTAGTACTCCTGCACTTCCTGGGGGAATAGTTCACTACTGTGTGCATTAAGAATTCATGTCCCTCTACAGATTTCTTTGCTTCCCTGAAGAAACATAACTTCCCTCCAAATCTAACCTCTTCCATAAGTATAGCGCCTTAGCCCACAAAAGTTCAATAACCCTGTGTCTCCTACACAGGCTGTTTTTTGACTTATGTACAATGACCTGTAGCTGTGCAATGTGTTCTCCTCAAATACACTATGAGGAAAAAGGTAATAGGAGTTTTCCCTTCTCCTGATCATCAAATGAAAGGAGGGGAGGGGAGGACTCAAATACCCAACCCTATACTAATCTTTGGGAAGAGTAAAGGAAACTGCATTATGGGAAAAGAAAGAAAGAAAAGACTGGGGGAATTTGGGCAGCCAAAGAAACTAGGAGATTACTTTTAAAGGGATAAAATTACCATATAAATCTGGAGAAGGAAGAATACATAGAAACGCTCATGGTAACTCAATGTACAGAGGAATAAATCTTTTACAAGATTAGAAAGGTCAATAAATCTTTTACAAGGAAAAATACAGATTAGAAGGCCAATTTCATATACCCAAGTAGTCTCTGAAAATAATGCAATATTTAAATAACAAATGAATTTAAAATAAAGCAATTATTCATCACTGTAGTGCAGTTGGCTCCTCTGACAACAATTTTGATTGTATATCTAGATAGACTGGCATAAGAAAGCCAGAAGTCTTTTAGTACATTTTTAGTTGTTCTGAAGTTATAGTAATTTAATGTTTGTGTCTGATTTTTAATCTATATTTATATACATGCACCTGTATTTATTTTGTGTGTGAGGTTTTCTTTACTCTAATATTGTACCTTTTATAATCATTTTCTCCTATCTATAATACAGGTTTTGCTTGCCAGTATTTTAATGATCAGTTTCTAGGGTGTTGTAACCTGGTTTGGAGCTGGAATACACCACAGGATTTGAACTCCCATTTTCATTAATCTTGTGACGTTTGGGGTCACCATGCCAAAACCTAAAGTAACAGATAAAAAAGATGTTGCTTTTTAAGTTTCTAGTTTAACATTTAAAGTTGAAGCTTATGTATAGTAACACTGCATTTTACAAACATAACAACGAAGCAACAAAAGTAATGGAATGAAAGGATGAAGAAAAGCAGCCAAATGTATTCAAATATTCAGAGTTTACACATCTGGAATAAATGCATCTACTTTCTTGTTTCCTGTCTTCCTCTTGTTTCACCTGCCCTGCAGAGCTTTAGAATTCTGCAGGGTACCCAGCTCTCTGTCTTGCTCTGTCCTGAAGAAACTACTGTGTCTTGAAGAAGCTTTTGACAGCTTCCATCTCCTCTCCTTGTACAGCTCTTATAAAGCATGCAAGAGCATATGGACTTTGCAAAATGGATTATAAAAAGCTTTTTCAATTGGCATATCTTTAGATACCTATGGTTTAGTGTTACAACAAGCTTTTAAAAAGGCTAATGAATACTCCTGAAAAGGTAAGACACTATATGATTTCAATAAAACTAATTTGTAAAGAGACACATCTTAATGGTTTAGCTGAATGCCTTTCAAAACTTTCAAAACAAAAGGAGTATACCTGGGAAGTATTCACATTTTGTTTCGCTTGAAAAATACTTTAATCTGTGTAAAATCAGGGGTTATTAAAATAGAGTTTATAAAGAAGTTATAGTGGTATCTGTGCCTATGGAACTGCTACTTTTGGACTAGTCATGGTAATCTTTAATAACTTGTAATTCAAGGACACATCAAGTGTCTTCATGTAGAAAAAAACAACAAAAAGCTGGGAGATAATCTGCAATAAAACTTTGACATCTGAACAAAATTAAATAAACTCACTCCCCTGTAATCTGAACCCTCTTCTAAACAACGCTGAACATGCAAACTCTGCTACTTGAACTGAGAAAAACTGCAGCCTCCTGCTTGTCCCTTGAAACTTCAGAGAGAGGAAAAGAAGGTGAGCTGCCAAGAGAGATCTTCATTTTGTGTCAGTTTGAAAGCTGGTAAACCAGCCAAGGTCAGTGAAGAGTTCTGAAAGATTGATTTTTCTAGTTACTTTACTCAGTAACACCAAAAACGAGGAATGTAATAATATTTTTTGTTCCTTGAATTCTTCTTCTGCAATACACAGTACTTAGCAGTTTGAGGCAGATAGGAGAACAAAGGCAGATAAGTCACCAACTTTTTAATTGCACAAAACCAAACACCCTTACTCTCCCCTCCACTGATTCTCTGAGGCCTTGCCCCTACTCACCGCATCCCCCTTTTCTCCCTTGCTTGTTTCCCCCTCACTCATTTTCACTAGAGCAGGGGTTGGAGTGTGGTAAGTAATGACAGCTCTGGCTAGGGGGTGGAAGCTTTGGAGAGAGGCCAGCAATTAGAGGTTCAACGTGCAGGAGTGGTCTCAGGACTGAGGCAAAGGTTTGGGGTGCAGGAGCAGGCATGGGCTCTAGATGGGGGCCTGGGCTGTGAAGTTGGGCTAGACATGAGAGATTTGGAGTGCAGGAGGGGGGTCAGGGGTGGAAGAAGGTATGGTACAGGTGGGAGTGTGGGGTGAACGCTCCAGGAGGGGGCTCTAGGCTGTGGCAGAGGTTTGGGGTAAAGGATGGGTGAGGAATGCAGACTCTGGAAAGGAATAAGGGTGTGGGAGGGGGTTCTCTCAAGTGCTTGAGAGAAGATACCAGACAGTGTCTCTTTCACCTGAGCCCTGCACCCAGTACAGGAGGAAGGTCTGTGGTTACCCTCAACTGTGCACTCAACTCGTACACTGACCTTGCTCCAGTTTCTAAACTTGCTTGGGAGTTGGGCCTCAAAGGACTAAACAGTGGAGCAGTCAGGCCATGGTAAGAGCCACTGGGGAGTTATGAATCCTCCATCTGCTCTGGATGGGGAGGTGTCCTGGGGCAGGGATATGGGCTGGGGACTGTGGATCTATGGCTCCCCACAGTTGTCTGGGTTCCCCAGGCTGTTTCTACTTGGACTGACCTCCAGTTTTCAACCTGGCTGAGGAGGCTGAGCCTTGGGGAGAACAGGGGCAGAAGGCTGGATGGGTCATAATGCTTTGGACCCCTTGTTCTGGCATCCCTGCAGCCTGATCATTTGCAGAACGTCTTGCTCCCTGATCACTTTCACCCACTCAGCCTTTGGCCACAGAGCTGCTCTGGGGGCTCCAATGCCACCAACCGGTGCTATTTCTTGATGCTTGGCCCCTGAAAGAGGAGCAAAGTGGGAAAAAACCCGCAGTAGGATGGAGTTTTCCAAACACAAGTCAATTGGTGAAATCTCTATCTTATGGAAGTCAATGAGAGTTTTCCCATTAACTTCAGTGGGGCTACGATTTCACTCCATATTTAGGGTACTGTGCCAAAATAGAACAAATATTATGTTAAGCCCCCAAAACTACTAGAAGTTGTTGGGATTATACTGATGGCACAACACACCTTGGGACTGATTATTGCAATGTGAAGTGCTCAGTGTCAAAGGGGGAGACAGCGTAACAGCTAGTATCTAACCTCTGGAATTCTTGGTTCATGCACCTGTATTCAGAACACACAAAGTTGATATTTATCTTATATTTAGAAAAACTGGATTTTTTCTTTTTTTGTTTCTTCTTTAAACTATGTCTACATTGCAGGAGGAGGGGGGTGTCCTGAAAAAAAGCCCTCCGCATCCAGGAAACACATTTGTACTTCTGCTTTTTTTGTGGAAGTCCAAACGTGCTCTTTCAAAAGCCCCTGTATTCCTCCTTCCCTGAGGAAGAAGGGGCCTTCCAAAAGAGATACTTTCCTGACATTTGGCCCAGTATAGATGGGCCAAATGTCAGAAAAGCTTCTTCCAACAATAGAATTGGAAAAAGCTATGCAAAATTTGGATTGCATTTTGTTTTGGATTGCATTTTGATTGCATTACAAGTTTTTTCCAACAAAACCTTGTAGTCTAGACCTATGAACAATAACTGATTCTACTAAAAAAAGCGGATTTGAGTACTACGATTTTCTGGTTATAATCTGGATGATCGGGTGCTGTGTTGCTGGCTTATTTGAGAACAATTACACGTGTGCCACTGAAAACAGTGTCCGTTGTGTAACAGTCACAGGATTAACAGGGTAATTGGGGATAATATGAGGAGAGAAAGAAGGAAACAAGACAGCTTAAGAGGAGCTCATAAGGCAGGTTCAGAGGCTAGGCTAGAAGGAGTATCCACATTGGTCTGTTTTTGCAATAAGCTGTGTTGCACAGTGTTAACATATTAAAAGGAAAGAAATGTCCAATATGTGTTTATGACTGAAAAACCATCTGAAATAGTGAGAAAGTGGAGTTCACCTTGTCACAGGGCACTTTCATTCCTACCATCTACCCTAACAATTTTGCCTGCTGCCAGGAGAAGATTGTCTTTGCTAGGAATGCAAAGAGTGTTCAGAAGACAAAAGAATCAGAGAGTTGGGGGGGGCCCGGGGCCCCCCCCAAGGGGGGAGGGGAACGGGGAAAAAGGGGGCCCCCCCCAATGGCCCGGGGAAGGGAGAAGGGGCCCCACCCCCCCCCCCCAAAGCCCCAAAGGGGCGGGGCCCAAGGCCCCCCCCCCCCCGGCCCCGGGGGGGGAGGGGCCCCCCCGGCCCCCCAAGGGCCCGGGCCCCGGGGGGAAAAAGGGGGGGGGGGAAAAAAGCCCGGCCCAATGAGCCGGGGAAGAGAGGAGGGGAAAGCCGAGGGCGCCTAAGGGGCGCAGTAGGGGGGAACCCAACCCCCGGGGTGGAAGAGGGGGGGGTAGGGGGAGGAGAGAGGAAAGGGGCCAAGGGGTTAAAGGGCAGGGAAGCCGGGCCCCCAAAGGAGGCCCCAAGGGTGGCGAGCGAAGGGGCATACCCGGAGAAGAGAAGAAGGAGGCCCTTAAAGGACAAAGGGCCCGAGGGCCCCACCCAAGAGGGGGGGGTAAGGAAAGCGAAGGGGCGGGCCCCCAGGCCACTGGGTTAGGACCGGGGGGCCGGCGGGGCCCCCAGCCCAGCGGGGTTAGGACAGAGGAGCCCAGGGCCCCAACCACTTGACAGGGAAGGAGAGAGAGGCCCGCCACAGGCCAGGCAAGCCAAGGCTCTGGGGGCAAAACCCAGGCAGAGGCGGGTAAGGAGGAGGAGGAGGGAGGAAGGGGGGAGAGGTAGGACAAGGGCAAAAGGCAGAAGAAGCGCAGAGAGGACAAAATCCCCCGGGCCGGGTTAAAAGAGGACACGAGCCCAACCTAGGGGAACAGAAGGAAGCCGGGGAAGGAGGGCAAGGGGGAAAGGGAAACCCAACCTTACCCGGGGAGGAAAGGAGGAGGAGGGGAACGCGGGCCCCAGAAAGGCCCGGTGGGTAAGGGGGAAAGGGGGCCCCCAGCCCAAAGGAAAGGAGGAAGAAGGGAAAACCCCAAATGGCCCTGGGAGGAAGGGGAAGGAAGGGGCCCTTGGCGCAGGAAGGAGGGAAAGGGGAACAGGGGAAGGGGGGAGCGAGGCCGGGGAAAAGGACAAGGGCAGCCGGCAGGGAAGGGCCCGCAGGGAAACGGAAGGAGGCAACCCGCCGAAGGGGCAGGGGTGGGGAAGGGGGCCAAACCACACAGCCCGGGCCCTGGGAGGGGAAGGGGGCCACCCCCCCCCTAGGCCGGGGTTAAGGAGGAAAGGGAGGGCCCCACAACCGCTGCGCCCAGGCCCCCTTCCAACCCGCTAAGGGGCCCCGGCCTCCTAAACTCAGGCCTGGAAAGAGAAACTGGTGAAACAGAGCGGCCCAGCGAAGGGGCCGAGGGGCACGGGGCACGGGGGGCCAACGCCGGAAAGGGGGAAGGAACACCGAAGGGAGAGGGGCAGGGAGGGCCGAGCCCATCCCAGGGCACCGGACCAAGAACGCGAAAGGTACTTCTATTGCACGAAATGCACCTCTGAGGGCAGAAAAGGGAAAGGGAAAGGGTCGACTATCCCCCATAACGGACACTAGAGGGAGGAGAGGGCAGAAGGAAGGTCATGCTTCACAATGCCAGCAGGAGACGGCACTGTTTGAGAAGGGGAGGTTTCGCTTACACTGCCTAATGGCAAAGGGAGAAAATGGCAGCTACACCGAACAAAGTCCACTGGAGGCAACAGAGGGCGAGGAGCTGAAAAGCAGGCTATACGGAGTAATGCCCACTGGAAAAAGCAAAGGAAGAAAAGGGGCAGAGGGGCAGGGAGAGACAGATATAAGGTAAGAAGGATATGAGGGCAGGCACAGTGTAAAGCGGAGAAGGCTAGGCTGAAAAACATGAACTAGGGATATGCAGACAGTGAGAAGGAAAGAAAGAGCCAGCAGAGGGTAAAGGTACTGCGAATCCACACAATGGGCACTAGAAGTAGCCGACTGAGAAGGGGAAAGGGCGGCTATGATGCACAGTAAGGAAGAAAATGGGGAAGGAGTCAGTATATGTTCCATGGACACTAGGGGCAAGAGAGAGGGAAGAGGGAAAAGGATGTTTACGCTTCGTAAGAGGTACCGGGGGCAGGAGAGGGTTACTACAGACCTTTATTGTGTCTTGGGGGGCATTTGGGGACAGAAAGGGACGTTTATACAGTTCAAGGGGAAATAAAGGCAACAGAGGTGAAAGTGGGGAAAAGAGTTGCCAGAGTTTTTAACGGACACTAGAGAGAGCCGAGTGTGCAAGGGAGGAGAGGCAGATAGATTGGAAGACGCACATGATGGCCAGGCGTTGGCCAAGGGAGGGGACAACTACAAGATACGAAGGATACGAGGGCGGGCACATAACGGGGAGGAGGGGCAAAAGACTGTGGCGACAGAAAGGGACGCTTATACAGTTCAAGGGGAAATAAAGGCAACAGAGGTGAAAGTGGGGAAAAGAATGGTCAGAGTTCTCAACGGACACCAGAGAGAGCCAAGTCGTAATGCATAGGAAGAAAGCGGGGGGAGGAGGGGGAGGGAAGGGGCAAGGAGGGTCAATAGGGACCTTTATGCTGCCTTAAGGGGGCACGTGAGAAGTTGTGTTTCTAATGCCTAAGAGGTACCACTGAGGGCAGAGAAGTGCAAAAGGGAAGCCTATCCTGCATAATGGACACTAAAGAGGCGGGGCGGGGGGAGGGAGGGTATATGTCACTGTAGCCACTAGGTGGGGCACAGTTGGAGAAGTGATGGGTCACTTACACCCCCTAATGGACACTAGGGGCAGCAGAGAGTTAAGAAGGGGAAAGTCTCCCATAGCACATTGCTGTTCCCAGTGCCAGCTAAGCTCCATCGCCCACCGCTTAAGTCCCTCTCCAGGGCATTCTGGCTGTTCTGCAGTACATCTGCCTTTTCCCCTCCTCAGAGCCAACGAGCATTAGAGCTAGCAGACTGAGGAGGGGAAAGAAGCAGTTCTAATGCCTGAGAGGCACCACTCAGGGCAGAAAACTGAAAGGGAAACGGGCGTCAGTCCCCCATAATGGGCTCTTGAAGGAGGAGAGGGGCAGAAGGCCATGCGGCACAGTGGCCACTAGGGGGCGGCACTGCTTGGAAAAGGCAAGGGATCACTTATGCTCCCTAATGGACACTAGAGGCAGCAGAGAGTTCAAGAGGGCAAAGACCCCCCCCCCCCCCACCTACTCCTAGTGTGCACTGGGCACAGAAACCCCTCCTCCCCCTTTTCACCCTCTCCATGCTATAGTGGGCGATATGCAGTACAGCTGCCCTGTCCCCGCCTCAGAGTCAACGGGCAGTAGGGGCGGCAGACTGAGGAGGCGAATAGGCCGCTGAACTACATGAGAACACCGACTAGGGGACGCAGAGGATCAAAGGGCAGTGAGGGAGGTTAGGCTGTATAACAGGCAACAGATTCCTAAGAGAGGAAAGAGGGAAAAGGAGGGCCCGTATTTCATAACGGGCACTGGGGGCAAGAAAGGGGCAGCTATATTGCAAAAAGGGCAGAGGGGCAGCAGAGACGACTATACCACGCTACGGCAACTAAAGGGAGAGGGAGACAGCAGCAAGTGGAGACAGGGGACCTTACACTACCTCACCAAGACTAAGTATGGCTCAAAGCCAAGTAGAGAAACGGGCGGTTACAGGCCGAATGGATCATGAGGGCAGGAGAGGGAGAAAGGGGTGGCTATCCTGACTAAGAGGTTTTAGGGGCACCAGTAAGAGGAAACGGGCAGCTTTACTACATAACGGGGAGGAGGGGCAAAAACTGAGCAGAGAGAAAGGGACGCTTCTATAGTTCAAGGGGAAAGAAAGGCAACAGAGGTGAAAGTGGGGAAAAGAGTTGCCAGAGTTTTTAACGGACACGAGAAAGAGCCGAGTGTGAAAGGGAGGAGAGGCAGGTAGATTGGAAGACGCACACCAGGGCCAGGCGTTGGCCGAGGGAGAAAAGGGCGGGTACAGCGAACAAAGTGCCGGGGAGGCAACAGAGGGGGAGGAGCTGAAAAGCAGGCTAGGCTGAGTAACGCCCACTGGAGGAAGTATAGGAAGAAAGGAGCGGAGGGGCAGGGCGGGACAACTACGAGATACGAAGGATACGAGGGCGGGCACATAACGGGGAGGAGGGGCAAAAGACTGTGGCGACAGAAAGGGACGCTTATACAGTTCAAGGGGAAATAAAGGCAACAGAGGTGAAAGTGGGGAAAAGAATGGTCAGAGTTCTCAACGGACACCAGAGAGAGCCAAGTCGTAATGCATAGGAAGAAAGCGGGGGGAGGAGGGGGAGGGAAGGGGCAAGGAGGGTCAATAGGGACCTTTATGCTGCCTTAAGGGGGCACGTGAGAAGTTGTGTTTCTAATGCCTAAGAGGTACCACTGAGGGCAGAGAAGTGCAAAAGGGAAGCCTATCCTGCATAATGGACACTAAAGAGGCGGGGCGGGGGGAAGGGGAAGGGGGGTTAAATATGGGTCACTTTGGTAGGGCCAAAAAACTAAGGTGGGGCAACCCAGGTTGGGGAGGGAAAGTTTTGAAAATTGGGGTCACTTTAACACCCCCTAAAAATGGGGAAAACAAACCTAGGGGCAGCAAAGGAAGGGAAAGTTAAGGAAAGGGGAAAGTTCCCCCCCTCCCATAAGGGCACCAAAATTTTTTTTGCTTGGTTCCCAGGTGGGCCCAGCTAAGGCTCCCAATCGGCCCACCGCTTAAGGTTCCCCTTCCTCCCAAAGGGCATTTTCTTGGGCCTGTTTCCTTGCAAGTACCAAAATCCTTGGCCTTTTCCCCTTTTCCCTCCAGAAAAGGGGGGCCAAAAAACGAAGCAAAAAAATTAAAGAGGCCTTTTAAGGCAGACTGGAAAGGGAGGGGGAAAGGAAGCCAAAGGGGTTCCCTAAAAATGCCCCTGAAAGAGGCACCCCACTTTCAGGGGCAGGGGAAAACTGAAAAAGGGGAAAAAACTGGGGCGGGGTTTCAGTTCCCCCAAAAAATTAATGGGGGCCTCTTTTGGAAGGGGAGGAGAAGGGGCCAAGAAAGGGGCCAAAATTTGCGGCACAAAGTTTGGGGCCACTAGGGGGGCCGGGGGGCACTTTGGCCTTTGGGGAAAAAGGCCCAAGGGATTTCCCCACTTTTTATTTGCCTTTCCCCTTAAAAATTGGACAACTAGGAGGGGGCAGCAAGGAGAGGTTCCCAAAAGGGAAGGGCAAAGAACCCCCCCCCCTCCCACCTTAAACCTCCTTAAGGGGTTTGTGGCACTGGGCCACCCAGGGAAAAACCCCTTCCCCTCCCCCCTTTTCAAACCCCCTCCTCCATGCTTTATTAAGTGGGCCCCGGGATAATTGGGCAAGGGTTTTTAAAACCCAAAGCCCTTTTTTTGCCCTGTTCCCCCCCGCCTCAAAAGGGAAAGGGTCCAAAAACCGGGCAAGGGTAGGGGGGGGCCCGGGGGCCAAAGGACTGAAAGGAAAGGGGGCGAAATAAAGGGGCCGGGCCTGGAACTACCAATGGGAAGGAACAACCGGGACCTAAGGGGACGGCAGAGGGGAAAAATTCAAAAGGGGGGCAAGGTGGGAAGGGAAAGGTTAAGGGGCCTGTAATAACAGGCAAAACAGAAAATTTCCTAAAGAAAGAAGGGAAAAAGGGGAAAGGGGAAAAGGGAGGGGGGGCCCCGGTAATTTCAAAAATTTAACCGGGGGCAAAACTGGGGGCAAAGGAAAAAGGGGGCAGGGGGGGCTTATAAATTGGCCCAAAAAGGGGCCAAAAGAGGGGCAGGCCCCCCCAGAAAGGGACCCGGAAAAAACCCTTATACCACGGCCCCCTACGGGGCAACCTAAAAAGGGGGGGAAGGAAGGGGGGGTGGGAAACCAGCAGCCAAGGGGGGAAGAAAACAAAGGGGGGGAAAAAACCTTTAAAAACCCACCCTTAAAAAAACCTCAAACCCCCAAAAAAAGGGGAAAAAACCCTAAAAAAAAGGGGGGGTTTATGGGGGGGGGGCCCTCAAAAAAGGGGGCCCCAAAAAAGGGGTTAAAAGGGAAAAAAAGGGGAAAAAACCCGGGGGGGCCCGGGGTTTTAACCAAAAGGGGGGGGCCCCGAAAAAATGGAAATTTTCCCAAAAAATGGGGGGAGGGGGCAAAGGGGGGAAAAGGGAAAAAGGGGGGGGGAGGGGAAAAAAAGGGGGGGGTTTGGCCCTAAATCCCTTGGGGAAAAACCCTTTAAGAGGTTTTAGGGGGCACCAGTAAAGGAAACGGGCAGCTTTACTACATAACGGGGAGGAAAGGGGCAAAAACTGGGGAGGGGCAGAAGAAAAGAAAGGGACCCCCGGGGGGCTTCTATAGTTCAAAGGGGAAAGAAAGGGCAAAACAAAGGGGAAGGTGGGGAAAGGGGGGGTGGGGGGAAAAAAGAGTTTGGCCCCAGGAGGGGGGGTTTTTAAAACGGGGACCCCCCAGGGGGAGGAAAGGGAAAGCCGGGGAAAGTGTTGGAAAGGGAGGGGGGGAAAAGAGGCCCCAGGTAGGGGATTGGAAGAAACGCCCCCCACCCCCCACCCCAGGGGGCCCCCAAAGGCCCGTTGGCCGGGGAGGGGGGGGGAGGGGAAAAAGGGCGGGAACCCAGGCCCGCAAAGGGCCGGGGAGGCAACAGAGGGGGGAGGAGGAAAAGGGGCCCAGGCCCCCACCTGGGGGGTTAGGAAGGGAGCGGAGGGGCAGGCGGGACAACCTCCAGGCCCGGGAAGGAACGAGGGCGGGCACAAACCCGGGGAGGAGGGGCAAAGAGGGCCCGCAGGGCGCATCCAGGCCCGGGGTAAAGGAACAGAGGGAAAGGGGGAAAAGGGGGTAGGAGGGCAAGGGACACCGAGGGCCCAATGCAAGGAAAGGCCGGGAGGAGGGGAGGGAAGGGGCAAGGGGCAATAGGGCCCGCCTTAAGGGGGCAGGGGAAGGCCAACCTAAGAGGCCCGGGGAAGGAAGGGCAAAAGGGAAGCCCACCCCCCCCAAATGGCCCCTAAGGAGGGGGGGAGGGAGGAAGGGGGCGGGAAGGAGGAGAAGCCGGGCCCCCCCCTAGGGGGGAAGGGAGAAGGAGGGCACACCCCCCAAGCCTAGGGGCCCGCCGGGTTAAGGAAGGGGAAAGCCCCACCAGCCTTTCCCAGGCCCGCTAAGGGGCCCCCGGCCCCCCAAGCCCTCCCAGGGCCGGGTTTGGGGCAGGGAACACGCCCCCCCCCCCTCCAGGGCCAAGGAGCAAGGGAGCGCAGGGACCTAGGGGGGAAAGAGCAGCAAAGGCCTGAGAGGCACCACCTCCAGGGCGAAAAGGAAAGGGAACCGGGGCCCCCCAAATGGGCCGGGAAGGAGGAGAGGGGCAGAAGGCCCCCCCCCAACCTAGGCCCGGCCGGGAAAAGGGCAAGGGACCTTTGCCCCAAGGCCAGGGCCCGCGGGTTAAGAGGGCAAGACCCCCCCCCCCCCCACCTCCAGGGCCGGGAGGGGGCCGAGGGAGGAAAAGGCCCGGGTAAGGAACAAAGGGACGGAGCCCCCCAACAGGGGGGAGGAGCGAAAAGCCCAGGCCCACCACCGAGGCGCGGGTAAGGAAAGGAACAGGGGGAGGCCCCCCCCCACCTCCGGGCCTTAGGAAAAAAGGGACCCCAACCCCCCAACCTCCACCCGGGGTAAAGGAAAGAGGGAACCCAAGGAGGAGGTTTTGGGTTTGGAGGAGAGGGGGCCCCAAAGGCCCTCCCCCAGCCTCCAGGCCCCCCGGGTTAGGGGGAGCAAAAACGGGGGAAACCTGGGCCCGCCGGGAAGGAAACAAAAGGCCGCAAGGGCAATCCAGCCCCCGGGAAAGGAAGGAAAAGAAAGGGAACCCGAGGAAAAAGGGCCGGGTAAAGGACAAGGGAACGGCCCCCACAACCCGGGGTAAGGGGGCAGAGACCCAGCCATTTAGGGCCTAGGAGGGCCAAAGGGCACCGGCAGGGCCCCCCCAATCCAGCCCGGGGAAGGAGGAAGGCAGAGGGACGCCGCAGGCCCCCCAATGGGCCTAAGGGGAGCAGAGGGAGCCGAGGGCCCCCAACCCAGGCCCCAAGGGGAGCAAGGGGGAAGCCCCCAATCCAAAGGCCCGGGGGAAGAAGGACAGGGGCGGGGCAGGGCCCCAATAGGCCTAAGGAAGCAAGGGGGGAGGCAGCCCCCAACCAGCCTAAGGGCCTAGGGAAGCAAACCCGCAACCCCAACCTCCAGGGGGTAGGAAAGGGCAAAAGCCCAAGGGAACCGAGGGGTAGGTAAGGAAAGGAGAGGGGGCCCGGCCCCCAAAGGGCCTAAGGCCCGCCGGGTTAAGGAGGAGAAAGGGAGTCACCCCCCAAGAAAGGGCGGAAAGGAGGGGGCGAAAGGGGCCGCAAGGCCCCCCCACCAGGAGGCCCGGTGGGAAGAAGGGAAGGGCCCCAACCACCCCCATAGGCCCTTAGGAAAAGGGCGCCCCACCCCCCAAGCCGCCGGCCCGTTTTAGGAAGGGCGGGGCCCCCCCTCCCCCCAAGGCCTCCAGGCCTGGGAAAGGAGGAAACAAGGGACCCCAAAGGGCCATAGGCCCGCCGGGAAAGGGGGGAAAGGGACGCCCAACGCAAACCAGGAGGCCCCGTCGGGAAAGGAAAAGCGGGGGGCCCCAGGCAGTAAAGGCCGCCGGAGGAGGACAAAAGGGGAAAGCCGGCAGGGCCCCCCCTACCTCCAGGCCCGCCTTAGGAAAAGGGGAACGAAAAGGGGGCCCCCCAAACCTCCAAGGGCCTAGGAAGGAAGCAGAGGGAAAGGCGGAAAGGAGGCCCGCCGGGAAGGAGGAAAGGGGAAAGGCCCCCCCCACCTCCAGGCCCGGGGTAAGGAAAAGGCAGGAAAGGGAGGCCCAGCCCCCAAACCCCAGGGGGGTTAAAGGAGCAAGGGACCCAGGGCAACCTAAGAAGGCCGGGAGGAAGGAAAAGAAAGGGAGGGGCAAAGGGCCCCAAACCCAGGCCCGGGGTTAGGGGAAGAAAGGGGGCAGGCCCCCACCAACCGGGCCCGCAAGGGGACAGCCCAGGCACCTAAGGGCCGGGAAAGGAGAAGGGACCCGAAGGCCCCCAAAATGGCCCGGGGTTAAGGGGAAGCAAGGGCAGCAGGGCCCCCAACCTTCCAGCCCGCCTAAGGAAGGGCAGAAAACCCAGAAATAGGCCCGGGAGGAAAACAGGGGAAAACGGGAGACTCTAGACCCCGGGTGAAGGAGGGCAAAGAGGGAACGCAACCCCCAACCCCAGGGGGGAAGGAAGGGGCCAAGGGACAGCCCAAAGGCACCAGCCCCGGCGGGGGGGAGAAGGGAGAGGCCCCCCAATAGGCCCGGGGTTGGGGCAAGGGGACAACCCAAGGGCCAAGCCGAAGGCCCTCGGGTAAGGAACAGGGGAACGCCAGGCCAGCCCAAGGCCCGGGGTTAGGGAGGAGCAAGGAGCCCAGGGCAATCCGGGGCCCGGGGGTTAGGGAAGGAGCAGAGGGAACAGAAGGGCCCCCCCAATGACGGGGAAGGAGGGAGAGAGGGAAACGCCCAAGGGCCCCCACCTAGGGCCCGCCGGGTTGGAGGAGAAGGGAAACCGCAAGGGCCAATGCGCAAGGGGCAGGGGAGCAGCCAACCTCCAGGGCCGGGAAGGGGAGAGAGGGACGGGAAGGCCCCCCACCGGCCCCAGGCCCTTCCAAGGGGGCCCACCCACACCCCCCCCCCGCCCCAGGCCCCGGGTTAAGGAGGAGCAGGAGGACGCTGCAAGCCCCCCCCCCAGCCTCCAGGCCCGCCAGGTACGGAGCAGGAGGAGGGACCCGCCAGGCCCCCCCCAGCCCCAGGCCCGCGGGTAAGGAGGACCAGGAGGCCCAAGGCCCCCCCCCCAGCCTCCAGGCCCGCCGGGTTAGGAGGAGCAGAGGGACGCCGCAAGGGCCCCCCCCCCCAACCTCCAGGCCCGCCGGGTTAGGAGGAGCAGAGGGACGCCGCAGGCCCCCCCACCAGCCGCCAGGCCCGTCGGGTAAGGAGGAGCAGGGGGCCCCAGGCCCCCCCCCCCCAGCCTCCAGGCCCGCCGGGTTAGGAGGAGCAGAGGGACGCCGCAGGGCCCCCCCCCCACCTCCAGGCCCGCCGGGTTAGGAGGAGCAAAGGGACACTGCAGGCCCCCCCACCCAGCCTCCAGGCCCGCCGGGTTAGGAGGAGCTGAGGGACACCGGAGGGCCCCCCCCCCAACCTCCAGGCCCGCCGGGTAAGGAGGAGCAGAGGGACGCCGCAGGGCCCCCCCCAACCTCCAGGCCCGCCGGGTAAGGAGGAGCAGAGGGACGCCGCAGGCCCCCCCACCAGCCGCCAGGCCCGTCGGGTAAGGAGGAGCAGGGGGCCCCAGGCCCCCCCCCCAGCCTCCAGGCCCGCCGGGGTTAGGAGGAGCAGAGGGACGCCGCAGGGACCCCCCCAACCTCCAGGCCCGCCGGGTTAGGAGGAGCAGAGGGACGCCGCAGGGCCCCCCCCCCAACCTTCCAGGCCCGCCGGGTAAGGAGGAGCAGAGGGACGCCACAGGGCCCCCCACCAGCCGCCAGGCCCGTCGGGTAAGGAGGAGCAGGGGGCCCCAGGCCCCCCCCCCCAACCTCCAGGCCCGCCGGGTTAAGGAGGAGCAGAGGGACACCGCAGGGCCCCCCAACCTCCAGGCCCGCCGGGTAAGGAGGAGCAGGGGGCCCCAGGCCCCCCCCCCAGCCTCCAGGCCCGCCGGGTAAGGAGGAGCAGGGGGCCCCAGGGCCCCCCCCCCAACCTCCAGGCCCGCCGGGTTAGGAGGAGCAGAGGGACGCCGCAGGGCCCCCCCCCCAACCTCCAGGCCCGCCGGGTTAGGAGGAGCAGAGGGACACCGCAGGGCCCCCCCCAACCTCCAGGCCCGCCGGGTAAGGAGGAGCAGAGGGACGCCGCAGGCCCCCCCCAACCTCCAGGCCCGCCGGGTTAGGAGGAGCAGAGGGACACCGCAGGGCCCCCCCCCCAACCTCCAGACCCGCCGGGTAAGGAGGAGCAGAGGGACGCCGCAGGCCCCCCCCAACCTCCAGGCCCGCCGGGTAAGGAGGAGCAGAGGGACGCCGCAGGCCCCCCCACCAGCCGCCAGGCCCGCCGGGTAAGGAGGAGCAGGAGGCCGCAGGCCCCCTCACCAGCTTCCAGGCCCGCCGGGTAAGGAGGAAGAGAGGAACACCGCCAACCCCGCCCCACCCACCTCCAGGCCCGCCGGGTAAGGAGGAGCAGAGGGACGCCGCAAGCCCCCCCCCCAACCTCCAGGCCCGCCGGGTTAGGAGGAGCAGAGGGACACCGCAGGCCCCCCCCCCAGCCTCCAGGCCCGTCGGGTAAGGAGGAGCAGGGGGCCCCAGGCCCCCCCCCAGCCTCCAGGCCCGCCGGGTTAGGAGGAGCAGAGGGACACTGCAGGCCCCCCCCGCCCCCAGCCTCCAGGCCCGCCGGGTTAGGAGGAGCAGAGGGACGCCGCAGGGACCCCCCCAACCTCCAGGCCCGCCGGGTTAGGAGGAGCAGGGGGCCCCAGGGCCCCCCCCCCCCACCTCCAGGCCCGCCGGGTTAAGGAGGAGCAGGGGGCCCCAGGGCCCCCCCAACCTCCAGGCCCGCCGGGTTAGGAGGAGCAGAGGGACGCCGCAGGGCCCCCCCCCCCAACCTCCAGGCCCGCCGGGTAAGGAGGAGCAGGGGGCCCCAGGCCCCTCCCCCCCAGCCTCCAGGCCCGCTGGGTTAGGAGGAGCAGAGGGACGCCGCAGGCCCCCCCACCAGCCGCCAGGCCCGAGGCGGGGGCGGGACGCGGGGCGGAGCGTGGCGGGGCCAGGCCTGTGCCGGGGGCGGAGCGTGGCGGGGCCAGGCCCGAGGTGGGGGCGAGGGCGGGGCGGAGCCCGGCCCGAGCCGAGAATACTCACGGAACAGCTGCATGGGAACGGCAGCTTCCGAGTCTCAGCTACTTTCCAGAAACTTTTTACCTTTCGGATCTCTCCACTCACTGACGCCGCCCTCGCTTTTCTGGATCCCACGAGCAAACAGCTGGCTCGGCGTCTTCGGGCTCCTTTTATATGGACCTGCTAGGCTCTGATTGGCTACTTTTTCCGGAAGTCTGTCTCTCATTGGATGAATGACACTCTGCCTCTCTCTGATTGGCTGATTTGCACAAGCCTCTCTCGGGCACGTGGAGGACACGTGCCCTTTGATTAGGTATTGCCAGCCCTTTCTTTCCGAAGTGGAGTCGGTTCCCGTGTCAAGCCGCAGGACTCTTTCGAACTTTAAATGTTGTTCTACAGTCTGGCGTAAATCTGAACTAGTTCATCTGATTTGGAGTAGTTATATGAGTGTGACTAAATGCCGTTTGTTCCTTGCTGTCTATGATAATTTATTTAAGAGGTTAATCACGTGTCAGGTTCCGGATCTCCCTCCGAGATTATATCCGACAATTGTACATCTCATTGGCATACGCTGCAGTTTCGCCTTCAAATCTACAACGGTTTACGGCAATTGCTGATATCCCAGCTTGCGTTCATCTCTGTGGGAGATTCCTGCAGGGAATTCTCTTTCCCGTATACCCTAAATTCCAGCTTTCAACGCTGAGAAGATTTCTCGCCCAAAATGGACCTTCTCCTTTTAGTCTTCAGCCTCTTTTCTTCTCCCGGCAGTTTTCTTTTTTTCTTTCGCTCCCCTCTCTCTTATTTTCAGGGAAACACACATACCAAGCAATACACTTCTGCAACGGGGGAAAAAACACACAGGTCTTTTGAGAGGGTCTCCCGGACGCGGCTGATGGAACTTGCGGTAGCGGGCTATAAGTAAGCGTATCGGTTTCATAACAGACCACCTCACAGACAGACTGGTGGGATTACATGAGCAGAAAACTATCGGTGCAGGACCTTCCAGTGTGCCCTGGTGTCAGGGCATGGCATCCCACACACATCTGCCCTTCCTTCCCCTCGTGCTACATAGACACCTCTTTTCCCATTTTCACCCCTACGCCCCTTAGTGAGTGCAGCAGTCTCGCTGCAATGCCTTGCCTCCGCACAGGCATTGCTGCCCCTGGTGTCCGTTGAGCTGTATTGCTGTGTGTGTTTTCCACAGCCATTGCTTCCTGACCGGAGTCTTTGCTCCCCCTACTGCCCATTGAGCTGTACTGCTGTCCCGCATGCCCAACTGTTGGTCCCCCTAGTGGCCCTTGGGCTGTACTGCTATCCCTGACCCGAAGTGATTCCTACTCCTTGTGCCTGTGCAGGATGTATTTCTGTCCGTGACCCGGACTCATTTCTCTTCCTAGTGCTCATTGGGCTCTAATGCTGTCTCTGACACTCAGACGTTACACCCACTAGTGGCTCTTGGGCTGAATTGCAATTTCTGACCCCGAGACGTTTCTCCTCCTCGTGCCCATTGGGCCGTACTGCTGTCCGGGACGCCCAGCCGTTCCTCCCCCTAGTGGCCATTGGGCTGTACTGCTGTTCCGGACCCCGAGTGATTGCAGCTCCTTGTGCCTGTTTAGGCTGCATTGCTACTCCTGAGCCCGAGTCATTTCTTCACATAGTGCCCATTGGGCTGTACTGCTATCCCTGACCCCTAGTGATTGCTGCTACTGCTTGTGCCTGTTTTGGCTGTATTGCTGTTCGTGACCCGGCCTCATTTCTCCTCCTTGTGCTCATTGGACTCTCATGCTGTCTCTGACCCCCCAGCCGTTACACCCCCTGGTGGCTCTTGCGCTGAATTGCTCCTTCTGACCCCGAGTCCTTTCTCTTTCTAGCGCCCGTTGGGCTGTATTGCTGTCCGGGAAGCCCAGGCGTTCCTCCCCCTAGTGGCCATTGTGCTGTAGTGCTGTTCCGGACCCCGAGTGATTGCAGCTCCTTGTGCCTGTTTAGGCTGCATTGCTATTCCAGACCCCGAGTCATTTCTTCACATAGTGCCCATTGGGCTGTACTGCTATCCCTCATTCTCGTCCGTTGTTGCCATTTGTGTCTGTTTAGACCGCATTGCTATTACTGTCATTGCTCCTCCTAGTGTTCATTGGAGTGTACTGCTGTCCCAGCTCCTCAGCCATTGCTGCTCGTGGTTCCCATTGGGCTGCATTGCTATTCCTGACCCCAAGTGATTGCTGCCCCTTGTGCCTGTTTAGGCTGCATTGCTATTCGTGACCCGGAGTCATTGCTCCTCCTAGTGCCCATCGGGCTGCACTGCTGTCCCGAACCCGCAGCCCTTTCTCCCCCTAGTGACCTTTGGGCTGCACTGCTATTCCTCACCCCGAGTGATTGCTGCCCCTTTGGGCCTGTTTAGTCTGAATTGCTTTTGCTGACCCGGACTCATTTCTCCTCCAAGTGGTCATTGGGTTCTTCGTCTGTCCCTGGCCGCCAGCCCTTACGCCCCCTAGTGGCCCTCGGGCTGCATTGCTATTCCTGACCCCGAGTGATTGCGGCCCCTTGTGCCTGTTTAGGCTGCGTTGCTATTGGTGTCCTGCACTCATTTCTCCTCCTAGTTCCTCATTGGGCTCTAAGGCTGCCCCTGACCCCCAGGCGTCCACCCCGAAGTGCTCCTTGGGCCAAATTACTGTTCCTGACCCCGAGCCATTTCTCCTCCTCGTTCCCATTGAGCCGCGCTGCTGTCTGTGACGGCCAGCCCTTGCTCCCGCTCGTGGCCTTTGCGCTGTACTGGCGTTCTCTGACCCCGAATGATGACTGCTCTTTGTGCCTGTTTAGGCTGCATTGCAATTCCTGACCGGAGTCTTTTCTCTTCCTCGTGCCCATTGGACTGTACAGTTGTCCCTGACCCCCCAGCCGTTGCTCCCCCTAGCGCCCTTTTTGCTGTATTGCTATTCCTGACCGCGAGTAGTTCCTGCCCCTTTTGTTTGTTTAGGCTGCATTGCTATTCCCGACCCCGAGTCATTTGTTCCCATAGTGCTATTGGGCTGTACTGCTGCCCCGGACGCCCAGCCGTTGCTCCCCCTAGTGGCCATTGGGCTGTACTGCTATCCCTGAGCCTAGTGATTGCTACTCCTTCTGCCTGTTTAGGCTGCATTGCTATTCCTGACCCCGAGTCATTTCTCCTTCTCGTGCCCATTGAGCTGTGCTGCTGTCCCGCCTCCCAGTTGTAGCTCCCCCTCCTGGCTATTGGGCTGTACTGCTGTCCCGGACGCCCAGCCGTTGCTCCCCCTAGTGGCCATTGGATCGTACTGCTGTCCCGGACGCGCAGCCGTTGCTCCCCCTAGTGGCCACTGGGCTGTACTGCTGTCCCGGACGCCCAGCCGTAGCTCCCCCTAGTGGCCATTGAGCTATACTGCTGTCCCGGACGCCCAGCCGTTGCTCCCCCTAGTGGCCATTGGGCTGTACTGCTCTTCCCGACCCCGAGTGATTGCCGCTCCTCGTGCCTGTTTAGGCTGCATTGCAATTCCTGACCCCGAGTCATTTCTTCACATAGTGCCCATTGGGCTGTACTGCTGTCCCTCATCCTCGTCCGTTGTTGCCATTGGTGTCTGTTTAGACCGCATTACTATTACTGACACGGAGTCATTAGCTCCTTCTGGTGTTCATTGGAGTATACTGCTGTCCCAGCTCCTCAGCCATTGCTCCTCGTGGTTCCCATTGGGCTGCATTGCTATTCCTGACCTCCCCCAACCGTTTTTGCCGTTGTGCCTGTTCAGGCAGCATTGCTATTCCTGACCCCGAGTCGTTGCTACCCCTTGTGCCTGTTTAGGCTGCGTTGCTATTGGTGTCCTGCACTCATTTCTCCTCCTAGTTCCTCATTGGGCTCTAAGGCTGCCCCTGACCCCCAGGCGTTACACCCCGAAGTGCTCCTTGGGCCGAATTGCTGTTCCTGACCCAGCCATTTCTCCCCTCGTCCCATTGAGGGGCTGCTGTCCTGTGAGCAGCCCTTGCTCCCCCTGTGGCCTTTGGGCTGTACTGGCTTCTCGACCCGAATGATTGCTGCTCTTTGTGCCTGTTTAGGCTGCATTGCAATTCCTGACCGGAGTCTTTTCTTTCCTAGTGCCCATTGGGCTGTACAGCTGTCCCTACCCCCGCCGTTGCTTCCCCTGGCCCTTTTTGCGTACTATTCCTGACCCGAGTCATTTGTTCCCGCTGTACTGCTGTCCCGGACGCCCAGCCTTGCTCCCTGGTGGCCATTGGGCTGTATGCTATCCCTGACCCTAGTGATCCTACTCCTTGTGCCTGTTTAGGCTTGGCCATTGCGATTCTGACCCGAGTCATTTCTCCACTAGTGCCCTTGGGCTGTACTGCTTCCCTGACCCCTAGTGTTGC
Organism: Pelochelys cantorii; assembly: GCA_032595735.1. Taxonomy (NCBI): domain Eukaryota; kingdom Metazoa; phylum Chordata; order Testudines; family Trionychidae; genus Pelochelys; species Pelochelys cantorii. The sequence goes on from CM064329.1 coordinate 71,515,733, forward strand.
TCCTCCCTTGTGCCTGTTTGGCTGTATGCTGTTCGTGACCCGCCTCTTTCTCCTCCTAGTGGCTCATTGGCTCTCTGCTTCTCTGACCCCAGCCGTTACCCCCTGTGGCCTTGGCTGAATTGCTCTTTCGACCCCGAGTTTTCTCTTTCGAGTGCCCTTGGCTGATTGCTTCCGGACCCAGGCTTTCCTCCCCTAGTGGCCCACTGTGCTGTATGCTGTCCACCCCGGTGTTGCGCTCCTTGTGCTGTTTAGGCTGCATTGCTACTCCTGACCCGAATCATTGCTCCCTAGTGCCTATTGGGTTAGTGCTGCCCGGCCCCAGCCGTTGCTCCTGTGGCCATTGGGCTGACTGCTATTCCTGAGCCCAATCGCTTCCTTGTGCCTGTTAGGCTGCATTGCATTCCTGACCCCGAGTCTTTCTTCACTAGGTGCCCATTGGGCTGTACTGCTATTCCCTCCCCTAGTGATTGGCTGCCCTACCCTCCCTTGTGCCTGTTTGGCTGATTGCTGTTCCTGACCCGGCCTCATTTCTCCTCCTGTCCATTGGCCATGCTGTCTTGACCCAGCCGTTACACCCCTGGTGGCCTTTGCGCTGAATGGCTCTTTCTGACCCCGAGTTCTTTCTCTTTGTGCCATTGGCTGTATTGCTTCCGGAACCCAGCTTTCCACCTAGTGGCCATGGCTGTAAGGCTGTTCCGGACCCCCAGGTTGCACCCTTGGCCTTTTAGGCTGCATTGCTACTCCTGACCCGAATCATTGTGCCGTATCCTTGGGTGTATGCTGTCCCGGACGCCCAGCCGTTGCTCCCCCTAGTGGCTCTTGGGCTGTACTGCTGTTGCCGACCCCGAGTGATTGCCACTCCTCCTGCCTGTTTAGGCTGCATTGTTATTCCTGACCCCGAGTCATTTCTTCACATAATGCCCATTAGGCTGTACTGCTGTCCCTCATCCTCGTCCGTTGTTGCCATTGGTGTCTGTTTAGACCGCATTACTATTACTGACACGGAGTCATTGCTCCTTCTGGTGTTCATTGGAGTATACTGCTGTCCCAGCTCCTCAGCCATTGCTGCTCGTGGTTCCCATTGGGCTGCATTGCTATTCCTGACCCCGAGTCATTTCTCCTCCTACTGCCCGTTGGGCTGTACTGCTCTTCCGATCACCCACCCATTGCTCCCTCTAGTGCCCATTGGGCTGCATTGCTATTCCTGACCTCCCCCAACCGTTTTTGCCGTTGTGCCTGTTCAGGCAGCATTGCTATTCCTGACCCCGAGTCGTTGCTACCCCTTGTGCCTTTTAGGTGTTGCTAGCCCGGAGCATTGCTCCTGCTAGTGGCTTGGGCTGCACTGCTATTCCTGACCCCAGTGATTCGGCCCCTTGTGCCTGTTTAGGCTGCTTGCATTGTGCCTGACTCATTTCTCCTCCTAGTTCCTCATTGGGCTTAACTGCCCCTGACCCCAGGGTTCACCCGTGCTTTGGTGATTGCTGTTCCTGACCCGAGCCATTTCTCCTCCTGTCCCATTGACCGGCTGCTGTCTGTGACGCCAGCCCTTCTCCCCCTGGTTTGGCTTCTGGCGTTTCTGAAATGATTGCTCTTTTCTGACATTCTCCTGAGAGTCTTTCTCTTCCAGTGCCCATTGGCTGTAGTTGTCCCTGACCCAGCCGTTCCTCCCCTAGGGCCCTTTTGCTGTATTGCTTTCCTGACGGCCGAGTATTCTGCCCTTTTGCTTGTTTAGGCTGCATTGCTATTCCTGACCCCGATCATTTGTTCCCGTAGTGCTCATTGGGTGTATGCTGCCCGGACGCCCAGCCGTTGCTCCCCCAGTGGCCTTGGGCTGTACTGCTGTCCGGACGCCCAGGTTGCTCCCCTAGTGGCCTTTTGGGCTGATGCTTTCCGACCGCAGCGTTTGCTCCCCTAAGTGGCCCATGGGCTGTACTGCTGTCCCGGCGCCAGCCGTTGTTAGTGGCCATTGGGCTGTACTGCTTCCGACCGCAGCCTTGCTCCCCTAGTGCCATTGGGTGTACTGCTGTCCCGGACCACAGCCTTGCTCCCCTAGTGGCATTGGGCTGACTGCTCCCGGACCCCAGCCGTTGCTTCCCCTATGCCCATTGGGCTGTACTGCTTCCCGGATCCGCAGCCCTTGCTCCCCTAGTGGCATTGGGCTTCTTGCTTTCCGGACGCCCAGCCGTTGTTCCTGTGCCATTGGCGTATGCTTTCCGACCCGAGTGATTGCCCTCCTCGTGCCTGTTTAGGTGCTTGTTATTCCTGACCCCGAGTCATTCCTACTAGTGCCCTTGGGCTTACGCTGTTCCCATCCTCGCCGTTGTTGCCATTGGTGCCTGTTTAGACCGCTTCTATTATGCACGGATCATTGCTCCTCCTGGTGTTCATTGGGTATACTGGCTGTCCCGCCCCAGGCCATTGCCCCGTGTTCCCATTGGGCTGCCATTGCTATTCCTGACCCCGAGTCATTTCTCCTTCTACTGCCCGTTGGGCTGTACTGCTCTCCCGAGCACCCACCCGTTGCTCCTCCTAGTGCCCATTGGGCTGCATCGCTATTCCTGACCTCCCCCAACCGTTGTTGCCCGTCGTGCGTGTTTAGGCAGCATTGCTATTCCTGACCCCGAGTCGTTGCTTCCCGTAGTGGCCATTGGGCCGTACCTCTTCCTTGGCCCTCAGCTATTGCTCCTCCTAGTTCCCCCTGGGCTGAATTGCTATTCCTGACCCCGAGTCATTGCTGCCTCTTGTGCCTGTTTAGGCTTTTTTGCTATTCATGACCCGGAGTCATTGCTCCTTCTAGCGGACATTGGGCTCTAACGCTGTCCCTGACCCCCAGCCGTTACACCTCCTGGTGGCTTTTGGGCTGAATTGCTATTTCTGACCCCAAGTGATTGCTAATTGTGCCTGTGTAGGATGTATTGCTGTTCGTGACCCGGACTCATTTCTCCCTAGTGCTCATTGGGCTCTAATGCTGTCTCTGACCCCCCCAGCCGTTACGCCCCCCTAGTGGCTCTTGGGCTGAATTGCTCTTTCGACCCGGAGCTTGCTCCCCTAATGGCATGGGGCTGATTGTTTTCCGACCCCGCCGTTGTTCCCTTGTGCCTTTTGGCTGACTGCTGCCGGGAGGAGCGTGCTCCCCTTGTGGCCCTTGGGCTGTACTGCTGTCCCTGAACCCCAGCCGTTGCTGCCTCGTTTGCCTGTTCAGGCTGTATTGCTGTCCCTGACCCCCAGCCCTTGGTTGCTTAGTGCCGGTAAACCTGTTTTAATGTCTCTTCCTCACCAGTCTATTGTTTCCCCTAGCGCCCGTTGATGGGGTTTACGTGCTTCCTTTCACCCCCTTTTCTCCAGGTTTAAGAAACTCATTTATTTTTCTTAGTTTCCTCGTCGGTGCTGTTGCTTAGCCCTTTCACCCATTTTGTTTGAAGTTCTTCTCTGACGCTCCCCAGTTTTCCAGCATGTTTTGTGGTTCCCAAATGGCTGATGATTAATCACTCTCTACGCGTTGGGCAAGGCTTCCCCTTCACCCACCTTGCTCTCAGTGCTGTTGCTCCTTTTATCCCCCAACGTTTTGCCCGGGGGGGAAAGGGAGCTACTGGAACCCCAGTGTGTTGTAGGGGGGGGGAAAGGGTAGTATTGTTCTGGTCCTGGGAAGTAATTCTAAGGGAGTCTTTCTCTTGCTGTTTAGCCTTCATTAGGAGTATTGCCCCTTCTCACACTCTGCTGCCCTTGGCCCCCATTTCACCCGTGCTTTCCCTATGCCACTGACCCCATGATTCAATGCCTTTTTCCTTTTGATCCTCCCTGCTCCTGGTCTAATGGCTTGACCCCCCCCCCTTCCCCCTGTTCCTCTGGCTATTGCTTTTTGCCCACTTTGGGCTTCTTGCTGGGGGTTCAAATCCCGCTTTTGCCTGCTGGAAAGGGATTTGAAGGTCATCTTTCCCTTGTGGGCCTGGGCGATCTGCCCTGCCCCGCCCCCTCCCCCTGCCTTGCTTTGTCCCGAAGCTGTCCCTTTCGGTACGTATCCTCCTCCAAAGTCTAACCAGCCCCGTGTGTTCCTGCTTTTTTTCCCCTCTAAGTTGGGGCTTCATTATTTCCTTGTTTCCCTCGGGGCTGGCCTAAGGGTTTCCAATGTGCTCTGGCTCCCGGTTTTCCTTTAATGGGCCCGAAAATGAGTAAAAATTTCCCTGGTGCAGTGGGGGTATACCCCTTGGTCGGTCAAGTGTTGGTTCAAATCCCTTCTGTCCCGAGAAGGGGGAAGGACTCCAGGAGGTTAACCACCAAGTGTTTTGGAAATAACTCCTGAAATAATTTCAAAATAACTTTTCCTCTTCAAGGGGTTTTTTTTCAAAAAACGGCTGGACCCTGGCTCCTGCCCGTGCTTTGGGGTTAGGTGCTCACCTAATGTCCCCTGATCTCCCTCCTCCGGCAGGAGGGTGTGGGGTTCCCCTTGTCCTATCAAGGGCCATTTGCCCCCTTTTTCTTTTAATTAAAGGTAATCCCCCCTTTTTGCCCCTGAGAAGGATAAGGCCCACTTCACCCCAGGGATCCCCTATTTTGGGAGCTGCCTGGGGGCTCCCCCCTGGGGCGGGCCTGGTGAGCGTCCCTTGGCAATCCCCTCCCCGCTCCAAAAACACCAGCCTCTTGGGAGCTGGAGTTTGGCAAGGTGGCCCCCGCGGACTCCCCTAGGGATGGCCTAAGAGTAAACCATTCCGTGCGGGCTTATGGCTAATTAAATGAGCACAACCCTTTTCCTTTGTCCTTGTAGAGGCCCGGGGGGTGGGGAGGGGCACCCTGCTCGGGGAGGGGGGAATCTGGCTTTAAAGCTGGTCCCACAACACCAGTGGAACTCCTGACCTCCCCCTTCAGGGCAAGACAGGCGGCAGGGGTCCCCGGAGGGGGGGAGACAGGAGTGTCCTGGCTGCTGCCCACCCTGGGGATGTATTTTAGTACCCGTGTAAGCACAAACATTTGGCCTCTTAATTAAAATAAACCTCAACCACCCACCTAGGAGGCAAGAAAGCCCCACGCAAGGCCCTACTCAGAAGCGCTGGGGATTCGAATGGCTCTTGACCCCCCGTAAGGAGCCAACCTTGGAAGACAGTTGCAGGGGCACGGGCAAAGGGGGGGGCCCCATTTTCTAAAAGCCTTTCCAAAGAAACAGAGCTTTTTCCCTATAAGTGACGACGGACTCCGGTACCTTGAAAAGCAACTTTTGGGAAAAAAAGCAGCCCCGGGTTGGGGGTTTTTGTTTTTTTGTTTTTGAACACCAAGTTTGCCAGAAGTTTTGCAAAACTCCTAAGGGCAACATTAAATCAGGAATCGGGAGCAGTTTTCTCTCTCCCATTTTTTATCGGTACAAATTGAGTATATTTTAAATAACTCCAACCTTCTAAAGAAAGCCAGCGGCCTATTTAAACACTGAAACAAAACCCTTTTCCAAACCACGGAGGGGCTAAAAACATTGCTTTTAGAAAAGGGGGCCGGAATTTAGGTCATTTCTAAAAGCTTTTAAGAAATTTCACATATTTTTTAACTCTGCCCAAAGATTTTAAGATGGGTGGGAAAGGTTATAAAAGCAAATGGGAATTAAAAAAGTCAGTTTCCCCTGTGGGTTTTGGTGGTTGGGGTGGGATACAGAAAGGACAGGAAGATTTTGGAAGCAAATTTTGATTCATAAATGAAAAAGCGCCCTTTTAAAATGGTTTTTAAGATTTTTTAAAAAACTCTAGCCTGAAAGCCAAGCATTTAATGAAACAACACCATTTCATTTAACAAAGATGTAAGGATTTTTTTGGAGGGATTTTATTTCTTCACAATAACAGAAAATTTTTTAAATTTCACTATTTAACTAATCCAAATTTTTTATGAATGGGTGGGTTCTAAACGTTCTCCATGCAAGAAAAAACTCCCTGGGGTGCTCTCCGAAAGTTATTTCAGCAGGGTTATTAAAATAATAGCGAGCATTGAAGCAATTTTGTCATAATTTTGAAAAATGGAGGGGGCTTTTGACTTTGTAAACCTCATTCTGAAGAAAAGCTTATTCCGAAATAGTACTTAAATAAGGGTGTGTAACCTCCGCCTTGCTAGTTCAAAATGCCCCTACCAGGACCAGTTATGGGTCGCTAACTCATGCCTCTGGCACAGACATTGTTGGCTACCCGGCAAGGAAAATGAAGCGGCGATTTAAAAATCGCCGCTTCTTTAAATTTAAATGGCTGCCACCTGACCATCAATGTTTTCGGCTACCGGTAGTTGGACGCTCCGCGGTGCACCAAAATTTGCCCTCCCAGGAAACCTCATCCCAGGACATGCCTGGGACCGACAAATGCCGGCTAAAGCGGCGATTTAAATTTAAATCGCCGCTTCATTTTCCTATGCCGGGTAGCCTAATCTACATGCCTCTGTCGCCAGAGACATGTAGTCTAGACGTACCCTAAGTTATTCCTCCTGGGGCTCAAAATTGAGATAGCACGTCTACATTAGGAAAGCCTGTGTCGGACTAATTTGGAGGCTTACCTGCAGCGGAGACGTGCTACTTTGAAATAAGCTATTTCGGAATAGCTTATTCCGAAATAACCGTGCAGTGTAGACGTAGCCGTAGAACAGTAGCTGGAGACCCAGAATTCAGACTCTAAGGGCACGTCTACACAGGAGGGCTAAAGCCAAAATAAGCTATGCAACTTGAGCTTGTCAATTGCGTAGCTTAAGTCAAAATAGCTTATTTCGGCTTTTGGCGCTGGCTATGCAGCAGGACGTCCTTGTTCGAGCACTCTTCCTCTGACTTCCCTCACTCCTCGTGTAGCTGTTCTGACAAAACTGGTTTTTAGAAGTAATTCTTCCACTCTGCTCAGCACTTATAGGCCTCAGCTGAAGTACCGTGTCTACTTCTGGGTAGGGATGTAAATGGTTAACTGGTAAACCAGTAAGTATCACCCTTAGCAGATGATACTTACAGGTTATGGTTAACAGGCAGACTGGAGCAGTCCCAGCCAAAAGGGAGGCTATGCCGCCTAACTGCCAAAAGGGGACGTAGAGGGACAAATGGAGCAAGTAGCCGCTCTGTTGTATGACGGTCAGGAGAGTGGGAAAACAGAAAAGGGGTGGCATTGCCTACAACAGGGAGACAAGAGAGTGGAAAGGGGACAAAGGGTAGCAATGCTGCAAAACGGGAACTAGCAGTAACAGAGGGAAAAAGCAGGGAAGGGATAGCTACAGTTCCTATTGGCATTAGGAGCAGCAAAGGACGAAAGGGGTAGCTATCGTGCAGAAGGGCATGAGGGGCAGCACAGAGGGAAGGCGGGAAAGAAAAGCTAAATTGCATAACAAGCATGGTAGCAGACACGGAGGAGTGGAAGAGGGCAGTTATACCTCCCAAAAGGCACTAATGGCAGAAGATGTATGCAGTGAAAACCAGCATCCTTACCATAATTCTTCTACGCAAGTCCACACGGATTGGGGCATCAATTTCATCATAGCATGCAGTCCTGGGGACCATGTTTCCTTAAAGATGCTGGACAACTGCAGAGTGCAAACAAACAAAAAAAGGCTGAAAATGTTGAACCCATCACCTATAAGGGAAGACTAGAAAGCACAGCCTTGCTTTCGCCCCCTACACCCATTATGCAGTAACAGCTGTTCTTTCCCCCATTTCACAGTCAACAAGCACAAGGGAATGCCAGTGGTCCTGTTGGGTGTCAGACTGCACAAGAGGGCGAAGAGGAGGAAGGGGTTGGACACTAGGGCTGTGTCTAGACTGCAGCCTTTTTTTGAAAAAACTTCACCTGCGTCTAGACTACAGCCGCGTTCTTTCGAAATTAAATCGAACGAACGCGGCTTTTCTTTCGATGGCGGTACTCCTCATTTCACAAGGAAGAATGGAGATCCATCAAAAAAATGTGTGTGTGGACACGGGGAGCCAGTTTTTTGGAAAAAAAAAAACCGGCTTCGAGGAAGAAGCCCTGGTGGACAGTCCGGGGCATGCCTTTTATCTCTCTGGTTCCTGTCTGCAGCCATCTTTTAAAGGGACAGTCACCCTCACATCCAGTTGTGGCGGCTCTTCCAGTGCAGCCGTGTCCCAGCCCCAAGACCCTCTTGGCCCTTCCAGACAGCCTTCTGGGGACCCAACCAGGGACTCCAAATGCCGGGCACTGGCATCGTCCGGGCCAGAGCTCAAGACCCTTCTTGAGCTCTGGTTGGAGGAGGAGGCCTTAGAAGCCCTGAGCGCAAGGCAGCAAAATGCGGACATTTTTGTCTGCATGGGAGGTGCCCTGGCCAAGAGAGGGCACCACCCCTGCACCCAGGACCATGTGCGCTCTAAAGTCACAGAGCTGCGCCAGGGCTATGTTAAGGCCAGGGAGGAGAGCTCCCATTCTCGAGCAGCCCCCCCCACTACTGCCCTTATTATTCTGAGCTGGCCCAGATCCTTGGTGGTGGGGAAGCACGCACACCACTGTGTCTCGTCCAGTCTGGCTTGGGGGACCCATGTGGTGGATGCACCAGAGCAGGACCTAGAGCAGTCCAGGGAGTCTAGAGACGGGGAGATGGTGCCGGAGGAGGAGGACAGCAAGGAGACTGTGCCCCTCACTCTGAAGCCAGTCACCCAGACCCCAGAGGCCTCACAGGTGTCATCTGATACCAGAGATGAAGCAGCAGGTGACTGCAGTGAGGTCGTGTAACACACAGGTTGGGGGAGGTGGGTGCACAGTGGGTGATGCACAAGGGAAACCTGTAATGCTCACCCTGGACATCATGTAGCTGGTTGTGCATGTGCCAACATGTCCAGCAGTAGAGTGTGACACATGGGGGTGCACCACGTGGTAGCATAAACCATGTCCAGAACACACCCAGGTGGTTTGTCAGTGCGAGGTCCCATTGGCACTTCAGGACCCCTGTGATGCTCTGGCTGATGCCCAGGTCACACATGGTGTTACCTTCAGAACGTCTGAGTCCCCTGTCTGAAGGAGAGGGCATGCCCTTTTGGACAGCTGTTGCACACATGACTGATTGTGTCTTCCTCTTTTCCTCCACAGCTGGACCAGCCGTGCAAGAGGGCCTCAGCACCCCAGCCCCACCTCCATCCCGGGGACATGGGAGCTGCAGACACAGGTGTGTCGATGCAGACAGCCTGAGGCAGCATGTGGTGGCCCTGCAGGAGCTCTACACCATCCTGCAAGAGAGGACGGAGGCAGCGGCTCAGTGGCATGATCGGCTGATGGAGGAGCTTGTCCAGCAGCGCACGTCCCTGTGTGCCACTCTCAGGGAGGTCTGTGGCTTGCCTGCTCCTGTGCCTGGTCCTGCTCCTCCAGCACACCATGACCCTGCCCCACTAAACCCCCCCCTTCCACAGCACCATCCCCTTCCCCCCTTGTACCTCCCTCTCCCCCAACCCCCCAGCACCCCTCTCCCCCAGTCCCCTCAGCCCCCCCATCGGCCTGGCCCTCCTTTCCCCCAGGCCTCCCAGACCCAAGTGCACCTAACCTCTCTTGTCCAGCCAACAGTCAATCGCCCCACCCGATCCTGAGGCCATGGTGGACCCTGAACGTGAGGCGGCAGGAGCCTGCAAGCAGGCAAGCACCGTCCAACCTGATCCCCTTCCCCTCTCCAGGTTTCAAGTCCCCTTCCCCCCTCCAGGTTTTAAGCACCCCCACCACCCCAGTTAAACACAATGTTGGGTATTTAAGAAAATGTTTATTTTTGATGCAGAAAGTATGCTTTGAGAAAAAACTATGTACAATGAACAGAAGATTTTATATGTTTGCAACATTTCTACATTCTTTCAGTTATTGATATTTATAACAATAAAACAAGTTATTCTTCTCAGACAAAACCTGGTGTTTATTATTTCTACAAACAGGGTTAGGGTGAGGGTTCAGGAGAGAAGGTTGTATTGGGCCAGGGCCAAGCCCCCAGACAGGAGGCCCTCAGGAGATTCAGTGGCCTCCATTAGAGAATCGCTCCCATAGGGCCTCCCGGATGCGAACACCAGACCAGTGAGCCTGGCGGATGGCAGCTGTCCGGGGCTGGTCAAAGTGCCTCTCCTGACCATCAGCACCTGTACCCCACCCTGGTAGGAAGGCCTCCCCTTTCCTCTCCACCAGGTTATGGAGAACGCAACATGCGGCCACCACCTCAGGGATGTTGCGTTCCCCTATTTCAAGCCGTGAAAGCAATCACCGGAATCTCCCTTTTAGACATCCGAACGCACATTCCACCTGGTTGCGAGCCTGGTTAAGATCAGCATTAAACTGCTCCTTCCTTGCATCCAGGTGGCCGGGGAAGGGTTTCATCAGCCACGGAATCAGGGGGTAGGCGGCATCAGCCACTATGCACACCGGCATGTGCACGTCCCCAACCGCAAAGTCACGATGCGGGAAAAATGTTCCTGCCTATAGCCTCTGGTAGAGGTACGAGTTCCTGAAGATGCAGGCATCATGTACCCACCCCGACCACCCAACACAAATGTCAGTAAACTGGCCACGATGGTCGACCAGGGCCTGGAGGACCATTGAAAAGTAGCCATTCCTGTTAATGAATTGGGCTGCTCGAAGGGGCGGTGCACAGATTGGAATGTGTGTCCCATCGAGTGCTCCTCTATAGTTCGGGAAGCCAAGGGCAGCAAAGCCAGCCACAATGCTGTCCAGGTCTGCTAGACGGCCGAGCCTGTTCAGCAGCTCAGAATTGATGGCCCTCACCACCTGCAGAAAGAGACAAATAGACAGACAACAAAATTTTAGAAAGGGTGCCTGATCTCTTGGGAGGAGAACCCACCACCCACCTTCCCCCTCAAACACCCCAGAAATCCCCTCCTCAGAACTCCCCCCCCCCCGGCAGCTCAGAGTGAGTGGAGGAGCTCCCTCCCACTCCCACTCCACCCCATCCCCCACTCCGCCTTGCCCTTTCCTGACAGTCTCCCTTTTTTACCCCCCAACTGTGACTGTCCCCCTACAATGACTTACCTCCATCAGGCTTGACCCAACAGTAGACCTGCCCACTCCAAACTGGTGTCCCACGGAGCGGTTGCTGTCGGGGGTGGCCAGCTTCCAGAGGGCAATAGCGACCCTCTTTTCCAGGGGGATGGCGGGGCCGCAGGTGGGTGTCCTGCTGTTGCAGAGCGGGGGCGAGCCAGGTACACAGCTCCTGGAAAGTGGCCTTCTGCATCCAGAAGTTGCAGAGCCACTGCTGGTCATCCCACAGCTCCATAATGAGCCGGTCCCACCAGTGGGAGCTGGTGTCAAGCCTCCAAAAACGCCTCTCCACGAAGAAGTTTGGAGGCAAGGGTAGTGGGGCTGCATGATGGGCGAACCTTTCATACCTCCAGTCTGGGTCCAGATGGGGAAGTAGCCTCATGACTGTGTCATGCAGATGAAGCAAAACTTGCAGTATGATGGTGTGGGGCCATCGCCTGCCCAGGGGCAGCTCTGGCTCCATGGCAAAAAATAGGGATCCAAATCAGGAAAACCTCCAAACAAAAAAGCCTGCTGTGCTGTCCCAGGAAGCTGGGCACTCAAAACAAGCACTGCAATACCTTGCTTACCTCCTAGAGGGACAGCAAAAGGCAGCTGCAGGAGCAGAGCAACGGGTGCTCAGGGGGGTCCCTTTAACCACGCGTCTCTGCAAAGGGCATGCAGCAGCACCCAGAAGGAAATGCTGCCCCCATGCCCTGGCAGAAGCAGTTCCGGGTGGCTTTTTCTTTCGAAAGAGCGTCCAGCAGTCAGGATGCTCTTTTTCGAAAAAGCGGATCGATTTTCTGATCCGCATAATGTAATCTAGATGCTCTTTTTCGAAAGACGCTTTTTCAAAAGTTTCTTTCGAAAAAGTGTCTTTCGAAAAAGGCGTGCAGTCTAGATGTACCCTAGGAAGAGAATAGGAAAAGAGGGGCAGCAAGAAGGCTGTACTTTGACAGTGGCCACTAGGGTGTGGTAGACTGCCACGAGACAACAGGGACGCTTTGATCACCTCTCAAACAATAGGCACATCCAAGGAGCTCTGGGAGTGGTCAACGACCGAAAAGGTCGAAGGCGCACAAGAGGAGGAAAGGTTGCCTATTGAGGCTAACGAGCAATAGAGGCAGAATAGGGCAAAGAAAGAGGAACACAGTGGCCAGGCCGTGTAATGGGCTCTAAGGGACAAAGAGAAAAAGAAAGACAGTGCGAAAAGGCAGAAAGAAAGAAAGATAGGGGCACCTGTAAACTGTACAAAGCCGATTACAGGAGGCAGAAGGTCCAAGGGGAGTTCGGGGCGGCAATGCTGAAGAGCGGGAAACAGGGCAGCAGAGAGAAAAGAGGGGAAGGAAGTGGCCGACCTGCTTAAAAAATAAAGGCTCAGGGGCCAGAGGTGCTGGCGGAAAGGGAGAGAGGGGCAGCTACATAATGCAGAAAGGGCGTGAGGGAAAAGAAGGCAGCAACGCCGCCAAAGGGGCCGCCGGAGTCAAAGAGGGTTAAAGATCATGCTAATGAAGATCATGCTAATGAAGCGCAGGATATTTAAATCTGTGACCGCACGTGTCACAAACCCTCATTCCACTTTCATCCTCTGCACCCCCTAGTGAGTGTTCAAATGTATTTTAGTGACCTTTTCTCCTCTCAGTCTGTTGCCCCTACTGCCCATTGACTCTGAGGTGGGGCCAGAGCAGCTTTACTGCATAACACCCAGTACGAAGTGGAGAGGGTAAAAGTGGGGGATCATTGTGCATATTGGGCACTAGGAGCAGCAATGTACTATGGGAGACTCTTTCCCCTCTTTTTAACTCTGCTGCCCCTAGTGTCCTTTAGGATGTATAAATGATCTGCCCCCTTCCCACACTCTGCCACCCCTAGTGACCATTGTGAGCTATACCATTCCTTTACCCCCCTTCTCCCCTTAGTGTCTGTTCTGCAGGATAGATGCCCCTTTCCCTTTCCCACTTTTCTGCCCTTTGTGGTGCCTCTTTTGCATTAGAACAGTGGATTGCATTAGATCATTTATACATCCTAAAGGAACCCTGGGGTTCCGCCAAGTGGAACTCAGGGTTCCGCAAAAAAAATTCTGCTCCCGTGCACCCTGCAGAACCCGTAGGCAGCTCCCATTGGGGCTTTGCTGGCAGGGACGGGCTTCTGGAGGCATGCAGCTTTGGCTGCTCCTACCCCCGTGCACTGCATGGCCCCTCCTCACCCTGCAGGACTGTACCGGTGCCTTGCAGCTGCCTCTTCCTCGTGTGCAGGCTGCAGCTTTTACAGTGGCTGCTGCTGCTGGGAGCGGGTGCGGGGGGGGTGTGGCCAGAGCTGAGGAGCCGCTCCTGGACTGCAGCGTTTTTAAACTGCTGCCTGCGTGGAACCTGGCTCGGGCTCTGCTGCCCCCCCACCTGGGGCATGCCTGGGCTCTGCTGCCCACCCTTGGGGTGTGCTCGAGCTCTGCTGCCCCCCCCCCTCGGGGGCATGCTCGGGCTCCGCTGCACCCCATGTGCTGCTGCTCTCTCTCCCCAGCGCACCTCCCCAGCCTGCTGGGGAAGTGGCAGAGTTTGATCTGGCGGGGAAGGTCAGGGTTTCTACTTCCCCCCCCACCCTTCCAGCGAGAGGCATGACCTGGTGCTGCAGCTGCGCTGGGTTCCCCGCTACATGGGTGGGCGGGGGGGGGAAGTGAGCTCACTCCCTCCCCCAGGAACAAGAGTGTGCTGCCTGGAGGCTCAAGCCAGGTAAGCATCCCCCCTCATGCCCAGACCCTGCACCCATATCCCCCTCACTCCCCTCCCCTGCACCAAGAGCCCGCATTCTCAGCTTGCTATGACACCCTGCCCCAAGTCCCCTCTTGTACCCTCCCTTCTGGCCAGGCACCCTGCCCCAAGACCTCTCTTGTACTCTCCTGCCTGGCCAGACAACTCTGCCCCAAGCTTTCTCTTCTGTACTCTTTTTCCTGGCCAGGACATTGCAGATCATCTTTGTGATTTATACACAGACATCGTGAAGTATTTTCCAACCATAAATGACAACAATAACTGGATTTGAAATCCATTAAGTATAACAGGAAAGCCAGTCAGTTTTTCTATGCAAGATTATGAAAACCTAATCGAAATCACTTCAGATGGCCAATTAATACAAAAATTTAAAGATGTTTCTGATTACATTTTGGAGTGGCTTATGTCAAGAATATTCAGCTTTATCAAGACATGCAATTCGTCAGGTGTTAACATTCACCAGCACATACCTGTGTGACACTGGGTTCTCGAATTATGCAGCAACAAAAACAAAATACAGAAATCAACTGAATGCAGCGCCAGATATGCAAATCCAACTTTTTAGTTTTAAACAAAATATAAAAAGAATTTGCCAAGAAAAGAAGAAAAACCACTCTTTACATTGAAAACTGCCAATATAATTCATATTAGTTTTTGAGCTTTATTTTTTTGTACACATTAAATGTGATTTTTGTTTTTAAATATGTGCAATTAAACTAAATGTTGATCTCATGTCCTTATTTAGCAGTTGTTCATTATTATTATCCTTACTTATTTGTGGTCTACCTTTTCAGCTCCATATAGCAGACTGTCTTCCTCGGAATCTAGGGGGGAGGTCATGGTGCTCAGGTCCGGTGACTCTTTTTTTTTGTTTGTTTGTTTGACAAATTTTCCCTAGGGGTTCCTCGAAATTCTTCCAAGTTTAAAAGGGTTCCATGGCCAAATAAAATTGGGAAACACTGTTGTAGAGGATAGCTTAGAAACCCCAGGTGAAAGGCTCTCTTATTGCGATTTCAAAAATTGCTTCGTTTCATTATGTTATTCATGGTTTTCCGCTTAAACAGCAAAAGTCAGGGCCATGCTTATGCATAAGTTTTAATCTACTGACAAGCACAAAGTAGTAAGGGATTCTGCAGACTAAAAGGAGCGTGCTTATATTGCATCAGTGACCTGAACTATAATTCCACATTACATATTAAGTCTTTGTGGAGGCATCTGTACTTCAAAAAAAATCATGACATTAATTTGATTTCTTGTATTAAAAAATGCACATTTACTACAGTTAAAATGGGATAAAACATACAGGCATTCAGTGCCTGATTAGCGTACAAAGAACAAAAAGCTAGATTGTATCCACTGGAATGAAGCAGCACATTGTGGGGAAATAGTGAATAGTTTTCTGTTACCTTGTGCATCTCATGCAAAGGTCACTAAGTGTGTGTCTACACAGCACCCTAAACTCAAAATCAGATATGCTGCCCTCAACTTAAAAGACGTGTATTTTCACATATCCATTGCCCCATGTCACAGATACTCCCTCCATTTCATTGTGGGCCAGGACCTTTTATCAATTCACTGCACTCCCTTTTGGACTCTCTATTCCCCCCCCCCCCCAGGTTTTTACCAAATGTATGGCGGTGGTAGCTATAACCTGAGGTCCAGTTCAATGGCACAACTATTTGTGATGGCTATGTATCACCTGCAGGTGTGTAGCATGTATCTTTTACCTGCATTTGGCTAGGGTCATATGTTTCGCATTCCAGCACAATCTGCTTTGTCCATCACATTTCCACCATGGGTGAACAATATCTTTTTCTACTTCCATCATCCTATTACCATTGCATGATTTGACCAAACACATCACCCTGACCATGCTTCTTATAAATTGCTGTTTTGGTCTGTACACATTTGCTGACTGGATCCCCCCATCTATTTTCCTCCACAGTCTAAATGATCTAAAATCCTGAAGTTATTTTCTGTAGTGATTAGAATTTATTTGGTTGGTTTTGCACTTATTTAGGGGACCTCAACAGAGATTTTCTGCATGCAGACAAAATTATTACTATTGCTGCATACAATTATAAGACATTCATCACTACTGTATCAGTGGACATTTGATAGAATTTAGCCAAGAGAGATTTTTTTCCCCAGAAGTAGGCAGTATGTATTTGTACATCTCAGCAGTCAATGTATACTCTATTTTTAAACATATAATGAAGCATATTCTTAGTGGAAAGAACAAACAATATCTAAAATGAATTCATGCTCTTAATAAGGTTTCATTGCAAAATAAACCATGTTGAGACACACTTATTTTTCTAAAGTTTTATGTACTTTGTATCAAACTTTTATGTTTTGTTACTTTGGGAAGTTGCTTCCTTTTCCCACTCCTTGTTCTTTTAGTTTACCAAACATTTATTATGTTACTTTGTTTAAACCAGGCTGGTGTTAAAAATACAATGAAAAATGAAAGGTACACTGTATATTCAATAAACTGGGCCAAATTCTGCACTCAAATAGTCTGCTGTTAAACCACTGACTTCAATAGTGTCACTTCAAATTTACACCAGGATAGCAGAAGAATTTAGCCAAGAATTATTTTTTCCATCTGCTGAACAGTCCTAAATGTGAATTGTTAAAATACTTACTTTTCCAGAAGAGTCAAAAAAATTTTTACAGTCATTTTTCCAGCCACTAAGTAATTTTAAACATTAAATATTTTTTTAAGTTTGATTGTTTAGCAGGAAGATCGCTACAGTGATTAATTACGAATTCACATAGCTGAGTGACTGTCCATCTTTTCTTATGGAAAGAGAATATGTGCTTTCGGGGAGCTAGGGATTTGGGAAGAGGAGCATACATTTGTTTTTGCAATTAATTCTCAGTTTGAAATATATGGATTATTCTTGCAAGATGAAGCATGGAGAGAAAAGTAAAATAAATATATTATATGTTAACAGGAGAGAGAAATGTCACATTTTACAGAATCATCTGCTCATGTGCAGGTCTACTGTCTCCATTGTAAATCTGCCTTTTATAAGGATATTGCCAAAACTTATGTAATGCAAAAACTTGTTAACATGGTGAGTTTTCTTGGAAAATAATACCTAATGATAAAATACTTTAATTGCCACATTTTAAAACTTTTAGCAGTAAAATCTATTATCAACTGCAAGGCAGCACAACCAAACCAAAGCAACTTTTTATCTCAGATGCACATACATATCAAATGTGCCAATTTTTTGTTGTAAAGAACAAATAAGCATAGCAAAGACACAAATTACATCAAATGCTTACTCCATCCAATCAGAACTGTACTCATGCTGGATTTCCCAGTTCTGCACAGTCTGCTATAGATCCACTAGATCTTTTGCAGATATTTAAAAAGAGAATTATGACATCTTTCTGACTCATCTCTATATTATCTGTCAATTTATCAAGGCCTCTATTACCACAGTATCTCAGTACCTCATAGACTTTATGTATTTATACTTGAAACATTCCTGTTAGGTAGGGAAGTACTATTATCTCACTTTTACTGATAAGGGAGTAAGGCAAAGAGAGATGAAATGACTTGCCCTAAGGTCACACAGGAGGAGCAAAGACTTGAATTCAGGTCTACTGAATCCCAGTTCTATTCCACACAGACTCTGGTCAACTCTTCATTTCTAATTCATATATAAAAATTAGTGGCCTATTCCTGAGAAGCAGAAGAATCTGTAACTCCCATTCATTTTAATGAACATAGCAGATGCCCATCATCGCTCAGAAACAGGCCCTATCTGGTAGGGATATTAGCATGTAATTGAATAGTCATGTAACTGCATCAGATTTTAATGGTTACATGACTATTCATTAGTCCCCAGGGGCAGGGCTGGCAGTCAATGTGCTCCCGGCCCCACTCCCAGGGAGCCCCCTGTTACTCTGAACTGCTGCCTCTGTAGTAGAGCCAGCAGCACAGGATGGCAGTTGGGAGCTGGTTGATGAGGGGAGCCGGTTTAAAAACCAGCTTCCCGTGCAGACTGGCTCCCACCTGCTGCCCTGTGCTGCTCCCTCTGATACAGAGGCTGTTGCTGTGGAGCAGCCTGTCTGCAGTGAGCCCAGGCCCACCGTGGACAGAAGCTACTTCGTGGCAGCCTCCCCTGTCCCCACCCCTTGCTGTTGCCTCTGATAGAGACAGCAGCATGAGGGGACAGGAGGAGAGGTGGCACCATGGAGCTCCACCAGCACCAGTCCCTGCCTGCCCCCCAACTCTGTAGGAAGCAGCGGGGGAAGGAGAGGAGGGAGGTGGGTCTGTGGAGGCAGCACACATGGGCTATGTCTACACTCGTGGCTTCTTGCGCAAGTATGGCCATTCTTGCGCAAGAATCCGCACAGCGTCCACACTGCCCACCTGCTCTTGCTCAAGGAAATTTACAGTACGGCGTGGTAAGAGAGGGCTTCTTGCACAAGAGCTATGCTCTTTTCTAACAGGTGTAAGCCCTCTTGCGCAGGCGCTCTTGCGCAAGAGGGCAGTGTGGACGCTCGGCAGGGATTTCTTGTGCAAGAGAGCCCTATGGCTAAAATGGCCATCAGAGCTTTCTTGCGCAAGAGAGCGTCCACACTGCCATGGGCGCTCTTGCGCAAAAGCACAGCTCGCACATGGCAGTGTGGACGTTTTCTTGCACAAGACGTCTTGCACAAGAACACTTGCGCAAGATGTTCTTGCGCAAGAAGCTGCCAGTGTAGATACAGCCATGGAGAACTGGCTTAAAAGCCAGGTCCCTGTGTGTGTTGGTTCCCACCTGCCCCCCTCACCTTCTGCACTGCTGCCTCTCATCAGAGGCTTATCAGTTAATCTTGTTGACTGCACACATTCTGCCACCCCTGCTGCCTCTTTATCAGAGGCAGCAGCACAAGGGTGGTGGGGCAGGCTGATCCAGTGCTCACTGGGAGCAGGCTCAAAGCCGGCTCCCCACAGGCACCAGCTCCTGCCTACCCCACCCTTGCTGCCTCTGATACAGAGGCAACAGGGGGAGGGGAATGCATGTAGTTGATCGGATTAACTGATAAGTCCAGGTTTATTGGTTAATTGTTTAGCTGTCTACATGTTGACATTCCTACTAGCGGGCATAATTTTTAAAGTCTGTGTTTCTGACTTAGCTATTTGCAATGCTGGCATAGTTAAAAATATTAACCAGGTATCACATTATTGGGTTTTAATGTGAGTAGGCAGATAATTGTTGCTCCCACTAGTATGTATTTGCCCCAAATTTGGTTCCAAGTGGGCCATGTGAGGCGTCAAATGAAAGCTTATGCTATGCTCACTCTGTCAGGGCTATTCATGTACTTGTAAAATCTCTGTGTGTGAAGTTATGAATATGGGCTTTGTATTTATGTTTTAAATGTTTTCTACTGGGATGGGTAGTTGCTAAATAGTGTATGGACAATGGTTCTTCAGGGTTGCCAATTGACACCTAAGGAGCACACAATGACCCTTGCCTGGGAAGGACACACCTGGGGACTTCATGGCTCCTTGCATAAAAAGGGCAGAAACTGGTTTGTGGGTCATGTGATCAGCCCATTTTGGGAGGCACCAGCACCCAGGATAAAAATGGGTTTTCCTTCTACATGGGCAAGGTTATAAAAGTATCACTAAGGTGCCTCTTCACTCTGCTCCATAAGCACCACTGGTAAGGACAGAGGGCCCAGAAGGATTTGCTGACCCATGCTGACATAGGATGTTTATCAGAGACTATTAAGCTGGCAATTTGTTACATCTCTGCTAAGAGCCTGCATCAAGAACTTGGTGATTGATGTATGTAATGTATTCTCTTTAACAATCTCATACCTTTTCTTTCTTTTATTAATAAATCTTTAGATTTTAGTTTCTGAAGGACTGGCACAGCATGCTCTTCTGGGTAAGATCTGAGGTATAAATTGACCTGGGACTGTGGCTGGTTCTTTGGAATCGGGAGAACCTGTTCAGAGTCGGTGAGATTGGGTTTTATAACCTCCCATCTGTGTAAAGTGTGGTGCTGGTTGTGGCACAGGAAACACTGGTATGTCTAAGGGGATTTGCTTGTAAGCCTTTGTGCTGGCCAGATTGGCAGCTGGAGTGCTCTGTGTGGTTTGGCACTTTATAGGGAAGGACCCCAGTCTTGGGCTGTAAGTAACCCTGGTTCTGAGCAATTCGCCCTGATTTGATACGCACAGCGGTGCCCTAGACCAGTGGTTCTCAACCGTGGGCCATATGGCTCCCCAGGGGCCACACCCTACCTCTAGGGGGCCACATGGAAAAAACGGAACATTAGGTAAATTATGTACCTTTTTTTCCAACTAACAGTGGCTATGAGGAGGGCCATAGAGCTAAACGAGGCTCAGAAGGGGGCCATGAGCATAAAAAGGTTGAGAAACACTGCCCTAGACCAACCTGTTATATTACAGCAGGTGATGCTACTGCTCTTTTCAGGTATTGTAAGTATTACCAGATTTTTAATATAATTTGAGTATACACACTAAATTGTGTATACAGATCTGGTCTGTAAAACTTCAAGTCTGATAGGAACAAATGTACTTTTATGTAGCAACACAACTACTTTATAAGTCAAGGCAACTATGCAGATTTCCTTCTAACTACATAAAATTACAAAGCATTATGTCACACACTGTGAAAAATTTTCATTCCTGAATGATTAACAGTAGTTTCAGCCTTCACTAACCCAGCAAAGGAATTTTATTGAACTGGATATTGAATATCAGCCATCATTGTTTATACACTGTGCTTCAAGTACTATTTTCAATATTTGTACCAAAGACCATATGGTTATGCTCTTCTAATTGGTATTTAAAGTCTAAAAAACATTGCAGACAGCATGATTAACTATATTATACAGTAGGCAGCAAAATGTAAAATTAATATCATATTATATATCAAATTTAATGTTTCATGTTGCTGCATAAGATAAGATGCTATGACTAATGACAGACTCAGAAATATAAACATGCTCATCTTAATTTGTAACTTTATGGGGAGAAATAGAACTGTAACATTACAATAACATTTGGCTAAAGTTTGTATCAGAAATATTGTTGCTTTAAAAATCATTTAAAGATAGTATTGGGCATAGGAAAATGACAGGCCATATTTATGCCTGCTGTAATTCCAATGAAGCCAGTGGAATTACACCAGAGATTGCCTGTGTGTGATGATATTTTGCCTTGATGAGTCTTGAATAAACTGCTATAGGAGATGGTCCTTTATGAATAGCACTCATGAAAGCCACGGGTATCTACACTAATGTAAGGCACAACCCTCCAGAAATTACCACTGGATGGAAAAATCTCCTCTTAACAGTCACAAAGAAGGGGCATGGGAAGATTTCACAGTTATCACCCTAGCCAGCACCTAAAGTACAGCAGCATTGCTGTTTGCTAACATTGGATGTCAACACATTATCACAAAAATTAGCATCATTTAGATTGTAGTAGCATTCCATCTTTTCATCTTCACTTTGATCAACATCTACTGGTAAATCTAAAGACAAAAAAAAACATGTCAAATTAATCAGTTTTATAAGAGATACAGGAGAAAAGCCATTCTATGATGTTGTTGAAGTACCATTTTCTATTACAGGGCCAGAGTTCTCAGAGAGAAAAATATGTTAGCAACAAAATATGGTGGAGTATTTTTTAATCCTGAAAAGAACTGTAGAAATTCTCAACATCTTTCCCATGAATTTCCCAGACTACTGTTTTCAGATTTAGGTGTTGGAAGAGCTTCCATATTTGCACTTTTGCTATGGTTAAGCCATGCATGCATCTCTACATTTATTAAAACAATACTTAGCACTTATTAAGTGCTTTTGACATACTTTTCATTTAAAGTACTTCACAAAGGTCAGCAAACATTGTTACATATGAAAAAAGTGAGGCGCAGACAGTGAAAGGGTTTGATTTTCAGCACTCTAAGCTTCCATTGATTGCAGAGGAAGACAAGAGCTCAATACTTCTGAAAATTCTCTCCTACGTGACCTACAAAATCAGCAATTTTATCACTGGATCCAACCATATCAGCCACCAAATCAGAGGCTCATTTAACTGCACATCCACTAATGTGATCTATGCCATCAAATGCCAGCAATGCCCCCACTGCAATGTATATTGGCCAAACTGGACAGTCTCTACAGGAATGAATCAATGGACACAAATCAGATATCTGGAAAGGCAACACACAAAAACCTGTTGGAAAACACTTTAATCTTCCTGGACACTCATTAATGGATCTCCAAGTCGCTGTTTTGTTTCAGACCACTTCCACAAGCCAAATACACAGAGAAGGGTTGGAACTTAACTTCATTCACAAGTTTAATTCTCATGCAAATAGTATGAATTATGATATCGGATGGCTCGCACTTAATCAACCAACCAAACAATGAAGGTGCTAATGGTTCTTGATGTTTGTGTAGAAACTGGTGTTGGTCATCTTCCTTTCCTTTCCAAGTGTAAACTAATGGTTCTTATCAGCCTCCTGTAACTATTTAGAATTTAAGGTGCTACTAGACTATTTGTTGTTTTTTAAGTCTTTCCTGTTACAGACTAACTCGACTATCCCTCTGAAACTTATCTTCTCACTGTCTCTTTTTTCTTCCTCCCCTCCATTTTTTTCCTTCTCCCCCTCTCCTCCTTCCCTTATTTATTCTTGGAACTGGACTTCCAACATTCCAGTCATCTGAAGAAGTGGTTTGTGCCCACGAAAGCTCATGATACCGTCTACATGTTTTGTTAGTCTTTATGGTGTTACTAGACTATTTGTTGTTTTTTAAGTTTTTACAAAATCAGAGTGAGTCAATGGGAATGACAGAAACATAACCCAGGTTCCTAATGCTCAGTCTGGGTGCCCAATATACTGGACTACAATGACAACCTTTTTAGACTAAATTATGCTTCTTATAGGGAACAGGTGCAATGGGGATATAGAGAAGATGTAGTTCCCAAACAGCAGCAGCTGAACAAGGCCTTGGCTGTGCTTTCTTTGACCAGGAAACCAAGAGACATGTCCCCCTCTTATGTTATGGTAGCATTTGTAGTTGCATTGTACTTTAAAGCAGTATTTTAAAGCAGTAAGCAGAGGAATTAAAAAATTATTGACCCTGAAGAAGAGAGGTGCAGGAATTAGAGGGATGGGAGGAGGTGCAGAAGTAGGGGCACAGGAAGGGTACAGGTTTAGGGATGAAGGGGGTGTGGGAATTAGGGGCACAGGAGAAGAGTACAGGGTTTAAGAACACAGAACATAAGAACGGCCATACTGGGTCAGACCAAAGGTCAATCTAGCCCAGTATCCTGTCTGTCGACAGTGGCCAATACCAGATGCCCCAGAGGGAGGGAACACAACAGGGATTCCTCATGTGATCCCTCTCCTGTCACACATTTACAGACAGAGGCTAGGGACACCATTTCTACTCATCCTGGCTAATAGTCATTGATGAACCTCACCTCCATAAATCTATTTAGCTCTTTTTTGAACCCTGTTAAAGTCCTAGTCTTTACCACGTCCTCTGGCAAGGAGATACACAGTGAAGCTGAGTGAAGAAAAGCTTCCTTTTGTTTGTTTTAAACCTGCTGCCTATTAATTTCATTTAGTGACCCCTAGTTCTTATACTGTGGGAATATGCAAATAACTTTTACCTATTCACCTTTCCCATACCAGTCATGATTTTATAGACCTCTATCATATCCCCTCCCCCCCTTAGTCTCTTCTTTTCTAAGATGAAAAATCCTAGTCTTTTTAATCTTTCTTCATATGGGACACATTCCAAACCCCTACTCATTTTTGTTGCCCTTTTCTGAACCTTTTCCAATGCCAATATATCTTTTTTGAGATGAGGTGACCACATCTGTATGAAAGGTATGGGAGTACCATGGTTTTATATAGAGGCAATAGGATATTTTCTGTCTTATTCTCTGTCCTTTTTTTAATGACTCCTAACATTCTATTTGCTTTTTTGACTGCCGCTGCACACTGAGTGGATGTTTTCAGAGAACTAGCCACAATGACTCCAAGACCTCTCTCTTGAGTAGCTGTAGCTAAATTAGTCCCCATCATATTGTATGTATAGTTGGGATTATTTTTTCCAATGTGCATTACTTTACATTTATCAACATTAAATTTAATTTGCCATTTTGTTGCCCAATCACTTAGTTTGGTGAGATCTTTTTGAAGCTCTTCACAGTCTGCTTTGGTCTTAACTATCTTGAGCAGTTTGGCATCATCTGCAAATTTTGCCACCTCACTGTTTACCCCTTTGTTTAGATAATTTATAAATAAATTGAATAGGATTGGTACCAGGACAGACCCTTGAGGGAACACCACTAGTTACCACTCTCCATTCTGAAAACTGACCATTTATTCCTACCTTTTGTTTCCTGTCTTTTAACCAGTTATCAATCCATGAAAGGACCTTCCCTCTTATCCCATGACAACTTACTTTACTTAAGAGCCTTTGGCGAGGGACCTTGTCAAAGGCTTTCTGGAAATCTAAGTATACTATACCCACTGGATCCCCCTCGTCCACGTTTGTTGACCCCCTCAAAGAACTCTAGTAGATTAGTAAGGCATGATTTCCCTTTACAGAAACCATGTTGACTTTTCCCCAACATATTATGTAGATGTTGGTGTTAGGGGTAAAGAACACAGTATAGGTCTGGGGGTAAAAAAGGGGTAGGAATGTGGGTGGGGTGTAGGGAGTGCAGCAAAGGAGGCACAATGCAAGGTTAGGCATGCAGGAGGGGAGTGTAGGATTTAAAGTCAAAGGGGACACAGCTTAGGGGTTAGGAATGAATGAGGGGCAGAGAGCATGGGAATCAAGGGCACCAAAATACAAGTTCACCCAGAGGACCATTTTCCCTAAGGCCATCCCTGAGTTTGGTGTATCATTCACAGTTTTAAAGAACTTATAAAACTTTTGATCTCACAGAGATCTCAAAATACCTAGTAATAACTCCACAAAAACATAGTTACTAACTCAATAATTAACCAGCTCCCGCCTCCACCCCCTTGCTGCCTCTGTTACAGAGGCAGCAAAAGGGAGAAGTAGTTGATAGGATTAACAGATATGGCCAGGTTCATCAATTAATCATTTAAACGACTATATGCTAACATTCCTAATCTTAGGAGGTTCTAGAGCAAGCTATTTTAGAAATATGACAATACAAAACAGGAAATGTGGAAAAGGTACTTGAATCTTTCATGTTTCCAAAACATCTAACTTTTTAGTTAGTCCATCTAACTTTTTAGTTCAAAACATACATTGGAATTTGTTTCTGAGTTATTTAGAAAAAGGAACGTTTTGGTTTGAGGGACTGGCAGCCATCTGTGTTCAGTTTTAGTTCCATATTGCCACCAACAATGCAAACTCTCCTTTGCTGTTTTGCCAATGTAAGTAAGTATACATTAAGGGAAACACCCAGCCGAGTGCTATTTCATCTCTGTTAGTTTTGTCTGTGGTCTCCCTTGATCAGATAATTACAATTTTCCACAAGGTACTGTATTTCATGAAGTATGATGGTTTTGGGGTATCAGCTGATGTCCAATAGGAATCAAATTAAGACTATCATGTGCTGTAGAAACTCAACTGAACTAAATCTGTTATTCCAAGGTGAGAGAGCAGTACTTTAGCTAACAAGCTGTACATTTTCTTTGGACATATGCCACGTGTCTAGCTGAATCAGGACCAAAGGCTTAAATAGCAGAAACACCATGGAAGTTTTCACACCATTTATCAGGAAAAGAGCTTTGGAGGCTGTCCCAGGAGGAAGGAGAAACAATTTCATCATGTGATTATTTATTCCCATTTGATATTTGATGTGATGGTTTCTCCTGCCATTTTCTCTTCAGCACTTTAAAAGTCTGTTGTTTTCACAGCCGTGACTGAGGGTATGTTCGAAATGTGAGTGAGACATAAATCTTAAAAAAAAAGAAATTTACAAAGCCCAGTCTGTGTCAAGGAGCTCATACACTCTCTCTCTCACACTCACACTCTCTATTAACTGCTTAATAAATAGATTCTTTTGAAAGACATTGGGATGTTATTTTTCCTTGGGAAAACTGATTAGTTCCTAGATATTTATTTTCTCACTTTTGTTTGTTATTTTGTAAGTGTGTGTGTGTGGGGGGGCTATTTCATTATTAAAAAACTAGAAATTTTACTCTCCTAAGGAACCATGGTATAATACAGTATTTTAACTGCTCGTTTGGGTTTTTTGAAAAATTATTATTAATGTTTTCAATCTTTTTTCTTATAACAAACAACATTAATTCTAAATATACATATGATGGCTCTGTTAGTGCTACAGAGTTCCAGATATATAGGTGGGGGCTAATTTTAGAATAAAGGTATTTTATATATTTTTATATCTTAGTATGGCATTGATCCAACAAAGCACTTAGGTATATTCTTAACATTAAGTGCTATAGACATCAGAGCAGCTAAAACATATATTTAAAATTAAGAACATTTTAAAATAATGATGAATTGTGCCCAAAATTATTATTGTAAAAAATAAATGTATAGGGTTGAGGGAATCTTAAATAAATAAATTATATAGCATTGCTCTTTGCCTTCAAATGACATAAGCAATACAGATGTTCAGAACCTGATTTTCAGCAAGCCAGTAAATATGCATCTGTATGTTCTTATTTTCTATATGTAATGCACTAGAGAATGTGTAATGCAAATCTCCCAATCTGCTGCTCACATGGCAAATTAAGATGCCTTTCTTTTGGGCATCTGTATGTGTAAATCAGGAACTTGTGCATGCACATCCAATGATGTATGTGCAAAAAAAGACATGTATTGGTATGCATTCAAATACCTGAGGCGCAGACACCCACATTTAGCTTGGGTAAAACAAAAACAACCAAATATTTCAATAATAATTATTTGGCAGTAATGATAGTACAAAAGGTCTCCACTGAAACTTAAAAACATACCATCTGGATTTGGACACCAGACTCAGTCTGATATCTAACAAACATTAATGCAGATTACAAAGCCACCAAAAACAGTTTGACATCATTGTCAGTCTCTGTTCAAGAGTGGCCCCAACCGCAGAGCAGAGATGTTATTGATCAGGAATGATGTACATTGACAAAACTATCTTAATTAGTATAACCACTGTAAAGCATCTCCAGTCAGTGGGTGGAGCACCGCTGACTCTCTAGGGTGCCCACAAGTCTGTGTGGCACGCCTCAGCCTCGCTATTGGCTGAGCGACAGCCCCCTACGGCCCAGCCCGGGGTCAGGGCACCAGGCAATGGGGGAAACACAGATAGTTTAGGGTCACAGTTTAAGGCACAGATCTGGGTCAGGGGGACAAGCAATGGGGGAACAATAGTTTAAAGCTCCGGCCGGGTTCCAGCCAGGCAGGGGTTGGGTCTCCTCACTCTGGGAGAGCTGACAAGCAGAGGGGGGTTTGCCCTACAGGGAGAACCTGCCACCTACTGGGAGGAGTGGCGGGAGGGGGACGCAGGTCCACCCACTCCACTGTGTCCTGGCCCAGGGGTCTGATAGTGGCAGCCTGGTGGCCACTAGGTCAGCAGGGATCCGGGCCATTAAACGCCAGTAGTATAAGGGTCCTACCATCAATCAAACGTTATCCCTGCCCCCTGACCCCGGAAGTCCCGCCCCTGTCCCCAGAAGAACCCCCCTCCCTCCTCTCCCCCCCCGTCACCTGAAGTCCTGCCCTTGGGGAGTAGTACATCCGGGGTCAAGAGGGACAGGTGACCGGAAGTAAAAGGTGTCATGTGACCCCTCTAAGAACTCGCCCTGCCTCCCTCTAGCAATCAGGAAGGGTTTTTCCCCTGTAGGACCGCCCCGTGAACCCCGTGAATCAGGGGGCAGTTCCGGGACCGGTTGACCAGACCGGAAGCGGGTCGTGTGACCCCTCTAAGAGCTTCCCGTGACACCCTCTGCCAATCAGAGCATAGCACTTCCCCATAAGTTCTAGTGCCACACAAAAGAGGCCATCTTGTTCCAAGAGCGCGTGTTTCAGAGATCGTGCAAACGCTGAGCGGAAACATGGCTTCTTTCACCAACTTTGTTTTGGTGCCAAGAAGAAAGCGTTACATCAGCGACAGTTCCGAGGAGGAAGGAGAAGTTGAAGGGAGCCCTTTGGCCCAGCCACTGATGGATACACCAGTATCTGATGCCGAAACCCAACCGCTCATGAGGCAGCCTGAAGAGCTAGACAACCTGGAGGAGGAAGGTGCCCACGGCTCCCAGGAGTCGGACAAGGTGAATGGAAAAGAAGTCAAACAGGTAAATGAAAGATCGAAGTTGGGGCATCATGGGGTTAGGAAACCGGGATTTTGTAAACCTTAAAAAAAAAAAAAAAAAGACGACCGGGGATCTTACATTATTTCTTTCTGGCAATCTCTCGGCAGCTCGATGATGCCTTTCTAGCTGACCCTAAAACCCAGGACAGCATTGCATCGGACAAGGAAGACGAACCGGGCCCACCTTGTTTTTGCTCAACACCAATGCAAAGCATTGAAGAGAACGCCAAGGATGACAGCATTGACCTAGTTGAGCCAGTGCCACATCATAAGCGTAAAAAAGTGATGCGCTCTATTGTACGCGTTGGTGTTTATACCATCCTTAGTCACTGTCTTAGGGAAAAGCTTTTTGGAGGACCGTGAGGGTTGTGTCATAGATGCGCCAGCCCAGCAGCACCATGAATGTTTGACTTGGACTTCAGAGGATCTAAACTGCAAGCTCCGGGGCCTATGTGCTGAACTGTGTTTGGAAAGCTTATTAAATACTGTTATTGCCGTAGGTTATGCTATGCAATGTCTGTGCTTAACTCAAGAACACTTAGCTCAGGGGGTGACTTTGGTAAATGCAGTGCAATTCAGTCAAGATCCTCACAGTGTTTTAAAGACCACGACCAAGCCAAAAGACGCCTGCTTAGAGCGTTATATTGAACGTCTGGTGCGTACAAAAAGTTACAGAACCCTGCTTAAGAGAAAGACTATTTGTAAGATGTCTAAAAGGATGAAGTTAGAGAATGGTGAGGGGACACACATGAGATATAAAACTTGGTAGCTGTAAATATCTATTGAAAAGGGGCTTTTGTGACTATCTTCTGTCAGAAGGTTTGTGTGATCCTTACATGAGTAAAAGTTTTGGTGGAACACGTGGCCTGTATGTCTTTTAAATAAAATCATTTTAAAAAATAAAGTTTGTGAGAATCCATTTTGTATAAAGGGGCCCATTTACTGAAAAACCCTGAAAGATGTATGGTAGAAACTCAGGGAAGGAAAAACCCCTCCAAAATGTTTTGTTTTTTTTAAATAAAAAGGAAAAAAATCAAGCCCCCCTCCCAGTTAGGATTTATTAGACATGAACTCAATGGTTTAACCACACCTCACTGAATAGCCAGGGGGCTCTAGTCAATGGTTAGGTTTAGGTGTGACCACTTACCCTTGTTGAGGTTAACGTTCAGTAATTAAATTTGATGGGTTGGATGGGTGGGCTCTGATGAATATCTAATTAAACAACACCTCAGGAGTTTGCAGATGCTATTGGACAGTTTAAATATAACCCCTGGGGTTGGTAGAGCACTATTGGACAGTTTAAAGGACACAGGAGTTAGTAGAAACGCTATTGGACAGTTTAAATATGACCCAGGAGTTGGTTGAATGCTATGGGCTACTCTTTCTAGCCATTAACAGTTAAAAAAATTAAGGGTCTAACCCAAAACTGAAATGTTTCAAACTTTTACCATACTTTAGAACAAGCATTTGCTCAAAAGACAATCAAACATTTAAAAGCATTTTATTTAAACCCCAAGCCTTAAGCATGAAAGAAACATGTTTAAAAAAAACAAACCCCAAGACATTTATTGATATCTGCAAAGGGTCTCCGCATGGAAACGGGTACAGCTACGTTAAGGATTGGTGCTTTTACTGGTAATACTGTAAGAAGGCCCTACAAAAAATGCATTTTAACTAAAAGAAATTAATTTAGCCAAAAGCAACTCAGTTGTGGAGACAGCTTAATTCCTCCACCCCCAGATCACAAAAGGCAATGCTAGGGAGGGGTGCCTAAAGTCTTTAAGGATCTATTATTTTAGAGTTGCAGTGATCAAATTAACCTGCTAGCTACTATGTTGAAGTTGTTTGAAACAATGGGTTAGGATGGTATAAAAACCTAGGTATTTTGGAGACTGTCCTTTTCAAGGGAAACTTTCTTGAATGGCTGCTGGACTGCAAGAGGAGAAGGTATGTTCCCTATTTTTAACTTTGAAAATATACATTATATAATGCCACTCTTTGGCCATGCTCTCTTAGTAAAATAATGGTGGCTATCTTTATTGCAGTGGGATCTATTTCAGCATGGAACCAGGAACTTTAAGCTGCAGTTCACCACCAGGCCAAGGTAAAAACCATTTTTAACTGTAGTTGTGCTTAATACTGTTTTAAAAAAAACAAAAAACTGGGGAATACTAACTAACATTTGTACATGTTCTTTAACCTGAAGGCCCAAACACACACCGGGAGGAGGAACAGAACAAGCATGTGCTTGCAACACTTTATCCCATAGTGAAAGGTAACTTTTTTGCAATTGGCTTTTAAATGCATGTGGTGCTGCTGGGTGTGTGTGTGTGAGTGAGAGAGAGATGAGGTCTGTGCAAAACATAGGTGTGGTTTTTAAAAAGTATTTGGTTGCAAACTGTTGGCTTGTTTCAAACTAACAGGGTTTTTTACCGTGCAAAATGTGATGTGTTTTTTAAAATGGGTTTGAGGCATTTGGGGGGTAATCCTAACTAACCAAAAGCCCAAGCACACATGTGCCTTTTAAATGCATGAGGCGCTGCTGGGTTTGTGTGTGTGTGAGAGATATGGGGTCTGTGCAAAACATAGGTGTGGTCTTTTAAAAAGTATTTGGTTGCAAACTGTTGGCTTGTTTCAAACTAACAGGGTTTTTTACCGTGCAAAATGTGATGTGTTTTTTAAAATGGGGTTTGAGGCATTTGGGGGTAATCCTAACTGACATTTTTTGCTTATTCTTTATTCCATAGTCCCAAATATACATAGGGGAAAACAGAATAGCCCTGTGCCAGCATGCCTTTACCCTGTGGTAGAAGGTAACTATCCATAATTATTTTTTAAAGCGTGTGGGTTATTTTTTTTCTTTTAACTAATTGTAATGTTTAAATTGTGAGTTGGGTTTTTTTTCAAAACTTAATTGTGGGGGAGCTTATTGGTGTTTTTAAACTATATGTTGGCAAACTGCTGGTATAGAGTGTTTGGTGGGTTGCTTTTTCTGTGCAAGATGTGTTTTCAAAATAAATGTTCAGTTCTGAGTTGGGGGAGGGGGTGGTGGGGTTAGGCTAAAAGTATCTTTATTTTAAAGCAGGTTGGTTACAAAAATGTGGTGTGTTTTTTACCTGGGTTTTTATTTTAAAAAAGCTGGCAGTAGGGGTTAAGTTGTGGGTGATTCAGGGGCTCATGAATTTCGTTTTGTAAATCTTGAGCAAATAAATTCAGCTGAACAGGTTGTTGAAGCCATACATAGGGGGATACAGTTAGTTCTAGATGACGTTAATGGAAGGATAGGTCCTGATGATTATGTTCAGTTGCGTTTATTTGCTCAAGATTTACAAAACGAAATTCCTCACAATACACTGACCCTCCAAATCTAGGTACTTTATGTTGCCAACTTCTCAATCTCTCCATATTGAACTCTGGATTTTCAGGGGTACTTGGGGGTTCCTCTACGGGACCATCAGGGGCATCTTCTACCTCAGATGCTATTTCAGAGTCACAGCGGTCTCTGTGAGAGTCATCAGGACTAGCCAGGGACCCGTCTACAGACTCATCACCACCCCTCAGGTCAGATAAGCCATTTTGTGAGACTCCAGTAGGGGGCATCTCTTTTTGGTATTTTTTCCCTCATCATCTCTTTAGCCTTTTTTAAAAATTTTGCAGTGATCTTGGCCTGGAACTTTTTGGCAGCCACCCGTTTATCTGCCAAATGTTGTCCCCCCTTTTGTTTACACCTTATCTGATGGGAACCCTTGAGGATGCCCCTTTTGCCCAGGCCCCTTTCTTTTAGGCCCCCTGAGGATACAGAGTTCACCAGTTTTCTGAATGAAGCATCAAACTCTTCCCCAATACTAGAATATGGGGGAGCTGTGATGAGCTTATGGTTTTGGGAGAATGGTTTGTCAGTCCTTGGTTTTTATTCACAACCCCTAGAGCGCATGCTCTGAGTTTGTGAACGTGTGTGGTTTTGTGCACGTTCAGAACCCCTAGAGTGCATGCTCTGGGTTTGTGAATGTGGGCGTTTTCGCTCACAGTTTTCTCAGGGTTTGGTGTGGCAGTGGCTGCTGAGGAACTGGAGTTGTGTTTGCGTGGCTGCAATACCTCGGCATTGCAGGAGTTTTCAGTCCTTGGTTTTTTATACGCAGCCCCTAGAGCGTGTGCTCCGTGTTTGCGCACATTCAGAACCCCTAGAGTATGTGCTCTGGGTTTGTGAATGTGGGTGTTTTCGCTCACAGTTTCCTCAGGGCATGGTGTGGTGGTGGCCGCTGAGGAACTGGAGGTGTGGTTGCATGGTTTTTTACCAGAGTCTTTTGTTTTGTCCTTGGGTTTGACGTATATGAGGTTTGGACCGCCCGGATGCTTCATCTGCACTCTTGTGCTGTTTTGCGTTGTTAAAGGTCTCAAAGCAGATTCCTGGTTCTTTGGTGTTCTGGAGGAGGTGTCCTTGTAGCTCTGACTACAGCATTGTCAGAAAAGTTGTCCATGCCTATGAGGTAGGGGAAAAACATTTTACAAAAAAAACCCAAACAAACTGAACTTTACCATCTCTCTCACCCACACCTATGTATTTACTTAAAACCTCATAGAACAACCAAATCGATAAGCAAAATATATTTACTGGGCTTCATCCATCCATCAGTCACTGATGCTGGTGAATTTTCCTTTTCAGCTGTCTTTCCTTTTTCTTTTGAGCTTGTTTTCCCTCTGGTCTAAGGATCTCTCACGTTTTGACTGTACTGTGGAGCAAACAACATTATTATAAAACACACGAAACCCTCTTGTAAACTTTAAAAAAATCATTAGGGTGTTTTTCTATTTAAAAAGTTATAGCTTTAAAACAAAATAATGCATTTCAGGTTGTACAAGAAACACGTTTTGAGTTTTTTTTTTTTAAGTGGTAGAAATAAACAAACGAACAAACAAAAAACCCACAAACATTTTTTAAATACATCTCATTTTGCAGAATAAAAACCAAAACTGCTTTTAAAAAAATCTATTTTGCATAAAAACCCTTGTTAGTTTAAACAAACCAAGTACTTAAAAAAAAAAACACACAACCCCCCTACACCTATGCCTTGCACAGGCCCCCCCCTCCACACACACACACACACACACACACACACACACACACACACACACACACTAAACAGCAGCTTTATAAAACACACCAAACCAAGTTTGCAGCCATATACTTTTCAAAACCCGCATGCATTAAACACATCACATTTTGCACAGAAAAAGCAACCCACCAAACACTCTATACCAGCAGTTTGCCAACATATATTTTAACACACACCTGTGTCTGTCACAAACTCCATCACACACACCTTCAAAAACTCCCCACAACAGTTTTAAAACCATTTGCAACAATATTTTTTAAAAGCAGTGGTATGCAACAAAATGTTTTTGTTTTTGTTTTTTTTTAAAACCACTTATCTCTAGCATGAGCCCCTGAATCACCCACAACTTAACCCCTACTGCCAGCTTTTTTAAAATAAAAACCCCAGGTAAAAAACACACCACATTTTTGTAACCAACCTGCTTTAAAATAAAGATACTTTTAGCCTAACCCCACCACCCCCTCCCCCAACTCAGAACTGAACATTTATTTTGAAAACACATCTTGCACAGAAAAAGCAACCCACCAAACACTCTATACCAGCAGTTTGCCAACATATAGTTTAAAAACACCAATAAGCTCCCCCACAATTAAGTTTTGAAAAAAAACCCAACTCACAATTTAAACATTACAATTAGTTAAAAGAAAAAAAATAACCCACACGCTTTAAAAAATAATTATGGATAGTTACCTTCTACCACAGGGTAAAGGCATGCTGGCACAGGGC
Organism: Pelochelys cantorii; assembly: GCA_032595735.1. NCBI lineage: Eukaryota > Metazoa > Chordata > Testudines > Trionychidae > Pelochelys > Pelochelys cantorii. The sequence continues at coordinate 71,549,591 of CM064329.1, forward strand.
TATTCTGTTTTCCCCTATGTATATTTGGGACTATGGAATAAAGAATAAGCAAAAAATGTCAGTTAGGATTACCCCCAAATGCCTCAAACCCCATTTTAAAAAACACATCACATTTTGCACGGTAAAAAACCCTGTTAGTTTGAAACAAGCCAACAGTTTGCAACCAAATACTTTTTAAAAGACCACACCTATGTTTTGCACAGACCCCATATCTCTCACACACACACAAACCCAGCAGCGCCTCATGCATTTAAAAGGCACATGTGTGCTTGGGCTTTTGGTTAGTTAGGATTACCCCCCCAAATGCCTCAAACCCATTTTAAAAAACACATCACATTTTGCACGGTAAAAAACCCTGTTAGTTTGAAACAAGCCAACAGTTTGCAACCAAATACTTTTTAAAAACCACACCTATGTTTTGCACAGACCTCATCTCTCTCTCACTCACACACACACACACACACACCCAGCAGCACCACATGCATTTAAAAGCCAATTGCAAAAAAGTTACCTTTCACTATGGGATAAAGTGTTGCAAGCACATGCTTGTTCTGTTCCTCCTCCCCGTGTGTGTTTGGGCCTTCAGGTTAAAGAACATGTACAAATGTTAGTTAGTATTCCCCAGTTTTTTGTTTTTTTTAAAACAGTATTAAGCACAACTACAGTTAAAAATGGTTTTTACCTTGGCCTGGTGGTGAACTGCAGCTTAAAGTTCCTGGTTCCATGCTGAAATAGATCCCACTGCAATAAAGATAGCCACCATTATTTTACTAAGAGAGCATGGCCAAAGAGTGGCATTATATAATGTATATTTTCAAAGTTAAAAATAGGGAACATACCTTCTCCTCTTGCAGTCCAGCAGCCATTCAAGAAAGTTTCCCTTGAAAAGGACAGTCTCCAAAATACCTAGGTTTTTATACCATCCTAACCCATTGTTTCAAACAACTTCAACATAGTAGCTAGCAGGTTAATTTGATCACTGCAACTCTAAAATAATAGATCCTTAAAGACTTTAGGCACCCCTCCCTAGCATTGCCTTTTGTGATCTGGGGGTGGAGGAATTAAGCTGTCTCCACAACTGAGTTGCTTTTGGCTAAATTAATTTCTTTTAGTTAAAATGCATTTTTTGTAGGGCCTTCTTACAGTATTACCAGTAAAAGCACCAATCCTTAACGTAGCTGTACCCGTTTCCATGCGGAGACCCTTTGCAGATATCAATAAATGTCTTGGGGTTTGTTTTTTTTAAACATGTTTCTTTCATGCTTAAGGCTTGGGGTTTAAATAAAATGCTTTTAAATGTTTGATTGTCTTTTGAGCAAATGCTTGTTCTAAAGTATGGTAAAAGTTTGAAACATTTCAGTTTTGGGTTAGACCCTTAATTTTTTTAACTGTTAATGGCTAGAAAGAGTAGCCCATAGCATTCAACCAACTCCTGGGTCATATTTAAACTGTCCAATAGCGTTTCTACTAACTCCTGTGTCCTTTAAACTGTCCAATAGTGCTCTACCAACCCCAGGGGTTATATTTAAACTGTCCAATAGCATCTGCAAACTCCTGAGGTGTTGTTTAATTAGATATTCATCAGAGCCCACCCATCCAACCCATCAAATTTAATTACTGAACGTTAACCTCAACAAGGGTAAGTGGTCACACCTAAACCTAACCATTGACTAGAGCCCCCTGGCTATTCAGTGAGGTGTGGTTAAACCATTGAGTTCATGTCTAATAAATCCTAACTGGGAGGGGGGCTTGATTTTTTTCCTTTTTATTTAAAAAAAACAAAACATTTTGGAGGGGTTTTTCCTTCCCTGAGTTTCTACCATACATCTTTCAGGGTTTTTCAGTAAATGGGCCCCTTTATACAAAATGGATTCTCACAAACTTTATTTTTTAAAATGATTTTATTTAAAAGACATACAGGCCACGTGTTCCACCAAAACTTTTACTCATGTAAGGATCACACAAACCTTCTGACAGAAGATAGTCACAAAAGCCCCTTTTCAATAGATATTTACAGCTACCAAGTTTTATATCTCATGTGTGTCCCCTCACCATTCTCTAACTTCATCCTTTTAGACATCTTACAAATAGTCTTTCTCTTAAGCAGGGTTCTGTAACTTTTTGTACGCACCAGACGTTCAATATAACGCTCTAAGCAGGCGTCTTTTGGCTTGGTCGTGGTCTTTAAAACACTGTGAGGATCTTGACTGAATTGCACTGCATTTACCAAAGTCACCCCCTGAGCTAAGTGTTCTTGAGTTAAGCACAGACATTGCATAGCATAACCTACGGCAATAACAGTATTTAATAAGCTTTCCAAACACAGTTCAGCACATAGGCCCCGGAGCTTGCAGTTTAGATCCTCTGAAGTCCAAGTCAAACATTCATGGTGCTGCTGGGCTGGCGCATCTATGACACAACCCTCACGGTCCTCCAAAAAGCTTTTCCCTAAGACAGTGACTAAGGATGGTATAAACACCAACGCGTACAATAGAGCGCATCACTTTTTTACGCTTATGATGTGGCACTGGCTCAACTAGGTCAATGCTGTCATCCTTGGCGTTCTCTTCAATGCTTTGCATTGGTGTTGAGCAAAAACAAGGTGGGCCCGGTTCGTCTTCCTTGTCCGATGCAATGCTGTCCTGGGTTTTAGGGTCAGCTAGAAAGGCATCATCGAGCTGCCGAGAGATTGCCAGAAAGAAATAATGTAAGATCCCCGGTCGTCTTTTTTTTTTTTTTTTTTAAGGTTTACAAAATCCCGGTTTCCTAACCCCATGATGCCCCAACTTCGATCTTTCATTTACCTGTTTGACTTCTTTTCCATTCACCTTGTCCGACTCCTGGGAGCCGTGGGCACCTTCCTCCTCCAGGTTGTCTAGCTCTTCAGGCTGCCTCATGAGCGGTTGGGTTTCGGCATCAGATACTGGTGTATCCATCAGTGGCTGGGCCAAAGGGCTCCCTTCAACTTCTCCTTCCTCCTCGGAACTGTCGCTGATGTAACGCTTTCTTCTTGGCACCAAAACAAAGTTGGTGAAAGAAGCCATGTTTCCGCTCAGCGTTTGCACGATCTCTGAAACACGCGCTCTTGGAACAAGATGGCCTCTTTTGTGTGGCACTAGAACTTATGGGGAAGTGCTATGCTCTGATTGGCAGAGGGTGTCACGGGAAGCTCTTAGAGGGGTCACACGACCCGCTTCCGGTCTGGTCAACCGGTCCCGGAACTGCCCCCTGATTCACGGGGTTCACGGGGCGGTCCTACAGGGGAAAAACCCTTCCTGATTGGTAGAGGGAGGCAGGGCGAGTTCTTAGAGGGGTCACATGACACCTTTTACTTCCGGTCACCTGTCCCTCTTGACCCCGGATGTACTACCCCCCAAGGGCAGGACTTCAGGTGACGGGGGGGGAGAGGAGGGAGGGGGGTTCTTCTGGGGACAGGGGCAGGACTTCCGGGGTCAGGGGGCGGGGATAACGTTTGATTGATGGTAGGGCCCTTATACTACTAACGCCGATGAGGTTGAGAGTCAACAGGGTTCCAAGTCGCAACACACTGCCCACCCAACCTCCATGTTCTCAGCTGGCCCGAGGCTGACTATCCCTGGGCCACTTTCCAATCCCCACTGCGGGCCTATCTAACTCCGGTGCTGCTCCGGGGGGTCCTCGGGTGATGGAGGTTCTGGCAGGGTGTCCATGGGCTCTAGCTTAGGCAGGGGTCCCGGTGGGCTGGCTCAGTCATCAATGCCCGGTGAGGGTCCTGGAGGGGTCGGCGTGGGTTCAGGTGGAGGCTGGTGTCTTGGAAATCCGGTCTAGGGCTCTGGGGCTGGCAGGGGTCCTGGTGGCTCAACCCAGTCCTCTGGCTGGGGGCAGCACAGCCGAGCCCTTCTTTGCGGGAGCCACGGCCAGGCATCTGCTCGGGTTGGCTGCCCGGCTCTGACTGAGGCCATGGCTCTTATAGTCCTAGACCCACTCTTTGGCTTCCTGTGGGCGGGGCTAGGTGCTGCTGGGCCTGCCCACCAAGGGGTCTTAGAGGGCGCTTCCTCTTCTGGGTCAGCAGGTAGCCATGTTGCTGTCCCGGGCTCATTACAACCACCTTTAAGATCAGATGTTTTTGAGCTGATTTACAGCTAATAGGATAGAAACAGATGACACTATTAGACACTCTCAAGACTTTTTGCTGTGTCACCTTCTACTGAGCTCCAAAATCTCAACTTTTCCCTGAGAATTTCAGCTTTACAAACTTATTAGCTATATATTTGTTTTTTTACCCTTGACGTTTCATGAGTTTTTGCATAATACATTTTTCATGGGCCTTTGGCAAGGCCATATTTTTATAGAACTGGTCCAAGAATAAACATAGTATGTTCTGGATGCCAAAAGTGCACAAAGTTTATTTCGTGAATATTGGTTAATCCACTGTTCGGAATGCCCCAGTAATGGAGCACATTATCTTAAATACCAAGCTGAGAAAAAGATGGAGTTGTAGCCTAAAGTCTTGATCCTTCAACTACATCTGCACCAGTGGTCTAGGGACCTATCGGAATCATATTGACTTCAGGAGTCAGGATTCCACCTGAACTGAAGCCATGGCAGTTTTGGGGCCTAAATTCTTCTTTTGATGATCTTTCTGTGCATAAGACAGATTCTTGCTGTTATTTAAATATGTATTATGCATAAACTTTGGATTTTCAATTTTTGTTTTAAAATATATATTCTATATTGACTAGTAGAAGATAGACTTTCAAATACATACATACTGCTTTTGAAGTCAGTACAGGTAATCACATATATTGGGATTCTAAGTGTAAACTGGAGCAGTTTTTAATGACTATTAATAATTATGACAACATATCAAAATTAATTACTAATACGCAATATTTAGCTGAATATGAACAAAACCAGGATAAAATAAATATTATATGTATTTGTTAAAAGGATACATAAGCATATTCAGCAAATAAAAAGTATACAGAAAGATTTTTTTCTCTTCCCCAAACCAAAAGATGCATCATATTTTCATTTAATATATAGTGTTGGTTGTTTCTGTGAATTGTTTCTTACTTTGGGTTCAAAATAAAGAAAAGAAAAACAGGTGCTTTGAAACATGAACATTCAATTTTTGGTTAAATGTCATCTCTATTGAGTTGAAATGGGTACTGGAACACAAGATGACTAGAACTAAGGATCTGAATGTTCATATACTGACAGGATCATTTCAGGACAAAGGAAATAAAAGATGAACTTCTGCCAAATACAAAAAGGCTCTAGGTTCCCCATGGTGAAAAAAGAGAAATGTGAACATACAGAGAGAACAGTCTTTAACCATATGTGGAAAATGTCCCTGAATTAAATTTATTTTTCATTCAGGCCCTCCCCCTACTTTCAGTAGAAATGGCACCCTACTTCTGTTTAGTAGAGTGGAAATGGGATGACATTTCTCTATGTGCAAAATAGAAAAAAAAAGTATAAAAACAAACATACAAAGGCTGAATACAATTGTAACATTGTGTCTTAATGTTTACAACAGTATAAGACAGACAAGCTCTATTTCTCTTTATTCAGGTTAAATAAGGCACCAACCTATGCTGGGAGTCCTAAGGGAGCACACAGCCAAAAGCAGAAGTTCTCAGAAGCACTGTTCCTGACTCATGTACCTAGCATGCCAGAGCTCCAGGAAGAATGACTTTTGCATGAGTATAGCATGAACTCCTTCCCCACCCCGGTGTGGTTGGTGCTACATGGAAGACTGTGGCACTGGTCCAGCATCCTACTCATCACTAGCTTTGCAGATTCCTTGTACTCCAGGGAAAAACAACAACTAGACTGAGCCCAGTCCATGTGCTCATCTCTGCCTTACCCACCCAGGGAAGGGTAATACATACATACTGCTTTTGAAGTCAGTACAGGTAATCACATATATTGGGATTCTAAGTGTAAACTGGAGCAGTTTTTAATGACTATTAATAATTATGACAACATATCAAAATTAATTACTAATACGCAATATTTAGCTGAATATGAACAAAACCAGGATAAAATAAATATTATATGTATTTGTTAAAAGGATACATAAGCATATTCAGCAAATAAAAAGTATACAGAAAGATGGAAAACCATATGTGGCAATCATTAATTTTCAGCATAAAATGAAAACAAAAAAGAGGCATGTTGAAGAAAAATGAACACACTACAAACTCCGTAAGAGTTTTCTAAAACCACTAGAGAGAGTCAGTAATATCACCACTTCAGTTTGTTTGGGTGATCAATTCCTAGGATCTTCAGACTCAGAAAGAACCCATCTGAGCTGAATGAGAAAAGTATGCTACTCTGATATCCAGAAAAGTACGTTTGTCTCTTATATAGCACACAAAGTAATATCCTGTCCAGTGAAACACTGATTGTAGGAAGTGTTTTTCTTCTTTAAGGCTGTGTCTAGACTGGCCAGTTTTTCCGGAAAATCAGCCGCTTTTCCGGAAAAACTTGCCAGCTGTCTAGACTGGCCGCTTGAATTTCCGCAAGAACACTGACGATCTCGTGTATGATCGTCAGTGTTCTTGCGGAAATACTATGCTGCTCCCGTTCGGGCAAAAGCCCTCTTGTGCAAATGCTTTTGTACAAGAGGGCCAGTGTAGACAACGTGGTATTGTTTTGCGCAAAAAAGCCCCGATGGCTAAAATGGCGATTGGGGCTTTCTTGCGCAAAAGCGCGTCTAGATTGGCCAGGGATGCTTTTCCGCAAAAAGTGCTTTTGCGGAAAAGCGTCCGTGCCAATCTAGACGCTCTGTTCCGAAAATGCTTTTAACAGAAAACTTTTCCGTTAAAAGCATTTCTGGAAAATCATGCCAGTCTAGACGCAGCCTAGTTGTACAGTAAATAGAGAAAAAAAAGAAAAGTGAGATGTTCTGTCCTTCACAATGTACATCAGCTTACAGTGTTCCCTGGAAAGAAATAGGCTCCTTTATCCCACTAATTAAATAATACTGTATAGTGTAATGCGCTCCTACTGGGTTTTAATTGTCAAGTCTCTTACATGAGAACTTCCACTATGATGAACCTTAATAGAGGAAAGAAAATGATTAAGTATGTGTTTTGTTATTGCACAAAGAAGGGATCCATTATGTCAGGAAAAAGTTTTTTTCTTCCAAATTGAGCACAAATGAAGTTATGCCTATTTATGATCCAAATTGAGATTCCACTCACAGTTCACTGTACAGTTGTTCACAATATGATCACGCATGCTTTCTGGACTCTGTGAGCTTTCCTTCTCTTCAGCAATAAGTGGTATTTGGGTACATCCATGAACTCTGCTTGACTTCTTGAACTTGACTTCCCCTAAGCTGGAATCAGATGTCCTGCTGGGCTCGCTAGGAACGGCTCCCCATAGTGTGACACTGCTAGGCTTCTAGGTGTTGGTTCATATTTGATGAGGGAAAAATAGTTGGAATCTCACAAGTGCTACCAAAATGAGATGACACTCACAGCTGGCTGTAGAGCTTCATAACATGATTCACCTTCTCCTTTTTTCATGCCTTGTTCATCAGTGAAATAGTTAACAATTCTGCCATTTATGCTATCATCAGGTATCAGTATTGAGATGAGGCCCTTTGCGATGAAAGTATATTGCAGTTTTTTTTCCACACAAACAAGCTGTATATGGCAATACTGCTGTGTATTCTTCAAAACCAGTAGTTCTCCAAATCTTTCATTACTTTAACCACATCATAAGGCAGGATCCTCCATCTAATCCATTACAATTCCTTTTATAAGTCATTTTATTATGTAGCTGTTTCACAATCAATGTTGCAGTACTGATGTGATTTCCTAGTACATCTCACAAAATATTGGATGTGCGACATTTAATGTACACATTAAGTGGAAATATGTGAATAAACTATAAACAGTGTAGCTCTGATTCTTTAAAAAGAGGAACTTGACTCCTATGTATTGCACAAAAGAAAATTATGAATGATAATTAGGAAGGTAAAAATATAATTAGGAAGGTAAAAATGCACTGTTCAGTGATCCAAATCCTACTTCCCATTTGTGTCCTCATGTATTTTGCCTTGTGCACAAGATCTGGAGTGATTGGAATCAGGATGAAATTACCAGGGGCTCCTGAACTATGTAAACTGGATATTGGCAACACAGCAAGTTATTCTAAAGCTATGCAGAAGCTAGCTCAGCCTTATAATGTAAACTCAAAATTAAAGTGTATGTAAATCAATTTGACAACCTCTTATTCTCTACTGCCCTTCTCTTGGACTTGTTCCTCTCCCCAGACAGAAGTGGTGTAGCCCACTTGGAGGCAACTTTCTGAGCGAGAGTCCTAAGATAATTTTGAAGTAAGGTGTTTGTAGCACCCACAACATGTTAGACACTGAATAACATATAGATGAGCCAATGTTTTGGAGATTTTTCAAACTAGATTAAAAAATTGCCATCAACTCTTGAGTTTTGTGAGTTCTTCTGTTAGTAATCAATAAGACTGGATTATCATATATGAATTTTGCTCTCAGTATTACACTTCCTTCAGCCTTATCCAGACACCAGTAGTCATCTACTTACATGTTAAAAAAATCATTTAAATCTCCTGTCCCATAGCCTTAATTTCATTGCTAAAGATCAACACTAACCTCATCAAGTCAACATGGTGCCCATCATAAGAAATGTTTCATAAATCACAGTGTGTGAAAAAAAGCCCTGCTAATCATAGCTCTGAGATCATTTTATGTACATCCAGGTCATATTTTTGTAATTAATGATTTAAATCTTGTTCAAGAATAACAGAACTGAAAGCACAAATAGCTTATTATGTTACCTTGCTTTAAAGGGGTCTAAAATGTACTTTTTAACTGATATAACTACAGCACTAAATAAAATCCAGTCTTTCACAATGTTTTATCCTTTCTATGATTCAGGAGGATATTATGTGTCATGTCTGCAAGTAAAGTCACCAATATTTTACCTGTTGATGTGCAGGAGCAATATTGTCTAGTCATTGGATCATACTCCTGGTTTTCTTCGGAACAAAGACACAGGAAGGTGCCTTCTATATTTTTTGGGGGGAGGGGACATACCCCACTCAGCATTTCATATTCATTCACATCTGGAGAATGAATCAGAAATCGATCAAAACCTGACTACTGCTTAAGTGGACTCCTAAGGAAACGTGTTCATCGGAGGAGATTAAAGGCCATTGAAAATAACAGTAAAATTGTAAAAGGCCAGTATTGATGTTAAGATAGACCAGAGTCCTAACTTTTCCCTTTCCCTCATCCCCATTTTTTACAGTGTAAGATATTGACTTCTTTTGCGCTATGTTATCAGGGCAGCAGGCAGCTCTCAGTGTTTGTTTATTTTATTTAACAGATATTATGCCAAAACTTGTTGTCATTCTTTCCAAGCTCAGTGAAATTCAAAGAATTTAGAAAGTAGATGAGGACAGGATTCAGTCCCTGCTATACAAACGGAATTCTCTTCTCCCCACCCACTGAATCATAGAATCATAGAACACTAGAACTGGAAGGGACCTCGAGAGGTCATCGAGTCCAGTCCCCTGCCCTCACGGCAGGACCCAGTATCGTCTAGACCATCCCTGATAGATGTCTATCTAATCTGCTCTTAAGTATCTCCAGAGATGTAGATTCCACAACCTTCCTAAACAACTTATTCCAGTGTTTAATCACCCTGACAGTTAGGAAGTTTTTCCTAATGTCCAACCTGAACCTCCCTTCTGAAGTTTAAGCCCATTGCTGCTTGTCCTATAACTGCCTTCCTGGGGCATGTCCTTTTTATACTCTGAACTCCTTTTTGTACTAGATCCCTCACCCACAAAACACTATAGATTGCTCTGGGGCTCAGAAATATTACAGGGCGTCCCCACTATAAGTCACCCTGTATACCTCGATTCCACACTAACATCATTGACGCTTGTAGGAACTGATGCATTATAAGTCCTCCCATTCCCTGCTCTTATGTCACTTAAAAAAAATTGCGCAAATGGAAGTCAGCCGCGGGAAAAAAATTCCCCGCTTTACATCATTTCGTTATGCATCCATGTTTTTTGGACTGTATCTTAGATGCATAGTGGGGATGCCCTGTAGTCTGGTATTACCTAGGGAAGTCTCTGTAGAGCAATGGAAGTCTCCTCTACCAGATTAAGGGCTAGGTCCCACACTACTGTCAATTGCTCTTGGCCTGGAACAAAAAACATTCCATGAGTCCTAAACTTGGCTCCCAACACTTCTAACCTCATCTAAATACTATGAAAAGGAAAGTTGTCCATGGTTTGAATGACACGGGATTACCAAAAATGCTTAGCACTTGTTAAACTCTGCTCCTTCTCAAATATATGAGTTTTACTTTTGACTGACCACAATACAGCATATTCACTATGTAACTGTAAAATTATTACATTCTGATTAATAAATTAATAATATTTTATATAGTAATAAAACATACTGCCTCATCTTTTATCCACCAAAATAAATATGTAGCCATATAATAGACTATTCATAAGTTTTTATCCTATCTGGATCAGCGAACTTAACACTTCTGAAATTAATTTAATTATTTTCTTTTGTTTGATGCATATCAATGAGTTAAAAGTCTGCTTTGGGGAACACTGTTTGCAAACTATACAAAGACATATTTTCCATTAAAATGTTTTTGAGGGATTGGTTACATCAAAATCGTTTGTGAGCATGTTAGAATGTTTCCAGTATAGGTTGAACCTCTCTAGTCTGGTACTCTCTAGTCCAGCAACATATGTGGACTGTCATGATAAATTAGTTAGCCAGATGTCCACTTATCATGGGAATGGCCAAGTTTTCTCCAGTCCTATAAAATTTGTTTACAGCCATCAGTTCTGGCTCAAAGTGTTCTGTGCTGTTATTTAGCGCTAATTTCCCACTAAATGTCTTCTAAGAGCCTAGTAACCAGTGAAAATGTTGGTAATGTTGCTAGACAATATTGCCCTACTGTGGTTTGGCAAATTCTCTGGTTTGGCACCAGTCAGGTCCTGAGAGTGTTGGTTTAGAAAGGTTCAAACTTTACTCCACTAATCTCATTATCACATGTGCAAATCAGCCAAACTGTGAGGTTCTTCCACAGTGCAATCTCATTCATTTCACTAACAGCCAGCAACAAAAATCAGCTTCCACAAACTTTCTTTTTTTCTTCTTTCCTTCCCTACATTTTCCCCTAACTTTGCCTTACTAGTTGAAAAGTTATTATACAAAATATTACACAAACAACTGATTGTGAGATTGCAAAGAAAAGCAAATAACACACTGCCATATGGGGCAGCTTAGATTTAGGATTGACAGAATTCAATTTTTATTTTTTTTCTAATTTCAGCAATTAAAACGTTCATTTTTGTATTTTATCTATGTGTATTTTTACAGTTGCTAGCAAGTAAGGTGAAGGTGGGGGTAGAGCTCGGTTTAGGGCTGACACAGCATGACTGCTGAAAGCTCCCAGCACTGAAAGCGGGGTAGCAGAGAGCTCGCTGCCTGGCTGTCAAAATGCAGGGGAGGCTGCGGGCTTGGCCAAGCAGAGAAGAACCCCTTGGCCTAGGCTGCAAGGAGGAACATGAGCCTCTGTCTGTGAGGGACTGCTGCATCCTTTCTGCTCCCAAATTCCTGGCTAGTGAGAGAATGGGGTAATGACACCTAACCCTTTCAGGCACAAGATGAGAGGAAAGTTGTGTTCTCAGTAAAAACAGCAGAGACCTCTGGCCAGGGTCATGAGGACAAGTCCCTGGCCACAGCACAGGCCACTTGGCTCCAGATGGCTCCTGCCCAGGGACATGGCCATTCAGTATCAGGGTGGCCTCTCTTGTGGCTAGAGGCTCATCTTCTTCCCTCTTCTTTCAGTTTTGGCCATTGGTCGCTGCTCTGCCCAGCCAGGACCTCAGGTTTCCTCAGACCGTGCAGCTGCAGGGATCGGGTACCACCAATCCTGTGGCAGCAGAGAGAGAGAGACACTTCTGCAGTCCCACCATCGTAGGAGTGAGGAAGCAGGTCTATGACAGTGAGGCTGCAGTCGCACTGCTGCAGAGTTGGCGACACCCAATCCCTGCAGGCTGCACTCCTGCCATCTGCCACCAATAGTTTTATCATTGATTTCAGGCTGTCAGCTGAAATCAGTATTTACCAACAACTATCTATTTAAACTGAATCCTGCCGAGCCTATTTTGATTAGTTCATATAGGCTTAATTTGTTTGAGTTTATATTTAATATCACTGAAAAAAATCACCAAGTATTAATTTTGCAGAAATGTATTTCCTTTCAATTCAATTACTAAAATTAAGGAAATCACAAGTTGAAGCAACATTGGCATTCACTCCAGTTGAAGGCCCCAATGAAGAAAAACATCCCTATTCAGCACAGAACCCAGGTATGTGTTTATGACAATGAGATTTAAATATGCTCTTAAGCAATGAACTGAAGTACGTGCTTAAGTGCTTTTCTGAATTGGGGCCGCAGATAACAGGCCTTACAACTCAAATATCAGAAAACCAGACAGAATCAGACTCCTCACCTGCACAACAAAATCCCCTTTCTTTCCACCAGGTAGCCACCTGCAAAGCATACATCCAATTCTCCAGAACTGTGCACACATGCACTAAATTAACTGTGCCCTCAGAACTTGTAAGGTACTTATGACTTTTGCCAGAAAAACTCTGTACATTGGCAACATCATTTTTCTGACATTGTAGTTAATGCTGCATATTTGGGTATGAGTGTTAGGAACTGGATATATCTATCTCCCAGTCCCTGGAACAGCCCAGTCTGACTTCCTGAAGCAATGTGCTCAACACAACTGTTTAGGAAGATAGATGGTAACAAAAAGGTGATGTAGCTCATGGAATTGGAGAGCTCTAACTACTGTGGGGCATAACTAGGATAGGTTATGCCAAATTAGCAAGATCATTTAGAATGTTTGATATATAAATTGCAACTTGCCCACTTGGGAGAGATTATCATAATGTGCACATGCTTTGCTTTGGGTTTGTAGGAGCAGTATTTGTAGTGAGGGCTGTCAGGACCATATTTTTAAAGGAAAACATTTTAAAGTACTTGTTTTCTGAAAGATTTAGTGACACTAGTAAGAGGAAACATTACAGAAAACTCCCTTTGCTCCGGAAAAGCTACTGTGCAGAATTTGGAAACAAAATGAATTAATTTGTATGTTTAAGACAGGGATTTCCCCCCAACTCCCAATTTAAATTCTCAATGCAATCTTTACTATGTAGTCACTACTGACACATCTATAATTCTGTAGTTAACCACCGACTTCTACAAGTTGGCAACACCCAGTTATTGTAAAAGACACCAAAAATCAAGGAAAGACTTCTTCATGATGGGCTATACTGTGCAAATAACTCCTATTTAGAACACAGAGCTCAGCTGGGCTCAGAACCTGCAAACTATTATGTATCTGCTTAATTTTAAGTGCCCAAATAGACCCACTTAGTTCAGCAGCATCAAGGTAGCAATTAGGTCACATAGTTGCAGGCAGATTAAAAATGAAGCAAACTGTCAACATGTTGTTTAATAATAAATGCTTCAAAAAGTCATTAATTAGGGAATAGACCAGTGGTTCTCAAACTGCGGTCCAGGTGGTCCGCAGCTTGAGCTCAGCCCCCCTTCTATCCTTCCTTCTGCAGCAGGGAGCCCACGCTGGCACTCCAGCCTTCCCTTCCCCTCCTCCCCCCCGTGAGGTTGGAGCACCAACACTGGCTTCTCTCTGGGGTGGGAGGAAGCCTTGAGCCTTTCTGCCAGATCTGGCTCGTAGGAAGGAAGCAAAGCCAGAAGTGACTCCATGGCTGTGTCTAGACTGGCAAGTTTTTCCGCAAAAGCAGCTGCTTTTGCGGAAAAACTTGCCAGCTGTCTAGACTGGCCGCTTGAATTTGTGCAAGAACACTGATGATCTAATGTATGATCGTCAGTGTTCTTGCACAAATACTATGATGCTCCCGTTCGGGAAAAAGCCCTCTTGCGCAAATGTAGACAGGGGAGGACTGTTTTGCGCAAAAAAGCCCCGATGGCGAAAATGGTGATTGGGGCTTTCTTGAGCAAAACCGCGTCTAGAGTGGCACAGACGCTTTTCCGCAAAAAGTGCTTTTGCGCAAAAGCATCCGTGCCAATCTAGATGCTCTTTTCCGCAAATGCTTTTAACGGAAAAACTTTTCCGTTAAAAGCATTTGTGGAAAATCATGCAAGTCTAGACGCAGCCCATGTGTTGCTGCTTTCCCTCCCCTGGCTGGGGAAACTGCAGTGCACAGATGCACTGCCTGGAGGCTTTTCCCTGCTGCTCCCATTGGCTGGAGTTGTGGCCAATGGGAGCAGTGGGAGGCCATGACTGGGACACAATGCTTGGGAGCAGAGTGGGGTGTGAAAGCAAGTAAGTGCCTCCCCGCCCCCTCATGCCCAGATCCCGCATCCCTACCAGTATTCCCTCTAAGATTTTCCATCTATGAGAGGAGTGAGTTTTGTCTTGTGCACCAATATTGAGGTCATGGGCACTTGTTTGGATGTGTGCCACCATGGCACCTAAGTCATTAATAAATATCTTATCAATATTTTTTAAAATGTTATGGAAGAAAGAATACTAAAAAAAGAGATAATTAACAAGATGAATGACTTTAAATGTTTATTTAATATGAAGTCAAATAAAAAGAAAATTAATACTGAAAAATTTTCAGTAGCCAACTTCCTCTGGTTATAGCCCTCTCTTAGACCCTTTCTCAGCTGAGCTTCCCCATCAATTAAATCTGGCTCTCCTTTCAAGGAACTATGTTAATTGGCCTTTTGGACTAACATTTCTGAGCTTGTGTAGGATACACTTTCTGTTGCACACCTAGACAATAGCTTATTGACTGTTTCTCTCCATTCACATTGTATGTCAAGGCTATATTTTATTTTGGATCAGAGGTGAAGTCAATCCAGTATAATTCAAGACAGCTCTTTTTATTACAGATAAAGAGCCAACTTAGAAAATGTAGTTACATGGAATGCTTGTTCTGCACAAAAGACATATAAATCAGAGCTAAAGCTCTCTGATGAATCCGATGCAGATTTCTTTTAATTCTGTGTCCTGGCCGCACTGCGGGGATATGCTTATTTCCAGTCTAAATTTGCCCAGTCTTTGGATCATGTGCTACATTTCTGCGATAGGTTGACGAACCAGTGATTCAATAGTTGTTCCCCCCATATGCCTGATTATTTTCAGGCATAACGGCTTTGCGCAAGAGGGTTTTTCTTGTGCAAGAAGGGGCAGTGTAGACAGCTCCGTCTTGCGCAAGAGCCTCTTCCGCAAAAATGGCGGCTCATTAGTTATGCAAATGAGGCTCGGCGATATTCCACGCTGAGCCTCATTTGCATAGCTCTGGCGCAAGATCGCGCCAGTATAGACACAGCCAGAGTGTAGAGGGGCCCACAAAATTCACTAACCCTGGAATCCCAGAAGAGTTAATCTGCCTGAGGCCTTGAACCTCATTCCTCCCTGCCCCTCCCCCACATGGGGCTGGAATGTCGGGGAGTGAGGTGTCTTCTTTGGGGCCACATCAGTGAGGCTTGGGGGGGGGGGGGTTGGAGGGGTTTTTTTTTTTTTTTGCATTTCACTTGTGTGGTCCCCAACTGATTTTTCTGTGGGTCAATGGCCCCTGACCAGGTTCCCGTCCCCTCCCATAAATAAAGACAATGCTGAAACATTTTGTGCCGGACATAATATTTTATTTAAAAATGAAGCCTGGCCAATAAGTCCCCAGTTAGGGCCAAGCCCCCATCTGGTTGCAGCATCATAACATTCCTGCATCCCCCACACACCCCAACCCTGAGCTTATCATACACCTGAACCCCCGCTCTGAGCCTCTCACATCCCCAAACTCCTGTACCCCCACATCTCCAGTCTTCTGCCACAACACTCCTGCACCATCCGCACACTGCAAATTTGTGCCCTGAGCCCATCATACACCCAACCTCCCTGCCCAGAGCCCCTCATACAGCCCATCCCAAATTCCTGCACCCCCACATCCACAAACCCGCGTCTTGCTCAGCACCTCTACCCTCCACCTGACCCCAAAACTTTCCAGCCTGGAGCCCCCTCCATGAGCGAGCATCCCCTCCACCTTCTCCTGCACCCAGATTCCCTCCCAGAGCTTGCACCTCTCACCCCTTTCCACACCCAAATCCCTCATTCCCACCCCAGAGCTTGCACTTCCTGTCTCAACCCAGTGAGAGTGAGTAAGGGCCAGGGACAGCAAATGATGGAGAGAAGAGCAATGGAGAGGGCGGGGCCTCAAGGAAGGGGTAGAGTCTTGGGGAAGGGATGGGGTATTGGCTTGCCCTGACATTTAAAAAGTGATCTTGGGTGTAAAAAGGTTGGAGACCATTGCCTTAGAGAAAGAAAATATGAACTAAGGCTAAAAGGCCTATTGACAGCTTGAAGAAGAATCTAATGAAAGCCATAAACAGTCATGAGAAAGCTCTAATTAAGTAAAAATTAATTCTGTACAAAGTCCAATCTGTTTTAAAAGCAAACAGTTCACAGGGCCAGATTCTGCGCTGTGAGATCCATCCAGTACAAAGGAGGGAGAACACAACATAACATAGGAACAGCATACTGGAACAGAGCAATGGTCCATCTAACCCACTATCCTGTCTACTTAGAATGGCCAGTGCCAGATGCTTCAGAGGGAATGAACAGAACAGGGCAATTACTGAGTGACACATCCCTTGTCAATCAGTTTTAGCTTTTGGTAGTCAGTACATGGGGTTGTATCCTTAACCACATTGACCAATAGCCATTGATGGACTTATCCCCCAAAGCTGGTACTAGACATAAACAGACTCTACATTTGCTTTGGGACCTGAGCAGCTCAAGAGCCTCTCCACATTTGCTTTTTTATTTTAAGAAACTTGTCTGTTTTAGTAATGGGGAGGCCAACAATATTCCTGTTTTAGGCTCCACTCGGCTAGTACCAGCTCTGCTATTCTGTATGAATTTCTCTCTTTTTTTGGATCCAGGTATATTTTTGGCTTTCACATCCCTTGGCAATGAGTTCCACAGATTGACTGTGTGTTATGTGAAGAAATACTTCTTTTAGTTTGTTTTAAACCTGCTGCCTCTTGATTTCATTGTGTGACTCCTGATTAGGGATGTTAAAATGTGATTATTTTCTTAACTGAATAGTCGATAGATTTTCTGTCGGCTATTTGATTAGGAAAGGCCGTGGCGGCACTCAGTCCGGCTTGCGCCGATTCACAGCACAACCATCACAGCTGCCCCTCTGCATTAGACTGCCCAGGAAAGCTGCTCATGAAGGCACTAGCTCAGTCCCTGCTCCGCATGTCACTTTTCATTCTGAAAATGAAAATTCTGGTCTGATGAATAAAAAGAGACGCACGGAGCAGGGACTGAGCTAGTGCCCTCGCATGCGGCTTCCCTGGGCTGTTTAATGCAGAGCGGCAGCTGGGTGTGCGTGTGTGAAGTCTGCTGAATGAAAAGAGACCTGCAGAGTAGGGACTGACTGAGTGCATTTGCGCGCTGGCTTCCCTGGGCTTTATAATGCAGAGCAGCAGCTTCGGGGGGGGGAGCGGGGGGAAGCAAATAGTCGATAGTGCTAATCAATAAGGTCCTGCTTGTCGACTCCTTGACTAGACACCAACATCCCTACCCTTGATTCTTGTATTATGTGAGGGGGTAAATGACATTTCCCTATTCAATTTTTCCATGCCATTCATGATTTTATAGCTCTCTATTGTTCCCCCTTTGTTCAGTTTAGAAAAGAAATGACTAATCTCAGTCTTTTTAATCTCTTCTCCTATGGAAGTTGTTCCATACTCCTAATCATTTTGTTGCTTTTCTTTGTTCTTTGCCAATTCTAATACAGGTTGCACATCTAAAATCTGAGATTCTCTAGTCCAACAACATCTGTGGTCCAGCTTGATCATGGATGTTCCAGAATCAGAGAGTCCTGGCTTGCTGGAGAGTGGTGGGGACCTGGGAACCTGCACCCGGCTGAGTTGGGTTGCGAGGGGGTGGGGTCGGGAGTCAGCATGCAGCTCATTTGGGCTACAGGGGTGGGGAGCAGGAACTGGCACACAGCTCAGATGGGCTGCGGGGTGAGAGGGGAGCGGGAGTTGGTGCGTGACTCAGCTGGGCTGTGGGAGGGTGGGGGCACCAGGAGCCAGCATGCAGCTCAGCGGGGCTGGGGAGGGAGGTAGGAAGCCTGGGAAAGGACTGGGGGGGTGAGGGGAGCTGGCAGGGGGACCCAGCAGCAGAGGGCCTGAAATGACCTCTCCTAGTCCAGAAAAATCCCTCATCCGGGACGAGTGAGGTCCTGAGGGTGCAGGACCAGAAAGGTCCAATCTGTATATGATTTCTGAGATGTGGAGACCAGAACTGAACACAGTTTTCAAGCTGTGGGCATCCCATGGATTTATATAATGGCATTATGATATTTTCTGTCTTACTATTTATTCCTTTCCTAATGGTTCCTAACATTCTGTTGGCTTTTTGATTGCATTTACATATTGAGCCGATGTTTTTGAAGAACTAGCCACAATGATCTCTTTTTTTGAGTGATAACATCTTATTTAGATCCCATCATTTACTATGTATTACTGGGACTGTGTTTTCAAATGTCCATTCATTTCCATGTATCAACAGTGAATGTGATCTGCCATTTTATTGTCCAGTCACCTAGTTTGGTGAGATCCTGTTTTAACTCATTGCAGTATTGTCTCTTCCTAGACATGTTGGCTGTGTCTAGACTGGCCAGTTTTTCCGGAAAATCAGCCGCTTTTCCGGAAAAACTTGCCAGCTGTCTACACTGGCCGCTTGAATTTCCGCAAGAACACTGACGATCTCATGTATGATCGTCAGTGTTCTTGCGCAAATACTATGCTGCTCCCGTTCGGGCAAAAGCCCTCTTGCGCAAATGCTTTTGCGCAAGAGGGCCAGTGTAGACAACCCAGAATTGTTTTGCACAAAAAAGCCCCGATGGCTAAAATGGCAATCGGGGCTTTCTTGCGCAAAAGCGCGTCTAGATTGGCCAGGGACTCTTTTCCACAAAAAGTGCTTTTGTGGAAAAGCGTCCGTGCCAATCTAGACACTCTGTTCCGAAAATGCTTTTAACAGAAAACCTTTCCGTTAAAAGCATTTCCGGAAAATCATGCCAATCTAGACGCAGCCGTTGTGTTCATTTATATGTCTGATAATTCTGTTCTTTACTATTCAGTCAATATGCTGTGGACTGAAATTAGGGTTACTGGCCTGTAATTGCTAGGATTGCCTCTGAAACCTTTTTTTAAAATTGCCATTATGCTATCCTCTGGTCCAGAGGCTGCTATAAAAATGCTATTTGCCTTCAAATGGTGTCCCTGTGGGTGCTCCACTCAGGCATCCGTGTGTCCTCATGCTGGCGAGCAGAGAGTTTTAGCCTAGCAGTGCCTTCCCACACCACACATGCGCAGCAGTTGTCTCACACTGTCTTCATTCGTTAGTTGTGTGCACGGCACGGGTCCCCTCCATTCCTTTTCTACTGTCCTCAGTAGAAGATGGCATTTCAAGCAGTGCTCTCTTTATTAGAAAAAATAGAAAAATGAGTTAGCTTGTTAATAGGGTTTAGTATTCATAGTTGTTAGTTAGTTCCAGTTCCTTTTTTCTTAAAAAATACAACACAACACAACAAAACAAAACAAAACCGTTGCTCCCTGTTTTTTTTCCCTTCTCCAAGTTCTTCGTATCCTAGTTCGTTAACATGCCAGGTTCTCCTGGGTTTAAAAAATGTGACTTATGCAGAGTTTCGGTGCTCACTTCAGATGGGCACGCCTCATGTATAAAGTGCCTACGTAAAGGCCATGTGGTGCAGAAATGCCCACACTGCCAGAGTATGACTGTCAGGGCGAGGAAAGATTGGGAGATGAGGCTTAAAAATTTGCTGTGGCAGAAATCCCTCCACCTGCCAGAAGCAAAGACAACTGTTCCTTCAGAACCTCTAACTCCAAGGAAAAGGGCCAATTCAACACCCACATGAAACTCCTGTAAGTCCTGAGTCTCCCTGGCACGGTCCTTACCACCTCATCGCCAACATTGCATGCCACACATTCCCCAGTACCATCTATGTCTGGCACAGCGCAAAAATGGAAAACGTCACTGACAAAAGGCTCTGAGTTGGAACCTAAAAGAAAGGTCACCACCTCCACACTGACAAAGGCGGACATGCCACCCCCATTGGTGCTGACAGACATGCTGGCACCACAACAACCTTCAGATTCTCGGTGCCCATCAGCACCAAAGCACACTCCAGCACCGCAAGTGCCAAAGCTGAGACCGCATAGAACAACAGAGGCTAAGCACCACACCTCAAAACCATCACTGCTTTCTTCACTGGTGCAGGAAGATAAGACACCTCTGCATTGTGTCAAGGAATCTAGGCTCAAGGAATCTACCCCGCACCAGCGTTCCTCTGAGACCATCTCATTCTCCTCTACTCTATCTTCCCTGAGCACTGGACCTGGGTGCTGTTTCTCCTCCCAGCACTCATCACCAACCGGCTCAGTCAGTTGCTGGCATTCAAACAGGCACTGACCACATTACTACTGCTCATAGTACTCTTGGTTCAAACACCCGTGGCTTTATGTACCTCAACAATACCAATCCCAGTGGCCACCCTGGGAACTCTGGGGTCAATATCCCACTCGTCCATCACAGCGGCACCAATCTCGGGAATCAACTGCAGCTACCTCAGCAGGCACAACTGCAAGGTCTCCACAGACTACTCAATCTTCCTCAACCCATCCATCACCATCACCTTCAGCCACAACTCAGACAGGTCCTGCAGATGAAGATGATTACTTACCTCAGTCTGACTTAGACAATCAGTCGCCACCTCAGCAGTCCTCTTCATCACCCGATGAGGCTGTGTTTCCTTCCTCTTCCTTTCCTGCTGCTGACGTCCTGAAGCAGTTTCAGGAATTGTTTAAGCGGGTAGCACAGTCACAAGAGACAGCCTTACAAGAAGCACAGGAAAAGCAGCGCAAGGTGCTTAAAATTCTACAGCCCACCACATCTTCCAAGGTAGCACTACCAATAGATGAAGCTATTATGGAACCACCTGAAGCCATATGGCAGACACTGGCCTCTATCCTGCTGGCTAATTGCAGGGCCGACAGACAGAAAGTACTTTGTATCAGCTAAGGCAGTGGTCTACAACCTTTTTATGCTCAAGATCACTTTTTAATTGTCAGAACAAGCCAAGATCCTTCCCCCAAGACCACACCCCTTCCTTGTAGCCCCGCCCTCTCTGTTTTCCTTCTCTCCATCACTTACTATCCCCAGCCCTTATACACTCTCTGGGTACGGCTACACTGCCACTTTTTTTTCGATTCTTCTGGAGGAAGAGGTTTTTCCAGTATTTGGCCTGTGTAGACTGGGCCAAATATCAGAAAAAACCCTTCTTTTGGAAGCCCCCTTATTCCTTGTGGAACAAGGAATACAGGGGTTACTGAAAGAGCATGTTTGCTCTTCAGCTAAAAAAAGCAGACGAACAAACGCGTCCCTGGACACGGAAGAGTTTTTCCGGGATACCTCTGGAATCCCGGAAAAACTCCTGCAGTCTAGCCGTACCCTCACTGGGTTGAGACAGGATGTGTGAGCTCCGGGGTGGGAATGAGGGATTTGGGGGTGAGAGGTGCAAGCTCTGGGAG
Organism: Pelochelys cantorii; assembly: GCA_032595735.1. NCBI lineage: Eukaryota > Metazoa > Chordata > Testudines > Trionychidae > Pelochelys > Pelochelys cantorii. The sequence continues at coordinate 71,571,304 of CM064329.1, forward strand.
GGAATTTGGATGCAGGAGGAGGTGGAGAAAGGGATGTTGGCTCAGGGAGGGGGCTCCAGGCTGGGGAGTGTTAGGGTCAGGTGGAGGGTTGGGGTCCTGAGCAAGCCACAGGCTTGTGGATATGAGGGTGCAGGAGTTTGGGTTGGGGGATGTGAGGGGCTCAGGGCAGGGAGGTTAGGAGTATGATGGGCTCAGAACACAGATTTGCGGTGTGTGGATGGTGTAGGAGTGTTGTGGCAAAAGACTGAGGATGTGGGGGTGCAGGAGTTTGGAGATGTGAGAGGCTCAGGACAGGGGGGTTCCAGTGTATGATGGGCTCAGATCTAGACTCTGGGGCGAAGGGTGCAGGAGATGGGGGCTTGGCCCCCAATTAGGGGTTTGTTAGCCAAGCTTCATTTTTAAATAAAATATGTCAAACACAAAAAGTTTCAGCGTTGTTTTTATTTATGAGAAGGGCGGGGAACCTGTTTTGAGTCAGGGGGTCACTGACCCATAGAAAAGTCAGTTGGGGCCACACAAGTGAGATGCAAAAAAACAAGTGCTCCAAAACCCCCCAAGCCTCACTAATGTGGCCCCAACTGTGCTGGTGGGAGTAGGGGACATGGTACTGGGGATGGGTGCTAGGGGGAGGGGGCAGGGTGCTAGTGGGCGCTGGGGTGGGGACAGAGTGCCAGTGGGTCCTGGGGCAGAGGACAGGGTTTTGCGGCAAGGGACAGGATGCCAATGGGGTCAGGGGACAGGGTTCCAGTGGGGGCAGGGGACAGGGTTCTGTAGCAGGGGACAGGATGCCAGTGGGGGCAAAGTGCCAGTGGGAACAGGGGACAGGGTGTTGGTTGGGGCAGAGGACAGGGAGTCCTTGGCATGCACTTCCTCCCCGCAGAGGAGGGAAGCCCCAGTGTGCGCCTCCTCTGGGGACTCCTACTCCTCCCCCCCCCCGCAGAGGAGGGAAGCCCCGGCGCACGCCTCCTCCCGGGACTCCTCCCCTGCAGAGGAGGGAAGCTCTGGCATGTGCCTCCTCCCGGGACTCCTACCCCCTCCCTCAGCGCAGCAAGTTCTGGCACGCAACAGACCAGGAGGAGGGGAGCAGCCAGCTCACTTCCGGAAACCCCGGAAGTGGCGCGTAACTGCTGGACTTCTGTCCACCCCGCAGGAAGCCAGCACTACCTCCATTGTCGCTGGAGGTAGGTAGTGGGGCTTCTTGGGAGTGGGGGGATATGGGGGGGGGGCCCCGAACACCTCGTGATCGACTGGTCGAGCCCTCCCAATTGACCAGTTGATGGCGATCGACGGGTTGGTGACCACGGAGCTAAGGGGATGGATTTTCTCTTCTCCTATCCCCAGCTAAAATTTGGTGGTAGATTCTGTCAGGCATCGGTGCAGAAAGCCACAATTCAAAGACCATGAAAGACTGGACCTTTTTGGGAGGAAAGGCTATTCTTTGGCTACCCTCCAATTTAGAATCTCCAGTTATTCAGCTGTCCTTGCCATTTATGACTTTGTCAATTATCGCAGGTTTCAGGAGTTGCTAAATGACCTCTCTGAACAAAAGAGACCACATCTACAGTCCATTATGAAGGAGGGCCAATCCATTGCCCGAATGGCGCTCCAAGCATCTATGGATGTAGCAGACATGGCGGCCCGAACAACCACAACCTTATGTCATGCGTTGCACCTCATGGCTCCAATTATCCGGTGTCCCTCATGAACTACAAACCAAGGCAGAGGACTTGCCCTTTGACAGGAATCAGCTCTTTGAAGCCAAAACTGATGAAGTACTTCATTCAATAAAAGATTCATGCACAACCCTCCAAACACTCAGAATGTACATGCCACCCAGTAAGAGAAGGAGATGATCTCTGGTGTGGAGTATAAGGGATACCTCCTATCAAAGACAACATCAGAGGCCCTTCGATAACAGATCAAAACAATGGTCCAATAGAAGACGAGCTCAACACACCCCGTTATCTGCCCCTCAATCAGCAGCACCTAAACAGCAAATTTGAAGGTGTGGTCAAGGGCCTGAGTGACCACCCTGCAGATCCAGTGCATGCCATCCATACTTTCCATCGTCAGTTGAGACCATTCAACCATTAGTGGGCTCTCATCACTATGGACCAATGGGTCTTTGAGACCATAAGAACCGGCTATTCCATTCCCTTTACATCTGTACCCATCCATCCTCCCTCCTCATCTCTCTTCAGGGACCCCTCTCACGAGCCCCTTCTACAGGCAGAGGCACTAAAACTTCTCAGCCTGGGGGCCACAGAGCAAGTTCTACCCAAATTTCACTGCAGAGGGTTCTATTCCAACTGTTTCCTTACTTCCAAAAAACAGGGGAATGGAGACCCATCTTAGATCATAGGAGACTCAGTAAATTTGTCCGTAGCAAGAAGTTCAGGATGGTGACCTTCAGAACCATCATTCCTGCACTGGACGAGGGGGACTGGTTCTCAGCCTTCAACCTCCAAGGCGCATTTTTTCATATAACCATACACCCTGCCCACAGGAGGTTCCTCCAGTTTATGATGGGCAAAGAACATTACCAATACCACATGTTCCCCTTTGGGTTATCACCAGCACCATGAGTGTTTTCCAAGACTCTGGCTGTACTGACAGCCTTCCTCAGGAAGCAGGGCTTTATCATATTCCCGTACCTAGATGACTGCCTAATCAAGGAGATTTCATGACAACAAACAATAAACATGACAGATATTACCCAAGATGTTTTCTCCTGCCTAGGTCTTCTGATAAATGTACAGAAATCTACTCTTGATCCCACCCAGGGAATAAAATTCATCAGAGCACTACTAGACTCCACGGTGGCCAGGGCCTTTCTTCCGCTACACTGCTTTCAGACTCTGTGTGACATAATAAACAATATTCTCCATGTCCTGATGAGAACCGTTTGCACATGTCTTCAGGCCTTCGGCCACATGGCAGCCACTTGCAAGATTGCATGGGAGATGCTGTACGCAGAGATTTTGGCAAATACAGTAATGTGCCTGAACCACTATTGCTTACTGCTTAAATTTTAGCAACCAAGCTAACAGGCCCAAATTAGACCTAGACAGCAACTTCTGCATGACCACAGTCAGGGAGGGGAAAGAAAGGGGGTTTGAGTGCCACAGAGAGGGCAGCTTGATCCCGCGTCTTTCCTGAGGCCCAAATCTCTAGTGAAATCGCTAAGCTATACATTTAGGAAAACAGGAAGTCTGTCTAAATGCCCTAAGTCTGTCTAAATGCCCTATATCTATCAGGGCCCCCAGGCATGGAGACTTTGAAAAAGAAAAAAACACATCTGGTGAAAATGATGATCAGAAGAAAACCTCTTGCCTAACCTTTAAAAAGTGCTTGCCTAACAAGTTTTTGAGTGACACGTTATTGCAATGCTAATGGATAAATAAGGAAGGAAAGTTTGAGTTAGAGGGACAATTTTGGGGAACACTTGGAGGGATGCCTTGAGGACCCCTTGAAGACTCTTCTCATCTGGATGCATCTCCGTCCGCACCGGCAGATAGAAGACTGGCCATCAAAAGCCTGCCCAGTGTCACTTGAGAGCCACACTCAACTTTGGTAATTATTGAGGGTGGGGGTGTTTTACTAACCTGTTGCGGATGTGTGTAAGCGCGTGAGACTAAGTAAAGTATAGCTTTAAGTTAAAGCACTCGGCTGCATCTAGACTGGCATGATTTTGCGCAAAAGCAGCCGCTTTTGCGCAAAAACTTGCCAGCTGTCTACACTGGCCGCTTGAATTTGCGCAAGAGCACTGACTTTCTTATGTAAGAAATCAGTGCTTCTTGCGCAAATACTTTGACGCTCCCGTTCGGGCAAAAGTCCTTTTGCGCAAAAGCTTGTGCGCAAAAGGGCCAGTGTAGACAGCTCAGATTTGTTTTGTGCAAAAAAGCCCCGAACGCGAAAATGGCCATCGGGACTTTCTTGTGCAAAACCGCGTCTAGATTGGCCAGGGATGCTTTTGCGCAAAAGCATCCGTGCCAATCTAGACGCGCTTTTGCGCAAATACTTTTAACAGAAAAACTTTTCCGTTAAAAGTATTTGCGCAAAATCATGCCAGTCTAGACGTAGCCCTCCTGTGTTGTCCTGTTTGTACCATCCATTTATTGGCCAGACGACCGTGTCTCCCCTGAATTATTTCCTGACACCACCTCGCAGAGAGTAAAAGTTACCGAGACGTTTGGGTTGAAAGAACCCTGGTAACAATGACTACAGGCTTGGCTAACATCAGTGTATATTCCCAACTGACACAGCCTCACCAAGCGAGTTACATCTACAACATTGGTGCTGACATCTCTGTGGTGGTGAACTTGCCCACACAATCTCCTTTCTGGAGTGCTCTTCTACCATCCAGACTCCTTATGGGTAATAACTACAGACATATCCCTTCTGGGCTGGGATGCTCACTGTGGACATCACAAGGTCCTGGGAAGATGGTTGCACCAAGAGGTGAGACTGCATATCAATATTTGGAACTCAGAGCAGTCTGCAATGCCTGTCTTAATTTCCTGCCACTCATCCATGACCATACAATACGTGTCCTCATGGACAACCCTCCGTTTATGTATTACATCAACAGATGGGGGGAACCTGGTCATGCTTACTATGTGCCAAAGCAATCAAGTTTTGGAACTGGTGCGTGAAGAACGACATCACACTGACAGCAGTGTACATACCAGGTCAACAGAAAACCATGGCAGACGAACTGAGCAGACATTTTTCTGAACACGTAGGCTGTGTCTAGACTGGCAAGTTTTTCCGGAAAATCAGCCGCTTTTCTGGAAAAACTTGCCAGCTGTCTACACTGGCCGCTTGAATTTCCGCAAGAACACTGACGATCTCATGTAAGATTGTCAGTGTTCTTGCGGAAATACTATGCTGCTCCCGTTCGGGCAAAAGTCCTTTTTGCGCAAAGCTTTTGCGCAAAAGGGCCAGTGTAGACAGCTCAGATTTGTTTTGCACAAAAAAGCCCCGATTGCGAAAATGGCGATCGGGGCTTTTTTGCGCAAAAGTGCGTCTAGATTGGCACGGACGCTCTTTTCCGCAAAAAGTGCTTTTAACGGAAAACTTTTCCGTTAAAAGCATTTGCGGAAAATCATTCCAGTCTAGATGTAGCCCATGAGTGGGAGCTCAGTCTCAAAATCATCCTGCCTATATTCTGTCAGGGGGATAAGGCAACATGTCGCATTTATTGATAATATAACAAAGTAGCATATGCATTCACACACACACATCCTGCTGATGGAATAGTTACCAGTCTGTTGATCGACCCAGCCTATTGGCCAGATAGGTCGAGTACGAGGGGGGAGTCAGGTCTTGTCAGTCCGGACTGATGCTCCATGGTCTTAGCAGGATGGAATCCAAAGAACCATACAAGACACCTCATCCTTTATAGGATTTTCCTTCCATGCGAGTCTATGCATTTTGTCTTGTCAGGTCTTAATTGCCTTGTTAGGTCTTAATTCAGCATCACAATCGGTTTTTCTGTGACATATGTGTATCTAGAGGTTGTTCTCACAGTCATCTGATATCAGTGTGCTGATGACCCCTCGGGGGTGTTGTCTTTCCAACGAAAGTTGTTATTGGTTCCCTATCATGGGGTGCTTGCCATTAACTCCAGGGTTCATCAATCTGCCTTGGTCCAGTTTGCCTCTTCAGTGTGCTTTAGCTTAGTTGATAATTATTTGGTTGTTTCTGAGTCTCTGGCCCCTCCTCTGACCATTTGGGCATGCAGTGGTCCTCACACTTATTTCTCCTAAAACATTCTCTCTCTCATTCACACAAACAATACATTTACAAAATTGCAGCATGGAACAAAGGGGTACTTCTAATCACTTTAACAAAGTTACAACGTCTTCCAACATTATACTTCTTTCTATCTACTACAACGCTTTAGCTAATGCTGACATCACTATGCATCACAATGTTCCATCTCTTCACTTCAGCATGCTAACATCAAACAGAGCTGGAGCTAAGTTAACAAAGCTGCCTGGCCTGTCTGAGGCCTACATCTTGTGTTTAAGTTTAATGCAAACCTTTTGCTATAACATACATTCATTATAACTAACTAACTTATTACCTACACAATTTTTACAAGGCTACATTTCTACAGAATGTCCCCATGGCCAACATCCGCAGGGTGGATACATGGTCTTCCTCTCATACCTTCACACAACCCTATGCATTACAGCGAGGACCATTACCTACCAACTCCGTGGGCGACGCCGTCCTTGCTTCTTCCCATAGATGACTCCAAAGACCCACCTCCATACATTGTAGGTACTGCTTTTTAGTCACCTGAGTAGAGCACCCACTGGGACACCACTCAAAGGAGAAGAGGAAGTTACTCAATCTGTGCAGTAACGATGGTTCTTTGAGATGTGTGTCCCCGTGGGTGCTCCACTACCCTCCCTCCCCTCTACTTTGGAGTCTGTTAAAGGATTTCTGGTAGAAAAGGAATGGAGGGGACCTGCGCTGCATGCACAACTAACAGACGAAGACAGCATGAAACGGCTACTGCGCATGCGCAGCACAGGAAGCACTGCTAGGCAAAAATCTCCGATCACCAGCGCGAGGATGCACCAACACCTGAGGGGAGCACCCACAGGGACACACATCTTGAAGAGCCATCGTTACTGCACAGGATGAGTAACTTCCTCTTACCACAGTTAATAGTTCTACAATTTCATATTTGAGTTTCTTTAGAACTCCTACGTGAACACCCTCTTTTCTTGGTCACTTATTACACCTGGGACAGTTCTTCATATTTATCACACCTTTCCCCCACTTAAAAATGGCTCTGTGATGGGAATCTTCCTCAAATCCTCTGCAGTGAAGACTAATGCAAATAATTCATTTAGCTTCTTCGTACAGCCTTGTCTTCCTTGAGTGTTACTTTAGCACTTCAATTGTTCAGTGGCTTCCTGCTTCAGATGTATTTGAAGAATTTTTTGTTGTTAATTTTTGTGTCTTTTGCTACCCTTGAAATGCTTTTTTGTCTGAATCATATTTTTATCCCTTACTTGCCACAGTTTACATTCCTTTCTATTTTCCTCAGTAGGACAACTTTTTTTTCCTCTAGCTGCCTCTTTTACTCCGTCATTAGCCACGGTGGCATTTTTGGTAGTTGTAATAGTTCTTGTCAGCAGGAAGCCATGCTGACTCACTACACTTCGCCCGAGTTCAGGGCCTCCAGCCTGACTGCAGGCCAAATATCAGTTCTAGCAGCCTGTCCTCACAGAATGGGGCCTGGTCACCTTCCCTGGCTGCGTCTAGACTGGCATGATTTTCCGCAAATGCTTTTAACGGAAAAGTTTTCCGTTAAAAGCATTTGCGGAAAAGAGCGTCTAGATTGGCACGGACGCTTTTCCACAAAAGCACTTTTTGCGGAAAAGCATCCCTGGCCAATCTAGACGCACTTTTGCGCAAGAAAGCCCCGATCGCCATTTTAGCCATCAGGGCTTTTTTGCGCAAAACAATTCTGGGTTGTCTACACTGGCCCTCTTGCGCAAAAGCATTTGCGCAAGAGGGCTTTTGCCCGAATGGGAGCATCATAGTATTTGCGCAAGAACACTGACGATCATACATGAGTTCGTCAGTGTTCTTGTGGAAATTCAAGCGGCCAGTGTAGACAGCTGGCAAGTTTTTCCGGAAAAGCGGCTGATTTTCTGGAAAAACTGGCCAGTCTAGACACAGCCCCTATGTATGGAAGCTCTCAAATTATGGAACAGGTGCCTGTCACACCAAATTACCTCCATAGCAACTTATCTCCTGGGGGCACTGAATGTTACAGTGGACTCTCTTAGCCACAATTTTTATGACCATCACAAATGGGAGATAGAAGTCCAAGCCTTCAATCACGTTTTCCTTTGATAGGGACTTAGACCTCTTTGTGACCAGAGCCAACCGCAAATGTCACCTCTCTTGCTCCAGAGTAGCCCTCAGGAAGGGTTCTCTGGGAGACACTTTCTCCCGCAAATGGGATGCATCTTTGCTCTTTGCGTTCCTGCCGCTCCCCTTGCTCCACAAGATTAACACCAAGATCAGAACAGAATGAGTCTGTGTGATCCTCATCGCATCAGCTTGATGGAGACAAACATGGTTCCCTTACCTGCACAGACTGGCAAAAGTGAATCCGTACACCTTTCCCCCACAATGCAATCTTCTCACTCAACATCACAGCAGAGTTCTCCATCCTGAACCACACGAACTCTGCCTCCACGCTTGGGTCCTTCATGGCTCCAGAATGCCGAGAACGCCTGTTCAGAATGAGTGAAGCAAATATTAATCAACAGTAGGAGAAAGTCCACCAGGAAAGCTTACCTTTACAAATGGACCAGATTCTCCAAGTGGCTCAAACACAGTCATCCCATGCCTCCTGAAACCACCCCTATCTCCCTCATATTAGATTACCTGTTGGAACTAAGGGAGTCTGGCCTATCTTTTAATACAATAAAAGTATATGCAGCAGCAATAGCAGCCTTTCATGAGACCACTGATGGCAAACTCCTTCTTTTCAGACCCAATCACCAGAAAATTCTTTACTGGTCTCCAAAATACTTTCCCGTTGGTTCCCCCTCCAGTTCCCATTTGGGACCTTGGCCACGTCCTTAAGAGTTTGGCTAAGCCATCCTGTGAGCCTCTATCAACTTGCTCGTGGTCACACCTATCCATGAAAGTCACCCTTTTGGTGGCCATAACCTTCAGCAGGAGAGTAGGGGAGCTCACTGCACTAATGGCAGGCCCCCCTTATACAATTTTCACTAAGGACAGAGTGACCTTTTGGCCCCATCCTAAATTCCTCACAAAGGTCCCTTCTCCCTCCTATATTAATGAACCCATACACTTACCTGTGTTCTTCCCCAAGCTGCATGCTGATCCATCCCAAGCTGCATGGCATACCCTTGATGTCCATAGAGCACTCATATTCTACATAAATTGAACAAAATCATGGAGAATATCCCCCAGACTCTTCTTATCCTTTGCCGAGCATTCCAAAGGCCAAGCAGTCCCCTCCAAGAAGATTTCTAAGGGGATCTTATCACACATGTTATGGCAGCCATAACAAACTACCACCAGGCACTATCACTGCCCACTCAACCAGGGCCATGGCCTCCACAACTGCCTCTCTCAAAAATGTACCTCTGGAGGACATTTGCAAAGCAGTCACCTGGTCATCCAACCACATATTTGCAAAACACTACGCGCTTACCTTTTCATCTATTGCTGTTGGACAAGCAGTGTTATCCTCAGTGACAGTGGCAGAGCTCCAAACCTGCCTCCATGATTCGACTACTGCTTTGTAGTCACCCAGAGTGGAGTACCCAAGGGGACGTCACTCGAAGAAAAAATGAGAGATACTCACCCTGTGCAGTAATGGGGGTTCTTTGAGATGTGTCCCCCCGTGGGTGCTCCACCACCCTCCCTCCTTCCCCTGCTTTTGAGCCTTCTCATCTTCTGACAAAGGTAGAGAAGAAACAGAGGGGGTGTGTGCGTGTGTGCCACGTGCACACCTAACAGACACCAAGAGCACGAGGAGGCGCCAGAACGTGTGCGCGGTGTGGCAGGGCACTGCTGGAAAAATTTCCAGTTGCCGGTGCAAGGATGCACCAGCACCCAGAGTGGCGCACCCATGGGGGGACACATCTCGAAAAACCCTGTTACTGCACAAGGTAACTCTCATTTCTACTCTTATGGTCTAGCTCAGTCATGTCAGAGCATGGAGTTTCTGACTAAACCTCAGGGCTCTCATCAATAAACTCGGCAGCTCCACAGATAACTTCCTTCTACGCATAAATGAACATCATGCTACTTGTTACACATACAGTGGATGTACAAAAAAGTAAAGTAACATTGTTAAAGTTGCAAAGTCAAACTTTCAAAAATTAGGAATGTCAGAATTAAGATTGCCTGTGCAGCCTTAATTCCACTCTTTTGTGTATATGCTTTATGCCAGGGGTGGCCAACCAGATAGAGATGAAGAGCCAAAATAGCTGTGGATAGAGTGCAAAGAGCAACGTATTATATATTTATCTTTATATATCTATATATCTATATAGATATAGCTATAGTACACAAAAGTGTAGTGATAAAAATAACATTACAGGACATTTTGGACAAAAACCAATAAAAAAGTCTCTAGTCACTTAAAAATTCATGGTCAGTCCATAGGTCTTCAGAGAACTTGACAAGGGACAAACATCACATTAAATTTTTTTTAAAAATATAGTGTAACCCTTCTGCCAGGCCGAGTTAATAGCAGCAAGGGCCGGGTTCAGTATCTAGGGGTCTCCTCCCAACAAGGTAATACAACACCGGCTCGAGCCCCCACCCAGTGACCTGGAAAATCTTACATACACCTCTGGGTGCCTCAAAGAGGCAATTCTTCCCCTCTTGCAAGCACAGAGCCTCAGTATAGCAGCAAACCTTTAATAACATGAGGTAACCGACATCAGCATTAAATTGGGAAAACACCACAACTCGGATTCATAGACCAAACATGAGCAAAGACCCACCCCCCAGCCACGAATCACCCAAAGTCCCAAAAGTCCAACACCCCAAGGCTGTGTCTATACTGGCGCGATCTTGCGCCAGAGCTATGCAAATGAGGCTCAGCGTGGAATATCGCCGAGCCTCGTTTGCATAACTAATTAGCCGCCATTTTTGCGGAAGAGGCTCTTGCGCAAGACGGAGCTGTCTACACTGCCCCTTCTTGCGCAAGAAAAACCCTTTTGCGCAAAGCCGTTATGCCTGAAAATAATCAGCATAGTCTCTTTGCACCACTCGCCACAGTTCACCACCAGATGTCAGGGTAGAGCTTATCCTGACCCTGCTTTCAATAGTAATATTCTCTCACTAAAAAAAAAGCATCCTCACACGTATTTTAAATTTAACACTACTGCTCTATTATGTCCTGTGAGTTTTTTAAAATTAAACTGAACTGAGAAGTAAATTAGCACAATCTGAAGTGCCTGTTTCACTCCAGCTTGTTGATCTCTGATATGGTTTCCTCATTTGTTTTACTTATGAAGATTATGGCTTTTTTATAGTTCTGTCCCAGACTGCAAATATGAGAGGTTAAAAAACAATAAGGGAGAGACTAATATCTCAGAATAATTGCTTCAGCCTGGCAAACAATAGCCTTTGAATTTTCTTTAAAGAAACACAGTGTAAACCAGGTATATGCTGATTCTTTTTTTGCCCTGGAATTTAAATATGACATCTGTGCTGGCTTCCTTATTCTGCATCCAAGAAGACTTTGGCTATGTCTAAACTGGCATGATTTTCTGCAAATCTGATTTTCTGCGAAAAAGAGCGTCTAGATTGGCACGGACGCTTTTGCACAAAAGCACTTTTTGCAGAAAAGCGTCTGTGCCGATCTAGACGCGGTTTTGCACAAGAAAGCCCCGATCGCCATTTTAGCCATCGGGGCTTTTTTGCGCAAAACAAATCTGAGCTGTCTACACTGGCCCTTTTGCGCAAAAGGACTTTTGCCCGAATGGGAGCGTCAAAGTATTTGCGCAAGAAGCACTGATTTCTTACATTAGAACGTCAGTGCTTTTGCGCAAAATCAAGTGGCCAGTGTAGACAGCTGTCAAGTTTTTGCGCAAAAGCGGCTGCTTTTGTGGAAAATCTTGCCAGTCTAGACACAGCCTTTGAGTTTAAGGCGCTTCACCCCCGCCACACTCTAACCCAATCTCCCTCCACTCCCCCAGAGCCAGGCACCCTCAGCCCCCTGCTCTAACCCAGTGCACCCACCCCTCCCCCAGAGCCAGGCACTCCTAGCCTCCCTGCTCCAACCCAATCCCGCTCTCCACCCCTCCCCCAGAGCCAGCCCTCCCCTGCTCTAACCTAATGCCTGGGTCTCATTGGAGCTGCCATCACCCACTTCTCCCTCCAGGCGCTGGGGTGTGTGCGCGGAGCGGCTGGCCCTGAGCAGTCCAGGCATTCGGCTCAGAACTATCAAGAGCCGCATTTCTTAGAGCAAAGAGCTGCAGGTGGCTCAAGAGCTGCGGGTTGGCCACCCCTGCTTTATGCTATTAGTCTTTAATTACATGACCACATACTATTTCTTCCATATGTCCCCTGTCTCATCCAATGGAAAAGATGTATTCAATCTTCTTGTCTTCTGGTTCACCCAACTCACCACACTCTATATCACAATCAACTCCACACACCATAACCTTTGTCCAGCTCTTGTCCTCACTGTATTCAAGACAAGCTGTTTCTTTATTCACTAGCCAATTAGCCCGTCATAAGACAGGATTTTCAGGTCTCTCCTCCACGTCGGTCTTCTCTCTTAAGCCTCCAGTCTCTCGCTCCGTCTCTCTCTCTTTCTCTCTCTCTCCTCCTCCTACTGCCTCCCCCCTCTCTCTCAGCTCTCCTCTGCCTTCTGCCTCTCTCTCCATCTCTCTCTTTTCTCCCCCTCCTGCCTCTCACTCTCTCCCCGCTCTCCTCTGTCTCCGTCGGGGATGCACGCTCGTCCAGGCCCTGCCCCCTGGGCGTGTACGTCACTGCCCCACTCCCCTTTGCCTCCCGCTGTGGCGCTCGGCTGACTTCTGTGCCGCTTGGCCTGGCCGCCTCATGGGAGCAAGCAGCGCAAGCAGCCGTTTGGGCCCCGTGCTCCTCATGCAGCACCCCCGTGCTGCATGGGGAGCGCAGACCCCAAACGCACGGTTGTGCTGCTTGCTCCCGTGTGGTGGCCCAGCTGAGTGGTGCAGAAGTCAGCCGAGCGCCACGGCGGGAGGCAACAGCGCCGCCCAGAGGAAACAGCCAGCGTTTCAGCGTTACAGAGTCACAGACATTGGGCTACTATATATATAATGGTGCACAGGTATAAGCAGTGGGAGTACTGAAAGCACAAAGGAGACAACCTTCCTGATCTCAGTTCTGGTGCCTAGTGCCACATTGGTTCTCAGGAGCCTGAAGAAGAGACTGCAAGAAAAGTAGTGCTCTGTCCTACATCCCTGGATTGTCACATTATCCAGTTTACTCTTCAGAGACTTTTGCAACCAAACCCTAACAATTTTCTATTGAACATGTGCAAATGGCAGTTTTTCAGAGATATAGAACTTGGCTAGATTTGGGTAGTTTATCACAAGAATAACAAAAGGCACATCTCTGACACAAAGACTGCCCCTTCCCAATTTGCATGCAATTGCTCCGAAACATGGAGGCACGAGAGCTTCTAGATCTAAATGAAATGACTGTTAGACTTTTTTTTTTAAAACATGGGCAAAACAACATGTTTTCTTTCCCCAAAACATGTTCTCATGAACAGCTGGACCATTTTTGTGAAAAATTCCCCCAGAAAACAGCTTGAGGCAGATATGCAGCATGGAAAATGTTTGCCCATGTAGGAAAAGTCCAAAAAAGGTATAAGAAACTGACAATAGGAAGTGTCAGGCAACCGCAACTATACGTGGCATTACTAGCTCTGCCTATGATAATATTAGTTTTAATTATGAACTCAGCAACAGTAACTTATATTAACTCTTAAAATATGATCACTGGGTTAATTCCAGATATAGGATATGGTTTTGTGTGGGTGAGTAAAGTATGAAGTCAGAAAGCATGGTATTATAGAGTGAGATAAGTATTGTGTGTAGTGGGAGAGAAGAGGGGATTGTGTGGGAAACAGAAGGGAGTAATTTGTGGAGCTGCAGAATCTGTCAGAATGGCAAATGTTATGTGTGGGTGCAATGATGTAGCAAAAACGCTTCCCTTAACACAGTGGTTCTCAACCACCGGTCTGTGGACCAGTGGTGGGCCGCAAACTCCTGCCTGCCGGGCCACAGCACTCTGCCAGGCCATGCCCCCCACTGTGTGCTGTGGCTGGAGCCAGGCCACGGTGAGGGTATCCCAAATGGGGCAGCCTCATCACAGCCCCAGTTCCAGCTCTGCGGTTCCAGCTTCTGGGGCAGCCAGCCTGCATGGCTGAGTGGGGCTGCTCTGCGATGGCTGGGCCGCATAGCAGAATAGGGCTTCTCTGGGGGGCTGGGGCCCCTCTGGGGGGCCAGAGCTGCTCCAGGGCTGGCCAGGAATGGGGCTGCTCCGGGGGCGGCTGGCCTGCATGGCGAAGTGGGGCTGCTCCGGGGGCCGGGGCTTCTCTGGGGGTGACTGGGGTGTGGGGCAGAGCAGGGCCACCTGGTTGTGCTGAGCCCTGGGGGCTGGCTCAGGGACACCGTGGCAGGGTGGCTGGGGCTGAGCAGTGGCCACCACTACCCAGGTGGCTGGGGTTGGGTGAGGGGACAAGGTGGGAGAAGCCCTCCGAGCTGTAGTCAGAGCCCTGTCACTTTCAGCCCAGCCTCTCCCTGACTTGGTCCCCCTTGTCAAATCACAGGGCCAGGGCCCAACAGGGCTGTGGATTCGCTTCAAGACAGAGTCGATTAGGGATAGATAGTTGCTTTTATTAATCTCACTATGTCACCACTATTACAGGCTTAATACTGCCAGATGGTTACACAGCTACTGCAAAGTAATAGAAATAAGCATAGGCAGAGCAATGCATATAAGAGTAACAGGCACTTGGAAACGCTTACACCCTTTTAGTCTGCGGGGAGTTCCATTCCGGTCACCTCACACCAGGCCACAGAGGACGTGGCTCCAGCAGGGGGACCCAGTACAACCTCTGAGGTTGAGGTCCCTGGTGGAACTCCCAGAGGGGTGGGACACCCAGTGATCTTAAACCTTAGGGCTGCATCTAGATTGGCATGATTTTCCGGAAATGCTTTTAAATTCTCCAACTGGAAAGTTGCTAAGCACAATGTAAAAGGAGGTCAGACAGAAGTCATGATGGCTTGATCTTGCAAGATTCTGAGCAAGATACTCATATCTTCAACTCCCACCAAAATCAGAGAGCATTAAGCTCAGTGCTTTGAACCCTAAAAGCATTCTCTACTCCCTGGCTGCATCTAGACTGGCAAGTTTTTGCGCAAAAGTGGCTGCTTTTGCGCAAAAACTTGCCAGCTGTCTACACTGGCCGCTTGAATTTGCGCAAGAACACTGACGATCTAATGTATGATCGTCAGTGTTCTTGCGCAAATACAATGACGTTCCCGTTCGGGCAAAAGCCCTCTTGCGCAAATGTATTTGCGCAAGAGGGCCAGTGTAGACAGCTAAAAAGTGTTTTGCGCAAAAAAGCCCTGATGGCTAAAACAGCGATCGGGGCTTTCTTGCGCAAAACCGTGTCTAGATTGGCACGGATGCTTTTCTGCAAAAAGTGCTTTTGCGCAAAAGCATCCGTGCCAATCTAGACGCTCTGTTCCAAAAATGCTTTTAACGGAAAACTTTTCCGTTAAAAGCATTTCCGGAAAATCATGCCAATCTAGACGCAGCCCCCTTGTCTGTGATAAACAATTTCAAAGTGATGTATATTAATAATAAAAGTTAAGATTTTATTTTCAGAACCATGCAAGGGCTCTAATAATCTTATTTCCCCCATCTTTAGCATACCATATAAATAATCCACCTGTGAGTCTCTCATTCACCCCTTCCCATAAAGAACACCTAAAAGGCTATGGAAGGACCATTTCCAAGCTAGATTGGAAAAAAAACCCAACCCCAATCTGGGCTAATGGGATTGAGCAGCCTGTGAGACAAGCTCACACTTCCATGTTTTAAACAACCCAGTTCTACCACATTAAAGATGCTATAAATCAACTGCTTCTCCACTCAGATTGTGATTGAATTTTATTTATAATCAGGTCTGAGCTTGTTCTCTCAAGCACAGGGCTAAACAAAACAAAAACATTTTGCATGTTAAAAAATCTCAGAGGGGTTGCTGTGTTTGTTGATTTTTAGTTACAGACTATGGTCCTGTAGTACGTTAGGGTATGTCTACACTTGTACCCTAGTTCGAACTAGGGATACAAATGTAGGCATTCGAAATAGTCAATGAAGCGGGGATTTAAATATCCCACGCTTCATGAGCATGATCTCGCTGGCGCGTTACTCTGCCCAACAGCTGTTTCGAATGTGAAAGTGCGCGCTGGGACGCATTAGTTCGAACCAAACCCGTTGGTTCGAACTAATGTTACCCCTCAAAAAAACTCAATTTGTCACCAATTAATCTAGATACTCAGGGGAATCCCCTGGGCTCAGGACTTAGTTACAAAAGAGAGGAAAAACACACTTTTAACAGCACAGACATCATTTCCACATTCCCAAACCAGAAAAACAATAAAACCTGACAGATGATCTAACTTTGCCCTACTTACACATTTTGAGGAGACTTTTCTTGGAGAGAGACAGGCCTTCCCGTCTCCCTGTTACTTGGAAGAAGCTGCTCTGACTCAGACAAAGGAGGGAAAAGTTAAAGATTCCTTTGTCCCAGTTTGAAATCCCTACCTGTCTTACCATTGGCTGACCAGATACCTGGCTAGGTACAGGAGACACCCGAAAGATGGTGAACAAGCTGCTCTGACTCAGACAAAGGAGGGAAAAGTTAAAGATTCCTTTGTCCCAGTTTGAAATCCCTACCTGTCTTACCATTGGCTGACCAGATACCTGGCTAGGTACAGGAGACATAGTTAACCCCTTAGTCCCCAAGCTGCTGGCTATCCCTCATGGTTATGACAGTGTCCAAGGGGAAATCTTACTCAATTTGAGAGATCCCAGAGAGAGGGAGAGAAAGAGAGAGAGAGAGAGAGAAAGAAAGAAAGAGACAACCATGATTAAATTTACTATATGAAGATTAGAAGGTGTAGGACAGGGCTACTCAACACATGGCCTGTGGGCCACATGCAGCCTGTGGCCCGTTTGTTTGTGGCTTGTGGCGTAGTTTGGGTTTACGTGGGGCTCGACACACAGCTGGAAGCCGAAACAAAAAGTAGTCAATATAATGGTCTTCTGTTGATACATGTTTTAGTTGTTAAATTCCTGGACTGTCATTGCTCATTAAAAGTGCTGTCATATGGGTGGAAATCGGGTAAATATTGCATTTTATTAATATCAGCAGAACTGACTTAAATGGGGCCTGCATGTTGTGTAGTCTTGCCTTAATCTGTGTATTCATGCCCTTTAGTGTGAAAGAAGCTATTTGCATATATTTGCATGTATATGCAATCACACTAAAGTTGAGGCCCTCGGCATGTGCTGTGAATATCATTGTGGCTCCCAGAGCTTCCAAAGTTGAGAAGCCTTGGTATATGAAATACACGGAAAGACAGACTTAAAGTTAACTGGAGAAATTAGAAACACTAGTTTGGAAACAAAGAAAGATTCAATATTTAGGGATGTTACAGTGTAGTGGAATACCAATGAGCCATTAAGCCTACATGCATATAGGCTCACGCAAGCTACTCCCCTCCCCCCCCCACTGCTGCCTCTCTATCAGAGGCAGCAGCAGTGTGTGGGGAGGGAACTGCCTGCCTCTCCATGCTGCTGCTTCTATCAGAGGCAGCAGCATGGGGTAAAGGGCACCACAGCTTGCCATGGACAGAGGCTGCTCCGTGGGATGCTGGCGCAGCCTCTGTCTGTGAGGAGCTCACCCCCTCTGTGGATAGGGGCGGCGGGTGAGAGCCTGTCTGCCCAGGGATCTGGTTTTTAAACGGGCTC
This sequence comes from Pelochelys cantorii, assembly GCA_032595735.1. Taxonomy (NCBI): domain Eukaryota; kingdom Metazoa; phylum Chordata; order Testudines; family Trionychidae; genus Pelochelys; species Pelochelys cantorii. Next base: position 71,588,872 of record CM064329.1, read on the forward strand.
CCCTCATGGACTGGCTCTCACCTGCCACCCCTGCTGCTGCGTTTGATGCAGAGGCAGCAGTGCAGGGTGGCAGGAGGCTCCCCGGGAGTGAGGCCGGGAGCTCACTGGCTGCTGGCCCCATCCCCAGGGACTATCGAATAGTTGTGTAACTGATAACATTTGGTGTGGTCACATGACTATTCAATTAACCACTCCCTAACATCCCTATTCATATTAACATACTGCTATTAACTTGCCAATGGTTTGGCTTACTTAATTTCAATTACCTACTTCTGGAGTCAAAATTCTCCATGATATTCGCCTCTTTTCATTCAGCATCCACTATCAAAACATTCACATTTACATGAGTCAATGGTACAGATGCTAAAACCTTACCCGCAGAGGTGAGATCTCAAACCTTCAACAAAATCTGAGAAGTGGGCCAGGAGGAGAAACCAAAAAGGTGCACATAAGCTTAAATTCATCACCAGATAACCAACATATATAATACATGCATTTCCCCTACATTTTCTTATGTCTGCATGATAGAAAAGGAGTAGAGAATTACAAATGAAAATGTTAATGTTCAGTTTAAAGAAGAAGCTTTTAACACACTCTGGAAAGTAATATATTGTACACTACAAGACATACCCAGCATTGCTTGGGTCCTTCAGGGCAGGAAGCTGGGAGTGGGGCAGGAGTTGGGGATGGGGAGAGAGGAGAGACTCAGGGCAGACAGGGGGTTCAGGGCAGAGGATGGGGTGCAGAAGTCAGGGAAGGGGGTTGAGAAGTGTGGGGGTGTTTAGGAGAGGGAGTAGAGATGCCTGCTGGCTTCTCTCCAGGGCTGGCCTGGGGCGGGGAGGAAGATGCAGCCTGCCCAGTGGCTTCTCTCCTGGGCTGTTCCCAGGAAGGCAGGGGGGTAGGAGGTGGGTGCAGCCCGCCTGGCAGCTTCTTCCCAAGGGTGGCTGAGATGGTGGGGGCTTTGCTGCAGGCCAGTAGCTGCTCCCCAGGGCTGGGCCGCTTGCTGCCTCCTGTGGTCATTCAGCCGTATAACTGTCCCCTGTGATCATTTCTGTGTATAACTGTCTCTGCCGTCCCACCCCTCCCTTTCCGGTTGATGAGAAACAATCACATTCTACGCACATCCCCTTGTCCTGGCACAACCAAACCCTGACCTTGCTTTAAGTTATAAGGGGAAGCTGCGTACCGAATTTGATGGTCCTAGCTTTCACCGTTCTGGAGGAGTTCTTGAAGAAACGGACTGACAGGTGGACAGACACACAAACTCTCAAATATACAGTAGATTAGAAACATTGTGGGATAGATCTTGCTTTCAGTTGCTCTGGTGTTAATCCATAAAAACTATTCCCAGATCCTCAAAGGTATTTAGGGGCCTAATTCCCATGGACTTCAATAGGAATTAGTCATCTAAATACATAAAAGGACTTGGACCCATGTTCCTTTGAGTTCTCTGTATTACACTCTTATCGGAGTGGTCTGCCCTTTTAAGGATTAGGATATAGCCAGTCCTATTCTGGAAAGGGGCCCAGCAGGCAGAAGCTGGGAATAATCTGATCCTGCTTGGCAATGTCAGGTGATTGGGTCTGATGATAACCAGCTTGGTGTTACAGATGTGGGCTCCAGCTCCATGAGGAAGCCTGGGTCCATGAGCATGATGGAGCAGAGAACTGGGGGTGGGTGGGTGAGAGGCCCTGCAAACTACTTTCCCCTGACTCCCACAGCTGGGTGAAGGTTCTGGCCACCAAACTGCTGGTGACTGGGGACTGGGGACAGAGCGTCATGTTGGGAACAGAACTATTACTTAATGTTGTCATGCCACATTTCCTTTTTGTGTGTTGGACAAAAAACCAGAACCCTAAGGCAAGGGTTATGAGTTGATGTGGGTGTGATAAGTTATTTTCCCCAGGTGGTGATCAAATCCACCAGCCTACACATACTTTGTTGGGACATGGCCAGAGAAGGTCAGATCCACAGCTATATGGAGTCACTTGGTATTTTCCTATGCAAAAGAAAGAGAGAAGAGGACACATGGGCCGCAAGTGCAACTGAAGCCTCCCGGAGAAGTGGAGAGAGGAGTGATCAAAGCAATGTATAAATGCTACATGGACAGTGTGTTCATACTCTGGGGCTTAAAAATGGCAAGACTGGACAGTTGGATAGTGCCAAGGAAAACTGTGGAAAAGCAGATTGTCCTGCCAAATTTGAGGAAGGTTGAGAGGTGAGGAGTTGTTTTGTTGTTTAATTTTTAAAAATCTCTCACCCTGCAACCAATCAGTTAGGGGGGAAAAAATCAGAGCAAGCCTTGACTTCAGGTATAAATTTTACAATAAATAATTGTCAACACTCAGGCTACGTCTAGACTGCAGTGCTTTTCTGGGATACGGGAAAAGCAATGCTGTGTCCAAGGAACGCGTCCGCTTTTCTGAATTTTTTTTCAGAAAAGTGGACGTGCTCTTTTGCCGTCCCTGTAAACCTCGTTCTACGAGGAAGAAGGGATGTGTCAAAAGAGCAGTTTTTTCTGAAATTTGGTGCTGTGTAGATGCGCCAAATTTCACAAAAGCCTTTTTCGACAGAAAAGCAGAAAAAGATAGGCAAATTGCAGATTGGGGCTATGTCTAAACTACAAAGGTATTAAGTATGTCCCTCTGTAGCTATACACAGAAAAATGCCTGGCAGTAGGCTTTGCCCATTCCTAATAAATATGTCACGAAGAAAACATTATATTGATTTCTTAGGCCCCATCCTCAAAGGTATTTAAGCACCAAACAGTTGCTGATTTTGAGGATCTGGGCCTTAGGGCCCAATTCAATGCTCACTGAGGCCATAGGGAGTATTTTCAATTATTTCAATTAACTTTGGCTCAAGCTCTTAATTAGTTGTTTTAATATAACTCATTGTCATCATCATTTTAGTAAAGAAGAACAATGGTTACCAATGCATTCTGTTCCTTCTTCATTGGCCACGAATCCCGCTTGGCAAATGCACAGGAAACTGCCTTCTGTATTTTCACAGTGCTCAAGGGAATATAGATGGGGTGTCTGAGCATACTCATTGATATCTGTTTAAGAAATAGAAATAAGGATATTGAAACACATATGTGCCTTTTAAAAGACAGGGCTTGTAATGAGTTTTACTGTTTGAAGCCTGTTCTCTTAAAGAGCCACAAGAAGGATACATCAAAGATTTATAGATGGAAGAATCATGGTTACTGGCTTAAGCTACACGAGTACTGAAATTGTTTGAAGACTAAACAGTGGACACTATTCAAAACTTTAAAATTCCCATTTACAAGTAATTAATGCTACAAGAGTATTTGTGGTACTCCCCATATTAACTACTAGCACATTGACCCAGTTTTGTTCAGGTCCTTAAGGAGGGGCTTAATGCAAGGGAGCTGGGGTGTGTAGGAGTCTGGGTTAGGGGGGTTCAGGAGGGGCTCTGGGCAGAGAACTCTGTATATGTTTGTATGTAAGGGGGGAACAGTGAAGGAGTAAACTGCACTCTCAGGCATATCTACACTGCAGGGCTAAAGCTGAAATAAGCTACGTAACTTCATCTATGCCAATTGCGTAACTGAAGTCGAAATAGCTTAATTCAGCTTTTGGCGCTGTCTACACAGCAGGAAGACAAAGGAAGAGCACTCTTTCTTTGACTTCCCTTACTCCTCGTGAAATGAGGATTACAGGAGTTGAAGTAAGAAATCCTCCAGCTTGACAGTATTTTGAAATAATGGCTTGCTGGGAGATACGCATTTTGTTATTTCGAAATAACATGAGTTATTCCAAAATAACGCTGCTGTGTAGATGTACCCTCAGAAGGTTAGTATCGGCAACAGGGGGAATTGCTGTGCATTGGGAAAACCTGAAAGAGAGTCTGTTTCCGTTAAGCAGGATCCCTCCCAGAGCATTTCATGGGATGGCGTGATCTTATGCCTCCCAAAATGCAGAGTAGGGTTTCCAAAGCATGATTGATCTCACTAGTAAATAGATGCTGACATTCACCACTCTTTATATATTTATCTCACACTTGGATTGTCACATATACACTTAGGCTGTGTCTAGACTGGCCAGTTTTTCACAATTTTTGTAAATTTTCACAATGGAGGAGGGTAACTAGTGGTGTTCCCCAGGGGTCAGTACTGGGACCAATCCTGTTCAACTTGTTCATCAATGATCTAGAAAATGAGGTAAGCAGTGAGGTGGCCAAGTTTGCAGATGACACAAAGTTGTTCAGGACAGTCAAAAGCAAAAGGGATTGTGAAGAACTACAAAAAGATCTCAGCAAACTGAGTGATTGGGCAGCAAAATGGCAAATGAAATTTAATGTGGGTAAGTGTAAGGTAATGCATGTTGGAAAAAATAACCCAAATTACACGTACTACATGATGGGGTCAAATTTAGCTACGACAGATCAGGAAAGGGATCTTGGAGTTATAGTGGATAGTTCTATGAAGACATCCACGCAGTGTGCAGCGGCAGTTAGTAAGGCAAATAGGATGTTAGGAATTATTAAAAAAGGGATAGATAATAAGACAAAAGATATCATACTTCCCCTATATAAAACTATGGTACGCCCACATCTCGAGTACTGCGTGCAGATGTGGTCTCCTCACCTCAAAAAAGATATATTGGCATTAGAAAAGGTTCAGAAAAGGGCGACTAAGATGATTAGGGGCTTGGAAAGGGTCCCATATGGGGAGAGGCTAGAGAGACTGGGACTTTTCAGTTTGGAAAAAAGGCGATTGAGGGGCGATATGATAGAGGTATATAAAATCATGAATGGTGTGGAGAAAGTGATTATAGAAAAATTATTTACCTTTTCCCATAATACAAGAACTAGGGGACACCAAATGAAATTGATGGGTAGTAGGTTCAAAACTAATAAAAGGAAATTTTTCTTCACACAGCGCACAGTCAACCTGTGGAACTCCTTGCCCGAGGAGGCTGTGAAGGCCAGGACTCTATTAGGGTTTAAAAAAGAGCTTGATAAATTTTTGCAGGTTAGGTCCATAAATGGCTATTAGCCAGGGATAAAGTATGGTGCCCTAGCCTTCATAACAAGGGCAGGAGATGGATGGCAGGAGATAAATCACTTGATCATTGTCTTCTGTTCTCCTTCTCTGGGGCACCTGGCATTGGCCACCGTCGGCAGATGGGATGCTGGGCTCGATGGACCTTTGGTCTGACCCAGTACGGCCATTCTTATGTTCTTATGTTCTTATGTTCAGGGTGGGGGACATGGGCTGATGTCAAGGGGAGGCAGTTCGAGCAGCCCCAGACAGCTGCCATCTGCCAAGCCCACCAGGCCAGAATGCGTATCCAGGAGGCCCTGTGTGAGAGATTCTCAGAAGGAGCCCAATGACTCTCCCCAGGGCCTCCCCAATACCTTTCCCCCCACAACCCATCCCTCCTCCACTTTCTGGACAGTAAACACAGACACTAGGTTTTCTTTGAAAAATAGACTGTGTATTAAATAACCAATAAAGTGTGCATTGAATAACAATCAATAACAAAATAACAGTGTTAAGTATCAGAGGGGTAGCTGTGTTAGTCTGGATCTGCAAAAGCGACAAGGAGTCATGTGGCACCTTATAGACTAACAGATGTATTGGAGCATACGGGGGCAACAAAATAGCAGTGTTGTTTTCAAAAATAAACATTGTTTTAAATATAAAAATGTTTCTTGAACTGCAGAGAAGGGGGGCTGTAAACCTGGAGGGGGGAGGGCGACTCAGGGCAGCGGGTGTGACCTAGACTGCAAAGTCCTGCTGCCTCTGGTCCGTGGATCTAGAAGTGATCAGGGTTGTGTGGGGCCTGGGCAGGAGTGGGGGCTGTAGCTGGGTCTGCAATGGCAGGGGGTGAGAGGGGTGAGGGACGTGAGGGTGAAGCAGGGGGAAGGCGGGGAAAGGGGAAGCGGGGGGGCCAGAGCAGGTTGAGCAGGAGGAGAGGCAACGGGGACAGGATCTGGGAAGGCCATGACCTCCCAGATTGTGGCACAGATTGTTGTCCGGTAGTGGACGAGCTCGTCCAGCAAGCGGTCGTGCCACACAGCCTCTGCCCGCGTCCTCTCAGCTATGGTCTCTTCCAGTCTTTCGAGGACCCGAATGTGCTGGCGCATGAAGTCTTGGTATACGTGCCAGTGCCTGTGGCATCCAAGGGCCCAGCTGGGTGGTGGGACAGGTGTTGCTTGTAGTTCAGGGACGGCTGGTCTGGCTGTGGAGGACAAGAGGGAGAAGTGGTCAGTCATGCATGCACACACTGTCCCTGCTTGTGAGCAGTGAGTAACTGTCCTTGGAACAAGGGATGCCAATGTTCTGAAAGCAAGCCCACGTGTGGCCTGGCCAGCAGCCCCAGCCTCACATGGGCCCCGAGATGTCCAGGGCAACATCCTAGGCCCTCCCTCCACCACCAGGGCCAAGCAGCCCAGCGAAGTGTCTGGCCATAGTGGGTTCCCAGGTGTTGGAGAGGGGCCTGGAGCAGCCTGGCCCTCCCAGGGCCCCCACCCACCCTATGCCTGCATGTGGCAGCACTGTCTGGGGGAGCGGTTGTTGTGTTGCATGTGCACACATGGCTGAGTGCTATGTGCGACACTTGGCAGTCTGTGTGGTGTTGTGCGTGCGCCCTTGTACCCAGCCTGCTTCCCGCAGTGCCTGGCGGGGGGAGGACAGCCCTCCCTGGGGTCGGACACATGTGGGGCCCTCCCCAGGCTCTGAGCAGCTGCCCATGTGTGCCCTGGGACTGACGTGCTTGTACGTGCACATGCAGCTGCACGCTGTCCAGGCAGAGCATGACATGTGAAGATTGTACCCCATCCCCTGTGCTCCCACCTCCTCCACCCTGTGTTTGTGGCAACCTCACAGCACTCACCTGATGTTCCCTTCCCAGGGTCAGAAGATGCCTGGGAGGCCTCCTGGTTCTGGGGGACCAGCTCCAGGGTGAGGATCACAACACTCCTGGGGCTGCCTCCTCCTCGTCCTGGAGCTCCTGGTTTTTGGGGTTGTCCTCATGAACCTCTGGGAGGTGCTGGACGGGTGTCTCCAAGCCAGACTCGACGAGCACCCGTGCACACAGGGGTTCTCTACCCCCCAGGATTCTGTCCAGCTCTTCATAGTACGCACAATACTGAGGTGCTTCCACAGAGCTGGAGCTGTGCTCACGGGCCCTGGCATACCCCTGCCTTAGTTCTTTTACCTTGGCCCGCACTTGGTCCAGGGTGCGGGGGTGGTGGCCTGTCTTGGCCAGCTCCTCGGCCATCCGGCCATACATGTTAGCATTCCTGCAGCGTGAATGCAGAGCCTACAGGGACTTCTCCTCTGACCACGGTTCTAAAAGGGTCACGACCTCAGGCCCTGACCAAGCTGGAGCACGGCGCTTTGTACCCCTGGATGGGTCGTGGGATGGCTCCCTGGAAAGTCCTTGGGGGTCTCGGGCTTGTGCCATGCTTCCTTGTCAGAGAGGCAGGGAGAGCCGTGTGGTCAGTGGTTTGCTCTGGCTGGCTTCCTGCCACAATGGCTGCCCAGGGTGTCTGTGCCTTTAAGACATGACTACAGACAGGAACAATAGAGGTGTGTAGTGCAGATGGAGTGTCCACCAGGGCTTTTCCCTGGAGTCCTTTTTAAAAAAAAAAACTGCCTCCCCTGTGCCCACACATGCCTTTTTTTGAAAGGTCTCTTTCGAAAAAGGGGTTATTCCTCGTAAAATGAGGTTTACTGCTGTTGAAAAACCTGCTGCGTTCTTTCAATTTAATTTTGAAAGAATGCAGCGGCAGTCTAGACGCAGGTGAAGTTTTTTCGAAAAAAGGCCACTTTTTTTTAAAAAAAACCCTGTAGCCTAGATATAGCCATACTAAAGAATATTATCTATGGATGATATGTCTTCTGGATAAGAACCATGAATTGTTTATGGAGACTATTAAAATCCCTCATTAAAGATCAAATTCTTTTGGGACACAATGATAAAAAGACATGTGAAATGCTTCTATGAGACATGGATCTGGCATTGCAAAAGGCAATATTTTTATGCTGTGTAGTATAACTGGAGCCGATGGAGCTTTAGTTGTATAGATAAGAAAGAAAATGCCATTCCTAAGGGCATGTCCACACCGGGGAGTTATTTTGAAATAACTCACCTTATTTCAAAACAAGGTGAGCATCTACATAGCAAGCCCATTATTTCAAAATTATTTTGAAATAATAACCACCGCTTGTCATGAGGACTAGCGCCTATTTCGATATTGTTATTTTGTAATAGGATTAGTGTGGATGCTCCACTGCTGCTATTTTGAAATAAACTACTCCCCAGAGTCATTCAAAGTAATTACTTCCCCATGCTTCCTGGTGCTCTAAGTCGAGGTAGCGTATCCACATGAAAGGAGCCTACCTCGGACTAATTTTGAGGCTTCCCTGTACTGTGGACTCTCTATTTCGAAATAGTTATTTTGGGAGTTATTATTTCGAAATAAGTTATTTTGAAATAATTTCCTAGTCTAGACATAACCCTCGAGATAATTTGGTGGGGGAAGTGAGAAGATTTGGGAATGACCTGCATGCATGGAAAAAGTATTAATAATTAAGAATGGCAACCAGGTTACAGTTCTGAGAATAGGGAGAACAATGGCGGTAGAGACGAAATATAGCAGAAAGGGTGTGATATGTTCAGACTTGACAGTATTATGTTTAAATTGAGGGAAGACGTATCCAGAAGATGCAAGAGGCAGGGTGAAATAGAGGAATGAGCCAGGAGTGAGTAAGTAAATGTATTCATTAGCATTGAGATATTATTTGAAGCCATGCAAATGGATGAGAACAAAGAAAGAAATGTAAAAAAAAGTGGGGGATGAGGAATCTACACAGAAGTGGAAATGAAGGAGAGACACTTGTGCCAAAAGAGATGCTATAGTGCCAGAAGGGGAACCCAGTAAGGACAAGCAAAGTGGGCAGATTGAGAGACAATGTCAAAAGCAGAGACATCCAAGAGGATGAAGCTGGGGATGGTGCTGGCCTTCAGATTTGACCAGGAAGAGCCTGGTGGGCACCTTGGAGAGAGCAATTTTGGTGGAATGAAGTAGTTGCAAGCTAGCCTAGTGAGGATCTGGGCTGGAGCTGGAAAAGTAACTCATTTATTTTCATGTAACCCTTCTGCCAGGTAGCGCCATCTGCAGCCAGGCCAAGTTCAATATCTAGGGGTTCCTCTCCTTCCAGCCAACATAGGACTGGCTCAAACCCCAACCCGGTAACCTGGGAAATTCACATGACACTCCTGGGCACCTCTGAGAGGTAATGCTTCCCCACTTGCAAGCACAGAGTCTGAGTACAGAAAAGAAACCTTTAATAAAAGGGGAGGGAAGTAGTGTGGCATTAATTTGGGAAAACACCACAGAGTTCATAACCAAAGCCATGAGTAAATGTCTCAGCTCAAGTAGGCGGGGCAACGTCCTTTTCTTCTTAAGCCCAGCAATGTAAATGTCCAACCCTTCTCTGCATCCCACTCACAGTTGCTGCCCTTGGTCAGGGCAGACCCAGAGTTCAGAGGTGCATCTGCAGAATTCACCTCCCATCCTGAGTGGGTGGGGAGAGGTAGGAGGCATCTTACTCACTCCGCAGGTCACTTGCCATCCACCTGCTCTCTGCTCTCTGGTGCTGCTCTGCTGGCCATTCGTTGCCCCTTATTGCTGCTGCTCTACTGGCTGCTCATCATGCTGCTTGTCGCATCTTCTGTTAGCTTGTGGTGGATTTAGCTTCGGGACAATCCTAGTGATTTCAACTCTTAGCCCAAAGCACAGTCCAGCCACAAGAGATTCCAGCATCCACTGGAGTAAATTTAAATTCTAAAAGAGACTCTGTATGGAGCTTTTCTTTAGCTCTAGCATTGAAACAGTGGGGAGAAACAGGTCGAACCAGTCTTACAGCTCATGTCTAGAGGGCATGCAGCCTGCTGACTCAGGGTGCATCTACACTGCACTCATAGCTTGAAATAAGCTATGCAATTTGAGCTACACAAATTGTGTAGCTTATTTCAAAATTTGGTGCTGTCTATACAGCACTTATTTAAAAATAAATCGCTATTCCAAAACATCCCTTACTCCTCGTGGAATGAGATTTACAGGGATATGGAATAGCAAGCCCATTATGTTTTGAAATAATGGGTACGCACAAAACACACAGAATAGCTAATTTGGGATACCTTTGGTATCCCAAAATAGCGCTGTAGTGTAGATGTAGCTCTGGAAGAGAAGCCTTTGTCCATCCAAGCTGATTTACCACTGACCTCCTTTTGAGCTGAATTAAACAGAGTCTGCCTTTTCTGCATTCCCACAATAATTGTAAGCACTGGTGATCATCTCTCACAATTCCTGCATTTAGTGTTAACACAATTTGTGACCACACAACAGCCAAATTGGTTACAATGGGCAAAACACCATTGTAACAGTTGAATATCTAGCAGGCCTAAGCAAACTGAATAAATTGTATTTACATGTGCATGCCCAAAATCTCATTCTTTAAACTGAGTTAAGCACAGACTTTCTTCTTTTGAATTCTCCCAATAAATACTAATTGCAATGTCTGTAATAACACAATTTGTGACCCAAGATCAGCCAAGATGATTACAATGAGCAAAACACCATTGTAACAGATGACTGTCACACATCTAAGTGAAGTGGGGCAAACTGTATTTACATAGACACACCCAGGATTTCTTTCCCATTCCAGCTGGCTATAGTGGAAGCATTGATTCAGATCCTGCTTACATTCACATATGTTTTTCTTTGTGCCTTAGTACTAGTAGAATAATTTTGGAAATAACAGCATGGGAATCATCTCCTTCAGTTTTGACACCAAGGTGAAATGTGGACCCTGATTAAGTCAAAGGGGGTAATGTTCCAAGTATCTGAAAGTGTCTGTGAAGCTTTCCATTCAGCTACTACACCCTGGCATAAGCACCAAGGTTATTCTTGCTGTCCCCATATTTGATCATGCACCACAAAGCATAAGGAACTTTTAGCCTTACTTCAATGATAGTAGGATTAGGCCCTGTATGGTACTCAGAGCCACACATCACAGTTGGAGTTACAGCAAGCAGTTCTCTGTCCTACTCTTCTCCTCTTTGCATTACATTTAATTCACTGTCCTTGATGTTTAGTAATCTACAGTAGAATTCAATGTAGCTTCTGAAGTTCTTTTCAGTGTTCTTAGCTTACACATGGTCTTTCAATATCTTCTCAGCTTCATAAGGTTAGATTAGTTTGAACTTTGTGCAGCTAAAGTTTTCATGTTCATGCTGGAGCATGAACGATGCATATCCTACACTGGACTCCTATTGGTCACCTTAGCCTTCATTGGTAATCTGTCCTGACTATTAAATATTAATTACTAGAAGACTTAGGGTAGCCCAGGCCTGGGGGTGAGAAGGGGCAGGGGCCAGGCAGGCCTCCTACCAGTTTCTCCCTGGGGCTAGCCCAAGTGGGTGGAACTGTGCAACCAGCCTAAGGCAAGGGGGCACTGTGCAGGTTGCCTGCCGGCCTCTCCCTGAAGCCAGACAGAAGTGGAGGGGGACACGCTTCTGCATGGGGCCACCCTGGGGCAGAGGAGGCTGAGCAGGCCGCTCACTGGTGGCACAATGAGCGGCTGCTCCCCAGGGCTTGTCAGGAGTGGCAGGGACCATGCTGCTGGCCAGCAGCTGCTCCCCAAGGCTGGGATGCTTGCTGCCTCCTGTGGTCATTTATGTCCCCACTATCTCACCCTTCCCTTTCCGTTTGATGTGAAAACAATCACATTCCATGCACAACCCCTTGTCCTGGCACAACCAAATCCTAATCTTGCTTTAGGTTATGATAAGAAGAAGCTGTGTACCAAATTTGGTGGTCCTAGTTCTTACCATTTAGGAAGAGTTCTTGAACAAACAGACTCACAGATGGATGGACAGATATAGACAGACAGATGCTCAAACTCTCTAAAGCAGTGCTTTTTTTGTGATGGTACATACAGGTACGGTGTACTGTCACCGATTTTTGGGAGCACTTGCTGCTTTTCTCCAGCACAGCCCCTAGCTGGCCCTGGGAGCACTCGTGCCATACTAGATGGAAGCCTGCTCAGGACACATGGTAATTAAAGGGGCCGTTTGGGACGTGTGGCAATTAAAGGGGCTGTGACCGCTTTTTTTTTTTTTTTTTTTGCGCGACAAATTTTTCCCTGGTGTTTTTTTGGTTTTTTGTTTGACAAAACCATTGGAACCCTAGTACTAGCACTTTTTTTTTTTAAGCACAAAAAAAGCACTGCTCTAAAATATACAGTAGATTATCAATACTAATATTATGGTAGTGCCTAGGAGACCCAGGCATGGACCAGAATTCCATTGTGCTAGGCACTGTGCAGATATGTAACAGACCATTTCACATCCTTTTTATAGGATTACACTTTGTGCCTGCATTTTTATACAAAATTCAACAGTGAATACAAATCTGAATATTAACTACCTGGTTGAGAGCCAATCAGGCATCTAAAAGCGGGATTATTCAGATTTCTATGAACCATTTATTTTGCGAGCATAAAAATGAGGCAGCAAACAGTACTTGCAACCAGGGAGGCCCACATCATAGTTCTGCTAAAAGCATACCCTTTACTATGCTATTTTGCCCTCCTATGTTGTACCTCCCAGTTAATTATTCCCTTATTCTCTACTGTTAGTCTATTTGCTGTTCCAGTAGAACCGTAATGCTGTACTAATTAGGTGTTATTGTCAGGAATGTGTTCACAGTCATATCTTACCTTGTTTTTATACTGAAAGGCAAGTCCTATATCTGTAACTTGAGTAGGCGCAATTACTTGACTTGCACTTGAAGGAGAAACTTCAGGGGCAACTTCAACAGTCAGGGGAGGTAAGGTTATCAATCCCTGCTGTTTGACAGAGGATGGAAAACAATCATATTTAAGATATATTTCAGTACATCACACAAAGTATTGAACTAATCTGACAGCAATTTATACTGCTTTGATTTTAATTAAGAAAAACAGGTTGAGGTTTTTTTTTTCCATTACACCACTTGTGAGAAAAAAACCCCCACCTTTGCACTGGGTTAAACAAATAAAGAATATACAGTGGCCACATTTTTTGGACCTAAGCTTAGGTGCAAATCTACATTTAGATTTAGACATCCCCATGAGAATCCCCATTGCCAGATGTTGATTGCCCCCACGTCATGGACTTCAAAATTCTTGTTTTCATGTTCAAGGTCCTTCACCATTTCACCTCAGCCTACAATATCAATCTTTTGCTTAACACTTTTCCTGCCCTTTATTCTTCTAGCAATGCCAACCACTACACCTTCCACTCCCATTACCTTCTTCCACTCCAGACTGTAACTTTTAAGACTCTGCCTCCTATTCATTGAATGCTCTCACAAAATCTGCTAGCCAAGCCACTAACAGCTTCTAATGAATATCCATTCAAAAAGCCCACCTCTTTCAGGTGGCTGTAAGTAGTGCACCAATTTATCATTAACAACAATAGTAACTTGAATGGAAACAAAATGTGCACACTCAGGAAAAGTCATCATGTTGTCTAATTGTCATCCTTCTTATTTTCACTCCTTTGGTTTATTACTCCCAAATGTTTTACCTAGTTTGAAGTGAGAGTGTAATTTCTTTGGGGCAGAGACAATGCTTCTGTATTTATTCTCTAAAGCGCTTGACACATTTTTAATAACAATGTTACAAAATTTAGTTTTTTGTATTATTATTCCCTTTATAATTTGCCTTGGCAAAAAATTTCACTCCTTACAGTACAATCCTTCCATTACATACCTGTTATGTCACTTTTATTGACTTTTCAATGGGAGTTGTGTGCAGAGCTTCTGCAGGACTGGGCTTGGAGGAATCAGTTCTGCACACACTTACACAAGTAGTCCAACTGATTTTAATGAGACTGTCCTTGTAAGTATCACTTGCAGGAATAGATTATTGCAGAATCAGGCCCTAAATTCATGAATCCAGAGTTTCAAGTTAGCAATTGGCTTGTGAAACAGAAAGGAACATATAGCAAAATGTACTACTCCATTCTTTGATTCACAAGTACTGTCAGCCACTAAAGGAGGAGTCAAAAAGAGCTACCTGGAAATTGTTGTTGCAGAATAATTGTTGAAATCCCAGGAGAAAGCTGAGGTTGACCAGGCTTTAGTTTTGGTTTTTCTTGATCATCAAGTGAAATCAATTCCTAAAAAATATTTTAAAATTTATCACTTGAAGATGTGATTTTAATGCAGTTTGCTGAGATGTGAGGGGAACTGTTGTCTGGAAAAACAGTTGCTACTCTTACATACCTATTATAATGTTAACAGCAAACAAAATATTATTAATTAAAATATGAAATAACGGTGGCATACCATGCAGTTATCTGAAGTGGTTACTCATGTGGGGTCTAGTTCCACAAAGGCTTTTCCACGCATGAGCAGTCCTATCTCTCACTTTAGAGTAGTTATAGAATATATTTCATTGCAGTTTAGTGTGCAATTTTTTATTTTATAAATATACCTCTCTCACAAATATAGAAGACTCTCTAACATCTGTAGGCCTTTAGCTGATGGAGAGCTTATCACAAAGGTCACGTTTTTATTTTCACAAACTACAGATACTTTCATCGTAATGGAGGAGTGAAATTGTTAGTAATGGAAGCGTAGCAATTGTTATCCCTAACAAATCAAAGTAGAAAGTATAATACACTGCCCATTGCAATATGTCAATGTACTTCATGGGGGGCTGTTTTACATTTCTTAATTAGGCAAAATTCTCAGTGGACTAAAAGGAGTATTGCCTGAACAATAATTAAACAAATACTAAATAAATTCTTTATTTGTGTGACATCTAATTATTTTACATTAGAAAGCATTTTGGTGACTTTTGTAGCTAAGGACTAAAAATTCTTACATTTATATAGCTTAATATGGAGGAAATTAGTAAACTATACTGATTTATAGATTCACAGAGTATAAGCCCAAAAGTGACCATTAGATCATATCATCTGCCCTCCTGTATAACAAGGACCATTACCTTTCACCCACTTATGCCTCTATTTAGCTCAATTACTTGTGTTTGACTAAAGCTTATCTTCCAAAAAATTACCCTGTCTCGATCTGAAGACATGAGGAGATAAAGAATCCACCACTCCCTGTGGTAATTTGTTCCAACAGTTAATAATCCTCACTGTTAAAAAAATGTGCCTTTTTTTCTCATTCAAATTTGTCTGGGTTCAGCTTCCAGCTGTTAGTTCTCATTATGCCTTTCTCTGCTAGCTTAGGTAGTCTTTTAGTATCCTATACAGTACTTTCTTCCCTTGGAGATACATATACACTGTAATCAAAATCACCATTCAATATTTTCTTTAATAAGACAGACTAAGCTCTTTAAGTCTCACTGTTGTACATATTTTTTAGCTGTCAAATAATTTTTAGCTTTTTTGCATTGTCTTCAAATTTTCAATATCCTCTTAAAATGCTGATACCAGAATTGTATACACTATTCCAGTAGCAATCTCATGAATGTTGTACACAGAGGCAAAGTCCCCTCTTACTCCTACTCACTTGCTGTTGATATATACAAGGACTGCATTAATCCTTTTTGCCATAAAATCACATTAGGAGTTCATGTAAAATTATTTGTTCATTATGACCACTTAATTCTGTTCAGAGTCACTGCTTTTCATGTTACAGTCCTCCATTCTGTAGGTATGGCAACCTGTATGACTTCCCTATTTAACCTCATCAACATTTTTGTTAGTGGAACTCTTGAGGTCTCAATTTAAGGAAGCATCCTCATTCAGGATAGGACTTAACGACATGCTTAAAGCCCATTGAAGTCAAAGGGAATTGGGTGTGTGCCTGAAGTTAAGCATGTTTTAGTACTGTGACAAAGTCAAGCCTCAGTGCTGCTGCAGAGTGGGGAAAAGGAAGCCCCAAAAGGGTAAAAGGCCTGCTAATTAGAGATGGAGGGCTGCAGGGCAATTAGAAGCAGTTGGCAGGGAGCTGTCCTAGGCAGATTGGGGCCAGCTGACTCCACTTCAGGCCTGCTGGAGGCCTTTAAAAGCCTCCCAGGTTCACAGGTGGAGGAGAGAGTGAGAGAACAGACAGAAAGCAAGGGTTTGAGACAAAGTATTACAGGTTGGTGCTCTCTGGTCTGGCACCCTAAGCTGTCCTGAACTAGGGGGCTGTGTCTACATTGGCGTGATCTTGCGCAAGTACACTGACATTTTAATGTATGAAATCAGGGCTTCTTGCCCAAGAACTCTGACACTCCCGCTCAGGAAGAAGCCCTTTTGTGCAACTGTTCTTGTGCAAGAGGCCAGTATAGACAGGCAGCCAAGAGATTTTGCGCAAGAGCCATCCAAACGGAAAAAAGCCCTAGTAGCCGCTTGGACGCTCCATACCCGCGGGCACCGCTCCGGACTTCCTGGTAACCCGAGCCCCCTTAAAGGCACACGCAGCCTGCAGAGGCCACGGGGCAGAAGCACCTCTGCCAACGAGCTCTGCTGCACAGCTCTGCTCTCAGCCACCAGACCACCCAGGATGGCCACTCCAGTGGGGGGAGCAGCAACCTGCATCCCCAGCGCAGGAGGCCCCAAGGGGCACAAAGCGGTGCGCCCCTTCCTGGTCCCCAGGGGAGATCGAGGCCTTCCTGGACCTCTGGGCCAAGGAAGAGGCCCTCCACGACCCACGGTCCCGTCGGAGGAATGCGGACATCTTCCGCCACATGGCCCAGGTGCTCTCTGACCAGGGCCATCCAGCCCGGACCCTTGAACAGGTCCGGGCTAAAGTCAAGGAGCTGCGCCTGGGCCATGTCCAGGCCAGTGTGGGTCAGGGGGCAGGAGCTGACAGCTGCCCCCATTATTAGCGGCTCCACGGCATCCTGGGAGAGGTGGCACCCCAGGGACCCTCAGTGCCAGTTGACACCAGCAGGCGCCCCCCCCCCCGTCACCAGGCCCAGCGAGGCAGGGGATGAGGCAGAGCTACCCACTGGGTCGGAGGACGACAAGAAGGACCAGGGGAGCAGTGTCACCCTCCATCTTGAAGTCCTGTAAGGCAGTCTGGACATCTCCCTGTGTGTCATCGGAGGCCGGGGAAGGATCCACTGGTGAGTGCTACACTTTGCTCTCACAAGGGTGGGGGGAGCCAGGCGCCCGGGGGGGGGGGAGGGGAGGGAGCGTCATTCAGGCAGCGTGAGCTGCACGCTGTGTACCATACCAGTATGCAGCACGTGCAACCACGTGCAGCCTGGTGACCGAGCGGCATGTGGCCGCGGCAGGCAGCTCCAGGGCACGCCTGGGACCGTGCTGCTCACACACATCCAGACCAGGGGGGAAGGGTGGATGCCGGCTGGAACCAGCCAGAGCCCACACCTCCCAAAGGCTGCAGCACACAGACAGCACACTGTTCATGCCTGGCTGTGTGACACAGCCAGCTGCTCCTGGAAAAACTGGTGAGCCCCTCGCCTGCTTCCGGTGCCTTGGCTGGCCCCCCGAGGGAAGTCCCCATTGTGACCACACATGTCCCTGGGCTACGTGTGTGAGGGCTAGTGGGAGGGGGAGGGGGGGAAGCGCGTGGGCCGGCCCTAGGGCCACCTGAGTTTCACTGCAAGGATGGTACACGCCCCAGTCACCCCTGGGTCCGTCCAGGAGACATCCACGTGATGGGGATCTGAGAGCCCAGACCATGTCTGCCATATGTGCTCCTAGGCACTGTGTGGGGATTCATCTTGTTCCCTGTCAAACACCATTGATTAGCCCAAAGCCTCACAGCCTCCCCACGCAGGGAGTTCCACAGGTTAACACAAGGCATGCGCTCCCCCCCCCAAGGGGCCAGGACACAGATCGGTGGTTACAATACATGGAGAAGCACCCTATTCCGGGGGGCGGTCCTGTATGCAAACATACAACACGGGGGGGGGGGGGAGAGGGAGACGAGTGGGCCCAAGCCACAATACTGTGGTGTCACCTGGGCTCAGGGGCGGAGGGCATGGGGTGTGGGGACGGTGGCCGGGCTGCCTGATTGACCCATCCTTTCCTCTGTTCCCTGCAGTGGGACCAAGCAGGAGTGGGGGATCCTCCAGCCCTGTGGCAGCGGCAGCACTCCCAACCGCCCAGGCACCAAGCCAGCGGGTCCGGCAGCGGGACCAACTCCTCTGGCGGCACCTACAGGCTATCAAGAGGATTGAGGCGGCCATCACACGCCAGGTGAATGCAGACCTGAAGTGGCGCCAGCAGGCCTAGGGCTGCTTCCACGCTCAGTACGAGTGCATCGGCGATGCCATTACCGCCCTCACTGCACACATCGGGCATGCTGTGCACTATGGGATGGCATTGCCCCCTGCACCCACCATCCCTCCCATGCCACTGCCTGTGCCCCCTCCTGCTGCCCCTCCTGCTCCCACCATGCCCCCTCCTGATGCACCCCATCCTGCCCACCTCCCTGTGCTGCCTGCCCCAATGCGGCCTGAACCACATGTAGTGGTCCCCCCCCCGCGCAGAGGCACGCGCAGGGGCCACCCCTCCCAGCAGTAGCTCCCTCCTCCCCCGCCCAGTTCAGAGGCCCCCTCCTCCCACCTTATGTCCCCATTGTAAATAAAAAGTTCAAGATGTTTAAAAACAACAACAAAAAAAAAAACAAATCAAAAACTGTGTTTATTGGGAGCTGAGGGGAGGGGAGGAGGGAAGGGTTTGGGGATGGGAGGGAGATGTAAAGGGAGACAGGCCCCACAGTAGGGTCGCCTCTGGGAGAACATCTCTGTCAGGGCCTCCCGTAGGCGCACCCCATCATAGTGCGCCTGGTGGATGGCAGCTGCGTGGGGCTGTTTGAAGGCCTGGCCCTCGCCTGCCATCCATCCCGGGAGGAAGGCTTCCCCCTTCCGCTCTACGATGTTGTGGAGCACGCACCCACTACCTGGGGGACATTCCGCTCACCCATCTCAAGACATGTGAGCAAACAGCGAAACTGGGCTTTCAGACAGCCGAAGGCGCACTCCACCTGGTTGTGGGCCCAGCTGAGGCGGTCGTTGAACTGTGCCCGGTCGTGGTCTGTCCGCCCCTTGTAGGGCCGCATCAACCAGGGCAGCAGGGGGTAGGTATAGGCACGTCCCCAACAGTAAATTCCCGCTGGGGGAAGAAAGTGCCCGCCTCCAGCCTGCCAAACAGGCCGGAGTTTTGGAGAATGCGGGCGTCGTGTGCCCTGCCGGACCAGCCCGCATAAATGTCCATGAAGCGGCCACAGTGGTCCACAAGGGCTTGGAGCACGATGGAGAAGTACCCCTTGCGGTTTATGAAATGGGCTGCTTGATGCTCCGGGGCACGGATGGGGATGTGGGTTGCATCCAGGGCTCCCCCACAGTTGAGGAACCCCAGGGCAGCAAAACCGGCCACCATAGCCTCCACGTCCCGCAGGCAGATGACTCACTGGAGCAGGACGTCGTTGATGGCATAGATGACCTGCAGAAGGGTGCATAGAAACACGGAGGAAAATGCATCACATAAGGCAGGGTGAGTGTGTGCTCCCTTGGGGGGTTCCCCCCCCGTGATGCCCTCTGTCCTCACACACACACACACACACACACACACACACACACACAGGGCCCCCTGCCAACCCCCTCCAGCAGGCCTGTGCAAGGGAGGGATGGCCCAAACCCCTGGGTGACAGGGCATTCCCCATCGCCCCAGCCTGGAGTCTTGCCTGCCCCTGGGCATGGAGTGCAGTACCCTCCCCCCCAGGACTTACCTGCATGATGACGGTACCGACGGTGGATCTGCCCACCCCGAACTGGTGTGCCACCGATCGGTAGCTATCCGGGATGGCCAGCTTCCATATGGCGATGGCAACCCTCTTGTCCACGGGGATGGGTGCCCGCAGCCGGGTGGTGCTTCTCTGGAGTGCAGGGGTGAGCCAGGCACATAGCTCCAGGAACATCTGCTTTTGCATCCGAAAGTTCCGGAGCCATTGCTGGTCATCCCATGGCCCCAGGACAAGCCGGTCCCACCACTCGGTACTGGTGTTCAGTCTCCACAAGGGCCTCTCCACAGTGGGGTGGGGATGCCACAGGGACGCCATGGCCTCCATGGTGAGGGAGTCCAGAGCGACCTGCGCCTCGAGGTCCTGGACGACGAGTGCAGCAACATGGAGCAGCAGCTGCAGGCACTCCAAAATGGCCGGAAGGGGCCAGAGCAGGCACAGGGCCACCCCTGGCTCCATGGCACAACCAAAGAGCTGAGGTTTAAAAAAATCAGCAAATGGCACTAAGGCACAAGCTGTGGTGTCCAAGAAGGCAGAGGGCAACCACAACTAGGACTGCTATGGCTGTCAGTCCCTGCAAGAGGTACTAAAGCTCACAGCAGGAGAGAAACGGCTGTCCAGGGAGATCCCTTTAAGCACGTGTCTCAAAGGAGCTCCAGCCTCTGCCCCCGGAAAGGGCTCGTGCCCTTTTGCCCTCTCCAAAATGGTTCTGGGCTCCTGCTTTTGCGCAAGAGCATCCCGACCAATATAGACGCTCTTTTGCGCAACTACTTTAACGCAAGAACTCTTGCGCTAAAGAGTTTTTGTGCACGATCGCGCAAATGTAGACGTAGCTGGGGAGGTCAGTGCTCCCCTGATGGCTGCCATGCTCCTGGGCTCCTAGCTGTGGGGTTCCCTGCCTTGCTACTGTCCCCCTAATACTGGCCTGGCACAGCTTCCCAGCCTGCTGCCTGCACACTGCCCCAGGGTCTCTTGGGCTATGTCTACACTCGTGGCTTCTTGCCTGAGAAGTATGAAAATGAGGCTAAACGTGGAATTTGCATCCCTAATGAGCCCCCATTTTTGCAGAAGAGGCTCTTGCGCCAGAAGGAGCTGTCTACATTCCCCTTCTTGCGCAAGAAAACCCCTCTTGTGCAATGCCGTTATTTCTGAAAATAATCAGCGTAGCGGCATTGCGCAAGAGAGTTTGTGTTGTGCAAGAAGGGGCAGTGTAGGTAGCTCCTTCTGGCACAAGAGCCTCTTCTGCAAAAATGGGGGCTTATTAAATATGCAAATGAGGCTCAGCGATATTCCATGCTTAGCCTCATTTGCATATTTCTCACGCAAGGAGCTGTGAGTGTAGACATCGCTTTGGGGTTCCTGGTGGGGACTACTTGGCCACTGTCAGCCCCATTGCTGTGGGGGTGTTCCCTGGGTTCCGAGCTGGGGCCACCTGGCTACTGCTGGCACTGCTGCTGCCAGGGGTTTCCCAGATAGGGTGCCCAGACACATCACCCTGCTGCTGGCCCTGCTTCATCTGCGGGGGGGGGGTTCCCAGCAGAGGTTACCCAGTCACCCCAGCCTTACCGCCACTGTGGGTTTGTGGGGATGCCTAGCTGCGGCCACTGACTGCTGACAGCTCAACTGCAACTGGGGGTTCCCCAACTAGGGCAGGAGCTCCCCAGCTGCTGCCTGTCCTAGCCAGGGCTCCCCAGACCCTGTGTTGCTCTTGCTTCTTGGGCTCTTTGGTCCAGCAACATCTGTGGCCTTGCTGGACCATGGATGTTGTCAGACCAGAGAGTCCTGGATGTGGGAGGTTCAACCTGTTAACAGTTATGGAGCTAACAAGGCATCCCAGAAGGAGTGTCTGGGCTCCCTACTCCAGAACTAGCTGCAAGCCCCAAACCTTGACAAAGCAGGAGGGCAACTGGGCCAAACTCTGGCCAGGGAAAGAGGGAACCTTGCCACAATATGTTGCTGAATACAGGGGAGCTACGTCTACACTGGCACATTCTCACGCAAAAACTCTTTTGCGGAAGAGTTCTTCTGCAAACACTCTTCCAGAAGAGAGCGTCTACACTAACATGTGCTTTTGCGCAAGAACATCCATGCCAGTGTAGACGCTTTCTTGTGCAAGAAAGCTCTGATGGCCATTTTAACCATAGGGCTTTCTTGCGCAAGAAATTCATGTTGCCTGTCTACACTGGCCTCTTGCGCAAGAACAGTTGCGCAAAAGGGCTTATTCCTGAGCGGGAGCGTCAGAGTTCTGGTGCAAGAAGTCCTGATTTTATACATTAGAACAGTGGTCTCCAACCTTTTTACACCCAAGATCACTTTTTAAATGACAGAACAAGCCAAGATCTACCGCCCTGCCCCTTCCTTGAAGCCCCGCCCTCTCTGTTCTCCTCCTCTCCATCACTTGCTATCCCCAACCCTTACACTGCTGCTTTTTCCCCCCCAATTCTTCTGTAGGAAGAAGTTTTTCCAACATTTGGCCTGTCTAGACTTGACCAAATGTCAGAAAAACCCTTTCTTTTGGAAGCCCCCTTACTCCTTGTGGAAAGAGGAATATAGGGGTGACCGAAAGATCATGTTTGCTCTTCCACTAAAAGAAGTGGAAGAACAAATGCATCCCTGGATGCAGAAGAGTTTTTCTGGGGTATCTCCGGAATCCTGAAAAACTCCTGGGCTGCGTCTAGATTGGCATGATTTTCCGGAAATGCTTTTAACGGAAAAGTTTTCTGTTAAAAGCATTTTCGGAACAGAGCGTCTAGATTGGCACAGATGCTTTTCCGCAAAAGCACTTTTTGCGGAAAAGCGTCCATGCTAATCTAGACACGCTTTTCCACAAAAAAGCCCCGATCGCCATTTTCGCCATCGGGGCTTTTTTGCGGAAAACAAATCCGAGCTGTCTACACTGGCCCTTTTGTGCAAAAGCTTTGCGCAAAAGGGACTTTTGCCTGAACGGGAGCAGAATAGTATTTCCGCAAGAAGCACTGATTTCTTACAGTAGGAAGTCAGTGCTTTTGCAGAAATTCAAGCAGCCAGTGTAGACAGCTGGCAAGTTTTTCCAGAAAAGCGGCTGATTTTCCGGAAAAACTGGCCAGTCTAGACATAGCCCTGCAGTCTAGCCGTACCCTCGCTGGGCTGAGACAGGATGTGTAGGCTCCGGGGTGGGAATGAGGGATTTGGGTGTGGGAAGGGGTGAGAGGTGCAAGCTCTGGATGCAGGAGGAAGTGGATAAGGGAACGCTGGCTTGGGGAGGGAGTTCCAGGCCGGGCAGTGTTGGGGTCAGATGTAGGGTTAGGGTACTAAGTAAGCCACAGACTTCTGGATGCGAGGTTTCAGGAATTTGGGTTGGGGTATGAGAGGGGCTCAGGGCAGGGGGTTCCAGTGTATGATAGGCTGAGATCTAGGGTCTGGGGGAAGAGGGGAGTGCAGGAGTGTCATGATGCTGTGGCCAGATGGGGGCTTGGCCCCAATTGGGGGTTTGTTGGCCAGGCTTCATTTTCAAATAAAATACTATGTCAAACACAAAAAGTTTCTGCATTGTCTTTATTCCTGAGAAGGGCAGGGAACCTGTTTGGACAGGTTTCTGCGGCTGGGGACAGGAGAGGGGACAGGTGCCGGGAGGGCAGGGGACATGGTGCCAGTGGGGACAGGTTTCTAAGGCTGGGGAGTGGGAAAGAGGGAATAGGGGGCTGGAGAGGGGAGGGTGGGAGTGGGGGCAGGGAGTCCCCTGCTATCGCCTCCTCCCAGGATTCTGCCCCCTCCCCCCGCCCCGAGGGAAGTCGGCACGTGCCTCCCACAGCTCAGCCAAAGCCCCGTGGGCACCTGCCCCGCGGCCAAACCCCCTCTCCCACGGCAGGGCCAAACCCCCCTCCCGCAGTGGGGCCAAACCCCCTCTCCCATGGCATGGCCAACCTGCGGCAGGGCCAAACCCCTTTTCCCGTGGCGGGACCAAACCCCCTCTCCCGCGGCACGGTCAACCCGTGGCGGGGCCAAACCCCCGCGTGCGCCTGCCCTGGGGCCAAACCCCCTCTCCCGCGGCGTGGCCAACCCGCCTCCGCGCCCCCCCCCCCCCCGCAGCATGGCCAACCCCCGCGGGCGCCTGCCCCGGGCCAAATCCCCCTCCCGTGGTGGGGCCAACCCCCACGGGTGCCTGCCTCAGGCCAAACCCCGCGGCCGACCCCCGCTCTGCGGTGCAGGGAAATCCCTGCGCTCGACTCACCCCTCCGGCGCCGGAGGTGCAGGGAAGCTGCCGCACTCCTCCTCCAGGGCTGATGCCCCCTCCCCCAGCACGCAACAGAGCTGTGGGAAGGGAGCAGCCCACGCACTTCTAGAACCCCTGGAAGTGACGTGGACTTCAGACAGGACTTCCGTCCACCCCGCGGGAAGCTGGCACTACACTAGAGATAGGTAGTGGGGCTTCTCGGGGGTGGGGGGAAAATGGAGGGTGGGGGTGCCCGAACCCCTCGTGATCAACTGGTCGAGGTGTCGCAATCGACCAGTCGATCGCGATTGACGGGTTGGTGACCACGGCATTAGAATGTCAGTTTACTTGCGCAAGAACACGCGACCAGCGTAGACAGGCAGCAAGTTTTTGCACAAGAGCGGCCGCTTTTGCACAAGATCACGCCAGTGTAGACACAGCCATGGAGCGATGAATCAGAGCCCTAACCTTTAGGAACATCCAATGAATCTCAGTGCTAGCCCTAACCAATTATGACTGATACTTTTTCATTGTCATTGGTGAATTTCAGTGGAAAATTAAACAGTGTGGCTGTGTCTACACTTGCGCGATCTTGCGCCAGAGCTATGCAAATGAGGCTCAGTGTGGAATATCGCCGAGCCTCATTTGCATAACTAATCAGCCGCCATTTTTGCGGAAGAGGCTGTCTACGCTGCCCCGTCTTGCGCAAGAAAAACCCTCTTACGCTGATTATTTTCAGGCATAACGGCTTTGCGCAACGGCTTTGCGCAAGAGGGTTTTTCTTGCGCAAGACGGGGCAGCATAGACAGCTCCGACTTGCGCAAGAGCCTCTTCCGCAAAAATGGCAGCTCATTAGTTATGCAAATGAGGCTCGGCGATATTCCACGCTGAGCCTCATTTGCATAGCTCTGGCACAAGATCGCGCCAGTATAGACACAGCCTTTGGCTATATCTACACTACAATGTTATTCTGAAATAAGTTATTTTGGAATAATAACTCCTGAAATAACTATTTCAAAATAGCGTGTCTGTAACCCTTCTGCCAGGCTGAGTTAATAGCAGCAAGGGCCGGGTTCAGTACCTAGGGGTCCCCTCCCAACAACGTAATGCAACACTGGCTCGAGCCCCCACACAGTGACCTGGGAAATCTTAAACGCACCCCTGGGTGCCTCAAAGAGGCAATTCTTCCCCTCTCACAAGCACAGAGCCTCGATATAGCAGCAAACCTTTAATAACATGAGGTAACTGACATCAGCATTAAATTGGGAAAACACCACAACTAGGATTCATAGACCAAACCATGAGCAAAGACCCACCCCCAGCCAAGAATCACCCAAAGTCTGACACCCCAAAAGTCTCTGTCCCAGGTCAGTGCTGCCCCAGGGTTCAAAAGTTTACCTGCAGGGTTTTTACCTCCTAACCTGGGTGGAACGGAGGGAGCAGGGTGTTGATACACCTTACGTGGTCCGCCAATGGCCCCACCTCTCCGTAGGGTTCTGCTGCCGCCTTTAACGCGAGTCACTCTGCCACACTCCACCTGCTGTCCTGCGAGCTGCTCCAGCTGTCCTGCGAACTGCCCTGCTCCATCAGCTGTCTCGTTCCACTCCACCACCCGGCCGCTGGTTGTTCCCGCAGCTGCTCCGCTGGCTGCCTGCCGGTTGTTCCCACCAGCCACTCTGCAGGCCACCTGCCGCCGCTCCTACCAGCCACCTGCCGGTTGTTCCCATAGCTACTCTGCTGGCCGCCTGCTGGTTGTTCCCACCAGCTGCTCTGCTGGGTCATTCCCGCAAACTGCTCTGCGAGCTGTCCCACAAACTGCTCTGCTAGCAGTTCAGCAATATAGCTTCAGGCTCCCCACAGCACTCAGTGATTTCAGCTCATAGTAGAGGAGCCTCAGTGCTAGTGCACCATTGGCCCAAAGTGAAGTCAGCTCAGCAGTCTGTAACTAGACTCCTAATGGAATCCAAATGAGCTCTGATATTCCACAGTGAAGAGAGAAGGGGGTGCAGTTGGTGTTTCAGGCCCTCACACAGGAGCCCCACCACCAGGTACAAATACCTGTCCCCAGCCTCTCACTTCACTGGGTTTGGAACCCATGCCCCATGTCTAGCGAGTGCTATTTAGTTGATGGCGAAAACCTCTGACATAAAACAGTTCCACTGTCCTTGATTCACATAATCAGGGTAACAACACTATCTCCCCTGCCTCAATAACAGAGAGACTGGGGATCCCACAGAGGTCAAAGTGACCATTTGGGCTGCTGTGAGCTCATACTAGGCGGGGTGGGTGTGCTATGCAAACAAGATCAGCCCCTGAGGTCTTTTTGCACCACTCGCCACAATTCACTACCAGATGTCAGGGTAGAGCTTATCCTGACCCTGCTTACATGTCCATACAACAAATCCCCATCAAAATAGCGCAGATCTATATCAAAACAGTGCGTCCACACTCACTGGAGCTTCAATTGCATTAAAGCCCCTGATGCATCTCAGGCAGGGCATCAGGACAGCAGTCACTTCGTGGAGCTGCTGTCTGAGGCTAGCTGAGGCTACTGCTTAAAGGGGCTCACCTCTACGGCCATGTCTCAGCCTTTTCACCTTTGCCTACCTCCTTGAGGGACAGCAAACACCACACTGTGTGCTCTGGTTGCCCTTGTGGAAAGCACAGCACTTCCAGCATGGAGCCGGATGAGTGGCAAATCAGTCACCAGCTGACAACTGGGCTGCTGAGCTGGGAAGGGGTTGGGGGGGAGGGGGTAGAGGGTATGGCCGGGACCAGGCAGGCACAGCGTGGGGCTAGCAGGGTGCAGCAAGTGTGTGTGTGGGGGGGTACTCCAGGGCTCAGACATGGGTAAGGGAAGGGAACAGAGCAGTCAGGGGCGCTGCAGGGACTGGGCATGAGGAGATGCTGTTGTGGCACAGTGGTGAGGGGCTGGCAAGGACCCTCCTTATGCCCAGCCCCTGCAGTGCCTCCCAACTGCTTCATCCCCTGCCCCTCCCCGTGCCTGGGCCCTGCAACTCCCTGCACTTGCTGCATCCTGCCAGCCCCATCCCATTCCATGCCTGCCTGGTCTCTACTCCCCTCCCCTCCCCCTGCGCCATGCCAGCCCTTTCCTGCTCCCCTCGGCCGGGTACAGGCGGCCTCCGTGCTGCATGCCCGAGTTTGTGAACACCGCCTTCAACGTGACCATCATGGCCACCAACACGTGTGGCTCACTGGCCGAGGAGTACTGCATGCAGACCAGGGTGATCAAGTCTGGCTAGAGAGAGAGGTGTTGGGGAGCATAGCAAGCAAGGGGCGCAACTCCCAAACGTTCTTACAGAATGGATCGTTTAACAATTTTGTTCAGTATCTTTCCAGGTATCAAAGTCAGCCTGACTGATGGATAATTTCCCAGGTCCTCATTATTCTCCTCCTTAAAAATAAGTATTAGATTTGCCCTTCTTCAGGCCTCTGGGACCTCCACCATACTCACTGATTTGTCAAAGATCATCACAAATGGATCCTAGATTGCTTCAGCTAGTTCCTTAAGTAGCCTAAGGTGAATTTCGTTAGGCCTTGCCAATTTGTGTACATCTAAATAAACTTGAATTTGTCTTTACCCTATTTCATCTCCTATATTCACTGATGTGTACATAGTCCAGGCCAGTAGTAAGTAGATTTGCTTTCTTAGGTCATAATTCTACAAGCTGTTTCATGGGAGTACACTCCTATGCCCTTGCAGAGCCCTTTGACCTCCGGGCGGCTACACTGGTGCCATTGTTAAACTCAGCCAGCAAGGACACCTACCACAGCTAGAGCTGGCTACTCCTGGGTACTATGGACTTGCATGGCCCAACGGAAATGGGCCATACCTTTATGAATATGCCAGGAGTAGTGCTCTTTGATTATGAGTATAGAATTTTAGGACCATGTAATGTATTTATGAAATGGGGAGAAGGAGAGATTATTCACAGGATGGATTAACGTAAGGAAGAGATTTTGAATTATGAATTGCTAGAGACAATGATATTGAGGGATAGTCTTTGCATACTAATTCCTAATTGTTCCTGATCACATTTGTTATTTTGTATACACATCGTACGATGTGAAGGAATGATAGAAATAAACTTTCTTCATTAAATAAAAATCTTGATTGATAAACAAGTATTAGAAAAGTACATTCACTCATGCCCAGGCAGGCCAGCTGTCATTACCACCACAAAAAAACCAGTAACAGCAGAACCTTACAGGAAAAAAACCAACCAAACAAAAAGCGCATGAACAAGAACACTCAATGAAATCATGTGAAGACAAAACCCTCCTCCTATAGCATGTCCAGTGGCCACCAGTTTTCCTTTCTGTTCTTTTCCCATTTGTCTGGAGTTCCTGATTCAGGATCAGTTTGCAGTGATCAACACTCAATGCGGGGCTCAGAATTCATGACAGAATCAACACGTTGTTTCACTGGCTTCCTCAAGATTTAGCCTGCTAGGCTGTGGCTTTATGTTTGCATGCAGTCATTTCTCCTCCCCATCCCAGCACATTTTTGCATAAAATTTCAAACTGCAGTCATATTTAGGACAAATGATTGTGTCACCTGGACAACAGGGACTACCTCAGACAGAAATGGCTTAGATTGTGAATAGGACACCTGTCTCTGAACATGTGCACACACATTACTGTTCCCAGGCAGTTGAGACTATGGAATGGTATCTTTACAAGCATGGCTATGTAAAAAAATTGGTACCTTTCCAGTAAAAATACCCTTTGAAGGTTTTCTTTACTGTTTGCATGTCCAGGTTACTATACTGAACTCTATTGGGGTATGCGTACAATCTGCTATTAGCAAATACATGCTGCTAGCTGGTGCTGCTCATAACTTTTGTATTGGTTGTAGAGTGGAAATCCCTCCCATTACTATATTAATAAATATTGCAATTAGCCAGAAACTTACCAGGCTTAGGGGCAATTTCTGTCCCATTTCCCTGCTGCAGGCTCCACAAAGGGCTGTTTCTCAGGGGGTGCATCAGCTCCTCCAAGTATGGACCTAGAGGCTATGTCTACACTGGCGGGTTCTTGCGCAAGAGAGCGTCCACACTGGCCAGAAGCTCAGCGCAAGAACGCTGAGCTCTTGTGCAAGAAAGCGTCCACACTGGTGGGATGCCATTGCGCAAGAATGGCCCCGGAACCACATTGGCCATATCAAGAGGTCACCAGTGGCATCTGTGGGCATGCTCCGGACCCCCACTGAGAAACGCGCTTAAAGGGACCCCTGGACGGCCATTTCCCTGTGGCTGCATGCTGAGGTACCTCTGTGAGGCATTGAGAGCCACAGCTGTGCCCTCCATCTCAGCCCCTGGGCACTGTTGCAGCCCTTGTTACAGCCATGGAGTCGGAGGAGGACCCTACTCAGCATTGTCCCCTCACGGCCATCATTGAGGCTGTGGAGGTCCTTCAGCAGAGAGCCAAACTGCTCCAGCAGGAACTGGAGACCGGGCAGCGCATGCTGGACCAGCTGAATGCTGCAGCTGTGATCGGGCACCCCCACCCCACCACCGACAGGCGCCTGTGGAGCCACAACACCAGTGGGGACTGGTGGAAGAGCCTGATGCTGGGACAATGGGGCAACCAGCACTGGGTGCAGAGCTTCTGGATGTGCAGGGGGACATTCCACGAGCTCTGCACCTGGCTCGCCCCTGCGCTCCGGAGGCAGGGCCCCCGTCTGCGGCCCCACCATCCCTGTGGAGAAGTGGGTTGTGATCGCCCTCTGGAAACTGGCCACCCTGGACAGATACCGCTCCGTGAAGAACCAGTTCGGTGTGGGCAGGTCCACCGTCAGCACAGTCGTCCGGCAGGTAAGGCCCCCAGGGGACCGCTGGTTTGCTCTGGGGGAAGGAAGGGGCCAGACTGGGGTGGGAGGCTGTAGGGGCAGGGGGAACCCCCACACCCAGGGGGGTCACGCTGTCCCTCCTGCACACAGCCCCGCTGGTGGGGGGGAACCCCCAGGGGCAGAGGGCCCTGGCCTGTGTGTGGGGAGGGGCCATCAAAGGGAGGGCAAGCACACCCCAAGGGCCCATGTACTCACCGTGTCTCATTCCGTGCATCCCCTGTGCTCCCACGTGCCCCTCTGCAGGTTGTCTGCACCATCAACGATGTGCTGCTCCAGAGGGTCATCTGCCCCCATGACCTGGACGCCACCATCACCAGCTTCGCCACCCTGGGGTTCCCAAACTGTGGGGTAGCCATGGACGGACCCACATCCCCATCCGGGCACCGGAGCACCGAGCAGCCCGGTTCATCAATTGGAAGGGCTACTGCTCGGTGGTGGTCCAGGCACTTGTGGACCACCAGATCCGGTTCCAGGACATTTATGTGGGGTGGTCTGGGCTGGGCTCACGACACTGTCATCTTCCAGCACTCAGGCCTGTGCCACAGGCTGGTGGCGGGCACCTACTTCCCCCAGCAGGACTTCACCATCGGGGCTGTCAAGATGCCAGTCTGCATCGTGGGGGATGCGGCCTACACCCTGATGGCCTGGCTGATGCAGCCATACAAGGGCCGACTGGACTGCAGCCAGGCTGCCTTTAACATCCACCTGACCAGGCCTGCAACCCCATGGAGTGCGCCTTCGGGTGCCTCCTGACCCGCCTGGACATGGGGGTGCAGCATGTCCCGGAGGTCATTGCAGCATGCTGTGTGCTGCATAGTATTATTGAGGGGAAAGGGGAGGCCTTCCTCCTGGGGTGGATGGCAGGTGAGGGCTTCAGCTGGCTGCCACTAGGCAGGCAAACTGCAATGGGGTGTGGGTCCGGGAAGCCCTGCGGGTGCTGCTGAACCAGGCCCCAGAGTAGGTTGCACCTACGCCTCTGTCTGCAGGGTTCCCCTGGCGCCTCCACCTCCCACTCCCATCACCACCCCTTCCCACCACCCTTCCCTCACCTCCCAATAAATATCATGCACTGAGTTAAGATAATGCACTTTTATTTACAAGGGGAAGGGGATGGACTGTGGGGAGGAGGGGGCTCTGAACTGGGAGGGCCTAATGGGTGGGAGGGGAGGCCTCTCCCACCCCCAAGGGTGCAGGCACGCCTATACCCCTTGTGCCGGGTCAGGGCAGGCTGCACCAGGAGGTGCTGAGGTTGGGGGGCTGCAGGACAGGACACGGGCATGGCGGGGGGGGGGGGTGCTACGGCCCGGGCACAGCAGGGGGAAAGCGGGGGGAGGGCTGGGCAAGGCAGGGGGGGGCCTGGTCACGCTGTGCTGCAGTACAGGGCCCATGCTCTCTGTGATTGTGCGCGGGAGGGCACACACGTGGTCGCAGTGCTCGAGGTACTGGCTCCACACACTGGCATGTGTACAGGGTGTGCTGGTGTGCCCAGGCACACCCTAATGTCTTACAGTTGTGAGGTGTCCAGTTTTCTACCAGACAGTCCATTTTTTGGGGGCTCTGTCCAGTAAAAAAAAAAAAAAAAGTAAAAAAAAATCCAGAAAATACCAGACATGTGCCGCAGCACGGTCCATGCTCCTGCGCACTGGTCAAACGTGTGGTGGAGCTGCAGCCGGACTGACTCACACTTCTCCCGGACTGTGCGGGGGGCGGGAGCGCTCTGGGATCTGCACTGCCCGGGTCAGTCCTGCTCCCCACTGGCTGATACGCTCCTCCCCCGCACCCCCTCCTGGCTGGCCGGTTGGTTCTCCCCCACTTCTCCTCCCGATCTTCCCTGGCCAGCACTGAACCTACTGCCAGCAGCCAGTTCTCCCCTCCTCTCCCGATCTCCCCCAGCCAGCCCTGCTGTACCCAACCCTTGCCCCCGCTGCCAGCTCTACCTCCCGCCGGCCGCTTCCTCCTCCCGATCTTCCCCAGCCAACCCCGCTACACTCCCCGCAACCGCTGCTTCCGGCAGCCAGTTCTCCCCTCCTCCTCCTTCTCCTGAGCTCCCCCAGCCAGCCTCGCTTCCGCTGGTTGCCCCCCCTTCTCCCCACTCTCCCCCAGCCAGCCCCGCTTCGCCTAACCCCCTCCCTGCACTGACCAGCTCTGCTTCCCATCAGCCACCCCACCCCCCATTCTTCCCTGGCCAACCCCTGACCCCCCCCCCCCAGGCCAGCTCTACTTCCTGGCCCCCCCCCCCCTTCCTCCCGACCAGCCCTGCTCCCCACCCCCCCATGAAGTGTGTCTGGTATTTTTTTCCCCCAGGTTACCTGGTAACTGTATAATGTCTCAAAAAAAAAAAAAAAGTGGCTTTGCGTTTTAATTTAATTGCATGATACACTTTTAATTTTAAAGTATGGATTGCTGTATTATGCAGTAAGTGCCAAATTACACATGGAAAAAACAAACTAAGAAGTACAGTGTCCCTGTCTGGGGGTATGCCCCTGACATGGGGTGCATCCCCCTTCTAAGGTCCCATGTCCTGGTCCTGGCCCCTCTGCCAGGGCATATACAGTACTTGAGGCCTAGCTCCAGGAAAAGCCTCTCACAGCTGGGGTGATTGCCCAGGGTGCAGAAAGGGGGGATACAGGGACCCAGGCCCTCCTTCTCCACCGGGTCCCAGCCCAGGGCCCTGTAGGCAGGGACACTTGCTCCTGCCTGCTTGGTGGGGAGTCCAGCCGATACATACCAAGCGGTGATAGCAATCCCTTGCCCTGGGCTGCTTCCTACCACCCTGGCACCCCTATAGTCTGTCTGCCTCCACAGCAGTCCTTACCAGGGCCAGGGCTGGTGGTGTAGGTGGCCCGGTCCCTCAGGCAGGCTTGGCTACCAGCTTCATTCCCGGAGTCCAATGCTGGCCCTCACTCCAGCCTCAGCTGCTGCAGGACCACCAGGGTTGCAGCCTAAGCCCTTCTACCCTCCAGCTGCTTCCTCTCCTACTGGGCTCCCTCTGCCTTTATACTCTGGCTCTGCTGGGAGCAGGCCCAGCAGGGCTGGAGGGGCGGGGCTCTTTCAGCCAGCTGGGCCTGGGCTACTCCCAGCCCTTCAGTGCGGGGCCTGTTCGCCCCATCACAGTCCCATACTTAAGTTTGTATTTTTTAAGTAAAGTTTAGTTGTTAATTTAAAAAAAATTAAGTTTAGTTAAGTTTTAGTTTCTTTAGTTTGTTTGATGAATACAAATAATGTCCTTTATGACTGAGTATTCAATAAATGTTTGCCTTTAAAAAATAAATAAAATTCCCTGGGTGCACACCCTAATGTAATGTGCTGCGTATGCCTATGACTCCACACCTGCTCCTGCCACTCCTCGTCTGTGCAGATCTTGGTGATGAGGGAGCGCTCCATGCGCTCAATGGTGCAGATGTGGTGGCGGAGCAGGTGGTGGTGGTGGTGGTGGCGGCGGCGGCGGCCCCGGGTGCACTGCAACGGGCCCTGGCTCTTCAGTGCCGGCAGGATGGGGCTGGAAGGTCCCTCGCTGGCAGGGGGTCCTGCTGCAGAGGAAGCAGATGAGAGCAAGATGGTCAGTGACCCCTGCCCTATGGTGTTCCAGGTGCCCCGTGCCCTCGTCGTGCCACCACACATGCCACAATGCCTGGGGACAGGTGTGACCAGCGTGGGGGGATTCCCCTAGGGGCAGCAGGGGGGCCTGAGGTGCCTTCCCCTGGGGCAGCTACTGTATCCCATAGGTGGCCATGGATGTGTGCTGTGTGCAGCACCCTTGGGCTGTGTGGGGTACGGCCTGCGCTCTTGGGGCTGGGCTGCTCCCGGCCAGACCCCGCCCCCCCGGGTTGGGTGTGCATGACCCCTGGGGTCCCAGGTGTGTGCTGGGGCTGGCTGCTGTGTTCGTGTGCCACTCAGTCTGGCTGCATGGGGTTGCACATGCTGCGTGCCGCTGCGCAGCATCTGGCCAGGCTCTGCCATGTGCTGCGCCCTCTCCCTCACCCCATGGCCCCCCTGCCTCCTGTACACTTGCGAGTGGCAGCCACGACACTCACCAAATGATCCCTCACCAGCCTCCGAGGAGACCCAGGACACGTCGTGGCTGCTGGGCTGGGCTGCTGGGCTCTGGGTGCCGTCCTCTTCCTCCTCCTCCTCGGTGGACCAGTTGCCCTCCTCCTCCTCTGGGTCCATTGGCTGGACCACTGGGGTGGCAACTGCTGTGTCCACCTGGGCCCCCTTGTCCCCGAGGATGCTGTGCAGGCGGTGGTAATGGGGACAGGCAGTGGCTCCGCTGCCCCCACTCTTGCTGGCCCGCACATAGGTGAGCCGCAGGTCTTTCATCTTGGCCCGGACCTGTTCCAGGGTCCAGGCTGGGTGTCCCTGTGCGACCAGCGCCTGGGCCATCCAGGCGAAAATCTCTGCATTTCTCCTCCTGGACTTGGGGTCCTGGAAGGCCTCCTTCTGGCCCCAGAGGTCCAGGAGGGCCTTGACCTTGGTGGTGGCCCAGCATGGAGCCCATTGCTTGGTGCCCCTGTGGGCCTGCTGGGTGCTCTGGGGTGGCTCCTGGGTGGGGACTGAGGGACCTGACTGTGGCTGAGCAGCTGCCATTACTCCCCCTGGCTGCTCCCGAGGCTGCACCTGGCACGTGGCTCCTCTGGGTGCCTGTGCTTTTAAGGGGAGGCTGGCTAGGGGGAACAAGTGAGTGTTGATTGCGTGTATGGAGTGTCAGAGAGGCCGCCTGTGTTTTTTTCCCGGAGGCCAGTACTTTCGCAAGAAGTCTTTGCTGCACATCCACACTGCCTTCTGGTGCAAGAGTGGCTGCGCAAGAAAGCTTACACCTGCTAGGAAAGAGCATAGCTCTTGCGCAAGATGCCTTCTCTTACCACATCGAACTGTAAATTTCCTTGCGCAAGAGCGGGCGGGCAGTGTGGACGCTCTGCGGGTTCTTGCACAAGAATGGCCGTACTTGCCCAAGAACCTGCCAGTGTAGACTTAGCCCATGTGTGCTGCTGCTGCTGCTGCTGCTGCTGCTCCAGAGCCTGCTCTGGATCCAAGTGCAGTGACTGACCTAACTGTCTTCCTTTGGAGCTTGCTGCTAGCTCCCACTAATGCCCATGTTGGATTCTGTGGCCAGTGGGGCACCATCCCAGCTGAGGAGATCATCATGCATCATGGTTGGCCCCATGCTGAGTGCAGAGCCCAGCACCCAGTCAAGCTCATGAAACCCATAAGATCCATCTGGCCTAGTATCCTGTCTTCGGACAGTGGCCAATGCCATGTGTCCCAGAGGGGATGACCAGAACAGGCTACCAACATGTGATCCATTTTTCCCAGCTTGTGATAAGCATGGTTTTGGGAAGTTGCTCAAACTGTGGTTCTGGTACTCCAATACTTGCACTTGAGCCATTTAAGTGGCTCCCTGCACTGGCCACCAGTGTTCCTTCTAATTTTTCTCACCCCGAGTGGAATGAATTTTGTTAACATACATCAGTGTAGAAGTGATGTACAACATATCTCCTTCATATTTGTACACACAACAAAATTCATGTGGCAGGAGTGGGGCCAAAGGGTTCTGAGTGTTGGAAGGGGCTCAGGCCTGGGGTGGAGGGTTGGGGTGCAGGTGTTTGAGGGTTCCTGCTGAGGATGCAGGCTCTGGGGTGGGGCTGAGGAGCTCAGGGCTGGGTCAGATGGTTAGGGTACAAGGACTCTGGCTTGGGGGGTGGGCTGGGGATGTGGGGTTTGGAGTATAGAAGGGGGCTCCAGGCAGGGGCTGAGGGATTCAGAATATAGAAAGGGGCTGCAGGTGGAATAAGGGGGCTGGGGTGCAGGAGCAAGTGAGGACTCTGTGGTGGGCCCACAGGTGGGATGAGAGGGTTTGGTATGCAAGAGCGGGCTTGGGTTTAGGGAGGGGCTCAGGCTTGGGGGTTAAGGTGCAGGGTGTGAACTTTGCAGTGGGGCCAGGGATAAGGTGCTTGGTGTGCAGGAAGTGGTTCTGGTTGGGTGTGTTCAAGGTGGGGCAGAGGGCTGAGACTCAGGCTTACCTGGGCAGCAATATTAAGGTGCCTGCCTGTCCTGGGGCACCCCACTACACCTCAGAAGTGGCCAGCAGGTCTGGCTAGTGGAGAAGGGGGCATGAGGCTTCACACTATGCCCTGGGGCAAAGGCAGCACGTGGAGCCCCATGGCTCCCCCCTAGGAGCTGGACCTACTGTGATGGCCTCTTCCCCATTGGCCCCAGCACAGAGCTGCCCCAGCTGTGGCACCTAAGAGGAGCGGGACCCCTCCCTGCTGGCCCCAGCTATGGCAGCTCTGTGCTGGGGCCATCAGCTCTGAGGTGGTAGCTCCTTGCTGTGGGGGGCAGCTTTGGGGCTTGTGGTATCTCTCCCTACAGTTGCCCTGAGCCCTTGTGTTGGGCTTAATGAGAAGCTGGCCGCTGGTCTATAAGTTTACAATGCTGATAGCTTCTTTACTATTTGCTGTGTTGGGATTTTGTGGTACCCAATGGCAACCAAATGAGTCAGGTGTTTGGCAGAATAAAGAGTCTTCGACACGTCGTTCAATTCAACAACAAATCTTTATTCAATGTGAACAAAGGGAGAGACCCTGGTACAAAATCAGCCAGGCCCCATCAAGAGAAGAGCCCCTCCCCTTGATATTTTATGGCACATGGCAGTTACATAACAAGAACTTTTTGCCAATCATATCACATTCTTTATACTCAGTGTGACCAATCATGTTTAACAATTCCATACATAGACTTGTTCACCACATGCTTGTACTTTTCCACTCTACCTATTGAGCTCCCCCTCCCCCTTGGCCTCTTTGGGTATGTCTAGACTACATCCCTCTGTCGCCAGAGGGACGTAAATTAGACATACCGCAATTGCTAATGAAGAGGGGATTTAAATAGCCCGTGCTTCATTAGAATAAAAATGGCTACCACTTTTTGCCAACGTGGCAATTTGCCGGCAGTCTAGATGGGGATCGGTCGGCAAGGAAAGCCTTTTCTGACTGATCCTTTATGCCTCATGCAACGAGAAAGCTGTGTAGCTATCTCCTGCCTTTATTACATACCTAGCGTTCTGGATGTTACATAGGTGTCCATGACACGGGAATGGGAGCGGGTGGACTGCCTGAGCCTCCAATTCAGGAGCCCAACCTACAGGAATTAACTCCCCTCCAAGGATGGAATGACCATCCCAACATGCCCCTATTATCGATAGGGACCCCCCCAGCTGGCATCCAAGGTGAAGACACTGTCTTTGAGAACTGCAGCTCTCACCCAACAGGGCACCTGTGACGTGAGCAAGTCTCCTATCACAGCCACAACTTCCATGCTGAATGCCATGCCAGCATGATAACACAATTCTTCCACATGCTTAGACTCAGTGACCAATGCTTGCTCATACATTTCAGTAGTTTCTAAAAGGTGGGTGAATACAACAGTGAGGGCCTGACCAGTTAATTGTGTTGCTGAGGCAAGGTGGCATGTAACTTGATTAGACATGAGCCCTCCTTTCACCACAGAAACTGTCCCTACTGCTAACAAATTTTCAGCCCAGTCCCTATTATTAGATTTGATAGCTTGAGTAATGACATTTAAAATTGATCCAGTGGCTCCTTACCAGGCAGCAATATCAGTAAAAACATCACGCTTCCTTCTGCCATTTGCAGAATCATGATCGATATGACACTTAGGAAGTCACTGCAACATTGTTAAGATGAGACCTTTGAGAGAACTCGCAAATCTTGGAAACCACTCAGAACAATTAGCCGACCACAGAAGATTTCCTACATCAATTTTAAGCTGGGAATTTTGGACGGAGACACTTAATGCTGGGAATGGCTCCCCAGGAGTCCATTGGGTAGACAGGGATTTTTGTGTCCCATGTTGTGTCTCACCCCTGTCTACTTTTACTTGTGACAGGTGCACCCAAACCAGAATCCCAGTGACCTGGGCCGCAGAAGGAGTTACCAAGAGAACTGTGTGAGGTCCGGGCCAGGCTGGTTCCAAGCTTCATTTTCCATAGGCTTTTACCAACACCTGATCACCAGACTGCACCTCAGATGTGTCCTCTTCACTGGCCTTTGGGTCTGGTTCAGCTCGAGGGTCCTGTGAGACACACTGAGACAACAATTTGCAATATTCAACAAGCTGGTCACCCATGACTTACAACTCCCCTCCTCCAATGCACAGGTTCCCTAGCATCCTCATTGCCTGCCCTGTCAGCATTTCAAAAGGAGATAAGGAATGTGGGTTGTCTCTCATAGACATGAGAACTGCTGGTAGGTTGGTGACCCAGTCTTTCCCTGTAACAGAAAACATCTGTTTGGTTAGCTTGTTTTTAATGGTTTGGTTAGCTCTCTCTACTAGTCCTGAACTCTGGGGATGGCAGGGACAGTGGAATTTCTGTTTCGTCCCCAGTGCCATGCATACGGTTTTCATCACCTTCTCTGTGAAGTGGGTACCTTGGTCACTATCAATAAAACACGGAAGTCCCCACTGGGGAATTAGTTCAGTCATCAGTATTTTAGCTACATCAGCCACAGTGGCCTTGGCCACTGGGAAAGCTTCTACCCACTTAGTAAAGTGATCCATGATCACCAGAACATATTCCTCCCCTCTGCACCTTGGCAGGGGCCCAATGAAATCCATTTGTAACTGTCTGAAGGGCTATGTTGGTCTTGGCTAATGTCGCATTTTCACTTTCACTGTGTGAGCAGAATTACATTGAGCACGTTACGCACCTCCTCACATAATCATGCACGTTCACATTAGGCTTAGGATGCCACCAGCTGTCTGACATCCCGTGGATCACCCTCTGCACCCCATTGTGTCCCAACATGTGATACACCAGTGTCATAGTTCCCATAAGTGCATTTGATAACACTCATGTGTTCCCTGGACCCCTCCAAGTGTTATCATCACACAGCTTGCCCCCAGTCTCTATCCATAACCACTTCTCTGCTCTTGGTGCAGCATGTTGGATGTCTCGTAATTTGAAAAAAAGTGGGGTTTTTATGAGAGGCTGTGTTGCAGCAATCAATTGTGTCTCTTCGCCTTCCACTGCTGCTTGTTTGGCTAGTTCATTTGCCCTTTGGTTCCCCTCACTATGGGGGTCTATCCCTTTTGTATGGGCCTTCACTTTTATCACCGCTACTTTGGTAGGTTTCTGTACAACTGCCTAGAGTTTCTCCACTATTCCCCCATTTTGTATTGGGGATCCTGCACTCGTCAGGAATCCCCAATTTACCCACAAGTTAATATAATCATGTATAACTCCAAATGTGTATCTAGAATCAGTATATATGTTTACAGCATAACCTTTCACAGCTTCACACTCTGTAACAAGTAGGCAAAAGCCACCAGGTATTTCAGTTTCTTTTATCAATGGAGGGTCCATGGGCTCTTCCTCAGTGCAGCAACGATGCCAGTGCTCCTCATCCGGGATAGGCATGTGGGGGCAGGGTTTAGCAATGATGCTCACTGCAGAGGTACCGAAGGCATCAGTAAGCTTGTTTCCCATTGGGTCCATCTCACCACATGGACTGCTGAGGATTTCTTTCCTGATAAAATAGCAAGGACAGCATGAGGTACAACAATATTTACATCCTGCGTGCCAATAAATGGTGACGCCTGACTTAGGGCCATAGAGGCTCCTTCCACCGCCTGGAGGCATGGTGGCATTACCTGAGCAACAGTGTCTAGTTTAGAAGAGTACTATGCTCCTGGGCATTGTTTATCCCCATGTTTTTGCATTAACACTCTTGCCATATGTCCCTCACTGACATGTGTGTACAATGTAAAAGGCATTAATGGATTAGCAAGTCACAACCCTGGGGCAGTACTTAGTCTCTGTTTCAATGTGGTAAATGCCTGTTTGTATTCAGGCGTCCATTCAACTGCATTGTGTGGTCCGCTGGCCCCCTTCAGGAGGTCATTAATGGGCTGGACAATCCTTGAATAATTTGCGTTTTGAGTTCAGCAAAAACTGAATAGCCCCAACACTTTCCTCACTCCCTGACCGTAGTTGGTTGTGGGTATGCATTAATAGCTTCAGTGCGGTCAACAGTTAAACACTTGTACCCTTTGGATATGAGGTACACCAGATACAATACTTCCTTCTTTGCGATCTGGGCCTTTCTAGCATTACATTTTACCCCACTGTCTGCTAACTGCTGTAGGATCACGTCTAAATTTTTCATATGCATTTGGCGATCTGGTGAGGAAGTAAGAAGATCATCAACATACTGCACAACACATCAGCTAATGCTCTATGCAACAAAGTAGGTGAGTTATGAAAACCCTGGCTCAGGTGCGTAAAGGTGTATTGCTTTCCTTTAACAGTAAATGCAAACCAGAATTTACTGTCAGGGTGCACAGGAATGGACCAGAAGCCATTACTAATGTCCAAAGCCGAAAACACTAAATGATCACTGGGTATAGTAGAAAGAATAGTACTAGGGTCAGCAACTAGGGGAGTGAGTCTGTCAGCATGCATGTTAATATTTCGATAAACAATAGTGAGCCGCCACAATCCATCTGACTTTTTAACCGTCCAGACAGGCGAATTACATTTTAACTGAATTTCTTTTACAACTCCCCTCTTTATCAACTCCTTGACTGTGTTTTCTACTGCTATCAGGGTCTCTGGCTGAATTGGATAGGGACCTGCGGGAGGGAGAGGGTTTCCTATAATCACCACTGGAGGAACTTTCATCAAACTGCAGTTGAGTTTATCGGCCACCCTTACTCCCTCCGGTCCCAGCACAATGTACACACGCTCACCCGGAGAAGAATAGATCAGTGGCACATTAGCACTAGACTTTTGAGATGGTATT
Source organism: Pelochelys cantorii (assembly GCA_032595735.1). Lineage (NCBI taxonomy): Eukaryota > Metazoa > Chordata > Testudines > Trionychidae > Pelochelys > Pelochelys cantorii. The sequence goes on from CM064329.1 coordinate 71,629,517, forward strand.
TGCAAAGAAGGTGACTTGCCCAAGTTTAAATGACACCCCAATTCTTGTAACTTGTTGATTCCCATTATTGTACCTTCGGTTTATTTTGGCGCATAATAAAATTGCCCTGTCCAAAAATGTTCTTCTGTCTTGATCAAAAGGGGCTTTGCCAGATATGCTTTCATACTTGCTCCCCCCAGCCCTGTTAAAGTAGTAAATTTAGAAGCCAAAGGTAACCCTGGAATATTAGTGATGGATACTGAGGCTCCTGTATCTATAAGGATTTTACATGACACATCCCCAACCCTAGCGTTTAGATACGGGCGTGCAGATGAGCCATACTGACCCACTGCAACAGGGGCTGAAAGCCCCTAATCACAGGATTTTTTCATGGAGTTAAGGACTTGTATTAATTGTTCTCGAGACATATTCTTGAGAGGGTCTTTACCCTTGTTTTGGATCAATGCCTTGTCTGGTCACATTTCATACCCGGTCAGCTCTTCTGCCCCCTTTCTTATAACATCCCTTTTTGTTATGACCCAGCATTCCACAATTACTGCAATTACCTCCACCTAAATTTGCTTGTTTAACTGCGGTAACGAAGCTATCTTCTAAACTCATGTTCAGTTTCCTTTTTCCTTTCTGTCCTCAGGTTTGCATTCTGTGCACCTTTTCTCCTGTACCCTGTTCCTGATTGCATTTGCTAATGTTTGACGCCCATGTCAATAATTCAGCATAACCCGGAGGCTGAGAGCTGGTTTTCAGTGCCATCTTATACGGGCCACATACCCCATCAAGTACCCCTTCTATGAATACGGCATCTTCGTGAGTAGCATTCTGTTGACCTCCATACTGTTGATATAACTCAAACTTGTCTTCCACATATTTTTCAAACGGCTCATTTGGATGCCATTTTTGGTTAGCGTATAATGAGTACAAATTAGTACCTGGTCCCAAAGCCACTGTTACAGCTTGTCGGAAGTTCCATACTGTGGTTTCCATATCAGCTGAGGAAGCAAAAATAGCAGTTGCCCAGGTGGAGCTATTAAAGCCGTTGGCAATTCTACTACAGGCTGTGCCTGGACATTTCACTTTTACCATGGTAAAAACATCAAAAGCATGTAAGCCTCCCACTACCATCCACTCTTGTACCTTTTCCCAGAAGGGTAGGTTGGGTTATTAACCTGCAAAGATGGCAATTCTTTTAACATGCTCCGCAGGTCAGACTGACTCATAGGAGTGTGCTCTAAGCGACTAACAGTAGCAGGGTCCCCTTCCCCTTGATTAGGATTAGGGACAGCATGCACTCTCACTGGAGCCATGGAACCAGACTGATATCCCCACATTCTGGCTACGTCTAGACTGGCATGATTTTCCGCAAATGCTTTTAATGGAAAAGTTTTTCCGTTAAAAGCATTTGCAGAAGAGAGCATCTAGATTGGCACAGACGCTTTTCTGCAAAAGCACTTTTTGCGGAAAAGCGTCCGTGCCAATCTAGATGCGCTTTTGCGCAAGAAAGCCCCGATCGCCATTTTAGCCATCGGGGCTTTTTTGCTCAAAACAATTCTGGGTTGTTTACACTGGCCCGCCTGCGCAAAAGCATTTGCGCAAGAGGGCTTTTGCCTGAATGGGAGCGTCATAGTATTTGCTGTGTGCTCCTTGCTCAGCCTTCTTGGCATGGGGATTGCACAACAGCCTGTGAACGTGGATGCTAATGGAGCAACAGTCCAGAGCAGACAGTGTGGCAAGATGGAGGAGACTGATTTCCTGCAGGGAAACCTGTGGGGGCAGAAAGAGGAAGGGACCCCAGTACCACCCTCTCCGGTAAGCGGTGTCTGTTGCTCAGACACAAACACCCTCCCCCCTCTCCTCCAACGGGAAGGGATAGAAGTTGTCTCCGTGTGAGATGCTACCAGTACTGGACCCAGCGTGTGCACAGGAGAGAGGGAAGCCGAGCTGCCTCGTCCTGCTTTCCTGCCCACAGGCTCCTGGCCTGGCCAGCACCTTCTCATGTCTGTGTGTCCCTGGGAAGTGGGAGTAGTTATACTTCCCTAGGATGTCCGTGCCCTTGCAGAACAGTGCCTGCTGTCTAGGCCACAGATGGCCTTGCTCAAAACACGTCACCATCGTCTGAACCGAGATCCTCAGTGTTGGTGCAGACATTAGGGCTAGGCTGCATGCACAGTGTCTCCTGAGATGACTGTCATTTGCACTTTTCTTCACAGCTGGGCCATCCACTGGTGTAGTGCCTCCACAGGTGTAGCGCCTCCAGCACCTCCCACGCCATACTCCCAACCCCGGAAGAGCCATAGGTGCCGGTGACCCCGTGGTGACCTGGAGTGGGAAAATCTGGAGTGCCTCTGTTCCATGAACACAAACTTTGAGGAGGACCAACAAGAGCACCATGCTGACCGGGAACAGCAGCACAACATTTGGCAGCAGCTGTCCTGGCACTAGGAGATGATGTGCATGGCATACACCAATGCTGTCAAGTGCATGGTTGCTGCCATGGAGTGGTCCAGCAGCTGCCCCTTGGCAGCTGCTCTTCTCCCAGTCCCTCCAGCACCCGCACCCACTCCTGTCCCCCTGACTTCTCCTCCTTAGCTCCCCCGGGGCTGCCAAGGGCCCTGCACATGAGGTGGTGGGACCACCCGAGGCAGGTGCCAGTCCCAGCCCCATTCCTGGGCCCCTACTCTCCCTTCCAGGTTCTTTCACCAGTCCCTCCCCAGTTACATATTCCCCCCAAAAAATCACAGAGTTTATTGTTTCAAAACAAGAATCCTGGTTTATTTTATCTTCAGGGGAGGTGGGAAGGGAGGGCACGGAAAGCAAGGGTTGAGGGAGGAAAGGCACACAGGGGAGGCCCGGGGAAAAGTGTCACAACTGGCCTTGGCTGAAACTCTCCCTCAAGGCCCCCCAGAAGTGCACAGGCCCCTGATGGGCTTGCTGGATAACAGTTGTAAATGGCTGCTCAAAAGCCTTGTGAGCTGCTCAGCCTCTGCCCCCCACCCTGGCAGGAATGTCTCCCCCTTGTTCTCACACAGCTTGTAGAGGACACATCAGGCTGCCACCACCTGGGGGGATGTTCTGGTCGCTGAGGTCCAGGGGAGTGAGAAGACACCAGAACCTCCCTTTGAGGTGGATGAAGGAACTCTCCACAATGATGTGGCACTTCCTGAGCCTGGCGTTGAACCGCTCCTTGTCCAGGGGAGCAAGGGATAGGCAGCATCACCCAGGATACACATAGGCATGTCCACCTCCCCAACCCTGATGGTGTGGTTGGGGAAAAAAAGTACTGGCGTGCATCTTCTGGAACAGGCTGAAGTTCCTGAAGACACAGGCATCGTGCACCTTCTCTGACCACCCAACGTTAATGTCAGTGAAGCAGCCCTGGTGGTCCACAAGGCTTGGTGGGACTGCAGCACCATGAAAAAGTATCCCTTCCTATTGATGTAATCAGAGGCCCACTGGTCGGGGGCCCAGATGGGAATGTGGGCAGTGTTCCTTTGAGGTGCGCAGCAGCACAGCTTCACTGGTGATTAATCAGCCCCGCCCAGTCAGAGGCTCAGGGCTCCATGCATGGAGCTGACTGATTGGGTGGTGCTGATTAATCACCTGTGAAGCTGTGCTACCGCGCAGCTTAGAGGGAATACTGGATATGTGTGCCATCAATGTCCCCCCGCCCCCGCAGTTGGGGAAGTCCATGGTAGCAAAGCCAGCGACGATGTGGTCCACATTGCTCAGGATGATGATCCTGCACAGCAAAATGTAATTGATGGCCCTCTGCAGCAGTAAAATGATAGACTCATGGAACCACAGGGTTGCCAGAGCCCTCTGGACTTCTCTGAGACCAAGCTCCTTCCCACAGCAGAAGCAACACCAACTACGCCATCCTCGGTAGAGCTTTGTGAAGGCTGGACCGAAAAACCTCCAGGGAGGGAAATTCCCACCCCCTTTTTCTAGGGTACCCCAATCCAGTGCTTCACTACACTCCTAGGACAATTGTAAGAGAGTCCAATCTGTATGAGCACAGCCCCATCAATTTTCCCACATTGAACTGGTTCCTCACAAAGCAGTAGCTGTCTGCCATGGAGGGGGATGGCAGGTATGTTGGGTGTCGCATCACCAGAGGGGCAAAGACAAGCCACTCAGAGCTCCAGGAAGGTGTCCTTCTCCATGTGGAAGTTCTGGAGCCATTGCTGGTTGTCCCACCATTCCATGACAATCCGGTCCCCCTAGTCGGTACTCGTCTCCTGGTGCCAGAAGCGGTGGTGCATGGTGTGCAGGAGGGATGGGGTGGGAGGGACTGTGGTGCATGAGGAGCACCCAAGCCTGAGTGAGGGGGTCACCCATTCTGGGCTGGTTGTCATCCTCAAGCAGTGTCACAAGAGCAGCCTGAATAAACTGTGCCAGGAGCAGCAGCAGGTCTAACAGCTGGGCATTGCTTTGCAGCAGGTCCAGCTCCATGCTGGAAGTGCTGTGGCATCCACAAGGGCAACCAGAGCATGCAGTGTGGTATTTGCTGCCCCTCAAGGAGGTAGCCAAAAATGAAGTGTGTGAGACATGGCTTTAGAGGGGAGCCTCTTTAAGTACAAGTCTCAGCTAGCCTCAGGCAGCAGCTACAGGAAGTGACTGCTGTCCTGATGCCCTGCCTGGAGTGCGTCTGAGGGGCTTTAAATGTGATTCAGGCTCCAACGAGTGTAGATGCACTATTTTGATACAGTTCTATGCTATTTCGATGGGGATTTGTGGTGTGGATGCACTATTTCAAAATAGTTATTTCGGGAGTTATTATTCCAAAATAACTTCTTTCAAAATAACCTTGTAGAGTAGACATAGCCCTAGAGAAAAAAAATATTTTTTAAGGTTAAAATGTCTGGTTTGGGGATAATGAAGGTACAGCTCAGAGAACTGATTGAATTATATCAAGAGACTGGAACAATACCTAATCATAACTGGTGAAAAGGTGGTTTTATTGATTGAAATGGGAGCTAAAACTTAGCTAACAGCTGAAATTAAACCCACAAAATATTTGCTGAGGTGGATATTCTGCACAATCAGCTACCCCAGAAGCTGCTAGTCATAGCAGAGCAGGTCTGCTTTTAAAAATGAAATAAATGAACCATTTCCTGAATATATGGTGAGATTAACTAAATTAACAGAACCTAGCCATTCTGGAAAGAGTTTAAATGAGATGTTGACTATTTCGTAGGTAGTATACAAAATTAAACAACCCAGAATCAGTTATTGACTGAAGCTGATTTGACTCTAAACCATGGACTATAAGTTGTATCAATAGAGACAGTCAACAGGGAAAAGCAACAGTATCATGTACTCTATGAAACAAAGTGAGGCTCAAGCTTGAAGCAACAGCATAGACAAAGACTGTATGCTTTCATTGTGGAAATGGTCTCAGTGAAAATTATTCTTATTTAAAGGACAAACCCTGTAGAAATTGCAAGAAATAAGAAAGTTCCAGATGTAGCAGATTAATCTCTCTCTATATATAAACATTTTTTTCCCTGTGGGATGACAGTGATGTCATCATGTCACTCTGTATCCCACTGCCTGCCTCCATCCTCAGCCTCCTCTCCCCTCCCCAGTGCTCCGGCGGGCAGGTGCCACGTGGCCTCTCCTTCTTCCCCCCACCCAATGACCAGGGTGGAAAGAGTGCCAGGGCTGCTGTGGCTGGAAGGGGAAGAGAGCTGGGGCTGGCTCAGCCTTGGCTGGTGTGGCAGGGGAGGGAAAACCAGCATGGCATGGTCTTGGCCTGGAGAGTGGCAGGGAAGAGCTGGGGCTAGCGTAGCCTTGACCCAGGGGACAAGGGGGCAGGGGAGAAGTGGTGGGCCTGGTGCGGGCTCAGCCCAGGGGCAGGGGGAGAACAGGCAGGATTGCCACGCTGTGGCCTTGGCCTGGCCCTTCCCAGTGGCTGGGGGGAGAGCCAGGGCTGCCTACCCCCAGAGAGGGGAGTTTGCAAGCACAGCGTTCAGGGGGTGCAGCTCCTTAGTAACCTTTAAAATGATTATTGGGAAGCAAAGAGAGCCTATAGGGAATGGAAAGGAAGGTTGATCAGCAAAGAAAAGTACATTGTGGAGGTTAGAAAAAATGAGCAATTCTCACTTTATTTCCATAGGTCAAGATGGATTAGTTCTTGCCAAGGAAATTAAATAATAAAAGGTTTTTTATTTATTAATAATTTGGTGGCACACATCTGAACAAGCGCACATGACCTCAATATTGGTGCACAAGATAAAACTCACTCCGCTCATGGATGGAAAAATCTTAGAGGGAACACTGGTCTGGGGACTAATCTTTTTCAATATTTCATTAAATGTCTTGAATGCAAAAAGTAGCCATGTGCTAACAAAATTTGCTGATGATACAAAGTTGGGAGGCATTCTCAATACAGGAAGATCTGGATGATTTTTTGAGTGCTAGCAATGGGATGAAATTCACCAGAGTAAGTGCAACTCTTGCAATTAGATGTCTGCTACAAGCTGGGACTGATTGTATGGTGGGGTTGCTTGTGATAATAGGGCCAATCTCAGTAGTTCTAGGAATCAACTTCTAGTTTATACCTTATGCTTCTAAGGGTGTGTCTAGACTACAGGGTTTTTTTGAAAAAAGTAGCCTTTTTTCGAAAAAACTTCACCTGCGTCTAGACTGCAGCCGCGTTCTTTTGAAAGTAAATCAAAAGGATGTGACAGTTTTTTCAACCGTGGTAAATCTCGTTTTATGAGGAAGAACGCCTTTTTTCGAAAGTGCTCTTTCGAAAAAAGGCACAATGTAATGCAAACTGTGCTTTTTCGAAAGAGAGCATCCAGACTGCCTGGGTGCTCTCTTTTGAAAAAGCGGCTTGCTTTTTAAAAGTACTGGTTGTCGTCTAGAACAGTGTTTCCCAAATGGTGCTCTGCGGAACTGGGTTTCTGCCAAGTGAAAGTAAGGGTTCCACAAGAACCCGAATGCTCCCTCCCCTCCCCCCGCCCTTAAAGAGACAGAGATGAGCCTGGCGCGCAAAGACTCTGGCTCCTTCTTTGGTTCCCCACTGCCCTTTCAGACACCTCCCCACCCCCGCTGCCGCTCTGCTTTTACCACCGGACTTAGCAGCAGCAACATCTTCTTGTCCCGCTTCTCCCCAATCAACCCAAGATTCCTCTCTCCCATCCCCCGCTGCCACTCTGCTTTTACCACTGGACTTAGCAGCAGCAACATCTGCTTGTCCCGCTTCTCCCCGATCAACCCAAGATTCCTCTCCCCTGTCCCCTGCTGCTGCTCTGCTTTTTCCAAGGGACCTAGTAGGAATAGTGCAATGGTAGGAACAGTGGCTGGCGCTGTAACACGAATAAAAAATGTAGCACGAAACTGCACCAGCAGTCACTGCATTCTCCACAGACACGCTCTGGTAGTTAAGAATATTTCTCCCTCTCTTAAAAATGTGTTGGACGAAGCAGTACAGATTATTAATTATATAAAAACTCAACCATTACAATCAAGACTGTTCAAAATTAAGTGTGAAGATATGGGGAGTCAGCACACAGCCCTGCTTCTACATACAGAAGTCAGGTGGCTATCGCGAGGCAAAGTGCTGGTTAGATTATTTGAGTTGCGTCATGAGCTCGCCGCATATTTGATGGATCACAAATTCCAACTGTCTGATTGTTTAACAAACTTTTTGTGGTTATCAAGAGTTGCGTATCTTGCAGACATCTTTACAAAACTAAATGAAGTAAATCTGTCGCTGCAAGGAAAGACTGTAAATATTTTTAGTGCGAAAGATAAAATTTTGTCATTGTCACAGAAGCTACAGTTTTGGATCTCGTCTATAGGACAAAATAATTTGGATTGTTTACCAACCCTGAATGATTTCCTTGAAGAAAATGAATGCAAACTTGATGAAGATATTTGCAGTGACATCGCAGATCATCTCCGTGATTTATACATGAACATCATTAAGTATTTTCCAACCATTAATGACAACAATAACTGGATTCAAAATCCATTAAGTTTAACAGAAAAGCCAGTCAGTTTTTCTACACAAGATTATGGAAACCTAATTGAAATTGCTTCAGATGGCCAATTAATAAAAAAATTTAAAGAAGTTTCTCTGATTACATTTTGGGGTGACTTATGTCAAAGTCAAGAAAATTCATCTTTATCAAGACGCGCAATTTGTCAGCTGTTACCCTTTGCCAGCACATACTTGTGAGAAACTGGGTTCTCGAACTATGCAGCAACGAAAATGAAATACAGAAATCGACTGAATGCTGCGCCAGATATGCGAATCCAACTTTCTAGTATTAAACCAAATATAAAAAAAATTTGCCAAGAAAAGAAGAAAAACCACTCTTCGCATTGAAAACAGTGAATATAATTAATATTATTTGATAGCTTTATTTTTTGTACATATTTAATATGATTTTTATTTTAAAATATGTTGAATTAAAATGAATGGTGATCTCATGACAGTATTTAGCATCTTATTAACTACTAATTTACCACTAAGATTTTCCAAGAAAAGAAGAAAAACCACTCTTCGCATTGAAAACAGTGAATATAATTAATTTTATTTGATAGCTTTATTTTTTGTACATATTTAATATGATTTTTATTTTAAAATATGCTGAATTAAAATGAATGGTGATTTCATGACCGTATTTAGCATCTTATTACTACTAATTGTGGTGTACTGGAAGCTCGCTCCCCAGTCTGTGGTTTTTTTTTTTTTGCTCGACAAACTTATTCCCTGGCTGTAAGGGTTCCTTGAATTTTTTCTGAGTTTAAAAGGGTTCCGTGGTCAAAAAAAATTGGGAAACACTGGTCTAGAAACTCTTTTTCGAAGTCTAGATGTAGCCTAAGTGATCACTGCAAGGGTTTGAATTGGCCATTTGCAGGGACAAGGAAGGAATCTGCTTCTCCTCAATGCACTCTGGAGTGTTTTTTCTTAATTTCTGGCCTCTGAAGCAACAGGGAAGGCTATGGTGGGAGATGGAGCAGTGATTGGGGTGTGCCAAGACTCTGAGGTGGTACAGAGCATTTTCTCTCTCTCTCAAATACTTGATTGGCTGATTCAGGGTCTAATTCAGGAGTGAGCATCAAGTGGCCCATGGGTTGGATACAGTTTGCCAGGGTTAGCCCCTGGTGGGTTGCCAGATGCTTTATTTACCTGTGTCTCCACAGTTCATGGCTGCTTGTAGCTCCTGTTGGCTGCAGTTTATGAGTCTTGGTCGGTGGGAGCTGCAGGAAGCTCTGTAGGCTGAGCCACTGCTTCCTGCAGCTCCCACTGGAAGGGAACAGCAAACCACGACCAACGGGGGCTACAAGTGGCTGTACCAGTGGAGGCACAGGTAAATAAAGCATCTGGAAGCCTGCCAGGGGCTAACCCTGGTGAACTATGTCCAGCCCTCAGGCCAGTTATTGCCTACCCCAGGTCTAACTGATGACCATATGTGGGACTGGGAAGAAATTTTCCTTCAGGTCAGATTGAGAGTGATCATGCGATTTTTTGGCCTTCCTCTGCAGCATGTAGGTGAAGGTCACTTGCCAGGATTATCAGAGTATATTTCATTACCCTGCCATTGCAGTACTCTTGGGTATTTATTATTTCAGTACAACCTGTTCTCTGCCTGCAGCATATAACAGCCTAGTCTCTTGTGGGCTATAATTATTTGGTCTAATTTTTGTGTTTAGAATGTGGGTGCTATACGATGATGTTGAATGTGAAATATAGAAGGTCAGAACAGGTGATCTGATAGTCTCTTTGGCCTTAAACACCATGGGTACGTTTAGACTGCACACCTTTTTCGACAGAGGCTTTGTCGACAGATACTGTTGACAAAGCCTCTGTCAAAAAAAAGCGTCTAGACTACAACTGTTGACAAAACAAGCTGCTTTTTCGAAAGAGAGTCTAGACGCTCTCTTTCAAAAAAGCACAGTTTGCATGCAATAGTGCCTTTTTTCAACAGAGTACTATTGAAAAAAGGTGTTATTCCTTGTAGAATGAGGTTTACCGCCGTCGACAAAACTGCCGCGTTCTGTCGACTTACTGTCGACAGAATGCGGCGGTAGTGTAGACGCAGGTATAGTTTTGTCGACAAAAGCCCACTTTTGTTGACAAAAGCCTGTAGTCTAGATACACCCCATGACTCTAGAATGTGAAATAGATAGTAGAACATCAGAGTTACAAACATCAGGGTTATGAATTGACCAGACAACCATGCTCCTTATTTGGAACTAAGGAATCAGGCAGCAGCAGAAAACAAAAACAAATAAACATTACAAAGCTATGTTAAACGTAAACTACTTACACAGGGAAATTAAAAAAAAAGATTTGGCAAAATACGGAAATTGTTTTTGTGCTTGTTTCATTTAACTGAATATACTTAAAAGTAGCACTTTTCTTCTGCTTAGTAAAGTTTCAAGTCTGTATTAAGTCAATGTTCAATTGTAAATAAAAAAAATGTCATGTTTTGTTCACAGTTACAAATATTGAGTTATAAACAACCTCCATTCTTGAGGTGTTTGTAATTGAGATTCTATTGTGGTTCCTGTGATGGCCTGGTTTCATTTCTGCATTCAAAATTCCAGGGTGGGGGAGGGAAAGGTTCAGATTGTCAAACAAAAAAAGTATGTTCAGGTTGTCATGAACATAACAAAGAAACCCTCCACACTCATGAAAAGAACAGACCTTGAGCAAAGAAGTCTTCAGAGACTTTGATAGCCAGTTGCTTTTGTGCAATTCCAGTGTTCCCTTGGCTAGTTAGGACAGCTTGACTCACTGTGTTTGAGTCAAGCTGTTCTCTTCTGCTGGCAGGACTCTGCCAGATTTTACAATGGGCTTGTAGAAATTGAAAGCACTGAGGCCCATGACAAATGTTAGCTTCATTGTTTAAGGAGAATGATATTTTTTGGTGGTAATTGTGAAAAGTAAAAATACTTTATATGTATTTCCAGTGTCTTTTTATAGAAATTTATCTCCTTCCTTATTTTCTCAAATTTCAGTGTTGGTGCTTGTTCCTGAGTATGCAGTTTGTCTGGAGACTAGATGTTCTCTTGCGTCACAAGCATTAAGAACAAAATCAATAAAAGATAACTAGTTAATTATCAGTTAACTTTTTCAAGCCTGTTTATCCATGTGTAATGGGGTGGCACTCACCTCACACAAGCACCCCCTGTCTGGCTGAGTGCATTTGCCTATACTGCCTCTTTAAAAAACTTTTTGGCTACTTAGCCCCCTGGCCCAGTCACACTGCTGAGTATCTCAAACTCCTTCCGGGGTACAGGGACCCATCTTGGTGCCCTCTGCTGTCATCTCCACATCTGTCTGTTTCCCCTCAGTCTCTTTCCTCACTTGGTGAGAGTTGCACCCCCAGGGCTTCCCCTCCTGAAGGCAACTGCCTCAGCCTGATTCACAGTCTGCTCACCTTGCACTCTGCCCTCACACTGACTGCTGTTGAGCTTTGCAGCTCCTTTTGTAGGCCTCCCTGGCCCCTGATTAGCCAGTTGCTCTAGAGCCTCTCTAGCCTCCTGGAGGACTTTGTTATGGACCGGGCCGGATCTGGGCACCGCTGAGGGCATCCGCTCAGGGTGAACTGCTCAAAATTGGGGGTCCTTACAGCCCCTGACTGGAGGCCTTTCCAAAATAGGCCACAAACCAGTCACACAGAGCATTTCAGCTGCCAATCTGGCCAGCAGGAAGTCTCACGAGCAAAACTGCTCAGACACCCCAACTCTCCCTGGTGTGTCTAGACTACAGGGTTTTTTGGAAAAAAGTAGCCTTTTTTCGAAAAAACTTCACCTGCATCTAGACTGCAACCGTGTTCTTTCGCAAGTAAATTGAAAGAACGTGGCAGTTTTTTCAACCGCAGTAAACCTCGTTTTATGAGGAAGAATGCCTTTTTTTGAAAGTGCTCTTTCGAAAAAAGGCACTATGTAATGCAAACTGTGCTTTTTTCGGTGTACATCCTATGTCAGGATGGGTCCACGATTCTTCCCGGCTCTCTGTCCCTTGCAAGGCTGCATCTGGGATCAGGAACAGAATTGAAGACAAGATGGAGTTTGCTTCATGGCACTTTATATCCATCCCTGGTACCTACCAAGCTGGAGCGGGTCACATGGCCAAGTGACCTATCCCTGTGTCCCATGTCAGCAGCCATAGTATTGGCTAGTTTGCAGGTTTCCAGATGCATTCCTCAGGTGCGTATTGGGCACCTTGAGAGCCATTGTTCCTGGAGCCTCGCTAACTAGCATAGTCATTGACTGAACAATTGCTCTTTACAACAGGCAGTCCAGAGCCCATTGCTCTGTCTCAGGCAAAGAACATTCCCAGCATAAGCACAGAGTCCATATTAATAACTCCACATACAGACATCATACAATTATATGAGTAGCACATATAGAATCAGTAGAACATAAGCTTTCATTTGACACCTCACATTACCCCCTTTGGGGCAAACACCCCCCCCACCCTTGGGTGCAGCAGTGACCTGTCTGATCCCCTTAAAATCCAGTAACGTGACATACTTATCTATAGCTCTTTCTGGACTAAGGGCCTTGTCTGCCATATCACACCATGTCAAGACTAAGGATGTTAAAATGCGGTTAACTGACTAGTCGACTAGTTGATGGAATTTCCATTGACTAGTCAATAGGCACTTCTGCATTCCTCCTTTGAAATGTACAAGAGCCTCCCTTGGGGCTCTTGTACATTTCAAAGGAGGAGTGTGGAACTCCGCATACAGCCTGAGGCCAGTGGGAAGTCCCGCTGACTCAGGGCTGCACACAGCGTGCCTGCTTTGAAATGCACAAGAGTCCCCAGCAGGGGCTTTTGTGCATTTCAAAGCCACAAAGCAGCCTCTGCTCACAGCTGCCCCAGGCTCACCACAGGCAGAGGCTGCTCTGCATCCCGCAGCAGCAGCCCCTGTCGATGTGGGGTTCGAGCTTCCCGGACAGAGGCTGGAGCAGTTTCTGTCTGTGGGGAGCTGGGATCCTCCCCTCGCAGACAGGGGCTGCTGCCTCTGTATCACAGGCAGCAGTGTGGGGAAGCAGGCAGCTGGTCTGCAATGGGAGCTGTTTTTTAAATTGGCTCCCCTTGAGGACGGATTCCTGCCTGGCATCCCACGCTGCTGCCTCTGATACAGAGGCAGCAGCCCAGGATGGCAGGGAGCTACCTGGGAGTGGGGCCAGAGCGCACTATCCCAGGGAACTATAGAATAGTCAACTAATAGTTAAGAATTCATGTGGTTAACCAACTATTCTATTACTTGCCATCTAACATCCTTAGACCATACGAGCCTCTAGCCTGTAACTCAGGCCTATAACTTGGGCCTCATCTTTTACTCCAACATCTGTCTTGGACCTCACATTCAGACTATGTGTAATTCTTGTAAGTTCATTCTGCATAATATCTCCAAGACACAACCCTTCCTATTCCATACAACCAAATCTTTTGTCTAGGCTTACATGATTTTGCAGTTACTACAACACCCTTTTCTTTGACCTTGACAAGTGCAATTTTGCCCCTTGAACCAGGTAGAATGTTGATGCAAAGATTATTCTAGCCTGTTGCTTTGACCATATCACCCATTACTTTGTGTCCCTCCACTGAGTTCCCATTCTCTATTGCAGCAAACTTAAGAGGCTTGTCTTCACTTCAAATGTCCTTCACACTACCATCTTTCATTCACTACTGAAACATCAACTACTGCCTCTGATTGCCCCATGATGCCAGCCTATATTGCTCAATACTTTAAATTTTTAAACGTCTCAGAAGGGGAGCCATGTTAGTCTGTAACTTAAAACCGCCCCACAAGTGGTCTTAGAGACTAACAAATATAATATCATCAGCTTTCGTGGGCACAACCCACTTCTTCAGATGAGAGAGCGGCTGCTCCATGGGATGTTGGCTCCCCTCATGGACCAGCTCCGCCTGCCACCCCACACTGCTGCCTCTGACACAGAGGCAGCAGCAAAGCATGGCAGGGTGCTCTCCAAGAGCTGGGAACATACTGGCTGCCGGCCCTGCCCCCATAGTGTTTTAGTAACCATGTAACAGATACAGTTTTTTGTGGCTATACAATTACTAAAATAAACATTATCTAACATTCCTATAATCTACTATATATTTCAGAAAATTTGTCTGTTTGATCAAGAATTCCTCCTCTTATCATAACTTAAAGGATCATAAGGGTTTGGTTATGCCAAGAAAATGGGATGTGCTTGGAAGGAGATTGCTTATCATAAAACCAAACAGAAAAGAGACAGAATCACCAACTTTAGTACAGTCCTCAAATTTGACAAAACTGAGTGAATGTTGACAGAGACTGAACCAATAAGAGCCAGAAAAATTGGATAAATTTAGAGTGGTTCTCTGTTTTGGTACAGCTGAATCAATGCTTAAGGTTTGAAAACTAGGAGACAATGTTATTGGAAACCAAATTGATTATACCCCTTTTTTGTAAAAACATGGCAAATGATAAGGGTTTATAGGGATGAAGAAAAAATATGCTTCATAGAATTCCCAATTAAATTTCCCCCCAAAATTAACTTCATAAAAATAATACTGGATTTTTAAAAAATGCAATAATTTCAATAAAGCATATACCTCTTCCTTTTATTTAAAAAAATGACGAAGACCCAAGCAATGCTGGGTAAATCTGCTACAGGTTGCACCTCTAAAATCTGGGATTTACTGGTCCAGCAACATCTGGGGTCTGGCATGACCATGGATGATCCAGGATTAGAGAGTCCTGGCATGCTGCAGAGGAGTGGGGGCCCAGGAAATGACACACAGCTCAGCTGGGCTGTGGAGGGTGAGGGAGCTGGCACGTGGCTTAGCTGGACTGCAAGGGAGCTGGCGCGTGGCTCAGTTGGGCTGCGAGGGAGGGGGCGGGAAGCATGTGAAGAAGGGAGCTGTTGGGTGGGGGGGGGGCGGCAGCAGGGAGTCTGAAATAACCTTTCCTGGTCTGGAAAAATCCCTTATCCAGGACCAGTCAGGTCCCTAACGTGCCAGACCACGGAGGTCCAATCTGTAGTAATAAATGTAACTAAACACCTGTATTTATGTGTAGCATATTCAGTGATCAAATAACCATTAGTAACAGGGGCATAGTCATCCGTAGTGCCATTCTTTTGAGACAAATGTTGTGCCTTTATTGATTTAATTGGAATCACACCTTGGGAGAAAATGACCCAATATATACAAGATTTTATGTTAAATCAGAGATAAGTTTCATGGTAATCATTCATCACTGTGTCCTAAAGGATCTGGTGGAGATTGTAGGCTGATATAAAATGATTATTTATTATACTAAGTGTGGTTCTTCAAGATTACTGACATTAAATCTCATTGTAGATAAAGTATGCATTCTCTGTATGAGTTCAGTCTTCCTGGAGAATGATCTTGGCTGGAGCTGAACATGCTCCTCCCCCAGAAAAGAAATAGTGCAGCTGCCACTATCACTCAGTTCTTTTAACTAAATACAAAATCTGTAAGATTCCAGAAGTGTAGGGGACAAGAGCAGCTAATGTAAATCCACACAGGCAATTGTCTCAGAATCACACAAATACCATGGTAAGTAGTCATTCTTTCCTCTTTGAGCATTGCCTATTTGGATCCCTTCTGCTAGCAACTGACTGTTTTTGGAGTTTTAAAGATTATGGAGAAACCTTGGAGAGATGCACCAGAGACCAACTTAAACATGGTGGAATGTGAACTAACACGTATCATAGGAGCCCTGTCAGTTCACACAGATGTGGATTAGCCACTGGGAAAATGGGGCCCATGCCGAGGGGCCCTGGGCAATAGGGGGCTCTGGGAAAAATGGGCATCCTGTGCCCCAATCTATTTTGTCCAGCGCTCATGCCAGGCAGAGGAATCAGAGTATGGGGGCTTGCCTGGCTCTGCCTGCCAGGGGCAACTGGCCCGGCAGGATACCGGGAATTTCCCGGTGGACTGTCCTCCGGAGGGCCGGCCAAAGGGCCGGCTGGCGGCTGCTAGAGGAGGAGGGGGATTGTGACGGGGCGCCGCAGCCCCACACTTTAAATTCCCCGGCGCCGGCCATGTACAGGGCACGGTGGGGATGAGGGAACTCATGCGTGGCGTGCTCAAACGCCGCGCAACAGCTGAGAGGGGAGACGCCTGGGCGTGGCGTGACGTCACGGCCCGGAACTTTAAAACCGCCCGGCCCAGAGTTGCACCGCAGAACCCAGCTCCTGGCCCGGCAAGTGGTCTGGAGCCCCAGAAGCAGCTGGGGCCAGGGCTGCAGGGACTTCTGGGGCCCGATCACAGACTCCAGCATCACAAACTGGAAGGCAGAAGGTGGGGGAGGGGGAAAAATAGGGGGAAGGGGTGGGAGAGGAAGGGTCTTGTGCTGAGGGGAGGAGAGGAAGGGGGGAGGTCAAGAGAAGAGAGGGGAAGGCACCAAGGGACAGGGTGGAGGAGAGACAAATGCCAGGGGGCCAAGTGGAGACAATGAGGAAAAGGGCAGGAGGGGAGGTGTCAGTGGGAGGGGGGACAGGGTTATGCATGGAGGGGAGAGGGTAAGGGCATTGGGAGCTAGAGGGGGGAGGGGAAGATGCTGGGAGAAGGCTTGAAAGAAGGGGTGGGCATGAGGAAGGTGGGGATGGAGCAAGTCATGTGTGCGGGCACAGGGGCATGAGGGGAACAGGGGCAGAGGGTGGTGAGGGCGTGGGCATCAGGGAAAAAGAGGGCAAAGGGGGCAGGGGCAGTGAGGGAAGGGGGGCACCAGGAGGGTGCAGGGGTAAGGGAAGGTGCAGGTGCCAAAGGATTCTGGGGGTGAAGCAGAAGGGCAGACACCTGCAGGGGAGGGATCAGCACCAGAGGAGAGAGGCAGGACAGGCAGGTGTATAGAGGGAGGTGTTAGGAGAGGGGATGAGGAGGGGTAGCTCACATGATCAGAGTGGGGCTACTGGAGGAGTGGGCACAGGGGGGAGAGAAGGGCTGGTGGAAGGGGGCAGATTTCAGGAGGGCTGAGGGCAGTGAGAAGGGCAGGAGTCAGGACAGTACAGGAGGGTGAGGGGTGGGGGGGCAGCAGGCACCAGGGGAGCTGATGGAGCAAGGGGAGGAGACATGGCAGCAGAGGGAAAAGGGAGAGGTTTATAAGATATTTATTAATAACTTGGGTGCCACAGTGGCACATCCAAACAAGCCACATGAATTCAGTACTGGTGCACAACACAAAATTCATTCTGCTCATGGGAGGAAACTCTTAGAGAGAACACTTCCCCCAGCCTCTCCGCCCCTGAGTTAATGTCGCACACATTGGGTTAATGCAATTGTAGGATAGCTGCATGAGGGGGGCTTGGTGGGGGCCAAACTAATCCCTATTGGTAGGAGGATGGTGGGACAAGTCCTTAGAGAGGGGTCACATGACACCTTTTACTTCTGGACATGTGTCCATCTTGCCCCGAGAGTGTTACCTCCAGAGGCCTAGCTAATGGGAGTCAGGGGGTGTGGCTAATGGGGGTCAGGGACATGGCTAATGGGGGTCAAAAAGTAAATTAAAAAAAAATTCTTTGATGTGAAAAATTGGGCTGTTCTCAACCCATTTTCCGGGCCTATTCCGATTGCCAGTCCGCCCCTGCTGCTTGTCTGGTGAGCCTATCAAAGCATGGGAATTTCCCATTCCCTGGCAGAAGCATCAGGCAGGAGGAGTGGGGCAAGAGCCTGCACTCTTACCCTTCTCTCTGGCAGGAGAGTTGGGCAGGGGAAGCCCTTGTGCCTCAACCCCATATCCCTGGCAAGAATGCTTAAAGAAGCAGAGGGGGACTACAGATGGAAGGGGTAGGGAAGGGTCCCTAATTGGTCTGGGCCAGGTTGTTAAAGGTTTGCCTGCATCTGTGTCCTTTCTGTGTGCTGTACTGATTTGTCAGATAACCCATACATCAGGCTCTGATCGAACTGCCCAATAAATCCATAGGCTTAGTTTGTAGCAAAGGACCTTGGTCAGGTTTATTGTCAATGAAGCACATTCTAATGTCCTGGCTCAATAGTTACAGAGACACTAACACATGTAGGCCAGTTGCAATGGACTAGCTGTTAGTGGCAGGACTTTGCATTATCCTCTAGACCAGGGGTTCCCAACCTGGGGTATATGTACCCCCAGGGGGTACGAGAAGCTTGTCAAGGGGGTACAGGGAATATTTGGTAAATAACTAGATTATCCTAAATGAAATATTCAAAAAGTAGTAGTGTTAGTGAAAAAAGTTGTGGATTCTAGAATTTATTTCCTTTCATATTGAATAGGGGGGTACGGGAAGGTTTACTGAAAGCCAAGGGGGCACAGGGACCGAAAAAGGTTGGGAACCCCTGCTCTAGACCAAAGACATTGTATCTGTACATAAAGATATATCTCAGTGGCAAACAAATAATGCATTACAGCCAGTCCCCGAGTTGCGGTTGATTTATGACCAAAGCTGTCATAAATGGCAGAGCCCGAGTTACAAACGTGATCCGCGCTTACGAACAGTGCGGTCGCGTATAACTCTATGGGGTCCGACTTACGAACAAACCGAGTTACGACCAATTGATTGGTCCGTAACCGGTTCGTAAGTCAGGGAGAGGCTATACTCCTCTAATGTACCAGGGTGCCATCCTCTGATGCCTTGGAATGTCATGCAGGAGCCACCCATCACTTTGTCCTTGTTGAGTCAAAACATCTCTATTCATCATGCTGCTTTCCTGATCTTATCCTTAAAATGGGCCAACATGTTCCTCTTATCTCTGGACTGTGTTTGGGTATATATTCTTATGCCTAGCACTACTTAGGAATGTTTGTTTCTTCAGTATCAGACCTATTCTTGCCAGATTATGTGAGCAGAGGCTGCCTCTTGCTCACAGCTTAACTTTTGCTTTATATCAGCAAAGTTTTGACTACTTTATCCCAGATCTTAGGCCTCCCACCAGCCTTCTGCTATAAACTCTAAGTCTCAGGCCCCCTTTCAAGTACAACCCAGGGCCCACCAAAAGGTAATCCACCTCTGAGTTCATAGCAAGAGTCTCTAGCCTAGCATCTTACTTTACAGTCTCTTGGTGGAGAGTGATTAAGCCGTATTATCCCTAGGTACTACAATCTAGGTGTGTTGCAGAATGGCTTAGTTTTGTACACATTGTAGCTTGTAACATCTAAAATGAAGCTTAGGCTCCCCTGTCAGAGAATGAGACTTCAGCGGGAAGGGAACTTGTACCCCAAACCAGCCACACATTCACATCTTACATGCTACATGTAATAATCATTGTAGAAAGTATGCTTTGTGAGGTGTCATTTAAAAACATTTATTCTCATAAAGATCATGAGTATGTGATTAATTTAAAACAATCTACACTAACTTGTAACATACACATTTACTTCCGGTGTACACAACTTGACTGTTCAGACAAGGCTTTTAAATCAACTATTACTAAACAAACATAAAAGGCAAACCTACTGTTGTTATCAAAGGAAACCAACATACTGTGCAGCAGGGAGAATGGACAGCTTTGGATTAAAAAAAAAAAAAAAAAAATCAAGGAATAGGTGCTTTCCAATGACAAACTAGCATGAATTATTACTTATTTAAAGCCTTAATTCCAAAGCTAACTACTGCTTTATGCTAGCTAACAAATTACTGTATGATATTGTCACCACCATTGTTATTCAAATCTGGAGAAGTGGTTTTCACTATAGTTTTAAATCCCCTTTTTAATTTTCCTGCAGATCTCTATCCAAGGTGCTGCATGAGTTTCAGAGCAGCTAAGGCAAAAATCTTATGTTTGAATCCCCTCCTCGCCATGCTGTGAACTCACTTATCAATCCAGCATTTTATTTGAGCCCAATGAATGTGTGGTATTGTTCGGTTTTGGCTCCAAATCCTCATATTCAGGAGATCAAGCAGACCTGTCTTTGTATTGGCACAATTCTTCATTACTCTTGATTTTCACCGTGGTCACATTTATCTGTGTGCCTGCTGCAGGGGTGCACCTGCCTGTTCCCCTCAGGAGGGGTAGGGCCTCTGGTGTGTCTTAACATTCAATGTCAGTAGTTCAGCTCTCTTCACACAGGACAGCCTGGCCTAGGAGCCAGCCAATAGTTGGTCCTCTGAGGCCCGACAGCTCATTTCACACAGGCCAGAATGTCTTAGCAGCTAGGGTCAGTAGTGCAGATCTCTTCACATAAGCCAGCAGCCAGATTCAGTAGTACAGGAAAGGCTAGAGCCCCTTCTGTGGTTGGTGCAGAAGGGATAGGGGAACCTGGACCCACACCGTCCACCAGGTCCTATCCTAAGGCCCTGTTGATGGTGGAGTGGACCACTAACAGCTCAGTGGGAAACCCAGCCAAAACACGCTAACCACCTGGAATTCAACTCCCTGCCCTGGGCTACTTCCTACCAGTTTCTTCTTCGTAGTCTGTTCCACTTCCTTCCTCCAGTCTGGGGACTTCTGCTGTGGTTCCCTGCTAACTAGAATCTGCATGGGTGTGCCCGTGCTGCTCCTTCAGGAACTCTTGCAGCACTTCCTTCCTCATCAGCAATCAGCCCAGACTGAACTGCTCACAGGCCTTTATAGCTGGCCTCCAGTTGGAGCATGTCCAACAGGGCTGTGGGGGTGGGACCTTCTCAGCCAGGTAACTAGGCTTAACCCCCACTGCCCCAGAGCAGGGTTGGTACACCCCATAACAGAGCCATAAAAGTTTTGTTTAAAGCTTAGGGACTGTACATACTTCAGTTGTCTGAATTTCCTTGATGTAACAAACCAAAATAATAAAGCATAACTTCCACCAAAATGTGGAATGCTAAGTTTCACAAAATAGGGTGTACAATTCTATTAAAAAATCCTGTTGCTATAGGAGACTATCCCAAAACTACTTCCCACCAATTATTTTTAATAACACTTTTCATATGCTCAACTACTTGTTCAGTTTTCATAGTAGAATGGTGAACAGTAATCATAACCCTTTGTTCTTTCTGCAACAAATCTAAACCTGGTAGAAGAGCTGAGAGATAGTGGGTCTCTCCATGCTCCCACCCAAGCTCCCTTGAGGCTCTCATTTGCTCTCTGCTTTGCCTGGAATTACACCCATGATGCTGGAGTCATCAGCTCCCTGTGGGGTTGTGGACTTGAGCTTGGTCCTTCTGGAAGTGATGCAGGCAATGTGGCCTCTGTTGGTGCACTGGGTTGCACAGGTTCAACTGCTGTGTAAGTGTATTCTCTGTGTCATGCTCTGGTGCTAGTTCTGATCTTGGCACTGGGCACTCCACCAGTTCTGGTTCTTGGGCTGGGTTCTAGAGATGGAATCTACTGATGTTGTCATAGATACTTGCCTGGGATCTGGTTCTGCCACCTCTGCCTGGGTCTTCGGCCTTGGGGTGTCTGGGGAAACAGACTGGATACTTGTAGAAGGTTCAGGAATGGGATAAGGTCTGGAGGCCTGCTTAGCCCAGCTGTGGGTGACTGTTCCCCACTCCTGGCTAACCTCATATATTTGGCTGAGTCCCCTCCCAGCAGCATGGGAATTGGAGAATCATAATAGTCCAAAAATGTCCAAATCCCTGACCAGCCTTTGTACAAAAGGGACAATTTGGCTGTAGGCAAGTCAAAAGAGTCTGCCTTGAAGGGTTGAATGGTTACTTTGGGCTCTGGACTGATGAGTTCAGGGTTTACTAGTGGATCCCTGACACCTGTGTTCTCTTCTCACATTAACTTTCCTTCCACCCAGTCTCCTTTCGCTGTGGGGGTATCTGAGAGGAATGTGGGCCTGAGGACTCTTGCTGTGTCCTGGTGTAATGAACTGCACTCTGCTGGTGCTTTTGGAGCAGTTGGGCTTCACATGCCCCAGTTCATTAAATTTAAAACATCACCTAGTTGGCTTGTCACTGGAGCAAGGTAGGTTGTGGGAGAATGGGGTTGTGAGACAAGAGGGCATCTGGGTTTTCCCTTGTGGTGAAGAGGGCTCTTCCCTGGGAAGTAGGCCCTTGGGTTACCCTTAGTAGTGGTACAAAAGAACGTAAGAACGACCATACTGGGTCAGACCAAAGGTCCATCTAGCCCAGTATCCTGTCTTCCGACAATGGCCAATACTAGATGCCCCAGAGGGAGTGAACAGAACATGTAATCTTTAAGTGATCCCTATCCTGTTATCCATTTACAGCCCCTGACAAACAGAAGCTAGAGACACCATTCCTACCCATCCTGGCTGAAGTACTGATGGACCTAACCACCATTAATTTATCTGTTTTTTTAAAAATCCTGTTAAAGTCTTGGTCTTCACAGCATCCTCTGTCAAGGAGTTCCATATAAGGATGTTAAGTATTGATTAATTTACTAGTTGAGTAGTTGATGGAATTTCCATCGACTACTCTACAAGTCGTTAGAGGAAGGGCACTTAAAGCACTCACTTCTGGCTCAGGCTGCATCTGAGCACAACTCCTGGCTGCCACTCTGCACTCTTAAAGGGACAGAGAAGAGTGCAAAGATGCCAGCTCATTCTCTGGTCCCCTGCTGGGTCTCAGGACAACCCTCATGCTGCCACTCTGCATTTTTAAAAGGGACAGAGCAGCAGTAGCTCCCCTTCCCTCCCCCCCCCCCGACCTCCTCATGCTGCCCATCTGCATTTTTTAAAGGGACTCAACAGTGGCAGCCAGCCCCCTCGACCCCCCTCACGTTGCCACTCTGCATTTTTAAAAGGGACACAAGCAACGGCAGCTGGCTTGTGCTGAGACAGACAAGCAGATAGGATGCTGCTGCTGCTGCGTCCCTTTAAAAAATGCAGAGTGGCAGCATGAGGGGGGGCTGCTGCTGCTGTGTCTCTTTTAAAATGCAGAGTGGCAGTGTGAGGGGGGTCAGGAGGGCTGGCTGGTTGGTTGCTGCTTCCCCCCAGCTTGTTGCCCATGGCATGCAAGGGGTATGACCACCACTATCCACTTCTGCCCTCTCACATTGGTTCTCTTTAGCTCCTGCCAGCTCACTTGCTTCCCTAGCATTCCTGGGGACTTTCTAGGATTCACTGTCTATGGTTTTAATTTTTACAGGTAAGGCAATTACAGTTAGGTCTAAAGAGCTAACTATAGAGAAAAGACTTTAGTTAACTGAATGACTGGATGTCCAAAAAATGGTGTTTACCCCCACAGCCTCTTCACCACTCGGTGTCAGACAGATCATGAATCTCTTGTATAATGAGCCTGTGGTGAGAATTTATACAGTGAAATTCAGATTATGTGAACTTCCCTAACAACTGGTGGGCACATATTTTCATTCTGAAAAACAGATACAATTCTCACTAGGGTTTCCAGTTGCTTTCCCCAATTTCACCCCAATTTTATTGTCAGTTCCAATAAACTGTCTCTTATTCATGCACTAGTTTTCCCTCAGACTTTAGGGCTAAGTAGTCAACTGCTCCATCTGGCCTGGAAAAGTCAGAAAAGTCCCAGATCCCACCTTGAGTTCTGATTGACTGAGTATTGGTACACCTTCTCCCCGTTTTGTTGGAATATTTTAATATAGTTAATGTATAGTTAATGAGTATGTATGTGTTTAATTTTTACATGTAACTTAGAGGTAATAATTGATAATTGTATTTAACCAATGTGAAGTTCCTGAACTTTGAAACGAGATGTCATCTTAGAATATTCTCTGTCAGTAGCAGTTGGGAACACAGTCTAAACCAGATTTTCCACCTTTAGCTCATGAACAGTCTATTATCTTTGAGCTTAGAGGCTTTACAAGGACATACACTGATGTTGTTCTCCCCCTCCCCCAAGGGGCAGAGCACGGGTTCATCTCTCAATCATCTCCACTACATTAAGGAAGCCACCAGTATTTGTAACAGAACAGTGAAGGGGATTCACCACTATCCACTACACACTGCTTCACTGACCTACACAACCAGGAGTCACAGGATCCTCTTTTCTGGGTCTACATCAGACATAGCAGGATTCCTCAGTAAGATCTCAGGTCCTGAGCAACCTCTTCTTTGAAATAGTCACATTGCGGTCCACCTGATATAGGTTTCAATAGGGGGCATCTTACCTATTAAGCCTAAAGGATTAGAGTATATGGGTCTGAGCTTCATGCTCTGTTGTATGTCACTGTTACGTATTATTAATTATTATATTTCTCCCTGTTATTGTAATAAATCTTTCAACAACACTTACCTTTGTTTTACTTTACCATTTATCTTTCCTCATTTTTCCTGCACACACACATTTAAGGAAAGGACTACTCAAGGCAATCCACAGGTGATAGACCCTGACTAGGGGGAACATATTTGCATCTTCTCATCACGAATCATTAGCCTCACATTCCATTTTGGCCCCATCCCTTGGTAATACTTTTGGACATTATAAGATTAATTATTAAGGATTTGATGGCTCCAGAGGTCCCACAATAATAGCTGTGAGGCAAACTTGGTCAAACTTAGCTAGAAAGTTATGTTTTCATCTATTCTTTCATATAGAGGAGATCCTACGGATCTTCTTCAAAATTTTATTTCCTTCCAACTAGAGCATTTATTTACAAGTGCATTTAAACCAAATACTTTGGGAGCCCCAGAATTTCCAGAACTTTTGTTATGGAAGAAACTTTCTGAATGCAAACGGCAATGTAATTGACAATTTCTGATCCAAAATCGCTCCCGAAGACTGAAAGTTTTGGATACACAACTATCTCCAACTCAGTGGAAAACAGCTACATCTAATATTCCAAAAGCAGCTATAAACCTGGGACTACAGTGTGGGTATTTTGTATAGATCAGAATTGTATTAAAATATGAAGTATGTTTTGAATCAAGTTTGAATGTTAATGACTGACTTACATTACTGATTCTATCAAACATGGAGTATATGAACTATGACCCCTGCAATCCTTGAAAGCTTCTTTGCTTCATCTATAGCTGCCTGCTTAAACTGGACAGTTTACGTTTTGTTCACCATTGCCAGCTCAATTATCCTGCCCTTTTTCCATGAGCATTCTATCACTTCAGGAATTCCCACCTCTGAAGGCATAAAAGACCAGAGACTGTGCTTGTGTGACGCTGTCTGCCATGTGGGCAACCTCTGTGTGGATCAGGACTTGTCTGCTCCAGAGCTTCACAGAAGTATTCCAACAGCCCAAAGTGGAAATATAAAAGAACAGGCCTCTTCACCATCCATCCATTATACCTCCATGGATCCCTGCTTACCTGGAAACCACCATCTATCTCCAGAGGGTACTCTTCTCACCTGCAATAAAGGTAATCAACTGACAGGATTCCCCAGTATTCCACCTCAATGGCTTTAAATTAGGCCATAAATAGTTGGTCCTGGCCTTTGCTGCATCTAATATTCAAGAGAATACAAATTTCTGTATCAAGGTATTTACAAGAACTGACGCCAAAAGAGGGATTGGGATTATTGGGGGCCTACGCTTCAAGCTCATTTTCCATCACTGATTCACTGGTGTTTGTTTCTTTTTGCTTCTTTTTCCATCTTCCAACATTATATTTTATCTTTCATAACACTCACTTTCTTTCAGATACTTACCTGGTCTCTTTTTTCACTACATACACACAGAAAGGGGGAGGAGGGGAAGACACTTTGTTACTGATCTTCAGGTGACAGACACTGATAGTAGATTCATGCCCATGTCTCTGGGAAAAAAAAAAAAAAAAAAAAAAAAGGACTTCCCAGTTTACATTATTCCTATACCAACCAAAGATTTCTTTCAATCCAGTGACTCTGGCTCCCCTTTGAGGTAACAGCTTATTCAAATGGCATTTTTTCCCAAACATACTGGTCCCCCCCATAGCAGTGGTTTCCAACCTTTTCAAGCAGATGGACCCATTTTTAATCTGTTAAAAATTGTACACCCCTCCCCCCCCCCCCCCAAGGGGAGAGGTGGGAATTATGTCCTTTGGCCTATGCTGCTTCCTCAGCTCCTGTCCCTTCTGTCCTCTGTCCATCCATGGAGGATACGGTGAGGGCATTCTTGTGGCTAAAGGCAGCTTCTGCCCTGGCACTCTATCCTTGGTTGGGTATGGAGCTCTGGGGGAGAAAAAAAGAAAAGGAAAAGTAAGGATTGGGCCTACTGTGGGATTGGGAGTGGGGAGAGGGCTGGAGCGTAAATGGAAGTGCAGCTGATGGTGAGAGGATGGATGGTACCTCCTGGGTTATCAAGAGCCCATTCCGAGGGCGGGAAGCAGCGTGCGTGTGGCCAGTCATGAATAGCGATCCCTGGGCGAGAATCGCCTGGCAGAAAGTCCGAGTCTCGTGGTAGGCCTGATCCTTACTTTTTTCCCTTTCCTAAACTTTCCGCGGACCCTCTATAGAACTGTAATGGATCTCCAGGAGCCCGCGGACCACAAGTTGGGAACTAATGCCCTATAGGTTAATAGTAGTAGTCCTCAAATTCTGCAACATTTGTATTTTTAGAATTAAAAACAGAATATTTCTATTGACACTCCAATGGCTGATTATTGCAGTGTTTTCATTTTGTGGAGATAAACATGCTCATGTTTATTGCCTAACCACCAACTCTGCTCAGACACTGAAGGTTTTTATGGCCTGGGGCATACTGTTTCATGTAAGGTGGCCTCTTCTGGGAAAAGGAATCCTCTGCAGTGGTTCTGAAAATGGGTGTGTATTCTTGGACTCAGATACTTAAGGTCTCAAATTTCACTGGTGCTGGCACTATAAAAAAACCAAACCAACACTACTTCTGTTGTGCCTATAAATAACATTTAATGTCCACACTGTGTCCCTACTTTCTCCACACTATAGATTCTGGCTTGGTTCCATGCCTGTGTAGCTGTGCTAATATTCTGAGATAGCCATGTCACAGATACAAGACTACAATAATCTACACTCTGCCCAGACAGTGGAGTCAATGACTGTCCCCTACCATTTAAGATTACAGCAACTCGCATTGCATCCAGGACCTTGTGAATGGACAAAATATGGGTCCCTTGTGTGACTATCTAGAGTATGATTGACTGAATATTATCTGTAGAGATATCTGAAGGTGTTGAATACCCCTTCAGTAGCATTACAGATGACAGCTGTGAATAAGAAATGGGTCATCATGCACAGGAATAATTCTCCAGAAGGTAATTAGAAGATAAGAACAACCTCTTCTGATTCCCAATCACTTCCCACCAGGTATCCAAAATACTTTTGGGAAAGGTCATGAGATCAGAGCCTATCCCTGTGGCTTCCCAATAGCAGGTGTGTATGGATTACTATAGCTCTAGTGTAACAATAAACTCCTTGGCCTGTCGGAGGGCAAGGATGTATAGCGGGGTGGTGTTAAGGTTAAAATCCTAAATAGTTAAATGTTCAATTTGTAATGTATGTTTGGTTTGTGATGTGCCCCTGTTAAAATCAAAATGGAAGACAAGCCACTTGCTCTGGGTCTGTCACACCATGATTTTCCCGCTTTCTGGAAGAAAAGAGGTAAACAAGTTCCAGTCCAAACTGGATTTACCTCAGAAGTACATCCTACAGGGTTTCTCTAGCAGAGGAGGACTCTGTAGGGTCTTCCTGGCAGGGGTGGACGCTGTGGGGTCTCCCTCACAGGGGTCTCCCACCTCAGAGGGCATAAAAGGCTAATAGCCAGACAGTTCGGGACTGCCCATCCTAGAGGCAGGGTGCACAGGGTTTTCCCCTACAGGTCATCAGACTCCATAACAAGACAGCTGCTGCAGCCATAGGAAGACTCCATCACCAGGTACCCTGACCTTCAGCGCTGAAGAAGACTACGAGGGCTGTCCTCAGTGCTCCTCTCTCAAAACTCTCAGTGAGCTGAGAGACTGAGGTCCTGAGCGACCTTCTCGGATCCATCAAGGAGGTTGCTATAAACTTTAGTTATACTTACCATACAATTGGAACTGATTACTGTACCATTCATTATTTGTTTCTTCTTCTTATTACCCACTAAATCCCCTATTTTGTAAATTTACCCTTAATAAATTGGTTATTGTTTGGTTCACATAAACTGTGTCCTTTGATTAATTAAAACACGCCACCAGATGATAGATGCTGGCTGTCACAGGACTCGAACAGAGGGTCTAGTATTGTTAGGGGGACCCCTCTGCAGCCTTATCTTTTCTCCCACCTAACAACTGTCGACCAGGCCAGGACCCTGTGATTGGCAGGACTCCTGTGACCAAACTGATAGGTTCTCAGATTGTTCTTTTTGGTACAGTAGTCAGTAAGGCCAAAAGGCTCTGGGAGGGATTACGGGAAAGGGCCCTGATTGCAAAGCAAAACATAGATACTGTGAGACCCAGGGAGTTTCAAGGAGGATAAAATCTGTGTGTAGCTGGAGCCAGTAAGGACAACCACGAACCTCATTCTTTTTCACTTTTTGGCTGAGTGATTCTGTCTCAAAAAGAGACTACTGGGTCTCGTGAGGAAACTTTTGACTGTGGGAGTCTCGCGAGGAGACTATTGTGGGGACGGCATGGCCACCCCAGTGACAGGTGTTTATGGCTACCTGACGTATCAGGGCCTAGCCAGAGAAAAACGCCTGTACATTTTATTTTTCTAGAGCATAGGGTAAAGCCCTTAGGAAAATTTTATCGATGATGGACCGGTTGTTCTCACTAAAAGGATGGGAGACAGAGTCAAATAAATTATCTCTGGATTTCGCTGTGAATTGATTTGAGAAAAATCGGAATCCATGGAAGGAGGGTGCAATTTCTGGCCCTGATGCCCTAAAAATTTTTAATACCTTATGGGAGAGGTACTGTATGTGCAAACTGCAGCCTAAGGCGGCTGACAGATGCAGTGCCCTATTATATGGCTTGACATTAACCAGCCAAAAACTGCAAAAGCAACTATCTAAATTAAAGGAGGAAATTGTAACAGTGGGAAATAATTTTTTTTACCATGGGCCACTTCAGAAATTTTTGAAGTGGCCCCAGGCTGCAACGGAAGGAAGGGGGGGGGGCCTCAAGTGGAAGGGACAGCTCCAGGATACTTCACTGCTTCCCCACCCACAGATCATGATTGGTCTGGAGTGGTGGAGCACGTGAAGTCTTTGCCCCTGCTCCTAGAGGCTCCCCCCAGGCAACTTTGCACAGTCCCCCTTCAGCCCCCAGGCCAATCAGGGTTTGGGGACAGAGGAAACTTTGTGTGCTTCCTGCCCACTCCAGACCCTAATTGGCCTGGGGGCAGGGGAGTGGCAGGGCCGCTATGGGACGGATCAACCTGCTTGGTAGGCTGGATCTGGCCTGTGGAGGCCCTTTTGCTTACCCCTGATATATAGGGAGCTCATGAATAGAGCCCTGTGCAAATCTATATAGTCATGGGGCCATGTCTGAGGACGAGAAGCAGATACAAATTTTGTATCTTTGAGGGACTCTACTCATTGGTCTGATGAAATAAAAAAGCAAATTGATTTTGAAAACTCATGTTGAGTTTGCAAGGCTGACAGAAAAGTTAAGCACATGTGTCAGTAGCTGCAGGATCAGGGCCTCAAAGAGTAATCAGCTACTCTTAGCAAATTCACCTTAAGATCACAGAGTGAAAAAGAATTATACAGAATAGTTAAGCAAGCTAAAACTAGTTGATTTGAACATACACATTTTACATTCTGCTCTGGAAGGCTTTCTGAGAAGACTTGAAATATGGGCCAACTCACCCTATTCACCAAGCCCACTGTCCAATTAAGTTAAATTGGCCCGACAAGTGAAAACCTAGATTCAATACTTCTCTGTTTTGTGTGCAGGAAGGAAGATCTCTGTGCAGAAACACCGCTTCTCTTGTTTAGCCAGCTAAAGCACTGATCAGGCAGCAGCAGCTGTTAATGCAAAGGAATGACAAAACGTGTGTGAATCGCTTGTGAGTGAGTAATGTGATGATGGTAGAAACACTTCGCTACACTTATTCTAAAAAAACCACTTACTTGGATTCTCTTCCTCCGGGCTGCGAGGCGCACAGGGCTTGTCCCTGCCTCGACGCGCTGCTGCTGCGGCGGGCAGGCAGGGGCACCACAAAGGTGACGGGGGCGAGGCCCTTTGCCACCTCTCGCCCCGACTGGAGCAGGCACCGACTCTGATGGCGGGCGGCTGCAGCGGCCGCGTTTGGAGCCGGCAGAACAAAGGGACGCCTAGCCAGCCCCCAAGCGACCCAGAGACCTGGTGGTACTGCGCGTGCTCGCATCGCCTCCCGGAGAGACGCCCCTCCCCCCGCCCCGCCCCGCGCAGCAGCCCTGCCTCTTCGTCACGAGCGGGTGTGGGGAGACGCACCCTGTCTCAGCTGGGTAGCTAGAGGCAGCCTGCTCCAGACAGTGTTTCCCTCCCCTTTCCCTGGGAATGGTACCGCCTGTTCTGAGACGACTGCCGGGAGAGAGTGCAAACAGAGAGGGGAGGGGAGGGGAGGGGAAGGGACAGTTCTCGCGAGAGGTAAGACCGCAGTGTTATTGGTTGGCATAGAAACGGCGTTCCCTGGCTGTGGGCGCAAGAGCGGCGGGGCCGGGCCGGGCCGGGCCAGCGGAGCGGGGCGCACGCGACCCTGCGCTGAGTCTGTTGTTTCCGAGCCGGTGAGTGCAGGGGCGTGGCCAGGCGGAATTGGGGAGCCGCGCACGTTGCGGGGCTGACTGTGTTCTCGGGTCTGGGAGCTGAGGCCGGGGGGCTCCTCTCCACCACTGCGCCCTCTGTTCCGAGGTGCCACGGGCAGGCGAGAGGGAAGTAGCTTGTAGCAACCGGTGCAGTCTCCAGGGTAGGGGTGGGCAAAAGGGTCTCTGTGGGCCGGATTCGGCCCACTAAGCGCATTGATCTGGCCCGTGGAAGCCCTGCCGCTCCCTCTGCCTCCAGGCTAATCGACCTGAGAAGGTGGGAGGGGGGGCGGGAAGCGCACAAAGTCTCCTCCCTCCCTGACCCCCAACCTGCAGGAAGTGCGCGGGCTGCTGGCAGGGCGGGAGGAGGCTTTGTACATCTCTCCCGGCCCCCCCCCCCCCCTCCGATTGGCGGGGGTGGAGGGCAGTGCGGAAAGTCTCCTTCTGCCGGGCACAGCTCTTCTAAGCACTGTGCACTCCTTGCAGGTTGGGGGCAGGGTGGGAGGAGACCTTCGTGCTCCCCCCCCCCCCCGCCAATCAGGGCTTGGGGGCGGAGGAGGGGAAGGGCTCAGCACTTAAAGTGAACCACCAGCTGCTGCGAAGCTGGCAGTTGACTCTTAAGTGCAGCACTCCATTGCAGGGCAAGGGCAGGGGCAGGGAGCTAGAGATTTCACATGCTTCCCCCTCCCCAGGCCCTGATTGACCTAGGGACAGTACCTGAAGTCTCCCACAGTCAGGGGCACTGGTACCTAGAGGGAACCACCAGCTGTTCAGAGCAGCTAGTGGTTCTCTCTTGGGGGATGGGAAGGCAAAGACTTTGCCTGCTTCACCCATCCACAGACCAATGCGGTGGTGAAGCACTGAAGTGTCCTGGCCCCGCCCCTTCTGCCTGAGGCCCCACCCATTGCTGGGTAGCCCAGGGCCACTTCACAAATTTCTGAAGTGCCCCCCCCCCCCAGTCAAAAATGATTGCCCACCCCTGCACCAGGGGGAAGCTAGCCAGGCCTGTGCATCCCACAGGGCAGGGGCTTCATGCTGCTGGGCCGGTGGTATGTAGGACATTGCTCCCCATCAGACTGTGCTACTTAAGGAGAATTTAGGGGCACTGAGCATGTACCACTGGAGCAGGGGGCTGGGTTTGCACCATCAGGAGTCGTGCAAACCCAGCCCCCTGCTCCGGTGGTACATGCTCAGTGCTCCAATGCACTCCTGATGCGCGCACACACAGGCTGAGAGGGCGCTGAAGGGGGCCATCAAAGGTGCCTAGTAGCACCACCACCCACCGCTAGCACTTTGAGGGAAGCATGACAGGGAGCCCAGGTTATAAGAGAGTGACCAATCTTTTATTGGCTCAGATCATTCTGGTGGTGAAAGAGACATGCGGTAAAGGTACAATTTTTAAAAAATTATTTGTGTACATTTCCCACACCTGAAGAAGAGTGCTGTGTAGCTCAAGACCTGGTCTCTTGTATTGCCAGGAGCTAGTCCAATAAAAGATATTGCCACAGGTGAATTTTATCTCTTACATCTATGAGCATATTTTTTCAACAACCCAGAGAAATGTGTAAAATGTGTCATGTGGACTTATGATCTCAGTTTGGATGAATGGCTTGCACTTGGTCATATATGGAATTTCAGTCATTCTTTCCACATTTCTTGAAAAGGAACACATTTTATTGAAAAATCTTTGCAAAAAATCTATGAATTTTAATGTTAAAAGTTTTCATTTTAGAGAGAGTTTTCTTTCTCTTCCCCCCCTTCCTCCTTTGCTCCCCTTTTCCCCATTTGGTAACAGAAAAAGGAAGGAAAGATATTGAAGAATATAAGACCAAATGTTTGTTTTAGTGAAAAGTAGATATTTAAAAAAAAAAAAAACCCAACATGGCTATTTCTGGACTAAGTTTGAGAATTTTTGACCATTTCAGAAAAATATCTATAAAGAGTAATACACTATAAATATTTTTCACATTAACTAGTTCGGGGCAATATATATATGAAAGAGTACAGTACAGCTGGTCCCTGAGTTACGAACGCATCGATTTACAACCGTTCATATTTACGACCAACCTCCTATACAGCCAGAACCCGAGTTACGAACGAAATCTGCACTTACGAACAGCGCAGCCATATGTCAGTGAATGTAATCTGACTTACAAACACCTCAAGTTACGACCAAGTGCTTGGGACGTAACTTGTTCATAAGTCGGGGACCGGCTGTAGAAGGAAATTATGTGTGAGAAGTTGTGCAAGTTTATGACGTACTTTTCACCTTTCTGTCTTCCATGCTCACTATCCTGTACTTCAGTGTTAAATCTGACTTTTTTTTTCTATGCCCATTCTCTTGCTAAGTCCTATAATTTCTTCTTCTTTTAAAAAACTTCATATTTTTGCAGTAGCTGTGTCTTGTTTGGATTTTCTTTCCATATATTTTGCAAGGCATTTTGGGAGGACGGCATCTGAAGGTTTGGGAAAATTTACCTGGGCTTGAAGTCTGTGCCATTGCTCATTTTTCCATAAATAATATTAAACAAGCCAAAATATAGGATGGGGAGCCAATTGATTGAATGATCAAAAGCTTTGCAAATTGGAATAAATAAGTACTGTAACTTGCTCTTTTCTGTAATACCTGCATTATTTCTGTGCTTGTAAAAAGTTGTGTAAATGTAACATCTTCTATGTATGTTTTAAATAATAATATTGTGGTACGCTTTACACTGAGGTGAAAGTCATATTGTCCAGTGCCTTTTGACAGTAATATGCATTTAACATCACTTTACTGAGATATATTATGTATATCCACTAAATGCTTCAATCTTGCTATTGAGCCAAGATTTATAATGGCTTATATTGGTATTTCATTTTGATGAGAACATTTTTTGGCCTGTCACTAACCTGTTTAAAGTTTGGTTGAGTTTGGGACCCTGTAAAGGCTGCATAATTTCTTAGGGGTAGGACTTCTAGATTATTTGTTATCTAAGCCTTGTGGGGTTTTTTGTTTAACAAATAAGCTATTAAAATGTGATAGCATTTGTTGTTCTCTGTCCCTTTTAGATAAAAATGGATATTACAAGGGGAAATTTGGATGAAATTTCAAGGCCTGCATCTAACTCAAGAATTCATCCTTTAAGCAGAGCTTTAAGTGCATCTTTGGAGGTTCTGACACCAGAGCCATGTTTGTCAAAGGTAATTATAGGAGCTTTGGCAGATCACAACCTCTGTGTGTCTTTTTTTTCTCCTATCCATAAACGGAAAAGGATAGACCTTTGTAAAACATTTATAAAGTGCTTTGTGGAAGAAAACTGATATGTAAATGCTAGTGAGTATTATCACAGAAAGAAGATCTAATTTCAAAAATGTGTGTATGCAGGTCAACTCTTTGTATGTATTTAGATAATATCGGCTTGCTTTAATGATTTATACATGTCTTTGCTCCTTTCCCTCTCTGTTAGCCTAGATCAGTGGTTCCCAAACTTTTCGGCATCACACCCCCTTTTTGATTTTTGAGAAACCCTCCCCCCCTCCCCCCCCCCCGTAGCAGTAAACTTGTTGGGGGGGGGGGGAAGGAACTGACAGGGGCCGAAAAACAAAAATAGCAGCAAAACTTGGGGTCGGGGGGGCGCTGGGTAGCCTCGCACCCCTTCCCCCCCCCTGGAATTTCTTCACGCCTCCCAGTTTGGGAACCCATGGCCTAGATCATATTCTGTTTTGTGTACCACTAGTCAGATGTTAACTCAATTTTGCCCTCAATTAAACGTTTGCTACCACATTGATAACTGGAGGATTGCACAAATGTAACTTGGGACAGTGATTTGTAATGGTTCATAGAGTACCCAGGACTGTGAATCACCTTATTACCCCCTCCTCCCCAAATCTCCTACCTCCAGCGGGCGGGAGACTTTTTGTATTTAATTGAATATTAGCCTGTTTTCTACCCAAACAAAGTCTTCTTGGCTATGACAGCCCTTACTTTGCCTTGCAGATTATAAATAGGCACACCCCAGTTCCTGAGCCCCTTTTCAGTATTTCCCTGCAGTGTCCAGCCCCTTATCCACTAAACACTCTCAGAAATATCAGATCTACTGGTCCCAAGGAAACAATGTACACACCATCTTGAATGATTCAACTCAGGATCGGCTCTTTGTCACAGCACTGAGAGATACTTTTCATGAAAATGATACATTTATTATTAAATATTTGAGATTCAGGTGATGATAATGAGAACAAAAGAAATTTATAAAACAAAATCATAACATGGCTTCTAGAAACTAAACTGAATAGCATAGCCTTCTGTCTACAGAACTTTATTTCACCCCAAATGTCCTTTGTGGTGTTGCACCCAAGGTTACTTGTGACCCTGTTTTTCAGAATGCATGTTAGTATCTTCACAAAAATTTTGCTCACACTGATGCAACTCGCCCCAGATGCCTTTTTAACTCCACCAATGGTGTAGAGTTCAGGTTGAGATCGGTCAATGCAGTGTCAACGTGTACTCTGTTACTTACATCCACTGTTAGTGGCCTCCAGGAGATGTCCCGCAATCCCTGCCTTGATAACTCTGGTCACCATTTTGAAGTCTGCTGTCCATTGGCCAGTACACAGGAATCCACCTATCCCTTTTAAAGCCCGTGAATTTTTCAAATGTCATTTCCTGTTTTCCCAGTTTGGAGAGGTCACATAGGAATTCTTGAGCACACTTAGCAACTGCCCAGCTGACCATGACAGTTCCATGCTGCAAATGTGCTCCTGCCTTGAGTATACAAGAGGTGTTGGATCTCCTGGGTGAATGGGAAGAAGAGGCTGTGCAGGCACAGCTCCTGTGCAGGCACAGCTCCAATCCAGCCATAGAAATGTCAACATCTTCCATGATCCAAGAGATCTGCTTGTAGAAGAGGGACTATAAGAGGGAGCAGGAACAGTGCCGCATGAAAGGAACTGCAGCTGGTG
Source organism: Pelochelys cantorii (assembly GCA_032595735.1). Lineage (NCBI taxonomy): Eukaryota > Metazoa > Chordata > Testudines > Trionychidae > Pelochelys > Pelochelys cantorii. The sequence goes on from CM064329.1 coordinate 71,664,963, forward strand.
AACCGGAAGGCAAAGGAAGCCAACAATTCTGATTTGCAGCTGCAGATTTGCTGCTTTTACACAAAGCTGCATTCCATTCTCAGCTGATATCCCACCACCACCCAAACCCCTGTGAATACTTAGGAAGAGTTACAGGCCTGTGAAGAGGAGGAATATGGGGGACAAGTGACCAGCTGTGCAGTGAGCCAAGACATGATTTAGAGTCCTGCACAGTCCAGTTATTTTTTGCAGTCCAGGACAGGCAAGCGTGACACAGGCGAAGGAACCTTTGGTAAGTATGCTGTTTGCTTTGATATTGCAGGGATGAAACCTAGAAAGTATCCAGACTTACCTATTGATTTATTCATTTTTACTTATACTAGATGAGTTAGTGAAACAGACAATGGAGGTAGAGTTGCCATCTGCTTTTCCAACTCCAAGTGGATCTGCAGAGGGAGCCCACTGGATTAGTTTATGTGCACTAGGTTGCCTTATGACTCATCTATAGAGATCTTGAGGAAACATTCGGGGAGGTAGTCTGGAATTCTCTGTTGAAGGTTTCTGGGAGGACTGCCTTATTTTTTTTCTGCCACAATAGAATGCTTTCCTGTGACAATCAGTGAGTACTTCAGCAGGCATCACTGTAGCGCATAGGCTAGAAGTATATGGCCCCAGTTGGCATCTGGGTACCTGCAGGAGCTGTTGCCATTCAGCCTCTGTTACCCTTGGGAATGAGGTATCAGCTAAAATCATGACAGCCTGTGCTAGTATTCAGTACAGTTGCGCAATAAGTATGTGCTCATGCCCATAACTTACCCCCTTCCCACAGGGTCATGTTCATGGTGGCATTCCAGTGATGGTGCTCTATCAATTCCAAAGAAAAGTGAGAATGTATTACTTGCAACTTGTCTGGAACAAGGGGAGTGAATTCAGTATATCAGATTTCCATTTATCTTGTGAATATGCTCACAATTGGACCACTGTGCATTGTATCTTTTACAGCTGGAAATGTGGCCTTGAGGTTCTGTCTATCCACATTAGCGAAGTGGCTCAGCCAGATAACAAGGAGAATGAAGAGGACACAGGATGACATGTTCTTAGAGATCTTGCAAGCCTCTGCTACTTTGGATACTGAGCACTGGGCTTAAAGAATTACCCTTGTGGACCTGAGAGGAGAAACATCTGGGAAATGGTCAGGGAAGTGCAGTGAGAAATGTAGATGCTTCTCCAGCAGTAAAGAACATGCTACATACTCTTGTTGACCTTCAGGTTCAATAGTACCATCCTCACCTCCCTCTTCAGAACATAGAAAACTACATTCTGGAACTTCTCTACACTAATTCACCTGCCCATCAGCCCCCACAAATGTTCCACCTGGTGTCTGGATCCAGTGCACTACCGTTACCACTCTACCCTGAGGGAGAGTATAGGCAATCACAGCTGCCTGTACACTGGTTTGTGAACTGGAAATGGCCTTTCTTTCCCTTACAAAAGTTCTTTTCTGTTTTACTTATTAAATTTTATGCAGTCATAAATGTGTCTGTATGCATGGCTGTGGAATAAAATTCTATTTACAGATTCTTAATCTTTATTAGTTGATAACATAAACTGGCTGGGGCTGATATTCACAAGTAATAGGAATAGGTGCATTTGCAATGTTACATTACTATACACACTGAAGTTATTACAAGATTCATAATATAGCCTCTTTGAGCCAAACAAGTCAATGTTGAGCTCTTCTGATATCTGGCTGCTCAAAATCATCAGGTTCCACTTTGCCCTTCACCTCTACAGAAACTTTTTCCCTTTTACTTCATAGATGTTATGCAGCACACAGCTGTAGTCATTGGGATATTTTTGTCATCAAAGTCCAATCTCTTGAGTAGACAGTGCCAACAATCTTTTAAACATCCAGAGGCATAATCAATCAATGGATTTCTCAACTCCAAATTGATTCCTGACCGATTGGTAGCAAGAAAGTGTTGCAAGTTTCTGTAGAGCAGTCAGTACTTGCTTCTCCATGTCAGTGCAGATTGCATTTTGCTGTTGCTGCTCTGGAGGGCACTGCTTGTCATTTTGGACCCAGAAGCAGTTCTCCACCATCTGCAGTTACTCCATGAATGCCCCTTCATCTTGGAATTGTTTCTTTCTATATTCCACAGCAGTCTAGCCTCCAAGGAATCATTATGTTGCCTCTGGCTCCCCTGCTGGCTCTGTAAATACTATAGGATCAGGTGCCCCATGCTTGCAGTGCTCATAGCAGTAGTGCAGGATCCATACATCTGACACAGATGATGGACAATGAAGAAGGGTTTGTGGAAAATTAGAAAAGACGTGTGAAACATTACAGAATAAAGATGAAATTATAGGATGGTGACTACTGTAGTTTGGAATGTTGAAATCATGCTTTCAGTCACTATGGCCAATTTTTTTTGGGCCCTTTGAGGCATTGCAAAACCTCATGAAAACACCCTGTGCTAGATGATAAGTTGCACAGTGTAATTGCTGTCCACAGTGAATTGCTTTCTGTATCGGTGTAGGTACTGCTAGCAAGGGCACTGACACAAGTAGTGTAGTTTGGACACGTAAAAGCAATTTTAATTACTGTGACAGTTTTATGCTGCTGTAACCCAGGTCCACGTAATTCTGTAGTTTAGACATGACCTTGGTCTTCCAGTATATGAGACTAGCTCCCTTGCATGCAGCATTTCTAAGATGTAATAGGACCATTCATTAATTATTTGTCACAATGTTCCTTAATGCCTCTTTCATGTTAGTAGGGCTTCTAAATGGGTGGGGGAGATGATTCCAGTGCTGGGCTTCCTAAGCTCAAAGCAAACATTTTCAAAGTTGTAAAGCAAAGCACACGTATTTCCTTAGAGCAATGTTTCTCAAACTGTGCTCCGCAGAGCCCCAGGGCTCCGTGAGACATGTCCAGGGGCTCCGTGAGGTTGACAAACTGGAAACATCGTTAGGTACAACACATACAATCAGTGGACTACTGGGGCTCCACATAAATTTTTACGCATGTAAAGGGCTCCGGAGCCCAAAAAGTTTGAGAACTGCTGCCTTAGAGCATGGAATACAGACATTGCAAGTGAGATTAATGCACACAGCAACTTACAAGAATTTCATGGTCTAAAGGCTGAATACATTCTTAAAACTAATGCCTAATTAGAACAAAACAAACCAGCTCTCCTGTATGTTAGTTAGGTTTCCAGTTATGAGATTGTTAGTTCTTAGCTACTGCTTATGGCCTTGCTCAGAGCTGGCACTTGGTTTTCCAGCATCAGAACAGTTTTGAGGAACTTATCAGTGTAAATACGTAGGATCTGTTTATACATTTCACAATGCTGTTAATGACTGGTGGGACTCTAGCTTTCATGTAAAGTCTAATACTCTTTAGTGAATCAGATTATACATAGCGGGATATTCTTGTAACCCCTTGCCAGTTGGCACTGAGGAGTTCTTAGGGTCACAAAATGTTTTATTACTTATGATAATTAAAGCTTCATGAAGGTTGTGGACTGTGATATTGTTGCAGGAACCACAATTTTTAAGACACACCTTAACTTGGTATAGTTACCACAAATTTAAATGGAATTGTTACCTTGTGTGCCAACTTACAATGCCACACACTTGAATTTGGCAAAGGCTAAATTCGAGTGAGTGGCATTTGTGATTCTCAGCTTTGGTCTGTCTACCCGCCTAATGGGGTAGTTGGACCAAATTTGAGTGAGTGATGTCACAGCCTAGCACATGGAGTTGCAACACCATTCATATTTGAACTGATTGTACCAAAACCGTAGCTATTTCAAACAGTGGCTGTGACTTTTAAACAAAAGGAGTCACAACTTTCCTATAGGCTTAATGCTGATATGTGAGCCAGAAAAAGCACAACTTGACTTTCTGATCCTGGGTTAACAGTTAGAATAGATGAGACAGTGTTTTATTGGACCAACTTCTGCTGATGAAAGAGGCAAGCTTTCAGGCTACACTGAACTTTTCTTCAACTCTGCATAGTTCAGAAACTTCTCTTTCACCTAGGCTTTGTCTACAGAGTGGGGTTTTTGCGCAAGAAGCTTTTTGCGGAAGAGATCTTTTGCAAAACTTCTTGCGCAAAAGCGCGTCGCAAAAGCAATGTGCTTTTATGCAAGAGAGCGTCTGCACTGCATGGACGCTTTTGCACAAGGAAGCTCTGGTTGCCATTAACAGAATGGCCATCAGAGCACCTGTGCTTTTTCTGATAGACTCTTTTTGCACAAGAAATCCCTGCGGAGAGTCCACACACATCTTTTTGTGCAAGAGCTGTAGCGCAAAAAGGAGTTATTCCTGGTGGGGAGAGGAATAACTACCGGCAAAAGCCCTCTGTCCTGTCGATTTCCTGTATTTTTTTTTTCGCGTGAAAAAGTGCTTGAGGTGTGAATGCTCTGCCGGTTTTTGCACAAAAGCGACTGTTTTTATGCAAAAACCTTGTAGTGTAGACATAGCCCTAGGGTACATCTATGCTGCAATGCTATTTTGGGATACCAGAGTATCCCGAAATAGCTATCCCACCTCTTTACAGCAAGCCCATTATTTTGGGCTTGTTATTCTGATGTCCCCGTAAACCTCATTCTATGAAGAGTAAGAGACGTTTTGGAATAATGCTTTATTTTGAAATTTGGCGCTGTGTAGACAGCGCCAAATGATGAAATAAGCTATTTTGAAATAGCATCAAAATAAGATATGCAATTTGCATAGCTCAAATTGCATATCTTATTTCGAGTTATGGTGACGGGTAAACGTGTCCCAACAGAGGTTGGTTCAATAAAAGATGTTACCTTACCCATCTTATCTCTCTAATATCCTGGGACAAACAAGGCTACAACTAACATTGCAGACAAGTTAGAATAAATGTAATTGTATTTGTAAACTGAGCACACTTGGGAGATCTCAGCTAAGTAGAAATCCTGATTAAGAACATCCTGGCTAAGGGGAGGGCTCTGTAGTAAGTGGAATATGATTGAGATGTTTCAAGTGCCATTATTTAATTATCTCATTCAACAAATTCTAGTGTAAGTGTAGTGTTTGCCTCTACCATGAAAATATTAATATTTGAAATCAACTTTTAATTTTAGGACAAGGAGTGTGGTATAACATTGTATCAGTGTCTGGGCATCAGGATGCCAGAGTTCAATTATTGCATTGACTTGCTGTAAGGTTTTAAGCAACTCATTTTACCACTTTGTGCCTCAGTTCACGCATCTGTAAAATTAGGGTAATACCTATGTGCCTCACAGAGATGTTGTAAACTTTTTTGTGTGAAATACTTGGAGATCCTTGGATAGAAGCAGCTGCAGAACTTCAAAATCTGGTTTGATGTCACTGTTGATGGCACTCGTATGAAACAAAAGAAAGTATTTTAAAAAGATTCATGCTTCTGTGGAAATTGTTAATTTACATAATTTTTAGGTTTCTTCACCAGTTGATCATAAAGAAGACAATTCAAGGAACAGCAGTATAGAGGATGATAGCGAGAAGAATGAAATGAAGAATATGAGAACATCTCCACAGTATTCTGAGGGTGAAATTAACGGCATTTTCCAGCAGCAGGTGCAAAATGCTGATGAGTGTCCAGGTATGAGATTGACAAAGTTTATGTTGTTGGCCAGCAGTGTACTGTTATATAACGTGGGTAAAATTCTACTCTTGGATCTGCAAATGGGGACTCTGTGTCTGTAAGAACATAATGATGGTGTGGATATGAGCACAGGAGTTTGGTCTTAGTATTTCATATTTGTATTTATGTGAATTAACTTGGAGGACCAAAAAAAAATATCATGCATGAGTGGTGCTTTAGCATTTGGCATTTATCTCAGTTTTACCAACCTAGCAATGGCAAGTGTATAATATGCATCTGAAAAAGACATAGTATTTTAAATAAAACAAAATACGGCATTTTCTAATAATAACACTTGGTACTTACAGGAGATTTTCAGACAGAAAGTGCTAATACAATTTACAGATATTAATGAAATATATCTTCCTAATACTTCTCACCCCCTAAAATATGAGTAACCATGTATTGACATTTTACTGGTGGGGAGATGAAGGTGCGCACAGCTGAAATGGCTTGTTCCAGGTCACTCCAAGATTCTGTTCGGACCAGGAATAAAGTAGATTGCTTGATTCCCAGTCCTGTATTTTAACCACAAGGTCATAATATACTGGCTTGTGCCTTTTCTAGACAGTAATCTGTTGTGGTGTGTTTTAGAAATGCTATTTTACGACAGACAGGAAAAAATAGTATTTTGTTCTTTTTAAGTTATGAAGTAATTTATATTTTTGTGATGGTCTTTTTATGGCTTTTGTTTTTCAGAATATATTTCTAGCTCGGTCTCTGAAAATGTATGTGCTGAAACTCAAGGTTCTAAATTCAATAGAGCATCTCAGTGGAAACGAATGTGAAAGAATACATTATTTTTCAGATTCATTGTGTTAAGAGAAGTAAAACAGGTTCCTAGAAAGGGTGAAGTAGGAGTGAGGAGAGGGAAAAGAAGTGTGGGGTGATATTTCAGAAGGGGAATTAATGAAGATATAAGAGAGCTGTTTTTTTTATTTAAGTTATTTAATTAAATAAAACGAGGCAAGAAAAATAATTTCATATAGTAGGAGGTCAAGAGTTTCAATTTGTTGGTTTGATTCTCTCTAGGTTTTCATACTATACTAATACCTTTCTGGGTTTTGTCAACACAGAAATCAATGGTGGTGTGTTTAGGGCAGTTTTAGGCAACTTATACAACATCCATTCTACTACAGCAGGAATGGTCTGATAAAGAGCCCTAAGTGATTTGGATCTGTCCCATAGTTCTACATGTCTAGGCCAGGTAGGAGAGGCACTCTTAGACATGGTGGACCACAGCTGGATTTTAAAGCTGCATTTCCCTGGCAGAATCACTGATATCCTCCCTTGTGGTGAATTCCTCCCTCAGCACAACTGAGTCCTGAACTTGATGATGAGGTGATTCTGTAAAGATGTATTTGGTTCCAAAATGTCAGAAAATTAAAAAGTAGAATAATAACTCCTCCACATCCCACACAGGTAATACTTTTCCTCACTGGGCTCTTAAATTCACGTCCAAATATAGAAGTGCTGCTTGTGATTCCATATCACCGAGGCCAATAACTTTTTAGGATTTAAAAATGGATTACTCATTTATATGGATAATAAGGCCATTCATAGCATTCTGTACTGTTTTATACCAACTAAGTATGTGTCCCAGTGTTGTCAAGTAAGTCGTAGGAGAGGCACTATGATCTAGTGATCAATAAGCCTCGGATCAGAGTTCTGCTTTGGCTTTATCACATGTTTTTCATGTAACTTTGGCAGGTCACTTCAGCTCTTTCTTCTTCTCTTAGTTCTTCAAGTAAGTGGACTTGAACACATTCCTGTAAAGCAAGGGGGAATTTTAGTGAGGAATGCTGCAGAAGAACTATCTTATCAGATCCTTAAATTTATTTTCAATTTAGAAAAGAAAACCAGACCTATTGCTTACTAATATATGTAATTCTTCATCGAGTGGTGTCCCTGTGGGTGCTCCACTCAGGTCTCGGTACGTGCCTGCGCTGGGGATCCGAGATTTTTGGTAGCAGCGCTCCTTGCGCCGTGCCTGCGCACACAGCAGCCCCTCCGCCCCACAGCCTGTGGAATGTGCGCGTGGTGCAAGTCCCGTCAGTTCCTTTTCAACCGTCCCTGGCTGAAGACGGAGTTCACAGCAGTGCTCTTCTTCCTGACAGGAAAAATTGAAATCCTCTATTATTTTTAACTCTTTACCTCATAATTTTGTTTCGTTTGGTTTTTTTCAACATTGACTTTGCTGAAAAGGAAAAAAAAAAAGCGGCAGCCGCCGCAGCTTTTCTTCACCGCAACAATGCCAGGTTCCCCCGGCTTCAAAAAATGCGATTCCTGTAGAGACTCAATGTCTATCTCAGATGGCCATGCCTCATGTGTCGAATGCCTGGGGGAGTCTCATGTGGCACAGAAATGCCCTCATTACTTGAATAGGATGGCAAGGGCAAGAAAAGACCACAAAACGTGGCTCAAAACTATTATCTGGGCAAAGTCCTTCAATTACCAAGGGACAAACCAGAGCAGGTGCGTACACAGCAAAAGCCCTCAGGTAGGGCAGCTTCATCACCCCACAAAGGCTCTCAAGCCTCAAGGGCTTCCCCGGCACGCTCTCTGTCTGAGCTGTCCAGAGCCTCTCGTTCTCTGGTGCCATCAGTCTCTGGGACTGCGGAGAAATGCAAGTCAGTGCCATCCAGAAGTGCCCTCATTGCCTGAATATGAAGGCAAGGGCCAGAAAATACCATGAAATGCGGTTCAAGACTATTCTCTGGGAAAAGTCTCTTCAATTACCAAGGGACAAACAAGAGCACGTGCAGGCACAGCAAAAACCCTTGGGTAGGGTAGCTTCATCACCCCGCAAAGGCTCTCAAGCCACAAGGGCTTCCCCGGCATGCTCCCTGTCCAAGCTGCCTAGAGCCTCTCGTCCCCCGGTGCCATCAGTCTCTGGTACTGCAGAGAAATGTAAATCAGTGCCAGCCAGGAGAGCTGAGGCACAAACTAAAACCACCACATCAACTGGCGCCACTGAGGCAGCAGCTTCAGATAAGCCGCATATGCCTCCTCCATCAGCTCTGGTGAGCTCTCCCTCTGCACCCAATCTGACCAGGCAGAGTGATTTTGACCGCCCCATGGCACCTCAGCACAAGAAAGCACAGCACCTACAAAACTCTCCTTAGTCTGATTCAAGAAGAGTAACTGGCTCACCATGCTCCATGGCGCAGGGGCGCACTAACACTTCACAGAGTGGCCCCCACTTGCCTACACTGCTATCCCCAATATCTGATTGTGGTAGCAGGCATAGGAGCAGCCTCTCATCAGACCTCTCCTCTTCTTCTCCATCGCTAGCTTCCGGGCATTCATACAGGGCAGCTCCCACCTCAGTGGAGCTGCTGGGATACAGGGTAAGAGTACTAACTGCGGTCCTCCCATACCTAACATTCAAGGCACACAGCCTCTACATCCCAGCAATTCTGCACCTCTAGGCGCTCACCCACAACCTCTGCATGCTGCTCACCTGCCATCAGTAATTTCTCAGGCAGGTTCCAGTGAGCATGACAACTTACCTCAGTCAGATTCAGAGAGTCCCTCACATGAACCAAGATCCAGGGAGGAGAAAGCAGTATTCCAGATCTCGCCTTTTCCTCCGGCACATGACCTGAAACATTTTCAGGAACTTTTCAAACAGGTAGCACAACCATAGGACATTACATTACAAGAGGTGCAGGACAAACAATACAAATTACTCACCATACTACAACCCTCAGAATCCTTGAAGATAGCTTTACCCATCAACGAAGCTATCCTTGAACCTTCGGATGCTTTGTGGTAAAATCCAGCCTCTGTTCTGCTCACAAACCGCACAGCGGACAGAAAATATTTTGTCCCTGCAAAGGACATGGACTTTCCATTTGCCCACTTTCAACCAAATTTGCTGGTGGTGACTCTGTGAAACACAATTTAAATCTATGCCCTGTGACAAAGAACACAAATGGCTAGACACGGGCCGCAAAGTGTACTCTTTGGCCACACTTCAGGGCTGAATATCTTAATTATACAGCACTGTTAGCTAATTACGATCATGCCAATTATGCCAAATTACAAGACTTGCTACAGGACCTCCCTGAAAACAAGCGACTTCACCTCCAAACCATCATTAAGGAGGGTTTATCAATAGCTAAAATAGCTCTTCGGGCCAGTATGGATGTCACAGACACCGCAGCTAGAGCCACAGCCACAGACATAGTAATGCGCAGGGCCTCGTGGCTGCAGTCATAAGGGGTACCAAAGGAATTACAAGCAAGGGTGGAGGATGTCCCCTTTGACAGGAAACAATTGTTTGCTAAAATATAGATGAGATCCTACACGCTATGAAGGACTCTCATACGACACTATGCACCTTGGGCATGTACACCCCTCCCAATAAGAAGCATAAATACACTTCCTACCAAAAAACGAGGGATTATAATTACAACTATTACAGGCAGCAGCAGAGGCCATATGATAACAGGCTCAAGCAATGCCCTAATAGGAAGAGGAATCAGCAAAACCAGTCCTCCACACATCAATCCACCTCTAACAAGCAACAAATTTGAAGTTTTGGTCGGTGGTCTGAGCGATCACCCCATAAGTCCAGTGCAGTCCAATGTCATCTTTGGTCGAACAGGAATTGCTAACAGGGAGTTTGGAGAGGGAGTTCTCCAGGTGAAAGAGGAGTAAAAACGGGACCCTTGTGGTAAGTGGCTGTCTGGAGTGTGTGTTTGTGTGTGGGGGAGTTATTTGCTGTGTGCAGAGCTTGTGTTTATCTGGTTGGTTGGTTGGTTTGATTGTTTGATTGCTTGAAGGAGCTTCTAAAAGGTTTGAAATCTAGAAGCCTCTGTTAATTGGCTAAGCCTCAGTCAGGGGGAGGGGCTACCAGAGCTATATAAGCCTGTGACTCAGCGACCAGGGAGCTTGCGAACAGGAATTGCTAACAGGGAGTTTGGAGAGGGAGTTTAGAGGGGGAGGTTAGAGGGCACTAGTGACTTCTGGCCTTCTTTAAAACATAACTCTTATCGTAATCTATATTCCAGAGGTTTAAAAAGAATCCCAGTTTATACTTAAACTTGTTCATTAGAAAAATGGAGACAGAAGCCCAGCAGCAGAGTGGGGGCTATCCTGTTTATTGCGTCGAGTGTAACATGTATGATTACCTGCCCTGTGGGCGGGTGGCGTATGTGTGCACCCGTTGCAAGGAGCTCCTGACCCTCAGAGACCGAGTTCGGGCTTTGGAGGCCAGGGTGGCTGAACTGGAGGAGCTAAGGGAGGTAGAGAGATTTGTGGATGAGACTTTCTGGGACACTGTAGTACTGGCCCACCTCCAGTCTGAGAGCCCCAGTGCTCTTAAGGAGGATGAAAGTCTCAAGGGAACAGAGCATTCAATGGGAGCAGAGGGAAACCATCCCGTAGTTGGGACCCTCCTCCCAGAGGATGTTGCGGTATCCTCTCGCACTGAGGATACCTCTGAGGGGGAGGGAAAGCCAGTTCGGAAGAGGCAGGTGTTAGTAGTGGGTGATTCGATCGTTAGAAACATAGATAGTTGGGTTTGTGATGACCGGGAGAACCGTATGGTCACTTGCCTGCCTGGTGCGAAGGTTGCGGATCTCTCGAGGCATCTAGATAGACTTATGTGTAGTGCTGGGGAGGAGCCGGTGGTCGTGGTACATGTAGGTACCAATGACGTAGGGAAGGGTAGGAGAGATGTCCTGGAGGCCAAATTTAGGCTGCTAGGAAAGAGACTGAAATCCAGGACCTCTATGGTGGCGTTCTCGGAAATGCTTCCGGTTCCACGCGCAGGGCCGGGTAGGCAGGCAGAGATTCAGAATCTCAATGCGTGGATGAGACGATGGTGTAGGGAAGAGGGGTTTGGATTTATTAGAAACTGGGGACACTTTTGGGAGAGGGGGAGCCTATACAGGAAGGATGGGCTCCACCTAAACCAGGGTGGAACCAGACTGCTGGCACTAAACATTAAAAAGGCCGTAGAGCAGTTTTTAAACTGAGAGATGGGGGAAAGCCGATTGGTGTGGAGATGCACGTAAATCGGAGGGAGACTACTCTTAGAGGAGAATCCATTGATAGAGATTCTCTAAGCTGTAGTCAGAAAGAGAGGAGGGGAGAGGGCAAACCATGGGCCAGAGCAGACAAACAACCGTGTACAAAGGAATCCAATGCATCAGGGAAGGGCAGACAAATAAGCAGTGGCAAATTTTTAAAGTGCTTCTACACAAATGCTAGGAGTCTGACTAATAAGATGGGTGAACTAGAGTACCTAGTATTAAATGAGGAGGTTGACATAATAGGCATCACTGAAACCTGGTGGAATGAGGAAAATCTGTGGGACACAATCATACCGGGATATAAAATATATCGAAAGGATAGAGCAGGCCGGGTGGGTGGCGGAGTGGCACTGTATGTGAAAGATAATGTAGAATCAAATGAAATAAAAATATTAAATGAATCAACATGTTCAATAGAATCGCTATGGATAGTAATTCCATGCTCCAAAAATAAGAAATTAGCAGTAGGGATATATTACCGACCACCTGACCAGGACAGGGATACTGACATTGAAATGCTGAGGGAGATTAGAGAGGCTACCAAAACAAAGAACTCTATAATAATGGGGGATTTTAATTACCCCCATATTGACTGGATACATGTCGCCTCAGGAAGAGAAGCGGAGATAAAATTTCTCAATGGCTTAAATGACTGCTTCTTGGAGCAGCTAGTGCAGGAACCCACAAGGGGAGAGGCAATTCTCGATTTAGTCCTGAGTGGAGCGCAGGATCAGGTCCAGGAAATAACCGTTACAGGACCGCTTGGGAATAGTGACCATAATATAATAACATTCAACATTCCTGTGGTGGGAAGAACACCTCAGCAGACCAGCACCCTGGCATTTAATTTCAAAAAGGGGAATTACACAAAAATGAGGAGGTTAGTTAAACAGAAATTAAAAGGCACAGTGACTAGAGCCAAATCCCTGCAAGCTGCATGGAAACTTCTTAAAGACACCATAATAGAGGCCCAACTTAAATGTATACCCCAAATTAAAAAACATAGCAAGAGACCTAAAAAAGAGTCACCGTGGCTTAACCACCATGTAAAAGAAGCAGTGAGGGACAAAAAGGCATCTTTTAAGAAGTGGAAGTCCAATCCTAGTGAGATAAATAGAAAGGAACATAAACACTGTCAAATCAAGTGTAAAAATGTAATAAGAAAAGCAAAAAAAGATTTTGAGGAACAGCTAGCCAAAAACTCAAAAAGAAATAACAAAATGTTTTTTAAGTACATTAGAAGCAGGAAGCCTGCTAAAAAACCTGTGGGTCCCCTAGACGATCGAACTATAAAAGGCGCAATCAAGGACGATAAAGCCATTGCGGAGAAACTAAATGATTTCTTTGCTTCAGTCTTCACGGCTGAGGACGTTGGGGAGATTCCCAAATCTGCACCGTCCTTTGTGGGTAATGAATCTGAGGAACTGTCCCGGATTGAAGTGTCATTAGAGGAGGTTTTGGAACAAATAGAAAAACTTAATGTTAACAAATCTCCGGGACCGGATGGCATTCATCCAAGGGTTCTAAAAGAACTCAAATGGGAAATTGCTGAACTATTATCTGTGGTTTGTAACCTATCCCTTAAATCGGCTTCCGTACCTAATGACTGGAAGGTAGCCAACGTGACACCAATATTTAAAAAGGGCTCTAGAGGCGATCCGGGCAATTACAGACCGGTAAGTCTAACTTCAGTACCGGGCAAATTAGTCGAAACAATAGTAAAGAATAAAATTGTGAAGCATGTAGAAGAACATAATTTGTTGGACAAAAGTCAACATGGGTTTTGTAAAGGGAAATCCTGTCTTACTAATCTATTAGAGTTCTTTGAAGGGGTTAACAAACATGCGGACAAGGGGGATCCAGTAGATATAGTATACTTAGATTTCCAGAAAGCCTTTGACAAGGTCCCTCACCAAAGGCTCTTGTGTAAATTACATGGCCATGGGATAAGAGGGAAGGTCCTTTCTTGGATTGAGAACTGGTTAAAAGACAGGAAACAAAGGGTAGGAATAAATGGTAAATTTTCAGAGTGGAGAGGGGTAACTAGTGGTGTCCCCCAAGGGTCAGTCCTAGGACCAATCCTGTTCAACTTATTCATAAATGATCTGGAGAAAGGGGTAAGCAGTGAGGTGGTAAAGTTTGCGGATGATACCAAACTGTTTAGGATAGTCAAGACAGAAGCAGACTGTAAGGGACTCCAAGAAGATCTCACCAAACTGAGTGATTGGGCAACAAAATGGCAAATGAAATTTAATGTGGATAAGTGTAAAGTAATGCACATTGGGAAAAATAACCCCAACTATACGTACAGTATGATGGGGGCTAATTTGGCTACGACAAATCAGGAAAGAGATCTTGGAGTTATCGTGGACAGTTCTCTGAAAACTTCCACACAGTGTGCAGCGGCGGTCAAAAAGGCAAATAGGATGCTAGGTATTATTAAGAAAGGGATAGAAAATAAGACCCGGAATATCTTACTGCCCCTGTATAAAACTATGGTACGCCCACATCTTGAATACTGTGTACAGATGTGGTCTCCTCACCTCAAAAAAGATATTTTGGCCTTGGAAAGGGTTCAGAAAAGGGCAACTAAATTGATTAGGGGTTTGGAACGGGTCCCATATGAGGAGAGGTTAAAGCGACTGGGACTTTTCAGTTTAGAAAAGAGGAGACTGAGGGGGGATATGATAGAGGTGTATAAAATCATGAGTGGTATGGAGAGGGCCGATAAAGAAAAGTTATTTATTAGTTCCCTAAATAGAAGAACTAGAGGACACCAAATGAAATTAATGGGTAGCAGGTTTAAAACTAATAAAAGAAAGTTCTTCTTCACACAGCGTGTAGTCAGCATGTGGAACTCCTTGCCAGAGGAGGCTCTGAAGGCTAGGACTATAATAGAGTTTAAAGAGAAGCTAGATAATTTCATGGAGGTTAGGTCCATAAAAGGCTATTAGCCAGGGGATAAAATGGTGTCCTTGGCCTCTGTTTGACAGAGGCTGGAGAGGGATGGCAGGAGACAAAGCGCTTGATCATTGTCTTCGGTCCACCCCCTCTGGGGCACCTGGTGCTGGCCACTGTCGGCAGACAGGATACTGGGCTAGATGGACCTTTGGTCTGACCCGGTACGGCCGTTCTTATGTTCTTATGTTCTTATGTTCTTGGTCATCGCCTGAGACCTTTCTGCCAACATTGGGCGCAAATTACCACAGACAAATGGGTCCTAGAAATTATCAGATCATGTTATATAATCCCCTTTACTTCAATGCCCCATACCCAACCTCCTACCCTGTCCCTCTTTCAGGGACCCCTCTCATGAGCCCCTGTTACGGGCAGAGGTGCAAAAGCTACTTACCTTAGTATCAGTAGATCATTATCAATACACAGTCCTCCCCTTTGGCCTCTCTGCGGCCCCTCAAGTATTTGCAAACACCCTAGCTGTAGTCATGGCCTTTCTCAGAAGACAAAACATTATCTTCCCTTACCTAGATGATTGTCTAAGCAAAGGCCCTATCTATCAGCAAACTACTATCATGACAACTATTACCAGGGAATGTTTTTCCTGACTTGGCAAAAGATAAGAGTTCATTGGCGCATTGCTAGACTCAGTCAAGCAAGAGCCTACCTCCCACCACAAGGATTCAGGACGATCTGCGACCTCGTTCAGCAGGTCAGACAGGCCCCCTTCTCCACGATCCGGACGTGCCTTCAGTTACTGGGGCATATGACGTTTCTGGTCTTGTTTGCAAGGCTGCACTTGCGTTGCCTACAATATTGGCTCGCAACCAACTATATACCAACCCGACACAGCTTTGCAAAGCACCTCTCGCTTCCTCCACCAGTGCTGCAGTCTCTCCAGTGGTGGACATCTCTGAACAACCTCCTTATCGGTATACCCTTCCACCGACCAGGCCCTTCAGTTACTATAACAACAGATGCATCACTCATGGGCTGGGGAGCCCACTGTGGTGGAGTGTCAATAGGCCCCACACAAGAGAAACTTTCACATCAATATTCTAGAGCTCAGGGCCATTCGCAGGTCTTGCACCCATTTACTTCCTCTGATAAAGGGCAAGACTATCGTGTCCTCATGGACAACACACCATCTATGTTTTATGTCAACCAGCAGGGGGGTGCCCGATCACACTCTCTATGTGTAGAGGCAGTCAGATTCTGGAACTGGTGCATCAGAAACCAGATAACCCCAACGGCCATGTACATACCAGGACAACAGAATGTGAGAGCCGACAAACTGAGCAGACATTTTTCAGATCAGCAAGAGTGGGAGATCAATACCAATGTCCTCCTTTCAATCTTCTGCAAATGGGGCTTTCCAACTATAGACCACTTTGCAACACCTCACAACCGCAAATGCCATAGATTCTGCTCTCAGGCAGGACTAAGCAAGAGGTGAGAAGGGGACGCCTTCACCATCCGTTGGACAGCTCCCCTACTTTATGCCTTTCCACCAATCCTGCTTATCGCCAGGGTGATCAACAAGATCCGATCAGATTGGGCCACAGTAATCTTAATAGCCCCAGTCTGGCCAAGACAGCCCTTGTTCCCTTATCTACACTACCTGTCAATAGATTAACCTATCCCTTTCCTGGTGGTGCCGAATCTCCTCACACAGCACCACGGTAAAATCATGAAACTCATGGCGTGGTTTCTCCATGGTTCCAGAATGAAGAACTCACCTGTTCGGACAGGGTCAAACAAGTTCTTCTAAACAGTCAGCATCCCTCCATGAGAAGCGCCTATCAAAACAAGTGGACGCATTTTTCAGCAATGGTGCACGATGCGTAAATTGCATCCCCCCACAGTTCCCATACTGACCTTACTCAACTACTTCATGGACCTTAGTGACATGGGCCTCTCTATCAGCTCCGTCCGGGTCCACCTGGCGGTGATCACGGCCTTCCATGATCCAGTAGACGGCTTCTCTCTCTTCGGACATCCCATGGTGAAGTGTTTTCTCACAGGTTTACAGAAAATGCATCCAAGCCTCTGCCTTGGTGCCACCGTGGGCCCTGAATTTGGTCCCTGACATGCTCATCAGGCCACCCTTTGAGCCATTAGCCACTACGCCACCACGCCACCACAATAGCTGTGTATGAAGGTGGCATTCATAGTGGCAATAACATCAACAAGAAGGGTAGGAGAAATCGCAGCCCTCATGGCAGACCCTCCTTTCACTACATTTACCAGGGATAAAGTCATACTTAGACCTCACCGCAAGTTCCTCCCTAAGGTTATATCCAGCTTCCAAAATGAACCCATTTACTTACGTGCCTATTTCCCTAAACCTCACGCCTCCCCCAAGGAGGCTATATTATATACGCTAGATGCAAGGAGGGCAATTGTGTTCTATGTTTATTTCTTCTAATACTTACTATACTTGTTCATGTTCGAATTTAAAAACAAACAAACAAGTTTCTTGTTCGTAGATATACCGTTAAGTTTTCGTTCTCCTTCCCTCTCCCATGTTATAGCCATAGGCTCCTGTATATAGTTTGCCATCCTTCAAAAAAAAAAAAAAAAAAAGAGAGAGTAAGAAAGAGAGAAAAGGGAAAGGAGCAACATAGACATTAAAAATCCCAGGTTCCCCTGGTTTTAAAAATTCTCCCTATGTTGCGATGCCATGCCTGCCTCCGATGGCCACGTGGCGTGTATCCGCTGCTTCGGCGAAAGCCATGTACCGTAAAAATGCGTACACTGTTCAAAACTCACGGTCAGGACTTGCCATGATCGCGAAATGAGGATCTGCATGCTTCTTTTTGATAAGGCGCTTCGGCCTGCTGGTTCAGCCTCTCCTTCTCGGCCTGTTCAGCAACCACAGAAATGGAGTGCCTCCTCTTTGACTAGGGCTCCTCATAAGAAGCCCAGGCCCACCCCAAATAGATTGCTGCCTTTAACCTCTCATGGCAGAACTACTTCAGGATCTAAGTCGGGCACTTTTGCTACAAGTGCCCGTTTAGTTTCTAAGGCATCTAAAAGCCTGCCTGGTGCTTCCCGCCACGCGGCTGCGACTTCTCCAGTGACGGAACCGGTGGTGTCGGCACCGAAGTAATTGGCACTGACTCTGCCGACGGAACTGCAGGCACAGTCGGCACCCTTACGGGCCACCTCTACTTCCTCTAACTCAAGCTTGGCACCAGAGGAGCCGCCAACCTTGGCACGGGAGCAAACGGCACCAATCTTGGCGCGGGGCTGTACGGCACAGACTGAATTGCGGAACTGAGAACCATCAGCACCGACTCATGAGCCCTCGGCACTGACTCCCGCACGGCTCAGCGAGGAGCCCATCGGCAGCAACATCGGCACGGAGTCATCATGAGTTGGCCGCACCGTCCTCGGTGCTGGAGTGGACAGCACCCAGAGCGACTGCAGCACCGTCTTCTGTGCTGGAATGGACAGCACCGACCAAAGCACGTGCAAAGACCCACCACCTTTGTAGTCCGTCCCCAGCTTCGCCTCCTCTTGCATTTTCACCGGCTCCCTCACCTTCTCCACGTCCGCCATCAAGTAGGAGTCACCATGGCTTTCCAGGAGATATACCTCTCCTGATAGACTTCCATCTCCATTCCTGACGCCTCCTAGGGATACCCGTGGGTACTCTCATCGCTTCTCTGGCTCTCCATCTCCATCTCTGAGGAGATCGTACTCCCCCTCTCCATCCCTCCGGTCGAGGAGATGGTCTTCTCAACATGGTTACGCCGGACATCATCGTTATAGGCATTCTCCCTCACGCTCATCCTGCTATTACTGGGAGAGCTATGACTATCTCCACTATCATAGGGAATACTCACCACATCACTGCCATTATTGTTACTCACCCAGATCTCCGCCACGATCTATGATGGGCTATTCCTCCTCCAGACACTCCCCACTTTCTGTCCCTCCACTTCCTGATCAAGGCTCTTCTCCACACCACCCTCCTCCTGCTGTCCAGAAGGAAGAGCTCCGGACTAAGATGGAGACACAGCCTCCTGAAGTGTCTCCTACAGACCAATTCTCCTCTCCAGATGAAGCGGTCATCCCTGGAGATGTCTCCCCACCAGACGATTTGAGACATTCCAGGATCTTTTTAAAAGAGTGGCAGTGTCTCAAGAAATCCAACTCACGGAAATTAAGGAGAAGCAACACCGCCTCCTAAAAAATTTACAAACTACCCACGCCACTAAATTGGCTATACCCTTGGATGAGGCTATCTTGAAGGTGGCTAATGAGCTATGGCAGACTCTCGCTTCTGTCCACCCTACCAACAAACGGGCTGACAAAAAATACTTTGTGCCTCCAAAAGGGTCAGAATTTCTATTTTCTCACCCCCAGCCCAATTCTCTGGTAGTTGACGCAGCACATCAGCGAGTGAAAGCACCGCAGTATAAAACCAACGCTACAGACAGGGAGTCGAAAAGGCTCGATTTATTTGGGAGGAAAGTATACATCTCCTCAACTTTATTCCTCAGGGTAGCCAACTACCTCGCACACTTATCAAATCATAACATTGATAACTACGCAAAGCTGACAGCCCTGATGGAGGCCCTTCCAGAATCTAAAAGACCTCTTCTTAAGTCCATGGTTCAGGAGGGCTACGCTGCCACTCAAGCCAGTCTTCAGATTGCCATGGATCTAGCAGACACGGCAGCCTGCACCACCGCCATGGCTGTAGTCATTCGGAGGGCCTCATTCCTTCAGTCAGCAGGAGTCCCAAAGGAACTGCAATCAAAAGTTGAAGATTTGCCGTTTGAGAAAGACGCATTGTTCGGCGAAAAGACTCCGTCTTGCATTCTAGTAAGGACACTAGGACGACATTATGATCACTTGGAATGTACACCCCACCTTATAGGAGGAAGTGTTATACACCATTTCAGAGATGCTACGATTATTTCCATTCCAGACAACACTGGCAACCTCAACAGCGTCAGTTCCATCAGCCACGTCATAATCAATGCCACAGACCGATGAGACGGCGGAACCTAAACAACTGCACGCAGACTCAGCCTGGCAACAAGCAGCGCGTTTGACGTGTTGGTCGAGAGCAAACACACAGCCCCTCCAAGTCTCACCCACATCTTTCACCATCATTTGAGGCCCTTATACAACCATTGGGCCAACATCACCTCAGACAAGTGGGTTCTAGAGATAATCCGCTCCGGTTATGTCATTCCATTCCGTTCTCTTCCTCCCACAACCCCAGCATCCCCGTCCCTTTTCAGGGACCCCTCTCAAGAAGGCCTACTATGCGCCGAAATTACCCACCTCCTTCATATAGGGGCAATAGAAGATGTACCACCTCAGTTCCAAGGGAAAGGATTCTACTCCCGTTACTTTCTGGTACACAAAAAAACCGGCGGATGGAGACCAATCTTAGACCTTCGACAATTAATCAAATATCTCCAGAAACAATGCTTCAAGATGGTGACCTTAATCTCTATACTATCGGCTTTGGAGCAGGGCGACTGGTTTGCTGCTCTCGACCTAAAAGATGCTTATTTCCATGTGACAATTCATCCTGCTCACAGAAAATTTCTACGATTCATGATCGGCACAGACCACTTTCAGTATCGAGTGCTGCCCTTTGGCCTCACAACAGCACCCAGAGTGTTCACGAAGACACTTGCAGTGGTGACTGCGCACCTTCAATGCAGTGGCATTGTGATATATCCCTACCTGGACGTCTGTCTGATAAAAGGATGCTCGTCGGCAGAAACTTCAGAAATGGTGCGAATCACGATCGAAACTTTCCTTCTCCTAGGTCTCCTTGTCAACGAGGACAAATCCACTCTGATCCCTACTCAGAACCTAGAGTTTATAGGCGCTCGCCTTGATTCCGTTACAGCAAGGGCATATTTATTCATTACCTACCAGGTTTCAAGCAATACAAGACCTATTAGACGAACTCCTGTACAAATGCTCAGTACAAGTTATTACAGTACTCAAACTGGTGGGTCATATGGCCTCCATGACATATGTCATCCCCCATGCCAGACTACACTTTCGGCTGCTACAGCACTGGCTGATCACAATATACAATCCTATCAAGCACAACGTACACAAGTGGGTGACCATCCCGTCCGCAGTCAGATCTTCTCTCCACTGGTGGACGGTAGATGATAATTTACTGTCAGGCACCCCGTTTCATCAACCGCCACCTCGTTGTCACATTACCACAGATGCCTCCCTCATTGGCTGGGGTGCTCATATAGGCAATCTTTCTGTCCAAGGCCGTTGGTTGCCACAGGAGTCTTTACTACATAGAAATCTCCTGGAACTGAGGGCTGTTGCCAACGCCTGCAGACATTTTCGCACACACCTCCGCAACTCCACAGTGGGCGTCTTCACAGACAACATAGTGACCATGTATTATATAAATCGTCAGGGCAGTGCGCGATCCCGATCGCTGTGTATGGAAGCAACTCGACTATGGAATTGGTGCATTGCCAACGGCACTACCCTTGTGGTGTCCTATTTACCTGGCATCAGCAACACGATGGCGGATTCCCTCAGCAGGAACTTCGTAATAGACCACGAATGGGAGATAGATCGAGAAGTTCTCCACTCTGTCTTTCGCCACTGGGGCACTCCTCGAATAGACCTATTCGCCACCGCTAGCAACAGGAAATGTCACTGCTACTGTTCCAGAGCGGGCCTAGGCCGCCACTCCATGGGGGACGCCTTTCTCCTCAATTGGAGAGGTCCTCCTTCTCATGTACACTTTTCCACCTATCCCTCTTATCTTCAGAGTCCTATAGAAGATCAAACTCGACAGAGCCTTGGTAATTCTGATAGTGCCCGACTGGGCACGTCAACATTGGTATCCACTCTTCTTGCAACTTGCACAACTCCCACCATAACACCTCCCACTAATCCAGAACCTCCTAACCCAAAAGTGAGGTTCTCTCCTGCACCCGCAACTGCACACGCTTCATCTCTCAGCGTGGTACTTAAGGGTATGTCTAGACTACAAGCTTTTGTCGACAGAAGTTTTGTCGACGGATACTGTCGACAAAACTTCTGTTGACAAAGAGTGTCTAGACTACATCCAGTGTAGACGCAATAACGCCTTCTGTCGACAGAACTCTGTCGACAAAAGGCGTTATTCCTCGTAGAATGAGGTTTACAGCCGTTGACAAAACTGCTGAGTTCTGTCGACGTTATTCGACAGAACTCAGAGGCAGTGTAGACGCAGGTATAGTTTTGTCAACAAAAGTCCACTTTTGTCAACAAAACCCTGTAGTCTAGACACACCCTAGTTGGCTAAATGCCTCCGAGGCCCTATGCTCTGACTGTGTCAAGGTAGTTCTTATACACAGTAGGAAACAGAATACACGCGTTACTTACCTTGCCAAATGGCGACGAGTTACTTCCTAGTGCTCCGAATGTCATATGGACCCTAAGTTAGCCCCGAGCTCCATCATTTTGGACTATATGATGCACCTGCAACAGAATGGGCTGCCTTAGCATCCCTAAGAGTTCATCTCGCGGCACTAACTGTATTTCGGCAACCAATAGAAGGGTTTTCGCTATTCGCCCACCCCCTCACCAGGAGATTTCTCAAGGGCCTATTAAACCTACACCCTCCTTTGCATGCTCCCACCCCATTGTGGAACCTGGACTTGGTGCTTGCAACTCTAACAACGGCACCCTTCGAGCTTCTAGCCACCATACCTCTTCAGACCCTTACCGTGAAGTTGGTCTTCCTCATCGCCATCACTTCAGCGTGCAGACAGAGTGAGATTGCGGCATTAATGGAATCGCCTCCTTACACCGTTTTTAACAAGGGTAGTGTTATCCTAAGACACCATCCAGCCTTAACTCCTAAGGTTTGCTCAGAATTTCACCTCAACGAGCCAATAGTGCTACCCACTTTTTACCAAAAGCCTCACGCTTCACTGCGTGAGGCAATCCTCCACACACTAGACGTGCGTAGGGCCTTAGGCTTCTACTTGGAACATACTAAACCATTTAGGAAAACTGATAGGTTACTAGTCTCCCTCGCTGAACGCACTAAGGGAGAGCCCTTATCATCCCAGAGAATCTCCAACATCATTGTTTCTTGCATAACCCAATGCTATGCTATACGAAATGTGCCTCTCCCACAATGCCCTAGAGCCAATTCTTCAAGGGCAGTAGCTACTTCCACTGCTTTCCTAAAAGGTGTTCCCCTTTCTGATATATGTAGGGCTGCCACTTGGTCATTCTATCACACGTTTGCCAAGCACTACGCTATCCAAACAAGATGGCTTTCAGATACTTCCGTAGCATCTGCAGTGCTTTCTTCCTTACATACATAAGGACCTCTGAATTCCACCTCCTTTCCTCGGGTGGGTACTGCTACTCAGTCACCTATTGTGGAGCACCCACGGGGACATCACTCAAAGAAGAAAGCGAAGTTACTCACCTTGGTGCAGTAACTGTTGTTCTTTGAGATGTGTATCCCTGTGGGTGCTCCACTACCCACCCACCTACCCGCTTCGGAGTCTGTTTCATTCTCTTGCAGATTCTGAGGCGGGTCCGAGGAACTGGATAAGACCAGATCGCACAGCGCGGGAGAGCGCGAACACCGCGAGACGCCCCCCCACCCCCGCACATGCACGGTCCGACTGACTACGTCTTTGAACATCTCCGTCCTGCGGTGCCGGGGCGAGCCAAGCACCTATTGTGTGTCCCCGTGGGTGCTCCACATCTTGAAGAATTACAGTTACTGCACCAAGGTGAGTAACTTCGCTTTTCCACACAGTGCCTATCCAAGTGGATTGCAGGCTGCATACACACCCTTTATGAACTTAGGGGCAGACAGCCACCACAGCCCATCAGGGCTCATTCCACACGTGCAATGGCCACTACAATGGTCTTCCTGAACAATGTACCATTGGCAGACATTTGTAGAGCAGCCACATGGTCCTCACACCATACTTTCGCTCAACACTATGCCCTACACAAGGGGCCAATACCCTCCACATCTTTAGCAGATGCAGTCCTTCCTTCTTCCACTTAGAAAGACTCCAATGCCCACCTCCATCGGGCAGGTACTGCTATGGAGTCACCTGAGTGAAGCACCCACAGGGACACCACTCGATGAGGAAGAAGTTACTCACCCTGTGCAGTAACGTTGGTTCTTCGAGATGTGTGTCCCTGTGGGTGCTCCACTACCCTCCCATCCTCCCCTCTGCCTGGAGTCTACAGGGACTTCAGGTAGAAAAGGAACAGATGGGACTCATTCCACAGGCTCCGGGAAGGGGGGGAAGGGCTGCTGTGTGCACAGGTGTGGCACGAGGCGTGCTGCTACCAAAAATTTCCGATCCCTGGCGCAGGCACGCACTGAGACCTGAGTGGAGCACCCACGGGGGACACATCTCGAAGAACCAACGTTACTGCACAGGATGAGTAACTTCTTCTCTTTTGGCATCAATTGTTAGTGAATCCTGTTTCATTTTGAAAAAATGGTAATTTCTTAAAGCATATTATTTTTTCTTCCCTTAACTGCTTTTTTTCAGGTCAAATGTCAAAATCTACCTGTCCCCCCCATCTTTGGAACCATAACTTTTTGTTGAGCAGGTAGAGGAACACATTGAAACTTTAGATGCTTTGTAGCATTTTTAAAATTGAGCTGTTTAAAATCTTTTTGGTTTGAAAAAGATTCAATAAAAAAAAAAATCAGGGCACGTTTTAGTTGTCAGTGAGATTTATCTCAAAATCTGAAAGAATGAGAATTTGAGAATTTTTTGGAATTCCTGCCCTATAATGGGATTGTGGTTACAACTGTTGCTATGGATAAGCCACTACTGCCTCAGAATAAATATTACTTAGCTGCCAAACAAGAATTCTGGTCCGATGTGTCCAGAAATACAAACCTCTATCACTTAGCTTATGGAAGAATTCTGTTAGACCTGCATATTTCTTTCCCGCTGTAATCGACCAATGGAAAGCAACATGTGCGAGTGAATAGTCCTATTCCAACATAAGTTGCTGCCAGATAATTACTATTGGCTTGTGATTTTTTTAATGAAACGCTTGAAGCTCACATTCTATTTTATATCTAATCTACAGCAAATTCTACCGATCTAGAAAATACTGAAGAGAAAGATGTAGATTCTATGATTCAAGAAGCGATAAAGAAGATGAATAAATTGGATAAAATACTGGCAAAGAAACAATCTAGAGAAAGAGAAATTAAAAAACAAGGCAGAGAAGTGAGGACAAAACTTTGGGAAGAACTTCAGGTTAGAAATGTGTGTTTTTTTAATATATACCAATATTTGAGAGTGCTGTTATGTGGAAAGAAACAGTCTAGTTTCAAGAACGCACTTTATTATTCAGTAGTCATTGACTGGTGAAGGATACTAACACAAAAGGGAACTGAAAGAACCATACGTTATTATAATCCCCTTCTTATTACCCCCTCCAAGCCTTGGTTCTCAGCTATGATTTCGGGTATGTCTGCACTTACACCCTCTTTCCAGAGAGGGATGCAGATGAAGACATTCGAAATTGCAAATGAAGCTGGGATTTAAATATACTGTGCTTCATTTGCATATTTGCATTATGGCACTATTTCGAAATAGCACTATTTTGAAATAAGAGATGCTGTTAAGATGCAGTTATTTCGAGAGAAAACCCTTCTCTCGAAATAACCCTTACTCCTCATATAATCAGGTTTACCAGTTATTTCAAGAGAAGGATTTTCTCTTGAAATAACCGCGTCTTAACAGCGTTTGTTATTTCGAAATACTGCTATTTTGAAATAGTGCCATAACGTGAATATGCAAACGAAGCACGGGTTATTTAAATCCCGGCTTCATTTGCAATTTCGAATGTCTTCATTTGCATCTCTCTCTCGAAAGAGGGTGTAAGTGCAGACATACCCGAAATCATAGCTGAGAACCAAGACTTGGAGGGGGTAATAAGAAGGGGATTATAATAACCTATGGTTCTTTCAGTTCCCGTTTGTGTTAGTATCCTTTCAGTTTCAAAGCCTCTGGTGCAGCTTCTCTCATTACTATGCACTCTGTGAAGAGAGCAAAATTTTTGTTGGCAGAGAAATCACACATCTTATGAAGATGTCTGATAGAGCTGGCCAAAACTCTGGGGTATTTTGCAATTTGGTTTTGGTCTGATTCAGAGCAAAACCAGATTTTATGGAAATTTCTTCCAAAACAAAGACCCTAAAAATTTATTTTCAGAAACATAAAAACATGATGTTCTTGAAAGGAAATGTATGAAATTAACATGTTTTGTTTCACCATAGCAGTGGTGAAGCTGACAAGAATGTCAGGTTCCTTCAGCGGCTGCTTAGGCTCTGTAGCACAGAGTCAGGTGTGTCTAGCAGAGTGTCCTCCCAGTCTCCAGACAACTGTTTATCAGTGTTTTTGCCCCGTCGGTCCCAGATCTCTCTATACTTCATGTATCAGGCCATTTCTGGTATGGAGCATGATTGCTTGCTCTGTGGCTATGGCGCTATGCACAGGCCAATCACATGTAAGACCTGTGAAGGAATAAGTGCACACATAATCTTTGGAGATTCTAGATGCAATTGTATTTAGTCAAGATAGGTGAAAATAGGGTCTTGTATTGCTACCAGTCCTGCCTATAATATGTATAAAATTAGTTTTGAAATGGTAAAGCAGTATATGCAATATCAATTATACTGCAAGTTTACCAGGATTCAAATTTATGTATGTATAAAACTGCATAATTGCTATTGTAGAATCATAGAACACTAGAACTGGAAGGGACCTCAAGAGGTCATCGAGTCCAGTCCCCTGCCCTCACTGCAGGACCCAGTACCTTCTAGACCATCCCAGATAGATGTCTATCTAACCTGCTCTTAAAATATCTCCAGAGATGGAGATTCCACAACCTCCCTTGACAACTTAGACTCATAGACTTTCAGGTCAGAAGGGACCATTATGATCATCTAATCTGACCCCCTGCACAATGCAGGCCACAGACTCTCACCCACCCACTCCTGTAATAATCCTCTCACCTATATCTCAGATATTGACGTCCTCAAACGATGGTTTAAAGACCCCAAGATGCAGAGAATCCTCCAGCAAGTGATCCGTGCCCCATGCTACAGAGGAAGGCGAAAAACCTCCAGGGCCTCAGCCAATCTACCCTGGAGGAAAATTCCTTCCCGACCCCAATATGGCGATCAGCTGAACCCTGAGCAGGTGGGCAAGACTCACCAGCCAGACACCCAGGAAAAAGTTCTCTATAGTAACTCCTATCATCCCACCATTGGCCTATTTACCACCGATAGTGAAAGGTCAATTAGTTGCCAAGATCATGCTATCCCATCAAACCATCCCCTTCATAAACCCATCTAGCTTAATCTTGAAGCCAGATAGGTCTTTTGCCCCCACTACTTCCCTTGGAAGGCTGTTCCAGAACTTCACTCCTCTAATGGTTAGAAACCTTCGTCTAATTTCGAGTCTAAACTTCTTGATAGCCAGTTTATATCCATTTGTTCTTGTGTCCACATTGATATTGAGCTTAAATAATTCCTCTCCCTCCCTGGTATTTATCCCTCTAATATATTTAAAGAGAGCAATCATGTCTCCCCTCAACCTTCTTTTGGTTAAGGTAAACAAGCCAAGCTCCTTGAGTCTCCTTTCTTAAGACAGGTTTTCCATTCCTCGAATCATCCTAGTGGCCCTTCTTTGTACCTGTTCCAGTTTGAATTCATCCTTCTTAAACATGAGAGACCAGAACTGCACACAGTATTCCAAATGAGGTCTGACCAATGCCTTGTATAATGGCACTAACACCTCCTTATCTCTACTGGAAATACCTCGTCTAATGCATCCCAAGACCGTATTAGCCTTTTTCACGGACATATCACATTGGCGGCTCATAGTCATCCTGTGATCAACCAGGACTCCGAGGTCCTTCTCCTCTTCCATCACTTCCAACGGATGTGTCCCCAGCTTATAACTAAAATTCTTGTTATTAATCCCTAAATGCATAACGTTATACTTCTCACTATTAAATTTCATCCTATTGCTATTACTCCAATTTACACGATCATCCAGATCTTTCTGTATGATATCCCGATCCTTTACTGAATTGGCAATACCTCCCAACTTTGTGTCATCCGCAAACTTTATTAGCACACTCCCACTTTTGGTGCTGTGGTCAATAATAAAAAGATTGGTCCCAAAACTGATCCCTGAGGAACTCCGCTAATAACCTCCATCCAACCTGACAGTTCACCTTTCAGTATGACCCGCTGTAGTCTCCTCTTTAACCAGTTGCTTATCCACCTCTCAATTTTCATATTGATCCCCATCTTTTCCAATTTAACCAATAATTCCCCATGAAGTACTGTATCAAATGCCTTACTGAAATCCAGGTAGATTAGATCCATTGCATTTCCTTTATCTAAAAAATCTGTTACTTTCTCAAAGAAGGAGATCAGGTTGGTTTGGCACGATCTACCTTTTGTAAAACCATGTTGTAATTTGTCCCAATTGCCATTAACCTCAATGTCCCGAACTACTTTCTCCTTCAAAATTTTTTCCAAGACCTTGCATACTACAGATGTCAAACTAACAGGCCTGTAGTTACCTGGGTCACTTTTTTTCCCTTTCTTGAAAATAGGAACTATATTAGCAATTCTCCAGTCAAATGGTACAACCCCTGAGTTTAGAGAGTCATTAAAAATTTTTGCTAATGGACTTGCAATTTCATGTGCCAGTTCCTTTAATATTCTTGGATGAAGATTATCTGGCCCCCCCCGATTTACTCCCATTAAGCTGTTTGAGTTTGGCTTTTACCTCGGATATGGTAATATCTACCTCCATATCCTTAGTCCCATTTGTTATGTTGCCATTATCCCTAAGCTCCCCATTAGCCTAATTAAAGACTGAAGCAAAGTATTTGTTTAAATATTGGGCCATGCCTAGATTATCCTTAACCTCCATTCCATCCTCAGTGATTAGTGGTCCCACTTCTTCATTTTTTGTTTTTTTCCTATTTATATGGCTATAAAACCTTTTACTATTGGTTTTAATTCCCTTTGCAAGGTCCAACTCTACATGACTTTTAGCTTCTCTCACTTTGTCCCTACATGCTCTAACCTCAATAAGGTAGCTTTCTTTGCTGGTCCCTCTGATCTTCCGCTCCTTATATGCTCCTTATATGCTTTCTGCTTTTTCTTAATCACCTCTCTGAGATGCTTGCTCATCCAGCTTGGTCTAAAACACCTGCCTATACATTTTTTCCCCTTTCTTGGGATACAGGCTTCTGATAGCGTCTGCAACTTTAACTTAAAATAATCCCAGGCCTCCTCCGCCTTTAGATCCATAAATTCTTTAGTCCAATCCACTTCCCTAACTAATTTCCTTAATTTATTAAAGTTAGCCCTTTTGAAATCAAAAACCCTAGTCTCAGATTTATTTTTGTTTATCCTTCCATTTAGTTTGAACTGAATTAGCTCATGATTGCTCGAGCCAAGATTGTCCCCTACAACCATCTCTTTTATGAGGTCCTCACTACTCACCGAAACCAAATCTAAAATGGCATCCCCCCTTGTTGGTTCAGCAACTACTTGATGAAGGAATTCATCAGCTATTGCATCTAAGAAAATCTGAGCCCTATTATTATTACTAGCACTTGTTCTCCAGTCTATTCTGTATGTTTGACATGGATTGTTCTTTCCTAAGTGGAGTACTTTGCATTTGTCCTTATTAAACTTCATCCTATTTATCTCAGACCATTTCTCCAGTTTGTCCAGACCATTTTGAATGATGAGCCTATCCTCCAAAGCAGTTGCAACCCCTCCCAGCTTGGTATCATCTGCAAACTTAATAAGCGTACTCTCTATGCCAATATCTAAATAATTGATGAAGACACTGAACAGAACCGGTCCCAAAACAGACTCCTGCAGAACCTCACTTGTTATACTCTTCCAGTAGGATTGTGAACTGTTAATAACTACTCTCTGAGAATAGTTATCCAACCAGTTATGCACCCACCTTATAGTAGCCCCATCTAAGTTGTATTTGCCTAGTTTATAAGAAGATCATGCAAGACTGTATTAAATGCCTATATAGATCAGGTACGATAATTATATGCGTATACATAGCTTAAACATGTGTGCTACTTCCAGAAAAAGTCAGCAGTAGTAAGTAATTCAAATCACCTAAAAAGTACAAAAAAAAAGTAAGAAAATAATATTCACCCAAAAGCTTTATTGACAAAAATGGTTTTTAGTGTGTGCTCTGAAGTTTATCAGGCTTGGGCCTCTGACAGATCATCAGGAAAAGTATTTTACTGATTCCAACTTGATCATATATTTGCTGCTGTCTTATATTTTCATGTTTTCCTTCTTTTAAATAGTCTGTAACCTCACTAAGTGCTTCAGGAACTCAAGAGGAAATAGAAAATACAAACAAATTTTTAGCTTTGACTTCCTCTTTGCAGGAGACAGTTGGTAAGTAAGTAAAATAGGTAAATTATAAATATCTAATAGATATTTATAAAAACTTACATTTTGATTATAGCTGTATTTCTGTAAATTCTAAGATATCTCTCATATTAGAACACAATAAAATGTTTTCCATAACAAGTACAGTTTTAAACTTTTATCAATGAAATAGTCCTTGCATGTAAAAATTTGTGAAGACAATTTTTTTATACCTTAGACTGAGTAAAGCATATTTTTGCTGCTGTACATGCTTTCACAAGGTAGTATTCCTTTACAGATTTTTGTTTGTAATGTTTCATATGACCGAGCAGCCCTGAAGGTTTAAGTAAGTAGAAGCAAAGAAAGAGGAATGTAAATAACTTATGTCTGTGATAGTTAAATCAGGGCTGACGTTAGAAAAAAAATTCAAGCTGCTTTATAGACTGTGTTGGTGAACTCCATTTTATTGTAATTAATACAGAACCCTATATGTGTCTTCAGAATCTAACTATTGGCACTTTTATTTTCATTTTTATCTCACACATTTATATTTTGATCTTTGATCCCCAACCATTCAGCCTTGCCTGGAAATTCATTTTTAAAAGGCCCTGTCCCGCAGAGCAGATATATGGCCTCCTGCAGCGTGAGGTTGTGGCCTTAACTATCCTATTGAAAAGGAAGTTTGGCCCAGCAAATACTCTGAATGCTGCTGCTTCTGCTTCTCAAAGGATATTTAATCTACAGTCTAAAGCACTCTATATGGCCTACTCTTCAACATTTCAAATGGAACTGGAATTCCAGTGCATTGAGATGCTGTCTTATAGCACATTAAGTAAACTTCTGATTACAACAATAATCAGATTCAGAGTTTCAAAAATATATCTTAAGATTCTGGTTATTAAATCCAGGGCCAGATAGCTATGTGAAGTCACAAGCAGCATTCTGTGGGGGTAGTTGGCTCTGCAGCATTGTTACAAAGGATAATTGAACAACTCTTTTGTATTTAAAATGGAGCTTTGGTCTTGCCACTTTTTGATTTTGTCTGTGCTTTGCACTGAATTATCTTGGCAATGCTTCTATTGTTCTCAAATTTATTAATTGTTTTGTCCAGCACTTAAACACAATCATTTTGTTTTTGGTTGGAGAAGGATTTCTTGGAGTATAAATTTTTGACCTCTGTAATCTACAAAAGTTTTTAGATCTCTTAAATAAAAGAATTATCAAAAGTTGTCTTTTTGGTAGCCTGTTGCACTGTAGTATTTTTATTCTCAGCACCTCCTGTGCGCCAAACTTAAAAATATTATATTGCTGGCTGTTACAAAATTTGATGAGAGAATCTTTACTTGGAATAATCTTGGATTACATTTTTTTTCTGTCAGAATCTTTTTAGGTATAGTTGCCTGACCTTTTTACACTAGACCTGTAGTGACTTCATGTAATTTTATAGCTGAATTATTCCATTCTGTACTGGACTCTTTGAAAATGGTAAAGTCGTATGCACAAGAAAAGGATTTTTACATCAATAATTTACTGTTAAGGGGCAAAAACCACAAGATTTACATATCAGCTTTACAGCAATTTAAAACTGTCCAGTAGGTGTCACCATCTAATAAAAAATAATATGCTTTACTCTTTACTGCATATCTTAATCTTTAAAATATGGAGAGAAAGTTTGTTTATGAGATTATTATTAATAAAACTCCACATTGCGCTTCCTTTTTCTTTTCAAAGGTAGCTACTGCTCTGTTGATTATATGGATTTGGGTGCATGGCACCAGGAGAGCTGTGCGTAGTTCAGATTTTTCCAGGATCTTCCTTGCCTCAAGATTTTATATAGCATGATAAATGAAAAGAGTTATCAGGTCAATTTTGCATGCTTGGCAGCAGAGGAGATAGTCCTTATTTAAAATAATGTAACTGAAAGTAATTGACATTGCCTTTTAACATGTAAATATTTAGTTTTTATTTTATTTGACAACAATAAATGATGCAAGGGAGGCTGTTTTGAAAATAGTCATTAGAGTGACTGTGATATCAAATGCCAGCTACATTTACAAAATCACTTATATCCAGCCACTTGTGCCTCAACCTCTCTAGCAGCAGAAACACATCTGTCCTAATTGTCGCAAAAAATAGATTTTCAGCTATAAAAATCATTCAGTTGTTACAAAATGACATCCATCATCATGCTTTCAGTTGAGAAGGATAGTATTAATTATTACATGCTGTTTGTTGTGTAGTTGATGTAGTTATACTTATAACCATAGTCGTATCTCTCAAATGTATGTAGGTCCTTACAGTATATGCACTTTGGGTGTACACATATTGCAGAGCAGCCAGTGAGGGGGTTCTCCTTAACTAGAACTTCCTGGCTAATTCTTGCCAGGAGTGTGACTGACACTTGGAGTACTTGAAGCAGCACTGGGACTTTGGCACCCATTTCTCCCACATCACACTTCTGACAAAGGCCAGTTGGATTTCTGACACTTTGGATACAGCTAGACACCCAGTGTGAAAATTCCTTGGGCACTTATCTTTCAGTTGAACCTCTAGATGATTCCCCAAATGGCTATTCATGTCCACTGAAGCTTTTGAACATTTTCTCCTTAGGCTGTATTGTCTATATACAATTACCAGGCCTCTAGAAGCCTTAAAATGCAGCAGCAGAAAAAAAATGTAATCTCATTTATTCAAACTTCTATCAGACTTCATAGATAAATCAGAAGTAGTATAATACATTTTGATATTTTCCTACAATCTTGGTTTGCCTCATTCATGATGTCTTTTACTCACATATTGACTCCCTTATTCACCTCCCATCTCCCCCCCGTATTCTCTCTTCCTCTTTTTGCTCCATCTATTCTATCTCTTGCAAAATGTTTTATTATATTGTTGTTGCAAACTGAAGAAAACCAATAATAAACTTCTATGATTTGTGTTTTGTACTTCGAGAAATGTACATAAATCATATTAAGTCACAAAAATCTGAGTTAAATATTTAGCAATTATTCAGTACACTTCTAATTAACAGATCCTTCCCATTCTGAAGAAGATGGAATATTTATTTCAGTATTTCACACACAAATTAATTCAGAAGATTATGATCACGATGAAAAGCATGCTGTACAGGGTAAGCCCTTATTAGTGACCTATAATTATGTAATAAATTATGTAATGTATTTTGGAGTGAATGAGTAAAATCTTCCAAAAATCAAGGCTGAAAGGGAAGCATTGTGTGCCATATACATGTTGGAAAAAATAACATTCCCATGATGTATATAATATTGGAAGATTTACCCAACATTGCTCAGGTCCTTAAGTTTTGTTTTTTGGAAAATAAAATTCAAACGTACATGTTTCATTTGCATCATTGCTCTGAGGTAGCAGCTTGGGGCTAGCTGAAAGCACCTCTTCATGGCTGCTGCAGCTTCAGCAGATACAGACTGGGGAAGGGTGCATGTCCCTTTGCTGGGGCAGGTCCAGGTTTGTATGAGCCGTGGCTTATGTCGAAATAGCTTATTTTAGCTTTTGGTGCTGTCTACACAGCAGGAAGTATGAGTTAGAGCAGAGGTGGGCAAGAGGCTGCCAATGGGCTGGATTTGGCCCGCCAAGCCACCAGATCTGGCTCGCAACCCCCTCGCCGGAACCCTCAGGCAGAGATCAGTTCACGTTTTAGAAAGCCAGCTGTTCTCTGCTCCGGTCTGCCTGCGGAGGGAGGAGGGAGACGTCTCCTGCTGTTCCCTCCCCCCAGCAAAATCTCTTAACTGCTATTGGCCAATCTCTCAGTTTCCGGCCAATAGAAGCCAAGAATTTTTGCTGGGAGCAGGGGCAGCGTAGGAAGCCTTCTCCCTCCCTCCTCGTCCCCTCCCCCCTCTCCTGCCTCTTATGCTCAGAGCGGAGCCATGTGGAGCAGCAAGCAGCCCACAGTCAGAGCTTGCCTCTGGCACCCCAGCTGGCATCTGGCACTCCCTTCCCCAACCCTCTGCACCCCCATACCCAAACCTTCTGTCTCCTCCTGCACCCATGCCCTCTCCCAGATCTGGCACCCCAATCTCCTTCCCCAGATCACAAGCTCCTCCTAGCCTAGGTCACATCCCAAAATCCTGCACCCCAGTCCTCTGTCCTAGGTCACAACTGCCTCCTTCACCCAAACTCCTTCCTAGATCCCATTTTCCCTCCTGCACCCCAGTCCCTCACCCCAAGCTCCCCTCTGCACCCAACCTCCATCCCAGAACCCACACCTCTCCATTAATATCCTGGAAGAGTGCGGCCCTCGACCACTTTCCAAAATTTTGGAGTGCCCCCCCTCCCCCAAAAAAATTATTACCCACCCCAGAGTTAGAGCATTCTTCCTCCGACTTCCCTTACTCCTCGTAAAATGAGGGTTACAGGAGTTGAAGAAAGAAGTCCTCCAGCTTGACATTGTTTCAACATGATGTCGAAATAACTGCTTGCTGTGTAGACGCGGACTATGTTATTTCAGAATAATGTCAGTTTTCCGAAATAATGCTGCTTTGTAGACATAGCCAAAGATAATAGTTAATGCTTCTGAGATTGCTTCTGCTAGTTCTCTAAGCATCATAAGGTGAATTTCATCAGATGCTGCCAGCTTGAATACATCCCTGTTTTGGTTTATGTTCCTTATCCCTTATTATTAATTGTTAATACTAATTCATATGATTTTAATGGACACTGAAGCATATTTCATCTGTCTTGATGTTATCAGTTATTAGATCTCTTTCCTTGATAAGTAGAGGACTGATTCTTTCATATATCTTTCTCTTGCTCTTAATGTCTTGTTGTCGAACCAGTTCTGAAGCAGTAGCCTCTATAGTGGCTGCTGCTATAGTGAACTAGCCTCACTCAACCAACCAAATAGCCACATGTGGCTAGTGGCTAACATGTTGGACACCATGGTTAATGTATACAGAAAACCTGTTATTATTGAGCTTTATGTCTCTTGCTAGATGTAAGTCATTTTGTGCCTTAGCCCTTTTGATTGTATGCCTACATGCATGTGCTCTTTTGTATTCATCCTTACCTTTGTCCTTTCACTTTTTGTAAAATTCCTTGTTGATTTTCAGGTAATTAAAGTGCTCATGACTGAGTCATATACTTAATATGAGGCACCATCTTCCCCTAGGTATTGCAATTATTAGGCCTATGCTCTTAAATCTGACAGTTGATGCAAAGTGCAGTATTACGCATTCTCTAATGTA
This sequence comes from Pelochelys cantorii, assembly GCA_032595735.1. Lineage (NCBI taxonomy): Eukaryota > Metazoa > Chordata > Testudines > Trionychidae > Pelochelys > Pelochelys cantorii. The sequence continues at coordinate 71,700,276 of CM064329.1, forward strand.
CCTATTTTGGATCAATGTTCTCTTGCCCTATTTGGTGTCTTCAGACTTCGTTAATCTCCTTCAGTTCTGTGGGAGTTTTTTTTTCAGTATTATTATGGTATAGACTGAACCTGTCTTGATGTTTGAGGCTCTCCTAACAAAGACCAACATCCTTGCTAGCTTTTTTAGATATTTCTGTTGTTTTGATGCTGTTACTTATGAGGTACTATTATAGCAGGTATCAGTCCAGGTAGATTGAATTATGCTTCAGTGCCTGTATTCCTCCCTCTCTGAGATTCCGGTGGGTGGCATTGGACAGTTGCTCTTCTAATCAAATGGTTCTTTTCAGCAGGTATACATGACCACTAGGGGAGTAGTGAAATATTTGAAGTTGGCATTGCCACTAGTATGCCAATGACACTCAACTCTACCAACATATTAAGTGATTCAAAATAATGTGGTTTCTTGGTGACTGGCTAAGATGGGAAGCTGGATGAGAGGGGTTTGGCTAGAGATTATTCACAACAGGAGAGATGAGGTATATGTGTGTATGGGAGGTGTGCTAAGGAGGAGGTGATATTTGCTGTTTCTACTCAGGCTTCTTAATTGTGGATTGGGCTGTAATCTTGAGGTCTTTTGCATTCTTGGCTGATCTTGGATTCCCAAGTAGTAGGAGTAGTTGAGAAGATAGGCCCTGTGCCAGCAAAGCAGAGAAGACTCTGCTTGACTATAAGTACCTGAGTACTCCTATTTAGTGGAACGATTGATGTGCTTAATATTGCATTTAAGCCATTTACATACTGTGTTGGATTGGGACCATAGTCTCTTTCCTCTGGTATAGGCATCAGATTACAATCTTCCTTGGTGCATTTATTCCCACAATTATCCATGTCTCTGTCACTTCTGTATTACATGTTCTAAGTGGGTTTATTTTTGAAGGCCATCCAGACTTTGGCTAGCACAGAATGCAGCGTTAAGCACTTATTACACTTGTACTTGTGGACTGCACTGGCTTCAGTGTGCAATGCAAAATGTTCATTTTTATCCATAAATTCCTGCATACTTTGATTCCTACTTAGCTTCAAGATAATGTCTTTCCTATGCTCTGTAATAGCTATTTAAATGATTTTGGATGCTTTTTCCTAATAGGCCCTAGATTTGAACTCTGGAGGGTTGGAAGCAGGTTTTTCTTCAAGGGGGAGACCCTCCACTTGCATGTTCACCTCCTTCATTGCTACTTGCACAGTCAATTTGTTTGACTTCAATGTTGCAAAATCTCTTCATATATTATGACTTTGATGTGAAGAGGTGCGTAGAACTGCTTATATGATCCAAGGAGCTTTCTTTTAATTATTTTTACTGCATATTCTTAAATTTGTAATTCTTTAAAATACAATATATGTGCTCCTAAGGAGTGTGATAGTCAGTCGTTTATAAATACAATGATAAATAAGCACATTCTAGTTTTACAGCCAAATAATCCCCAAACCTGTGTCTAACCCCAGGATCAAAGGAAAAAAGAGACAACTGTGTTACGTATGCAGGAGAACAAATTGATTTATAGGACATTAAAAATGATTGCTTAGTTTTGCCACTTATAAATCTGTATCATTCCTATAGTTGTAAAAGAATTACCATTTTAAAATTATTAGAAGTCTCTGAATAGCACAGGTCATATATTATTTTTAAGTGGTTTTTGAGAAACTGTTCACAAAATACTAAATCTGAATATAGCTTGAGGGTGATTTAAATGTTCAGTCTCCTACTTTTTAAAGAATCTTATTTGATTGTAAGAATGTATCTTTAAATTTAATTATCACACAATGTATTTAAGACTGTTACTAAGAAACCATGTTTGTTTCATAACTTGCACAGGTTTAAGGTGAGTTTTGAAACAAAAGTTTTTACAACAAAGGACTGTAGAACATCAAAGACCTCATCTGTTTTTCAGCTGTTTCATTTAAGAAATCTGCTAGAAATATTCCCAAATAGTTGCATGCTTTCCCAAAAAAATCACTCCTTAATTTATCTAGTACTGGTGGTATAGTTCAAACAATACGAAGTTTAAAAAGAATTGATTTAAAATCATGTCAATGTGTCTTACATTTTTGAGGTCAGATGTCCATAAAAATATTTTGGCCTTCACAGAACTATAATCTTATATAAGAAATAACTTTGCTAAATGGTCACCCTGAAAAACTTGCATTTGCCACATTTAACTGTTGAAATGGTTATAACTAGAGTGTCTCATGGTAAATATAGGTAATACTTCTAGTATTATAAATATAATAAATAATAGTGAAAATAGTAATCACTGATTTTTTTTGTCTATTGGAGAGGCAACAATCACATTTTGCAACTATTTTTTCTTAACTACAGACCGTCTAAATGAAATCGAAACAGGTGGCTCATTGAAAATAACAGAAAAAACACACCAAAAAAGTGAAACTAGAAGTAAAAATACTCAAGATTTTATTAAAAAGAACATTGAGGTATGTGTTAAGGTCTAACATTACTAAAGGATTAGGGAATTACTGATGTATACTAAAAACATTGTCAAAAATTACATGATGGTGTACATACATGTCTACAAATAAGGTTGGTTTCTTGATCAAGGAACATTCCATTATTAACGCTGGAAGAATTCATCTGGATTAAATGAACAACATTGTATTACAAAAATTTGTTGCTCATTGCAAAGTGCTACTGAGTATTCATCCTTCACTGCCCAAATTTGCAAATTAGGTCCCCATTTGCTTTAAGATGGTCATATAACAATGAGAGTTTATATTTTTCTGGCCACAGCCTATATGTTTTGTAGACAAGTACTTCTTTATAACATTTTTTCTTAAAGGAAATTTGGTTTTCTTAAAAGTTAATGGGTGGACATTGAATTAAACTACAATGTGCCATATACTGTTCAGTCATTATTGCTCAATCTTAATGCAGATGAGCAATTTACTGTATCAGAGAACAGTTCACTTTCCAAGCATCATTTGGTTCTTGACTCTTCTGCTAACATTATCTGAAACAAAGTTGCCAGATATGGTAGAGGTTTTTTGATGTAGGCACGCTTCTGTGCTTGAATAGTAATAAAAAAACCTAATTTATTTCTTACGGGCCACCAGATTTGTGAATGCTTGTGATCAGCTACGTTTTGGGTTTTAACTAGTAGCACAGAAATGAAAACCTCTTTTCCATTGTCAGTATTCTGAGCAAATTAATTCTTATAGTTTTATGCTTTTCTATCCGTAAATCCTTCAGCTAGCAAAGGATTCAGGAAGCCAACTGGTTATTCTAGAGGAAGAGAAGAAAAGATTGGTTGAACTGTTGAAAGATATAGAAGATAATGGCAGTGAAATTCAAGGCATTGAGGTATGTACCTGACTCATGACTGGACTTTCTAGGATGTTTATGATATGGAAAGGGAGGTAAATATTGAGGTGGCAAAGTTTGCACATGATACAAAATTATTCAAGTTAGTTAAGTTCATAGCACACTTTGAAGGGTTACAAAAGATTCTCATAACATTGGGTGATAGGGCAACAAAATGGCAGATGAAATTCAGTGTTGGTAAGTATATGGGCATTGGGTATAATAGGCCAAGGGAGACTCTGTCTCCACTGGTGCTGCTGCATCTGGGGGGCCTCCTATTGCGAGGTTGTGGTGGAGTTATTACTTTATTATGCCCCATGCAGGTTCTAGGGTGCCATATGTGTTACTCAGCTTTCTGGGTTCCTCTGGGAAATTACTGAGGAACCCGGGAAGCTGAGTAGCACATGCTGCTCTCTCAGCTGCCCCGAAACCTGCATGGGTCATATCATATGTGTCTCTGAAGACACATTTGCCTGGGGCAGGTTGGGTCTGGGGAGGGGAGGTGCAGCTGTGGCTGGCTCTGGGAAGGTGTGTGTGGTGGGGGCGGGAGGACTCCTTTGGACAGGTTGGTGGGGGGATGAAGCTCCTCAGGCTGAGTGGAGGGGCAAAGGGTCCCAGGGCTCCAGCTGTTTGGTGTGTGTGTGGGGGCAAAAGAGATGTAGCTGCGGGCTAACTTCCCCAAAGAGGGGGCTCCATCAGTTACCCATGATGAAGTAAACAGTGATGCACATTACTATACATACTTCCACCCAAACATACAAAATAATGGGGTCTACATTAGCAGTTATGACTCAAGAAAGAGATTTGGGGAGTCACTGTGGATAGTTCTCTAACATGTTCAGTGTGCAGTGGCAGTCAAAAAAACTAACAATGTTAGAACTATTTGGAAAGGAATAGCTAAGAAGAAAGAACATATCATAATGCAACTATATAAATACTTGGCATGCCCACCGCTTCAATACTGCGCCTAGTTCTGGTTGCCTCATCTAAAAAAAGAGGTATTAGAATTTGAAAAAGTATGGAGAAGGGCCACAAATATTAATAGTGGTATGGAATGGCTTCCATACAAGAGAAGATTTAAAAGACTGAGGCTGGCCATCTTAGAAAAGAGACAACTAAGGGGGGATAGAATAGAGTTTTATAATGATATGAAGATAGTGAATATGAATGTGTTATTTATCTCTTCAGAAAAACCAGGGGTCACCCAATTAAATTAAAAGCATTAGGTAAGTATAATGTAGATAGGGATGCCAGATGGTTTCAACGAAAATACCGGACACGCTTGACATTACATCACAGTCTACATTACATCTTATTTAGAAAATACCGGACATTTATATTTTCTCATTCATATTTTCTCAATTTGTTTCCCAAACAGCTCAAATACTGGACTGTCCGGTTCAAAACCGAACACCTGGCAACCCTAAATGTAGAAGATATAAGCCTATACTGTACTAACACCATCAATTGAATGGGAGTGAGATTGAGATTAAGCAATATCTAGTCGTATAACTGTGTTACAGTTTGTACCATTGAAACATTATATCATTATATATTTTTAATAGAATATGTAACATTGTCGTGACATTGTTGTGATGTACCAGGGCAAAATTCAGACTAGTGAGGGAGTGCCCTGCAGCTATGGGTGCCTTACAATGCCTTGCTCTAGTAGCTTCCATATAGGTCACTTACAAAGAACGTTCTAGCATGTAAGCCACAGCCTGAGTGAGTGTCATTGTGTATAAATGCAGCCTACCAGCTACACCCTGGCTCTAACCAGCCTTGGTTGTACTGCATGTGACCCCAACCCACCCTCATTTTGGGATCTTCCCCCAGAAATATACTATAGATAAAACTGTAAAACAAGTTTATTAACTGTAAAGAGATTTTAAGTAATGATGCATAAAAATGAGAAATGATAATGAGAAAAATAAAGATCAAATGCTAAATAGTATCTATTTAAGATACTATCTTAGTTGCAAAGCAGAATTTCTTACCACATGTTCCAGAATACTGATCAACTTTTAGATCAGGATGCTTCCTGCAAAGTTCAATGTGTGCTTCCTTTTGTCTTAGAATCATAGAACTGGAAGGAACCTCAAGAGGTCATTAAGTCCAGTCCCCTGCACTCATGGCAGGACCAAGCACCATCAAAACCAGGGTGGGCAAGATGTGGCCCATGGGCCAGATCCAGTCCACCAAACTGTTGGATCTGGCCCATGGGCTGTCTGCCTGGACCCTCAAGCACTTTAAGTGGCTGGCTGCTCCCTATGTCTCTCTGCTCTGGCAGGTGGGAGTGGGAAGCCAATGGGAGTGGAGAGATTTTGCTGGGGGCAGGTGCAGCACATGAAGCCTTCCCCTCTTCCATCCACCCTGCCCTGAGCAGAGAGGCACATGAAGAAAGCAGCCAGCTGCCTTGAGTATCCTGAGACTGCTGGCAGGCAGGGAAGCTGCTTCAGAGTCCTGCAGGGCTGCTCGCTTGGAGCTGTCAAGGTACATGCCTCCTGGCCAGAACCTACTTCTGGCACCCCACCCCCTCTCTGAACCCCAACTCCCTGCTCTAGGTTACCATGCAAACCCTAACCCCCTCCCAACCCAGGTCAAAACTCCCTCCCAGACAGTGCTCCCTCTCCTACACCCCTCCCCCAGGCCAGAATCCTCTCCTGCACTCATACCCCCTCCCGGATCCTGCACACCAGTCCCTTTGGAAAATAGATTTCTTGTCATTTACAAGTTTTGAAAAACTCCGTGTCAGATTAGTTTGACTCGGACTTGCAAGAATGTAGTCTTTCTCAAATATTCTAAGAGAATAATAATAATACTTGACTATGCTGTTCGAAAACTGGCAGTAGGAGTCTGAGAGAGAAGTTTTCTTTTTATAAAAAACTTAAAATCAATAGGGCTGTTTTGAGAGTACAAGAGAGATTATGTATGTATTGAACTTGCTTGTAGATGTTATCTTGACATCATAACATGCTATTTTAAATTGGAAATAGTTATATTGTGTACTTCATTTCCATGTAATTCAACATTTGCTCAGCAAGCTGCAGCTTGGTGTGATATTTTCATTAATTGGCTCCAAAAGGGGATTTTGTGACTTCCTTCACTTTGTCAGGTTATGTAGTACATCATTGTTTAAGGAGCCCTTAGAGAACCAAATTTTGACCTGCTGAGGTGACTTTTATTTTTTGGACATGGACATTATATATTGCTATAAAAACAGTAAATTTTGCTACTAATCTGTTGGTTGTGTGTTAAATTTAGTTTGACATACTCTGCTAGGGTTTTTTTTAGCTTTTTTCCAGGTTTTTATCATAATAGTATGCAGACTTCCTCAGAGTTCTGGCAACTCTTTGGTTGCTATTAATTCCATGTGTATTCCCTTACATAATTCATGTTTTAGCCTGTGATATATATAATCCGTTTTTGGATAGAGACATATCATCAGGGAAAGACAATAATAAGAGTTTGCAAGGCACTATTTCTGGCATGAATTGTACTGAATTAGGACTGAGGAGTATATTTGTCTCAGATTGCATCTTAGTAACTTTCTTTACACAGTTGATTTATACAGGAGATTGGTTTTAAAGAATTTTCACCAATCAGTTAAAAAACTAAAATTTAAAACATTTTAAGTTTAATTTAAAAAAGTACAATATGTCAGAACTACTCTATGATGTCATTTTTAAGTGATACCAGTTTGTTGTTTAGACTAGAGTAATAAATTAATGCTACATTTGGGGTTTTTTCCTTTACTTCTGGAGGGAGGGCATCGTGCACCATGGAGCCAGAGCTGCCCCTGGGCACTCTGGTGCTCGTTTTGGATGTCTTGCTGCAAGCCTGGCTGCAATTGCTGGAAACTGCCTGGCAGCATCTGCTGCAGCCCAACCCCCAGGCCCTCTTCTGGATCCCTGGGGGGCCGGGGAGGAGCAGCGGCAGCGCCCGGACGCCAGCGTGCCCCGCTACATCTGGCGTCTGGACACCAGCAGCGACTGGTGGGACCACATCGTCCTGGAGTGCTGGGGAGACCAACAATGGACCCAGAACTTCAGGATGAAGAAGGACACCTTCCTCGAGCTCTGCGAGTGGCTTGCCCCTGCTCTGCGGCAACGGGACATGCACATGAGGCCCGCCATTCCCCTCCACAAGCGTGTGGCCATCGCCCTCTGGAAGCTCTCCACGCCGGATAGCTACTGATCTGTGGCGAACCAGTTCGGAGTGGGGAGATCCACCGTCGGAGCAGTGCTCATGCAGGTATGGCAATCTTTGGCCACTGTGCCAGGAGTGGGGGCGGGGGGTGCAAGGAGCGGATGAGCTGCCCTAGGGAAAAGGGGGGAGGGGGTGCAAGTCCCCTCCACGGAAGGGTTTGTTCTGTCCCAGCCGCATTACAGACTGCCCGTGGTGGCCAGGATTGCAGGGGGGGTTGCTCCTGGGGAGTGAGGGCACGGGGCAGTGGTGGGGAAGGCGCGCACTCAGCCACCCTGGCACCTCAGTGACTCTTGGTTTCGTGTGTCCCTCTGCAGGTGGTCAAGGCCATCAATAGAGTGCTGCTCCGCAGAGTCATCTGCCTCACTGATTTGGACGTGGTCATCGAGGGGTTTGGCACCCTGGGCTTCCCCAACTGCGGGGGGGCAATCGACGGTACATACATCCCCATCCGTGACCCGGAACACCAGGCCTCCCTGTACATCAACTGGAAGGGATACTTCTCGGTCATCCTGCAGACTGTCTGACCATTGGGGCCAGTTTGTGGACATCAACGTGGGCTGGTCCGGCAAAGCACACGACGCGCAGGTTTACTACAACTCCTCCGTGTACCAAAGGCTGCATGCCGGGATTATCTTCCTTGACCGCCACATCAGGGTCATGGACGTGGACATGCCTGTGTGCCTGGTGGGGGATACGGCCTATCCCCTACAACCCTGGCTCATGAAGCCCTACATGGGACACCTCAACCCCTCCCGACAGGCCTTTAATGCCAAGCTGAGCAGGGCCTGCATCATTGTGGAGGGGGCGTTCGGCCGGTTGAACGCCCGTTTTAGATGCCTCCTCACCCCCCTGGACCTATCCGAGCGGAATATTCCGCACGCAATGGCAGCGTGTTGTGTGCTGCATAATTTGTGCGAAAGGAAGTGGGAGGAAAGGAAGGGGGAGGCTTTCTTGCTAGCCTGGATGGCAGAGGCCGACCACTTGGCTGGTCTCTCCATGCAGCCCCGTACGGCTGCCAGCCGGGAGGCCCATCGGGGGATGGTCCATATCTGGGAGGCCCTGCGGGAGAGCTTCCACCCGGAGGAGGAGTGAAGTCTCCCTGGCATGCCCCACTGGGGCCTCGTGCCTTATTCCACCCTCACGTCCTTCCACTTTCCCCTCCTTAATACCCCTTCCTGATGTAAAATAAAAACACGTGTTGCCAAAAACAAACTCTCTTTATTGACTATAACTGGGGTGAGGGGGAATGAGGGTGGGAGAGGGGAGGGGGAAACCTGAGAGGAGGGAGCTGGAAGGGGGAGGCAAGGGGAGGAAGTGGGAGGAGAAGCTCAGCGTTGGGGGTCTTGCTGGTCCACCGGTCTCCCAGCACTGTGGATGCGGGGATCTTGGCATCCCCGGGGGGGAGCAGGTATGGAAGGTGGGATGGGTGGAGGGGGGGGACGAAGAAGCAGGAGGGGGACCAGGAGTGAGAGGAGGAGTGAGAGCTGGGGCGGCCGCAGGGGCTGGAGCGGCAGCAGGCAGCAATCTCTGCACCAGGGTCTGCAGGTGGTTGCGGATGGCATGGCCCTGGTCAAGCAGCTCCTGCAAGCTCTCCTGCCTCAGCTGCAGGTCTTCATGCACCGAGTGCTCCTGGCTGCGGACCTGCCTTCGCAGTAACCCCAGGTGCAGCCACTGGTACTCCTCCTGGTTCCGGGTGAGTCTGCTGGTCCGGGTGCGGGAGGCTGTCCTGGGCGAGGTGGTGCGCCCAGTACTCGTAGCTGCTGCGGCTGTGGAGAAGTGGTCAGTTATCCCTGGGGACACAGTGGGTGAAGCCCAGCCCCACTCTGCAAGGCGAGTCCAGCAGGTCTCCGCACCATGATGTCCTGCTATCCCCAGGAGTGTGAGCTGGCCCCTGTGCTGTATATAGTGTGGGTGTGGGGGGGGGGAAGGGGAGATGTGCCCTGCCTCTGCGTAGAGGGGGCTTCTGGAGGGAGGGCATCATGCAGTGTCCCTCCCTGGGGTCAGGAGCATGTCATGTGCCTTCATACATACATGCATGTGGGTAACAGGCCAGGACCCCTGTGTGGCAGCCAGCCAGGGCCACATGCCCAGGGTGGCACGGCATATGCACAGGTTGCTGCGTGCTCTGTGGTCAGCAAGGCCCACATGCGCAATCCCTGGGTTCCCTCCCCCCCCCCCTTGCCCCACATAAGGGGACAGTGATGGCACTCAGATGTTGAGGCCTCCCCGACCTCGGATGACACTGGCGACAGGCTTGCTGGGACGGCTCGGGGGTCCTGGGTGTGGGGCACGCTCCCTCCAGGCTCCTGTGGCTCCTGGCCGTCCTCCTCTTCCTCCTCGGTGTCATGGGCAGGGCCCTCTGCCCCAGGGTCGATGACCACCTGGGGGGCATGGACCGTCTGACTCCCCAGGATGCGGTCCAGGGCATCGTAATAGGGGCAGGGGTCCGGGTCAGCCCCTGGTTGGGAGCTGCCCCCTGAGGACCTGGCATAGGCCTGCTGCAGCTCTTTTATTTTCATGCACACCTGCTCCTTGGTGCGCATGTGGCCTTTGGTGACCAGGCTGTCAGCCATCCGCCTGTAGACGGCCGCGTTCCTACGTTTAGTGTGGAGATTGTGGACATTGGAGGCCTCCCCCCAAACCTCAATGAGGTCCACGATCTCTGCACTATACCAGGAAGGTGCCCGCCTTTTGTGGCCCCTGGCAGGCTCCTGGGAGCTGCCAGACTGCTCCTGAGGAGCGATGGAGGGCTGGGTGCCACTGGGTTGCTGGCTCATGCTGGGCAAGGTGCACAGACTGCTGGCTCTGTGCTGGCAGGCTTGCAGGTGGCACAGGCACTGTGGCCAGAGTCTACCCCTTTAAGGGCTCCGGGGCTGGTGGGGGGAGCAGAAGGGTTTTCCTGGTTGTGACCAGAGTAGCCACCAGGGCACCCTGGGAAGGGCTGGAGGCCCCCTATTATTTCGAAATAAGCATCTACACAGCACTTATTTTGATTTAGCTATTTTGAATTTGGCATTATTCCTCGTGGAATGAGGTTTACCAAATTCGAAATAAGCGCTCTCCTATTTTGAATTAATTTCGAAATATCGGTTTGGCTGTGTAGACGCTAGGAAAGTTATTTTGAAATAACGGCTTGGCTGTCTAGACATACCCAGAGTAGTAGCCATGGTAGTCTGTGTCTGCAAAAATAACAACGAGCCCTGTGGCACCTTAGGGCATGTCTACACTAGGAAATTATTTCCAAATAACTTACTTCAAAATAATAACTCCTGAAATAACTGTTTTGAAATAGTGTGTCCACAGTACAGGGAAGCCTCGAAATTAGTCTGAGGCAGGCTCCCTTAATGTGGATGTGCTACCTTGACTTAGAGTCCCAGGAAGCAGTAATTACTTTGAATGAGTCTGGGGAGTAGTTATTTCAAAATAGCAGCAGTGGCACATCCACACTACTGTTATTTCAAAAGAAGTCTTATTTCTTGTGGAAAGCAGGAATTGTTATTTCGAAATAACCAATCCGTTATTTTGAAATAATGGGCTTAGTAGTGTGAACACTGCTTGTTATTTCAAAATAAGTGCAGACCAGGGCTTAAAGACTAGCAGATTTATTTGAGCATAAGCTTTCGTGAGTAAAATCCACTTCATCAGATGCATGACATTCACAAAAGCATGCTCTCATGATTCTTCTCCCTTCAGGTAGTCTTTTGTCTTGGTTCTGCTTAGTTCTGTCATGTTCCCACTCTGCTTACCAGATAACACTGGTGCGCTGGTTGTGGCATCTGATTTCTTGCGGAGAAGTTATAATGCGAAGATTACACACACTCTCAATTCACATATACATCATATTAATAAATTTCTACTTATGTTTGAGGGGAAATCTTTTTCAGATCCTATTTTTTTCAAGCATTTGAAACTTAAAAATTATCTTTTGACTTAAAATGTCTCTTGTTTATTATGTAATGACATATTTGTTAATAGAGGTCTGTTTGATTTCTGTTTCTGAGATTTAAATAAACAAATTTTTATATGTCAAGAAGTCTGAGGTTTTGTTTTGCTTCATTTCAAGATTTCTAACTTAATGAGGACATGTTCGTCTTGTTTAAAAAATCTTTTGTTTAGAAAGAATAAGCTCTAAGGGTATGTCTACACTATAACACTATTTTGAAATAACTAGTGCTATTCCAAAATAACTTAGTCCGCGTCTACACATTAGGCAGTTATTTTGAAATAGTGTCTGTGACGGACCGGGCCAGGTCTGGGCACAGCTGAGGGCGTCTGCTCAGGGTGAATTGCTCAAATTTGGGGCTCCTTACAGCCCCCAGACTGGAGACCTTCCCAAATAGGCCACAAACCAGTCCCACAGAGTGCTTCAGCTGCCTGCCTGAAGCCTCACAAGCAAAATACCTTCTACACCCCAGCAATATCCGTGCCCCACATGGCCCCGGGCCTCATAAACAGGTGAGGGGTTTTAGAGCCCAATCTCACCTTCCCTGAACAAGTTCTGTCCGGTTCCAAGAAACCAGCCAGAGATCCCAGGTCAATATACACTTTGGATCTTACCCACAAATCACACTGAGCCAATCCTTTAGAATCTAACATCTAAAGGTTTATTACTACAAGAAAGAAAAGCATGAGAGTAAGGTTGTCAAAGTATCATACATTACATGCATCGAATCTCCCAGTTCTCGATGCAGGCTCGCAGCAGAGATGTTTTAACTGCTGGCTTATTAGTCCTTGGTGCACATCCTATGTCAGGATGGGTCCACAGTTCTTCCCGGCTCATGATTCCCTGCGAGGCCGCATCTGGGGTCAGGAGCAGATCTGGAGACCAAAATGGAGTCGGCCACATGGCCTATTTATACCTCCTTCCTGACTTCTTCCAAGCTGGAGACAGTCACATGCTCTTTGACCAGGCACCTATATTCCTTCATAGGTGGGTCTCGAGTACTTAAGAGACCTATTGTCCCTGGAGCCTTGCTAATTAGCATGTCCATAGGCTGAGCCCATCGCTCAACCACATACAGAGAAACTTCCAGTCTCCATACAGAGTACATATTCATAACTCCACACACAGACATTATACAGATATATGAAGAGCATATACAGAATCAGTAGAAAGTAAGTTTTTGTTTGACACCTCACATGGCCCCCTTTGTACCACTTTTGGGGCGAACACCCCCCCATGGGTGCAGCAGTGACCCGGCTGCTCCCCTCAAAATCCAATAACGTGACAGTGTCAAAATACTGTCAAGCTGGAAGTCTTCTTACTCTGACTCCTGTAACCCTCATTGTAGAAGGAATAAGGAAAGTCGGAGGAAGAGTGCTTTATTTCGAAATAAGTGCAGTGTAGATGCTCCCTATTTCGAAATAAGATACGCAATTGGCGTAGCTCATTTGTGTAGCTTATTTCAAGGTAAGCCCTGCAGTGTAGATGCACCTTAAGTGTTGCAAAACTTTATTGTACATATGCAATGTTAAATTTTAAATAGTAATGGAAACATGATTGTATAAGTGTGTGTCTTTTAGAATGTATTTTTTAATGGAGGAGGTTTGCATACACTTTTAAAAAATGTTGATTAGTTATATTTAAGAAAAAAATGTATGCCTACAATTATTGGATGGGATTTTTGTTCTCAGGTACTCTAGAGGAACTTCATTAATTTCAGGGGAGTTCAAATACGCACTTCTGTGGCTGAGAACTCCCTGTATTTTAGTTCTGAAAAATAACATTTCTTTGAGAAGTAATACATGTTGCTTTTTGACTGCCTTAAACAACCATTTTCTTTGGTCATATGAAATAACCACTTTGCTTAACTTTTTATAGGGAGAAGTATGTAGCTGGCTAATACCAGGAGAAGGGTATACACCTGAACCAATGGAATATCATCACCTACATGAAATAGATGCTAAACTCCAAGAGGTACTCTCTAATGGAGATACTTCTGCAAGTCACAGCTCCTGCCCAAAAGTTCCAAGCCAAATTTATCAGGTATAGTAGTGCACAATGCCTATGAATTTTAGATTTCTTTTTTGGAATATGTGTTGATGTAGGTAGAGAAGTGCACACTGCACTTATTATCAGGAAGTCTGAGTACTGTAACTTTAATTTTATTAAACACAAAATGGACTTCAGTTGCTCTTTGATAATGTGATGTTACCATACTTGATGACAGTTTTATCTTTTAGGGACTAAAATTGAATTTCCATTTTTGTTTTTGCAGTTTAAGGCAGTTTCTCATGATCCATTGCTCAAATATGTGTGGTGAGAAAGAGTAAAAATATAGTGAAAATAATACTTCTTTGAATGCTGGTAGTAATAAAAGATGTTAAAGTTCTTTCAGTTGGAAAAAAAAGCATTGTTCAGATTTTGTGCATGGAGGAGTCTAAATTCTAAACAAAAGTCTAAACAAAAAACTCTTTGAGCTAAAGAGGTGTGCAATTGTCTTCTTCCTTGAGGTTTACAGTTTTTAAAAATTGTATCATCAGATTTATTTTTACATTATCTCTGAATTATTTCTTTTTTTTTGGCAACCTGTTTCTGACTTTTTGTATAATAGAAATGTTCCTCCAGCTGTGTGAGTGCAGAAGAAAGCTCTTCCTGATACTGATACTACTAGTAACAGATGTTTTAGGGTGTAAAGTAGCAACGCTTTCTGATTGTTATTTTAATCATATTCATAATTCATGATTGTTATTTTAATCATATTCATAATGGTTAATATATATTGGTTTTAGGCTTATTGGTGCAGTCCTGCAAACGCTATCCAATATGACACTCACAATCATGAGCAGTTGCCAGGTGGTTTGATTTATTTTAGATCCGAGGGAAACCAGAACATTCCAGAGAGACTTAACTACTTTCTTATTTATTGCAAGCTTTAAAGAGTTAATATAGTTGTTCAAGTTTTACAAGCCTCAAAAACAATTACTATACAGTTTAAACTTTAAATACCATAAATTTTAAAGCAATTATTACAGCACAAAGCAATGCAAAAGCAATTAATAGAAGATCTACTATTGAAGATAGAAGATCATACAATAATTGTGCCACTTACACTTCACTTGTATGCCACCTACAATACCAGGCAGGAGGTCGTGGTCCCTTTGATTCGGAAGGGTATATTTACTTTTAGTTGCAACGAGCAGAACCTGTGGGTCAATCCTGCTCACTCCCTCCCATTGATTCTTCTTACTAAGCCCATTTTATAGCAAAGTGAGACTTGGTCATTCTAATAATATTTACAAATTGATTACATATTTTGTAAAATACCTAAAATGCCCAATACCCTTATTTGGGGTACATCCTGCTACTCAGGATGTTGCAAAAACTGTGTGTATAGTTAACAGTTTTATGGCTGTCTCTGAAATTTTTGCTTATCAGAAACAGAAGTACCAGTACAAGTTTGATTGTCATGTGTTCTTGACGTGATCTCGCTGTGCCACTTAATCTGCATTATTATGCATAACATTCCTGCCTCTCCAAGCATCCCTCCCAAGTCTTGCCTGCGGGCTTATGTGTACCAGACTCGAGACAGGCCTGGGTTTTGCTCGTTAGAGATCTGCAGTGTGGTCAAGGCAGATATTATTATTTCAGTCAAGGCAGGGCCATCCAGGCTCCCCTACAGCGGTACAGTTGAAGTCAGTTGAATTATTCATTGTACAGATTATAACTTAAGTTTTTTAGTTGACTTGACCAAAAAACAAAGCAAAAACCAACCCCCTCATTTAAATTGCTGAGTGTGTATATATTTTTTAGAAAGATTTAAAACATTACCTTTTAGGCATGTTGTAAAAAACTAAAGAAATCTAGAGTTTATGTGTTCCATAAACAAATATTCTGCACTATTGATTACAAATTGATCATACATGTGCAGTTTTGAAATATATAAAGGTGGCTTCTAATTTAGGAAATTATTTTCGGGATTCTGTATGATTTCTTTGTTTTTATATAAATATTCTTTCAAATGAGAAAGGTATATTAACAATTAAACTCTTTAAAATGGGGGTGGGGAACCTTTTTTGGGTCAGGGCCACTGACCCACAGAAAAATCCATCAGGGCTGCACACAAGTGAGGAACAAACAAAAAACCACCACCAGCATGGGCTCTGAGCCTCAGGGGCCAGATCCAGGCAAGCCGGGGCATGCAGCTCCCCCAGCTTTAGGTTCTCCACCCCTGCTTTAAAAGCACATTATGAATTCAGTCCCACATCTTTTTATATTATTTAAGTTTGGTGATAGGTTTTATCTAATCTTTGTGTTAACCAATTGGTTCCCAGATAATTGTTCTCAAACAGTAATTACTGTATAAATATAAAATCAAGAATTTTCTCTTACTGCCTCACTCCTGAATGAAGTCTTGACCTTCTGCAGCCTAACACCAACATAGTGCATTTTTCCAATCCTTTTAAAATGCCTATTTGACAGTAACTTTTTACTAAATAGATAAGGTCAGAAAATAATCCCTGTTACTTCAGAGCCCTAGGGACTCTTTCCACAACTACAGAAGAGAGCTGGAAAAGCCAGCTTCATGGAGGGTTTTAATTGTTGTGTGGACTTCAGTATAAAACTGACCCAAGAAAACTTCAGGACATGGGTTCCCAAACTGGGGGGCATGCCAAGAAATTCCAGGGGGGGGCGCGAGGTGACCCAGCGCCCCCATTAACCCCCCCCCAAGTTTTGCTGCTATTTTTGTTTTTTGGCCCTGGTCAGTACCTTCCCCCCCCCCCCAACAACAAGTTTTGCTGCTATGGGAGGGGGCAGGAACTGACCGGGGGCGTGAGGGTTTCTCAAAAATCAAAAAGAGGGCATGAAGCCGAAAAGTTTGGGAACCACTGCTTTAGGAGTATTCTATGAAGAGCACAAAGACTGAGAGAAAGCTTTTGTGCTATCTTTCCTTCTCTCCCCAAAGTCCTGTGACAAGGGCAAGATTTTGTAACTTTTTCTTTTACAATAGTTCTAAAATCCATGCTTTTTGATCTGTCCAAAGCCTCGTCATCTCCTGTTTAATTACTGTAATCTCCTCCTCTTGGATGTTTTAGTGTGAACCTCTGCTCCTCCTGTTGTTCAAATTGCTGCTTCCAAAAGCCTTTCTTATCTGTTGTTTCAAGATGTTGTCTCCTCTGAGTCACTCCACTGCAACTCAAACTACTTGTTCTTGCCTTCAGGGCCTTATCCCATAATCCCTCTTTATATTATGGTGTTGGTCTTCTTTTACTTTTTCTCTGCTTCATCAGTGATTTCAGCCTATCCCCTTTATTCAGTTCTATCACAGAACCTCCCTCCTGTCCTGTATTCTTGGAATGCTTTCTCCTGTTCCTCAGCCAACATCCCTGCTCTCATTGAAATCCTTTGTTAAAAACTCTTTTTTGCCGTATTTCCTGCAGAAGTGAGACAAAAGAAAGATAACCAAACTAAACAGTAGAGGAAATGGAAACTTGTTACCCTGGTCCATCCTTGCTTCTCCTTTCTTTTCTTCCCTATTTCTGTTAACCTTAGTATGTCGTCAGTTTGTATTTAGGTTGTACACTCTAAAGATTTGTCTTTTAGTTGCTTTGTAAGGTACCTATCACATTTCTGGGTGTTTTGAAAAATAATAATACAGTAGACTTCCGATAATCCGGCAACTTTGGGACCCAGGGGGTGCTGGATTATCGGATATGCCAGAGTATCAGGAGGTACTCCTGCGGGGGGGCAGTGATGGGTCTGCCAGGACCCGCACTGCGACCGGCGGGGGGTGTGGAGGAGTAGGTGGGGAACGGCGCAGTGAGGGGCGAACCCTCTGCCGTTTTGCAGGGAGGTGGGGGAAGCCCCGCGCAGCCACTGGCGACAGGCCAGCTGGGGCTGCAAGCAGCAGCGGTGGACTTGGGGAAGCAGCGGGGCAGAGCAACTGGGGTGCTGCCAGGTTGGTCCCACAGCACTGCCCCTCGCCTCACCCCCTCTCCTCTGCAGCCGCTTGCAGCCCCCGCTGGCCTGTAGCAAGTGGCTGCGCGGGGCTTCCCCCACCTCCCTGCAAAACGGTGGAGGGTTCGCCCCTCGCCGCGCCGTTCCCCGCCGACCCCGCCCCCTGGCTGGACGCAGTGCGGGTCCCGGCAGACCCGTCATAGGGGTATAATCCTCTTCCCCTCTCCTCCCCTTCCCTTTCCTGGCCCGTGAGCGCATGTGGGGCTCACAGGAGCTCCAATTGTCCAGCTGGCTGGAGCACTTCCGGGTTCCAGTTGGTGCTGGACTATCAGGAGTGCCGGACTATTGGATGCCGGACAATTGGAGTTTTACTGTAGTTATTGGGGTTGAAAGAAGAGAACATTTGTTCTTAAATGTTTCCTGTTGAATGCTCTGGGGATTTCCCTTTTCTTGTAATTGTGTTGAACTTTTAGAATGAATAACTTGATTTATAAACTTTAACTGTGACAGATCTGTTCTACACCAGAGATAATGTACTCCATGATAAAAGCATCTCCTTTACAGATTGTACTGCTGAAGATTTTTAGGAGTATGACCAATAACAGATATATGCTGTGAGGTTAAGTAACCATTAATACATGCAAGAGCATGGGGCCATGGTATTTTGCATGCTTCATCATGCAGTCAAAGACTAAGCAAATAAAAAAAGGAAAATTTTAAAGAATAAACCAGGAGAAAGAACACACCTTCTTTTAGCACTTTTCTTCCATACACCATCATTCGGTAGATGAGCTATGGTTTGTAGTAATCACTCAAAGTAAGCTGTCATGTTATATTAATATTAGAAACACAAAAAGAATGGTAGAATAACATTAGGGTTCTAAAGTCAAGCACTCAAAAGTTAGGAAATAGTAGAATTGAAGTTGTCTATATAACTTACACTTAGCCTCCTTGGGCATCTCTGTGTTATGTCTTTAATTTGTTACCAGATTTACCCAATACTCTGGGGTATGCTCATTTATTAGGGTTACTCTTATGGGCCTGGGGGGAGGTTAACAATTCTATCAGTGTACTGCTTGTGCTTACTTGTGCTCTCATATGGAGCTGAATTCTCCCTGCTGCCAATTCCCCCTCCCACTGGAGCTCTCCTGCAGGAACGAGGTTCCTCAGGATGGGGTTCTTCCCACCTTAACAAAGCACACAGACACTCACACGCACTAACAGAGCATGTTTGAGAGGACTGGGTAATCAGCACTCCCAAGCTGACCCCTCATATGTCCCTGGACACAGCAGGCTGGGTTTAACAGCAGTGCCACACTGCACATGTGCCTTTGGACTCACTGGGCTGGATTAAGCAGCACTTTAAACTGCCATCCTCATAAGCCCCCAGGTTCAGCACCCCCTGTCTCCACTTTCACACCACAATCATTCACTGGTAAACCACATGATGAGGATATTGGGCACTACAGGGATCTTTAGCTTGGGTACAAGAAGCGTTGTTGCAGAGTGAATGGGGAAGCCAAAATAACATCCCTTGAGGAAGAGTGAGTGAAAGAGAAAGAAAGAGAGAGAAGCAACCAATTTAACAATGAAAGTTATTTATTTCTGGGTGAATATAGGTATATATATATAGGGAGCCAAACACACAAAACAGTTACAATATTAAATCTAACAGTTACAATATTAAATCTAAATTGAAACTGATTACAAATGTTAGGGCTAGCTAACCATGTAACAGTTTACATAGGGCAGAGTCAGGAGGCTATTCTTAGAGAGGTAGTTGGGGCGGGGAAGGAGGGGAGGAAGATAGAGAGATCGATCTCACCACTCCGTGGAGCTTGCACTGATCGGGGTTCCCAGATGGTGATGGGAGCTGGGGGTCCAGAGGGCAGGAGACAAGCAGAGCAGAGCCCCCAGCACGATCAGACTGGAGATAAAGAAGTCTCAGTGGAATTGATGAAGTTTAAATCCAGGTATCAGAACAGTTTTTCTAGGGCAAAGGTAGGAGTTTTTATAGGGATAGGACAGTAGTGTCGAAGAGAACACTGGATTTGTTTATGGGTAAACAGAGGCGAGACAATAGAGACTGATCACACCTGATTATGGGTGATGTTCCTTGAATGAGCTCACAGTGCAACTAGGCAGTTTCAGTATTTTGGATGTCAATAGGATCCATTACTAGAATTGGTCAGATAATGACTAATTTAGGAGATGAGCAGTCCTGGGTTAATTAGCATCTGGAGCAGAGATTTCCCATCAGGCAGTGCTTCTCTCCTTTCAGTATCCCATAGTTCAGTGCGGTTCCTGCTTTGGAAGGGCTGGTCTCCATTCTGTATGCTAATGGAGATGTCTTTCTGTGCTGTCTTCCATGCAGATGAGGCTGGGGTGTTTCCTTAATTCTATCACCCTTGTCTGAAGCTGTTTAGGTGTGTCTTCCCCGGCCTTTACATTGCTTTGTCTTTGATTCTAGCAGAGGCCTGGAGGAAGGGGATGGTTTTCCATGAGTGTCAATCCCTGGCTCCCCAAGAGCACAGGGCTGGTAGGTAACAAGTTACATAATTGCATGCTGTGTTTACCACAAAGTGCCTGCCTCTATCACTGCATGGGATGGACCTGTTCTGGATATGAATTAGGGTTGTTTGTTGAAGGTATTCGATTGTTTGTAGAATCCCTGCCTTATTTGTTGTGGCAGCTACGTGTTTAGTGAAGAAGGCATGGGATTGTGGGAAGAGAATGGATAGTTTCACAATTAAAGTAGTTGAATGCTGCCTGGAGATGTAGATTTTGTCTCTACCTTTTCCTCAGAGTTATTACATCAGTGTTTCTTAAACTTTTTAAGACAGAGGAACACCAAACAATAATTTTTTATTATGAGGAACACCAAGGCCAGGGAAAATTTATTGAGCTCTTTAAGGGTGGCCATTTTGAGCTCTGTTGTTCTCCGTGGCACACCTTCAACTGCGGAACACATTTTAAGAAACACTGTCTTACATAGTGGTAGACAAGTCACGTAAGCCAAACTTTTTTCACATTAATTGTGTGTTATTCATCTGGGCACCTAAAGTGAGACCTTGGGATCTAACTTATAAAACTGCTGAGTATTCACAAATGGCAGCTGAAGTCAGTGGAAACTGTGCTTTGAATGTATAAAGTGATGTATAATGCTAAGTACTCTGAAAAATCACTATCTAATTGGACAAATTGAACACCTAAAATTAGTGGGAAATTATATACTTAATCTCTCTGTGCCTCAGTTCTTTATTTATAAAATGGGAATAATATGTTCCTTGCCTTGCAAGGATGGTTTGAAAATTAATGTTTCCAAAGCATTCCGATACTATAGAGATGAGCACCATAGAAAACCTAGGAGAAAAATAATAATTCTGTATATGTTACAGTGTTTGGACAGTGCGTAGTAAATAAGGAATGGTACCACACACTTGGAAAAAATGAGGTTGAAGCAAAATACTGAATAGCCGCTTATTAAGTGAGCACCTTCCAACCTGTGCACTGAAGGAAGCAGGGGTCCTGTGGAAAAAATAGTATGTGATCATGTAATTAAAAGCAGTATGATAATGAATATGCACAAGGGAATAGAGTGAAGTTTGCACAGGTGTAAACTTTTGCTGTAGTTGTGTGTGTAACTTCCTAGCTTTATTAAAAAAGCAAACTAAAAAACCTAGGTTTGGCCATGTCATCTAATTATTGAAATCCACATAGTTAATTATTAGGGTCAGAACATTTAGATCCACTTGACAGATTTCTATCATTTGAACTAAGGGCGTAAGTAGTGTTTGTGGTGGTAATAGTATTGCATTCTTTATGTAGAAAGCAGTAGTAGCAGTCCATTGCATTCTTTAGGTCAGTGGTCTCCAACCTTTTTAACCACAAGATCACTTTTTCAATGGGGTGCAGGCTCTGGTCTTGGGCTAAGGAGTTTGGAGTGTGGGAGGGGCTCCGGGCTTAGCCTAGGGTGGAGGATTGGGGTCCAGGAGGGGTTTCAGGATGCAAACTCCTGGAAGGAGTTTGGGTGCAGGGGGACTTGCATCTGGGTCAGGAGGTTGGGTGTAGGTGGAGATTCAGGGCTGGGACAGGGTTCAGGAAGCAGGCTCTAGCTGGGCACCACTTAACTGAGATGGCTTCCGGGTGGTGGAGCAGTGGAGTTAAAGCAGGCTTACTCCTGCCCTGAACCTGCACCAGTCCTGAAAGCAGCTGGCATGTATAGCAGTGGCTCCATGTGCTGCCCCTCATCTACAGGCACTGAACCCACAGATGCTACTGGCCACAGTTCCCCATTACTGATCAATGGCAGCTGCAGGAGTGATGTCTGATGGCAAGGACAGCATGTGGAAACCCTCCTCTCTCTTTCTCAGAGGCTGCAGGGACATGCCAGCCTCTTCCAAGAGCAGCAATTACTCTCGGGATAATGACTCCAGCCACGACAGATTAGGCATTTTAAAACTCACTACTCAAAGAATTAAATTTAAGCGTAAGAGAGAAATGAAAATTATGAAATGCACAGGCCAGTCAAAAACCAAAAACAACGCACTTTGCAATCAGTAAAAGTAGTAACAACAATCCTCCACATATGTGTTGGGTCGGGAGATGGGAGTGAAGGACAATGTGTTTGTGAGAATGACAGAGACATGCACATTGTATGAGAGTGACAGATTTGCATTGCCAGGCTCCCTCCATCCCCATCCCTCTGTGCGGAGGTAGGGTACAGGAGTGGGGGAGGAGGGACACCCTGACATCAGCACCCTCCTTTACTCCCTCTCATACCCTGCACAGCAAGCAGGAGGCTCCCAGGGGGGGCAGCTCCAAGGCAGAGGGCAGGAGCAGCATGACAGTGGGTGGAAGGGCAACTGAAGTGCTGGCGCTTGATAGCTTCCTGGCCAAACCAGTCAGGATCACCTGACAAAGGCTCCAGGTTCTACCGGTAGGTCCCGATCTACTAGTTGGTGACCACAGCTTTAGGTAGATAAGCAATAGAAGGGAAAGAGATGTACTTTGCCAGAAGATTTCACAGACATTTATGGTGCATCTACACTGCACCCTTATCTCGAAATAAGCTACACAATTTGTATAGCACAAATTGCATAGCTTATTCAAGGTAATTTCAAAATAACATAATTTGAAATTTGGCGCTGTCTACACAGTGCTAAATTTCAAAATAAAGCGCTATTCTGAAATGTCCCTTAACCCTCATGAAACAAGGTTTACAGGAACGTCGGAATAGTGAGCTCGTTATATTTCAAAATAATGGGCACTCTCAAAAGACGCAAAACAGCTATTTCGGGATAGTTCTCGTATCTTGAAATAGCTCTGCAGTGTAGATGTAGCCTTATAGACAACACAGGGAGTGATAAGACTCAAGAGACCTGGGTTCCATTACAGGTGCTGTAGGGGAGTGTTCTATAATGGTCACAGACACTTCTCCCTGTTCCCCTTCCACCTCATTCCCTTACCCCTCCCCTGGCTCAGTCATGTCTGTCTTCTGCCTATCCAGTGTGATACCACGTCTCTAGCTTCATGTCCCAGTTCCCTGCCCAGCCAGTCCCAGTTCCTTTCCCGCCCTATCTCCTTCTCCCTAGTTTGCTTGTCCAGCCAGTCTTTCCACTTCTTGGTTCTTGGTCTGATGTGTCCTATCCCTGTTTCTTTCTTCCTAGTTGGCTTGCTACTTCCCTTCACTGGCTTCTTATCTAATCAGTACTCCCGCGTTACTTTCCTGGCTGCTTGTCTCACTGGTTTTGCCTAATCAGTCTCAATTTCCCCACTTCCCACAAATAGATCTGTCTTTTCTCCTCCTTCATTCCATTTCCACCCCCTTTGGCTCCCACTATCTGGTCCTGTCCAATCCCAGTCTCCTCCTCCTCCATCTCCCACTTTCAGTCTCAGTGGGCTCCTTATTTGTATCTACTCCCTCCCTTCCCTGTTGCATTTAAGTAAAGTGACCTTCTCTGTGGTGCTGGATACCAGCAGAGGGGTTATTTGAGAGCAAAGGAGAGAGATGGTTTCTGCTGTCAGTTCTGGTATCTAGTTCAACCCCAGTCTACACCAGTCAAGAGCAGCAATTACAGGGAGAGTCTGGCTTTGTCCCGGTAGCCCTGCTTAGTTGCTCTGTGGGGATGCCATTTGTATATAGTTTGTCATGCATAGGAATTCTGAGAATTTAGAGCATAGAATCATAGAACTGGAAGGAACCTTGAGAGGTCATCAAGTCTAGTCTGCTGCATTCATGGCAGGACTAAGCACTAGACCATCGCTTACAAGTGTTTGTCTAACCTGCTTTTAAAAATCTCCAATGTTAGAGATTCCACAAGCTCCCTAGGCAATTTATTCCAGTGCTTTACCACCCTGATAGGAAGTTTTTTTCCTAAAAAAACCTGCAACCTAACTCCCCTTGCTGCAATTTAAGCCTATTGCTTTTTGTCTTATCATCATCATAGGTTAAGGAGAATACTTTCCCCCTCCTCGTTGTAACAACTTTTTAGATCCTTGAAAGCTCTTATCTTGTTCCCTCTCAGTCTTCTCTTTTCCAGACTATCCCAATTCTCTCATTCTTCCCTCAGAGGTCATGCTTTCTAGACTTTTAATAATTTTTGTTGCACTTTTCTGAACCGTTTTTAATTTGTCCACCTCTTTACTGAAATGTGGTGCCCAGAATTAGGACTCCAGTATTCCACTGGAGTTCTAAACAGCGCAGAGTAGAGCGGAAGATGTAATTCTCTTGTCTTGCTTACGACATTAGTGTTAATACATCTGTAACCCGTTGGGGTGCTCCTTGGGGAATGAAGGGGGCTCCCCTCAGGGTCAGTGGGGGGCCACTCCAACCCACTACAAGCCCCTAAGCAGTCAGTAGCCCGGCTCTAATCCCGGGCAGGGGCTGCAACAGTCAAGCAGTCTAAGCAAACAGTCAGTAGCCCAGCCCTAACACAAGGCAGGGGCTCAACAATTAACAGTCAGTAGCCCAGCCCCAGGGCAGGGGAAGGGCTTCTCCCAGGACAAACCCACCAAGTCACAGTCAGTACGCCCAGGTATGTAGCCTGTCTCCTTACTCAGGAAAGGTTCAGGCCCTTTGCCTGTGGCTGCATGCCGCCGTAGGGGAGACTGCCACCCAATCAAGGGGTGGCAGGAGGGGCGCGGGCCCTCCCTTCACCACCGGGCCCGGCCCAGGGCCCTAATAGCAGCTGGTAATCAGCTGCCAAGTCAGCCAGGATCCGGGCCAAAACTCACTGACCTGTTGCACCGGGGTCAGTGGGGGATCCACTCCGCAACCCACTGGCCCCCGGCCAGACCAAGGTCGGCTACCCCGGGCCGGCTCCAGTTCTCCCCTCCATCCTGGGTACCTGGTTCCCTGGGAAGTTTCTGGGCGGCAAGGGGCGGGGTCCCCTCACCACAACAGCAGGCCCGCGTGGTAATCCTCCCGGAGAGGGCTGGGAGGCCCAGGCCAGTTGTCCAACTCTGCTGGCTCTGGCTCTGGCTCTGACGCCTCCGCCAGCCAGGGTGGGGAGGCTTTTGGCTCCTCAGCTGTCAGAGAGGCGGAGGCCTCTGGCTCCCTTGCCGACTGGGGAGAGAGTGCCTCTGGCTCTGTCTCTGGCAGGGCCCAGACTGGCCTTGCAGGAAGTCCTTTTATATCTGTGGGCCTGCCCCCTGACTTCCTCCCAGGTGAGTCCTCCAGGTGAGCCCAGCCTGGCTCAGGGAGGGGCACTTCCTCCTCAGGGTCAGTGGGTGGCCACTCCAACCCACTACAACATCCCAGAATGATATTTGCTTTTTTTGCAACAGTGTCACGCTGTTGTCTCATTTAACTTGTGGTCTACTATGACCGCTAGGTCCCTTTCTGCAGTACTCCTTCCTAGGTAATCATTTCCCATTTTGTATGTGTGAAACTGATTTTTCTGTCCTAAGTGGAGTACTTTGCATTTGTCCTTGTTGGATTTCATTGTATTTACCTCATATCATTTCTGTAGTTTGTCTAAATCATTCTGAATTATAATCCCATCCTCCAAAACACATGCAACTGCTCCCATCCTGGTATCAGCAAACTGTAGAAGTGTACTCTCTATGCCATTATCTAAAATTGTTGATGAAAATATTGAACGGAATCAGTCCCAGAACTGATCTGTATGGAACACCACTTGTTATGTCCTTCTTGCATGACTGTGAACCATTGATAACTATTCTCTGGGAATGGTTATCCAACCAGTTATGCACCTGCTTTACAGTAGCCCCATCTCTGTTGCATTTCACTAGTTTATGTGAGATTGTATCAAATACTGTAGTCTAGGTGTACCATATCTACCACTTCCCCCTTATCCACAAGGCTTGTTCTCCTGTCAAAGAAAGCTATCAGGTTGGTTTGATATGATCTGCTCTTTACAAATCCATGCTGTGTCACTTATCACCTTATCTTCAAGATGTTTGCAGATGGATTCCTTTATTATTTGCTCCATTATCTTTCCAGGTACAGAAATTAAACTGACTGTAGTTTCCTGTGTTGTCCTTATTTCCCTTTTGAAAGATGAGCACTGTATTTGTCCTTTTCCAGTCTTCTGGAATTTAGATAATAGCTAAGGGTTCAGATATCTCCTTACTCAGCTCCTTGATTATTTTAGGATACATTTCCTCAGGCCCTAGTCACCTGAAGACATCTAACTTGTCTAGGTAATTTTTAACTTGTTCTTTTCCTATTTTAACTTCTGAACTTACCTCATTTTCATTGACATTCACTGTGCTAGGTATCCATTCACCAGCAACCTACTTGGTGAAAGCCGAAACAAAGAACTCATTAAGTACTTCTGCCATTTTCACATTTTCTATTATTCTTTTTTCCTTTTCATTGAGTAATGGTCTTACCCTGTCCTTGGTCTTCCTCTAGCTTCTAATATATTGGTAGAATGTTTTCTTGTTATCCTTTATGTGTGTAGCTCGTTTGAGTTTATTCTGTACCTTGGCCTTTCTAATTTTACACCTTTATATATTTTTTATTTATTTTTATTCATCCTTTGTAACTTGACCTTTTTTCCATTTTTGTAGGCCTCTTTTTGATGTTTAGCTCATTCTAGATCTCTAGATTAAATCAGGATGGTCTCTTGCTATTTTTCCTATCTTCCCTACACAGTGGAATAGTTTGCTTTTGTGCCCTTAATAATGTCTCTCTGAAAAACTGCCAACTGTTTTCAATTGTTTTTCCTCGTAGACTTGCTTCCTATGGGCTCTTCACTACCAATTTTCTGAGTTTGCTAAAGTCTGCTTTTGTGAAATCCATTGTCTTTATTTTACTGTTCTCCCTCCCATCATTCCTTAGAATCGTGAAATTTATCATTTCATGATCACTTACATACAAGCTTCTTTCCACTTTTAAGTGCTCTACCAGTTTCTTCCTATTTTTTTAAAATCAAATCTAGAGCAGCCTCCCCTCTGGTGGCTTTCTCCACTTTCTGAAATAACAAAGTCTTTTCCAATACTTTCCAAGAACTTGTGCCTTGCTGTGTTATTTTCCCAGCAGATGTCTGGATAGTTGAAGTCCCCAGTTACCACCAACTCCTGTGTTTTGGGTGATGTTGCTAGCTGTTCAAAAAAGCTTCATCCACCTCTTCTTTTTTGTTAAGTGGGCTATGGTAGACTCCTATCATGATATCACACTTGTTTTTTACCCCTTTTAGCCTTGCCCAGAGGTTCTCAACAAGTCTGTCTCCTGGTGAGATAGAGCACGGTGAGTTGCTCTGTAGGAATGGTGCGTTCACTGTGTGATCAATAGGAAGAGCTTTGAGCAGCTGGATAGAATCTTCAGAGGTTTCAGTTGTTATACTCTTTAAGTCACTACTGACTGCCAATGAGATATTACAATAGCTTACAGCAGCGTTTCTCAAAGTGGGCCACAAGCCTTGTGGTTCCCTCGTGGCTCCCATGTAGCAGACCCTCAGGCTAAGCACACAGAGTTGACAAATTCTTTTGAGAGGTCATGTTGCAAAGTAGATGAGACTAGGAGTTGTCATATTAGGGTATATCTACACTATGAGATAAGGTCGAATTAACATATGCAACTTCAGCTACATTAATTGCATAGCTGAAGCTGAAGTACCTTAACTTGACTTTTGGTACTTCAAGTTACTGAAGGAAGTCGAAGGGAGAGTGTTCTCCCTTCAGCTTCCCTTACTTCTCATGGAAGGAGGACTACTGGCATCGACCGGAGTGCCCCTCTCAGTTCGAATTAGCGTGTCTTCACTAGACCCGCTAATTTGAACCCTGGAAGATTGACAATGGCAGCTTTGATCTTCTCTCTAGTGTAGACATATTTTTAGAAACCTAAAGTGAAAACTTGGCCTCGTTGAAGTTTCTGTCACAACTCCCATATACTTCAGTGGCCTAGGATTTCACCCTGGGATTCTATTTCCAACTGAGTGAGAAACCACCTCGTTTAATCTACTGGTTATTTTTTTCTGTAAAATGGTGAGTGGGGCTGATATTTGTCTCCCTTCTAAGGTAGGAGGATAAAGGTCTGCTTCAGTAATGAGGATTGTGAAGGGTGTAAAGTTATTTTAGTAAAAATACTACAGAATTATTAAAAGTATTGAATCTACATCACCTGTCTCCCATCCACTGGGCTTTCCGTTGGTCTAACAAGTATCTTCATAAGGGGCAGGGAAAAATCAATTTTGCTGTGTCCAAGCAGGAGGTTCATTTCTGTGTGGCTACTTCAGAATGTTGCATGGAGCACAGTGGAGCTTGGGACTATGCACCATGCAACTGGAATTTGTTCAGAGAAGTGTTTTGTTTCAAAGCATGGAGTAAAACATTTTTTGAATGATTCTCTTTTGCGAAGTTAGATTTTCAGGTGGATATCCCCCACCGCCCACATAGAAGTATAACTGTTTTCTGTCCCAAATGCTACTCTTTCATGCTTGAAAAAAGTGTATTTTGCTGGTAGAGCTAAGATATGATTTCAATATGCAGGATGTCAGTATAAAGCATGCTATCAGATGCTGTTATTTAATGTAAAACACACTAAATTTAATTAGGTTTAAATATGTGACAATAGAGTGTAATATTTCATGTTACACTAAAATATTTCAGGGTATACAACTATTTAGGACTGTATCTATATTAATCTCGTTCTCTCCATTGTACTTCATTTTCTTTTATCTGCATTGGTATATTTTTAATCACTATGGATACAAAAAAGAAACATCTGTGCTTTTGAGTATTCTGTGAGCTCTTAAAACAGAATAACTAAAGCAACAGTGCAACTGATCCTTCTTCAGAACAAACTGGAGTATCTTCTGATACCTTTTTCAGTTTTTTTCATGGCATTTCCTGTTTTTCTAACAAAATAAATTGCTTATTTTATTTATTTCCAGAAACCTAAAACTGGCATAAATACTTCCTAAGATCCTTTTTGGGAAAACTGTGTTGCATCAAGCATTCTGGTGAAATGATGTTGTGGCAAATGTGTGTGATAATTTGGAACATTTTCAAGCATTTGCTATTTTAATTTAACTTCTTCCCAAACTGTACTTTATATATGAACTGCAAGTTCTTTCTATGTTGTTGTCTTTCTGATACAGCCTGCATCTCACTATATGCAACTGTTAACATACTTTCATGGCACTTTGAAAAAAAATATGCTATCTTTTTAGCCCACCACCCCATTCCCAATTAAAAACGGGAAGGTGTAATTATGTAACAAGGTAGTCTGCCTCTTTAAGGGTTGGATGTCCAGGGATAGCTAGCCACATTCAGTTATCAGACCCAGCTGGGAAAGGGTCAGGTGATTTCTATAAAGGGCTGAGATTACTGCAGGATGGTGGTTGCCTTCTGTGCAATGCCCTAGAGCAGTGGTTCCCAACCTTTTTTATCCTGCGGATTGGCAAACCCATTCACAGACTTTTTGCAGACCGGTGTCATTTTATTTGCATATTTGCATATTCATTGTGCAAATAATGAATATGCAAATAAAATGTTACTTGTCTGCCAACCCGCTGACCCTGTCTTGTCACTGCACATCCCTCTACCTCCAACCCCAGAACCCTCTGACCCCATCCAGCCAACTCTGGTACTCAGTGTCTCTGTATTATTAAACCTGCCAAACCCATCATCTGATATCCTCTATATCCCACTAGCCCCATTACCTTACAAGTCTGTCTTGTCAAGCCTGTCACCCCAGTGCCCACCATCTTCTGCTTCCCAACACCCCCTGCTGCCAAGTTCCTTTTGTCAACCACCTCTGTCTTGCCTGGTGCCTGTCCTGCATCCACTCTCACTACCAACCTTGGCACTCTGTGTCCCAGTGATCCTGGACTTAAATTGACAACCTCCCATTTCCCCGGCTCCTGCCCCACCACTCTTAGTGCTCCCTGCCCCTGCCCCACTACCCCTTCCTTGCTCCACAAACTCCATGACTGCCTGTTGTGACAAACCCTGATCCTGCCCCACTGATCCTGCAACTGCCTGTTCCGCAAGCTCTGAAGCAGCCCCCAGCCCTGCTCAGACACCCTCAGATCTGCCCCCTGAGACAGAAGCACAAGCTGCCCCACACCTGGCTCCATAACCCACTGCAACCCACCACCCCCTTTTGCTCTTTGACCTCTAACCCCAGCCCTCCCTCAACCCCAGCCCTCCTCCTTTAGGCCCTAGCCCCAAACCAGTCTCTTGCTCCCCAGTATCTAACACACTTTGACCCTTACCTCTACGTCCCGTGTTTTTGACACATTTTGCAGTTAAAAAATAATATACACCGTTAATAATACCACAAAATACAGTTATTATTAATTATATCAACTTAAAAAGGCCCCTCAAAAGTCAATTTGAACGCTGTTCATTGTAGTCTCAATTCATATAGAAGTATCCACCTGCCATCCGTGTACTCAAAACACAATATAAAATAACAGTGAAGCAAAATGAATGGGAAATACAACATTTAGTGACCTTGGAGTACCACTGTCTTCTCTCTCTCTCTCTCTCTCTCTCTCTATATATATATCTGTAGCTTATAACACTTTACTTTCTAAACAAATTATAATCATAGCTGTAATCACACTAAATGGTACCCATCGAACTGACACTATCTCTGCAAGTATGCAGATTGTAAAGGTGGATTTAGAAATTTGACTTCATTGCAGAAACAGGTGTAATTTGTAAGAAAATGTAAAGTCACAGTTTTTTCTATTTTTAAAAATGGGTTTTCTTACATCACAATCAGTGGAGGGGAAAAAAGCCTTACATCAATTCCCAGTAAATGCCATGCCTGAAGAGGAGTAACTTAATCTTTATTATTGGTTCCCTGAGACAGTTCTACATTCATATTGAAAATATGAAGATGATACACTGGTATAATGAATTTATGTATAGAAATAGAGATAATTGTGATACTGGGAGCCATTGTGGTGGCCTTTCAAATAGTCACTCTGAGAAATAAACTTCATACTGCATGATCCTTTGGTGTTATGGTTTAAAGCCCCACAGTCATTTATTTGTCATATGCATTTTGGCCAGAAAATACATTGTTTTAAAATTGCCATACTTTTTACAAACCGTAACCTGTATGCTGAAAAGTTTTTATCTGAATTATTAAATTTAGAAAACCTGTCCCTTTTCCAGTTACATATGGTAGTTTTTTTTACTCAAGAGTGTGTGTTTATCAGGAATGGATGAGTTGTTTTTGAAAGCAAGAGTGATTAATTAGACTAGGATTTCATTTAAACAGTTGGACATAATCTTTTGGGTTAAAGATAATTAGATATTGTCAAATTTTTTTGTTATTACTTTCACTATTCTGAGACTTGGAATCTTATATTGGATCCTTGATTACCAAAGACAAACCCAGTTTTTGTTATTTGCAGATAGTTGTGCAGCTTGTCAGCATTTAGCATTTCCAGTAGACTAGTTTCCATTCTGGTCTTTTGTTCAATATTACATTAATCCAACAAACAGTCCAGTTGGTTTCAAGAATCAAAGTAATATTCACTGTGTAGAAACATTTGAATCTGGTCCCAGATTGCTGAATATTTGTGAAATCGTGTAGCTCTGCTTTGTAGTAATGGTTGCAGACCAGTTGCATATGTGCTTGATGGCTTTGCTAGGGGGTAGAGCAGTGGTCTCCAACCTTTTAAAGCATGAGATCACTTTTTGAATTCAAGTGCATTCCGAGATCTACCTCAAACCCAAATACTCTGGCCCCGCCTCCTTTGTGCCCCTTCTCTGAGCCTCCTCCCCCTGCTCACTCCATCCTCCTCCCCTCCCCTCCCCCATACTCCCTCATTTTCATCAGGCAGGGCCAGCGGGTTGGGGTGCAGGCTCTGGTCTTAGATTAAGGGATTTGGAGTGTGAGAGGGGCTCTGAGCTGAGCTTAGAGCAGGCAGTTGGGGTGCTGGAGGGGTTTCTAGGTGCAGGCGCTGGGATGGCATTTGGATGCAGGAGTGCTCAAGGCTAGAGTCGGGGCTTGGAGTGCAGGAGGGAGTTCATGACTGGGGTAGGGTTTCAGGATTTGGGCTCCGACTTGGCACTGCATACATCAGGTGGCTCTTGGGTGGTGGTGCAGTGGGGCTAAGGCAGGCTCACCCCTGCCCTGGCCCTGCATCACTCCCAAAGGCATCCAGCAAACTCCTTCCCAAGTCCTGTTGTGCCCCCAGTCTTCTCTGTGGAAATAGTATAGAGGGTGGGAGAGGGGGCACTTGACATCAGTACCCCTCTTTTCCCTCCCCTATCCTGCACAGCAAGCAGGAGGCTCCCGGCGGTGGAGGAAGGAGGCAGCTCCAAGGCAAAGAGCAGGAGCTGTGCAGCAGTGGGGGTGGGGGAAGCAGCTGACGTGCCAGCACTTGATAGCCTCTTGGCCAAACCTCTCAAGATCACCTGTCAGAGGCTCCAAGATCTACCAGTAGATCCTGATCTACTGATTGGTGACTACTGGGGTAGAGGATTGGCGTTGTCTCACATGTTCCCACATAAATCCACTGTGTAAAGGCTGTATTGAAGAAAAACTATTGAAACTGAGATGCTGAAAAGTCCTCCCTCCACTGTTAAATATTTTGTAGAAACACTCCTAGAATGAAAATCTTGACTATGAATGTTTAATCTTCTTGATTACAGGATTGATACGAGTTAATGAATACCCTTTTTGGAAAAAAATTCTATTTGATATTTAAATATGATTTATACATATTGACCTACATGTGAAACTAACCAATTATGCATAAATATTTGTGTTCTCTTACTTTTTTTCTGTAAAAGTCTAATTAGCTATTTTGCCACTTTAAAGCATGAATTTGAATAAGATGTTTTGGCTGTGTCCACTTCTTTTTGTCAGGAATCTCTGGCTTATTCAAACAGAAGTTTGAAAGCAATTCCGGGTGAGAAGGTCTTGAGAGACACACGTGAGCAACGTGAGCAACAAATTCGACTTAAAGAGATTAACCAACAGCTGAAAAATCTGGAGGGAAATCTTGTAAGTTTTTAAGCTTGCAAGCTGTGCCAGAGTTTATAATTACATATGATTATAAAATTAGCTCCAGAAGAAGAAACATTTCACACATATATATGTAATCATATATGTATTAGGTTTCATGTGAAAAATTACTCTAGTTTTAAGAGAGATTCCCTGTTCTAATGATACTCAAACTCACTTTCAGAAAGGAAGAAGCCTTTCAACAGTGACCACTATATACACAAAAAGGAGTATTTTAAATATTTTCTAAAAATGTATGGAATTGGTGTGGTTTCTTCAAATACGTTTTTGAAATAATTCAGTGTGATCCAACATTGACTCTGTGATCTGATTTTATTTAATTCATATTATATATTTTTTAAAAACCTGACGGTTCCAGAAGGCCAAGAAAACAGGAGAGTTAAAATGTTATAAGTGTATAAAATGTGAATTGTAACTCAGTACTTTAGGAAAAAGCTGCATAATTTCTCAGTCTTAATAATAATTCTTCTTTGAGCGGCATCTCTGGGGGTGCTCCACATTAGGTGCTGAGCGTCCCAGCACCTCTCGACAGATTTTTCTCTAGCAGTGCATTGGGGGCTGTGCGGTGTGTGGTGCGCGCCGGCCTCCCCTGGTGCCATTGCGCATGCGCGGTTCCCCCCTTCGGTTCCTTTCTAGCGTCCCCAGCTTCAGATGGAACTCTTCAGTGCTCTCATTTCTCTTCATCTCGTTATAGCAATTTTACTTTTCTAGTTAGCTTAGTATTAGGTTCTTACTGTTTATTTAGTATTGGCTTAGTGTTACTTATAGCTTTAAAAAAAAAAAAACAAACCTCGGATCGCGGACGGTTTGTCTGGTCATAACCATGACATGGGATCTCCCAGTTTCAAATGCTGCGTGCTCTGCAACAAGGCAATGCCAGCCTCAGATGGACACGAAAACTGTGTCAAGTGCCTTGGCAACTCGCACTCTCAAAAAGACTGCCCACATTGTGCTAAGCTTAAAGCATGGGCACGTAAGGATAGAGAGCTCAGGCTCAAAATGCTGATGGCTGACAAGGGTGAACACCCTTCTTCTGACCTGGGCTCGGGTCAGATTAACACGGCAAAAAGGGATAAACCCCCTGGAGCCACAAAAAGATGGGCAAGCTCACTGCCTCAGTGCTCCCCTAAGAGGCACTCTGCTGACAGGCAATCGGATCCCTCTGATAAGTGCCTCAGAACTTTTGACCGCCCAAGTATCTCGGGAGAACAGTGCATCAAACAAAAAAGTGCAAAAACAGCTGCCCCTTCAGAGGCAACAGGCCATACCGTCCCTGCCTCGAACAATGCGGCACTGAGCAGGACGCCGCTTGCCTCAGCACCAGCTCCAGTAATGCCTCAGGAGCGTAGCACAGCACCGTAGCCTTTCGCAGGGCTCACAGGGCAGCCACTTGGCACCGCCCCTCCCCCTCGTTGTCAGGGCAACCCCTCATGCCGTGAACTCTGCTCTCTTAGCACTGCAATACTCAGCAGTAGCACAGCTCCCACATACTCCCCTCATGAACTACAGGGAGATTAAAGACATAGCAATTTCTTCTACACACCAATCTCCTATTTTGAGTGACAATAGATATCCTCACTCTCCTTTTTCTGGTTATACAGAATCACCTTCCCCCCTCTCAATTGAAGAGGGAGATGACTTAGCTGTGTTTTCACCACAGCTTTCTCCACACTGAGAGGGGTCAGGAATGCCAGTTAACTCTGCGCAACCAGATTTCATCCCAACACAAATGGCTTCTTGGGCTCCATACCCATGGATGCCTCCACCCATGATTTACCCCCCACAGTGGCAAATGTGGAACCAATGGCTGCAACAACAACATAGGAAGAGGCCATTTAAAACCAAACATGTGGGCTATGTCTACACTACAAGTTTTCGCCGCAAAAATATGCTCATGAGGTACTCATTTGCATGAGTCGCAATCTCATTTGCATATTTTCTGCTGATCTGTTTTTGTGCTGGGGTTTTTGCACGAAAACAAGCAGTGTGGACATTTTTGTGCAAAAAACCCTTTTCCCGCAAGATCCTTATTCCCCAAAAAAGGAGGTTTACCGATCTTGTGGGAAAAGGGGTTCTTGCACAAAAAGAAAACGTCCACACTGCTTGTTTTCACGCAAAAACGGATCAGCAGAAAATATGCAAATGAGATCACGACTCATGCAAATGAGTCCCTCATTAGCATATTTTTTGCCGAGAAAACTCTTAGTGTAGACGTAGCCATGGTGAAACCTCACACTTGCCTGACCAAATAACTTCATTCGTCTTTTGCAACTTTACTTCAGGCTAACTCTCCTTCTACCATAGAGAAGGCAATCCTACCACCATCCTTTAACAATGTGGAGGATGTTTTTTCCTTTCAAGACCTTTTTAAAAGAGTTGCAACCAATTTAAATATCGCCATGGAAGAGGTGCCAAGACTCTCACCATGATCTTACAAGCATCCTCCAAACTGCACCATCTGCAAAGATAGCTTTACCTATCAATCTAGCCATACTTGAACCGGCAAAAACCTTATGGCAGACACCTGCTTCCATCTCACCAACATGCAGAAAGGCAGATCGGAAATATTTTGTCCCCTCCAAGGGCTCTGAGTTTCTTTTTACACACCCTCTGCCCAACTCCCTTATAGTGGATGCTGCACAGCAAAGAAATAAACAGCAGAACCGATCCACTCCATCTGAGAAGGACTATAAAAGATTTGACTCATTTGGCAGAAAGGTTTACGTTTCGGCTACACATCAGATGAGTGTAGCAAACTACACCGTGTTACTCAGTAAATACGATTTTAACAACTATGCGAAGTTTAACACATTTATTGAACATATCCCTGACGATAAAAAGACACAATTTAAAGCTATCATCTCTGAAGGGCAAACAATATCATGTATAGCATTACAAGCCGTCCTCGACGCAGCGGATACGGCCACGAGGACGACAGCCACAGCAGTCACTATGAGAAGGGCCTCATGGATCAATTCTTCTGCTTTTCTCCATCAAGTTCAACCAGCCGTGGAGGATCTTCCGTTCGACGGTGAGAAGCTATTCTCGACGAAGACTAATGAACTACAGCTGGTCCCCGAGTTACGAACGAGTTATGGACCAAACACTTGGCCGTAACTTGAAGTGTTCATAACTCGGATCTCATTGAGTTACATGGCGACCACGCTGTTCGTAAGCGCGGATCGCGTTCGTAACTCGGGGACCGCATTTACGATTGCTTTGGTCGTAAGTGCAGATGGTTGTAAGTGGAGGTGGTCATAAGTTGGAGACCAGCTGTACTTCAATGAAGTCAATGAAGGATTCCAGGACTATACTACGTTCACTGGGCATCTAAACACCTGCAACAAGACCAAGACAATTCAGGTACCAACCACATCAGAGACCAAAGTACCCACAACTCACTTATCATTACCAGAGGCAAGACCATCTGCCGTACCAACAGCACGGGCAAGGTAGACAGCAAAGATGACGTATTCAGAATAACAACCCCAACCGTTCGTCCCAATCCAATAAGCAAATTTGAAATAACAATTGAGAGACCGAAAACCATTTCACCTACTTCAGAGCCTCAAAGTGTATCAAAACTATTCCACTTTCATTTGTTACCGTTTTTACAAAACTGGAAAACTATTACTTTTGACAAGTAGGTAATACAAACTATCTCCGCAGGTTACACCCTCCCTTTCCTCTCCCTCCCCCCTCTCAACCCACCCACCCCATCCCTCTTCAGAGACCCCTCTAACGAGACCATATTACAACAAGAGGTGGATCACCTGCTCCAGTTAGGGGCCATAGAATCAGTGTCCCCGGAGTTCCACAGAACCGGTTTCTACTCACACTATTTCCTCGTAGAAAAGAAGACAGGTGGGTGGAGACCGATCCTTGATCTTAGATTGCTAAACAAATACATAAGAAAACAGAGATTCAAAATGGTCACTCTGGCCACCATTATCCCAGCTCTGGAGTTTGGTGACTGGTTTTTATCTCTCGACTTGCAGGATGCGTACTTTCATATATCAGTTCAGCTGATTTATAGAGGTTTCCTTCGTTTTACCTTAGGTCGCCAACATTACCAATACACAGTCCTACCCTTCGGACTCTCGACAGCACCCAGGGTATTTTCCAAGGTATTAGTGGTCGTCGCCACACAGCTCAGGAAATGTGGAGTCACAATCTACTCTTACTTAGACGATTGCCTTATCATAAGAACATAAGAATGGCCGTACTGGGTCAGACCAAAGGTCCATCTAGCCCAGTACCTGTCTGCCGACAGTGGCCAGCACCAGGTGCCCCAGAGAGGATGGACCGAAGACAATGATCAAGCGATCTGTCTCCTGCCATCCCTGTCCAGCCTCTGACAAACAGAGGCCAAGGACACCATTTTATCCCCTGGCTAATAGCCTTTTATGGACCTAACCTCCATGAAATTATCTAGCTTCTCTTTAAACTCTATTATAGTCCTAGCCTTCACAGCCTCCTCTGGCAAGGAGTTCCACAGGCTGACTACACGCTGTGTGAAGAAGAACTTTGTTTTATTAGTTTTAAACCTGCTACCCATTAATTTCATTTGGTGTCCTCTAGTTCTTCTATTTAGGGAACTAATGAATAACTTCTCTTTATCGGCTCTCTCCACACCACTCATGATTTTATATACCTCTATCATATCCCCCTTCAGTCTCCTCTTTTCTAAACTGAAAAGTCCCAGTCGCTTTAACCTCTCCTCATATGGGACCCGTTCCAAACCCCTAATCATTTTAGTTGCCCTTTTCTGAACCCTTTCCAAGGCCAAAATATCTTTTTTTGAGGTGAGGAGACCACATGTGTACACAGTATTCAAGATGTGGGCGTACCATAGTTTTATACAGGGGCAGTAAGATATTCTGGGTCTTATTTTCTATCCCTTTCTTAATAATTCCTAGCATCCTGTTTGCCTTTTTGACCGCCGCTGCACACTGTGTGGAAGTTTTCAGAGAACTGTCCACGATAACTCCAAGATCTCTTTCCTGATTTGTCGTAGCCAAATTAGCCCCCATCATACTGTATGTTGGGGTTATTTTTCCCAATGTGCATTACTTTACACTTATCCACATTCAATTTCATTTGCCATTTTGTTGCCCAGTCACTCAGTTTGGTGAGATCTTTTTGGAGTCCCTCACAGTCTGCTTCTGTCTTGACTGTCCTAAACAGTTTGGTATCATCTGCAAACTTTACCACCTCACTGCTTACCCCTTTCTCCAGATCATTTATAAATAAGTTGAACAGGATTGGTCCTAGGACTGACCCTTGGGGGACACCACTAGTTACCCCTCTCCATTCTGAAAATTTACCATTTATTCCTACCCTTTGTTTCCTGTCTTTTAACCAGTTCTCAATCCATGAAAGGACCTTCCCTCTTATCCCATGGCCATGTAATTTACACAAGAGCCTTTGGTGAGGGACCTTGTCAAAGGCTTTCTGAAAATCTAAGTATACTATATCTACTGGATCCCCCTTGTCCGCATGTTTGTTAACCCCTTCAAAGAACTCTAATAGATTAGTAAGACATGATTTCCCTTTACAGAAACCATGTTGATTTTTGTCCAACAAATTATGTTCTTCTACATGCTTCACAATTTTATTCTTTACTATTATCAAAGCAAGGACCGAACATGAGTACAGTAATTACTCGTTTAACATGTGCCCCCTTAACACGTTTTCGTGATAGCATGTTTTTTTTTAGGGAACATTTTTTGAATAAAACAACCGTCCCCGAAATAACACGGAAGTGCTCCGGTCAGCCGCTCTATCAGTCGGGTTGCTATGAGCCGCATGTGCGCTCACGGCTCCAGCCTGCACTTGCTAGCAGCCGGCCACTGAGCACAGGCAGCTGCCTTGGGACGGGGACATAAAGTTGGGGGAGAAAGGAGACTGGGTTACAGCAGAGAGGGGAGGTGTTTGGCTCTGGGGAAGGGAAGGGGTGGAGAGGGGAGGCGGATTGGGTTGGGAATATGCCCCTGTGACGAGTCTGCTGGGACCCGCACTGCATCCGGCGAGGGGGGTTCGGTGGGGAATGGCGCGGTGAGCGGCGAACCCTCCGCTGCTTTGCAAGGAGGTGGGGGGAAGCCCCGTGCAGCCATCCGGGCGCCTCACCCCCTCTCCTCTGCCCCCGCTTGCAGGCCGGTGGCTGCGCGGGGCTTCCCCCGCCTCCCTGCAAAGCGGCAGAGGGTTTGCCCCTCGCCACGCCGTTCCCCGCCGACCTCCCCTCGCTGGACGCAGTGCGGGTCCCGGCAGACCCGTCACAGGGGCACACTCCCAACCCAGTCGCCCTCCCCCTCCTCTCCTCCCTTTCCCTTCCCCAGAGCCAAACACCTCCCCTCCCTGCTGTAACCCAGTTCCCTTTCTCCCCCAGCCTTATGTCCCAGTCCCAAGGCAGCTGCCTGTGCTCAGTGGCCGGCTGCTAGCAAGTGCAGGCGGGAGATGACTCAGCACCAACAGAAAATTGACTTTGACACCACCGCTTGAAACGCAACCCCCACCTTTTCCATTATTTTCAGTGGGAAAATTGACCCTGCATAACACGTTTCTACCATATCTACCGTGTTAAATGAGGAATTACTGTATCACCAGCATTCCCTCATGGCCCTAAGTTGTCTACGTTCTTTAGGATTCCTGGTAAACCATGGCAAATCAATGCTTACGCCTACCCAAACCATCCAATTTATTGGGGACCCATCTCAATTCCATTGCAGGCAGGGCCTCTTTGCCTACTGACAGATACATCCGCATCAGACAACTGATGCCCTCAGTAACAGCTCATGACTGCCTACAACTTTTAGGTCACATGACATCATGCAACCCTGTGGTGCCCAATGCACGACTATTCATGAGATGTCTCCAAGGCTGGCTCCGACTCAAATAGAAACTGCACGTCCATCACATGACCAAATCGCTGACATTACCATATTCAGTGAAGGCATCACTACATTGGTGGACAAAATCATCCAACCTATGCACTGGCATACCCTTTCAAAGCCCAGAACCCACAGTAATCATTATTACAGACGCTTCGCTCACTGGATGGGGCACTCATACAAAAGGCCGAACAGCACAAGGTGTATGGTCTTCAGCAGACCGCATCCTTCACATCAACGTTCTCGAACTCGGGGCAGTTAACCTCGCATGCCAAAAATTATTCCCCCATACCATGGGGATTCATATCAGAATATATAAGGACAACACGGCATGCGTGTTTTATATAAACAGGCAAGGCAGCGCTCAGTCACAGGCTCTCTGCAAGGAAGCCATAGCGCTTTGGAATTGGTGTCTAGCCCAAGACATCCGCATAACCACATGCCACCTCCCTGGGGTCCTCAACTCGACAGCAGATGCCCTCAGCAGAGCCCTAACACGGGACCATGAGTGGGAACTTGATTATACAGTCCTGAACAACATATTCAGCCAATGGGGCTTCCCACGCATAGACCTATTCGCCACCAGAGCCAACCAAAAATGCCCAATGTACTGCTCCAAGGCAGGCATGGGGAAACAGTCCCTCGGGGATGCTCTCATTCTATCATGGGGCACACTTATGCTTTACATGTTTCCTCTGTTTCCCTTCCTCAACAGAGTCATGATAAAGACATAGAGGGTATGTCTACACTAGCTCGTTAGTTCGAGCTAGGTAGGCAAATGAGGGCAACCGGAGTTGCAAATGAAGCCCGGGATTTAAATATCCCAGGCTTCATTTGCATGTTCCTGGGCGCCGCCATTTTTAAATCCCCCTTAGACCGAACTAATTGCCCGCGGCTAGACGCGGCAGTTAAATGTTAATTCGAACTAGCTCCTTAGTTCGAATTAACTGTTACTCCTCGTGGAATGAGGACTAAAAATTGTAAGACTATTGAGAGATGAAGCACTCGTTTCTTTTAAGTTTTAGAAGTGTGTTTTTGGTTGGACTCTTGTTTTACACTGAAAGGGGAGGTCTTTTCCTATGGTTTGCTAGAGGGCTAACCTGTAGCCATTGCACCATAGTGGAGAAGAAACTAAGCAAACAGGAAAACTTGCATGGTCCACTTGATATAGGAAAACAGATTTCTATTAAATAAGTTATAGATGGTTTCGGACTGACCTGAAGAGCTCTGTGTAGCTTGAACGCTTGTGTCTCTCATCATCAGAAGTTGGTCCAATAAAGGCCCACCCACCTTGTCTTTCTAGACAAGAGGTTTTTAAGCATAGTTCATTGAAAAAGCATTTTTTTAGTTGAGCGGGGGGAAAAAATTGGTACAAGAAGTTTCATGTATAAGTCTGTCATCCAAGAATTGTCTGTCCCAAGAACAGAGGTCTGAGTGTAGTCTAGAATCCATGCTTTAAAACTAAAATGAATACACGAATTGTGTTTTGTATAGAGAGATTAACAATACAGAGAATGGAGCTTGAAGAGTGAGCACATGCTCATTTCTGCATCATCAATGATGATGAGTGATGGCCACTGATGGGATGATAAAAAAGAAACCTCAATAAAATATTTTTTGTTTACATCAATCCAGAAGCCTTTCATTTGCTATTGTGAGTACTTCCTTAAATAACTGTAATCGGAAGAGATTGGAAAAAGTAATTTTTTAGTATCCAAACTTGTTCATTTAATAACCTTTTGAATATAGTCGGTTTCTCGGCCTTCCCTGCATGACCTTTGTTTGCTGAGAGATTCAAGCTCTTTGTCTTAGATAGAAGAGCTCTATGTAAGCTCACAAGCTTGACTCTCTTACCAACAGAAGTTGGTCCAATAAAAGATATGACCTTGTGTCTCTCTCCCCCAAGTTTTTCTAATATCATGGGGCCAACATGGCTACAGGAAGGTGGCATATAAAAATAATTATATGATGGTTTCCTTTTGTATGGAGAAAACAATCTATTATATCAAACACTTTACAAAATACTGTTGTAACAGTATGTTTAACCCCTTTTCTCACGTCTGAGATCTGTTGTTTCAGGTACTGTTCATTCTGAAACACATCTTCTGTGGGGTGAGACTGTTCTAAGGTATTTTAAAAATTAATTGGGCAACTTTAGTGTCTATGAAGGCAGGGGAAAATAACTTTTCTTCTAGGTGGCACAGTTTCAAGTGAGATCTATGATCCTCTTTACTAAGGAGCTGAGGCAAGTGTGTTCATTCACTTCCCTTGACCTGTGCTGGTGTGAGAGAGAACAGGGAAATCCAGTGGAGCTGGGCTCTATGACATCCAATACTAGGTGGTCACCACTAGCTCCTAAAATCCTAATAGCTTCCATCATCTCCTCCCTTACCCTTGCATGCACATGCAGTGGAATTTTCTTCCATACCTATTGTTCTGCTGAGTCCCTTAATGTTAATTTACAATTTTAGTATTGAAAAATAAAAATAAATCAGTTGTTCTTTTATGCTCTAAGTAAATGAGAATAATTAAGTGGTTTGCAAAATGACTTCCCCTTCCAGTGTCTTAAAAATGTCCTTAGTAAAACAGTATACGAAGGAATGTATTGTATGCATTGTTTAAAACACATTTTGAAATCTCAACCTAACTAAAATTTATCTGACTGTGTTTTCTAGACCCTTGTTGAATTTCTTTTTGGTTTTCCATTTGACTTAAGTTCACTTGTTCTTCATTTGAAGCGATGGCAGTATCTTTCCACATTCTTTCATCTTTCAGTTTCTTGGAAACCATTGAGCTTAGCTTTGTTTAGTCAATTGCATTGTTGTTACTGCTTCAGAAATGTTCAGCTTCCAAAGACCTGTTGCTGAGCATTGGTAAAAAGAATGTTGTATACAAAGGGTAACAAATCTAGTGAAGTTTGATGGGTTTTTTTTAAACATTTTGAAATATGGCTTCCATTAGTTAGTGTTTGTAATAAGGAGACCCTTACTTGAAAGATACGGTGTTTCTGTGATGTCAAAGGTTTTGATTCTACATCTAGGCAAGCTATTGATAGGAAACTTCTCTGAATCACCTATTTTCTTTTCAATTAAGCTACAAAAATAATCCTACTTCCCAACTCCAAGGCCACAGTGGCCTTACATATTTGTAACTGTTTTGGTATTTTCAAAGGAAATTAGACTAACAGGTGGGTATGTGCTGATATATTACCTCAGTTGGGATCCTGTCAGCTTCTTTTAAAATATTTTAGATTCGCTTTATTTCAGCAACACAGTACTTGGTACCAGTAAACTTCTCATAGCCTTTTCCATTAATTGTATCTGCCATACTCATTTTTCTTAAGGAGCACAAGCCAAACACAGTTTTTTTAAATTTCAGACTCAGTGCCACCGGGGTTGTTTGCATAGTTGTGGAAAGAGTTTGTTAGTTAACATTCTGACCAGACATGTGATTCAACAACCAAGCATAAAATGTGGTTGTAAATTCTTAACAATGTTTCTGGTATTTTGTGTTCACTTTTTGTACCCTGTCATGTATAAAAATGTAAATCTCAATGTGGTGAAATATATTATATACGTAATATAAAAATAATTTCCTGTGCCTCATGAGGAAGTCAACATTTTAGACTAGGGATATGTGAAAGCTAGAAAATGTTAGCACACTTTGGTGTTTTCAGAAAATATTGGCACAAAATGTCTCTTTATTCCCTTGATGGTATAGTATCTAGTAATGATGTAGAATACACATCTGTGAAAAAAATCACAAGGGAAAATTCATTTTAGTGCTGCTTTGCTGGACAAAGCCTCATGGACCATTTAAATCCTGTATTAAGACCATAGTTGAGGCTAAAATAGTGCATATTATCTTGTTTGAGTCCTGTGCACTGGCATTAATGTAACTCAGTGGGTCCGATCCAGCAGCCTCCACGTAGGCAAAATTTGAGCCGAAGTCAACAGGAGTGCAGTACTAAGTACACACACACACACACACACACACACACACACATGCACACAGAGCCATTTTATATCTCTAGTTTTGTCAGACCTGCAATATGGTTATTTAGCTAGTGAATTTGCACTCATTTCTTAAATATTTTTTCTGTGATTCAACATCACAGAAGGAGAGGGATAACTCAGTGGTTTGAGCAGTGTCCTGCTAAACCTGGGGTTGTGAGCTCAATCCTTGAGGGGGCCATTTAGGGATCTGGGGCAAATCTATCAGGGATGGTACTTGGTCCTGCCAAGAGGAGAGGGGACTGGACTTGATGACCTCTCAAGGTCCCTTCCAATTCTATGAGATAGGCATATCTCCATATCAAGTAACATCTTGAAAATAGCCATAATGTTGTTTTTAGAATTCATTTGGATATTACAGTGGTGGTCCTGTTAGAAACTAGATTAATATAGAAATAGACTTGCCAATATATTATTTTTATTTCTCATAATTTTGACAGATAATATCTGTCTTTTTTTAAAAACATTTTCCCATTTTTATCCATTTAAATTTTCACTATGGGAAATTATGGGAGGTCAGATAATAATTATTTGACAGCAGATGTTGAGATTTAAAAAGTTAAAGCTTTATAAGCACTAAACCACAAATTATCACTCAAATATCAAAATGTACAAAATAAATTACCTTAAATCAGACTCTAATAAGCTCTCTAATATCATTTCTTTTACATTGTCTTTCTGTCAGTTTGGATTATTATTGATGGAAATAGATCTTCTTCGAGTGCTTGCTGATGTCCATTCCAATTAGGTGTGCGCGTGCCACGTGCATGGAATCTGGAGCCTTTTCCCTTAACAGTGCCCGTTGGGCCAGCCAGGGATGCCCCTGGGGTGGTGCCGACATATCGGTACATATATACCCCTACTGGCCCCTCACCCCCTCAGTTCCTTCTTACTGTCCATGACAGTAGCTGGAGCATCCTCAAGACTGGTCGTCTTTCCCTTAGCATGTAGATAGTTCATTAGATAGTTAACTGTTATTTTTCTCAATTAATTAGTACCCTATTCTTAG
This sequence comes from Pelochelys cantorii, assembly GCA_032595735.1. Taxonomy (NCBI): domain Eukaryota; kingdom Metazoa; phylum Chordata; order Testudines; family Trionychidae; genus Pelochelys; species Pelochelys cantorii. The sequence continues at coordinate 71,745,115 of CM064329.1, forward strand.
CATTGTAATTAGTTTAGATAAGAGGGGCTTCTCCCCTCCAGCTTCTCCCCTGCTGGGGAGGGGGATGCCAGGCCCTCATGGCTTCGAGCCACGTGGGTTGTGTCTAAAACTGATGCCCTGCGGTGAGCTGCATGACTCTTGCCTGAAGTATCTTGGGGAGGCTCATTGTGCAGAGAGCTGTGCTATTTGCAAGAGTTTTAAACTGAGGACTAAATGAGAGAGAGACTCGAGGCTTAAATTACTCATTATGTAGTCCGCTCTACAGCTGCCAGCTCTGGAGTGGGGCCAGTCAGTGCACAGCGCACTGCCCTTGGTGCATGAGGCAGCCGCGGTGCTGTTCAGGCACCAGACTACCACCTCCAAGACTTCTTGGCACCAGTCACAGTCTCCAGCACTGAGGAGGCCTAAGGATGCCAGGGGGAGATCCCCAGAAAGGCACGGCCATAAAGTGTGCCCGAAGGAAGGGCACTTGGCCTCAAAGAACCCCTGGGAGGTCCCAGTACCGCCCAGATGCAGGCACATCCTTGTGCAAGGGGAAGGACCGGCACTGGAGGCATCTCTTGAAGAGTTCTGTCAGCCATCCACGCTGGAAACCTTCGGTGTGGCATGGGAGCTCATCGAATTGACCTCCCCAGATGCAGCGGATGCAGCACCGCAAGCATCAAGGCTGCTTTCCCCGCCAGGCTTGCATGACCCAGCACCAACGCGGGCACTGAGCCCTTGGGTGTCACCGACGGCAACATTGGTGCCCATACCTCCACCGGTGCCGACTCCCGCACTGGCCCCAGCACCGACGCCAACCAGGGCACTGACCCCAGTACAATCATCGGTACCAGCCCCGTTAAGAACTCCGACACTGGCACTGATGCTAACCCTGGCACTGGCACTGACTGCTACCGCAGCACTGGTGCTGGCATCAACACTTACATGGATGGTTTCGGGAGGCCCTGCCATGCCAGCCGCCCCGGTGCTGCAGGGATACGAGATTCCCCAGCTGCCGCACACAGCACCGGCATATGTGGCCCCAGTGCAGGTTATGCCACCTCCAGCACTGGGCCTGGTGCACAGAGGGAAGCTGACGGCTATGGCTCATCACCAGAGGGTGCAAGTGTTGACAGTCCCCCCATTGTCAGCCTCTGACTATTCATCAGAGATGGAGGCACAGTTGATACGCTCGGTTAGGTCCTCATATAGATTGAGGTCCTGGCACCGCTCCCACTCTGAGGATAGATCATGGTGCAGGAGTGCATCACACTCGTGCACCTGGCCACCCCAATGGCAACCCCAGCCGTAGCCTTTCTGGACACTGTGGGCATACCATCAAGCCCAGAGTTCACCCCCAGGGTCCTCGTGACAGGGGAGTGCCCCTTCAGTGACCCTCTTCATAGAGCCCCCCCATCAGAGGCGAGCCACTTTGGGGTCAAGGTCATGACTAGACCCCTGGTGACAGGGGAGAGCACAGAGACCACGGTGCCCCAATCGGAGGGCAGCCAAATGGCAGCCCCAGTGTCAGCAGTGTTGCAGGCTGCAGAGCCAATAGAGGAACAACTGGGTACAAGAGACTCATCCTCCTCCTCCCGTTACGAGGCCCTAGGAGACCCAGTCCCTGCCACTTCCGTCAATGGATGCTAGGGCTCATCAGTATCTGCTGAGGAGGTTGGCTGCAAACCTCGGCGTCCAAATGGAGGAGGTCCAGGAAGACTGTGACCCCATGATGGACATACTTTTGGTGACCGCTCCAGGGAGAGTGGCATTACCGCTTAACAAAACAGTGGACAAGTTGTCCAAAACCCTGTGGCAAACCCCAGCCTCAGTCCCCCCCCCATACCCAAAAAGGGGTGGGAGGTGTTATTTTGTCCCCCAGATGGGCCATGAACACTTCTTTACACACACACATCCCAGCTCAATAGTGGTACAGACTGCAGGGCAGAGGGAAGTGCTAGGGCCCCCTGGGTCCCACCCCTAAATCAAAAGAGCCCAAAAAGCTTGATCTCCCTGGGGAGGAAGACATACGCTACAGGGGGCCTGCAGCTCCGCATCGCCAACCAGCAGGCAATGCTTGGCAGATATGCCTTCAGTACTTGGGCAGCTATGGACAAATTCAAAGACCGTCTCCCACAAGAGTCATGGCAGGAATTTGGGGCTTTAACAGAAGAGGGCAGAATGGTGACACAGACAGCATTACAGGCTGCCCTAGACACTGCGGACTCGATGACCTGCACAAAGGCCACGGCGATAGTGATGAGGAGAAGTGTGTGACTCCAAGTATCGGGCATCCCCCTGGAGGTGCAAAACACTCTCCAGGACCTCCTCTTCAGGGGGTTGGGGCTGTTTTCAGACCAGATTGACTGAAAACTACACAGCCTCAGGGACTCTAGGGCAACCTTAAAATCCCTGGGGATCCATACGCTGGCCCGTTAACCCAAGGCCGAGTGATAGATCCTTCCGGCGTGGGTTCGGCTCCGAACGGGGAAGGCAGAGACGCTGTAATAATGGCCGGAACGATCTGCCCAGGAATAGATGTAGGGGCTCTAGATTTGATTCCATCAGGTCCGCCTCTGGGCCAACAACCTAAACCCTCATTTTGAGGGTACGCTCGAGGACACCTTAGCAGTTGAGCTGCTGTCATCCCCTTTTGGTTGCCGTTTGTCCCTTTTTTACTGGGCCTGGTCCCGAATAACTTCCGACCGATGGGTACTAGACCTAGTAGCAAAGGTCTATGCAATACCATTTCTGTCCATCCGTTCTTCCCACCCTCCTCACCGTCCCTCTTCAGGGACCCCTTTCACAGGATTCTGCTGCTCCACCAGCATGTAAATCTTTTTTCTAGCTCCAAACTGTTTTCACTATCTCCCTCTGGGCCATATCCTTTTCTGCTGTACAGGGCAGTTGGCCTTGACTTTTTGATGGGGTCCAGCTGTCTTGATCTTTTAGCCACACAACCTTTTTCTGCCTGTACTTCTGTAGGTCATCCCAGATTCCAGAGGCATTTTGCTGTTTACATTTATCTTATCTCTCTGTGAATGAAATTATCCCTTAGTAGCAGGTTTACAGTGAAAATGCTCATGCTTACTTTCAGAATTTCCTTTCTGCAGACATTCACTTAAAATTCATTGTCTATTACATATTTGAGAGAGTCTGTCTGTTTGTTCAAAAACTCCTTCTAAATTATAAGAGCCAGGACCATCAAATTAGATATACAGCTTCCTTTTATCATAACTTAAAGTGAGGTGAGGGTTTTGTTGTGCTAGGAAAATGGGATGTGCCTGCAATGGGATTGCTTCTCATAAAAACAAACAGAAAATAGACAGAATTAGCAGGCAGGTGAAAGGGGCTATCTTGGGCTGTTCCTCCCCCCGCCCTGTCCAGCACTGTCCCAGCCCTAAACCTCCCAACCCATATGTGCCCTAGAGGGAGGTTGAGGAGGGGTGAAACTCTCCCACCAATTTATACAGGAACATTGCTGGCTGTTCCCCTTTGTCAGGGAGTGAGGAGAAACCGCACAGTTTGCTGCATTCGTCACTCTGGCTGGGGAACACAGGGGGCAGATGAATCTGCAGGCTGTTCTCACCATGTGACTCTTAGTTCCAGGTGGAGGAGAGGCTTGCACTGCCCCTGTCCCCCAGGTCAAGCTCTCCGTTCCTATTGGTTGGTTGTTTCCAGCCAATAGAAGCCGAGGATTGGGATGGAGGCGGGGAGATCATACAAACCCTCCTCCTCCCTCCAGAGCACAGAGCCACATGGAGCAGCCCTGCGCTTAAAGAGTGGCAGCTTCATGCCTGAGGGTCCTGGCAGGATGTCCGCGGGCTGGACCCGGAGGCTTGGCAGGCCGAATCCAGCCTGCGAGAGGTAACTTGCCCAATCTTGTCCTCGAGCGTAGTTTTCAAAGAACATCCGTTCTTGATTAAAAAACTTAGTGATGAGGAATCCACCACCATTCTTGGTAAATTGTTCCAATTGTTAGTTACTCTCACTGTTATAAATTTCCATCTTATTTTCATTCTTAATTGGTCTAGCTTCAACTTCTAGTCATTGGATCATGTTATACCTTACTCCACTAGATATTTGTTCCCCATGCAGATACTTATAGACTGCAATCTAGTTATCTCTTAACCTTCTCTTTGTTCTCTTTACCTTTAATAATAATGATGATAATATTTTTTCCACTATGTTTAGTTCCAGCTTCTTGGCAGTTTTATATGCCAAGTGATAATACAAATGCATTAGAATTTAGCACTGGGAATGCTGGACTGATGATGCCAAGTGAATAATTGGTGGTCATTATGCAGATGTAGGGAAATTCAACAGAAATTGGTTTATTCTGATAAAAATTTCAATAAAAATCTTGACATTTGTTTAATATGATATGGGTCAGCAACTGACATTTTTTCCATGTGATAGATGTTTGATAAAGGATGTTCTTTTAAGTCAGTACATTCATGTATATCTTGCTTGATTTCTTGCCAGAGGTTCACAATAACATTTAGCTACAGAGAATAAAGTGAACGAGCAAATCTTTTTAATTAACCTGTGATTATGCATCATGCCTCATTTATTAAATCAAGCTAGTGGGGACAAAAGCCAGTTGTTTCTAATAATTTTCTACTGTTGTTGTGGTTTGTATACTCCAGTATTCTAGAAGTCAGATGGAGTTACCAGACCATAAAATCCAGCGAGCAAGAGAGCTGGCACTAAGAGAGCTCACGAATTTATTAAGTGATGTGAAACTCTATTGTTTTGTGCATATGTTACATAATTGCTGTCAATGCAAAACTGTTAAAATTCTCTGCTAGTAATAACAGGCATAACATTTTATGGCTTCAAGAGGAGATAAAAGAAGTTTCTTAGTCAGCATTTCAACAATATCACAGCACGTCAGTTTTATTATTGTGAGGCCTTCAGTTTTGGCAGATGCTCTCCATTCTGGCTATGGTCCTGTAATTACCATATAAATTAAGCAGTGAAATAAGCTGAGTGCAGCCTTATCCCTTCTTCTTGTAACCAGGTTGCAAGTACTGCAGCGTGAAACAGGCATAATTCAGGCTGATTATGTTTAGAAGGCCACATTTTGAAATGCTGGGTCTTTATCTCTATTCAGATCGATTAAAAGTAAATTGAAGCTGTTTAGTTGCTGTGCAAACAGAAGGATCATTCTTTCTGCACAAGGTACTCTCCATAATAGCATTCCAGGAATTAATTTAATCCATGCAGGGTTGATTCATAGCCACTCATTATATTTTAGCATACATTCTAATGCTTCAAATTATATGTGTCCTCACTTTAATGAGTTGTAACTAGTCCTTAAATTGGGAGCTTTGCACTTTCCTTTTATATAGTAACAGGCTTTACTCTGGGAGATGATAGGATTAAACTACAATAGAAAGTCTGGGGCACTGAACTGAAATAGATAATGGATGTATTTCTTTTTGTTGTGCATTTTTTAACGAAGTTGGATTCTGATCTTTTCAGTGGATTTGGTAAATTTTAAATAAAATCAGGCACTTAGAAAACTATAAATACCTTTTTATCTTAGATTATTATAATAAAATAGACATTTCTATGAAAATCATAAATATACATGGAAATAAAGAGTAGCATAGAGAAATATAAGGATGATACGTATTGATACCAAGATGGTAATTTCTACAACCGAACAATAAAGTGTGCAAAAGAAAAAAAGGTCATGTATAACATGTCAGTAGGCCTAATATTTTATTGCATCCTATCGTCTCAAAGTATTTTTCAGAGGTGGATATATTATGGCTGGAGCAGCTGAAGAACCAAAAAATTAAGTGATTTTGTCCAATGTTACTTATTGAGTTAATAATAACACTAGTAATATAAATTGTTTTTTTTCCCTCAAACTTTAGCTTTATTGACTGCTTAACTCCTCCTATGCATGCAGTTCCTATAAAACCACACTGAATAATTAGACTTGACTGGAATATTTTCTGTAATTAAATTGTGAACCCATGAAACAATTTCAGAATCCCTAAGGCTGTTTCAAAGGGAGCAGAAAGTGAAGATTCTGAAAGAAAAATAACAAAAATAAAATGATTGAAAAATTAGTGTCTCAAAATGCCACAAAAATAAAGATATAAGAGAAAATAATCTCTTTGGTAGCAGGTTCCTCTCCAATATCTGAGGGAAAGTCATCAGGTGGGTGAGAATACAGCTGGAGTGAGATCTTCAGAGAAATATAGTTAAAAGGAAAGTAATTCCCCTTGGATTGTGGATACCATATGGGCAGGATTTTCACTCCTGGAGAATAACTTGCTTAAAGGCTGTCACTAAAGAAAAAGCAGTAACAGAAACTGCTGCTGCCAGCAGCACACACTAGGCTAATGCCAACAATTTACAATCTTTTAAAATAGGGAAGTGGTGAGATAAGGTTTAACATTTGGTTAGCTTGGGGATGCATCCAAACTACAAAACGTATGTTGGCCATCTCAAAAAACAGGTCTCAGCCAGGAAAGAAAGAAATATTCTAGCTTGTGAGAGAGTTACTGCTCCTTCATTTCAGAAGCAAGTTCTGCACGCCTGAGAAAACCAAGTAAAATGCCTCCCTAGAGTCAGAATCCTAGCAATATCACTTTTATATAGAGTGAGGACCATATGGCTGCCTTGCATATATCTGACATGGAAATATTCTGAAAGCAGGCCAACAGGTTGCCCGGTCTTGAATTGAATGGCCTTTAACATGACCGGGGCAGCCACTGCCAGATCAGAGTGCACTGTGTAAATGTCTAGATGAGCAAAGTCACATAGCTAGTTGCTTTGTTTTAGAAGAGACACAGTGGTTCATAAGATGATCATGTTGACTTCTTCTTTGTCCATATACTGATTTTCATCTCTGAGACACACAATGGGGCCAACAGCCACTGTGGGCCAAGAGTAGTAAGGTATAGGGGGGCCTGGCTCTGTGCCCCAGAGCCTTGGGAGGATAGGGTGGCACTGCCCAGTGTTTGGTGCTGCCTCCCCCCTTCCCCAGGACTCAAAGCTGTGAGGAGTACCTGGGCGTTTCGGCTGCTGCCTTAGTAACAGTGGCAGTAGTGGGGAGCTCCGGATCCCTTTGAACCACTGGGTCCTGGTGCAGTTGCCCACTTTACTGCCCCCTGTCAGTGGGCCTGGAGACTCAGAATGGACTGTTTGATTCTCAAGAAGTATCTTGAATAAAACCTTTCTGTTGCTTGATGGTTTAATTTAGAAGGAGAGACTGGATTTACCTTCAGTTTCTCTTTCTTAGAAGCAGGCTTTGCAGTACATTTTTCGTGGGTGTGGGAGTTGGATGAATGAAATATAAAACTGAAGTCATAATTACTTATGGTAATTAAAGATCAACACTGCCCCAAACAAGAGTAGAGGTATTAACCTCAATGTCCTGGATAAATTCCTGCATGTATGATTATATTCTGCATATTGAAATTCCCCTGTAATTTTAATTTAGTTGATGAGTAGATCCCTTCAAATCTGCGTCTGCCGATATGGATGTAGATATCTGTGGGCTAATTTCTGGAGATACAGATGCAGGTGTGGATACAAATTTTGTATCTAGAATCCTACAAATTTGCAGATATCTGCTTTTTATCCATGGATATCTGCATCTGTGAATATGGATTGGATAGCCACGGCTCATTTTTGCTGATGTAGATGCGGATACAAATTTTGTATCCACACAGGCCTCTATTGATTTGTTCTTTTCATCTTGTTATATGTAGCTTTTTTGAAATGTTGTAAACTGCTAAACAGTTGATTTGTTCTACTTAAGTAGTAAATGAAGTGATTCCTGTGTGGTTTTGTAAACTACTCTGGGATCCTTCAAGAACAAAGGTGCTATATACAGGTGAATAGTAATAGAGAGGTAGCTGTGTTAGTCTGATCTTGCTAAAACAAAAGGAAAAACTATGTAGCACTTTAAAGACTAACAAGATGGTTTAATAGGTGATGAGCTTTTGTGGGCCAAGACCCACTTCCTCAGATCATATTCTGGAAGAGAATTGGCATGACCATATATACCAAAGGAATACAATGAAAAAAGTGAACACATTATTAAACTGACAAATCAGATTTAGTACAGAAGGTGGGGTGAGGGAGGGAGGGAGGGAATAGCTATTTATGAGTCAATGAATCAGGGGTGATAAGTGGGGAAGCTATCTTTGTAATGGGTAAGGTAATTAGAACATCTTTGTTAAGGCCCATTCGTAAAGTGTCAAATTTAAGCATGAAAGAAAGTTATGAAGTTTCCCTCTATAATCTGGTGTTAAAGTCTCTTTGAAGTAAGATGCATGTAGTAAGGTTGTTAAGACTATGTCCAGGTAGGTTGAAATGAAAAGCAACTGGTCTTTCCTTGTGAAGATTTGTGGGCATTAATTCTTTGGCAAAGTGTCTGAGAAGTCTGTCCAATATACATAGCAGAAGGACACTGTTGGCACATGATGACATAAATTATATTTCTGGATGAACAGGAATATGTGTTCTTGATCATATAACTGACATGGTTAGGTCCAGTGATGGTATCACCAGAGTAAATATGTGGACAAAGTTGGCAACAGAGTTTGTTGCAAGGGAAAGTTCCAGGGTTGGTATGTCATGTGGTTGTTGGTAAGAATCTTCCTGAGGTTAGGTGGTTGTCTATAGGAGACTATGAGTCTGTCCCCCAGAGCCTCACGGAGTGTAGTATCCTGTTCCAGTATAGGTTGTAGGTTATTGATAATGCATTGGAGGGGTTTAAGTTGGGGGCTATAGGTGATGACAAGTGGTGGTCTATTGTTGGTTTTCTTTGGCCTATCTTGAAGTAGATGGTTTCTGGGTATTCTTCTGGCTCTTTCAATTTGTTTTTTTTATTTCCCCTGGTGGGTAATTGAGATTTACAAATGCTTGGTAGAGATCTTGAAGGTGAGATATTACTAATACAAATTCTCAGGTTGGAAATTAAATCTGTTAGGGCACTTTTAAATTACATGTGTGTCTATACTTAACTAGTGTTGACCATGTTTTGATATGTTTAGCCTTGGAGTCTAGTAGCCTGTCTTCCATTTTGAAAAAAAAACTCTCTTTCATTCCTGTTTTTATTTTTCCAACAATCTGTTGTCTGGAGAAGAACGAACTTGACAGGCCATCTAATATTTAAATTAGTTTTCCATCTGTATTTTAGTGTACTTGCATACCTGGAGTCATCTAGCCTGCTTGTTAGAATTGTTCTGAATCAAATTTAGCATTTCTTTAAAGCATTCAAACTTAAGGTTACAGTTCTGCAGCTAGTTCCAGGATGAGATGATCCCATACCCCATGCAGAAGTCAATGAGTTCCATGTGGGTGGAAGTGTCTGTTAATGCAGAGCTGATTGAAGGATCGGTGCCAAAATTATCACTGAGTTTGGGAGACGGAGCCCTCCAGTCCATACTTGGTTTCATATTCATGGGCAGAATTAGCAAGACATCAGTTTTTGGACAGACTTGTATAAGAAGAATCTCTATGCTTTGAGAATACAGCCCTTAAACAATGAAGAATGAACTCCCATTGTTGTGAATGGATATTAACAACCAAATAATTTTAAAAATGTGGGAAGGAAGGATGGTGGTTAAGCATTAGAATTATATATCAGTTAAAGTTTGACACTTCACTGAATCTACTTCACATGCAAATAAGTAAAAAATTAATCCCCAAAACACTGAGTATATTACCCCATCTGACCTGATATTTGGATGTTAGCCAGGTACAGAATGACTTCGTTAAATCTTTCTTGTACTTTCATGGTTGACCTCCCTGTAATCTCATATGATGGAAAAAATTTCATGGGAAAATGAACCTTATGGAAAAAATGTTTGATCAGATTAGACAAATTTGCTCTCATTTACATTTGTGCAACCCATTGAGAAAATATATCTGAGTTGTTGGAAGACCCCATATTACAACCTCTTCCTTTTTAATATTAATTCACTACACTGCCTGTCTGTCCTTCATCCAATTATACTATATATCAAGTACGGGAATGAGCTATTAGACTACCTTTAAATGGTCCTAGTACCCTAAGGTATTCCAGGACATTCCCATGTTTATGAAAATATTCTAATGGCTTTCGCAGGTAGCAGAACGGAATGTTTTAATGAGATATTGGAATCTAACTTACAAAAAGCAAGATATGTCTACTACAGGAAATCTTTAGGCCAGTATTTTGTTAGTCCTCTTTTTTGTTTCTGTTGATCATAATTCCCTCTAGGATTTGTGCTTGCAAGGACGTGCAGAAAGAATTTCAGTCCCGTCCACCTCAGCAGATAAGCTGGTCCACCTCAGCAGATAAGCTGGTGGTGGTCAGCATGTGGGGGAGTGGGAGCTGCTTAAAAAAGCCTCGACAAAGCTGGGCAGTTCTCTGCTCTCCCCAGGACTTTAGCAAGGAGCAGGGCCATGTGGTGGGTGGCTGCTCCATGTGCTGGAGCTGGAACTGGGGCTGTGGTGCAGCTGTTCCTGGGGCCGAGGCCATGGTATGACTCTCTCCACTGGGACAGGCACACCATGGCTCTGGCCTCAGAAGCAACGGCACTGCAGCTCCAGCTCCAGCTCTGGCAGCTGCCACATGTCTCCGCCCTGGGAGCAGCGGGCAGCCATCATTTCCCTAGCCATTACAAAATACTATCAACTGTTCAGTTGTGGCAGGTTAGGTTCTGCCAACCTTGAGAACAGCAGCAGTTGCTCTTTGCCAAGGAAACCATTCCTGTCACCGTTTATTACTGGTGCTGTGTAGCAGCGCAGCACAGGTTTTTAAGAAAAACAGCTTATTGTTCAAACTTTGCATTTGAGTGGATGATGTCTTTTTACCCCATCTGTGACTGATGGCATGGTACATATATTAGCACTAAGGGTCCACCATAATAATAGGGATGCTTCGGTGAAAGTTCTGATTTAATATCTCTTTTTATTCTTTGTGACTGGGGAAGGGCTGAAGCTGCAGTCAGGGACACATGGTGGCTGCCGGGTGTTCCCCCTAACTGGTGGGTGCCACAGTGGCACACATCTGAACAAGCACATATCACCTTAATATTGGTGCACAAGACAAAACTCGCTCCGCTCGTGGATGGAAAATCTTAGAGGGAACACTATTGTTGATATTTATGGTAGGATGAATAGGGATATATCACCTCATTACCCACCTTCCATTTCAGCTGGATCTTCTACTGAATTAATTATTGTGTTTCTCACGATCATGTAAATAATAGCTATTGTAAAGTTTGAAAAAATGGCTTTAGTGCAGGAGCAAGCAGAAGATGGGATTATGCAAGGAAAAAACCTCATTTAAATATTTTTAGTAGCAGTTAAATATGTATCAAGAACATTGAGAAATATTTGAAAGATAAATGTAATCTGAAAGGGAGTCTAAATCCACAGTGTTTGCAAAAGAAACAGAGGCATTTTGAGATCGCTTGTAGAACTTTTTAGGATGCTTGCATTATTAATCTAAAGTTATATATTATTTTTTGCTGCAACCCCATTTGTTCCCTGCCTTGTATTTATTCATTTATTTATTTTTGTTTTACTTTGCTTGCCCTGTTACTAGTAGCTATGTCTTCTGCTTGCTTTGTTGGATGCAGTTCTAATGATTTGTGTGGGGTGTATGGTATGTAGAGTGGCTCTTCCCCATCCAGGAACCCCAGCTGGACCATTTTGTTCTGCATTTGTCTGTTTCTGTCTAATTGTATCTATCCTAATCTAATCTAAGTATTTACATTCCACCTATTTATCATGGCATCTAGTTCTTATTACAGGTATCCTGGACCTTAGAATGAATGACCTTTGTGGCAGGGTCAGGCCAGAGGGCTACTGCAGAGGGGGGAAAAGGCAGCCCCAAAAGGGTAAAAGACCTGTAAATAGAAGCAGAGGGCTGAAGGACAATTAGATGCAGCTGGGAGGGAGCCTGGGATCAGCTGGGAGGGAGCTGGGAGGGAGCCTGGGATCACGCTGCTTTAAAACACCGTGTGCAGCCTGACACTGGGTTCCCCATGGCATTTCAAAGCAGCAATGCTGCACAGAGCCTGGGGTCAGCTGGAGAGTCCCCAGCTGATCCTTTGAGCCATGCGGCGCTGTCACTTTGAAACGCCGCGTGTAGCCTGGGGACACCTCAGCTGGCCCTGGACTTCACACAGTGTTTCAAAGCGGCAGCGCTGCATGGAGCCTGGTGTCAGGCCCCAGGCTCCAAGGGGCACTGCTGCTGTCTAGCACTCCCTCTTTTCCCCCCCCCCTTTGCTGCCTCTTTCTGATAGAGGCACCATGGGGGGGAGAAGCAACTAGTCAACTAGCCTGTCAGCTATCTGATAAGCATTTGCTTATCCGATAGTTGACTAGTTGACTAGTCCTTCACATCCGTAATAGTAATTATTTTATTTTTGAAAATTCTACTCTGCATGCAAAAACAGGGAAGAAATTTCACTGTGTTGCTTGCAGATTTTAGCATTCAGTTTGGTTTATGATTTTTAACTTTCCCTACTCTTACTATTTCTGCAACGAAATGTACACCAACCATTATCTGACTCAGTTTGCTGTTAACCTTATATATTTCAACATGGGTCCCAAACTCTGTTTTATTTAGTAATATTTCCCTTAAGCTATGATCTGCCAGTTGACCATCCATGTATGCCATAGGTGTTGCAAAATAGTGTTGATATACAATGCAGATAAAGAATTCCGGAAGCTGACATAGGAGTATCACTTACATTTTAAAGTTGAACTCTTAATTATTTATATTGTCAGAATACTTTGATGAAATATTTGAGGGGATATTGTTTGCAAGAAAGCCTGGAAATGTAAGGAAGTTGCATGTTAATTCATATACATTCCCTTTAAAATTCAGGCATACAGTAATTCTATATAGGATTTATTTCATTAAACCAAAAAATAACATTTCTGGAAGAAGGCCAAGAGATTTCATGTTTGCATCTGACTCTAGTGTGAAGTGCACGGGAGGCAAAAAAAAAAAGTACACCGGAGAATATGGGATTGATCTTGACATCCTTACTTAGATGAAAGTCACATTGGCTTTAATGAGAGTTTAACACGAGGAAAATAGCAAGATTGTATAGCAAGAGCATATCACCTTTTGAAAAACAGTGAAGAGTATAATAGTTTATTGGAACTGAGTTGCAATTCAACTTTTAAAATAGATATTACATGCTGTGGTGTTTAGTGCCAGTTATCGGCAGTTTCTTATCTTGATGAGATGATGTATTTTGCATCAGTGCTCCTTTGTTGTAGCTTTAGACTACACTAATAAAAGGAAATTATCAAGAGGAGTTAGTTCATCTATGCGCTCTGGCCACATTGAAGTTAATGACAAAGTTCTCATTGACTTCAGTAAAGTTGGGATGTCATCTTGGGACAATTTAGGACATTTAATTTTCTATGAAATTCTTTTAAAAAAAAATCCTTAACAAAAACATGGTTAGTCATGAATCAGCAGGGCAAGGACCAGTGTAATCATACCATAAAGGGACACAATAAATGTGTTTTAAAACCAAAATAAATTATTACAGTGTTTCCCAATTTTATTTGGCCATGGAACCCTTTTCAGCTTGAAAGAATTTCAAGGAACCCCTACGGTTGCCAGGGTAAAATTTGTCGAGCAAAAAAAAAAGAGACCTGCTGCGGTTTGTCAAGCAAAAAATTGGGAAACACTGAATGATTATATGATCCACCTTCTTGTCGCACTGTGATGTATTATTTTATAATTTTATTATCCAGTTCTTTTCACCAGCATTCATTGATATATCCCAGTCTGGAGTTCTGTGGTTTCCTAAAATGAGCTCTAGCAGTGCCACTGGAAAAAAAAACACTCTTAAATGTATTGCTTTGTCAGCTATGCAAGGATTCTTAAAATATTTGGATATGTAAAATTTCTTCTTCAGTGGTCCCCGTGGGTGCTCCACTTGGCCTGGAGATCTTTCAGTAGCAGGCACCTGGCCGCCAGCATGTGCTGCGCTGTTGCACAATCGCTCGGAATGACAGGCACGCGTCGGCAGTAGTTCCTTCTCCACTGCCGCTGGCATCAGTCGCATGTAGTACAGTCTCCCGAGAAGCTTTTGAAAAGAAGAACATGAGGATAAACAAAAGTGCCGCAGAACATAAATGACAAATGGAGTGGGCGCTGGTGCTGCTGCCACATTCCGCTCACCTGCGGCATCTTAAAAAAAGAAAAAAAAAAGCCTTTCACTCCAGTACCTTATGATCTCAAAATGGGAGCAGGGTACGGCTTCTTTATTTTGGCAGACAGGTATGGAGGGAACTGCCACTGGTGTGTGCCTAACTGTCATTCTGAGTGATTGCATGATAGCGCAGCATGTGCCGGCGAATGGGGGACTGCTACTGAAAGATCTCTGGGCCGTGTGCACAGCAGGGCTGAAGCACCTAAGTGGAGCATCCACGGGGACACATCTCGAAGAACTCCAGTTACTGCACAAAGTGAGTAACCTTCTTGAATGCAAGAGAAGGGCTATAAGTTACTATTTCTTGTTTTCATTTGTACTGTTGTTTTGTATCTGTTCATAATGGAACACCTGTTAGCTATAGAGCACCAGATTAAATGCAGTGAGGTGTACTGAATCTCACAGCAGCTGGAACTGCATGGCAAGGTTTTTTTTATTAGACCTGCCTTTAAAAATAAATATACAGAAGGAACACTGCATTCCTAATAATTTTGTATACAAAAACAAAGGAAACAAAATCCTTACACATAGATTTATTAATAGAAAAGTCTGTTGTCTTTGAATTAGTTTCTAGATAGTGTAGTGCGTTTATTATGCAGATGATTTCTAACAGAATATTGATTGTTTTGTGTGTGTCTTTGTGCATGCATTCCCCCCACTTTGCTGCATCTGTTTTAGAGGCAGCAAGGGGAGGGAGAGGCAAGAGCTGGTGCCTGAGGGGGAGCTCCCACATGTCAAGAAGACATGTGCTTTAAATAATCCAGTTGAGAGTCACACTGGAGGGGGAGCTTCTCAAGAAGACATGTACTTTAAATAATCCAGTTGAGAGTCACACTGCTCCTCAGGCTTCCAGCAGCTCATGGAAGCCACAATTTGGACTTCTACAATTGCCCTAATTATTGCACATGCCAAATACTGTGGGATAGCATGGAGCACCAGTCAGCATTGTGGCAAATTGAAATTAAAGATCCAATCTGCATTCTGATTCATTCATATGATCTAGAGTTGACAACTCCAATCTCCAGCCTTCCAGTTCTGCCTGGCATTATTTCTCCAGTGATTAGGCATGAGGGTAGGGGTATGGATATATTACTTCATGCAGCCAATTATTAAGATAACTTACTTCACAAATTCACCTCAAAGCTACATCAAAAATGCTGACTGTAGTCAAGATGTCTCCTTTCTGAGATAGTTGAGACTCTCAGACAGTACAGCGGATATGACCTCTTTAAGCAATAGCAGGCACAGGCAGTGCATGACTATATTTTGGATCACTGGTGCATTTCTTGCTGCCTCTCCCTCCACTTGCTGCCTCTAAAACAGATGCAGCAAGGTGGGGGGAATGCATGTAGTCAATAGGATTAATCGATAAGCCCAGGTTTATTAGTCATTTACATGATTATACACTAACATCCCTAGTCTGAAATGTATTGGCTCAAGCACAGCCCACAGCTTCTGTTTATAGAAAGTCACAGGCCTAAAAAGGAATGCAGGGTCATGTGAGTATGACACAAATCCTTATTTGATTTGACTCACACAGGCTGCCAGTGCTCTTATCCCTGCTGAAGCATGCCTGGGAAGGCTTACTGGGTGGGATGAAAGCTTCAGTGGGGTATCCGAGTTAGTCTGTAACTGGAAAAACTTAAAAAACAACCAATAGTCTAGCAGCCCCTTAAAGACTAACAAAACATGTCCATAGTATCATGAACTTTTGTGGGCACAACCCACTTCTTCAGATGAATGTAGTTATTAAAGGTCCAGTTCCAAAATAAATAGGAGATTGGGGGGGGGAGGGGAGGAGAGAAGGAAGGGAAAAAGGGGGGAAAAGTCAATTAGAGTGTTCACGTTACATGAAGCTGATAGAGAAGGTGCAAATTGTTCTTAAGTACCCATTGTTTGGTTTTTTTAAGTCATTAGGATGTGGAAGGTAGTGTGCTAGCCAGGTAATGTCTTTATTCAGATCTTTGTGATGGGTCCCAAACCTGTAAATGAAGTTAAGTTCAACCTTGTGAAATGAGGTTTACCGGAGCAGTCGACAAAGGCTTCCCTTGTCGACCATGGCGTGTCCAGACTGCCCCGCTGTGCTGCCAAACAGCTGATCGGCACAGCGTGGCTGCCATTTTGATGTAAATGAAGTGGCGATTATTTAAATCACTGCTTCATTTTCCTATGTCTAGTAAACTCATCTACATGGCTCCGTTGACGGAGCCATGTAGTCTAGACATACCCTAGGTGTCGGGCTTGTCCTGGTGCCGTAGGTCAGAGACTTTCAGTAGCCGTAGTCAGCCAGACCGCACATGCGCGGTCAGTGCCTCTTGCGGTCAGTGCCTCGCGCCGTTCGCACCCTTTGAACATTGTGCGCGGTCCAGCTCCCGCCAGTTCCTCTCAACCATCCTCGGTTGTAGGCGGAGCTCCGTTCTTCTCCTCATCTGGTCAGAGTTTTCCTGTCAATAGTTAGTTAAGAAATAGTTAGTGTTAGTTTTTAGTGTGTTTACAGTTCTATAGTTCTTTTCTCAGTTTAAAAAAAAAAGCTTAGTTTGTTAGCCGTTTTACTTTAAAAAAAAAAAAGAAGAGAGTTGATTTAGTTAGCTTTAAGTCCTCAAGTATCCCTAACTGGAGACAATGCTTGGTTCACCAAGTTTTAAAAAGTGTTCTCTATGCCGCGAGGCCATGTCGGTGTCTGACAGCCACTCAGCCTGTATTTGCTGTCTCAGTGAGGCGCATGTCCCACAGAAGTGCACGCATTGTCTAAGCTCACTGCTAGAGCTCATAGGGACAGAGAAATGATCCTCTTCAAGAAAGCCTTACAACCCGCGGACCTCGCTCTACCACCAAGTTCAGAGGAGGGTGTGACGCAGAAGCGTAGAGCTTCTTCTCCAGGGGTGACTGCGGCGAAGAAAGTCAGAGCGTCCCCCACGTGATCTCTACCTGCTGAACCTGTCAGCAGAGTCAGTAAAGGGGATAAGCCTGGTACATCCAGCGCTGCCCCTGGGGCCTCAAAAACCTCTACAGGTGCCAAATCTAAAAAGCTGACCACCTTGGCACCAAGACCGACAGCGGCACTCGGAGGCCAAACTAAGAATATCATGGCACCGTTAGCACGGCCGTCTCCACTGCTGTCGCCCTCTCCACCGCTGGCACCGACAACAGTGCCGCGCACTTCGGCACTGACAACGGTGCCGCGCACAACGGCACCCATGATGGTGGAGTCACACACATCGGCATCGGTGGCTCCATAAAGGGTGGAAACAGGGCTGATTCCAAGGAGCAGCACCACATCGGCATCGAGGAAAGCCACGGAAAAATCAGATAACCGGTGGAGTTCTATTTCTCCATCCCCTACTTTTTCTCTGGCATCGTCTTCATCGCCGCCGGGTCGTTGCTCTCCCACACAGAGTGATCCGTGGTACTGTACTAGACACATCTCTCATTCTTCTCGACGCACTGTGAGATCCCCATACCAGGAACCACTGAGGAAATATCCAAGGCAGTGGGACAGGCACAGCTCGATGTCACCATCCTTGAGGTTTTCTCCACACTTGCCTCATTCGCCGAGACGGTCTCCTCACTCAGTATATTACAGGTAGCATGGCAGTGTTATATCATCCAGACATTCATCACCTGCTCACATCAAGGATTCGCAGACCCTGCTTCAACAGACTTGGACTCACACTACCGGGCTAAAAGTGGCAGTGAAAACATTCCCGTGAGGGCTGGAGCTTATAAGATTCATCTCCTCCAGCTGTGTTTCATAGTCTGAGCAGGAATATCTACATTGCTGTTTTTAGCTATGTGCTCTGAGACAGAATCATTTAATCTGTTCTCTGAGACTCACAACCATAGGGGTTTTTCTGCATTATAAATGTACCCTTGGAAGTCAGAAATAGGACCAGTGTCTGGATGCCGCCCAGACAGTTTGGAAGCGCGTAGGATTGAAAGGATTGAAAGGTTAGTTCTGATTAACACAGTCAGGCTATGTCTAGACTGCATGCTTCTTTTGGAAGAAGCTTTTCTGGAAGAGATCTTCTGAAAAAACTTCTTTTGAAAGAGAGCGTCCACACTGCCAAAGCACATCGAAAAAGCGATCTGCTTTTTCAAAAGATAGTGTCCACACGGAATGGCCACCAGGACAGCTGTGCTTTTTCCTCTTTCCTCTTCTTTCGAAAGAACTCCTTCTTCCCCATCCACACACGCCTTTTTCTGAAAAAGGCTTCTTCCTTGTAGAAAGAGGTTTACCTATGTCAGAAAACCCCCACTGTTCTTTCAATTTTTTTTCGAAAGAACGTGATTGTACTGTGGATGTAAGTGAAGTTTTTTTGGAAAAACGGCTATTTTTCTGAAAAAAACTCTGGAGTGTGGACATAGCCTCAGACAACCATCAATTAGGAAGACTCAGCCTGGACTGTAACAAATGAATCAGCAAGAATGATCAGCTTCATATTTTTCCTTCAAGGTTGCATCAGGATGTTCTATTTCTGTTTCCATTTCCAGTTGGACATGTATGACTAGGTGGTAAATGGAGTGTCTGGTCAACTTTTTAGTGTCTCTACTTCATAGAATGAGTGCTGCAATTAAGAGGGATTTCTTTTGGTTCAAGCCTACATTTCCGCTTTCATTTATTCCTCATTGCAAACTTATCATGTGGCAAAAAGAGTCACTATCTGCCAGTGTTTTATGATATTGTTAAATCCTTTTAAAGGCAGCAAGTTAAAAGTTTAAAAGTTATGTTTTCAGCAGTATTTCTCAGACTTTGAGGCTGAACTTACTTGGGAATGCTTTGGCATCTTCTAGTGTTAGCTTGTGCAAAGAAGATTGGATGGGGCGGGGAGGAGGGATTGCTTCCTTCATTAAATATTTTCATGTAATAAATCAGCAACTAGAATTGTCTCTCCATATTGGATATTTCATGGGAAATTCCACCTTTCTTAGGTGAAAATGATCCAGCCAAAATGAAATTGAAACAGATTGTCTGGCCCATCTATTAAAAAAATTAGAAATACTAATGTGCAAAGCTGTTTTAAAATATGTATGACTGAAGAACTGTGCTCGAATTTGAAGTGGAGAAGACTGGCTAGTGCCTAGCTTTCCTTCCCTAACTCCGCAATGGAGGACCAAAACCATCCTGTTTTCCATAAAGTATTCCATATGTCCAGAAGAGTCAAATTTGACTCAGAAATACTCCCATTCTTTTAGATTTTCTCTTTTCTATCAGCAAAATAAAAAATAGTGAATTAATACATTAATAAAAGAAAGATCATCTTTAAGTTGTCTTTTCTTGCTTATTCTTTCTTTAATTCACTTTTTCTTTTTCCATCTCTCATTTTCATACTTTTTCTTCTTTTCCTCTTTCTCAGTTTTTCTCTTTTCTGTTCTGTTTCACAAGACCTCCCATCTTCCTCTCTTTGTCTTCCCCCCAACTGTTTTGACTCCTCCCCTATCTGTGTTTTCGACATTTCTTTGTCTCTTTTTTTTTTTTGTTCCTCACCTGTCCATTGTGGTTACTATCTCTGCTCTGTTCCTTTATCTTGGATTTAATAATCATGGTATTTCCCCATCTATTTCTGATGTCATTCTTCTATTTCTTCCATCATTATTTCCCCTATCATCAGTGTCTGACCCAGGTATCCATCAACCTCCTACATTAAAGAAAGGAAGAACCTTCCAGTGGGTACATGATCTGTGTCCTTGATCTCTGCCAACTTCTGACTAGGATATGCTTCTCTGACATGCTTCTCTTATGAACTTCTTCTTACTATAGAAACAGGAAGTAAAGCCCGTCTTGGCTGCACTGCATGGCAGGGTGGCAATGCAACAGAGCATGTAGACAGATAACAGAATCTCCTGAGTCAATACTTTCCTTTCCTTTCTGCATGCAGGGAGAGCTTTCAGACCAGCAGCTTCTCTTTTGCCCCCCGTAGAGAAGTTGAGGGAGACTCTTTTTTCTCCTGGTGGAGAAAATGCAAGTATGGCATAATAAGATATAACCGAACTATAACCAAGCTATAACCAGTATCAGAGGGGTAGCCCTGTTAGTCTGGATCTGCAAAAGCGACAAGGAGTCCTGTGGCACCTTATAGACTAACAGTTGTATTGGAGCATAAGCTTTCGTGGGCAAAGACCCACTTTGTCAGATGCATGTAGTGGAAATTTCCAGAGGCAGGTATAAATATGCCGGCCAGAATAAGACTAGAGATGAGGTTAATTCAGTCAGGCAGGGTGAGGCCCACTTCTAGCAGCTGATATGGAGGTGTGAACACCAAGAGAGGAGGAACTGCTTTTGTACTTGGCTAGCCATTCACAGTCTTTGTTTAATCCTAAACTGATGGTGTCAAATTTGCAGATGAACTGTAGCTCAGCAGTTTCTCTTTGAAGTCTGGTCTTGAAGTTTTTTTGCTTCAGGATGGCTACCTTTAAATCTGCTACTGTGTGTCCAGGGAGATTGAAGTGTTCTCCTACAGGTTTTTGTATATTGCCATTCCTAATATCTGATTTGTGTCCATTTATTCTTTTGCGTAGGGACTGTCCAGTTTGGCTGATGTATATAGCTATAACCAGTCATCCTGAGTTTGTTACCTGGGAAACTAATAGAACAATGTATAAAATATTCAATTTGTGACTACCTGAAGCATGAAGGGGGTAATTCCTAGCAGACAGCATGGATTTACCAAAAACAAATCATTCCAAACCACTCGATTTTCTTCTTTGACAGAGTAACTTGTTTGGTGGGTAAGTGGAATGCAGTGGACATAATATATCTGGGCTTCAGCAAGGCTTTTGACACAATCTTATATGACATTCTGTTAATCTGGAGAAAGGTGAGGTTGGTGGAATTACTATTAAGTGGATACATAATTGGTTAAACAACTGCAAACAAAAGATAACTATAAAAGGAATGATGTCAGACTGGAGGGAGGTCTCAAATTGGGTCCCACGGGGATCTGTTCTAAGTTTTGTTTTATTTAACATGTTTATTAATGACCTGGATGTAGAACAGTAGCTCATACTGATCAAATCTGCAGATGACACAAAACAATGGGGGGCTAGGTTATCTACACTTTGGAGGATACAACTAAAATTGAGAGGTATCTTGATACATTGGAAAATTGGGCTATAGACAACAAAATGAAATTCAACAACAACAAAAAGTAAGATGCTAAACTTAGGAAGAGAAATCAAATCCACAAACACAAAATAGGGGATAGCTTGCTTGGCAGCAGCACTGCTGGGAAAAATCTGGGAGTTGTAGATCACATCTCAACATAAGTCAGCAATCTGATGCTATAGCAAAAAAGAGCAAATGCATTTTCAGGTTGCATGTACATAGTAGGTGAGAGTTCTGCTTATTTGACACTGATTAGGCCTCAGCTAGAGTCATCAATGTATAGTAGTATAGAAGGTATAGAAGGGATATAGTAAAACAGGAAGGATCCTGAAGCAAGTGATGAAGGTGATCAAAAGATGGAATGCAAGTCGTATGAGCAAAGGCTTTAGGAATTATGTGTATTTAATTTGGAAAAGAGGAGATTAAGTGGAACATGATAGTGATCTTCAAATACTTGAAAGTCTGCCATAAAAAAGATGGAGAACAGTTTTCTCTTACCACAGAGAGCATTACAAGAGGCAGTGGATTCAAACTGCAGCATAGCAGATTTAGATTAAATATCAGGAAAAAGTTCCTAACTCTAAGGCAATGGAACAGATTGCCTAGGAATGCTGTGGAAACTCCTTCACTGGAAGTTTTCAAAAGGAAGCTGGACAGTCCTCTATCGTGGATGGTTTAAACCCAGCGTGCGCAAGACAGCCTCCATGGACTGGATTTGGCCTGCCAAGTCCTTTGATCCAGCCCACAGATGTTCTGTTGCTCCCCCTGCCCCAGACCAATCGAGACCTGGGAATGGGGGAGTATGCATAGTCTCCTCCCCCGGCCAGGGGCATGCGGCACCAGAGGGAAACATCAGCTGTTCAAAATAGTTGGCAGTTCTCTCTAGGCACTGCATGCCGCTGGCAGGCCAATCAGGGTCTATGGGTGGGGGAAGCACGTGAAGTCTCCTGTCCCTGTCCCTTCTGAGACCCTACCCCTTTCGGGGCAGCACGTGACCACTTCTGAATTTCATGAAGTGGTCCCCCTTCAAAAATTATTGCCCACCCTTGGTTTAGATAGAACAAATTGTGCATCGTGTCAGGGGGCTAGACTAGATGACCCTTGTGGTCTCTTCTAAGCCTATGATTCTAACCCCAAACAAGACAATCTGAGTATATTTTCTGAACCTGAGGGGAGCAGTGGTGATGAAAGTTATGAAAACTCAATTTTAAAGTGAAGGATGGGGATGTATGGACTTTGTTATGAATCAGGTGCAAATGGACAGTCTTTTTTTTAGGAAAACAGCTGCTTTAAATAGTGACCAGCATTTCTAATAGTAGGGTATTTCCAAATTCTCTATTAATAGCAAAATGGCCGTTTTTAAATGTCATTGAAATTTAAGGAGTTTAGTATTAGCATCTGTCATAATTGTGGGATGTAATAAAAAAGGGAAGGGAAGTTAGAGGTTGGTTGTTGCAGAGGCTAGAAATCAATAATCAACATTTGAAAATAAAATGCAAATTATGATTATTTAGCCATTCTAATCTGTTTTTTATTCCTTTTATTCTAATATACGTTTTGGCACTGCTACAGTTGATTGCTTCATTTATAGCTTTCCAAGATTTCTCCTTTTGTGCAGTTACTGAAATTAAAGAAATCCTTGCTTTTTTATGTCAGTCCAAGCATACTACTCTCCATACTCTTTAAAGCATGCAGTGCAAATTCTTGTTTGCTTAGAACTATATTGTGTCACTGTTTATTTCACTTGCACTCTCCTAAAGCTTTTCAATTCAAGAAACTTTTAGTTGCCGTAAGTGAAGCTGGATTCAAAACCAGGTGGCAGAGATGAATAGACAATGTCTCTGGACAATACTTTGTTGAATTCCATTTCACAATATCTACCCCGATAAGATTTTTTCTTTTCACTGGTGCAGCACTTAAATAGAGCCCAGTGGATCACTGAATAATGCTTTCAGAAACATTAAAAAAATTCCAAACTTATTCTTTTAGTACCTTTGTCTGTTTCTTTATTATCTAAATTCAGACTGTTTTAATCCTTCAGCCCCTGTTGTTTCTTACATTATTCCTTTCAATTCACCACTCATTGTTACTTCTGCCCAAATTCCCCTCAATTAGAATGGCTTAGTCCATTGTCATTCCTAATCTCATATTATAAGGAAGTATTGTGAGTACCAAGTATAATTTTTATTGTGGTTATGAATAGCTGCAGGTAAGGCTATAGTCCAAGTGTGTATTTTCCTGCCCTTCTCTTCAATCCTTAGTATGAATTTGAAATTGGATTCTGAATGTGACATATTTGTCCTGCATATTAACACCTCTAGAATATATGACTCCAGGGGAGGAAAATTCCTCTACTGTGACATCAGTTAATGGTATTATGTTGTATAGTAAGCAGGAGTGGCAGAAAGCCAGCCAGCCAGTAGGCATATAACTTCAGGTTCTTTTGTGGCAATATTCAGTACTGGTTTAAGCAGGGTTTAGAAGCTTTAGTCAGTGCATGAAATTCTATCATTTTACAAGGAAAAAAAAGAAAATTAAACACAGTTTAGCTCTAATTAGAGTTGGCTGGGGACAACTTTTCTCAAGAGTCTAGGATAAACTATTGTGTAGATTTTATTTTGTCACAGTGCTTGTTACAATGGGTTTGCAGCTTGGCTAATTTGTGTCTGCAGAATGGGTTTAAACTAAGGCAAGGCAGTTGGCATTTCTGCTTGGGTGAGCTAAATTTTTTTAATGGTAATTTTAAAGTACAATTTGCTTCTCTCTTCTAAGAGACATGATAGAGTAAGGGAAGTCAATTCCAAAATATTTTCTTATTTTCTCACTTTAAGAATTCTGCATGGGGAAAAAAATCAATAGACAAGAAGTGTTTCCTAATGATTAAAGCACAGGCCTGCGAGTCGGGATACATGGGCTGTTTTGCTCATTCTGTCACTGAGGGTACATCTACACTTCAATAAAGAAACCACGACACTGATTCTCAAAGCCCAGGTCAGCTGACTTAGAGCTTGTGGGGTGTGGCCTGCGAGGTTTACAATTGCAGTGTAGCCATTTGGGCTCAAGATGGAACTTGAGCACTGAGACCTTCCTCTTTTCAGGTATCAAAAGCCCAGTCTTCATCCTGTGCCTGAATATCTACTCTTACAGGGTTCAATCCTGCAGCTGGAGTCCTGTAGGCAAGTTAGCTGCCCTAGGCTCTGAGACTTGTTGCTGCTGTTTTTATATTGCTGTGTAGATGCACACTGACTTACTGTAAATTTTGACCAGTGAAGTGGTAGAAAATGTGCTATGAGGGCAGTTTAGATGCACAGCAGGGATTTTGAGAAATTTCTTTTTGGATGCATCAAAAGTAAGCTGAGGGGAGATGGTGCTGTAGCTCTGAAAATTCAACCCTTCTGGCAGGTAACTGTCTGCATTTTGGCTCTAGCAAAGTGCTTGGCCTCCAAGAGTTTTAATAAGCAGCTATCACGGAAACTGATGATGCTTCGGAGTTTGTGGCAAAAATAAATGTGTCCTGATATTCTGAGTCATGTGTTCGTATGAATATGAGTAAATCCTTGCTGTCATACTATGCCTACTAAGGATTACTATTGGAAAAAGGAGAACAAGACACATATAAGGATAAGGAGCTACTGCAGCTTTTTTTGGTCATAGTTGATGTATTTTGAATAAAAATGCAAGACCATGTCAGGAAACATGCTTTGTCAAGAGCAACTTGAACCTCTGAAGATTAGACTAACTCAAAGAATACTCTGACACTTGTTATATAGTAAGTTATGCTATGTGACACGCAAGTGGGTCATGGTTGGAGTAGGGTAAGGGATATTTGCTATTCAATGAGAAGGTACTGAAGATACTTTTCTTTTGTAACAGGCACACAGACTACAATAGTTTAGATTGTAAGTACAGGTTGGACCTCTCTGGTCTGGCACCATCAGGATCTGAGTGGTCCTGAACCAGGGAGTTCACTGGACCAGTGGAGGTCAGCGCTCCCCTGCTAGCTGTCCCGCTCCCAGGCTTACAAGGCTGGGGCTCCTGCTTGCTGCTCCCAGGGGTTCCCCAGGTTCACCTGGATACCACTAGTCCTACTCACATGCTGTAACTCTGCTACCACTGGGGATTCCCCAGGGCTCCCTAGCCAGTGCTCACTTTCTGCTACCCAGACCCACTGCTGCTGGGGGTTCTCTGGGTGGGGCTGCTCGACCACTCCAGCCCCATTGCCACTGGGGAATCCAGGAGTTCCCTGGCTGGGGTTCCCTGGCCCTGATAACACCAGGGAGTTTCCCGACTACAGCTTCCCAGCTGCCCAGCCCGCTGCCACTGGGGGTTATTTCCTGGGGTTCCCCGGCTGGGGTCACCTGAACGCCACTGGCCCCGCTGTTCCTGCCGGGGTTCCCTGGGGCTTCCTGGCTGCCCCCTGGCCCTCCTGCTACAAAGGGTTCCCCAGGCAGGATAGGGACTCCCCGTTTGCTGCCTGTCTTGTCTGACACCAGGGGTTCCCTGTCCAGGGCATGGGCTCCCTGTTTGCCACCTCGTCCTGCTGATGCCAGGGGTTCTTTGACCAGGCTGGGACTTCCCAGCTGCCACCTAACCCAGCCACTGCTGGCCTAGCCAGGACTCCCCAGCCCTGCGTTCTCCTGGCTGGCTCCTGCTCACCGCCTCCAGGGCTCTTTGATCCAGCAACATCTGTGGCCTTGCCAGACCATGGATGTTGCCGGGCAAGAGAGTCCCAGATTTGGTAAGTTCAACCTGTGCCTGGAGACAGGGGCCATTGTTTTATTGTGTTCATTCAGTACCTAGCACAGTGTGGTCCTGACCCATGAGTACGGCTCATACGTGCTATGATGATACAAATAATAAAGGAGGATAACAATAATAACCAGCTATAGCACCTGCAGAGAGCTCTGATCAACCTCCCTGTCCCCACCACAAGTCAATCCTCTAGTCTAGCAAGTGTGATGTGTAACCAGCTCATTTAGCAGTAATTTCATTTTTAAAATGGTGTCAGCCCACATTGTGGGAAAATTTAAACAGAGTTCTGGTTTTAGCGGGGGCAAAGGAGGGGTGTGACGGACCGGGCTGGGTCTGGGCAAAGCTGAGGGTGTCCTCTCAGGGCAAATTTCTCAAAAAACAGGGCTCCTTACACCCCCAGACTGGAGACCATTCCCAAACAGGTCATAAACCAGTCACGCAGAGTGTTTCAGCAGCCAATCCAACCAGCAGGAAGCCTCATGAGCAAAACCGCTATGACACCCCAACTCTCCCTGTGCCACAGTCAGCCCCGGGCCTACACACAGATGAGGGATTATAGAACCCAATCTCACCTACCCCGAATGGGTTCTTCCGGTCCCAAGAAACCAGCCACAAATCCCCGGTCAATTTACACTTTGGATCTTACCCACAAGAGCATGCTGGGCCAGTTCTTTAGAATCTAAAATCTAAAGGTTTATTAATAAAAGAAAGAAAAGCATGAGAGTATGGTTGTTAAGGAGAATACATTACATGCATCGAATCACCAAGTTCTCGATGCAGGCTTTTAGCAGAGATGTGACAAACTGCTATCTTAAAAGTCTCTGGTGTACATCCTATGTCAGTATGGGCCAACGATTCTTCCTGGCTTGCTGTTCCTTGCAAGGCTGCATCTGGAATTAGTAGCAGAATTGAAGACAAGATGGAGTCCACCTCATGGCATTTTATATCCATCCCTGGTATCTTCCAAGCTGGAGCAGGTCATATGGCCCAGTGACCTATCCCTGCGTCCCATGTCAGCAGTCATGATATTGGCTGATTTGCAGGTTCCAGACACATTCCTCAGGTGTGTATTGGCCTCTCTGAGAGCCTTGTCCCCGGAGCCTTGCTAATTAGCATAGTCACTGACTGAACATTCCTGGACCATTGCTCTGTCTCAGACAGAGAATCTTCCAGCATCAACACAGAGTACATATTTATAATTCCACATACAGATATTACACAAGTACATGAATAACATACATAAAATCAGTAGAACATAAGCTTTCATTTGACATCTCACATGGCCCCCTTTGTATAGATTTGGGGGGCAACCACCTCCCCTTGGGTGCGGCAGTGACCTGTTTGATCCCCTTAAAATCCAGTAACGTCACAAAGGGTGTACACTGAAAGATCTTCTGGCCACCAGAACTTAACAGAAATATGTTTATCTCAGTAAATTGGAATGGACAAAGTTAAAAAATCTGTAACTTTCTGATAAATAGTTGTGAAACTCCTTTATTCAAGCAGTGCTGCACAGTCATATTTGCCAGCATGTAGTCTACTGCTCAGAATACGATACATTCAGAAAAAGACAGATTAAGAAATGGTCACTTAAAGTGCCTTTTATTAAGAAATAATGGGCTGCTTATAAATTAGATGCCACTAAAGGGGCTTAAAGACAGTGGCTTGGTTCATAGTCAGGGTACGTCTAGACTGCAAACTTCTTTTGAAAGAAGCTTTTTTGGAGGAGATCTTCCAAAAAAACTTCTTCCAAAAGAGAGCGTCCACGCTTCAAAAGCGCATTGAAAAAGTGATCTGCTTTTTCGAAAGATAGCGTCCACACTCATTGGACGCTCTCTCGCATGTAAGCTGTGATAACTATGGACAGTTGGCTACCAGGGCACCTGTGCTTTTTCCTGGAGGCCTTTTCTCTCGAAAAAACTCTCTCTTCTGCATCCATACACACCTTTTTCTGAAAGAGCTCTTTCGGAAAAGGCATTCTTCCCTCGTAGAATGCGGTTTAGCAATGTTGGAAAACCCCCTGCATTCTTTTGATTTTCTTTCGAAAGAACACAATAGCAGTGTGGATGTAAGTGAAGTTTTTCCAAAAAAACCCCTGCAGTCTAGACGCACTCTAAGTGTTAAGGAATTGGGAGTAACTGAGGAATAATAGAGTCTTGGCTACATAAAAATTAACCAAAATGGAGAGTCACTGACATGATGTAAATTTGAAGCACTTGGCTGACTGAATGTGTAGCTCTGAGTGCTTTAAAACATGTTTCTCAATGGAAGGGTCATGACTTAAATATGGGTTTCCAAAATGTATCAGAGGGACATGTGATGTCTCCATAGGGCTGGCTGGGGTCAGTTCCCAGTTTGGTGTTGTAGCCTCCAGGGTCATAGCATCTTTCAGATTTGGCCCAGCCACCCCTGCATCCTGATAACAGAGCCAGTCAAGCCAAATGTAAGTGACTCACAAGGCAACCCAATGCTCCAGGTCACAGAGCTACCCACACAAATTTGGTCCAGTTGGCCCCGTAGGAGTGGGGTGGGGCTAAACCTCAGTAGTACTGTGATTCTGGAGGCAGCCCCTGGAGTAGGGAGCCAAATCCAGCCAGCCCTATGGAACCAGAGTCCCAGAAGACTCTGGCAAGGTGAATGCAGGGTGGGCTTGGAACCTCCACCAGGGTCACAGAGTGATCCCCAGGAGCGCCCATCCCTGGGGGCAGCACCTTACCTGTAGTCCATTTATTGGGTTGTGACAGGTCATTTCTCCCTCCAGAACTTCCCACACCTTTGGGGTAGGACTTCACCCAGCTCCCTACAGGATTACAATGGGTCCTGAGCCAAGAGATTGGGAATCACTGCTTTAAAAAATACCACTTGAGTCAGCAACCCTTTAAATATGACCTGGACTTGCCCTTTGGAGTGCTCATCTCACAGTGCATTCAGAGGACATACTTAGACGTACTTAAAGATTCAGGTTGTTCTATGATAAATGATAAGTAGTGTGTCAAGCGTATATAAATTAATTTTCTAAAAATTATTTGTCTTAATATTTTTCCTACTTTAGGGCTTGATAAAAAAGTAAATTTTGAGGGTGCGTCTACATTGCACCCGTAGCTCGAAATAAGCTATGCAATTTGAGCTACATGAATTGTGTAGCTTATTTCGAGTTAATTTCAAAATCACGGGCTTGCTCAAAAATCATGGAATAGCTATTTCGGCATACTGGAAATATCCCAAAACAGCACCTCAGTGTAGATGTACCTTGATAGTCCTAGCTACAGCCATTGTTGGTGAATGCTGCTTCACAGGCTCATTTGCTAATTCAGTTTTGTAGAAGTTTCCTTCTTTTCTGGAGGGCTTATTTATGAGTATACTTGATTCCTTCATTTCAGCACATGGACAGCAATGGGCAATACTTCATTTCCAGCGATTGAATTTCTTCCAGAAATTCGTCTTCCTCTTATTCAGTTCACAATGCAAAATTCTATGCCGTAATTTTGAGAAAATATGTTTGCTAGTATCACTTCACGGTGGTATCTCCACCTATATTATGCAAAGGAAAATGTTTCAAATATATTTGAATACTTGCCTCATTTATCTCTCAGAAAATAACCGCTGAGGAATGCTGTGGGGCTCTGCTGATGTTCTTGATAAAGAGAAGAAATTATGCAGGTATGCAGAACTGCTGGACCTGCTATGATTGCAGTCAATCCCTAGATGGGCTGCTCCTGAACCAAACTCACTGATTGCTATAACTGAAAAGAAAGGTGGCTGTCAGCCTGGAGCATTACTGTGTTGACAAAATGTAATGGCTTCTAGCAGATGGTCGACAGTGTGATTAGGGACAACTTTCTTCATCAAAGTACTGTATGTATTTATTTGTCAGTATTTTATTGGTATAAGATTTATTTTTTGAAATCCCAGTTACAGTTAGAACAAGATTTCTCCTTTAATCTTTACCATTTTTCTGTACTACTTAGTAATAGTAAAAACTGACATTTATATAGTAGTTTTTGTCTCTAAGGTTCACAGAGCACTTAAAAAACTTCACCCTCCAAAGAAATCAGCAGGGTCGAAACACATCTGTTTTAATAGTGCATAGCAACAGATTTAGAACAGGAAATGAAGATAAATATCTTTTCCAATGGAAACTGCAGAAAGAATTTAAGTAGGCAGAAAGTTACCCAGACTGAAATTTGGCCAAGGCACCAAGGTAAATCCCACTATACTTACATAAAGAGTCATGGGATCTTTCTTCCTCAAGTGTGCCGTGTGTACTTGTGCCAAAATTTTTTCCCTCAGTGGCATCTGTTGGGCTGTCGCCAGCACACTCTGGTGCCATGCACTTATGTACCAGTTCAAGGGGCCCGACTGGCCCCATAGCCTCTCATTTCCTTCTTACTATCGGTAATTGTTGCTAGAACAATTCCTCTTGCTTTGACAAGTTTTTCTGTACCCAAAGTCTTAGTATAATATAGTTGTAGTGTAAACAATGTAGATAATCAGAACTCTTTTTCCCTGGGCACCAGTTCCCTGGCTTCAAACTTTGTGACTTCTGTGGCAAGTTATACCAGTGAATACCCAACCTTCCAGTTGTCTGAAGTGTTTGAGAGAGGCTCACGTAAGAGAGCACTGCCATATTTGCCAGGACTTAAGCCTTAAAGAAAGACAGAGAGGTTTGACTGAGGGCTATCCTAATGGAAGCTGCTCTTATATGTCCTTTAGAGCAAAGTTGCTCAGATTTGGCCCCAAGCACTTTGGCCTTGGTATGAAGTTCTCCCTGCAGCATAGTATATCCTGGCAGTGTTCTCCATCTCCACTGCTGTGGTAAAAACATTAAAAACAGTGCTCTGAGAGAGGGCACTTGGAAGCAAGAGGAAGGCAGTGGAGTGCAACCCACATCAGGCTACTCCTCCATCCTGATCCCCTGGTACCACCATTGACTCCAGAATGTTGAGTCTGATACGGGACTTCCCACTGATGCCAGGAAGTCACTGTGACCCCAGTAGAATTGCAGTGCTTTCAACACAGAGGCCTTTGTAGTGGCCATGGACTTAACGATCATTTCTAGTACTGCCAACTCCAATGGAGCAATCATGGGCTCCAATGAGCAGATGCAGGAGAGAATGTAGTGCTCTGAAATTCCTGGAACTGGGACCTTTGATACCTTCCAGAAAAAAGCTGACCCTGCTTTGGCCCCCATACTGAAACCCTTATCCCCAGCCCACCCCAGAGTAATGTTTAAATGAAGTATGTACATTTTCATTTTATGTTCCAAAAAACAAAAAATAATTTAATTAAGGACCTGAGCAATGCCAGGTAAATCTTCTAGTGATTTATATTTTAAGTTCAGCTTGTTTCATATATATTAAGATAGGTTGTATCTATGTACAGTGTTGCCTATTAAAACAAATACAGAAATCAGTGCACAAAGCATTCATGAGAATTATAGCAAACAAAAAAAAAACCCAGTGAAGAACACCTAACCTTCTCCCTCTGAGTGATCAAGAAATCTGAAGTTGTTTCTCAGCAAGCTGTTTCCTTAAAGTGAGACATACTCATCCGAAGTAGGGATGTTATATATCGGTTAATTGAATAGTTGATTAACCTCAGGAATTCTTATTGGTTACTTGACTATTGTATAGTCCCTAGGGGTGGAGCTGACAGCCAGTGCTCTCTGGCTTACTCTTGAGGAGCCCCTTGACACTCCGCGCTGCTGCCCCGTGTTAGAAGCAGCAGCGCGGGGTGCAAGGCGGGAGCTGGTCCACAAGTGGAGCCAGTTTAAAAATCAGCTCCCCATGCGGAATGGCTGCCTGTTGCCCCGTGTGTCACCCTCTATCAGAGGCAGCAGCGTGGGGTGGCAGCAGCCCCTGTCGGGAGTTGGTCTGAGCTCCTGGACCCAGCGCAAGCCGGAACTGAGCTGGGCTGCCTGCTCACCTGGCTCCTAATACACTTTAAATGCAGAGCTGCAGCAGGACTAGGTCCCAGTCCTGGCACAATCCAGGACTGAGCTGGGCTACTGGCCAGCCTGCTAAAAAATTCACTGGCGGTGGTGGGGTGTGGGGAATGCATGTAGTCTATAGCATTAATCTATACGCTTTTTGCTTATCGGTTAATTGACTACATTATTGCACCCCTAATATGAAATATAGCACACAGTTCAGTTAGGCAGAACCACAGCTTCTAGTATATATATAATTTAGAACTAGGAAAGTTTTTTTCACAGATGTATATGCTACTTTTTGAAGGGAGCCCTGAGGCTGACATGGTTGTGAGCCACTCTAAACAGCGTGACTGACCATTTAACAAATTAATGTTCAATGAACTTTAAGTTTTACAACACATACAAATATCAGCTCTTTTAATAATTACATGTAAAATGTCTTTCTAGCAATGTCGTGAATCTTATGTCCAGTCTTTGTTAGTGCTAGATCACTTCAAATTTTACAACATTAGCATCAGCTCAATATTTAGATAGCATAATGCTCTGAATCAGAATGTCTTGTTTGTAACACAAAGATTACATTGTGTTTGTTAAAAACAGAATAGTTTGCAAATCATATGAAATATAGAATCATAGAATACTAGGACTGGAAGGGACCTCGAGAGGTCATCGAGTCCAGTCCCCTGCCCTCATGGCAGGACCCAGTACTGTCTAGACCAGCCCTGATAGACATTTATCTAACTTACTCTTAAATATCTCCAGAGATGGAGATTCCGCAACCTCCCAGGGCAATTTATTCCAGTGTTTAACCACCCTGACAGTTAGGAACTTTTTCCTAACGTCCAACCTAAACCTCCCTTGCTGCAGTTTAAGCCCATTGCTTCTTGTTCTATCCTCAGAGGACAAGATGAACAAGTTTTCTCCCTCTTCCTTATGACACCCTTTTAGATACCTGAAAACTGCTATCATGTCCACCCTCAATCT
This sequence comes from Pelochelys cantorii, assembly GCA_032595735.1. Taxonomy (NCBI): domain Eukaryota; kingdom Metazoa; phylum Chordata; order Testudines; family Trionychidae; genus Pelochelys; species Pelochelys cantorii. The sequence goes on from CM064329.1 coordinate 71,778,074, forward strand.
TCTCTTTTCCAAACTAAACAAACCCAATTCTTTCAGCCTTCCTTCATAGGTCATGTTTTCTAGACCTTTAATCATTCTTGTTGCTCTTCTCTGTACCCTCTCCAATTTCTCCACATCCTTCTTGAAATGCGGTGCCCAGAACTGGACACAATACTCCAACTGAGGCCTAACCAGCGCAGAGTAGAGCGGAAGAATGACTTCTCGTGTCTTGCTCACAATACACCTGTTAATGCATCCCAGAATCATGTTTCCTTTTTTTGCAACAGCATCACACTGCTGACTCATATTTAGCTTGTGGTCCACTATAACCCCTAGGTCCCTTTCTGCTGTACTCCTTCCTAGACAGTCGCTTCCCATTCTGTATGTGTGAAACTGATTGTTCCTTCCTAAGTGGAGTACTTTGCATTTGTCTTTATTAAACTTCATCCTGTTTACCTTAGACCATTTCTCCAATTTGTCCAGATCATTTTGAATTATGACCCTATCCTCCAAAGCAGTTGTAACCCCTCCTAGCTTGGTATCATCTGCAAACTTAATAAGCGTACTTTCAATGCCAGTATCTAAATCGTTGATGAAGATATTGAACAGAGCCAGTCCCAAAACAGACCCCTGTGGAACCCCACTTGTTATACCTTTCCAGCAGGATTGAGAACCATTAATAACTACTCTCTGAGTACAGTTATCCAGCCAGTTATACACCCACCTTATAGTAGCCCCATCTAAGTTGTATTTGCCTAGTTTATTGATAAGAATATAATGCGAGACCGTATCAAATGCCTTACTAAAGTCTAGGTATACCACATCCACCACTTCTCCCTTATCCACAAGACTCGTTATCCTATCAAAGAAAGCTGTCAAATTGGTTTGACATGATTTGTTCTTTGCAAATCCATGCTGGCTGTTCCCTATCACCTTACCACCTTCCAAGTGTTTGCAGATGACTTCCTTAATTACTTGCTCCATTATCTTCCCTGGCACAGAAGTTAAAATAACTGGTCTGTAGTTTTCTGGGTTGTTCTTATTTCCCTTTTTATAGATGGGCATTATATTTGCCCTTTTCCAATCTTCTGGAATCTCTCCTGTCTCCCATGATTTTCCAAAGATGATAGATAGAGGCTCAGCTACATCGTCTATCAGCTCCTTGAGTATTCTAGGATGAATTTCATCAGGCCCTCGTGACTTGCAGGCATCTAACTTTTCTAAGTGATTTTTAACTTGTTCTTTTTTTATTTTATCTTCTAAACCTACCCCCTTCCCACTAGCATTCACTATGTTAGGCATTCCTTCATCAGACTTCTCGGTGAAGACTGAAACAAAGAAGTCATTAAGCATCTTTGCCATTTCCAAGTTTCCTGTTACTGTTTCTCCCTCCTCACTGAGCAGTAGGCCTACCCTATCCTTGGTCTTCCTCTTGCTTCTAATGTATTTATAAAAAGTCTTCTTGTTTCCCTTTATTCCTGTAGCTAGTTTGAGCTCATTTTGTGCCTTTGCCTTTCTAATCTTGCCTCTGCATTCTTGTGTTGTTTGCCTATATTCATCCTTTGTAATTTGTCCTAGTTTCCAATTTTTATAGGACTCCTTTTTTATTTTTAGATCATGCAAGATCTCATGGGTAAGCCAAGGCAGTCTTTTGCCATATTTTCTATCTTTCCTACGCAGCGGAATAGCTTGCTTTTGGGCCCTTAACAATGTCCCTTTGAAAAACTGCCAACTCTCCTCAGTTGTTTTTCCCCTCAGTATTGATTCCCATAGGACCGTACCTATTAGCTCTCTGAGCTTACCAAAATCCGCCTTCCTGAAATCCATTGTCTCACTCATGTCAGTGATAGTGAGCGTGACTCTAGTTTCAGTTACACCAATATAAAATGGGCAGTAACTCTAAATACTTCACTCGAACTAATTCAATTTTACCACAGTTTAGCCAAGATCAGAATCTGGTCAGTAGATGCTAATATAGTGAAACCATTTGTTGACTGCACAAATCAAAACACATTTCTGATTTGTTATTCAGAAGGATTTGTTTTCATGTCAGATATAAAGTGTTCACATGTTAGATTATCTGTTTAGTCAATTTGTCAAGATGTTCACATTAATGTTTTTGAACCAAAAGATTGCACTTCCGTACCTTTCATGTTTCTTTGGTTCTTTCTTTTATTATCCTCTCATTTTGTTGGATATTTGGAAAGACATGCTGTGCTGGTTGCTTGTAACGTACTGATTAAAAACAGACAAGTCAAGCACACTTAAGATTTATCAAGACAGCTGGAAATACTTTGTGATCGTGACTCTAAGAGGTATTTTGTTTAACTTGCACATGGAGAACATATTTCATCACATCTTTTATTTTTACAGATTACCTCATGTGAGCTCCATCCTGATAACAATAATCTGAGAATTTTGGCAAAGTCAGGATAAGGAACAGGTCAGAAAATTAGAAGTATGAAATCTAGTCTAGACATAAGTATCTTTTTGACCTAAAGAGCTTTGGTCAAGAATATAATTTATGCTCAATTTTCATATCAGATGTAAAAAAACAAATGAGATTGTCTATATCTGTAGGAATTTTTTCAACTGTATGTGGGCAACTAGGGGTGAAATCTTGACTCTATTGACATCACTGGGGCCAGTGGCTACTCTAAGTTTCTAATATGGCAAGTCTCATTCACTTAATCACACTATCTTTCAGAATGAATTTGCAAATTATACCTGTTTGGATGTGCTACCTGTAACCACAGTTCTTTGAATATTTGCACATACCCATTCCACTTCAAGTACACACACTAGTACACTGAAGCCTGAAAACTTTTTTCCTTGTAGGTGGCACATGCACTAGCAACGTGCTTGTGCTGCTAACTGAGAATATAAAGGACCAGAGCCAGTCAACTTCACACTGCCCCATGGGCAGTAGGCAGGGCATCTGTGAGGATATGTCTACACTAGCCCCCTAGTTGGATCTAGGGAGGCTAATGAGGGAGACCGAAATTGCAAATGAAGTGCGGGATTTAAATATCCTGCGCTTCATTAGCATGTTCCCAGTCGGTCGCCATTTTAGAAATTGACTAGCCCGAAGTAACTCTCTCTTGACGGGGGACTTGAAGGTTACACAGCTCCCTGGATTTTACATTGATGTACCCAACAAACCAGCCTGCCTACAGGCCCACCAGTGAGGGTGGGGGGAAGAGCAAAGGGGTAATTGCCCCAGGTCTTTTTGAATTGCTGTTGGAGTGCCACACTGCATGCTCCATGTGGCTCTGACAGCTGGGGGGAGCCTAGCACCGCACAACAGGTGAAGCTGAGGGCTGGTCACCCTCGCCCTGCCCCTTCCGCCTGAGGGCCCCACCTCTTTTGGAGGCACAGAGGCCCCCCCCACACACACATCTTGTCCAGGGGCTCATGGAAGTTGTCAGCCATCTGATTGCCTACAGTTATTATAAATTACCACACAGCTCCATTTAAGCAAGCACATTTATTCTTCTTCAAGTGATTGCTCATGTGCATTCCAATTAGGCATGCACGTGCCGTCGGAAGTTTTTTCCTCAGCAGTACCCTTAGGGCCAGCAGGGGAGCCCCCTGGAGTGGCGCCAGTATACTGGCCCATATATACCCCTGCTGGCCCCCTCATCCACTGAGTTCCTTCTTACTGCCGTGACAGTCGTTGGAACAACCCTCAGCTCTTTACAGTGATCATTGTCTTCAGCATTGTTCTTCTCATTCTTTCAATTAGTCTCCAGCTAAGTAGCTGCAAATTAAGTTAAAGACTCTTTTGTTATTTTCTGTTTAGTTACTCCCTGCCACGGCGTGCTGTGCGCCCGCGGCAGGGCATGCCCGGTCCGCAAGCCTTTAAACCCTGCAAAAAAGTGTCACAGGCCTATGCCCTGTGGCGATCGTGTCTAAAGTGTCTGGGGGAGGCTCACCTCACAGAAGCCTGCAAGATCTGTAAGGCTTTCAAACCCCGTACTAAGCATGAGAGGGAATCGCACCTCAAAATCTTGCTAATGGAGGTGGCTCTCAGGCCGGCACCAGCATTGGACCCAGCACCGGCCTCTCAAAGCGCGCCAGCATCGGTGTGGGACAGTTCTGCACACGGCGCCTCTCCAGCACCGCAGAGGCCCTGGCACCGGTCCCAGTCTCTGGCACCTCAGAAAAAGAGGAGCCCTAACAGGGGCTGGTCCCCATCCAGACATGCGCCCTCTGTGCGCCCTCCAGCAGGGCACGCAGCGCCGACGAGTCCAGAGCCCGGGCCTTCCAGGTCAGGCAGACCTTCTTCCCAGCACAGGGAGATCAGTCCCGTGGCGGACTTCCCTGAGCCCTCCACGCCGGAGGCCTTAGAGGCAGCGAGGGTCCTCATTGACTCCTCTCCCTCTCCTCCTCCCACCCCGACACCCTCCAGGCAGCACGGGGAGAATCGGCACTGGCCCCCTTCCAGGGCATCTGAAGGTCAGGTGCAGGAGGTTGGAGGCCATCTCCCACCCCTACCGACCCCGGCGGCAATGCACGCGGCACCTGCCACTGAGACGCCCTTACTCTCGCTGCCGTCCCAGGACACGGCACCGGCCTCGGCACGGCACCACCGTTTGGCACCACTACCAGTCCAGGGGGCCCCGGCACCTACCTCTTTGTGGGACGCCCGCATCACCATGCCACCACCTCTGCTTCAGCACCACAGAAAGCCAGAATCCATGGCCAGACATGCAATAGCTTTGTCGGCACCTCCGCTGGCTCCACCTTGGTCTGCCTCGAAGTATTTGTCCGACTCCAAGGCGGAATCCACCTGGTCCTTAAGGGGTTCCCGGTCCAGTTCGTGGTGCCGCTCCCGGCACCATTCCCAGCACCGTTCCCGGCACCGCAGCCTTCCTCACCTATACCAACAACAGTGGGCACAGCCAGTTCCAGTGCCGATGTTGCAGCAAACGTGGCCCCTACAACCTCCGGGCCAGTGGCCATTCTGGACACCCTGGGCGTACCACCAAAGCTAGGGCATAGATCCACCCAGACCAGGTTCCGTCTCCTCAGGCCCATGAGCTCCTCCTTCGGCAACACCTCTGGCCAGGTCCCCTACTTTGGTCCAGTTGCTACCTCCTGGTCAGTCGTCTCCAGGCCCGGGGGGAGTGTGGCTCCGGTGAGCCAACCTCCCGCATCCTCCTCCCTGCGTTCCTTGCAAGATCCACCACCCGTGGACGCCCCTGTAGGAGAGGTCCAGAAGGGGTCATTGTCCTCTTCTCCAGATGAGGCCTTAGGCGATTCCTCACCACCTATGCCCTCCATGGATTCTAGGGCCCACCAGGACCTTCTCTGCCACCTGAGCAGACTGATCAGAGGCTCCATGGCCTTAAGGATACCCGGGCTACCTTAAAATCCTTGGGCATGCACACTCCTGCTACCCAGAGGCACACTTTCGCAAATAGGAATGTTCCTAGAGCGCCCCGTCAGGTCCCACATCCTGACTTCTCCCGTCGTAGGAGCAGGAGTGGTAATGGCAGGAACAACAGGCGCCGACCGTGCCCGACTCCAGGCAACAACCAGGGGCCTCCCAACAAACCCTTGGGCCCCCGACAGGGGTTTTGACGAGGTCTGTAAACTTCTTATTTAGGGAATCCTCCTCACTCAAGATTTCAGGCATCCAAGGATTAGACCCTTTCCCATAAGAATTGATTGCTGACTCCAAAGAGTTTTTATTTTTCAGGGGTGTCCAACGTTGGAGGTTAAACTGCTTGTCTTTTGATGTCATTGTGGAAACAAAAGTTACAGAGTTGCTTACCCAACTCCTTAACCAAAAGAGGGGTTAGCAGAGGCTAGGCCCGAACCGAAGCCTGCCTCAAGTTTTTCCAGTGATGATCTGGCTTGGGCCTGCATCAGCAGCAGGGCCCAGTTACAATAGATCCTACAAACAATAACAAAAATAAACCAACACCACAGGGTAGGGTAGCAGCGATAATAAAACACTAATGGGTTTCAAGCGAGTGACACTCTGTCAGGCCCACAATCCACAGGATAGGCCAAGGCCTCACATTTAGCTGCTTTGGCCTGTGCTAGGGAGAAGGAAGCTCTGCTTCCCGGACCAGTAGACCCTAACAGACCCGATGAGGGAAACACCACTTTGTTACCGGTTGTGTATGCTGGAGCTGGGCGTCCCCAAGCTCCCTTGGACACACACACAAACCGGATATTACATAGTGGGGTGGAGTAAAAATATTGGGGAAAGGGAAAATCCAGTCCCTCCCCGAGTCACTGGACTGTAAATGGTATTATTCCGTTGTTTCATGCACTGTCAGGCACAGCCTATATAAGTCTAGGTGGTGCCTCTGGACCTGACTAGGAAAAATCCTGTCAGGTCCTGCTGCGGTTGCCAAATCAGTTACCCCAGAGTCTCAGTAACAAGTAGAATCTTTTGAATTAATTTAGAATTTAGGATAAGGATCTGATCGAAGATGTTAAGTGCTCTGGTTACCAGAAGGGAGATCCCCTGACACTGTATCTGTCACCAGTGATTTTTCCTCACAAGAAAACTCAGAGTTTAGATTAAAGTTAAACAACATGTATTGTAGAAATTTAGGATGAGAAAACAACAACCAACAATCCCAGCGTCCACCCCAAAAATGGAAGAGAAAGAAGATAGAAAGATTCCTGGTACAAATAAGGGTAGGTATATGTTACAAAATTCACGCTGATGGTAAAAGCGGTGCTTGTGACCTCGACCCTTAGGCTGCGATTAGCCCTTGGGTAGGAACAGCAAGTGTTCCCTAGCTGGTTGGCTCGACCCCAGGTGCTCGCCACAGGAACCAAAGCGCGATGATGACGGTAAATGGTGGCACAGGTTACACTCCTTACTGGGTCTTCACCACAGCAGTGTAATCCTGGTTGGAAGTGACAGGCTGAGGTGACTGGTGGAGAGAGACGTTTCTGGATCCTGACCCTTCGGCACAGGTGATGGACGATGCACAAGTCCCAAGGCCTGACAGGCACTGTCCTCACTGACCTGTCCTTTTGCTGCTTCCAGACATCCTTTCACTTCCAAGTAGTCTGTTTAACTTCTTAGTCAAGACCAGGGAATCACTCTGTGATTTTCCTTCCCTTTGGAAACACACTATCCAAATTTCTAAGATCTTAGATGAGTTCTAAGCATGATAGAATTGGGTACATACTAAGGATCTTAAGAGGTGGGTAATTGACTAATCATGTAGTCAATACAACTCGTATCGAGTACACAATTAGTCGATAAGGGAAGGGATCTGTACCGGCTCGTGCTGATCCAGGAGCTACTTCTAGTGCGGCTCTGCAGTTTAAATGTGGTAGGAGCAGGACATGCAGACAGTCTAGCTCCTACTACATTTAAACTGCAGAGATGCAGCATAAGTAGGTCCCTGACTGGTGCAAGCCGGGACAGAGCCGGGACCACCACGGCTCTGCATTTTAAATGTAGTAAGAGCTGGATTTAAAATGTAGAGCCGCAGCAGTCCTGGACTGGCGTGAGCTGGGACTGAGCCTGGCTTGCTCAGTCAGGGCTGCTGCCACGGCACCGCGGAGATGATGCTGGGAGGAACCGGCTTTTTAGCCGGCTACCCCCCAGCACCAGCTTAGGTTCTCCCTTGCTGCCTCTGATGCAGAGGCAGCAAGGAAGGGGGAAGCGAGTAGTCAAGTAGTCGACTTGACTACCCAATAAGCTTATGCTTATTGGGTAGTCGACTACTCTATTACTTGCTTACGTCCCCAGTACATACGCTGCAATTCACCTCTTTTGCCCTTCCAACTTCTCTCCACATTCCTTTTCAGGGCTTAATCTCATGATACTGCCCTAATTCAAGAAGTTCAATCTTTGCTGCAGTTTGAGGCTATAGGTGAAGTGCTTTTTCAGCAATGGGGGGAAGGGATTCTATTCCTGCTATTTTCTCATTCCAAAGTACAAGGGAAGTCTTAGACATGTGAAACCTCAGCAAATACATAAAAATTATTTTGTATGATTAGCCTAATTTCTATTATCCCTCCCCTATCTCACAATAACTGGGTTGCTACCCCCAACTTTGTACAGCCCCTTGTGTCTTCACAAAGTGCATGGCCATGGTAACAGCACCTCTTAAACAGGTGAGGATCCAGACAGGTATATACATATCTGGACAATTGGCTGACTCAAAGTCAGTACAGGACAGCAAGTGGAGGAGGTCATCAAAAATTGGAGGAAGTCAGTCAGTCCCTCTTCCATTTGTTGGACCTGTTGGCCAACACTGACAAATCAGTTCTCCTCATAGAGAGGATTGGATTTAAAGGAGTGCTTCTAGACTCGAAATCAGTGAGAGTATATTTGAAAGCCATGTTTCACTTAAACAAATAATTCAAGGTGTATTCCCATTCCCATGAGGAATTACTTGAAACTTCTAGGTCACATGGTAGCTTGCATATATGTGACTCAGCATGCCAGACTTTTACCTCAGAATCATGCTAAAGTGGTTGAAATCTATCTGCTGTCCCTCTCATAATTTGTTGGGCAGTTGTTGACTCTCACATACTTACAGCTCTCCTGTCTTCCCAGGATTGGTGGATGGTTCCTGCTGATGTATGAAGTGGAGTTCCATGGAGCTCCTTTTGCTCCAGCTTTGTCCTTTGTGACTTTAGGAAACTTTTAAGATTCATAGTCTTTTGGTCAAATCAGAAACTCCCCTCCACATAAGTGTCAGGGACCTTTGAGCTGAATCCTCCAGCTGCTAAGGCCACACACAGAGGCTAGTTCTGGGGCAAAGAATATGTCTCTTAGATATAAGTTATATGTATCCTATTTATATCACACATGTACAGATTGTCAGAGTTGTTTTATTCAATTGTTTCTAGCATAAACTTAGAAAAAGGAAATTTCCACATAGCTTATTTCATGAACATATGGTTTAGCTTTGTGGTTTTTGGGTACACAATGGCCCATGTTCATGTGTATGTCTAATAGTCAGATACTTAGGATGTTTTTATTATATCATTTAAATCTTTCACTGCAGAATATGAAATGATTTCATATCACATTTACATTATTATTCTACTTCTTAATCTATTATTTTATTATATTGTTACTAGATGCGTTTTCCCCTTCTATGTCTGTTCTGGTGTTTCTCTGATTTTGCAATATAAGATTGGAATTTATTTTTAAGGGCAAATAATATATCTTGAAAAATGGAAATTTAAATTTTCCATTCTGTCATTAAGAATGAAACATTTTTTTCAATGCAATCCTTATTATATGAATTTAGACCAAATAAACTATTGGAGCATCTTGAGAGGAATGATGGTCCAATTGTTAGGCCATTAGTATGGCCTATGAGTCAAATTCCTGCTGTAAGACACACTTCCCATATGACCCATGACAAATCGCGTTGTTCGTCTTTACTTCAGTTCCCCATCCATACAATGAGAATATAGCAGCACTCTTTTCACAGGAGTGTTATTAGGAGAAATATGTTAAAAATGGTGAGGTGCTCAGAGATGAAGACGACAGAAGTACTGTACACGGCTAGATAGTTATTTTCCTAAGTTTTGGCAACTAGCTTTTGTTGTCTTGGGAGGACTCTTTCACAATGAAAAATATACATTCATTTTTCATTTGTGCTACATTAAATAAATGCAAAACATTGAATATATGGACAAATCTGGAATACAGCTCATTAACAAATATGGAAATGCACACTAAAGAAAGACAAATTGATTCTTCAGACAGCATAAATAAAGTCCTAAGAGACGTATCTAAGAAGCATTCCTGCTTTACCCTCTAGTCCATGAATAAAAGATGCAGAATTACAAGGCATTTAAAACAGAGGATGAGCTCAAGGCTGTTTGGCCCAGTTGTTTCAGTAGTGCAGATGTCCTGAGAACCTTCCTCTGTGTGGTGTGGTGATCTAGTGTTAATACACAGGGATGTAATATAAAACTCATAAGGGTCAATGTACATCGAAGCTCAATCAAGCTTTTATTGTTAGACAAACTTTTTAACCACACATAGCCTTCTTTGTTCAGAGAGGTTTGTAAGATACTTTTTATATAGATGTAGGAATGCATGACCAGATGAAAGAAAACTCATTCACGTGACTGACCTGTAAAAGGGTGGCAGTGCACTGCAATCACATCACAGGAGTGCCTAGAACAATGAGTTAAATAGGACATTTGGGTAATGGAAAAACCTATTGTATGAAACATGATGAAAATTACAAATGATTTGCAACTAGATTCCATGTTGCTGATTTTGAGACTCAGCTGACCAAACCAATTAACTTTTACTATTTTATGCCAGTTCATCCCTTACCCGTTGCATTCTTCTGAAGTTTATTCTGTCTTTACTGGCTTTGCTATCCGCTTGTAATCATCTTACCATTGTTACGTGATTGTGCAAAATTCCTTGCCTTTACTCAGTGAGGCTTTCTCTACACTGCAGGGTTTTTGTGCAAGAAGCTTTTTGCAGAAGAGATCTTCCGCAAAAACTTCTTGTGCAAAACTGCATCCACACCTCAAAGCGCATCGCAAAAGCGATGTGCTTTTGCGCAAGAGAACGTCCACACTGCATGGATACTCTTGTGCAAGAAAGTTCTGATGGCCATTCACAGAATGGCCATCAGAGCACCTGTGCTTTTTGTGATAGGCTCTTTTTGCACAAGAAACCCCTGTTGAGCATCCAGACATACCTTTTTGTGCAAGAACTCTTGCGCAAAAAGGAGTTATGTGTCGTAGACGGAGGTAAACCTACATCGCAAAAAGCCCTCTGTTCTGTCGATTGACTGTAGATTTTCTTGTGCAAAAATGTGCTTGAGGTGTGGATGCTCCATGGGTTTTTGCACAAAAACGACTGTTTTTTGTGCAAAAAACCTGAAATATAGACATAGCCTGAGTGTGTCCTTAAAACTATACACATATAACATTTAACTTTCTCTTCTCTGCATAGAACTTTCTGAAATAAAATAATAAATAAATTAGGAAATAAAGAACTTGTGGCTGCGAAGGATATAAGCATGGTTCAATGCTTTTGATACACTCCTGAAAATACATTCTTTACGTGGTTAATTCAGCTTTGTTTTTTTATGTGTGTGGAATTTGAATAAGCTTGACTTTTGTGCCCAGGGAAAGATACAAAGTGCCTTACCTTCTGTCCCATTTATCATCATACAAATTATTCAAATATACTCAAGCATATCCACCAAATACTCAGTTAGGATAATCTGTGGTTAACATAAAATCTCCAGACTTCTAGACCTTTAGCCTTCACATAGATATTCTGTATTCAGTGAAATTGATTATGCAGGAGGCAAGGAAAATGCATGTTTAGAGGAACACAAATCTTTCCATGGATACCTATGGAATTTTTCATATTAAGGCTGACCTATGACTAAATCAAAGCTCAAATTCATTTAACTTGAACAGTTTGATTGGTCATCCTGAAACCATTTAAATGCTCAAACGTCAATAAAATCACATTAAATTCAGCAGTGCTCTTGGCAAAATGAGTTATGTCAGTTAAATTGATTTTATCCCTCTTAAGGTGCTACTATAGTGCTTTAGAAAAAACAATAATTTTCCTATAGTGTTTCCATAGGAACACTGTCTGAATTACTGTTATGAAACAAAGCAGCCTTTTGTTAAATGCCTTCAAGATATTCATAAAATATTTGTGGTATTACCTGCTGATCAGTAGCCATGATAATAAAAATTTCACATAAATATGAGCAGTGCATAAACAAAAACTTGTCAGAATTAATTCAGATCAGAAGCACAGCTGTGAATGTTAGCTGGCTTTTACTAAAGTAACTGGATAAAGAATTCCAATATGTAGTAAAAAAATTACAAAACTGCTGGGTACAGAGAGTTTTGTGTTTCTGCCATTGACCTTGTAAGGTGATCATACAGACTGCTTGTAAATTAATCTTTGAGAATTTGTCAGTGATATGTGAACTTTGACCTCAACGCAAAAAGATGCAATTTAGTTTTAGTGAAGTCAAGATCATTTTACCATAGATATTTCTTTTAAAACTGTATTATTTCTTCACTTAAATAATCTGATAATTTTTGTATGTTGGTGTTTTTTCTTAGCAAGTGAAGTTTTGATCTTGATTTTACTTTCACCCCAGTAAAGAAGTAATTCCACTGAAATCAGTGTAGGTACATTTATGTAAAAGTGGTGTAAATGAAATTATAATGTTCACCAAAGAGCTAAATTTAAAATGGATACTTTATTTTAATTGTTATGGAAATAACCTTTCAGCTGGTGGGTGTATATAAACTTTCATGTGAACCACACATATAACTACACCTGAAATGAAATTAACTGCATTATTCTTGCTAGAAATACAAAAATATTTGAACCTTTCTCTTCTTTGAGAGAGATGTCCCTGTGGATGCTCCATATTAGGTTGGTGTGCTGCCGCCAAGCCCAGTGACGGAGATTTTTGACAGCTGTATCCCTGGGCTGTGCATGTGCCGGCCAAGACAACTATGCGTTCCCTAACTGCCTGTACTGCACATGCGCAAGCCCCCCTCCCTCCTCAGTTCCTTCTCTACTGCTTCCGACTTCAGACGGAACCTTCATATCTCCTGACAGCATTTTCTCTCAGATAGTTTTCTCTACTAGAATTAGACCCTTCTCTCATAATTAGATAGTTTGTTTCTTCATTACAGTTATTTTAGGTTAGAGTTCTCCTGTTTATGTAAATAGTTTTCTCCTTACGGACACCACACTTTAAACCATGGCGCCGCTTTTTTTCTCACCCCCCCCAAAAAAAAGACCTCAATTGACAGTCACAACTAACATAAAGAACTAAAGATCTAGAACAGCAAATTCAAAAACGAGACTACCAGATTTCAATACAAACCAGGGTTTTATACTCCCAGACCAAAAAAAAAAAAAAAAAAAGTGGGGGGGAGGGAAGAGAAAGAGAAAAAAGAAAACAAACAGAATAAAGAACTATGAGGGAACGCCTATCATAACAGTGCCTTCGCTTGGGGGTAACAATGCCGGGATCCCCCGGGTTTAAACATTGTGTTACCTATGTAGAGGCAATCCTGGCATCTGATGGACATGATGAATGTGTCTGATACCATGCCTGTCACAAATGTCCTCACTGCTCTAAGATGAAGGCAAGGAATAGATGTGACAGAGATCTCAAATTGAAAATTCTTTAAGACCTGCCTCAGACCCTGGCCAGTCAGAACATAAAAAACGCAAAGAAAAAGCACCCTCAAAGAAACAGTCTGCCTCCGTGCCGAATGCAGCCCCACCTGCAAAGAGGCTGTCTCCGAAGCGCGGGCTGCTGGCCATATCCGTGGCACCGCATCTCAGTACCTTTGATACCCCAGGCACCACTGGTGGGGCTTCAGGCTTACAGCTGCCCACCCCTCCCAACGTGGGAACACCACATGCTGAGAGCAGTGTGTTGGAGAGTAATGCTGCCGCTCTGCACTTCAAAGCTGGCACCGGAGTTGAAAGCGCATTCCACTCCATGCCATCTCCCCGTCCTCTCCCTCAAGCGGTGCCGATGTTATCACTGGGCTTTGCTCACACAGCACCGTCCACGCCGCCATAGCAATATATGCGGCAGAGCGACTTGTTGATCTCTTCTACGCTCAATTCTCCTCTTCTGGACAACACTAACTCACCTGTTAAGCCAGCCTCTCCAACATGTCTCAATCAAAGTTTCTTCTCTGACTCAGAGGGAGAATCTGATCTGGGGTTTTCTCCCCACGAATCTCCACAGTCAGGACATTCATTATACTCACCTGCTCCATACCCCCCCCCATATCCAAACCCGTGGGGACGCCCACCTATGCCTTTTCCACAATGGCAGTATGAGGGGGGTGGCACCCCCGATCAAAATCCAAGTCAAGTCATACTCAACGCATAAAAGGTGAACATTACAACCATCTCTAACAGATGTTGGGCTGCTCATCGAGAACTTGCCAGCCAGTCTCACATCAGCAGTCAACAGCCATGAGGCAGCCCCTCCCCCAACCCCTTTCACATCCGATGACTTCGTTTATTTCCAGGAGCTGCTCAAACGAATTGCGACTGAACTTAATATCCCCTTACAAGAAGTAACAGAACCAGCTTGAACTAATGGATATCTTACATTTGGCCTCGCCATCAGAGATTGAATTACCCATCAATTCCGCCATTATGGAACTGGCGAAAGCAGTATGACAGACACCAGCTTCAATAACCACTACTTCTAAAAAGGCAGATAAGAGATACTTCATCTCACCTAATGATTGTGAGTTTCTCTTTACCCACCCCACACCTAACTCACTTGTGGTAGAAGCAGCTCACCAAAAGAGCAAACAACAGAAGCAATTTAGGTCCACTCCCTCTGACCAGGAAAGCAAAAGGCTTGACATGTTTGGCTGAAAAGTATATGCCTCATCCACCCTCCAGTTCAGGGTGGCCAACTATGCCGCCTTGTGAAACAAATACGATTTTAAAAACTATGCCAAGATCCATGACTTCACTGCAGATATACCTGAGGCGAAGAGACCGCAATTTGAAGCTCTAATAACAAAGGGCCAGTCCTTAGCAAGAATGGCCCTGCAGGCCTCCCTTGACATGGTCAACATGGTAGCACACGTCACTTCAACAGCTATCACGATGAGAAGGGCAGCATGATTCATGACTGTCTCTTTCCCCAGAGAGGGGCAATCCTCTATAGATGACCTGTCCTTCAACTGGTTGAAACTCTTTGCTGCGAACACTAATGACTTACTGCACTCCATGAAAGACTCCAGAGCTACTTTACGTTCTCTGGGTATCCAGAATAGCATCAAAAGAAGAGGCAGTTTAGGTACCAACCCTATCCCAGACTTCACATCTACCAATACAATCATCAGTATCACAGGCAAGACCATTTCTAACATAGTAGGGGCAGGGGCAGACTGCAACATAGGGTGCCCTCAGTCGGCTACTTGACAACAGTCCCAGCAATCTGGCAAACAAATTTAATTAGATAGTTGAGAGTCCAGAGATTCCCTCCCCAATTTCAGCGCAGTCTCCATCAGCCCGTCTTTTTCATCATCGCCTGAGACCCTTCTTACAGAACTGGCAACATAACACATCTGATAGATGGGTCCGCCAGATCATTAAACATGGGTACACTGTCCCCTTTGAGTCCATATCCCCTTCCAATCCCTCATCCCGGTCCCTCTTCAGGGACCACTCTCACGAGACAGCACTACATCAGGAGGTCCAACATCTTCTGCACTTAGGCACCATCGAGCAAGTCCTGGAGCAGTTCAGGGGAAGAGGATTTTACTCACACTACTTCTTAACCCAGAAACGATCGGTGGGGATGGAGTCCCATGTTGGACCTGCATACTTCAAATAAATTCATCAGGAAGCAAAAATTCAAGATGGTGATGCTGGCAACCATCATACCTGCACTGGAAAGGGGGGACTGTTTCTTGTCCCTTGACTTACAGGATGCGTATTTTCACATTTGTATTCACCCTGCTCATAGATGGTTTCTTTGTTTTGTTGCAGGAACCTATCATTACCAATACAGGGTTCTTCTCTTCGGCCTTTCCACCACCCCACATGTTTTCTCCAAGGTCCTCGCCATCATTGTGGCTGCTCTCAGAAAAGACAATGTTGCAATTTTCCCCTACTTGGACAATTGCCTCGTGGTAGCGCGCTCAGAGAGAGAGGCTTATGATCAGTGTTTCTTAAACTGTGTTCTGGGGATCACCGGTGTGCTGCGAGGCAGTCAGAGGTGTGCTGCGGAGAACAACAGAGTTCAAAATGGCTGCCCCCCCTTTTTTTGTTCAATTACTTTTTTTTTTGGCTCAACAAAAAGTCCTTGGTGTTCCTCATTAAAAAAAAAATTATTGTTTGGTGTTCCTCGGTCTTAAAAAGTTTAAGAAACACTGCTTATGATGCTTCCTGTCTTTCCACCAACTAGGCCTCCTGATAAACAAATTGAAGTCCTCCTTCATTCCTGCCCAAAGAATCCAGTTTATAGGAACCATACTGGACTCCACCCAGGCCAAAGCATCACTTCCTCCTGAAATATCAAGGACCTCGTCCACTTCTTACAGACCAAGCCCAGGTCATCAGCCCATGAATGTCTACAATTATTAGGGCACATATCGGCATGCACTTTCATGGTGCCCAATGCACACTTACACATGCAATGCATGCAGGGGTGGCTTCAACAAGTGTACAGGCCCAGCATACATCCCCTTTCCAAGTCTATCCAAATAACACAGGTGAAAGCATCTCTCCTATAGTGGTCAGATTCCTGCAATTAACTTATGGGCATCCTCTTCCGCACTCCGGAGCCAACAATCTCCATGATCACGGATGCTTCCCTGTTGGGATGGGGAGCTTACATCGGCCAACACACCACTCGGGGCTTGTGGTCTCAATCGGAAAAACTCCTTCACATAAACACCTTAGAGCTGAGGGGTGTCCGCTATGCATGCAAAGAATTCCTGCCTCTTCAAGCCAACCACCAGATTCAATTATACACTGACAATGTAGCCGCGATGTTCTACATCAATCGACAAGGAGGTGCATGCTCTCACACACTTTGCTCAGAGGCTGGCACAATATCAGTATCACCACAGTCCACCACCCGGGCGTGTTCAATACTACTGCTGATGCAGAGTGCTTCCTCCGGAATATGAATACTAACTAACCCCCAAGATTCTGTCTGACATTTTCCACGGCTAGGGCCAACCAGTCATAGATCTATTCACCATTGCCATGAACAAACAATGCCAACATTACTGTTCCAGGGCAGTCATCGGCAAGGGGTACCTTGGGTGATGTCTTCCTAGTGACCTGGGCACAGCATCTACTTCCATCTACAGCCTTCCACCAATACCACTCCTAAACAGAATGATACACAAAATCAGGAGAGACAAAGCTCTCCTCATCCTCATAGCGCCTGCATGGCCTCAACAGCCATGGTTCTTCTTCGGGTAGTGTCCCCGTGGGTGCTCCACTGTGGGGGTCGGGCTCGTCCCAGTGCCGCAGTTCAGAGATCTTTCAGCCGTTGTCTACCGGACCGCGCATGTGCGGTGGCCATCTTGTGGCTTTTCACGCCGTTTCTGGTCACGCGGTCTGGCTCCCACCAGTTCTTCCTGACTATTTTCGGGCGCAGACGGAGACACAGTTCCCTCTCGCGTTGATCCTGTCAGGACTGAGAGAGGAGAATTTGTATATAGTTAATTAGTTAAGGTTATAGTTAATGTTACAGTAGTTAGATTCTAGTTAGCTTAGCGCGTTTAAAAAAAACCCAACTTTTTCTCTCACCATGCCTGGGTCACCAGGCTTCAAAAAATGCCTGATGTGCCGGGAGTCAATGCCTGTGTCAGATGGGCACTCCTCATATATAAGGTGCCTGGGGGAAGGACATATTCCCCAAAAGTGCCCACATTGTACGACGCTGATGGCCAGGGCACGCCGTAACCAGGAGATGCGGCTCAAGATGCTCTTCTTCGATAGGGCACTTCGACCGCAGGCAGAAACCCGAGCTCAACTGCCGTCTCTCCCCACCACGACTCGTCGGCTTTCCCCCAAGGCGACGAGCTCAGAAAAGAGCCGATTGCCGTCTCGCTCCTTACCAGTGCTCAGAGTGAGCATGGGAGATAAACCGGGCAGCTCGGGGATAGTGGCAGCCCGAAAGGCACATAAAGACAAACCGGTGCGTAGTACATCGGCACCAAGACCGAAGTTGGCACTGACGTCGGCACCAGTCACAGCATCAGTACCGTCGGCACCTGCCCCATCTCCCTCCAACCTACCGGCACTGACACCAGCCCTGGAGACCATATCGGTGCATCCTGCACCTCATTCTCTGGCATCGACAAACTTGGCACCGGGGCACACCGTAGCGACGCACAGGGCGCCAGCTCCACTGGCACCGACGCCTAAGTCACCGACACAGTCGGCACCGACACAGTCGGCACTGGAACCATCGGCACCAGCGCAGCACTCTCCAACACCTCCACGCTCACGCCGAATTTCAACACCTAGCGTGAAACCACCCACACCTTTTATGCAACTCTCCCCTTCCACTGGCAGAGGAGAAGCAGCGAGTCCGCAACAGGGGATCTTTTCCCCCAAGCCCCCTTCTCCACCTCCAACTTGGCATGAATCCAGACAGCTCCAGCCTAGTGTCTCCCCTCGACCAAGGCACTACTATCATTGATACTATCGCTCGCCGTCTCCCTGCTATTCTCGGCACAGATCCAGATCCCCAAGGTCTCCCTCATATTCCAGGAGCTCTAGATACAGGGACGACCACAGGCGTAGATACCAACCTTGTTATGACGATCACTGGCATAGATACCATAGCCATTGAGAGCAATATTCCCACTCAACTCGCACCTCACCTTCACCAGCTCCGTCATTCACAACTCGTGACAGGAGCAGATCCCCCACCTTGCCCTCAGCCAGATCACCTACTCCATCTGGTGATCAACCACCAACAGAACAGCCCACCATGGAAGTAGTGCACACTTCTGACATGGAGGCATCACATCAAAGGTCCCCTACGGATGTGGTGTCTTCTTCGCCAGACGATGCCATCCTCACTGGAAACACCTCACTGTCAGATGACCTGAAGGAATTTCAGGAGTTATTCAGGAGGGTAACTGACACCCAGAACGTACAGTTAACGGAGGTCCAACAGAAACAACATTATCTGTTGAGAAACTTACATCCTTCCTCCCACTTATCCAAGGTCGCTCTCCCACTGGATGAGGCCATACTTGAAATTGCCAATGGGATATGGCAAACTCCTGCCACGGTGTCGCCGACCAATAAAAAGGCTGACAAAAAGCATTTCGTCCCAGCCAGTGGGATGGAATTCTTGTTTAACCATCCCCAGTGTAACTCCTTGGTCGTCAACGCAGCTCAACAATGGGCCAAAGCCCCTCAATACAAAACCACCACTGGAGATAAGCACAACAAGCGCCTAGATCTCTTGGGCAGAAAGGTGTACTCCTCGGCCACGGTAACGCTCCGAATGGCCAATTACGTGGCGCTGTTAGCGAATCACAACTTCGACAATTACGCTAAGTTAGTTCCCCTACTCGACCACCTTCCGGATACTAAGCAACAGCTGCTCAAAGCTATTATTCAAGAGGGCTACACCGCCTCTCATTCGGCACTTCACATCGCTCTGGACATAGCGGATGCAGCAGCAAGGACGACAGCAACATCTGTTGTAATGCGCAGGGCCTCATGGCTCCACGTGTCAGCTGTTCCGAGGGAGCATCAATCTAAAGTCGAAGACTTGCCCTTCGACAGACAAGGCCTCTTTGCGGACAAGACAGACCAGCTGCTTCACTCCGGCAAGAATTTGCGCACCATGCTCAGGACCTTGGGCATGTATACGCTGCCATATCGACAGAAAAAGTACACGTCCTATCAGAGACAAAGACCTTTCTCTTATGCACAACCACAACAATACGAGCACCAACGACCTAGGCAATGGCCTCAAAGATGACGGCCACAAGCTGCTAGACTAACAAATCAGCAACAAACCAAACAGCAAGTTTGATGCGTGGATCGAGGGATTGCAAGCCATTCAAGCCGATCGCTTTTCCACCATCGCTTAAGTCCCTTTCATCATCTCTGGGCTGCAATAACAACAGACAGATGGGTCATGCAGCTAATAACAGTGGGATACGTAATTTCCTTTACGTCCCTTCCTCCTACCACCCTTCCCCTCCCGTCCCTCTTCAGGGACCCATCTCACGAACTCCTCCTCAAGCGGGAGGTATCTCACCTGCTCGACATCGGAGCAATAGAAAGGGTACCAGAGCCCTTCCGAGGGAGAGGGTTTTACTACCGCTGTTTTCTAACACAGAAAAAGTCGGGGGGTTGGAGACCTATATTGGACCTTTGCGATCTCAATCGATACGTACGAAAGCAGCGTTTTAAGATGGTGACCCTAACGACCATCATACCGGCACTCGAGCAACAAGACTGGTTTGCATCCCTCTATTTACAAGACGCCTATTTCCATGTGACAGTTCATGTGGCCCACAGGTGCTTCCTTCACTTCCTGGTAGGCTTCGATCACTACCAGTACAAGGTCCTGCCATTCGTCTTTTCATCAGCCCCAAGGGTGTTTTCCAAAACACTGGCAGTGGTGGCAGCCTTCCTACGTCGACTAGGAGTCATCATTTTTCCTTTCTTAGACGACTGTCTTCTCAGAGCCGGATCGTTTGACAAAGCCTTAAGCACTGTCAACACAACAAGACTGCTCTTCGACACTTTGGGTCTTATAATCAATGTCCAAAAGTTGTCTCTCGTACCTCAGCAGACCATAGAGTTTATATCACGGCACGTGCCTACCTACCCGACTCCAGATTTTGTACTATTCAGGATCTTGTCCAGGTTCTCACCATAAGCCCCACAGTCCCTGTGCTTACCTGTCTGCAGTTGATAGGGCACATGGCAGCGACAACATATGTCGTTAAACATGCTCGACTACACTTCTGATGCCTCCAGCACTGGATATCTACAGTATACGCACCTCACAAGTGCGACGTCCACAGAATGGTCACTGTACCAAACACAGTCAAGCAATCCCTGAAGTGGTGGACCATCCCCCACAACATGCTGACAGGTATACCATTCCACAGACCCCAGCCAACTGTCCAGGTGACAACGGACACATCCCTACTCAGTTGGGGGACCCATATGCAGGGCAAGCAAGCTTAAGGTCGTTGGTCGGCACAGGAATCGCTAGGCCATATAAACCTGCTCGAGTTACGAGCTGTGTACAATGCTTGCAACCACTTCCTCCCCTGGATATGCAACCAGGGAGTGCGAATACTCACAGACAATATGACAACTATCTATTATATAAACAGACAGGGAGGAGCCCGCTCCCGTACACTATGCAGGGAAGCCGTGCGTTTGTGGAATTGGTGCAATCGCCACAATATCATGATTACGGCAGCATACCTCTCTGGGCACAACAGCACAACAGCAGACATGCTCAGCAGGCACTTTGCCCAACAGCACAGATGGGAACTACACCCCAAGGTCTTACAGAGCATATTCTCCCGCTGGGGCCATCCAGCGGTGGACCTCTTCGCCACGCAGTACAATGCGAAGAGCGCTCATTACTGCTCCAGAGCGGGCATAGGCCTCACATCGAAGGGGGATGCCTTCCTATACAACTGGGGTCAGCAACTTCTGTACGCATTCCCACCCATTCCCCTAATCCACAAGGTCCTAGAGAAAGCAGCTGTGGACAGAGCAACACTAATCCTAGTAGCACCATTCTGGCCATGCCAAACTTGGTTTCCTTACCTGTTCCACATGTTGCCTCATCTTCCGTATTGTCTTCCCAATCGGCCCGAACTACTGACACAGGATCATGGGCAACTACTTCATCCGCAGCTGGGTCACCTTGCTCTGTCCGCTTGGCTCCTGATGGCTTCCAACAAGAAAGAATAAGTAGTTCAACAGCTGTCGACCATGTTCTTTTACATAGTAGGAAAGCCTCGACCCGAAATACTCACATGTATAAGTGGAGAAGGTTCACTGAATGGTGCTCACACAAGAACTCGGATCTCCATGGAACGCCTCTATATTCCATTTTGGAATATGTCTTGCATCTCAAACACCTTGGACTTTCTCTGTCTTCTCTCAAAGTGCACTTAGCGGCTATCACAGCTTTCCGCCAACCAACTGAGGGCTTTACCGTCTTCTCGCACCCTACTATGAGAAGATTTCTCAAAGGGTTGGCCAACCTGTTCCCTGAACACAGATAACCCCCAGACTCTGGAACCTAGAGTTGGTCCTAGATACTCTGATGCAGCCACCGTTCAAGACTTTGGCCACATCCGACTTCAACGCTCTTACCATGAAGGTTGTGTTCCTGTTAGGAATCACATCTGCACGCAGGGTAGGAGTACTGGCAGCCTTGTTGGCATCACCTCCATACACCATTTTCACACCACAGGGAGTCATCCTATGACCACAACCATTGTTTTTGCCCAAGGTTAACTCCAGTTTCCACATAAACGAACTGATCATTTTACCTGTATTCTACCAGAAACCATACTCCTCCGAACACCATGCAAGACTTCACTCACTTGACGTCTGTAGGGCCCTGGCATTCTATATTGAAAGAACCTGCAATATATGAAAATCTCAACATCTGCTAATCTTGCTAGCTGACCGTTCTAAAGGTCGCCCATTATCGTCTCAACGAATATCAAAGATAATAGTGTCCTGCATTACTAAATGCTATGAACTAAGAAACGTCACATTACCTCATATGGTCAGAGCCCACTCTAGGGCAGTAGCGTCCTCAACAGCCTTTCTCAAAGGAGTCCCCATCAAGGACATTTGCCAAGCGGCAACATGGTCCTCCGACCTTACGTTTGCAAACCACTACGCACTACCAAAGATCATCATCTCAGTCACAGCAGTAGCCACTGCAGTCCTCTCCTTAGCGGCAACAACTGACTCTACACCTTCCGTCGTATGTCGGCTATTGCTGTGGAATCACCCACAGTGGAGCATCCACGGGGACACTACCTGAAGAAGTTACTCACCTTGTGCAGTAATGATGGTTCTTCGAGGTGTGTGTCCCACGTGGGTGCTCCACCACCCGCCCTCCTCCCCTCTTTGGAGTCTATTATTTTGTCTTCCAGACCTCGACGATCAGAAGGAACTGGCGGGAGCCGGATTCCACAACGAGAAACGGCGCGAAAAGCCCCAAGATGGCTGCTGTGCATGCGCGGTCCGGCAGACAATGGCTGAAAGATCTCTGAACTGCGGCGCCGGGACGAGCCCAGCACCCACAGTGGAGCATCCACAGGGGGACACACCTCGAAGAACCATTGTTACTGCACAAGGTGAGTAACTTCTTCTTCCCATTCTTGACCAGGATGTCCCTCGATCAGCCCATCCACTTACCTCTCCTCCGAGACATCCTCCTCCTCCCATCATCACAGACCAAACCCCCGCACCTCGCCTCTCTCCACCTCACAGCTTGGCTCCTCAATGGCTCTCGGGCATAGAGTTTTGGAAACGAAAATGTAGACACTGTGTAGATTCAAGCAGGAGGGTTTATTACGCACAGCACTGGCGGAGTGTCATCTTTCCACTTGGGCTCAGCAAGCACTGCTAAGCAATTGATTACAATAGATTACATAGGGAGTAAATGAGCGGAGAGAAGTGACGGGGTGGGAGTTCCTGAGCCCCTGGATAGGTTCTGGCAGCAAGATATATGAGCACGGTACACCAATAGTCTAAGGGTATGTCTACACTACCACCCTAGTTCGAACTAGGGTGGCTAATGTAGGCATTCGAAGTTGCAAATGAAGCCCGGGATTTAAATATCCCGGGCTTCATTTGCATCTTGCCGGGCGGGCGCCATTTTAAAATCCCCTTAGGTTGAACTCCGTGCCCGCGGCTACACACGACACGGAGTAGATAGTTCAAATTAGGATCTCTAATTCGAACTA
Organism: Pelochelys cantorii; assembly: GCA_032595735.1. Classification (NCBI taxonomy): domain Eukaryota; kingdom Metazoa; phylum Chordata; order Testudines; family Trionychidae; genus Pelochelys; species Pelochelys cantorii. The sequence goes on from CM064329.1 coordinate 71,801,519, forward strand.
CCAGTACACCTTGTTCCACGTTCCACGAGGTGTACCGGTAGTTCGAATTAGAGATCCTAATTCGAACTACCTACTCCGTGCTGCGTGTAGCCGTGGGCACGGAGTTTGACCTAAGGGGATTTAAAAATGGTGCCCGCCCGGCAAGATGCAAATGAAGCCCGGGATATTTAAATCCCGGGCTTCATTTGCAACTTCGAATGCCTACATTAGCCACCCTAGTTCGAACTAGGGTGGTAATGTAGACATACCCTAAGAGATTACATAGTAGCTCTGCCTATAGCTCAGGTTAACATATTTGCTAAAACACAAGTATCCCCCCCACCCTCCGAGAATTCCCTTGCAATGCATAAGCTACATTCCAATTGTAATCCATAGGAGTGATGACGGTGCTTTCCCAACAGGTGCGGAGTGCGGTTCATAGGTGTTTGTCTAGGAGAATAAAGCAAAAAGACAATATCAGGTATACAGCAAAGCAATTGTTATAATATCATTCTGGTGTATCTGCGAGCTTGGATTGTTAGGGAGGGAGGGTGTTATCTCATAGTGACGTGTTAGGCCTTTCCCTGAATCTGTGGTTGGCCTTGGGAAGGCAGCTGTTGTTTCTTTCCCATGCCGGATGGCAGACTATGAGGCCCCCTTTCAGGACTTTGGTCTTGTTTGTGTGTGTGAAACTCATGATGAGGGTGTTCAATTATGGCTTCCCACCTAATGTTATGCTACTTTGGCTCCTTCCATTTGTGATACACAGGCGGGGCTGTTTTTCTGTGTTATTCCTAGGGCCCATTGTTTGTTGCCTAGGCTTCATGCCTCGGCCCAGGCTGGGCAGCGTGGGCCTATGTGGAAAAGCTTAACCAGAGACTGTGGTTCAGAATCTTACCTGCATATCAATGGGCTCTTTGCTATTTTATCCTACATAGAGCTTTCGTGTTCCCAAGAAGTACAAACAGTTCTCCACAGCAGAGCCCCTAGTATATGCAAAACTTATGCGTGCAAGTGGAGGAGGTTTACTGTATGGTGCGTTTAAAAGAACCTTTCACCATCCACTGTCCACCAATGCCAACTATTCTTGGCTATCTCTTCAACCTCAAACAAACTGGTCTGGCGTTAACTTCCGTTAGGGTCCATCTCGCTGCTATTACCATCTTCCATGTCAGTATTGATGACACTTTGGTCTTTGTGCATCCACTCACACGCAGGTTTTTTTAAAGGGACTCCAAACACTTTACGCAGATGTAGCTCCACCTGTACAGCCATGGGACCTCCATCTGGTACTAAACGCACTTACGAGGGCTCCCTTTGAACCCATGGCTATGTGTTCCTTGCTGCACTTGTCCATGAAGATAGCATTCCTCGTTGCCATTACCTCAGCTAGAAGAGTTGGAGAAATCACAGCCCTCATGGCTGATCCTCCCTATACCACTTTCTTCAAGGACAAGGTCACATTATGTACCCATCCCAGATTCCTCCCAAAGACACATTCCTCATTTCACCTCCACCAGACCATTCACTTACCTACCTTCTTTCCAAAGCCCCATGCGAATGACTTTGAAACCAAGATGCATACCCTTGATCTCCGCAGAGCTCTTTCTTTCTACTTACAATGTACCAAGCCCTTCCAGTCCTCTCCTAGACTCTTTATCTCCATAGCAAACCTAATAAGGGCGGCGCACTATCCTTGCAGAGACTGTCGCACTGAATTGTGGATTGTATTGAATTCTGCTATGAGCAAACCCGAGTGGCCCATCTGGACAGAATAAGAACGCATTCCACCAGGGCTGCTTCCACTTTCGTTGCCTTCCTCAGGAAGGTCCCAATAGCAGACATGTTCAGCCGTTACATGGTCCTCAAACCACACATTTGCAAAACACTATGCATTCTTGCAGGGCCCTCTCTCGAACCTCAGTTTCTCAAAATCTGTCTTATCCATTGCCTTCCTTCCTGACCTGAAGTCCCTACGTTCTTGAGGAGACACGGCTTTGTAGCCACTTAATGTGGAGCACCCATGGGGACATCTCTCGAAGAAGAAAAGGAGGTTACCTACCTCTACAGTAACTGGCATTCTTCGAGATGAGTGTCCCCATGGGTGCTCCACTACCCTCCCTTCCTCCCCTCTACTACGGGGTTATGCTAGTCTGGCAGCGGACTCTGGGGTAGAGAAGGAACTGAGGAGGGAGCGGGGGCTCACGCATGCGCAGTCTAGGCAGTTAAGGAGTGCGTGGCTGTCTTGGCCGACGCATGCGCGGCCCAGGGATTCAGCTGTCAAAAAACTCTGTCACTCGGCTCGGCGACAGTGCTCTGACCTAATGTGGAACATTCATCTAGAAAAACATCATTTACTGTAGAGGTAGGTAACCTCCTTTTATATGTTTCCAGGATGGTTTTGCTTTCCTAAAAGCAAAACTGATTAAAATAAATATTTGGCTAAATGTCTAAAATTAACGTTATTAATATTATTAATATCCTGCACAAAATAGATTAAAAAATTTTAAATGTTGACTAAACCTTCCTGTTGAGATTTGATAAATAATGGTAAGAAACTTTTGTCACAGAGACTTTAACACTCTTCTTCAACAACCTGGTTATTTAATGTTTTTGCCCCCAGATCAGGAAAGCATGTAAACATGTCCTTAACTCCATCCTTATTTAGGATGGCACTTATACATGTACTTAATTGTGTATGTATCATTGAAGTCAATGGATAGGTAGCTAGACTTAAGGACGTAAGAAAGGGTATTGTTAAATGGTAGAAAGTAGGTTTAATTTTAGATCCCCAATATATTATTCAATAATATTTTGACAATTTACTTTGTGTAAGTTAATTCAACCTATGTAATGGTACTGCAAAATCACATAGAGTTAACATTTTATGCTGCATTGCCATAACATTATTTTCACCTGTAATTAACTGTGCAGAAGATGGGAATCAGAAAGGATGATTGTGGTGCCAGCCTTTACAGAGATCCTGTACAAAATAAGATGGGTTCCATCTAGTTTCTTATGCATCTGCCATGAGGCCAGCGGCACTGTGATTGGTGATTTTGGCATTTGTATACAGCTGCATTGTTTTCATAGGTCTGTGGCTCCCACTGTTTCCAGTTATAAAAACCACAGCCTTCTCTTGCTTATTAAAGAAAGACACTCTTACTGGTTAGCTACAGTAGATGCATTAATAGAGAACTAGGAATTGCAAGAATTTGAATGAATGTACTTTTTCAGCTGTCTGGTGTTCAAGCACTTGAAAAAGAGCTTATCAGTGAGAAGAACAATGAAAGACCCTGAAAGTGGCTCTTATTTCTAAGGCCTGGAACATTAAAAAACTAAAATAATGGCAGTGGAAGGAAAGAACAGTGACTTTTTTGTGGAGGAAAATAAAGGTTTATACAGGAATTTGGATGGATAATCAAAGTCTTGTACAGTGCATTTTAGTGCATCTGTCATCATGCAAACAGTAAATGTTTCAATTGCTGCTCTTTGCAAAGTCAGATTTATAAATGTCTATGCAGGAAAAGGCACGCACACACACACACACAACACACACACACACACACACAGAGTTGAAATTCAAAACATACTTGCTAAACAGGAATCAAAACACTGCAACCAGCTTGATAGTTTTTCAACAGAACACTCACACAAATACCTATATTTAATTATGTTTAAATTAGTAAACAAAGGGAATCTAAAGTAAATACTATTTGTGAATTCACTAAGGGTATGTCTACACTACAGCCTTATTTAGAAATATCTTATTTCGAAATAGTTAATTCGAAATAAGTTATTTTGAAATAACGCATCTACACATAAAATGCATTTCGAAATAGCATTTTGCTATTTCGAAATAGCACGTCCACACTGATTGGACGTTGGATTGCATTAAAGGCCAGCTGAAACCAGTTCCAGCAGGGCATCAGGTCAGTAGTTGTTTTGTGTGGCTGCTGTTTGAGGCTATCTGAGGCTTGTGCTTAAAGGGACCCCCTGGACAGCCGGTTCTCAGGTTTTCCTGCTTGCTTGCCTACCTCACTGAGGGACAGCAAAGCATTTTTTTTCTCTGATTGCTTTGGTTGCCCTGACTCAGGACACCACAGCACTCGGCACCATGGAGCCAGAGCTGCCTCTGGGCACCCTAGTGCTCATTTTGGATGTCTTGCTGCAAGCCTGACAGCAAGTGCTGGAGACTGCCTGGCAGCTTCTGTGGCAGCTCAACTCCCGGGTCCTCTTCTGGACCTCCCTGGGGACCGTGGAGGAGCAGCGGCCGGACACCAGCATACCCACCGCATCTGGCGTCTGGACATCAGCAGCGACTGGTGGGACCACATCGTCCTGGAGTGCTGGGGAGACCAACAGTGGACCCAGAACTTCAGGATGAAGGACACCTTCCTCGAGCTCTGTGAGTGGCTCTCCCCTGCTTTGCGGCGACGGGACACGCACATGAGGCCTGCCATTCCCCTCCACAAGTGTGTGGCCATCGCCCTCTGGAAGCTCTCCACGCCGGATAGCTACTGATCCATGGGGAACCAGTTTGGCGTGGGGAAATCTACCATCGGAGCAATGCTCATGCAAGTATGGCAGTCTCCGGCCACTGTGGCGGGGGTGGGGAGTGCGAGGTGCGGATGGGCTGCCCTAGGGAAAAGGGGGGAGGGGGTGCAAGTCCCCTCCACGGAAGGGTTTGTTCTGTCCCAGCCGCATTACAGACTGCCCGCGGTGGCCAGGATTGCATGGGGGGTTGCTCTTGGGGAGAGGGCACGGGGCAGTGCCGGGGAAGGAGCACTCTCAGTCACCCTGGCACCTCAGTGACTATCGTGGTTTCGTGTGTCCCTCTGCAGGTGGTCAAGGCAATTGATAGAGTGCTGCTCCGCAGAGTCATCCGCCTCACTGATGTGGACGCGGTCATCAAGGGGTTTGGTGCCCTGGGCTTCCCCAACTGCGGGGGGGCAATCGACGGGAGGCACATCCCCATCTGTGCCCTGGAACACCAGGCCTCCCTGTACATCAACCGGAAGGCTGTGTCTGACCATCAGGGCCAGTTTGTGGACATTAACGTGGGCTGGGCCGGCAAAGCACACGACGCGCAGGTTTACCGCAACTCCTCCGTGTGCCAGAGACTGCACGCCGGGACCTTCTTCCCCGATCACCACATCAGGGTTGGGGACGTGGACATGCCTGTGTGCCTGGTGGGGGATGTGGCCTACCCACTACAACCCTGGCTCATGAAGCTCTACACGGGACACCTCAACCCCCTCCCGGCAGGCCTTTAATGCCAGGCTCAGCAGGGCCCACATTGTGGTAGAGGGGGCGTTTGGCCGGCAGAAGGCCCGATTTAGATGCCTCCTCACCCGCCTCGACCTCTCCGAGAGGAATATTTCACACATGGTGGCTGTGTGCTGCACAATTTGTGTGAGCGGAAGGGGGAGGCTTTCTTGCCAGCTTGGATGGCAGAGGCCGAACACTTGGCTGGCCTGTATGCATAGCCCCATACAGCTGTCAGCCGGGAGGCCCATCGGGGGGCTACCGGTATCTGGGAGGCCCTGCAGGAGAGCTTCCAGATGGCAGAGGAGTGAAATCTCCCTGGCGTGCCCCACTGGGGCCTTGTGCCTTATTCCACCCTCATGTCCTTCCACTTTCCGCTCCCTAACCCCCCTTCCTGATGTCAAATAAAAACACGTGTTGCCAAAAAAACCTTCTCTTTATTGACCATAACTGCGGTGGGGGGAAATGAGGGTGGGAGAGGGGAGGGGGAAATCTGGGAGCAGGGAGCTGGAAGGGGGAGGCAAGGGGAGGAAGGGGGAGGAGAAACTCAGGGCTCAGGGTTGGGGGTCTTGCTGGTCCACCTGTCTCCCAGCACTGCAGGTGCGGGGGCCTCGGCGTCTCCGGGGCGAGCAGGTATGGAAGGGGAGCAGGGGGGAGAAAGAAGTAGGAGGGGGAGCAGGAGTGGGAGGAGGAGCGATAGCTGGGGTGGCCGCAGGGGCTGGAGCGGCAGCAGGCAGCAATCTCTGCACCATGGTCTGCAGGTGGTCGCGGATGGCACAGCCCTGGTCACGCAGCTCCCGGAAGCTGTCCTGCCGCAGCTGGAGGTCTTCCTGCACCCAGTTCTCCTGGCTGTGGACCTGCCTTTTCAGTAACCCCAGGTGCTGCTGCTGGTATCCCTCCTGGTTCCGGGTGAGCCTGCTGGCCCGGGTGTGGGAGGATGTCCTGGGTGGGGTGGGGTGCTCTGCACTCGCAGCTGGTGCAGCTGTGGAGAAACACGAGAAGTGGTCAGTTCTCCCTGGGGACACAGTGCGTGAAGCCCAGCCCCCGTCTGCAAGGTCTCCGCACTGTCATGTCCTGCTATCCCCAGGAGCGTGAGCTGGCCCGGGACTGTACCCATGCCCCTGTGCTGTATATAGTGTGGGTGTGGGGCAGGGAGGGCAGTGAAGATGTGGCCTGCCTCTGCGTAGAGGGGACTTGTGGAGGGAGGGCATTGTGCAGTGTCCCTTCCCGGGGTACAGAGCATGTCATGTGCCTTCATACATACATGTGTATGGGTAATGGGCCAGGGCCCCTGTGTGGCAGCCAGCTGGGGCCACATGTCCCAGCTGGCATGGCACTTGCACAGGTTGCTGCATGATCCGTGCTCAGCAAGGCCCACACACGCGGTCCCTGGGCTCTCTCTCCCTCTCCCTCCTCCCCACCCCGCATAAGGGGACAGTGATGGCACTCACATGTTGAGGCCTCCCTGACCTCGGAAGACAGCGGTGATATTGTTGCTGGTATGCCTTGGGGGTCCAGGGTGAGTGCCACGCTCAGGAGTGGCCTGAGGCCTGCTGCAGCAACTGGCGCCCCAGGCTGAAGGTGCGATCGGCGCCCCCGCCTGCACAGGCGTCAGTGGCTGTGACATCATCATTGGGCGCCCGGGCGCCCCGTGAAGTCATCATTGGGCACCCTGGGCCGGCGGCGCCGTAGGCGACTGCCTAGTCTGCCTAGGCTCACGGGCTGCCCCTGGCCACGCTCCCTCCAAGCTCCTGCAACTCTTGGCCGTCGTCCTCCTCCTCCTCCTCCTCCATGCCTTGATCAGGGCCCTCTGCCCCAAGGTCGATGACCACCTGGGGGGCATGAACCGTCCGGCCCCCCAAGATGCGGTCCAGGGTCTCAAAGTAGGGGAAGGGGTCTGGGTCTGCCCCTGGTTGGGAACTGCCCCCTGTGGCCCTGGTATAGGCCTGCCTCAGCTCCTTAATTTTCATGCGTGCCTGCTCCTGGTTGCGCATGTGGCCTTTGGTGGCCAGGCTGTCAGCCATCCGTTTGTAGACAGCCGCGTTCCTCTGTCTAGTGCAGAGATCATGGATATTGGAGGCTTCCCCCCAAACCTCGATCAGGTCCATGATCTCCGCACTGGACCAGGAAGGCACCCTCCTTTTCCAGCCCCTGGCAGGCTCCTGGGAGTTGCCAGACTGCTCCTGGGGAGCAGTGGAGGGCTGGCTGGCACTGGCTGGCTGGCTCAGGCTGACAATTGGGTCAGGGGCAGCGCCTACGGGCTCTGGGCTGGCAGGCCTAGAGCTGGTACAGGCCCTGTGACCAAACTGAGTCTACCCCTTTAAGGGCTCTGGGGTTGCGGAGGGGGGGAGCGGAGGAGTTTTCCTGGTTTGGCCCCAAGTGGCCACCAGGGCACCCTGGGAAGGGCTGGAGGCCCCCTATTTCAAAATAAACATCTACACAGCACTTATTTCGATTTAGCTATTTCGATTTTGGCGTTATTCCTCATAGAATGAGGTTTATCAAATTTGAAATAAGCGCTCTGCTATTTCAAATTTATTTCAAAATAGCGGCTTGCCTGTGTAGATGCTAGGAAAGTTAATTCGAAATAACGGCTGTTATTTCAAATTAACTTTGATGTATAGACATACCCTGAGGCAATATGGTTGGAAGTACTGCAGGGGAATTTGATATTTGTGTTTTGTTGTGGTCTAGCTCTGTAATAAATTTGAGCATGATATTAATTTGGGCGCAGCAGAGAATCATATCCCATCATTGCTTAATGGAAAATTGCTACAACAAGAAGCATATAGGAAGTGCATTACAGTCAAAGGTAAAAGAGATAAAATTCCCCTTTTCCAGCATGGACTCCTCATGCAATGAGGAGTAACAGTTAATTCGAGGGAAGAGTTTTGGATCGGACGACCGCGTCTACATGTGGCAAGTTAATTTGGGCTATTGGCTTTTTAAAATGGTGACTGGCCGCGAATATGCTAATCAAGCGCGGGATATTTAAATCCTGTGCTTCATTAGCAACTTCAGTATGTTTCATTTGCCTCCCTAGTTCTAACTAGGGGGCAAGTGTAGACATACCCTGAGGGGTTATGTGGAAATCAAAGGATAAATTGAGTGAACTTTTTTACAGGCTTTTTTACCTTTAACCTATAAAAGTTACTCTGAGTTTTCAGTCTTCACTCTCTGTCTATTGTTCGGTATCAGTGTTTCATCTAAAGAGCAATAAAATATCTGTTGGCAGTATTTCTAAACCCAAACATTCAAAATTCATGAGATTTAATAGATTTGGAATTATTTATATTTGTCGTCTTGTTCATGACCATGTTTCCAAGTTTTTCTTCACAACCATGAGAATTTGCTTTTTAAAAAGTTCTGAAAGAAACCTGAGGTTTTTACTTAATTGCTTGAGCTCAAGAGCTTAAAAAGAACCCAGATATTTCAAGACCTCTCATAAAATTGTGAGTTGGTAACAATATATATGTGTATGTGAATTACAATCTTGCAATCAGCAAATCTCTTCCCAGTTACACAGCTGTACTTCAGATAGAAAAACAAGAAAGAAGAATCTCCAGTCAGTTACTATTCATGAAACATATGTTGCCCTTGAATTTGCAGTAAGTCAATATTTTGACATTATTTATGTAAGCAGGGTCAGGATAAGCTCTACCCTGACATCTGGTGGTGAATTGTGGTGAGTGGTGCAAAAAGATTTCAGGGGCTGATCTCATTTGCATAGGCACACCCACCCCGCCTAGTATGTGCTCACAGCAGCCCAAATGGTCACTTTGGCCACTGTGGGATCCCCAGTCTCTCTGTTATTGAAGCAGGGGGGATAAAAATGTTGTTACCCTGATTATGTGAATCAAGGACAATGGAATAATGGAACTGTTTATGACAGAGGGATTTGCCATAACTAAGTAGCACTCGCTAGACAAGGGGCATGGATTCCAAACCCAATCAAGTTGAGAGAGGCTGGGGACAGGTCTTTGTACCTGGTGGTGGGGCCCTGTCTGAGGGCCTAAACAACACTGATTGCACCCCTTCTTCTCTCCACTGTGGAATATCAGAGCTAATTTGGATTCCATTAGGAGTCTAGTTGCAAGCTGCTGAGCTTACTTCACTGTGGGCCAATGGAGCACTAACACTGAGGCTCCTCTATTATGAGCCGAACTTGCTGAAGAGCTGAATGTGCTGAGGGGAGCCTGGTGCTATACTGCGGAAGAGCAGAAATCACTGTTGCTGTGGGGAGCCTGGTGCTATACTGCTGAGCTACTAGCAGAGCAGCTTGCGGGAACGACTGGCGGGTGCAGGTGGCCAGCAGAGTGGCTGGTGGAGATGACCGGCGGGCAGCCGGTGGAGCAGCTGCAGGAACAACCAGCTGGCGGCTAGGGGCGTGGACCAAGACGGCTGGCAGAGCAGGGCAGTTTGTGGGACGGTTGGAGCAGCTCACGGGACAGCAAGTGGAGTGTGGCGGAAAGACTCGTGTTGATGGGGGCAGCAGAACCCTACGGAGAGGTGGAGCTGTCGGCGGACCACGTAAGGTGTATCAACCCCCACCCCGCCATTCCACCCAGGTTGGGATGGTAAAACCCTGCCAGGTGAACTTTTGAACCCTGGGGCGGCACTGACCCGGGGCAGAGACTTTTGGGGTGTCAGACTTTGGGTGATTTTTGGGTTGCTGGACTCAAGAGACTCTTGGGGTGTTGGACTTTTGGGGACTTTGGGTGATTCGTGGCTGGGGGGTGGGTCTTTGCTCATGTTTGGTCTACGAATCCGAGTTGTGATGTTTTCCCAATTTAATGCTGATGTCGGTTACCTCATGTTATTAAAGATTTGCTGCTGTACTGAGGTTCTGTGCTTGTGAGAGGGGAAGAATTGCCTCTTTAGGGCGCCCAGGGGTGTATGTACGATTTCCCAGGTCACTGGGTGGGGGCTCGAGCCGGTGTTGTATTATCTTGTTGGGAGGAGACCCCTAAATACTGAACCTGGCCCTTGCTGCTATTAACTCGGCCTGGCAGAAGGGTTACATTTATTTAGACTTCAGCTGAAGAAAATGCATAGCAAAAAACTGAAGTGATCAGTTTTGCTTTTTATTTTTCAAAAGCTTTGAATATAAGAACACTCATAGTGGGCAAAGGTCCATCTAGCCCAGAATCCTGTCTCCTGAGAGTGGCCAATGCAAGATAAGAACGGCCATACTGGATCAGACCAAAGGTCCATCTAGCCCAGTATCCTATCTGCTGACAGTGGCCAATACCAGATGCATCAGAGGGAGGGATCAGAACAGGTAATCCTCACGTGATCCCTCCCCAAGGGAGGCACCAGATGCCACAGAGGGAATGAACAGAACAAGTAATCATCAAGTGATCCATCTCCTGTCACCCATTCCCAGATTCTGGCAAACAGAGTCTAAGGACACCATCCTTGCCCATCCTGGCAAAGAATGATTTATGGACCTATCCACAAGGAGCTTCTTTTCTTATCTAGTTCTTTTTTGAACCTTGTTATATTCTTTGCCTTCACAACATCTTCTTGCAAGGAGTTCCACAGATTGACTATGCATTGTGTGAAAAAAAAACTTTTTTGTTTCAAAACAGCTGCTTATTAATTTCATTTGGTGAGTCCTAGTTTTTGCATTATCAGAGGAATAAATAAAATGTCCTGATTTACTCACTCCACACTCACTATAACTCTGTCATATATCTCTTTAGTCATCATTTTTCCAAGCTGGAAAGTCCTAGTCTTATTAATCTGTCCTCATATGAAAGCCATTCCATGCCCCTATTCATTTTTAGTTGTCATTTTTTTCTGAATCTTTTCCAATTCCAATATATCTTTTTTGAGATGGGGCAACATATTTGCATATAGTATTCAAGATGTGGGCATACAATGGATTTATATAAAGGTGATAAGATATTTTCTGTCTTATTATCTGTCCCTTTCTTAATGATTTCCAACATTCTGCTTCCTTTTTTAACTGGCACTGCACATGGAATAGATATTTTCAGAGAACTATCTACAATTACTCCAAGATCTCCTTCTTAAGTGATAATAGCTAATTTAGATTGCATAATTTTTTATGGATAGTTAGGATTAAATGTTCCTGTATGCATTACTTTGCATTTATCGGCATTGAATTTCATCTGCAGTTTTGTTCCCTCATCACTCAAGTTTTGAGAGATCCTTTTGTAGCTCTTTGCGGTCTGCTTGGGACATAACTATCTGGAGCTGTTTTGCATCGTCTGCAAATTTTACCACCTCACTATTTACCCCTTTTCCAGACAATTTATGCATATGTTGAATAGGACTGGTTCCAGCATAGACCTCTGGGGAACATCACAGGGGAACATCTGTCTCTATTCTGAGAACTTGATCATTTATTCCTACTGTTTTTTTTCTGTCTTGTTTCCAGTCTATGAGAGGTGCTTCCTTATTATTCCATGACAGCTTACTTTGCTTAAGAGCTTTGGGGAGTGACCTTGTCAAAGACTTTCTGAAAATCAAAGTATACTATATCCACTTGATGCTCCTTGTCCACATGCTTATTGGCCTCCCCCCACCAAATTTTAACAGATTAGTGAGGCATGATTAGCCTTTTCAAAAACCATGTTGACTTTTCCCCAATAAATTATGTTCACCTATGCATTTGCCAATCTCTTCTTTACTAGAGTTTCAACCAGTTGGCCCGATACTGAAGTCAGGTTTACTAGCCTTTAATTGCTGGGATTGCCTCTAGAGCCCTTTTTAAAAATTGGCGTCACATAAACTATCTTCTAATCATCTGGTTCAAAAGATGATTTAAATGATAGCTTACAAACTACAGTTAGCAGTTCTACAATTTCACATTGGAGTTCCTTTGGAACTCTTGGGTTCTATCTATCTGGTTCTTATTAATGTTTAGTTTATCAGTTTGTTCGAAAACCTCCTGTAATGACACCGCAATCTGTGGCAGTTCCTCAGATTTGTCACACAAAAATTGGCTTATGTTTGGGAAGTTCCCTCACACTCTCAACTGTGAAGATCTGTACTAAGAGTTTGTTTAGTTTCTCTGCAATGGCCGTATCATCCTTGAGTGCTCCTTAGCATTTTGATTGTCCCATGATCCTACTGGTTGTTTAGCAGGCTTGCTGCTTCTGAAGTATTTAAAATATTTTTGCTATTACTTTTTGAATCTGGTGGGGGTTTTTATTTTTGGCCTTCCTAATTATACACTTCATTTGTCAGAGTTTATGCTCCTTTTTATTTTCCTCACTAAGATTTAACTTCCACTTTTTAAAGAATGGGTTTTTTTTGTGTGTGCTTCTAACTGCTTTTAATTGGTTGTTTAGCTACAGTTATACTTTTTTGGTTCTCTATGTTTTGTTTTGTTTTTAATTTGGGGTATATATATACATTTGTATATGTATCTAGACGGGATTAAGGTAACTAAGATGTCAAAGTAACTGAGATGTCAAGGTGTAAGTGCAGGAATATGAATTTAGCCAAAAAATACTAGGATGAACATTATCTCTACTCATGTCACATAAAAGTAAGAAAAGCAAAGAAAAGATTCAGGTAAGCCAACAGTAGCATTAGTTAATCAGCAAACATTCTGAATGTATCTTGCAAAACATTTAGTAATTCAATGTGAAACCATTATTAATTTTCTCCTGTAGTCACTAATTAGTTAAGCTTCAGAGGGCCATGTAAAGAAGGACAAAGACTTTTTAAAACAAAGCTGAGATTTTAACCTTTAATCAGGACAATGGTTTTTCTTAACATAACTACAGCCTCTCTCTGACTTACGAACCGGTTACGGACCAAGCAATTGGTCGTAACTCGGTTTGTTCGTAAGTCGGACCCCATAGACCAGTGGTCTCCAACCTTTTTACACCCAAGATCACTTTTTAAATGACAGAACAAACCAAGATCGACTGCCCCACCCCTTCCCCGAAGCCCCGCCCCTTCCTCTCTATTCTCCTCCTTTCCATCACTTGCTATCCCCAAACCTTATACCACTGCTTTTTTCCCCAATTCTTCTGTAGGAAGAGGTTTTTCCAACATTTGGCCTGTCTAGACTGGACCAAATGTCAGAAAAACCCCTTCTTTTGGAAGCCCAAAGAGGAATATAGGGGTGACCGAAAGAGCACGTTTTCTCTTCCACTAAAAAAAAGCGGAAGAACAAACGCATCCCTGGATGCAGAAGAGTTTTTCTGGGATATCTCCGGAATCCTGAAAAACTCCTGTAGTCTAGCCTTACCCTCGCTGGGTTGAGGCAGGATGTGTAGGCTCTGGGGTGGGAATGAAGGATTTGGGTGTGGGAAGGGGTGAGAGGTGAGAGGTGCAAGCTCTGGGAGGAAATCTGGATGCAGGAGGAGGTGGTGAAGGGGACGCTGGGTTGGGGAGGGGGCTTCAGGCCGGGCAGTGTTGGGGTCAGATGTAGGGTTGGGGTTTTAAGCAAGCCACAGGCTTGTGGGTATGAGAGTGCAGAAATTTGGGTTGGGGTATGTGAGGGGCTCAGGGCAGGGGGTTTCAGTGTATGATAGGTTAAGATCTAGGGCCTGGGGGAAGGGGGAGTGCAGGAGTGTTATGATGCTGTGGGCAGATGGAGGCTTGGCCCCAGTTGGGGGTTTGTTGGCCAGGCTTCATTTTTAAATAAAATACTGTGTTAAACACAAAAAGTTTCTGCATTGTCTTTATTTATGAGAAGGGCAGGGAACCTGTTTTGAGTCAGGGGTCACTGACCCACAGAAAAGTCAGTTGGGGCCACACAAGTGAGATGCAAAATAAAAACTCCTCCAAAACCCCCACAAACCTCACTAATGTGGCCCCAACTGTGCTGGTGGGAGCAGGGGACATGGTATTGGGGAAGGGTTCCAGGGGCTACCGGGACAGGGGACAGGGTACTGGGTAGGGTGCCAATGGGTGCTGGGACAGGGTGCTTGTCGGTGCCGGGGCAGGAGACTGGGTGCCAGGGCAGGGGACGGAGAGCTGGGGCAGGGTGCCAATGGGTGCTGGGGCAAGGGACAGGGGGCTGGGACAGGGGGCCAGTAGGTGCTGGGGCAAGGACCTGAGGCAGAGGACAGGGTGCCGGTGGGTGGTGGGGCAGGGTACTTTGGGGGGTCTGGGCAGGGGGAGGGGACAGGGACCAGTACCTGGGGATTCTGCAGCTGCAGGCCAAGGCCCAGGAAGTGAGTGGGCTGCTCCCCTGAGCCCTAAACAGGAGCATGGTACCTGAAACACTGGTTCGTTGTGTAGCCTGATGCCTTCCTGTGCGGGCTGGGAATGGGGGGGGGGGATGGGGAGTCCCGGACCACGCCGGCTCCAGCTGGCACACTGGAGACTTTATTCCCCTCTGCCTTGGGGGGTGGGAGATAGGGGGAGAGTCCCAGACCGCGCCAGCTCCAACCTAAAATGCCGGTCCATCGTACGCTGGGGACATTGTTCCCCTGCTGCCTTTCTGCGCACGGGGAAGGGGTTGGGTGTCAGGGACTGCGCCGGCTCTGGCTGCTCAGGCAGCGCGTGCTGCCATGGGGAGGGGAGGAGTAAGGCGCAAGCTTCCCGAGCGGTTGCAGTTGGCGTGAGCTGGGACTCCCTCTCCCCCACAGGCAGGCAGCAGGGGAATAAAGTCCCCAGCACGCTGGCTCCAGCTGCTTGGGCAGTGGGAACAGGGAGTCCCAGACCACACCAGCCCCAACCGCTTGGGCAGCGCGTGCTGCCCGAGCAGCTGGAGCCGGCGTGCTGGGGACTTTATTCCCCTGCTGCCTGCCTGTGGGGGAGGGGGAGTCCCACCTCACGCCAACTGCAACCGCTTGGGAAGCTTGCGCCTTACTCCTCCCCTCCCCGCAGCAGCACACGCTGCCTGAGCAGCCAGAGCCGGCGCAGTCCCGGACACCCAACCCCTTCTCCGCACGCAGAAAGGCAGTAGGGGAACAAAGTCCCCAGTGCACGATGGACCAGCATTTTAGGTTGGGGCTGGTGCAGTCTGGGACTCCCCCCACCCCCCAAGGCAGAGGGGAAAAAAGTCCGCAGCACACGACGGACCGGCATTTTAGGTACCGCGCCGGCTGTTCAGGGGGGAAGAAGAGCAGCCCGCGCACTTCCAGTACCAGGCGCGCGGCTGCAGAACTCTCCCCACCCTGCTGGAAGCCCGTGCTATCTCTGTTGTTCCTGGAGGTAGCATCAGAGCGGCATTCATCTTGAGGGGTGGGGGCAATGAGGGGGGCCCCCAAAAGCCTCGCGATTGACTGGTCGGGCCCCCAAGATCGACCAGTAGATCGCGATCGACGCGTTGGTGACCATGGCCATAGAGTTACACTCAACCGCGCTGTTCGTAAGCGCGGATCATGTTCGTAACTTGGGGTCTGCCATTTATGACAGTTTCGGTCGTAACTGCGAACGGTCGTAAGTCGACCGTTCACAACTTGGGGACCGACTATATTAATTTTTCAGACTCTTCAGAGGGGTAGTCGAGTTAGTCTGTAACAGGAAAAACTTAAAAAACAGCAGACTAGTAGCACCTTAAAGACTAACAAAAAATGTAGATCAGTGTTTCTCAGCCAGTGGTACGAGTATCCTTACAGCTACTGAAGAAAAGTCTGGGGGTATGTCAACACAACTGAAATTTGGAGAAAACTGAATTTTTGTTTTAAGTTTTACAGTGCTTTATTATTTTTGTACATTTTACACCCAAAAATTTCATCGCCTGCCCAGCTACGATTAAGTTGTTTAAACAAATGTGTTGCAATGGTAAAAAATATTTTTGTGTGTCTGAAAAATGTAGGCATGGGGGGTACTTATAATTTTTTTTAAAGGGGTACTTTATAAAAAAAAGTTGAGAAACACTGCTGTAGATGGTATCATGAGCTTTCGTGGGCGCAACCCACTTCTTCAGATTAGTTTTCTTTTTCTGGGCTTTTTCATACAGTGATCATGTAGGAGTACCAATTAAGTCATTTCCCCCAGTGGTAGATTGTGTATGTGTGTATAAATATAGGTAAATGACAGTGGAAGCTTTATGTCAATATGCAGGAAGATATTTTTAATTGGACTCATGATAATTAGGAGTCAGATCCAAAGTACACTAGGAAAAAAAAAGTAAAGATTCCTTTTGACTTCAGTAAGTTTTGGTTCAGGCTCTAGGCATATGGTTTTACTACCAGGAGGATTTGAAAAACAAAAAGTTACAAAAACATTTTAAAAATATCCGTAGAACGTTCCTGAAAGAGTTGTTTTATGACCATTAAAAAGATATTGTGAGTATGGCTTTGGGGTGCTTGCATATTAATAGTCTTATCATGAGAAGATAATTGCAGCCTTCACTGTGGAATGGCTACCATCCTCAATAATAACACATATGCATACATGCACATATTATCTGTGATGGTGATTTACATGTGCAAAATTGCTTGTGATCCAGGATTCTTACCAGAAGTCCACTTAAGCATGTAAAACTATGTGAAGATCAGCTAGTCTTTAAACATTGCTCTGGCATGGAGATTATTTTGTTGTAAATTAAGGACTACAGCCAGTGAACTATAGTACTGCTGGTTATTTGTTGTTAGTTTTAATATTATTTTGTTTATGAAACACAGAAATATTATAGTGGTTGGGTATCCTATACACATTTTATGTACGTTATTCCTTATTGGTATAATTATTTGCTTTCAAACCAATATCTAGCAGTTTGTACTTTTCTTAACCTTTATAGAAGTAGGAGTTTAACTCCTAATATGTCACCCCTTCAGTGAGATAATTTGGATCTGATTGTATCCTATGCAGTTTCTATGTTTTTAATTAAAAAAAATAAGAGAGACTTTGGTTAACATTGACATAATTAAAAAAATGAGGTTGGTTATCACTATCAGACATGGCTCTTTGTTGATAGTGTCAGAAATTGCAGCTTCATGTTTGTCAGTGCTTTTGACTTTAAACAAAAGCAAAGGTTTTGATTTTGCAAAGTGCTGATGGGTGTGGCCTGATCAAATAAAGCAACTAAGCACTTAAAATTAACCATATGCCTAGGTATAGTGTTGGGTCAGAGTCAGAGTGCCCTGCATCCTTGTGAGATTGATACCTTCAGTAGAAGACTGTTCATTGTCTGTCCAGGTTTCAGTTCACAAAAATCCTATTGTAGCAGGGACAGTTGGGATTAAGCTTGCGAAAAGGGATTTCAATTAACTGATTGATGGACTGGCTGACAATGATTTTTTACATGTAGCATAGATTTAAGTAAGAAAAGGACAGTGAAATTAGTGTGTTGATTTTCTTTTGGTCTATAAATTGTAGAGCAAATTTGATGTAACATATATTTATTTTTAGGCCTCTTCTTTCTGTGTAGGAATTGATTTTAGGTTTGTTTGTTTTTTAATGTATGCCTATTAAAATAAGGCTGATTTTGTTTATTTGAACATAAGTTAATGTTGAACTTACTTTAAAGCAGAAATAGACTTGATAGTAAATAAAAGTGATTTTATTAAGTACAGATAGTAGGATTTAAGTGATTGCAAGTGAAAACAGGCAGAGCAAAGTGAATTACAAATTAAAATAACAAGAAATGCATAACTAGTTCTAACACACACAGAAGTTTATTATAGACTCACCCTAAAACTGTTCTTATTTGGCTAAACCTCTAAGCCAGGAAACATCTTTTTTCCTTGGCGTTTCCAGTTCATTCTCTTGGTAGTGACATGCCAGCCAAAGACAAAGGGACAGTTCACTTCCCGTTGTTCTATAGCAGTGGTCCCCAACCTTTTGGAGCTGCCGGGCACCTGGGGGCAGGGCCACGCATGCACCTGGGGGCGGGTCCGTGCATGTGTCTGGAAGCGGGGCCACCCATACAGCGCGTGCCCGGTGCTGGCGCCACCCATGCGCCGCACTCCTGGGGCCGGCATCGCACCTGTGCCGCGCGCCCAGGGATGGAGCTGCCCATACGCCGTGCGCCGGGGCTGGAACAGCCCATGCGCTGCACGCCTGGGCCGCCAACGCCTGTGTGCTGTATGCCCGGGGCCGGTGCCACCCCTGTGCCGCGCGCCCAGGGGCTGGCGCCGCCCATATGCCACGTGCCCGGGGCCGGCACAGCCCTTGCGCCGTGCACCCGAGGGCGGGGCCGCCCAAATGCCGCACGCCCAGGCCCAGCACTGCCCGTGTGCTGCGCGCCTGGGGCCGGCGCTGCTCCTGTGCCACACGCCCGCAGCCGGGGCCACCCCTGTGCCGCGCGCCCAGGGTCGGCATCGCCCATATGCTGCGCGCCCAGGGCCAGCACAGCCCTTGTACCACGCGCCCGGGGGCAGGGCCACCCAAATGCTGCGCGCCTGGGGGCAGGGCCGTCCATGTGCTGCACGCCCGGGGCTGACGCTGCCCATACGCCGTGCGCCCAGGGGGCCGGCACCGCCCATGTGCCGTGCGCCCGGAGGCGGGGCCGGCCCCATTCACTCGGCGGGCGCACAGAAATGTCCCGGTGGGCGCCATGGCGCCCGCGGGCACCGCATTGGGGACCACTGTTCTATAGCTTTCACTTTGGGCTGAAACTTGGAGTTCTTTCCCCTACCTTCTATGGAAAATTACCTGGTCTGACCCTACCAGTTGGAGTGGTCATATGTCTTCCTGAGACCAACCACTACTTAGACTCAAAGGACAAAAGAGGCTGTTTACAAGTAATCACCCAGACTTTGAGGGAAACACCCTTGATGGCTTTCATTTGCACTTTTAAAACCATAAAACATTCCATACTCTATATTTCTAACTTTATATACAAGAGTGATATATACACCAAAATAAGATATTCAGATCTAGCCAATTGTGACATTAAAATTGACAGGTTACTTGAGGTATTTTGTCCAAAGCATTTTTGAGTTATGCATATTTGTATCCGTAAGCCATTTTCATAAACCGTTGGGGGCGTGAAATCATCAATCCCAGTCATTCACAATCATTCATGTTTAATAATAAACAGTCTCCATTTGTTTCTGCATGCAATGTATTAGATTAAACAAGTAGCTTAATGAATGGTGTTGACTGACAGATATGTGTGATGTATGGCATTGCCTGGCTGCTGATAGGGCATGTTGGTGTGAGATGCTAAATGGAAAGTTAAAGGGCAAGGATTGCCTTGTCAGTGATTTGGTAGAGTTATGCATTTAAAATGCTATTTATTATTTAGTAAATAAATATATAAAACTTCTAAATGATACCTGTGCTGAAATGTCAAAAGCCAGACTGTTTCAGTAAGTTATTGCATTCTTGTAATGGATTCCTTTCAGTAGGAAGGGAGAAGATTATTTCAGAACAGATTACAAATCATATATTTGACATTGCATTATAGTTAAAATACATTTCCAATAACCTTAAGGAATCAAACTGAATAACTTCAGAGACATAGTCACAGCAGTTAACTTGTACTGCTTCCAAAGTGAACAACAAAAATATATCATATCACAAAACAAAAAGACTTAAATATTCCTTTGTGTCTTTTTTCTAATATAGAGAATGCATTTAGAAGTCTGTCTCCATTATTATATAGAAATTGAAAACATTCCTAATGCTTTGAACTTGTAAGTCCAGAGTCACAGCAGGTCTGTACACAAAATAAGTACAAGTATGCATTCCTACCACATGTAGTAAGATTTATCCTATAGACCCATGCCACTGAGGAATTCAGCTGAACACAAAAGACCCTCAGGTAGAGAAAGGCAACTGGGGTCAGACGAAATAGCTACATGCATAAATACATTCCTGTTGGAAAGGTCATTAACAGGCATCCAGGACTCCAGGGGAGGAATTAGTTTCTTGGACCATTAGCAGTAAAAAGCCAAACAATTGAATGGAATTCAATGCCCTATTAAAAAATTAGCAAGAACAATTGGAGTTTTTCTAATTAAGGATCCAGACTTCACAGATCATTTTCCCTTGTCTAGTTTGTGGTTTCTATATTCTGAATGATATGAATACGATGCATGTATATGTTATTAAAATAATATCTCTGTAAGTGTCTTGTCTATTTAATGAGGTCTTGTAAATATATTACAGTGAGGACAATGAAGGCTTACAACTAGAATTTAGTGTCATCCTAAGAATTTACTGTTGATTCTAAGTTTTGAGCCTCATAAAAGGCATAATTAGCCATAAAATAATTAATTTGTTTGACATATACACATATTATATCATATCAACTTTCTATATAATCCCAGATATTAAAGTGCTTATGTGGTTTTCATATCTACACATAAGTATATTCCTGTAATTTCCCTCAGTTATTCAGACTTCTTTAAATAGAATTTCTAAAGCCAGTGCTTGAATAGCCACTAAGCAATGTCTTTGCTCTGATTTCAGTACTGACCTTCTGCCCCATAGTTGTGAGAAGATGACATGGGGTAATTGTCTGGCTATGCCTGAAGAAGGACAGGAAGGACTAGATGTGGCTTTAATTGGGCCATGACTTTATTTTTAAATATCTGGGAGTGCTCAGCTGGTAAAATTGTACAGTTCAGGTAACTTCATAATAATTTCCATATACTCATGGGCTGCCATCAGCTCTCTCCCACCACTTTCCTTTTCCATTCTGAACCCAGCCAACCTGTTGCCTAGGTATTCTCACCCTCTCCCTCTCTTTGGAGGTTTAAGGGGGGCATAAAGAGGGAGGAATTAATTCCACTGCTGTACCAGTCATTTGATCTCTGAACACCCTTTCGCTGATCCTTTAAAAAAATGTCTCCTTAAAATCCTTTACCAATCCATTTTATCCATATCCATTCCCTATGGAATACCTGCACTGGACATTTACCTCAAGGAGGAGCCAGCAGTTAATTTGTGTGGCCTCTCCCCATAGCTGTCTTGGGTCCTAAAAATTTACTGACATCTTCTTTACGGCACTGCATTCAGCTGTATAGAGTGGAAATCCATAAACTTCACAAAGAAACTTGCACAGATCCAAGCTGATGTTATCTTCCTTTCCAAATGCAAACAGATGGACATCATACCTAAGGGTGAAAAACCCACTACAATCTACATATCCCACGGATTACAGCCAGAGATTATGCCACACTCTCGCGAAAAAACTAAGGAACCACCTTATCAGCATTTTATGGAACAAACAGAAAATAATCAAGGAGGAACTCTCAACATTAGAAACTATCATAAAAAACCAAGCCTCCACAGACACTTAATCTTTTCCAGACTTTACTACAATTCAACAAACCATCTACAAGGATCACTTCATCTCCCTCCAGAAAAAAAAGGACAATAAACTATCCAGACTGCTACATGCCTCAGGATCTCCCATTCCAGATACTTTCGACTCATCTAACAACATTGTCAACCTATCTAACCACTCTCTTAGCCCAGCAGAGGAATCTGTCCTATCTCACAGACTCTCCTTCTGCCCCACTACCTCTACAAATATGATTCAGTTCTGTGGAGATCTGGAATCCTATTTTCGCCACTTCCACCTGAAGGAATATTTCCAACACACTGATGTACAGCACACTGACCTTGTTGCTCTCTCTTGCCATTACCACAAGAGGAAGGCCTCTATGTGGACCCCCACTAACGGTCATAACGAAAATCTTGATTTCTACATCGACTGCTTCCGCAAATGTGCTTGAGCTGAGATTGTCAACAAACAACAACATATAACATATAATCTCAGTTATGCAGAATGCAATGCTATACATAGCCTCAAAAACAATCCTAACATCATAATCAAAGAGGCCGACAAAGGAAGTGCTGTAGTCATCATGAACAGGACAGATTATGAACAGGAAGCAACCAGATAATTCACCAATACCAGATTCTACAAGCCTCTCTCCTGTGATCCCACTAAAGAATACCAACAAAAACTGAAAAAACTGCTCATGAAGCTCCCTGATGCTACTCAGGAATGACTTTACACTAACATCCCCTCTAATCCCTGACCAGGAGCTTTCTATCTGCTACCCAAGATACGCAAACCTGGAAATCCCAGGTGACCCATCATCTCAAGCATTGGCACACTTACAACAGGATTATCTGGCTATATCGAGTCCCTCCTCAGACCCTATGCTATCAGTACCCCCAGCTACCTCCGTGACACAACTGACTTCCTGATGAAACTTCAAAACATCAGTAATCTACCTGAAAATACCATCCTGGCCACTATGGATGTAGAAGCCCTTTATACCAACATTCCACATGAAGATGGATTACAGCCATCAGAAACACCATCCCTAATGACAACACTGCACACTTAGTTATAGAACTCTGTGACCCACAACTACTTCC
Organism: Pelochelys cantorii; assembly: GCA_032595735.1. Lineage (NCBI taxonomy): Eukaryota > Metazoa > Chordata > Testudines > Trionychidae > Pelochelys > Pelochelys cantorii. The sequence continues at coordinate 71,823,995 of CM064329.1, forward strand.
GATTCGGAGACAATTTATATCTCCAAGTCAGCGGTACAGCTGTGGGCACCTGCATGGCACCACAATATGCCAACATCTTTATGGCTGACCTTGAACAATGTTTCCTCAGCTCTCATCTCCTAACATCCCTACTTTACTTATGCTACATCGATGACATTTTCATCATATGGACCCACAGGAAAGAGACTCTTGAAGAATTTCACAAGGATTTCAACAACTTCCACCCCACCATCAACCTCGGCCTGGATCAGTCCACATGGGAAATCCACTTCCTGGACACTACAGTACAATTAAAAAATGGACAAATCTTTACCGCCCTATACCGGAAACCCACTGACCGCTACACTTACCTTCATGCCTCCAGCTCCAATCCCAGACACATTTTTCAATCTATTGTATACAGCCAAGCCCTAACATACAACCGGATTTGCTCCGATCCTACAGACAGAGACAAACACCTACAGGATCTTTATAGAGCATTCCTAAAACTGAAATACCCACATGGAGAAGTGAAAAAATAAATTGACAGAGCCAAAAAAGTACCCAGACATGAACTACTCCAAGACAGACCCAAAAGAGAAAATAACAGAATTCCACTTGTCATCACCCATGGTCCACAACTCAAACCTCTCCAATGAATTATCCATAATCTACAACCTATCTTGGAAAATGATCCCTCACTGTCAGAGGCCTTGGGGGAAAGGCCTATTCTCCCTTACAGACAACCCCCCAACCTGGAACGTATTCTTTCCAATAACCATGCTACACAGCTACATCATAAACATCCAGGAACCCATCACTGCAATCAACCACAGTGCCAACTCTGCCCACATATCTATACAAGCGAACTCATTACTGGAGCCAGACCACATAAGCCACCAAATCAGAGGCTCATTTAACTGCACATCCAGTAATTTAATCTATGCCTTCAAATGCCAGCAATGCCCCACTGCAATATATATTGGACAAACTGGACAGTCCCTACGTGAAAGAATTAATGGACACAAATCAGATATCCGTAAAGGGAACATCTACATTTGTCACCTATGCTACTCAGCACTGGTGAAGCCTCAACTGGAGTACTGCGTCCAGTTCTTGACATCACTATTTAGGAAAGATCTGTTCAAATTGGAGAGAGTTCAGAGGAAAGCAACAATGAAAAAAGTTTTAGAGCACCTAACCAATGAGGAAAGATTAAAAATGCTGTGTATGTTCTGCCTTGAGAAAAGAAGCCTGAGAGGGGGACCTAGTAACAGATTTCAAATAATGGCTATTATAAAGATAACTATGATCAATTATTCCCCATGTCCACTGAAATCAGGACAAGAAATAATGTGCTTAATCTGCAGCAAGGAAAATTTAAGTTAGATATTAGGATAAACTTTCCAACTATAATGGTAGTTAAGGTTTGGAATAGGTTTCAGGTTTTTAAGAACAGCTTGGACACACATCTGTGCAGAACAGTCTAGGATGTTTGGTCCTATCTCAGTTCAGGGAACTGGATTTGACAGCTTTTTGAGATCCCTTCCAGCCCTACATTTCAATGATTTTAGAGTGATTGTGTACATTTTAAAGCTCCTAGATAGTGTAGCCCAATGTCCAGTGTGCTTCATGAGAAGTCCTGGGAACTACAAGCAGTGGACTATAAACTGTGGCATGTTGGAAGAACTTCTTGGTTCCTGCTAGGATGTTACCCTCTGCTCTCCCAGAGGGTTTCAGCACTGCCTGAACTGGGAGCACATAGGCTGCAAGCAGAGAGGAGGCTGTTGAACTGTAATCCTGTTCTATGTTCTTTAGAATAAAGCCTGTTCCTAGTGGTTTGTCTGAGTGAGTGTGGTCTAAAGTGAACACGCACTGACACACTATACAGAGCACACAAAGGAGCTTCAGGCATAGTCTCTCAAAGTTGTGTAAAAAGTTACAAGACTTCTCCTATGTTGAATAACCTCATACTGGGCTAGTGAACAGAAGGGGCTACAATAGGCTCACATTACATTAGTTTTACAATCATCCTTGAATTTGGTAGAGTACACATGACTAAGAGGTACATGAATGGGATAGTAGCCTAATTTATAGGAGGTCAAAGGGGAATAGTAATTTCTCATCTGGGCATAGTTTATTGGGGCATAGTTATTCAAGGGTAATGGAGCTCACCTACCTGACTGGGGAGTTGACATATTTTTGGTGAACATTAAAGATGATGCTTCAGGGGGTAGCCAAGTTAGTCTGTACAGGTAAACTGAAAAAACAACAAGTAGTCTGGTAGCACTTTGTAGACTAACAAAACATGTAGATGGTATCATGAGGTTTCGTGGGCACAGCCCACTTCTTCAGATGACCAGAATGTTGGATGGCTAGAACCAAAATAAATAGGGGAGATGGGAGGGGGAGTGGAAGAAGGGAAAATTGGGAAGGGGGGAAACAAGAAAAGGCAGTGGGTAAAAAATATATCAAGGAAAAGCAGAGTCTATAAGCACCTAAAGACTAGATAGTCAAAGGGGGCAGATAAGAACCATTAATTAGCAAACAACAAAGAGTCAAGAAACACTTAAAGACTGATGAAACATCTAGATGGTATCATGAGATTCTTCAAAGACAAAGAACCATTGTCGCCCTCATTGTTCGATAGGTTGGTAATGACCTAACCATCCAGTATCTTTGTTTAATCCAGAGGTGTGAGAATTGAACTTGCAAATGAGCTGAAGCTCCAATGCTTCCCTGTGTATTTGGCTCCTGTAGTTGGTTTGTAACAAAACAGCCACTTGAAGATCTGTTAATGCATGCCCATGGAACACCTGTTTGTGATGTAGAGGAGGCATTGGGAGGGAGAAGAGGAGCTGATCAGTGGGGGCTACACAGAGAGTGGGGGAGAAGGAGAAGGGCTTGGCTGCTAAGCACACACTAATTTTTTTGTTTAGGTGCTCCAGCCTTGAGTAGACTAAGTCTTATATATATGTCACTCTTGTTAATTCACCACAGAATATTAGTCTTTTTTGCAACTGCATCAGATAGTTGACTCTTAGTCAATTTGTGATGCACTTTAACCCCCAACTCCTTTTCTGCAGTATTATGAGTCAGTTATTTCCCATTTTGTAGTTGTGTTTTTGATTTTTTATTCCCAAGTGAAGTACTTTGTACTTGTCTCTCTATATATAAAATGTTTTTTTCTGTAGGACAGCAGAGTGATGGTGGGTGTAGGAATGGATGCAGAAGAAATGGGGGTGTAGGAATGGAGAATGGAGGTGGAGCTAGGGATGGAAGGAGGGGGGTAGGCTATGGTCCATGGACTATTTTATTGGCAGTTGGGGCAGGGCGGGAAGGGTACAGGTGGGGGGGAGTGGCTGGCGATTGAAGGGCACGAGGGGGTGGGATGGGCCAAAAGTGTTTGGATAGAGGGGCCCGTTCAGGGGCATGTTGGGTTGGAGTGGAGAAGGTGTAAGTGATTTGGGGCCATGGAGAGCACAGTTGGGCTCAGTGCAAGATTAACAGGCCCTCTGACTGCAAAATCGGCCAGAAAGAGGGGGGTTGGCGAGCATAGCGAGCAGAGGACATAGCCCCCTAGTCTTTATTGAATTTTATCTTGTGGATTTCAGACCAGTTCTCTACTTTGTCAAGATAATTTTGAATTTTAATGCTGTCCTCTGCAGTGCTTGCAATCCCTTCCAATTTGGTGTCATTTTCAGTTTTTATAAATATACTCTCTACTACATTATCCAAATTATTAATGAAAATACTGAATAGTACTGGACCCAGCACACTGATACGAACAGGACCCCATTAGCTCTATCCTCCCAGTTTGACAGTGAACCATTGATAACTACTCTTTTAGCATAATCTTTCAACCAGTTATGCACCTGCATTACTGGAATTTCATTGAGACCGCATTTCCCTAGTTTACTCATCAAAATGCCATATGAGACGGTGTGACGGCCTTACTAAATTCAAGATATATCATGTGCGCTGCTTCCTGCCTCCAATAGGTCAGTAACCTTGTCAGAGAAGGGAATTAGATTGATTTAGCATGATTTGTTCTTCATAAATCCATGTTGGTTATTCACTATTGCCCTATAATCGTCTAGTCAGTGGTGGGCAACCTGCAGCTCGATGGCTTCATGCAGCCCACTGGGGTTCTATGTGTGGCCCGCCAGGCATTTTGTTTACTGTTGCCCATGTGCACGGTTGCCGCATTCTGCTAGTTTCCATCCACTTAGTTTTTTTTTCCTACCAGTATTACTAAAGTGACATGCACGGAAAGCAAGGGCATGTGAAGTGAGGTGAGTACTGATTGCACACAAGATTGACTATGAGAGCCGTGCGCTCTCTCTGCATCCAATCCAAGTGCTGCCACATTCAGTTGTCACACTTCACCAACTCTAAGTATGCAAACGCTATCCCAGGGCACCGTCTTGGTTACAACAATCTTACGGCCCACTGGGATGGAGGGGGCCACTCATGGCCACTCATGTGGCCCAATCACTAGACTAGGTTGCCCATTGCTGGTCTAGGTGCTTACAAATTGATTATTTTATCATTTGTTTCCATCTTTCCAGATATCAAAGTTAGGCTGACTGATCTATAAAGTCCTGGGTCCACTTTTTCACTATGTTTGCCCTTCTCCAGTCCTCTGGCACTTCCCCTGTCCTCCAGGCATTCTCCCAAATAATTGGGAACAGTTCGGAGATTACTTCAGCTAGTTTCTTAAATATCAAAGGTTGAATTTCATCAGGCCTTGCTGGCTTGTTTACATCTAACTTATCTAAAACATCTTTAAATTAGATGGAACCGCTCACCACAAGAACAAATTGGCAACATTTACTTATTCTTGTTTACGTTAACATAGAAAATTCATTCAGTATTTGTTCTCTCTCCTCAATCTTCAACTCTTGCTTCTTGTTGAGCCCCTCGAGTATTAGATTCTCTTCTGGGGCTAGATGCTAGGTCTGCAGGGTAATCAGCGGGAGCCCATTCAGGGTCTCTTTGCCTTCTGCTCCCTTTCTATAGCTGTTCCAGAAGTTCCTAAACATCCAGTACATGTTATCCATTTCTGTTGCTGCTTTAGGGTATGTCTATACTTGCTCCCTAGTTCGAGCTAGGGATGCAAATGTAGGCGACCGAAATTGCTAATGAAGCGGGGATTTAAATACCCTGCGCTTCATTAGCATGATCTTGCCGGCGTGTTACTCCGCTCAACAGCTGATTTGAACCAGGAAGTGCGCGCCAGGACGCGTTAGTTCGAACCAAACCCCTTGGTTCGAACTAACGTTACTCCTCAAAAAATGACCCGTTGCTTATGTTAGTATTTACATACTTCTGCAGATTGTCATGTAATCACTAAAAGTAATTCCCATATAAGTGGCACTGTGGATTAAAAAGACAAAAATAATACATAGTCCCTAGTTATATTGTGTTGTCAGCATAGTCTGAAATCACTATGGCTACATCTAGACTGGCATGATTTTGCGCAAATACTTTTAACGGAAAAGTTTTTCCGTTAAAAGTATTTGCGCAAAAGCGCGTCTAGATTGGCACGGATGCTTTTGTGCAAAAGCGCTTTTGCGCAAAAGCATCCCTGGCCAATCTAGACGCAGTTTTGTGCAAAAAAGCCTCGATCACCATTTTCGCCATCGGGACTTTTTTGCGCAAAACAAATCTGAGCTGTCTACACTGGCCCTTTTGCACAAAAGCTTTTGCGCAAAAGGACATTTGCCCGAAGGGGAGCGTCAAAGTATTTGCGCAAGAAGCACTGATTTCTTACATAAGAACGTCAGTGCTCTTGCGCAAATTCAAGCGGCCAGTGTAGACAGCTGGCAAGTTTTTGCGCAAAAGCGGCTGTTTTTGCACAAAATCATGCCAGTCTAGACGCAGTCTATATCTTTAAATGCTCAACAGTTATCTTTTAAATAAAAAATGTTTGTAAAAAAAATGTCCTTCAATTTAAAGCACAGCTATAAGAAATGTAGAGAGACAACATGGGCTAGTACAGGGGTTTTCAAAGTTGCAAGGGCTGGTGGGTTGCGAGATGCTTTGTTTATCTAAGCATCCAGAGGCACCCTATAATACCCTAATAAATTTGTCAGTCTTTAAAGTGCCAGTGGACTCCTTGTTGGTTTTTTCTGAAACAGACTAACACAGCTATCTCTCTGAAACCAGTCATCATGCAAGGCACTTAATTTATTTGGTGGCTGCAAACTACATTATGTAATTATCATAATTATAAGACTACAATACGACATCACTAAAGGCCAAAGTTAAGGTTGTATATGTGCCTTACTATGCATTTCTACAGGAGCGGCCCTAGACGAGCTGCTGGCAACTGGAGCTCTAGGTTATACGCGCGATTGGCGCCCCCGCCTCCAAAGCCCTCAATGGCCTTTTATCTTAGCACCCTAGGCGACCACCTAGGTCGCCTGTATTGACGGGCTGCCACTGCATTTCTATACCTTAACATTTTGAGATTTCTTTTAGGAATAACCTTAACTCAGCATTTTCTGAGTTTCTAACGTTTATTTTGGGGATAATTACAACAACCTTGTAATTTTTTTATCATTTAATTACTGATGCTTATTTAACTGTAACTTCAGTTTAATATAGATTTTGTTGGGGATGTCAGTCAATGTTCCCTCTATGTTTTCCATCTGTGTGCAGAAGATATTTTCTTATGTGCATCAAGGCATGCGGAAATGTACACAATCAATAGAAACACATGCTGTTGGCTGTGGGAGACTATGGATGCTCTGCTAATTAGCTGGGTGACATGAATTTCTCCTGTATGGCCACCCAACCATTCATCTTACAGGGAGCACTGAAATATTTGATCTTTTTTCTTGAATTCAGCTTAGCAACTGGCCTCAGTATTCCTTGGCAGTGAATTTGATCAAATAATTTTGTGATAAAATATTTTCTTTTATCAGTCTTGATATTGCCAGTTCATTGTTGTTTTTTTCTGTAACAGACTAACTCAGCTACCCCCTGAAACTTCAGACTTTTCAATTACTCATTAGATGAGAGTTTACCTATGCACAGCCTTGTCATCTATCTCTGAGTCCCTTCTAATTCTGCTAACTTCTTTCAGAAATGGGACCAATTGAATACAATATTTGGAGTGAGGGCATATTGTTGAATTATATAATGGCATTATAATTTTACTGTTTATCATCCCCTGGGCTGGACTTTTGCATAATTACTGTGCATTAAAACCCAGCAGATTTGTAAACGAGACTTTGCAAGTATTAATACTCTAGATTAGTTCTAAAACATTGCATAATCTTTATGTTCTTGTTAGTATGGTAATATATTGTAAATCCATGTGTACAAATTGTACCTCAAATTGAATGACTGTTGCTTTCATCAATATTTGTTCTGACATCTTTAGATTGCAACACAGCTTTGCATGATGAATTTCCTGATTTTTTTTTTGTATAATGTTTACTTTATAGATTAGCTATAAAGATTTTTTTTACTTCTGTTACCAGTGTGGGATCTTAAATGGTCTTTTGTTCTTCTAAAAGTATTTTCCCAAGGCATCATCATTGCTGTTGAGTCTGTGCACCCTTGCAATTGAACTCAGCTCATGCTACCTATTATTCAGTAGCTGATGGTGGCTTGATAATGCAGGCTTTTCCACATCCTTTTTATCTATTTGATATTTCAAAGGACACTGAGATTCAAAGGACACTAAGATTTGAAAACTCACTCACTGTAGAGTGATGACTGGAAGTGACCCTGATCTCTAACTTGTTGATTTTATAGAGTCAACTTGAAACTTTTAATACCTGAAACATATTTAACAAAGAAGTATTCATTTCTCTTTGACTGAAGGCTGTTCCCATTCATAAACATGAATGAGCAGTTTTAACATGTAATCCATGCAACTATGTCCCTTTGGGTTATAGCTCATCTCATCAGTGTCATGTTAGGTCAGTACTTAGATAAGAGTTCTGCAGAAAAAAACGTGATACTACAGGAAATGGTGGTGATGCTGGTGGGTGGCACTGTACTCTGAGTCAGTGTTGGATCAATGATCCTATATGGTTCATGGTGTTGGAGGTTTTGTAGTGGGCCAGCTCTCCAGGTAGTATAAATTGGTGTAGCTGTATTGAAATCATTAGTTGATTATCTGACCCATCATGTTTGGATGTCAGGTAAAACTGAATAGTAATAGATATGTAGCCGTGTTAGTCTGGTCTAGCTGAAACAAAAAACAGGACTATGTAGCACTTTAAAGACTAACAAGATGGTTTATTAGGTGATGAGCTTTCGTGGGCCAGACCCACTTCCTCAGATCAGATTGTGGAAGAAAATTGGCACGACCATATATACCAAAGGATACAATCAAAAAAATGAACACATATGAAAAGGACAAATCAAATTTCAGAACAGAAGGGGGATGAGCTAATGTCTGTGAGCTAATGATATTAGAGGTGATAATTGGGGAAGCTATCTTTGTAATGGGTAAGGTAATTAGCGTCCTTGTTAAGACCTAGGTGTAAAGTGTCAAATTTAAGCATGAATGACAGTTCAGAGGATTCTCTTTCAAGTCTGGTGTTAAAAGGTCTTTGAAGCAGGATGCAGGTAATCAAGTCATTGAGACAATGCCCTTTCTGGTTGAAATGGCAAGAAACTGTTTTTTCTTTGTGATCCTGTCTAATATCTGTTTTGTGTGCATTGATTCTTTGGCGAAGTGTCTGAGACGTTTGTCCAATGTACATAGCAGACGGACATTGTCGGCACATGATAGCATAAATTATATTTCTGGATGAGCATGAATATGTGTTCTTGATCTTATAACTCAATTGGTTAGGTCCAATAATGGTATCAGCAGAGTGAATATGTGGACAAAGCTGGCAACGGGGTTTGTTACAAGGGAAAGTTCCAGGGTTGGTATTAGTGGGGTATGTCCTGTGGTTGTTGGTAAGAATCATCTTGAGGTTAGGTGGTTGTCTCTAATATTATTAGCTCACAGACATTTACCTCCCCCCCTCATCCCCCTTCTGTTCTGAGATTTGATTTGTCCTTTTCATATGTGTTCATTTTTTTGATTGTATCCTTTGGTATATATGGTCGTGCCAATTTTCTTCCACAATTTGATTTGAGGAAGTGGGTCTGGCCCACGAAAGCTCATCACCTAATAAACCATCTTGTTAGTCTTTAAAGTGCTACATAGTCCTGTTTTTTGTTTCAGGTAAAACTGAGGCCCTGATTAATTGTGATCTGAAAAATAAACCTTATACTTTTTGTAAAAGTAACATTGTTACCCCTAGTACTCTTGCCAAATTGCTCTTTGAATATCTTCACTTTAGCTGCCTAATAAACTCCCTGTAGGTTCAGCAGGAAAAGATAACTTCCTTCATTACCTGCATTACACCATTGTGTGGTGTTGCTCTGCTCCTCAATGATAGAGGAGCATTGAAGATTTTTGCATCGTAAACCCTATCTAGCAAAACTGCCTCCACATTGTTAGTATAAGATATAGACAAAAAAAAGGGATACATGGCTGTCAGAGTTCAAATATATAACCCGAATACCAGAGATCTTTCAGCTATGTATTCTGTTTTTTTTGATAGCTGAAGGAGAATAGAGCCCTGAAATGAACAAGAAAATACTATATTTAAAAAAGTCACTAAACTGTTTAACATACCATAAACAACTATGCTTTTTTCTTTAAAAACTACTAGGGGGCCATGCCCCCTGCTTGCTATGCTCACCAACCCCTCTGTCTCGGGGGGGATAGGCAAGCCTGGCTCTTCCCCTGGCTGCCGGGGCAGGAAGGATCAGGAGCCACATCAGACCCAGCCACTGGGTGGGGAAGGGCAGGGGACCACACCAGCCCGGGCCTTTTGGCCCCCACTGCCAGCCACTGGGTCCTCTCACCCCCTCCCTTTCACAGCTGCAGCCAGCCCCAGCCTCTCGGGCCCCCCATCCCTCTGCCCAGCCTCCCGGCCAGGCTCTCAGTGCCCCCCCCCATCATTGTAGCCAGCCCTGGCCTCTCCCTGACACCCTCATCCCTCTCCCCAGCCTCTTGCCCCCGCATTCTCCTTCCCTGCTGCAGCCAGCCCCAGCCTCTCACACCTTCCCCTCCCACCATCGCAGCGAACCCTGGCCTCCGCATTCCTTCCCCCACAGCTGCAGCCAGCCCCAGCCTGCCCCCCAGCCTCTCAGCGTCCCTCTGGCTGCAGGAGGAAGGCTGGGCTGAGCCAGGATGTGGCGGGGATGGCATACTGGGGCTGCCGTGTGCCTGGCGCTTCAGCCTGGAACTTCCTCCTCTCCCCATCCCACAAGATTAGTGTGCCAGCACTGGCTTCCTGTGGGGAGGGGGGAGGGGAAAACTCTGAGGCTTCACATTGGATTCTGCTGCGGAGAAGCACACGTGCTGCTATGGGGAGGGCCAGGGGCCCTCTGTGCTCAGCAGCGTGCCCGCTTCTCTGTGAGCTGAATCCAGCACAGAGCCTTGGGGTTTTCTCCCCCCGCCCCCCTCTCGCAGGAAGACAGCTCTGGTGCGCTAATCTTGTGGAGCAGGAGGCAGAGAAAAGGTTTGAGGCTGGAGCTCCAAGTAGGTGGTGGCCCAAGTAGCCGGAGGCAGCGGTTCCCCACTGGGTCCTTGGAGTGTTGGGTCCCCCAGCACAGTGAGGAGCTGTTGCTGCCACCCCGTGGCTCTCATGCAGGAGTGCCAGGGGCCAGCGGTGAGTCCAAGGCGCACCACTGGGGGGAAAGAAGAATCCTGAGTCATGGCCACCTCTTCCCCTTCTGGGGACTCTGTTGAGGCTGGCGGGGGGGGGGGGGGGAGGGACGGGACGTAGAGTGACATAATGATGTCACTCTGTCACCCCACAGGAAAAGGGTTTTTTTAAATAAATAGAAAGAAATGAAGTCTTGTGTGAGATTGTAGGTGAAATGAAAGGCCTTTCCATTAAGTGCCTGGTGTACAAGTTGCAGAATCTGATCTAACTATGTTGCACTCTGTGGAAAGGTTTAACATGTAGTTTATTTACTATGCTCACCCACTTATCTTATTTACATACTTAAACTCATATTTAAACTCAGTATAGCCACAAGACCACTAGCATTAATGTTCAAGAATCCTATTCTTTTGTGTCTTCTAAACTCTTTTTTTGGGGGGGGGGTAGTTTTATTAATAGTTATAATTTGATAAGAAGAAATTCTTGCTTATTTTTTCCAGCCTGATGAACTACCTTGTCTCTCTGAAGGGCAGCTTGTGACTCTTCTGGAAGAATGCAAACAGTTCCAAAGAACAATAAGCAATGTTACCATACCAGAATCACAGGCATCTCTTTCTGATGGAATAAATCTCTCTTGTTACACAGCTCAAGACTCCACCCTGCTCTCCGGCTCGACTCTTTCCAAACAGTTAGATGAAGCTGGTAGCATGAGGATGTTAACAGCTCAGGAGAGGGCTGAAATCGAAAATAAAAGTATATGTGAAAGTGCAGAGAGTGAAATCTCTGGCTACTATCTAAGTAAAGCATTGGCCATTAGTCATTTATCAAAGGGTTCTCTGCCCCAAATAGAAGAACCTGGTGACCTAGAAAGTTCACAGGAGATGGAGAATAAGAGTAATACTGAAGGTTACTTTATGTCAAGAGCACTCAGCGCAAAAAGATTGAAAAAACCTTCTTTCTTGGATGAACTATTTGATTGCATCACCATGAACAATGAGCTATCCACAGAGGCTGACATTCCCAGCATACCATTGCAGAACAGAGGAGGTGAGGCTCTTAACAATAATTTAGAAAAGGCTTTTTGATTAAGATGAACAAAAGAAGCAGGTTCTCACCAAAGGTATTCACTAATGCACTACAGTTATGTGGTAGGGCAAGAAAGTCCTTTTATAAAGCATAAAGCTATTCCAAAACTAACACATGCAAATTGTTTTTCAAAATTCTTGCTTTGATGAAATTGCCCCCCAAATTAATAGTCTTATGAAACAGGAGGAGCTGAAAGCTCATGCTGTCACATGGGGTATTATTCATAAAGTCAAAATGGCTAAGAATTTAAACATTGGATGGTAACAGATTCCAAAACCCAGTGAGGATTCAATCTGCTTACATTCTGAAAAAAAAGAGCCTCAGTCGTGCTTGTAGCAGTTTCTATCAGTTCAGAATAACAATCCCGGAATCTTATTATTTTTATAGTATTGATTGTGATAAATACTGTCAACTGGAAAATAATGCTAGAAACAGACAGAACATTTTTTATGATAGAAAATCCTGTTATTTCTTTTCTTCATCTTGAACTTCATTTCTGTTTCTGGAGGACCGATATTCTCATACTAGTTTCCATGTTAATTCACATGAATCCCGAGATATGTCTATTGAGTTGTTTCTCTGATATAAGCTCCATACTTAAAAAATAAAATAAAATAAAAATATATCATAATTTAAATATAAGAAAATCAGAATTGCTTACAGCACTTTGACCCTGTATGTTGACAAAATGCATGTGGCATAAACATATACTAACTATACATATTTATGTTCTACGTGTTTTTTTTGTTGTTTATGTTCAGTAAACAGATACTTGTACATATCACCAACTGCACAGTTAAATAGAGAATATATATTATTATAAAACTTGGTGTGTCCACATATTTCTAATCTCTTTTATGCAACTGCAAAACATTTGTTCTTTGATAATTAAAAAAAATCCACATGTAGATGTTTAACCTAATAGCTGTGTGAGTCACCCTTCTTTTTAAAAAAAAAAGAATTTGTGTTCTAATAAATCAACTTGGCACATAGCTATGCATCAATGCGAGCTAAAAAGTTGCATCAGATTGGTAAAACACTGTTAATATTACTGAGTCTGTGATAAATTAAGATAGTTTGATTATATCATAATTTAACAGAATTCTCTTTAATTTACTATATTAGAGCTCATTGTTTCCTCATTTATTGTCATGATATACCCAATTACTTCCAAATTTGGATTCCAATACCCTTCTTATTAGATCATATAATACTTGATATAATCAAACTATCTCAATTTAGCACCATCACACCTCCTTATTAGAGTACCATTTTTGAGCTCTGATTATTATGATTGCTTTGATTGCATATTGTTGTTTCCCCCATTCTGTAAAAAAGATGCCTTACGTTAGGTGGAGTGATAACAGCCTATCAGGAACAAGGAGGTAAGTACGACTGTCAGTAACTGAACCTGCAGAGTTAAGATCTTGCTCACCACACTCAGGTCTTATTTTTACAACCTCATTCTGGGAGCATGGAGAAGCAACTCTGCATGATCTTTCTTCTCTTTTCTTCTCAAAAGAAATGTGATAATGATAAGTGTATGGATAACTGAGAGAAGAGGTCAGAGAAGGACAAGAGAGATGACGCTCCAGGAAGCAAATAAGAACAGAATTCAGACACAAAGATGAGCATGATTTGTTGGCTGAGAGTCACACAGCTTTTTGTAAAGAAATATTGTTCCACACCAGTCTTTCAGAATTCTTTAAGGGGTCTGTAATAGTTCCCGGAATGGGGTTAATCAGTTTACACCTTTAATTGCATCCCACCACCATCGTGCCCTTGCGACCCCTTGAGTACGGCCCGCTCTTGAGCCCTGTCTTTCCACTGAAGTCGTCCCGGCCAATGCTTCGAGCTGGCCCCGGGTATAGCGGGGAGGGGGGTCCGGGCCCGCCCTCTCTCACAGACCCCAGCCCAGGGCCCTAAGGACTCAGACACACTACGGTCCAGTCCAGCTGACGGGGCTCCCCGCTGTAACACGCCAGCCCACGGGCCCTTAGAAAGCCCTGCCTTGGGCTACTTCCTCTCCCCTTACCTACACCCGGCTTCCCCCGGTGTCTCGGTCGCTCTCCGCGCCCCCGCATGGACCCGCTGGTCAGTCGACTCCCCGTGCCGACCCCTCTCTCCCCCGGAGACGCCATGGCTCTCTTTTAAACCTTGGCGCCGGGGTTTTGCATCACACCCCGTCGCCCTCCTCGGCTCCGCCTCCCTTCCCGTCCGTACTGCCCGAGAGCACGCCGCGCAGGCGCGTCTGTGGTCCCTCTGCGCCCCGCCCCCGGTCTGTGCCGGGGGGGCGGGTAGGAGGTGCGCAGGTGCCGAGTTCCTCCCCATGCGGCTTCAAGCTGCGCTATGCCGGCTTCCTCTCTGCCGCCCCGTGCCCCGTATAGGACCGCAGCGGGCAACTCTCCAGTGCGGGGTAGCCGTGCCCCATCACAGGGTCCAACAAACATGTGGCAAGGGTGATCCAGTTGATAAAGTGTACTTCATCTTTCAGAAAGCCTTTGACAAGGTCCATCATCAAAGGCTCTTAAGCAAAGTAAGCAGTCATGGGACAAGAGAGTTGGTGCTCTCATGGATCTGTAACTGGAAACAAAGACAAGAATAGATGATGGGAAACAAAGGGTAGTAGTCAATGGTCACTTTTCAGAATGGAAGGAGGTAAATAATTGTCTTCTCCAGAGTTTTGAACCGGGACCAATGCTATTTAACATAGTCATAAACGATCTGGAAAAAGGAGTAAGCAGTGTAGTGGAAAAATTTGTAGATGAACCATCATCTTATGTGGGGCTGTTGAAACTGTCAATTTCACTTAGTTGCCACCTCCTGGTAGGAAAGTGGAGCCATTCTAGCATAATTTGAAGTGTGTGTCTTGCAGAGTAGGGAAGAGAGGAGATCATAACAAAACAAGTACCTGGTAAATAATTTTCCCATGTAGAACATCACATGGTGAAGCATTTAAAGTCTATAGAATTACATTATTAAATTTATTACATATGTCTTAATATTTTAATATATCAGCATGATATCATCTGATGTATTGATTTTTTGTTTAATTAATTGTTGAATAATATTCAATTATATACACTTCAAAATATGTAAAGTTTAAATTCACATAGTTATTTATACCAGCCTGTTTTGTTTATCAAATGCTTTGACAGAAAGTGGGTTAGTATCAGAGATTTGCTTACCAAACTTTTGTGGATCTGTTTTTTCATAGTGAAAAGCCTCTTCACATCTCTCTGCTGTCACATGAGTCTTTGACCATGATTAGGTCCTGGTCAGGTAGCTGGAGCAAGTGGATATGGCTCATGAACAGCTGATGTTCTACAGGACAGAGTGAAAAGAAGTATAAAAAGGAAAATGAGACATTTGTAATGTCAGTTTTCATAACTGACAGCCATTTTCAAATTCCCCATAAGTTAAGGTCAATAGTGGGTTTTTCAGATCTGCCATTTCTGGCATTAAAATACATGTAGAAAAACTTCAGAAATAAATGGGAGTTATTTTAATTATTTTTGTCATTTATTACTGATTATATGTAGTATAACACTAAAGAGTTGATATTTCTCAATTTTGAGAGTCCAATCAGTAGATACGCATGAGTGACTGCTCTTAGTCCCAGCTTTCTCTGCCGTTGTTAGTATTCAGGAAGATTATGTATCATAAATTAGTTACTTCTTTTTTCATTTATACTTGCACATATTATTGTCCTTCAAGCAATTCATGTATGATTTCTTCTTTTTGTGCAGATGATCTGAAGGTTGAAGACGTGACACCAGAGTAATATACATACTTCTACTTATAGTCATTTTTATAAAGCCTTGGTAAAGTACAGTTCAGTGTTCTTCATGAATTTTAGACTCTGGATACAGAGAAATCATCATGCACATATACACTGAATATCTTAATTATTGCTGTGAAATAGTTTCTTCTTACACAGAGAGTTATTATTTTCATGCATTACAGTTTAACTGCTAAAATAAAATATTCCACTTCACTGAATTTCTGGTGAATATTTTACATAATATTGTTCACTGTTTTACAAGCAATGTACATTTTTCAACATACAATAGTACACAAACTGTTATATTGAATTTGGTAAAACTGAGTATGCACTTTAAAAATATGATGTCAATTCTAATAATCTATTTTTTCCTTTTTTTGCATACACTTCAATGTTTTGAAGAAAAATGGCTAAAATCTGATGTCAGCTATTCCTGTAAGCAGGGAAGTTGTCTGTAGTGTGTTCTGATTTCTTTAAAGTGGTGGGCACTCTCTTCCTAATTCAACAAAGTATATTATCATTTGCTTAAATTTAATCCAGTGACAACTGACATCAACAGGACTATTCCTATTCATGGACTTAAGCATATGCCTAAGTACTTTTCTGAATTAGAGCTAGATCCTCATCACTTTGCAGGATTAAGCAGTACAGGTTGAACCTCTCTAATCGAGCATTCTCTGGTCTGGCAACATCCATGGTCTGGCATGACTGTGGTTAGCCAGATGTCCACTTATCGTGGGCATGGTCAATTTTCCCATGGTCCCATAAAGTTTGTTTTCAGCTGAAAGTCCTTAAAAGTCTCAGTATTCTGTGCTGTTATTTAGCTCTAATTTACCCCTGAATGTCTTCTAAGAGCCTAGTAAGCAATGGAAGAGTTGGTAATGCTGCTAAGTATAAGCATATTTTTATGCTTTATCTACTTATTCCTTTGTGCCAATACAGTAAAATTGTGTAACACTAACACTTTGTTATGCAGAAAGCTGATAAGCCTTGCCTAGGCATAGGCTTATATAGGGTGTATCAGTATAGTCATATTCTACTAAGAGCATTGCAAGTATTGTTCTTCTTCAAGTGATGTCCTTGTGGGTGCTCCACTGTAGGTGTCAGGTTCGTCCCTGCGCTGCAGATCGGAGTTTTGAGCAGCAGTGGTCAGTGCCAGCGTCTCGTGGCATTTGCACCATTTTGCACACGCGCGCGGTCTGGCTCCCACCAGTTCCTTCATAACCGCCCTCAGTCACAGACAGAGCAAACTCCTCTCTTCAACTTCTTCTAGTCAGAAAAACAAAGAGAGTTATTAGTTAGTTGCTGTAGTTAATATTAGTCAGTTTGTTTCCTAGTTACAGCTTATAGTTAATAGTTGTAGTTTGTAGTTCGTTAAAAAAAAAAAATTCTTCGTTGCTACTGGCCCTTTCAGGCCTCAAAAAACCCCCAGAGTTAAAACCAAATCAACGATGCCATGTCCTCCGGCATTTAAGAAGTGCGACACTTGTCACAAGCCCATGCCGGCCTCCGACAGCCATTCTTCATGTATTCACTGCTTGGGTGAGGCTCATGTGCCTCAGAAATGCCCTCACTGCTTGAAGTTAACAGCGAGAGCCTGGCGTGATAGGGAAATGTGCCTCCAGATGATTCTTTTTGACAAGGTGCCACAGCCATCCGACTCGGCGTCTGCAGCTCATACAGACCCTGCTACCATGCAAAAATGGAGAGCGTCCTCTCCAGGGTCAGCTCTGGTGTAAAAGACACGGGCTTCACCATCACGTTCCCTTCCGCTGATCCCAATGAGCAGGGTGAGCATAGGAGATAAGCCCGGAATGTCCGGTACTGTCTCTTCACAGTTAAAGATAGTTCCAGTCGCAAAACGAAAAAGATGACACCTTGGACACTGACGGTACTGAGATAGGCACCGGCAGCCCCAGCTTCCAACGCTCCGGCATGGACATTGACTCCAGTGGCACTGCTGGCACCCGTGACTATTAAGCATCGGCACCAGAGAAGAGTGATGCTTTTTCAGCATCGAGGAAAGCGTCTGCAAAAACCAACAGGCGTTGGAGCCCGAGTCCTAGTTCTGTTTCTCCAATGTTCTCCCCAGCACCTTCTCCAATGACACCAAGGTCACCAGAGCTGCACATCCTTCAAATGGAACATGGGGCATTTTCATACTTGCCACAAAGGAAATCTCCATCCCTGTTCCCTGCGGCACCACGGAGAAATTCCCGTCACCACGCAAGGCACCTTTCTCTCTCCCTGCCTCCCTCATATAGAGGATCGGTAATACTTCCTCATTCACCAACGCTGTCTCCACATGTTGCATATTGGGAAGAGCACAGAAGTGCATTCTCTTCAAGACCTTCCTCACCTCGGCGATCGCATCATCACCACAGTTATCATCGCGACCGCACACTTTACTGCTCTAGCTATTATCATCACCAGCAGTCACATTCTAGGAGATGGTCCCATGTTGCTATAGGTCTCCCAGATATCCACCTGCCTCCATGATGCCATGGGAACATCATCCGCTGCTGCCACCGCAGAGCTCCTCACCCCAAACACATCACTCGGAACCTGAAAAGGGGCAATTATCAGATGCGGCGGAACAACAGCCTGACATTTCCCCCATGGACCAGTTGTCATCCTCTCCTGACAAAGCTGTAATTCCGGTGATATATTGCCCCCTGATGATCTTAAACAGTTTCAAGACTTGTTTAAGAGAGTTGCGTCAAGTCAGGAGGTCCAGTTGGCAGAGGTGCAGGACAAGCAATACCATCTCCTTAAAATCTTCAGCCCCCTCACCGGGCTAAAATAGCACTGCCAATAGATCAAGCAATTATGGAGGTAGCGGAGGAGATTTGGCAGACCCCAGCCTCTGCTCCACCAACAAACAAAAGGGCGGACAAGAAATACTTTGTCCCATTGAAAGGGATGGAATTTTTATTTACTCATCCCCAGCCCAATTCTTTGGTTATAGACACTGCTCAGCACAGGTCCAAGGCTCCTCAGTATAAGAACACTGCAACTGAAAGGGACAGCAAAAGAATGGACCTATTTGGGAGAAAGGTGTACTCTTCAGCAACACTATTACTCTATATTGCCAACTATGCTGCACTCTTGTTGAATCACAATTTTGACAATTACACAAACCTCACAATGCTTATGGAACACCTGCCAGACTCCAAGAGCCCGATCCTAAAATCCATTGTCCAGGAAGGCTATGCTTTTGCCAGGACAGGTCTCTAGATTGCGTTAGACATCTCAGATACAGCCACCTGTTTGACGGCTACTGCAGTTGTGATGAGGAGGGCTTCCTGGTTGCAAACGGCGTGAGTCCCAAGAAAACTGCAGAATAAGGTTGAGGACCTCCCGTTCAACAAACAGAAGCTCTTTGCTGAGAAAATGGACGTGGTCCTCCATTCGAGCAAAGATTCACACACCACTCTCTGTACCCTTGGTATGTATACGCCTCTATACTGACGCAAGCATTACATGCCTTACCAAAGGTGCCATAATTCAAACAACAGACAACAACAATGTGGTTTCAACCAGTCATGAACAAGGCAGAGAGCCCAAAGAAGGAGCAATTAGACTAACCATGCCCCCAATCAACCATCCAACAAACAGCAGATTTGATTTCTCGGTTGAGGACTTGCCAGTCCGAATGATCATGCCTCACCCATATTTTGCCACCGTCTAAGACTGTTTTACCATCAATGGTCCACCATCACATTGGGTTCTGGAGATCGTATTATCCAGCTCCACCATCCCCTTCCTTTCTCTGCCTCCAGCCACCCCATATACCCCGTCCCTTTTCAGGGATCCTTCTCACGAGAACTTGCTAAAACAGGAGGTCCATCATCTCTTCTCCATCGGAGCTGTAGAGAAAGTACCAGATAAATTCAAGGGAAAAGGGTTCTACTCTTGCTATTTTCTCACCCAAAAGAAAACAGGAGGATGGAGACCCATATTCAATTTTCGAAAGCTCAACCGTTATTTCAGAAAACAACAGTTCAAAATGGCAACTCTTGCATCGATAATACTCATGTTAGATGATGGGGATTGGTTTGCAGCCCTCGACCTTCAAGATGCCTACTTCTACTTCACCATTCATCCTGCCCACAGGTGATTTCATTGCTTTACAGTAGGCAGGGAGTATTTTCAGTATTGGGTGTTTCCCTTTGGCCTTTCCTCCACTCCCAAGGTATTCTCAAAGACCCTGGTGGGAGTGGCAGCATACTTGCTGTTATAATTTTCCCTACCTCAACGATTGCCTTATAAAAGGCCGCTCTTCAATGGAGACACAACATATGATAGCAGTAGCCAAACTTTCAATTCCCTTGGTCTAATTATCAATGACCAGAAATCCACGCTCGAACTCTCTCAAACTTTGGAGTTCATAGGTACTTGTCTCAATTCCACCACAGGACAAATTTACTTACCCATCCAAAGGTTCCAAGCCATCCAAGACCTGGTTGCTGTACTAATCACGAGCCCTACTGTTCCAATGCTCACGTGCCTACATCCAAAGATCTCTACTTGACGCAGGTCAAAGAGGTCTTGATACACAGTAGAAGGGACACCACCCAAGCTACTTACCTCTATAAATGGCAAAGGTTCGCCTCCTGGTGCTCTTCTAATCAGATCAACCCATATGTAGCACCTCTTCATCAGATCCTCGAGTATGTCCTTTACCTGAAACAGTCAGGTCTAGCCATTGTTTCCTTGAAGGTATATCTCGCGGCAATTACTGCCTTCTGGCACTCTATAGTTTGCCCACCCAGCTACGAAGAGGTTCCTAAAAGGGTTGACCAGCCTTAACCCGCCTCACAGACCCCCCACCTCCACCCTGGAACCTGGACCTAGTGCTGGACACTCTTTGTCAACCACCTTTCGAACCCTTGGCTACTACTTTGCTCCAAATGATGATGCTGAAGATGGTCTTCTTGCTTGTTATAACATCTGCCAGCAGAGTCCGTGAACTTGCAGTTCTGATGTCATTACCACCAGACATCACCTTCAACGGAGATAGCATTGTATTATGGTCCCATCCAGCTTTTATCCCCAAAGTGTGCTCTGAGTTCCACATTAATGAACCAATCATCTTCCCTTCCTTTTACCCTAAGCCACACACCTCACCACAAGAGGCAATCCTCCACTCTCTCGATGTGCGCAAGGTGCTCACCTTCTACATTGATAGGACTCGGGTTTTCCACAAAACGGAACGTTTGATAGTTTCCCTTGCTGATCGATCCACGGATGAAACACTGTCATCCCAATGTATCGCTAAGCTTATAGTCTTGTGCATTACGACTTGCTATTCCATATACGATAGACCACTTCCATCCCAACCAAAGGCTCATTCTGCAAGAGCTGTAGCTACATTCACAGTGTTTCTGTGAAGGGTTCCTCTTCAGGACATCTGTTGGGCGGCCACATGATCATCCAATGACACTTTTATGAAACATTATGCTATTGTTCATCGTTTGGCTGTGGACTCCTTGTTAGCCTCAGCAGTACTTTTAACATCAAACAAACCTTGACTCCGGAACCCGCCATCTGGTCTACACAGTCACCTACAGTGGAGCACCCATGGGGACATCACCATGGGTGCTCCACTACCCACCCCATTACTCAGGGAGATGCCAGCCACGCATGTGTGGTCTGGCTGACTACTGCTGCTCAAAACTCCGATCTGTGGCACCGGGACAAGGCTGACACCTAAAGTGGAGTACCCATGGGGTACACACATCTCGAAGAACCGTCATTACTGCACCAAGGTGAGTAACTTCCTCTTCTGTTTATTCGCCTTTGCAAAATAAATATAAAAAGAAAACTACTCACTAAAATATTGATCTCCCATGGTTCTGCAAATTCTCTGGTTCAGTACCCACCAGGCCCTGAGGGTGCTGGAGTAGAGAGGTTCTACCTGTAGTTGAAGATAAGAATGTAATGCATGCAGCAAGTAGCCTTAGATTCTAGGTAGGGTACGTAACTAATTAGTATGGAGACAATGAGTCAGTCACTGTTGATCTTTCTTAGGATCTGCTTCTCAATTGCACAAAAGCTTCTTTACACTAATTGGACAGTATATAGTAACCTAATAATGTAACTGAATGTCAGATGCACATTTCTTAATGGGAGTTTTGTCTGAATAAGAACTGAAGATGGAATTTAGAAGTTGAATCTAACAGAAGGTATGCAGGATCTGGAATGATAATATCAGAAATCTGAAACTTTCTGGTAATGTCTAGCAGTAAGAGGGGAAACAGCAGCTGTTTTGTGTTTGAGATAACAGTAATAAAAATTTACTTTGTCCTCACTCCCTTTCTCGCTGCTCTGTACCTTGACTTTTTAGCTTTCTTAAAGAGGCAATCTCCGTTTCATCCTGTGTATTATTGTGTGAGAATAAAATAACTTTTTTAGGTGATTTTTTAAAAAAGATTCTGAGGAAAAATAGTCATTCTAACAAAGATAACTTGGTAGTTACAGCAAAGAAATCTATTAATTTAATGTGGACTCCACATATATCACATTGACAAGTTTTCAATTACCATAAGAACATAAGAATGGCTGTACTGGGTCAGACCAAAGGTCCATCTAGCCCAGTATCCTGTCTGCCGACAGTGGCCAGCACCAGGTGCCCCAGAGAGGGTGGACCGAAGACAATGATCAAGCGATCTGTCTCCTGCCATCCCTCTCCAGCCTCTGACAAACAGAGGCCAAGGACACCATTCTATCCCCTGGCTAATAGCCTTTTATGGACCTAACCTCCATGAAATTATCTAGCTTCTCTTTAAACTCTATTATAGTCCTAGCCTTCACAGACTCCTCTGGCAAGGAGTTCCACAGGCTGACTACACGCTGTGTGAAGAAGAACTTTCTTTTATTAGTTTTAAACGTGCTACCCATTAATTTCATTTGGTGTCCTCTAGTTCTTCTATTTAGGGAACTAATAAATAACTTTTCTTTATCGGCCCTCTCCACACCACTCATGATTTTATATACCTCTATCATATCCCCCCTCAGTCTCCTCTTTTCTAAACTGAAAAGTCCCAGTCGCTTTAACCTCTCCTCATATGGGACCCGTTCCAAACCCCTAATCATTTTAGTTGCCCTTTTCTGAACCCTTTCCAAGGCCAAAATATCTTTTTTGAGGTGAGGAGACCACATCTGTACACAGTATTCAAGATGTGGGCGTACCATAGTTTTATACAGGGGCAGTAAGATATTCTGGGTCTTATTTTCTATCCCTTTCTTAATAATTCCTAGCATCCTATTTGCCTTTTTGACCGCCGCTGCACACTGCGTGGAAGTTTTCAGAGAACTGTCCACGATAACTCCAAGATCTCTTTCCTGATTTGTCGTAGCCAAATTAGCCCCCATCATACTGTACGTATAGTTGGGGTTATTTTTCCCGATGTGCATTACTTTACACTTATCCACATTAAATTTCATTTGCCATTTTGTTGCCCAATCACTCAGTTTGGTGAGATCTTCTTGGAGTCCCTCACAGTCTGCTTCTGTCTTGACTATCCTAAACAGTTTGGTATCATCTGCAAACTTTACCACCTCACTGCTTACCCCTTTCTCCAGATCATTTATAAATAAGTTGAACAGGATTGGTCCTAGGACCGACCCTTGGGAGACACCACTAGTTACCCCTCTCCATTCTGAAAATTTACCATTTATTCCTACCCTTTGTTTCCTGTGTTTTAACCAGTTCTCAATCCAAGAAAGGACATTCCCTCTTATCCCAAGCTAAAAGTATAATTTTTCTCTTAGCTATTGTGATGGCTGTTCACCACTCAGTGAGAAGAAACTTCTGGTTGCACTGATACAAAGTCAGTGTTGGCAGAGGTCATACATGATCTAATCTGAACTCAAACTAATAAAAACATATTCAAAGTTTAATCTGTGACAGTGGTATAAATGCAGGTGGAGTTTACCCCATTGATTTACTTGGGATTTACATGGATGTAATAGATCAGAAACTGGCTCAGTATGTTTACCTTATGAATTTAGACAACTGATGCATTATAATTTCCATAATGAAGTGCCACTTGTCCTTTTAGCAGTTTAATTGTGTGCTCAGGAACCACACCCACAGCCATTCAGATCAAGGCCACCATGTAGTATCCAAGATTTATATATTATATCAGAAAATAAAAACATAACAGTGAGGTTATCATGGAGACGAGCAGTCTAGGCACTTATTTGTAGAGCATAAAATTAAATCAAAATACTATCTCACATATACAAAATATCTGTGAGGTAAAACAAAGAATTGACAAATATACAATTGTAGTGGGCAGCATCCCCTGACAACCCAGTGCATTGCCACCATTGTGTGTGTCTCAATCTCCCCAAGGGAGGGTTTTAATAAGTTCAGTAGGGCTTGAAATTGAACTAGGCCTTAGAGGCCTAGTTTTTTAACCCCAATGGCAGAACATCATACAACTAGGCCTGCCTTCGATTCTGTGGCACACATGGGGCTATCATCCAAACTGGCCTTTATAGTTTCCTCGATGCAGAAGTTTCCCACAGCTCTCTTCCCTGCAGCTTTGGTTCAGGTCAGTTTCAGAGCTTTTGCCAGCTTAGCCCCATCTGGGCCCTTTCACAGGCACCTGGCCTGCAATGAAAAAGGAGGGAACATTTATGCTGACCCCTATCCTTATTGCCTGGGATCACTACCTCTCTTCCCATATCTTTTTAAAGGACAGACTATGTGTCACAACAGTATACCTGCAATCTTTATTAAAGTCAAAACAATATGTGAATATGTGTAGAACAATAAATCCAGACTCAAGTTTCTTTGATCAAACGCAGGTAAAAATCTCAGAATCTTTTCTGTATCCATTTTACTAGCCTTACTTTCTTCTGTTTCCTATTCTCCAAGGGTGAGACTCTGTGTTGCAACTCCAAGAGATGCAAAACAGAACTTACGGTACAGCAAATTTTCTGCAGCCCACTGCCACACCTTAAACAGGCCCCAGGTTGTCTCCAACCCCAGAGCACCTTTGTGCCCTCTTGATCCTTGGCTGCTCTGGGGTTGGAGACAGCCTGGGGCCTGTTTAAGGTGTGGCAGTGGGCTGCAGAATTTGCTGAGTGATACAGCCTCTCCACCATATAACTTTCCTGCCTTCAGCTCTGGCCTCAGCAAGGTGCCTATTCTAGGGGAACCCTTCCACAGCTGGATATAGTACTCCTAGGGCTCCTTCTTACTATCTTGACACTTGTATGTATCTTAAAGGGGCCACATCACTGGTGAGAATTTCATCTCATGTAATCTATTTTGTGAGCACTTGATCTGACTCTCCTTGAAGTTTGTGGAATGGTTCTCGACTTCCTCAGTAGCACTTGGATAAGGCTGTAAGCATCTCAGTTAAAAAGTACATGAAGAGTTGATTTACTAAAAAGTGTAAGACGAGTTGTTTTACTGGCTCTTTCAGTACTCATCTGTGTCACCTCATTTTAAGTTAAAGATGGGTAGAAACCAAAATTGTATTGCTGGTAAATTTCTTATTTTAGAAAATTGTAGACTTTATTTCACATTCTGAAATGATGTCACTCTGGCAGTTGTCACTCTGGCCCTTTTTGCAGGAACATGTTTCCCTTCCCTTTCTCATATACTCTCTGCTTTCCATACTAGAATAAAAATACTGTTATTAAGCTTTATCTCCCTCTGCGTCTCCCTTACCTTTCCCCCATCCCTAAATATAGAGTTTGCTGAACCACCTCCAGCTCCTGTTGCTTCTAACCAGAGAATTATGAAATGAAAAGAAAAAGAAGAAAAAGATCTTGCAGGGAGGAGGGAGAAACCATGAATTCTGGCAGAGAGAGAGACAGACAATAAGCCTCTAATCAGGGCCTGGAGATGCTTTAGCAGTCTAGTATGACCAGATAGCAAATGTGAAAAATCGGGATGGGGTGGGGGTGGGGGTGGGGGAGAGAATAGGTGTCTATATAAGAACAAGTCCTAAATATCAGGATTGTCTTTATAAAATGGGGACATCTGGTCACCTTACAGCTGTCTAGAGCCCCAGTTCTAGCTGGGCAAAGAAGTCTCCCTATTTTCTCTGTCCCATTCTCTGCTTAGCCACCCATGCAGTAATTTTAACTGCTGCATGCTAATTGGGAGAGTCATCGCAGAGCTGTTTCCAGCTACTAGCATCCCAGATGTACAGTTGCAGTGTGTAGTCTGGGAGCTACCAGCCTCCCAGAAATACAGTTGCAGTGTATAGTCTCTCCTGCAGATCTCACTGTTCATCCTATTGCTACAGTCAACTCCTGTTCGTGTGATTAAAGCATGTGCACCTCTGTGATGGGCCCCTTGCCTGCTGACTTGCTGCCATCTTCTCTTCTGCTACCCTTGCCTACAGCTGTTTTTGGTACATCCTGTTCCAGCAGGTTTAGACCCGCTTCTTCACAAAACTCTTTCACTGAGTTCTCTCAGTTAAATTTCTTTGTGCATGGAACATGAAGTTCCCTGGCAACATTCCTTCCCCTTCTTCCACCTTTCATGAATGTCAAGTGGGTTCTAGAACCATGTCGATTTTATTCCTGTGGAGCTCAGCCATACTATTTCCAATTTGGACAAAAATAATTACGTTGTACATGGGATACTTCAGTTCAATAGGACAGCTTCATTCCACGATTGCGTAATGCCTCCCCCTTCTCTTCTTACTCCACTCCTCTTCCTAAAGCATATGTGACGAAGGCCCAAATCCAGCAAGGCATTTAATCACTCGCTCAGCTTTCAGCACATGAATAGTCCCATGGGATTTAAACTGTCCTTAAATGTTTTTCTGCATCAGGGTCTAAACTAGCAGGTTCAGTTAAATGATACAGTTGCAATGATGAAGATTCCCCTCAGATGAAGTTGGGTAATCTGGTGGAAAGACTCTTCTAAGAGTTTGTCTATATAAGGACACTCTGGAAAGTGTCCTTGTATAGACAAATCAACTTGGGGTTTGAAATTAAAGCCCTAAATTAAAAGTGCCTTAAACCTTATGTGGATGCTCTCATTTAGAAGTGGCCTCTGCTTGCCACTTTTGAATGAATGCAAGCACACAGATGTTGAATTTGCTTTAACTTTTGTCTGTTGATGTCAGACCTTTAGTTGATTTGCTGTAACATATCTGAAAGTCCTCACGTAGACGAGGCCAAAGATAGCGACAGTAACTGATATCAACACTTGTAAAATACTCAACTCTTTGCTTCTGGAACACGAACTTGGATGTACATGCCACAAATGCCTCCAACTGAGGTGACGTTTCACATAAAAAAATTGTTGTTGAGAATCCTCAGACTGACTCTGAAATCATTCTTTCATAGATAAGAGGGCAATTTGTGTAGAGCCTCATGGGCAACATGATTTCTATTTCTTTATCTAAGGTTTTTATATTAGCACCTATCACTCTAGCACTTGAGTATTTCTCAGGTTAACTTAGTTGGCATAGCATGGTCCTTAATGGACCTCCTGTAAACTTCAGGTCTTCATTGGTTATTGTTTTATTTTTTGCAGAAGTGGTTGTTGTAAGGACCATTCTGGTTCTGATAGAAAAGTTTTATCAAAGGTCTTGCATTTTAGTTTAATAGCCTTCCTCAAGTCGATTCCCTTGCTGACATTGCCTTACCTCCGGCTTTCAAGGACTTTGTCATAGGCATATGATCTGCATTAGTCCAGAGGAACATATCTGTCTTGCAGTGCGTATATGAAGATGCAACCTTTAATTGTAGCTGAGCCCTAACCCTTGAACTTGAAGCAGAAGTAGTTTAAAAGCCTGTGGAGATAGAGGACAGTTGTGATGTGATCACTCATAAAAGAAATAGGCAGCTGTATTCTGCACAAACTGGAGTCATTGAATTTGCTTTTACATTCAAATTCAGAGACAGTGAATTATGTTAATCCAATCTGGAGATGAAAAATGCATGGATCATTGTGTCTAGACTCTTGTCTAGGAAGAATTCAGCTCACTCTCTTATAGCTATATTGACTCTGCTATTCTAATGGGAGAAAAAAGTAGTAAGCAGATATGACACTCATTACACAGATTGCAGATCTGTTAAGTAATCACTTTTCAGAGAAGAACCACTTAATTTTCTGTTTCCTTTTGTATTGCTTAGTAAATAATAGTATATATTGTCTGATATTTACATTCTCTCAAATATATACACTTCTGTATATTGTTTCATACACTCAATTTTTGTAGGTTGTGTTTGATAGAATTTCAGGACCTTTTACATGTGAATATAGACTTATTTACAAACTCCAGGAAAGTTCCAGTTTTAGTTGGTATGGTTTAGAGTTTTGAATTGTAAACTGTAAATATAAATTTAATGTACATTTGTAAATGTCTTTTCATTTTATTCTGAGTCACTTAGCAGTAAATACACATAAGGACCGGGCATTTGCTGCCACACACTTCTTTGGATAAAGGAATTACCGTAAGGAGATTTCATTCACATTTACAAATCTACTCAGCTCAATTTATTCCAAAAGATTTGTCAAAACTATACATCTGTGTCCTAGTTTTTGTTAAATCTGGGTTGTTCAGTGCTGTTTTCTGTTTCTGATATTCGTTGTGAGCTATGAATTGGCTGCAGGCCTTTATTGGGTCCTTCCTATGTACACATGGAATTATTATACTTTAATTATTGTAAAGAAGTAGCATTAAAGGACTAATGTAATCTCTACAGTGTAATTAATAGAGTTATTGAGAAGAAATTTATATTAGAAAATGAAGCAGAGCTGGCCCAAGGTACGGGCGAGGCGGGCTACCGCCCGGGGAGCCCCATTGTAGGGGGCGCGTGCGGGGCTGCCGGGCGGGAGCGGCACCGTGCATGCTCCACGCGCCGGGGCAGGGCCACGCATGCGCTGCGCGCCCGGGGTGGGGCCACGCATGCGCTGCGCGCCCGGGGTGGGGCCACGCATGCGCCGGGTGCCCGGGGGCGGGGGGTGCCGCGCTCCCGGAGCCCAGGGCGCACGAATGGCTCAGGCCGGCCCTGAAGTGAAGCCTCCTGTTCTTTTAATACTTGCATATGTCCATTACACTGCAGGTGTGTGTACATCTCATGCACCAGTACAGAAGAGTTTTTTTCAATGGTATCTGCATGCATCCTTACTTCCTCTTGTTCCCAGGAGAGAGTATAAAAAAGAGAACCACACTGCTCATCCTTCAGTTTCTTCTTACTGTCTTTGGTCGATAGTTGGAGTATTTCTGTGCTCTGCAACCCTGTCCATCAAAGTTGCTTTTAATTAGCATTTTTTTCAAATGGCACTTGTTGTTTTGTCCTGTCGAGGTCTTTTTTTCTTTCAGTTTCTTTATATCTGATGGGCCGCCAGGTCATACCCAATACTAGAGGAGGCTCTGCCAAGGTCCCCTGCTTTTAAGCTGTTCTCCACTGCAGTAACCCAATGTTTCTTAGTGACCCTTATTCTTGCTGTTTAAAGTTTGTCTGTGAGGATTACATTGGAGACAGGTGAGCAGTCTGTCAGGGGTTCAGTCTAGGTATGTTAAATATAAGTTAATTGAATAGTCATGTGGAAAGTTGGTATAGAGGCATTGGCACTCTTACAGCAGGGCTATCTCTCTCCTCAGGCTTTATCCTACTAGTACTCCTATCTTTGAGACACCACTGACTTCCTGAGAAATCTACAATCCATTGATGATCTTCCAGAAAACACTATCCTAGCTACTAGGTATGTAGAAGCTCTCCTCACAGTATGCCAACATTTTCAACCTCATGCATCTTCCGAAGTAGGTTCCAGCCCACTAAAGCTTATGTCCAAATAAATTTGTTAGTTTTAAAGGTGCTACAGGATTCCTTACTGCATATGTGGTAATGCAACACTAGAGGTTAAGACCTTTAAATATGTTTACATTTGCAATATGAATCAGGATTTGGCAATGGGTCTGTCAAACTAAAAGGCACCATTTCAACCCATAGAACTATTTGAAATAAAATAGGATTTAATAAGGCTTTCTCAGCTCTTTGCTTATACCCTCACATAGCCAAGCAAAGGATATCACACAAGTTATCAACAAGCTTTACCAGACTTTTTCTGTTTGATTTTTGCTGTCAAAAAGAGAAAGTTTGACTGTTTCTCGTCATGTTTCCCAGTATGAGTTTTCCACCACATTGCAAATAATTCTGTTAAAAAAATGTAAGGCTTTTATTAAAAGAAAGGTACTTAATTTACCAAATCAGTATCCTTATTGTTCACAAAAAGTATTTTATGTCAGCACTTCCTTATCTGATGATAGAAGATTTTTACATAAAACCCATCTATTTTCTGAGCAGAAAATGAACAATCCATTCTGCCATTGTACATCTGAGACCTGTTTTATAGCCTGCTACTAACATGTTTAAAATAGAAATAATATCTCCTACTTACACGATATGTGGAAAAGCCATGCAATACCTACTTAGGTTTGCTGATTCTAGGAACTCACTGTTGGTTTCAGTGTAGGAAATAAACATAAAATTATTGGGCCATATCTTCAGCTGGTGTAAATTGTCATAGCTCCATTGAAGTCAATAGTGCTATGACATTTTACATTTGCTGTGGATCTGGCCTATTAGGTGAAGTGTACTGGAGATATCTGCCTACGTCTGGATTTCCTTATAAAACCACCTGGGGACTAAAGGTATTTAGGAGCTAAAGAGAAAAATTATGGATAATAGAATCTTTTATTCTGTTGGTGGGCTAAAAACTCCCATTTGGGCTATAGTATATATATTATATCTCAAGGAGAAAATAAACATCCCAAATGTGTTATAAAAAGAAGAAAAAATGATAATTGTCTTTTTTTAGCTGGACTGTGTCTGTTATTGTATTCACTCTGTGGCTTTCTTGTGCATATTTTGCTCTAATTCCCATGCAGAACTCCTGAGATATCAATGGAAACTTACAGAGCACAGGACAAGAATAGCCTAGAGTGATCCATTGAGAGGCACGTAAGTAGATCTGTAGAGGGAAAGTTTGCTTTATGATAAAAGTAGGTGTTACTACATCATGTTTGTTAGGAATTCAGAACTGTATGGAAAAGATTGGAAGTAGAAAAGAACAGCAGAGAATGTTTGCTAAGAAGGATAAATTCATATAATCAGGGCTGGACATCAGAAAGATGTGAAGGGGGGAAAAGTATGGGGTATCTCTTCAAAAATTCTTTGCAAGTGATGCTTAATTAGCAAAGCAGATATTTCTGAAGTTACTTTCTGTCCTTTACAAGCAAACGTTTACAACATTTACATTTACATTTACAAACAGCCTAACTAGGCACAACGCACAATGCATACAACTACAATGTACAAGGTAGGCATGTGTGCAGCTACCCACCTTGGCATCTATAGGTAATGCCATTAAGAAAAAAAACCACTCAAGCACCAAAAGCTACCCATGACCCTTTGCTGTTTTTCTAGAGAAGAATTCGTTTAAAAATATCCAGTTGAAGACCGTAAGAGCAGGCAGCAGGTGCTAGCACTGGTGTCTGTATGTTTTTGGTGCTTGAACAATCTTTTAGCTATGGAAAAAAGGAATATTAGGACAGATCTTTGACTAATGGCAAATTGGCATTGCTTCACTGAAGTTGGAACAACACCAATTTACAAATAGCTAGCTGCTGAAAAGTAACAAGGGTCATGGGTATCATCATGAGATTGTATTCTCCAGGATTTGGTATTGAAAAAATTGAGAAATTCCTGAGTATACTGATTTCAGCCTTATTATTTTTCAGCAGTGAATGCTGTATATATGGTGTTGACAATTTGCTGAAGTATGTGCTGTACTGGAAATGGGAAATGTCTGTAATATTTTTATGAACAATATACATATTTGTTGACCCAGTTGGCTTGATATTGCTACCCAGTGGGTGCAGTAAGGTTCAAATATCTCCTAGAACAGAGAGAAGGCAAAGAGTGGGTCATATAGATGTATGGAGAGGGGGTGAAAAAGATAACAAGGGATCCAATCTACATATTTGAATGGAAGAACTCCAGAGGGATAGTTAAAACCCCAAAGATCAACACCAATTTGGAAAAGTAACTGAACACGCAAACATAGCGTAGTGATGTAGCAAGAACAAAGATGACAGATGTCAGGAGCTGTGTTAAAAACTGGATTCACTCAGACAGCAGCTCATTTGGGACTGAGAGGGAGAGAGATCGGATGGATTCTACAGCAAAATAGCTTGGAGGAGCACTGGCTTTGGTCAACATGAACCTTTGCTTCCCAGAGCAAAGACCTGAGCTTGTCCCAACACTGTATCCCAGTTGACTACTAAAATCCACCTGGCTTTGAGAAGGCTGTCTGATGTTGTTGCACATTGTTGCCAGCAAGAGTAAGTCTCAGGTCTGACACTGGGTTCTCAAAGTACAAAGACATACTAAACAGGTATCTGTCAAACACAAGCAGTTTATTTCCTGACAGCTATCAGCTGTGCCCCTCAACTAAAAGAGCAACATGATAGGAAAAGCGGCATTTCTTACATCCTTTCTGCTAGCCAGGGAACCCGTTTCGGCTGTGGATGAAGTGGAAGACTGTCTCAGCTTCCGAGGCGCCAGTACCCAAAGCCAATTGGTGAGGTCCAAATTGCTGTGCTCTGGTACAGCTTTAAATACTGTGTCTCTACCTTGTTTGGGGCAGTTTGGAAATATCCAGAGGTTACTCATTGCTTGTTACAGTATGGCTCGGCTGTACTGCTTGTCCTTTGACTTTGTTTACATGATCAGTACATTTAGGTAAACAGTATTGTTATGTTCCCGCCCTTATCTACAATTCGTTCTTGCTACAATGGCGTATGTTCCTAGAGGCTTGCTTCTGGCTCATCAGATATAGGGAAAAGGGAAAGGAGGGAAAGAATGCAGGCCTCACCACCCCTAAACTTGTATGTACAAAGTTCTTCTGCAATTAACCCCTACACACATACAGATTGACATGGATTGATCTCTAATGGGGGTAAGTGTCTCTGAACAACTGTCTACCTCATTCAGATTCCCTGGGCAAAGCTAATGGTACACAGTGATGCAAGTAAACAAAATGTCTTACAAATGTGGGAGGGCACAGTAGCTAATGAGTGTCACATAACCTCCCCATGCAACCCCCATGCTCTTCTCCACTCCCCATCCCATGTTACCTGGGGGGAGGGATAGAACTGCTGGCAGTTTTTCTCCTTTCTCCCTGCCCTTGCCAGCCCCCTTACCCCCAGCCCTGTACAGAGACAGAACTCCATGGAGAGGCTGGGAACAGCTGGGAATTCTTATTTTCCTACTGTCCCTCCCAGCAGGTGAAAGGAGCAGAACTTCCAGGCCTGCCCCCTTCCCTCCACAGAACTTGTGTCTGTATGCAGGACTGAGGAAGGAGGAAAGGGAGGGGAAAGAGGGCTAGTTTCTCCTTTCCCTGTTGGAGGGGCAGCAAGGAGAGGAGCAGAATGCCAGCAGCCCTTCCAGCTGCTGTAGCACTCCCAGTTCCTTGCCCCCCAAACCACAGCCCTCTACAGAGATGCAGCAGCTTAGTGGAGGAGCTAGGGATGGCAGCAGTGTGGCAGCACAGCTTCACAGGTTATTAATCAACCCGCCCAGTCAGTCAGCCTTGAGCCTCTGACTGAGTGGGGCTCATTAATCATCTGTGAAGCTGTGCTGCAGCGCAGCTTAGAGCGAACAGTGGGTATCAGCTGTGATGGACCGGGCTGTGTCTGGGCACCACTGAGAGTGTCCGCTCAGGGTGAATTGCTCAAACTCAGGGCTCCTTACAGGTCCCCTGAATGGAGACCATTCCCAAATAGGCCACAAACCAGTCACACCAAGTGCTTCAGCTGCCAATCCAGCCAGCAAGAAGCCTCATGAGCAAAACCCCTCTGACATCCCAGCTCTCCCTGTGCCACAATCAGCCCCGGGCCTGCGCACAGGTGAAGGGTTATAGAACCCAATCTCACCTACCCCTTCTTTAGTCTTTTTAGTCCCAAAGAACCAGCCATAAATCCCCGGTCAATTTACACTTTGGATCTTACCCACAAGAGCACACTGGGCCAATCCTTTAGAAACTTAAAATCTAAAGATTTATTAATAAAAGAAAGAAAAGCATGGGAGTAAGGTCGTTAACGAGAATACGTTACATGCATCAAATCACCAAGTTCTCAATGCAGGCTCTCAGCAGAGATGTTACAAACTGCTATCTTAAAAGTCTCTGGTGTACATCCTATGTCAGGATAGGTCCACGATTCTTCCCGGCTCTCTGTCCCTCTCAAGGCTGCATCTGGGATCAGGAGCAGAATTGGAGACAAGATGGAATCCGCCTCATGGCATTTTATATCCATCCCTGGTATCTTCCAAGCTGGAGCAGGTCACATGGCCAAGTTACCTATCCCTGTGTCTCATGTCAGCAGCCATGATAATTGGCTGGTTTGCAGATTCCAGACGCATTCCTCAGGTGCGTATAGGGCACTTTGAGAGCCATTGTCCTTGGAGCCTCACTAATTATCATAGTCACTGACTGGACATTCCTTCCTTATAGCAGGCAATTCAGGCCCACTGCTCTGTCTCAGGCAGAGAACACTCACAGTATCAGCACAGAGACCATATTCATAACTCCACATACAGATATCATACAAGCACATGAATAGTATACATAGAATCAGTAGAACATAAGCTTTCATTTGACACCTCACACAGCCCCCTTTGTATAGACTTTGGGGCAAACACCCCTCCCTGGGCGCAGCAGTGATCTGGCTGCTCCCTTTAAAATCCAGTAACGTGACAGCAGCAGGGAGTATTTCCTAGTATGCTGTATCAGCTAAAAATAACTTGCTGGTACAGCATGCTAGATTGTCCCAGCCCACTTGCACCACTGATGGTTTGAAACAGGCGTTCTTCTTCAAGTAGTCCCCGTGGGTGCTCCACTACTGGTGTCAGGCCAGTCCCAGCGCCATGGCTCGGAGACTTGTCATAGCCATGCTCGGCCGGATTGCGCATACGCAGCTAGCGCCTCGCGCCTTTCGTCCGTCGCACGTGGTCTGGCCCCACCCAGTTCCTCTCAACTGCCCTCGGTTGCGGATGGAGCTCCCTCCTCTCCTCAGCTTTCTTCAAACAAGTATCTGTAAACAGTTCAAATTATTAGTTGTTAAGTGCTTCAACTCACCCCTTCTCCTTATACTTAGTGCTGTAGTTAAAAAACAAACAAACAAAAAAACCAGGTTTTTTTTCAAGTAGTTTAGCTGTTGCGGATTAGCTGCCAATAAATAAATAAATACATAAATAAATCAATTGCCAGATGACCTGTCAATACCTGGCTCTCCAGGGTTTAAAAAGTGTACCGTCTGCTGCGAGGCAATGCCGGACTCGGACGGCCACACAGCATGTATTAGATGTTTGGGTGAGGCGCATGTGCCACAAAAATGCATCCCCTGCTGCAAACTAATTGCTAGAGCTCAAAAAGACCAGGAAATGCGTTTAAAAATGATTCTATTTGACAAGGCACTGGCGCCTTCGGGCCCCCCCGTGGCTATTTCCACTGAACACCCTGCGCAGAAACGCAGTGCTTCTTCTCCTGGGACTACCACTTCAAAGAGAGTAAGGGCGTCCCCAACTCAGTCCTTACCAGCCACTTCTGTCAGAGTGGGCTCAGGGGATAAGCCGGGCACATCTGGTATGGCCTCCTCCAGCTCTTGGCACACTTTGAGCAGCTAGTTCGGCACTGAAAGCGCAACCATTGCTGGCACCGTTGGCACTGCAAAGACCGTTGAAGGAAATTAGATCAGCGGCACTGACATCCTTGTCACCGGCGTTGTTGACTCCAACAACCTCGGCACTGTCTCTGCCGGCACCGACACTGATGCAGGCACCGGCCATTGCAGTGGCACCTACATCTTTGTCAGCACAGGAAGAAATGCAACCAGCACCGTGCCATCTGGCACCAACATTGGACAATGCTGCGGCACCAAGGAAGGCGGCCGCAAAGACACATTAGCACTGCAGTCCTCACTCTCCCTTTCTGATTTACTCTCCAGAGCCATCTCCCTCCCCACCTCCACAGTCTCCAGTACCAACTGCCTATGGTAGGGAGTGTAGAGATCACCTGTGCCGTAGTTCATCTCCTTACCACCGACACTGTAGGAGCTCCATCTATGACCAAAGAAGACACTCTATGTGCCGTTCTCCTTTGCACCACCCACGCTTACCAATACGATCACCACGTCGTGGTTACTATATCCGACACAGCAGTGTCTTATCCTCTGTACGTTCGTCACCTACATGTTCAGAATGATACTATGGGCACTACCATAAATCGTACTACTATGTCCCAATTCATGACCGAAGATCACATTCCTACAGGAGGTCCTCATGTCACTGTCACTCACCCAGCCCCCGTTCTTTACCACCTGAACCTCAGTGGTGCTCACCTCTACCACCTCCACCACCTCCAAAGAGTCCGAATATTCCGCTAGAGCAATTGGAACCTGAAGAGGGACAGCTGTCTGAACTGGAAGACCCGCAGCCTGAGACGTCGCCTACAGGCCATTCATCATCTTCACCGGATGAGGCGGTGACTCCGGGCGATGCCTCACCACCAGACGACCTGAAACAATTTCAGGATCTTTTTAAGCATGTGGCGGAAAGTCAAGAGGTACAACTGGGGGAAATTCAAATAAAACAACATCGGCTGTTAAAAAATTTACACTCTCAACACTGGGGTAGAATCGCGCTCCCCATCAAGGAGGTGATTATGGAGGCTGCAGAAGAGATCTGGAAGACTGCAACGTTGGTCCCACCAACGAGTAAAAAGGCGGAGAAAAAGTACTTCGTCCCTTCAAAAGGATTGGAGTTTCTGTTTAACCATCCCCAGCCCAACTCATTGGTGGTTGATGCAGCCCAACACAGAAGTAGAGCACCTCAATTTAGGAATTCCCTCCTGGACAAAGATAACAAAAAACTGGACGTCTTTGGGAGAAAAATCTATTCATCATCGACATTGTTGCTACGTATTGCGAACTATTCCGCCCTTCTTTCGAATCATAATTTCGACAATTATTCGAAGTTACCAGAACTTATGCAACATCTTCCCAAGGTGAAAAGACCACTTCTGAAATCAGTGGTACAGGAGGTATACGCTGTATGCAGGGCTGCACTCCAGATTGCCCTGGATGTAGCAGTTATGGCTGCGAGCGTTACTGCAACAGGCATCGCTGTGCAAAGATCTTCCTGGCTTTTGTCAGCGGGAGCCCCGAGGGAGCTCCAGAGTAAGGTCGAAGATCTCCCATTCGACAAGCATAAGCTGTTTGCTGCTAAGACAGATGAGGTTCTTCACTCAGGGAGGGACTCTTGTACCACTCTTGGCACGCTTGGAATGTATGCACCTCCTTACAAGCGTAAACGTTATTACACCAACTAAAGAAGATACGATTATACTTTCCACAAGCAACAGCAGCGCAATCTTGATCAGCCGTGCTTTAGGCAACGACCACAATGCAAGCAATCTCAGATGGCCCGTTTGTCAAATCAACCTAATTCAAAACAGCAGGTTTGGCTGCCTTGTCGACGACGCGAGCAAATCTCCCATTGTCAGTGCAGGGGAAAATCCTCCTCCTCTGTTTCACCATCGACTAAGACCATATTTCCATCAGTGGGTCAACATCACCTCAGACCGGTGGGTCTTAGAAATAGTAGCATCCAGTCTCACCATTCCACTCACCTCCATACCCCCAACTACCCCACCCACCCTGTCCCTCTTCAGGGACCCATCTCACGGTGACCTATTAAAGTAGGAGGTCCACCACTTGCTTGCTATTGGGGCCAAAGAGGGTACCCATCAAGTTCCGAGGGAAAGGTTTCTATTCTCGGTATTTTCTCATCCCCAAAAAGTCCGGGGGATGGAGACCTATTCTGGATCTAAAGGGCTTAAACCGATACATTCGGAAGCAACGTTTCAAGATGGTGGCTCTGACTACAATTATACCATCGCTGCACAATGGAGATTGGTTCACGGTCCTCGACTTGCAGGATGTGTATTTCCACATTGCAATACATGTGGCACACAGGCGTTTTCTTCGATTCGTAGTAGGAGACAAACATTTCCAGTACAGAGTACTGCCTTTCGGCCTTGCATCTGCTCCCAGGGTGTTCTCCAAAAGCCTAGCAGTAGTGGCAGCTCACCTTCACAGGATAGGGGTGACGATATTTCCCTATTTGGACGATTGCCTCTTCAGAGGCCGCACCTGCTCAGAGACACGCAGAATAGTAGCAATAACGAGAGATACATTCGAATCCCTCGGTCTCATTATAAACATACCAAAATCGTCCCTGGAACCGACTCAAGCGTTGATTTTCATAGAAGCTCGAATCGACTCAATTTCGGCACGAGCGTACTTACCTGTAGAATGTTTCCACGTAATTCAGGACTTAATAAATGCCCTGATGCAGTCGTCCACACTTCCCATGCGCGTTTATCTGCAATTAATGGGTCACATGGCAGCTGCCACCATTGTGGTCCGACACGCCAGGTTACATTTTCACTGCCTCCAGCATTGGCTGGCTTCTGTTTACATTCCTGCGAAGCACAGCATCCACAAACTAGTAGTTCTACCACAACACATTTGGGAATCTCTCCAGTGGTGGACCGAACCAAAGAACCTTTTGGCAGGATAGGGTTCTTTCATCAGTTCCAACCTTTGAAGCAGATAACTACAGACGCTTCCCTCACCGGTTGGGGTGCTCACATGGGCAAGTTAGCAGTTCAGGGACGTTGCTCGGAAGCAGAAATATTGTTGCACATCAACTTGCTCGAGCTCAGAGCAGTATTTCATGCCTGCAGCCATTTCAAGCCCTACGTAAAGGGCACAACAACCAGAGTCCTCACGGACAACATTGCAACCATGTATTATGTTAACAGACAGGGAGGGGCTCAGTCTCGATCCCTTTGTACAGAGACGGTCCGCTTATGGAATTGGTGCATTCGCAACAACATTACCATCATCGCATCGTACTTACCTGGTGCCAACAATGCCATCGCGGACTCACTCAGCAGGCACTTCCCTCATGACCATGAGTGGGAAATCCAGACCGACATTCTGCATTGTGTCTTCTGTCGCTGGGGGTTCCCTTCGATAGACCTGTTCGCTACTCACACCAACGCGAAGTGCACAGAGTATTGCTCCAGGGCAGGAATCGGCCGTCAGTCCTTAGGAGACACCTTTCTCCTTCATTGGGGAACGTCATTACTGTACGCATTCCTACCGGTTGCCCTTGTACCCAAGGTGCTAGAAAAAATCATCATGGACACCACTTGGGTGATCCACATAGACCCGGCTTGGCCCCGGCAACCGTGGTACCCAACACTTCACCAAATGTCCACGCAAACACCACACTGGTTTCCCCTCCTGCCAGATCTGCTCACTCAACAGAATGGCTCTCTGTTCCATCCGAAACCCGAAGTCCTATATCTGACCACTTGGATGCTGAATGGTTCCATGCATCTGAGAACCTCTGTTCTGAGCAAGTGAAACATATTAATCCACAGCAGAAAGGACTCCACAAGAGCTACTTACTCTGCTAAATGGTCTAGATTTAAAACGTCGTGTAACAGTAACGATATAAATCCATACACCTCACCGTTGCACGTTATACTTGATTATATCCTCAACCTGCAAACAACAGGGCTTTTGATAGCTTCCTTGCGGGTTCATCTAACGGCAATTAATGCTTTTCACCACACCGTGGAGAGAGCATCAATATTCTCCTATCCTACCACCAGGAGGTTTCTAAAGGGGCTCACAAATCTTAATGTACCACCCAGGCCCCCACCACCTGCATGGAATCTTGACTTGGTATTAGACACTTTAACACATTCTCTGTTCGAACCTATGTCCACGATTTCTCTGCACTTACTTACGATTAAACTGCTTTTTCTGCTCGCCATAACCTCGGCATGCAGAGTAAGCGAGCTAGCAGCCCTCATGTCATCTCCACCATATAGGGTGTTCAGTAAGAATTCAGTAATGTTGAGATCCCATCCAGCATTTATACCTAAAGTATGTACTGATTTTCACATTAACGAGCCAATCATTCTTCCCTGCTTCTGTCCCAAACCGCACGCCTCTTCACATGAAGCAGTTCTCCATACGCTTAACGTACGCCGAGCCCTTGCGTTCTATATCGACAGGACACAAACAATCCACAAAACAGACCGTCTCATCGTATCACTAGCAGACCACTCTAAAGGCCAACCGTTATCTTCTCAGCACATTTCAAAGCTAATCGTTGAATGCATTACTACCTGTTATTCTATCTATAATAAGTCCTTTCCGTCGCAACCTAGAGCTCATTAAACAAGAGCAGTAGCGGCATCTGCAGCCTTTGTAAGAGGAATTCCGCTTCATGACATTTGTCGAGCATCAACTTGGTCTTCCAATGGCACTTTCATGAGGCATTATGCGATCGTGCAGCAGTTTGCTTTGGACTCCTCAGTGGCCTCAACAGTACTCCCACATTGTCACAAACCATGATTACGTAGCCCACCTTACGGATTGGGGTACTGCTCTGGAGTCACCAGTAGTGGAGCACCCATGGGGACTATTCGAAGAAGAAGAAGTTACTCACCTTCGTGCAGTAACGATGGTTCTTTGAGATGTGTCCCCGTGGGTGCTCCACGACCCACCCTCCTCTCTGCTCCAGAATCTTGGTTTCTTTTCTCGTTTCAGATGACTGAGCGGATGAGAGGCACTGGGAGGGGCCGGACCGTGCGCGATGGATGAAAGCGCGAATGGCGCGAGGCGCTAGCTGCGCATGCGTGGTCTGGCCAAGCACGGCTATGCTAAGTCTCCGAGCCGCAGTGCTGGGATGGGCCCGACACCAGTAGTGGAACACCCAAGGGGACACATCTCGAAGAACCATCATTACTGCACGAAGGTGAGTAACTTCTTCATCTGGAGCCCAATGGCTCAGTGTCAGAGTCATTGAAGCTGTATGGCCTACCCCTTGGGGAACAGGGTGAACATTTGGGGATCTCATACATTAGGAGGGTACCCCAGAAGAGCGTTCAGAGGCCAGGGGTACAGTACAGACTGTAAATCTATAATATGCCTTATGCTGAATTTATTTGGAGTGGCTCCCATATTGTGTCATTAATGAAAAGGGCACAATAAGGGGGGGAATGGTACAGAGGGAATGAAAACTGCACCTTGCTGTGAGAGCTGCATTTTAAGAATGATTTTCCTTTCACACCCTCCCATCTCCTTTTGGGAGGTCAGAATTTTTTCTGCCACTGCCCTCTTTAAAGGCTTTTGACATTGAAAGTTTGCAGTGGTTTTGTAACCATGTTGGTCCCAGCATATTAGTAGAGAGGTGAGTGAGATAATATCTGTTGTTGGACCAACTTCTGTTGGTCCACTAAACAAAACAAAACGAAAAAAAACCAACCCTCCCCCCCAAAAACCAACTAACCCTCTTTCTCTCAGACAATGAATGGCAGTTTTAAGTTCTCCCAGGCAGTTGTAGCCAGTAAGACTCCCCAGAAATTTGACATTCTACACCAGGTTCCAACAGTAAATCTGTGGATCTCATTAACATATTTTAATGCATACTGACCAACCCTGCATGTCTTCATGGAGCATACATTTATACTATGGAACACATTCATGTCTGCATCACACTTTCATCCTGTGCTTACCATATAGGGCCATGGTGTCCAACCAGGTCTGAAGCTAGAACTGGTCACACTCAATTGGCCAAATAGCCACATGTAGCTAGTGGCTAACATGTTGGACACCATGGGTACGGGGTACAGTCCTGGCTTCCATGGATTTCAATCCTGTCCCTGTTCTATTTTTTTAGGAAAATCTTTATTTTCACATCATGCCTGTGCATCTTTGAGATTAAATGGGTGATTATTATATTAGTTTGCTAGTCTGACTGAGTTGAGCCATCATAACTGAGTTAATGTAAACTGACCCATTAATTCAAGTGGCCCATAAAATCAGTGATTAGAAATGAAACATGATTCAAAAAAGATGTAAATATAAATTTTCATATTGATTTATTGTTCCTTGTATGAAAGAAATTTTATTGTACAACTTACACAGCTTTAAAATGTAAAATGGTTTAAAAAGTGTACAAAAAAGCACATTCTTAGAAAATTATGCTATAGCAAAAACATGGGAAGAGAGCAAAAAATCTTCAATTCAGTGTGCAAACATTTTATAAAAATAGAAATACTAACTCTACAGGTAGCACTTCCTGATAAATTACTTAAATAGCGTATCTACACAATTATGAGATTAACTATTAAAATGGCAATGAGAAAAATAATTTATAAAAATACAAGCAATGGTATACAAGAGGACAGAAAAATATAACACAACATTAGAAATAGTATTTGGCATTGTTTCAATGCCATTTTCTTATTGGGAATATACTTTTCTGCAAAAAGAATTGGACTATGTACAGCATTTTTTAAAGTTCTACAGTAGCTTTAAAGTTTGTTAGACATTTAACCTCTGCTTGATCCAAAGATTTCTCAGTCACACAATGAGGTAATATTTGTACATACGTTTCATCTGGTTAATTTTTCTTTTTTTGGAAAGAAAGGTTTATAGGTATAATCATGCTGTCCTTTACATCTGGAACAGCTTCAGTTAACATATGTCTCACTACCCCTTTCCTCTCCCTGGAGCTCCTAAAATCCCACCTTCTCTTTGAAGCATTCCTACTTCTACAACGGCACCTGGATCATTCCAATATGCAACCTGAAACTTCATAAAATGGCTGCAACCCAATGCCATAGTGACAAGTGCCATTTGCAAACTTGTCAGGGCAGGGATTCTGTACTTTGTCATATTGTTGGCCAAAGGTAAAATACCATGTACATCTAATGGCACTATGTAAATGATTAGATAGTAACAAATGCTGTCCAGTCTCTCCAGTAATAGGTGCAAGAGATAGGCACTGATAGCTCTAAATAAGATTTGTGGTTTCTTAAAGAAGTAGAAAGGCAACCTGCCAGGCTATCACCAATTCCCTTGCGCAAAGTAGTAAAAAAACCAACACAGAGAATGCTAACTGAGGTGGGGGGAGGGAACATTCCTTCCTTGTGCTCCACATTCTTTAAAAGGAAAGTTGATCTTTGTAATTAATACATCTCAGCTATATGATCCAAACAAAAAGCTTTCTAAACTAAAAAAATCTAGGTTCAGTATAGAACAGAATTAATAAATAATCTGTATTTACAATTGTACAGTCTTGAAGACTTGTAACAATGATTATATGGATAGTCTTGACGCACTTTTTTGTTTTGTTTTATCAATAGTCCTTCAGTCATTACGACATCCAGGATAGGTAAAATAAATATTTTACATTTTAAGATTTTATCCACAGCCTTCTTCCTTCTCCCAAAAAGTGAGGAGTTAAAAAAAGTCCATGAAATCTGTAGAAAAAGGAATGTTACTATTATCATTTGTTGTGCCTTTTTAACCATAAAATATAAAGCCCAGATGCTTCTTCCTTGAAGGCCAACACAGGTGCTAATTGAAATGGCGTGCTTTTCAGCACCCTTTTTTCATGTTTGCTACATCTGCACTTGCTACATGTGGAAAAAATATAAATATATCTGTTTAATCAGGCAATGGCATTAGATTCCAATTGTGAAGCCCAGTTCTCACCATGCTAGTGCAATCCTGTGTGTCAATCTTTATGCCTCCTTCCCACAATGGGGGGTCAGTTTTGCAGTTTCTACTTTGGACTGTATGGATTAACTTGCTAATATAGCTAGTCTGCATCATGAAATAGAATATTTTTCATCACCTGAAAGATATTTAGTCCAAAATATAACAATTTATCCAAG
The DNA here is from genome assembly GCA_032595735.1 of Pelochelys cantorii. NCBI lineage: Eukaryota > Metazoa > Chordata > Testudines > Trionychidae > Pelochelys > Pelochelys cantorii. Next base: position 71,867,364 of record CM064329.1, read on the forward strand.
TTTCCTGGATATAAATTCCAGAAAGCAGACACTTTAGAAAAACATAGCAATTTTCTGTTTAACCTTTAGAAGTTCACCCTCTCACCCCAAATCCCCTTTCCTCACATATTGAAATGTCTTTAGTTTTTAAGTAGTCCACAGAACATCTAAAGATGTCTTATTACAAAAATTGGTACTTGGTGCAACCACCAGTTAGAGGCAGTGACATTTCACTGTGATAGAGAACAAAGCAAATGTCTTTCTTACTGAAGCAAATGTGTGCTTTTTAAGACGAAGACAAATTTTCATTCATGAAAATACATTTTTTTCCTCTCATTTTAGTTGAGGTCATATGTTGAGTGTGCTTTCAATTTCATTCTTTCAAAATCGTTCTTGAGGCAGGTCATGTGTTTTTTGTCCACATTTGTGCAGGCAGAAAAAAAAAAAGGAAGAATACAATGGTCCCAGGGTTTGTAAAAATTAAACATTTCAGAAGGTGCAATACCAGCATTTTAAAATAGTCTCTGGATCAATAACCTCATGATTATGGATCTGTAGAGGAAGGGGGAAGGAAAGAGGAAAAAATTATTGAATGAATTAAAATCTCTGTATTAATAATATCTACAGTTAGGGACTAATATGCCCCTTTGGTAGCTATTTCTTCAGCCAGACTAAGAAAGATTTGAGATGTGATGGGCTAGGTTTTTGAGTGTGCATGCACACTTATGCAGCTGAATACATAAACCCTGAGCTGTGCATACATTTTGCATGGGTCCAAGCCAATTAGGATTTGTTTGCATGCACATATGGGTACATTCATATGAAAGTAAGGATTTCATGTTGGAGTTTATACACATGCATTTGAAAAATCTGGCCAGAAGTTAAAAAAAAAAACCCACTAGCTATAGTTCAAAGCATGAAGTATATATATTTTATATTTCTCCTAAAACATGTCCTGCATTAAGCATCTTCAATGTTTTGCTTTAAGTGGATGGTAACTTTTAACAATGCAAAATTAATTACAGGTAACCCCTGACGTACGACTCCACCACATTTATGATAGCTCCTAAAATCCCCCAATATACGTCCAGAGCTCGCATTTACAACGGCATATGACACAGACTCCACATATCATCCCAAAACAGGAAATGCACAAGGTCAGTCAGACTCGCCAGTCTGTAACTGCTGCTTGAACTGCATGCGTCTCCACCACATTGGTCTTCACTTTAGTTATTTTTGTGCATTATTTGAACTATTTAGTTTAGTTTTCCTCCATTTCCGTTGTCAATTTTGGTATTTTGAGGGTATGAAATGGGCTTCCAAGAATGGAACTGCCATTTATAACATTGCGCCTATGGAAAATAAGGGTTCGACTTACAACGGCTTGACTTATGACTGTTCTTCAGGAACCAATTAGGTCGTAAGTGTGGGGGTCACCTGTAACAGGATTTCCCCCACACAACGCACATAGGATTTCAAAGAAATCCTGCATGTGGTTCAAGAGCAATATAAGATTATCACAATGTTATATAATCCCACAGAATTTAAATTGATAAATTTCATCTTTAAATATGCTTTAAAGAAAGTTGCCTCCGAAGAAAACAATTATTTCAATGTACTTCAGTAAAATGTCATACCAACAAGACACCATCCTTACCTCTGCATTCATATTTAAGATCTGAGAAGAACACCATTTCTTGAGAGAAGACAAATAATCCTAACCGACCGCCAGCATATGTCTTATCGTAGATTGGTCCTGAATCAGCCATGATTTTCTTCCCTTCATACATTACAACTCTGCAAGGAGAGCAGTAATAAATCATCCTTGCCAGCTATGGTAAGTTTTTAACTTTAATATAAGGCTAACCATTACCAAGATGACATTGCAATCAAATCTCTTCATATATATCACATTAATGGAATGGTTACCTAATGTATCCAGTCTTTGGTCTGTGACTAAGACGCCATCTATAGGCGGTAAAATCTTTCCAGCCTATGTGACGAGGGTCATGCCACAAGGTCCGCACCTAAAAAGGATACCATTATAAATAGCAAACAGTTTGACAATACAACCACATTTTGAGAAGTATTTTATATGCAAAATAAAGGCCCACAGCTGGACTGTATATCCAAAAGATAGACTCTGAATCAGAGATGATGGGAGATGGGGGAAGGGAATGTGGTGTCACATTCCCCTCCAGATTTGCTGTTTGGTTTGTACTGAGCATGCTCACATTAATGGAGTCTTTTGAAAACTGATTTAACTCTACTCCTAGGCAGGTTCTTATTTTATTATTCAGTCAGGCTAGTGCTGGACATTGAATGTTTCAGGCCATCAGAATCAATGGATAAACTTAGTTTCCCTTTGGAGCTAAGGGATCCTACTACGTAGAGCATATGATTCAATCAAATTTCTACTCAGTAAAAGTTCCTTAACTGCAAATTACAAGGTATTAGTTCTGAGAGCCCCTTCCTAACAGTCTCCCCAGAATTATCATGCTTATTGTTAGAACACAGAACACAAGAATGGCCATACTGGGTCAGACCTAAGGGCCATCTAGCCCAGTATCATGTCTTCTGACAGTGGCCAATGCTAGGTGCCCCCCAGAGGGAATGAACAGAACAGGGAATCATCAAGTGATCCATCCCCTGTCACCCATTCCCAGCTTCTGAAAAACAGTGGCTAGGAACATCATTCCTACCCATCCTGGCTAATAGCCATTACTGGACCTATCCTCCATGCATTTATCTAGCTCTTTTTTGAAACATGATAAAGTCCTGACCTTCACAACTTCCTCTAGCAAGGAAGGAGTTCCACAGGTTGACTTTTGTTTGTTTTGTTTTAAACCTGCTACCTATTAAGCCTGGCCGCAGGCGCAAAAAATATAATTAACCTCAGATTTAGTTCTTACCTGCCCCGGGGTGTTGCCAGTGTGCCACAGAGCATTTCGAAGGTGCTCTCCAGGACCTGTAGTAGAGTTCACAACTTTGATAGAAAGACCTGAGTATCCCTGAGCTCTGGTTGGTGTTGAGTCCCAATAGGACTGGGTGATCTGCTTCCACATGACTACATAGAAACGGCTGCTAGACTGATAACCAAATACAAAGCCAGCATAGTCATCATCCCTTTCTGTATTGATGAAGAATGTGCCACTGAAGTCCACAGCATTGAATTCATCAAATCCTGGGTGAAGAATAAAGAAACCAAGTTTGAAACTTCTGCTGCCTTATGCTGGACCTTAAGCTAAATGTCTAGCCTTTTCTAGGCCACTATGAGGAGGGAGGATCCAAAATGTTTTTTACTCACCCACTGCAAGTCCAGGATCACAATTGACAGTCTGCACCAGTTCTTTACCCTGGTGACGAACCACCCAGTTAGGATCATTTTGCGATGTTCCCTTGGGATCCAGGGGAACCATCTGAAATCGACGGAAATCTGTCTCACTGATGTCAACATTCTCAGGGCAGATGTCATCAATGTCTGGCACGTTGTCGTGGTCAAAGTCATCTTTGCAAGCATCACCACGTCCATCACCTACAAAAATATAGCTTCAATGACAATTCTGAAAACTCATTGACATAATTTGAGAATGATGTATCACTAAATTTGCCTTGAAGTCATATATGACACTTGAGACTGAAATCTGTTGCAATGTAGTAGTGGCACAGCCAAAACAAGGCAGATTCTTGTAAGAAGCCTAGAACTGCTTTATATTATTCACCTTGGTATCTTAGCGTCAAGAAGTTTTTGAAAGCTCGGACTTCAGTATACAGCCACTCCGAGTTACGAACAAGTTACGGACCAACACTTGGTCCGTAACTCGAAGTGTTCACAACTCAGATCCCATAGAGTAACAGGGCGACCGCGCTGTTCGTAAGCGCGGATCGCCGTTCGTAACTCAAGATCCGCATTTATGACCACTTTGGTCATAAGTGCGGATACTCGTAAGTGGAGGTGGTCGTAACTCGGGGAGCGGCTGTATATTAAATTTCAGTAGCCATGATTGTTAAGGTTCATACTCTCTCCCTATCCAAATATTTTTCATTTTGGCATTTCCCAAACTTTATTAATATACTGGGAATCAGCATAAGCTCTGCAGTAAAAAGGGAAGGACGCTATATTGGTACTATGTGTACATGCTTATTCTCTTATAAAAAAGAAAAGTTACGATTTTAAAATATATCTGCATGTAATGCTAGACATGCCTTTGTAGAAAAATACAGGTTTTGATACTATAATGTTCATCTTACTTACCATCAGAGTCAGTCTGGTCTGGGTTAGCAACCAGTCGGCAGTTATCTTTATCATCAGGGATACCATCATTATCATCATCATGATCACAGGCATCACCTTTGCCATCCTTGTCATGGTCTGCTTGATTGGCATTGGGCACATAGGGACAGTTATCTAGGTTATTTTGATGGCCATCTTCATCTATGTCCTGATTGTTGTCACATTCATCACCTATGCGGTCAGAGTCAGAATCCTCCTGTTGGAGAAGGAGAAGAGGGAAAGCTTGAAGAACAAGCTTTAAAATGCACACCACTACTGCACTTGAGCATGCTAGCAAGAAAGACATAAATACAAACCTTGAAGGCTGGAATTTAGGCTTGCTATTCACTTAGCAAAAAGAAACCGTGTTAAATTCTTACACTCTTTTTGCAATTCAGAAAAGGTTAACTGCTAACTTTTTGAATTACTTTATTAACATTTCACTAACCAAATGCTTCAGGCTTATTTATTTGAATACCTAGGGTTCAGAGAGTAGTATGATTTTCAGCTTTTCCCCAGTATTTGTATAATTATGCATGTAATGTTTCTGCCACTGCAGGCTAGTCTCCATTTATTCCATGAGATCTTCATAGATCTGGTGTCAATTTATCATTGTATCTTTCTGTTCCAAGCACCTTATGATATTGACTTTAGTATGTACCTCGCCATTAGATCACTCTCTCATTAAAAGACTGTTTTGACAGACTGTTGTATGGCTTCCGCTCCATGTCATAATTTTCCTAATTACAAGAAACAGCCTCCAAAGCCCTCTATAAACATAGGCTACATCTATACTGCACTCTCTTGCACAAAAAAATATGCAAATGAGGCGAAGCGGTGAATATTGCCATACCTCATTTTTATACTTAATGGGTTGCCATTTTTGCGCAAGGGGCTTTTGCGCAAGAGCCGTTTTGCCTCAAAAAAAGCAGCAGAACGGCTCTTGCGCAGAGGGGGTTTTTGTGCAAAAAGGAGCTGTGTAGATGGCTCCTTTTTGCGCAAAAACCCCTTGTGCAAAAATGACGGCTCATTAAGTATGCAAGTGAGGTGTGGTGATATTCACCGTTTCACCTCATTTGCATTTTTTCTTGCACAAGAGAGCGTAGTATAGACGTAGCCATAGAGACTTAGGGTACATCTATACAACAGTACGTCTGTACAACAGTGTTATTTCAGAATAACTGACATTATTCCAAAATAACAGTGCACATCTACACTACAAGCCTCTATTTTGAAATAATGTCGAGCTGGAAGACTTCTTACTTTGACTCATGGTAACCCTCATTTCACAAGGAGTAGGGGAAGTCAAAGGAAGAGTATTCTTGCTTTGACTTCCTGCTGTGTAGACAGCGCCAAAAGCCAAATTAAGCTATTTCGACTTAAGCTATGCAACTGACATAGCTGAAATTGCGTAGCTTAATTCAACTTTAACTCTGCTGTGCAGACATACCCTAAGTGTTATGTGAGGAGAGAGAGTGACTTCCCTTAGTAGTGGGCTATGCCAGGGAAGCCCCCTTCTGCTTGTAGTTTGTATATACACATCTCACTGTTTGCTTAGTTTCTCTAATATGATCACATGGCATCTAGCTTTATATTTGTTAGGGCTATCAAAAAGTAGTCTGACCTGTATTCTTGCACAGACTCTTCAGACCCAGGAATTACTGAAATGTCAGAGGTCATTTTAACTTCCACATTCTGAATTGCTTCAAGTGCTAGAATTTAAATTATTTTTTCCTTAATACTCTATCCTACCAGAATACCTACAGGTGAGAGTGTTGTGCATTAGTTTAATACAATTATTCAAGAGAACACTCCCTTGAAAGCCATAGAAAAAAACCTTAACATTAATAGAATGGACCATGATTTCCCCCACTTCACCTATTAGAAAGTAAATGGCAAATGTTGTTAGATCTAATTTTATAAGCATAATTTAAATCCTTGCATGCAACATTGCCTGGACAACTACAGTCCTATGCTGGATTCCACTGGTTTGCAACAGCTTTTCTGAAACCATTCCAGTTATGCCCCTGAAGCTATTAATATTACTACCTTTGACTTGACAGGACTGTACAGGTTTTACCCACCACTCCTTGAGCTTCTTAGAGTGAGCAAATTCAGTGGGAGGGGCTAGAAACTCCTCTCACCCCCACTTAATCTTGTAAAGATTAGTTTTGCATATTACTTCTGAATGTTGGAATAGCCTTTGAGCCTTGACATAAAGAGGTAAAAGCAGGCAGAATTGCCTCTATTGTATTGATAAATGAAGTCTTTTGAAATGTGGTTATTTTATACTGCTTTAACCTTTGTCTTCCAAAAGGCAACGTGAGTCTATACAAAATGACATGCAATGCATTGCACAAGTTAAGCCTCTGCCCCTCCCATGCCTAAGATCTATAGTCTGTTCCTAGCATACCATGATATTCAGCATATGCCCTGCACTGGTGTCAGGCACCTGGCAAATGTTTGTTTTTTCCTTCAGGGAAAAAAAACAGCTGTTGCTTTCTGGCTCATATTACTCCTTTATTTTGGCTTATTTGGATCCATTTTTTTAAACCCTGGACTTAACACCTGTGTCTATTTGTAATGTACATAATTTTAGTTTTTCTTGTATAGCATGTTCATTTGGCTGCACTCCAGACTGGATAGTAGAATCAATGGGAAGAAATTTTCATAGACTGTTTACAATTACTTGTTACTCATGTGACTTTCACGCTGCATTACGAGAGTTACTGCAGTTGACAAGATACATACACAAATTTACAGACATGAATGTCTCCCATTAAAAATGCTAAGGACACATGACTTCAAATAAGAGTTCCAGAAACCTCCATTACTCTATTTTTCAGTTAACAGCTAGCAGCTGGGTGAGCTCCCTGTGAGTTACGTTATCAGTTAATAAAGGCATCATTTGTCATGTCAGCATAGTGTGTATAACAAAGGGTAAAAATGTAATGGTAAATAAGATTTGAATAACAGGTATTGATAGAGGTCAGAGTACAAAAGCCTTACTTGGTCTGGATTGTGTGCCATAGGGCAGTTGTCACATTGATCTCCAACCCCATCCAAATCTGTATCCCTCTGGTCTACATTGTAGACATATTGGCAGTTATCTCTTTCATTAAGAATGCCTAAAAGGAGCAGAGCAAAGATGAATTAGAGTGGCTTACATAGATCATAATCTCCACAATCTGAATACTGTAAACTGACAGTGGCACTGCAATAAGTAAATAAGGCTTACAAATTAAGCCAACAGTTTCTATAGTGATAAAATGAATTACTGTAGATTATGCTGCAGAAGAGTAGTTTATCTCAACACCTATTGAGTCTCCTGTTACAGCTATTGCCACTGTGTGTGGAGCTATAAATCAGGACAATCTACTGCAACAAATCATAGGCTCCTAAACTAAATGTTCATATAGCCTCAGTGGCCTGCAGTCTTGACTTGCAGCCTTCAGGTGACTTGATCACACACTTGACTTTCTATCTATAGACAGTGGTACCAACAGAGGCAACATATAACTGCCATCTATGCAGTACTGCACTGTATATATATGTAGGAGGGTGCAAATGGCAACAAAACACTTTACCATCTCCATCAATATCCACAGCACATGCATCTCCTTCTCCATTGTTATCAGTGTCAGTTTGATCAGGATTGTGATTGTAGGGGCAGTTATCACAGCGGTCACCAACATCATCCCTATCATAGTCATACTGCTGCGGGTTGTAAATGAATGGGCAGTTGTCCTGTAAGAAGGGCGGGCACAAAACGGCTATTAACAAACAGAAAACTAGTTTGGTGCTTTACCAACACAATTCAAATGTATGACATTCAGTTTAGAAAGATATTTAATGCAAGTTAGGAAAATGCTTGAAAAGTCAAACTAGTTAAATCCTCTTCAGTGGACAGAGCAGAACTAGAGGTTTTTAAAATTACACTCAGATTGGATCCATTACAAAGTGATGTCTGGGAGAAAGTGGAACAAAACAAATATAGAATCTGCAAAAGCAACATGCACCCTACTTAGGAACATTGGCTGGTATTTCAAAGCCCTTTGCGTCTCAGCCAAATTCACTATTGGTGTAAATAGTAGAAGTGATTAAGTTGCTGTCACTTGCAGCAGTAGTGAATTGAGACATTCTGAAAACCTTGGTTAGGCTGCCATTGAAAACAAATAGAATTGTTGCTTTGTGAAAGTGAGGAGTGGGAACAGGAGAGTTACTGTCTGGCATGCTGGAATGTTAGTGTGTACTTGCTGAAGCTTTAGCTGTCTCAAGAATGCATGGGACTATGAAGGAATAAAGCATGAAGAGAAGAGTCAGTCAATCTCATTTTCAAACTCAACCAGCTGCAGCTAGTTCCTGGAACTACTGAATATCCAATTGGAGTTAGGCATCTCTTTTCAATAGTTAACTTTCCCTTCAATTTCCTACAACCTTCTGTTAAGATTAAGGTCAGAGGCCAGGCCTTGACTGTTGGGAGTGGAGAAAGAAAAAGCAGCACTAGGAAGGGCATGAATCTTTCATGTAGCATTACCCTGTCATCTGGAATGTTATCATTATCATCATCATTATCACAGGCATCACCAATTCCATCCTTATCGTAGTCTTCTTGTCCAGAGTTGGGAAGATTGGGACAGTTATCCTAGAAAGGAGGAAGTGCAGAAGTATTATCATCCTTGGTATGAATGCCGTCTTTAATTATGCTGTTTACCTCTAGCTGTTCACTTATTTAAAAAAAAAAAAAGTAAACAGCATAATTACAATCTCATTTACTGCATTATCTCAGTGTAATTCTATTGGCTTCACACACTCCTCATAACTACTATGGATTGTGGATAACAATTTCAAAAGTCACTTAGGCTTTTCTATACTGGCAATTGAAGGACAATTTGTCATTCCCAGGTGCTTAACTCCCGCACCCCAAGTGACAAAAGCTTTGCTGCTTAGTGTAAATGGTGCTTTGTCAGCAGGAATACTCTCCTGCCAACGAACCAAAAATGCTGCTGCTCATAGGGGGTAAAAGTTTTGTTTGCACTTTTGTTTATGCTGCTTGACTTTTAGCGACAGTGTAACATATCCTTAGAAGCCTAAGGGCCTCTTATTTTTGAAGCTGGGACTTAGACACTTTCGAAAAAAAAATCTATCTTTTTCTCTATGACCTTTGAGAATGTTTATATGTGGCCAAAAATAGGCTTTGTAAGAACTTACATGTGGTATTTTTGTAATTACTGTAATGGTCAGAATTCCTGTATGTTCCAGGCATGACTCAACTACTGTAATAATAGGTTCTGACAATCTGGGACTTTTCTTTGGCAGTGCCATTATATCCCTGAAAGGATATAGTCCTATCTTGCACTGTAGGTAGTTTAACACCTGTAATTAGTCAGAGACTGTCTCATAAGCCTTTAAAACATTGAGCATTTAGCACATTCCTTAGTTATATACCAAGGCAATTTCTTAAAACAGCAAGCAGGAGAATAGGGGAATTTGCTTACTTTTTTGCAGTGGTAAGTGGCATTGGCAACACAGACAAGGTCCTCATTTGGCCATCCATCTAAATCTGTATCTTCACCACAGATTATGCCATTGCCAGCATAGCCTGGTTTACACTCACAGCGGTACATAGAATCACTGAAATGGCCAAGGTAGTTGCACTTGGCATTCTTGTTGCAGTCATGAGTTCCATCTGTGCATGGATTACGTGGCTTGCAGACCTAAGAGACCACACACATACAAAGATAGTAAGTCTACTGCAAAAAAGTCTATCCCTCATGCTTCCTGGATATGCAGCTAAGGCTAGAGGAATGTATGGCTGTTCATGTACAGGTATAAATAGTCACATGTTAAGTATTTACATAGTTTCTGAATTGGCAACATTTCAAAAATGTTCATTCCCCCAAACTCATGACATTAACACCTTTCCATAGCCTTTAAAAGGCTAAGAAAGCAACTGCTTTTAAAAGTCATGTTATTGAAGCAGATTATATGCTTGTACTATGCTGGTCTTTTACAATAACCTTTATTTTCCTAAACTATGAAGGCTGGTCAAGAACTTGCTTTTTCTGAAAATTCAGAAGGTGCTTTAGAATACTCAAGGCTGGTGGGAGGTTTTATAAACCAGGAAAATTTTCATCTTGGAAATACCTGCTTGTTAGCTGTGGCATCCTCGATACCTCGACCGAAAGGCTGTGTTCCAGTGAAACGTGGTGGGCAAGGCAAACAGTTGTATCCAGGTTCAGTGTTTTCACACCTGTGCACTCCATTGAGGACAAAGCAGGTATCAGGAACCTCTTGACACTGAAGTGAGAAAGATTGGGGTATGAGGGAAAATTAGAGAATTTTTTTTAGGGGATTTTGATTTTTAACTTGTAGCTTAGTGTTTTGTCCTTTATTAGAAGAGAGACTACAAACAAGAATTCAAGCTTTCTGACCTCATCAATATCTTTGCATTGAACGCCATTGCCATGGTAACCAGTGGGACAGGCACCACATTTCCAAGAACCATCAGGGGAGCTGGTGCATGTCGTTCCAGCAAAACAGGGATTAGACAGGCAACCATCTGAAACACAAGATTGAATCACAGTAAGCTTCAACTATTTAAGTTGTCTGTTAAGGTGTTGGCTATCCCCAACATATGAATTGAAACAAACAGTTTGGAGGTTCTTTTAGAGGGATATGGCAGCATTTCAGTCTTAAAAACAACCTCACCAACCAAAGGAAAAATAAATTTTCTACATGTCAGGGATTTTAGATTGCCAAATTAAAGTCAGTCATTTGATTCAGTTGCATTCTTCACTACAGAAAGGAAGCATTGTCTAATAGATTGATCATTGGCCTAGGAGTCAGGAATTCTTTCAGATCTAACCTCAGCTTGGCCACTGACTTGTGTTGTCTTGACAAAGTCATCCAGATATTCTGCCCTCAGTTACACAACTAGAGATCAAAGAAATTTATACTTAAATCATATCTTACTCTGGTATTTTAGCAATGTAATGGAAGGCAGAATTTGACTCTCTCCATTTTTCCTATTAGTTAAATGGAAATTGACTCAGATGAGGTGTAATTTTTGCACAAATGTTTGAAGATGCAAGTGCTGAATAAAATACTATTTTTTTAACTAGAGTTACTCACCAATTGGACAGTCCTGCTTGTTGCAGACCTGCACTCCTGTGGCATCACCTATACAGTCCTTCCCACCATACTGAGGCTCAGGATCATTGCAAAGACGTCCACGTTTTTGAATACCTCCTCCACATGTGACTGTGCATACATCCCATGGAGACCAGGGTCCCCAGTTTCCATTTACTGCAGAGAAAATCCATGGAAAATGTAAACATGCACAGAATTCATTGTAAATTCAGCAAGATACTACTAGCTGCATATAAGTACTGATGCACATATTTCAAGACCATTGCTGCACTTGGACACCATGGGAGAATAAAGGATAGAATGGTGGCCCTAAATTTTTCATTTCTGAGTTTGCTAAAAAATTAGAGCCTGAGTTTTATTCAAACTAACTTTTAATGTATTTTGTCTGCAGTGTTTTTTAAAAATATGAGATTTTACATAGTACTTGATTTAACAGGAGACAGTGGTCAGGGATAGATTATACAAAAACTTCTAGCTTAAAAGGTGTTTGTTGCTTAAGCTAAACAAAGAAAGAAAGAGTCTATTTGACCCATTTACTTACTTGGGCAGGGGTCTTTCTGGCATGATTTGGTTTCCCTTGCCTCACCCTCACATGGTTTGCCATTCATCTGTGGGACTGGAGAGTTGCAGAGACGGATTCTAGTGATCATGCCAGTGCCACAGGTAACAGAGCATGATGACCATGGTGACCAGTGGCTCCAACCACCATCCTGTTTGACTTCAGAAAAGATAAACACGTGTTACCATCTGAGATTTGCGAGCTCTTTGAGGCATGTTAGCAAAGTGCCTAGAAAACTTTTGGCACTGTGTGAATGCCAGCATTAAATACACACCCCAATTTTGCTATCCCACCATGATGGCTAGAGATTTAAAAATGAAATGCGTGTTGGCCTGAGATTGTGCTATGTTTAGTTCAGGCCCAGTGCCGAAAACAAACATTCATGCTGGCTTCCACTGCATACATTTCAATTTTGATAGGAGTTTTAGTAGGACAAAACAAAAATCTCAGGAGCTTCTAGAGCAGGGCTGGGCAAAATATGATATGTGAGCCACATCTATCCTGCCAAGCTGCTGAATCCAGCCCACAAGAGACTCAGACAGCTCCATGCCTGCCCTGCTCACACTCAGCACTCAGGAAAGCCAGTTGTAAAGCTATATGTGTGTTTGAATGCTGAGAGCCCAGGGGAGGGGGCAGAGGTTTCTCATACTGCTCCTGCCCCCAATATTTCCTATTGGCCAGTTTCCTGCCAATAGCACCTGCCTGTTTGCAGAACAGGCAGCATGTGAAGTGCCCCCTCCCCTCATCCCCTCAGCTTACAGTATTCAGTTCTGAGCAGTAAACATGGCCCCAGCAGCTGCCCTGAGCAAGTACAGGGGCTAGAAGATAGGGACCCTGGAGGGCTGCTGGCTGGGAGCCAGGTAAGGTCTCCCAGCCAGAGCCTACCTCTGGCACCACAGCCTCCCCCTCCCCCAACCCTCTACTCCTCCTCCATGTAACCCAAACTTTCTGCACCCCCTACACCTTCTCAGACACTGCATCTCCTCCTACACCTCTCCTCAGGACACAACCCTCTCTCAGACCTTGCACCCCAATCTGTTGTCCCTGGCACAACTCAAATCCCCGTCCCCCCGCCCCCTGCACTCCTCTCCCAGGTCACAACCCTCTCCCAGGCCCTGCACTCACTCCTTCTACACCACTCCTCCAGGCCAGAATCCTCTCCTGCAGCCATACCTCTCTCAGACCCTGCACCCCAATCCCATGTCCCAGGTCACAACCCAAACCCTTGCAACCCTACCCCAGGTCACACTCCCCTCCCAGACCCTGCACCCTTCCTCACCCCAGTCTTTTGGCCCTAGGTCACAATCCCCTCCTTCACCCTAACTCCCTCCCAGATCCCACACCCTAATCCCTTACCCCAAGCTCCCTTCTGCACCCAACCTCCATCCCAGACCCCCACACCTCCTCCATTAATATAGTGGAAGAGTGTGGTCCTCAACCACTTACCAAATTCTTGGACCCTCCCCCCCAATCAAAAATCGCCCACCCCTATTCTAGAGCTAAAAATCAATGTTTTGTACCATTGGTAAGCAGCTTATTGTGGTTTAAATCATGTCTCTGACTTGTGGTAGCTTAATACTTAAATTACAACTGTAGAAGCCAAGGATAGGCTCAGGTAAGGTTTCACGATTTATCCAAGCATATGAAATACTTACACCTCTTATCGCACTCCTGAATGTGGCAGGTCCGAGTCTGTACAGAGGAACCTTCACAGCGATTATTGAGACTGTCACAAGAACGACCTCTTTGCTGAACCCCATTTCCACAGGTCACAGAGCAAGAAGTCCACTCAGACCAAGGGGACCAACCATCTTCTGCATAGTCACTGGCTACAAGAGAAGTACATTTCTGCTTACAATGTGAATTTAAAAAAAAAAATGTATACACTATGTTTAAATCCCTTTCCCACCAAGAAATCAGAGGTTACAATTATGTCATTTGCCTTCCTCTTAAAAAGCATTTCAGCATAAACTTTTAAAGTCTCTGGGATGCTGAATTGTCTCAGTGAGAGACAAGCACAGAGGAAGACAAGGGCAACACAACTAGTTTAATGATGTTCTTTCCTTTCATAAGAACTCAGTTCACTGGAGGACCAGATTAGAGTTAGGCAAGGGTTGCATGTATGTTCTGTTGTTGCTTGTCGTGAACAATTAGGCTATTAGTGGAGCTGCTTGGAAAAACTTCAACAGAACTCTTTTCTGTCCGAAAATATAGTTCAAAGTCAAAATGCTTTGCAAAATCGTGTTGATTCTGCCAACATTTCATTTTGGAGAAAAACATGAAAAAAGTTCCAAATTCAGATGATTTAAAAGCAGGATTTATGTTTGATTGGTATTAGGGCATTCCAATTTCACTACTGATCACATCAGACTAGATCTGTCAAATGTACTATGTAGTATGGGCTTTTGAGGGACTGTCAAACTTATTTTATGAGGCATGTTTCTTTGGATCAGTGCCATAAAGAGGAAATTCAAAAGCAGGTCACCATATCTGACATATCCACCACTCCCTCTTTTCTTTGCAAATATGCACTAGGATCCAAGTCTGGTCCATCTGAAGAATGTTCATGTTTCCAGAATCACAGTGGCCATTACTTTGAGAAGTGATTATAAAATTTAATATAGCTAGTTTACAAACAATAGTCTATTTAGGTTAGGTCTGCATGATCATTTGAGTATCTCAGTTAACGCAAGCTAAGACTAATGGTTCTCTGGTGGTGTAATCCTATACTCCCCTGTTTACATTTTAGTAGGGTATATCTAGGTAAGAGACATCACAGCAGATTATGGCAGAAATACCAAGCAAGTTGTAACTACTTACGCCAGCATCGTGGACAGCACTCCCCATCAGGAACAGTAGCATTAGAACAAGGCATGAGAGGGCAAGATACTTTCCTGCATATAGTGGCAGAGTTCTACAAAAAAAGAATCACCACTAAGTTTACGATGAAACTTCAGTTGAAAAGGTCAAATGCTAAAGATACTTATCTACTGAACTCACAAAAGATTCAGTAGTAAGTCTATTACATGACTCCTTGTTGTATTTAGAGCTGACACAATAGTGGCTGTACCAATCCTTTGTGGGCTATTTTTCCCAGTTATTCTTTAGTTACTTTTCAATCAGGGGCAGAAGTGTTTTAGAATTTGTAGAAGTTAAGCAAGAGAAATTGCCAAATGTCTGAGTCAGATTCTGCTACATAATATCCCAAATATGTCAAACTTTAAAGACACTAACAAAGAATTTGAAACCAGCTTTGTCATGTGTTAATCTGAATTTAAATTGATTATACAAAGTGAGTTGAGTGGAGTTGGCTCAAAACCCAGAATCCATAATTTATAGTGAGATGTGGCTTTGATCTCTGAGCTGAAAGCAAAATAAAAAAACTCCACCAGAAGACTGAATGAGAACTAAAATGTAGTGTATACTTTGGCCACTTGTGTTTCTTTTAAGACAACAAGCCTTCTGAGTGCTATAGTTTTAGAAACTAGTGAAGCAAATTGTGACAGCTACCAATATTCGATAATGAGAATCACAATGTCATTAGCTGAGTGTAAGTTTAGAAGAATATTCTGCCCTACAAATAGTCTATTTATATCTAATACTTAAGCCTTTAGTTTCCAATTTGAATTGGGTTTTGTAGATTTGTACTCTGAAGTGTTTTTAAAAAGATATAATTAGGATTTGAGGAAAGTCATAAAAGGAGTTTTTAAAAAGAGGGCTGTGGAATTATAGTTATGATGTTATTCAGCATTTTAGGATATTTTATAGTACTCTGGAACAGAACATATTGAAGAATGAATTCCTTGTACAGTTCGGTGGTAGTTTTGGCTAGCAGTTACCAACTTTATGAAATAATCCTTCTTTCCAGTTTGCAAAATGTCTGCAAACTCAGTGGCATGAACAGTTTCATTATAGAATCAGGATTTTCTTTTATTTTTTAATTAATCTAGTGAAAAGCAAGGATTCATTCCTATTCATTTTGGTTAGTAAAAGGCGCAATTGAACACCTAATTTAGACCTCAAGTATTTCAGGGAGGAAACCTGCTGGCTACTATAAAGATAAAATTGCTGGAGTGCTGAAAACTTAGTTTACTTTTTGGTTTGTGTAAACTAAACAGAGGCATTCCCCAAATTGCTAAAATAGACTGGTTAATGGACAATTATATCAGTTGCATGATTTTAGGCTACTCCCTTCTACAATGCTTCTTCAGTAGCATCAAATGAAAGCTGCATTTACAGCACAACTACCACATCATTGGTACTACATGGGTCTTTCAAAGGATGATACAGTATGCAGCACCTAGTTTTGTGTAGGATTCATTTTTCTACATAATAAACATCATTTAGGCAGCAGTTGCTAATGCTGATGCATTATGTTGTCATGTTGTGAATTGTAAAGAAGTCTTTACCTGGCAAGTACATTCAGTGCAGCTATCAATAGTCCACTCTTCTTTGTTTTTGTGCAGAATTCCATTATGAATGCACACTCCGGGAGTGATCTGCACTACTTTGGCAATCAATTCATTTTCTTCAGTCTTAATGGAACAGAAATGTAAAAGCATTACAGGTGACTTCTATACTAAGCTCTCCTCTGTCTCAACACATGGGCTGCGTCTAGACTGGCATGATTTTGCGGAAATGCTTTTCACTGAAAAGTTTTTCCGTGAAAAGCATTTCCGCAAAAGAACGTCTAGATTGGCACAGGTTCCTTTGCGCAAAAAGTGCTTTTGCGCAAAAGCATCCGTGGCCAGTCTAGATGCGCTTTTGTGCAAGAAAGCCCCGATCGCCATTTTCGCCATTGGGGCTTTTTTGTGCAAAACAGTTCTTCCCTGTCTACACTGGCCCTCTTGCGCAAGTATTTTTGCACAAGAGGGCTTATCCCTGAGCGGGAGCATCATAGTATTTGCGCAAGAACACTGACAATCTTACATTAGATAGTCAGTGTTCTTGCGCAAATTCAAGCGGCCAGTGTAGACAGCTGGCAAGTTTTTGCGCAAAAGCAGCCACTCTTGCACAAAATCTTGCCAGTCTAGACGCACCCATGGAGTTTAGTCTACAGGTATTAGAGGCATGTTACAATTCACTCAAATACTAGGCAATGAAAACAACTTTGGATTTCTTGGCACTTACCACTTTGCGCACTTTGTCTTGAAGGATTGTCACCATGGACCGCAGTCCTTGCATTTCTACAAACATATTTGTAAGTTCATCGCAGGAGAAGCCACAGACTGCCTGGACATCCTTTGTTTTGTGGCCAATGTAATTAGTGCGGATAGCTGGACTGGAGCCATTGATGGGATTGTCCAAGGTAATGATTGCATTAGTAGCTAAAAACAAAACCAGCATATGCCCATTAATATAGATGCATACACAATGTTACAAGTGAAAAATTCATCTGAAGTGTGCATAACACCTGCTAATGTAGCTGTCACCAAGTCCATTTATTTATCTATAAGCCTGAAAAAATCCTGTAGTTTCTTATACAATAATGATTTGCACTTCAGCATACTTTTACTTCTGTCTCAACTTGTCTTCCTAGCATGCTGAGGAATCCTATTTTTAATAGGTCAGTAGATTCAGAAAAAGTTGTAGACTTACAGCTGGAGCAACCTTTGTTCCTTAGAATGGCTTCCAGGGTTGTTCCAAAGACAAACCGCAGATTCTGCAGCACTCCCTGTTGGCAGAGGGAAAATGACAGTGTTTTGTAGAAACTATAGGGGAAAGACGTGTAATTTTGCCCAGGAAGCCAGTTTCAATTTCAACAAAAGTTTCAGAGGCACTAGAGTGAGGCATATGTCCAGAATGCTTCACTACCCCTTCTACTTGGTGATAGCAAGTCCTGTGTCTGAATACTCTTTTCACCAGCTCTCAGTGTCTAACAACTCCACAGATGCACAATGTCCTCTTTTCCTCTATATTCCAGGCTTTATTTTTGTTTACTAAAATTTGCTAGACAACTATTTATCTGATCAGTGTAGTAGGGTCAGAAACTTCAAGTTCTTCTTGTAGTCTTAGAAATTTCACCAGGTCTCATCTAAAACAAGTCTAGAGCTTTAAAGAGCTTGGGATTTGAAGAGGATTTTCTGCAGTTCACTTAATATGCAAATAGATTGTGGAGACTATTTATATTGAACGAGGACAGTTTTCCTGCACAAGCTGATCAGTACCCTCCTCTTCTCGTTACTACTCTTTCTCTAGGGGGGGGTAGGTTTGGACATTGTGCCTTTTAGGGTTTCTCTCATTGAAGGAACCCCATGAAGATGCTGACTGAGAGAAGGAGCCTTACCTGGAAGTTGTCATTGACACCACCCTTGGCGATGCGGAGCTTGGCACTGCTGGCCAGGTCTCTGGTGAAGATGTTTTGGATGGGAATGTCCAGTTCAGCATTCTCCATTTTCTCACACCCTACATACAGTTGGGCCCGGTCCTCCTGCACGAACAGGGTAATGTTCTTCCAGTGGCCAGTGGCTAATAGGGCATCCTCCACTGACACCACTTGCTGCTTCCCATCACCGAACAGACTCAGATCCAGAGTGCCTGCCTTGCCATTAGACACCAGGTTGAAGATATGGCCCGAACTGTCCTTGCGCTCCACAGCCAGTAGGGTGCCCCGACTCTTCTTGGCCTGCCGGAGAGTAGCCAGCAAAATGAAGCCCTTTTCAGCATAGATGGCATCCAGCAAATCTTGGAACTTGTCATCAGGCACAGCAGGGATGCGGCTGGCATCCTCAATGCGGTAAGCAGGGCTGGAAGGCTCAGGTCCCTTCACCAACTGCACCCCAGTTGCACGGCGTCCGGCTCCCTTGCGAGTGAAGCCGATGTGTTCAAAGAGATCAAATACACTATTATCCTCTCCCCCAGACTCTGTGGAGAGACCAGAGTAAGCGTTGTGAACAAAGATAGAAAGGGGCCAAATGGCTGTGCAACCCCTGGGATGGGGGAGCAGTCACGTGCTGGGGGCTGTGGAAGTAGTTCAATCCCATTGTGAGCTGGTGTTCACTGAGGCTGAGTAGGGACTTTCTATGCAAGTTGAATATCAGTCCAATCGGGTGGGGAGCTGATGTAGCGACAGTGCAAGTATGGGCAGCTGTGAAGCTAATGCAGCCCTGTAGGGGGGCTGCTGTACAGAAGGGCATGGTGCATTTCTGTAGGGATGCCAGGAGGCACATCCTGACTTACATACAAAGCTAGCTGGACAACAGTGAGTGGTGTTTTGAGTGCTAATAGAGGAGGGGAAGCACATCAGTAGGCACAAGGGGAAGAGAGCAGAGTGCCCACCCCTGTCAGATCCCATTTTAAAAATCTAAAGTGAGACTTTCACTGATCACCTATAGAGATCTCAGTTAGTACATAAATAATGTTTCTATATGGTCCCCAAAGTCTATGCTGAGACATAATGCACAATACAGGCAAGATAGGGGACAATGCCAGATTGCTTCTTTTAGTTCCTCAACTACATTTTCCCCCTGCATAATGTGGAAAGGTAGGTAAATCATGCTTTGCTTTGAAGTCCTTGAGTGTTCAATCCTTCCTTGTTTGAAGGTTACATAAATTCTGCACAGGAGGAAATAATTTGCTGTTCATAACCACTAATCTGAATATTCCCCAGGCTAATGCATTTTTGTGGGCTAGAAATATCAAAGCAGCTCTTCATCACAGTTTTAAGGTTTCATTCCTTCGAAGTCAACACCAAAGATACCAGATTTCTTTAAAAAAAAAAACTGGACCATTAATGTTTACCCAATAAATCTCTTTATAATCGCCAAATATAGAATGAAGTAATTGTTCTTACCTGGGATCTGGTTTGTTGAGTAGACACCTAGCATTAGGAGGAGAAAAAGTCCGCCTGATAGCTCCATGGCAAAGACCAGTCTTCAAGATAAACCTTCCAAAAATAAAAGAAAGTCTCATCCTTATTACATCTAGAAGAATTTTTTGGGGAGTCTGACGCTGGCAAGCAATAGGTTTGTCAGGTACGCTGAAGATGGAAAGTATTGCAAAGGGCTAAGGCGCGAGCAGCGGGACTATCGAGGAGGGCATGTGTAGATAGATACACACAGACCCCTCCCCTCCCATGCATTTCAGTTGCCCTCTCTTTAGATTTTGTCTCTTACAAATTACATTAAGTGGCAGGGGAAAATTAAAGTGCTGCTTCTGCACTTACCTTTACAGGGAAAGATGCTGAGACCTTAAAGATAACCCAGGGGATGAAATATCTCCTGCAGCCACTGAGTGAAGAGCGATCAATATCCTTTGGAAGCTCTTGGATTCTCCTGACGACTCTTAGGTGAGTGATTGTCCCTGGCGCGCTAGACACACACCCAGCAAAGCCCCAGCCCGAGCAGTGTCAGTGTCCCTGGTGCTGGGGCGCTGGTGTTCCTGGAGCAGTCCGCGAGTAGCCGCGAGTCCCGGTTGGTGGATCGGCTCGATAGCTGCGTGCAGCCCCCGCAGGTTTCCCTTGGCGCTCAGCCCCTGGCCAGTGCAGTGAAGCGGCTGGAGGAGCCGCTCTCTCCTTTAAGGGGTCGCGCACATTCCTGAAAGTCCCGCGGGCCAATCAGCAGCAACCGGGCAGGAAGCGGGCTGGTGTTTATCCAGTTACCTCACAACAAGCGAGAAACAAACCGCGCAAAAAAAAAGGGGGGGGGGCAGGGAGGTGATCACACTCCAGCCTCAGTTCTCTACGCCCAGCACGTGGTAGGCAGAGGGCTCTGCCCCTCGCTGTGACAGACCTGTCCAGGGTTTGCTCTGCCCCATTCGGGGTGCAGGGAATTGCTGGGAGTATAAACCGCCTGAAACCAGCCGGGCACTAGTTGGAATGAGGGAGAGCAAATTACCACCGGGCAGCGATGGTTCCCCCAGTCTGATTCCGCTGCTCCTGTTCCAGGAGCTAATCTCCTGATATGATAGTGCTACAGTAACCGTGCGCTACTAACGCGTGTTCTGCACATTGGGTGATCGCGGTGACTTTCTTTTTACGGGTAACAGGGCCCCTTTGCGCCTGGATGTCTCTGCCAGGCTATTTGCACAGCGGGGGTGGGGAGGTGTGACATAGACACGGGCCTTCCTTCAGTGGGGGAACGGGTTAGGGCTCTCACTCGCTGATGCTGGGCACACTTTCAAAAAGGATCAAGTTCGCGGCGTTAAATCCCGAGCTGTCCGCTTGAGGGCGCCCAGCGAATTCTTATCGCCAAGGCCTGGAGGAAATGGTTCCCAAGTTAATCATTCCTAAAGGGGAAAGTGCATTTTCCCCTTTTATAGAAATTAATGAAGTTGCATCTTGAAACTATCCCCCGCCCTTCCCGACCCCGTCTCCCCTGTGGTGCTTTCCGTGCGACTCTTCCGTGTGTATGTGAGGGAGTGATGGTGCCACCAAATTCCTCATCAATCGCTATTCGTTCATGCGGGGGAAGTCTCCTGCCGGTTCTTTTATCTGCTTCCTACACATCGCTCATTCGTGTCTTCTCTGTCCCCCGTGCGCTTCTGAGAGCAGACGCGCGTTAATGGCTGCTCGGAGCTGGGCACGTCTCTGGCTCGGGTGGCGGCGACTGATTTCTCAAACCTCTCCCAGTGTACGCGGTGTCTCTGTCCAGTGCACACGGAACCCGTCCCGTGCCAGCATTACTCCAGCTGTCTGGAATCCCATTCATGTCCTCTGGCTCTGACGTGAGAGGGAGCAGCAGCAGCTCTTCCGCAATGGAGTGGGTGGGATGAAAGGTACGAACTCATCATCTCTCAGCGCTGCCTTGTCACCAGGAGCCCCAGGTGACCAATCTTCTCCGGACAACAACCCCCCAATCCCAAATTTGAAAGCAAGTCAGATCAGCGACAGGCAGACTGGACACACCTCTCTTTAAATTCACAGAGAGTGTGCTAGAGTGAAATGTGTGAGTGGGTTGGATAGGGGGCAGGATATATGTGACTTGAGCACATATGGGCATGTGCCCAGTGTGTAATTCGTGCTTGCCAGTAATAATGCTGAGTTTGAATGTAGCATAGTCTGTGGTGGGCAGTGCAGATACATAGTATGTGAGGGAGGTGTAAGTCATGCATAGGTAAGATGATGTGTGTGTCAGGAGGATATGTAAGTACGCAGTGTTCTGTGCAAGTAGTGTATAAGTGCAGTGTATGTTATGTGCAGAGGGCATGGCTGAGAGACAGGTGACCTTTTGAAAATGCCTATAGAAAAACCTGGAACGTCAGCACCAGCACTTTTTTCAGAAGATCCTCAACAGAAAGTGTGAGAATCATCACACTAAAGCCAGTGTCCCCAAAGAGGCCACCTTCTTCAGGTGTTGAAGCCCTGATTATCCAGCACCAGCTAAGATGGAGTGGGCTCTGTGTGCACATGACAGGTGTATGCTTACCAAAACAACTGCTGTAAATCCAACTCACCAAAGGAGAAAGGAAACCAGGAGTCCAAAAGAAACACTTTAAAGACACGCTTAAGATAAACATCATGAGATATGACATTTACACCTCACACTGGGAGACAGTAAGCCAGTACTGGGTTAACTGGTAAAGACCTGTTAAGAAAGAAATAATTTGTTTCTGAGGAAAATCCCCTGGTCTTGGTCACAAAAAAAAAAAAAATCCCCAGAAAAGACAAGAGAACTGTCATGCAGCAATTGCAGCCTAACCTTGACTCCCAACATCATTGCAGTGTCTGAGAATGAGCCTGTGGCTCAGGGATCCCATTCTTCAGTCACCGAAGGACCCATAATAAATAAATGTGTGGGGGGGAGGGATAGCTCAGTGATTTGAGCATTGGCCTGCTAAACCCAGGGTTGTGAGCTCTATCCTTGAGGGAGCTATTTAGGGATCTGGGGCAAATCTGTCAGGGTTGGTACTTGGTCCTGCTGTGAAGGCAGTAGACTGGACTTGATGACCTTTCAAGGTCCCTTCCAGCTCTGTGAGATAGGTATATCCCTGTAATATTAACCTCCAGGGATTGCTGATGATGGAGTGTGTATAATCTGAGAATAGTCCTGTTTATGCAGCCTGAGAACAGTGTTGATAGGTGTGTAGGAGTACAGTCTGGGGGTGATGGTGGTGCTGAAGCACTCTCTGGGTTTGTGCCTAGCATGCCCTCACACTGAGGTTTCAGCCACTGGCCTCTCTGTCACTGCCCTGGGTACTGGTCTTTAGGGCACTGCTGCCAAACCCAGGATGCTGGCTGGCTCTGGCCCAGGGCTCTGCAGCAGCCTCCAGCTATGGCTCTAGCCTGGGGCAGTGAGCACCATAGACAGGAGTATGTGGGGTTCACATCAGCTGCCTGCTACCCCCCCTGGAAAAAATTCTAGCACTATGGTGGTGGTAGTGTCTAAGACTAAGTGCATAGGGAATAGGAATAAGTGTATTGGTTCTTGGCCTTTTGGCTAAGATCAAGTATAGTTGGGCAGCTGATGGTATCCAGCACCATCCAGTGGTCTGGAGACATCCATACGAAGCACATCACAGGATGAGTGAACAAGGCCGACAACAGGAGACAACATCAGGGAAATCACTCACTCCCTTCCTTTAAAGACTATCTTTTCACAGAAAACCCACAAGACACCGACAGACCCGGGGACATACTCCACTCATGTGTCTATGCGCTTTATTGCCATGGACTGTGATGCTATAAGCACTATGGGTGGCATTCCCAAGACCACTTATTCTCTGCTGCTTTACAAACATAAGAATGGCCATGCAGGGTCAGACCAATGTTCCATCTAGACAGCCCAGTATACTGTCTTCCGACCATGGCCAATGCCAGAGGCCCCAGAGGGAGTGAACAGAATAGGGAATAATCAAGAAATCCCTCTCCCATCACCCATTCCCAGCCTCTGTCTGAGGTTAGGAACACCATTCCCACCCATCCTGGCTAATAGCCATTGATGGACCTAATCTCCATGAATTTATCTAGTTCTTTCTTGAACCGTGTTAAAGTCCTGGTCTTCACAGCCTCCTCTGGCAAGGAGTTCAACAGGCCGACTGTGCGCTGTGTGAAAAAGAAAAAACCTTCCTTTTGTTTGTTTTAAACCTCCTACCTATTAATTTCATTTGGTGACCCCTAGTTCTTATGTTATGGGAACAAGTAAAAAACTTTTCCTTATTTACTTTTTCCACACCAGTCATGATTTTATAGACCTCTGTCATATACCCCTTTGGTCTCCTCTTTTCTAAGCTGAAAAGTCCCAGTCTTTTTAATCTCTCTTCATATGGGACCCATTACAAACCCCTAATCATTTTTGTTGCCCTTTTCTGAAACTTTTCCAATGCCAATATATCTTTTTTAAGATGAGTGGACCACATCTGTACATAGTATCCAAGATGTGGCACATAACATGGTTTTATATAGAGGCAATAAGAAGCTCTCTGTCTTATTTGCTATCCCTTTTGAAATTATTTCCAACGTTCTGTTTGCTTTTTTGACTGCTGCAGCACATTGAGTGGATATTTTCACAGTGACTCCAAAAGCTCTCTCTTGAGTAGTATGGCTATATTAGTCACCATCATATTGTATGCATAGTTGGGATTATTTTTTCCAGTGTGCATTACTTTGCATTTATCAACATTAAATTTAATTTGCCATTTTGTTGCCCAGTCACTTAGTTTTGTGAGATCTTTTTGAAGCTCTTCATAGTCTGCTTTGGTCTTAACTATCTTGAGCAGTTTGGTTTCATCTGCAAATTTTGCCACCTCACTGTTTATCCCTTTCTCCAGATAATTTATAAATAGGTTGAATAGGATTGGTCCCAGTAGGGACCCTTGGGGAACACCACTAGTTACCTCTTTCCACACCTCAGTCTGGGACAATGCTGTTTATGTATACTATGTATAATATGTACCTCACAAACTGTGTAATCTGATTCTTGTAACTTTCCATAACCCAAGCTTGACCCCAGGTGTATAGTGCCTTGCTTTGTAACTTATGTACCGTGAACTTTATTTGAAAGATTAGTTTTAATAACATTTTTCAATCTGTAAGCATGCAGTCTATGTTAGGTACATGTAAAGAAGTGAATATAATTCAGTTACATTAATCTCAAATCAAACTCAAAACGAGGAGATAGCAACTACACATGATTGCGTTTCAATGTTAACTGAAATTGCAGACCATACATTACATATCTTCAGCTGCAGAAATGCGGTCATTTGGAAACTCAAATTTCTGTTGGAAAAGAGCACCTTTTTATATGAATAATAGAATTAATACAGCAATGAGAAAGAAGCCTACTCTTTACAGAAATAAATTGGCTCTAGTTTCCAATGCCATATGTTTTAGATTAAAAAATACATTTATTTCTCAAAGTGCTGATTTTAATAAACCTTTATTTGAAACAAAAATGCAGAAATTCAACAATGTATTTTTGTAAATAAAACTGTTGCTGTAGAGTCAGTGCATGCTATAGTAGAGAGGAAGCCTTAGTTTTTACATTAATTCTAACCTCTCTCCCCTCTCCTCTTTTTGACTGCATAGAACTTCCTCAAATTATTTTTAGAATGAAATTTCTATTGTTTTGCCTCAGCCTGATATTGATAGGGTTTTTTTTAAAGTCAGAATGCAATTGGTTCAGCTATACTACATGATTCAAACATAAAAACACAGTAAGACCCTATTCTGCCTCCTCCTCCAGTATATGTTCGGATATACGACACAGGTTACTTTGATTCAAAAAGCAAACTTTACAAATTCTGTAGTGAACATGTGTTTCTTTTATACTTTCCTAAGAGTGATCATCTTTAACCAGATTTTCTCTGTAGGAAAAAGGAGTGAAAACTGAGAAAGAGGTTCCCCCCACTCCTAGTGTGTGTGTATTGCAGTTAAGAAATAAGCCCCTTAAGTTCTTAAATAAGTTCTTAAAAGAGCTTTGACCCTCTATGAAGGTTGTGTGGGGAAACAGGCATGGAAATGGAATGAGCATCAACTGGTGTAATCATTATAGCTTCCGTGAATTCAACACGGCTGTGACAAATTATATCAGATGAGGATCTGCCTCATTACCCATATCTAAGGGGAGGTGAAGGGTTGATGGTTTAAAAAGATTGGCTGGAAAAATTGACATCTCTACCCATGGCAGTGATATACTAAAATTACAGAGCATCTTTAAGAGGAAAAAATAATAATTAATATACAAGTTAGTATGTTAATATTTTATTGTAACTTTGCTATTTTAAAAAGATTGGCTGGAAAAATTGACATCTCTACCTATGGCAGTGATATACTAAAATTACAGAGCATCTTTAAGAGGAAAAAATAATAATTAATATACAAGTTAGTATGTTAATATTTTATTGTAACTTTGCTATAGTGAAATAAGTGAGGTTGCGGAAAGATTTAAAAGATCAGGAGATAACTTCAGAAGCATTTTTATGTCATACAAGCAGCGCAGTGCAGGCTACCAGATTACCCAGCTAGTTATAAAAAAACCCCTCCCCATAGCCCTATCCTTTCTTTCACTGTAAAGGTGTATGTATGTTTCTTTAATCTTAAATCAAATTTTCTCCTCTGATAAAGTAAACCATGATATATATATATATATATATATGAATGTATAACTGTGAAAATTATTTTATTTTGAGTTTTTTAAAATAGAAGAATGGAGCCAAACTGTAACCCAAGATCCAAATATTCCCAGATTTTAGTAAATATTCAAATCCAGATCCAAACTTTACTACTTTTTTTTAAATTTTCAATATTCCTAGGACCAAACTCTGATCAGTGTAACTGAGATCAGAATTTAGCACTTATTCTTAGCTCCATAGGACAAGTCTGATTAGTTTTGCTAATTTATTTTGCTTTTATGCAGATATCACATTGAAGAAAAAATACCCTCATCACCATTAATTTTTTAATTGTTCACATGTGTTTAATAATTCCAGGTGTGTAGGAGCCAGGAGCTGGATTAAAAAGCCAGCAATCCTCAAGAAATTTTCTCCTCTAGATGCCATGAACTTCCATTTGTTTTATCTGATTGTACCCTCTGTCCAACAGTAGGTTCCTTTGACCACATCTTTTTCTTGATATTTTCCTGGGACTCATGTCCTTTCAAATTTAGTGTTTATTTGTGGCCAGATTTTTTTTTTAAATCCATGCTCTGAGTTTGCTAATGTGACAGTTACTGGACATTGCACTTTAAATGGATTTAGTACAATGCAGCTATTGATAAAACCTACATTAACAGTGTAAGGTATTCATCTCAGCTATACCTCATCTCAGTGTAAGTCTGGAATAATTCCACTACTGATGGTCATAAGTGTACTCATGACATTGTTAAATATGGTGGGACAGATTCATTCTGATTGTAATGTTATTCACTTCAGTGATCGTGTTTTTGGAGTGAGTTCAGGTCATCTTTTGTAATTATTGTACTGAAAGATGATTCTTCTAAATAACACTCCATAATGCTTTTCAGCCAAGGATCTTAGAGCGTTTAACAGACCTTACTTACCTACTTATAGTCATTTATAAAACGAACTTAATTTACTCATGGAGAATGTCATGTGGGAAGTATCTACAGTTCTTTACAATGGGATTTCTAAAATGTGAAGACTGTAAAGTACTGAAATCCTGGGGAGAGAAGAGGAGCTAAAAATACAGAACTGGAACCTCAACTGGTGTAAGTTGGTGGAACCCCTTTGCTGCTTGCCCTTAATATTGCTAATGGGGGGCAGGGCAAATGGGGCAATTGCTCCATGGCCTGGTGATTCAAAGGGTCCAGGGTTCCTAGCTGCTGCTACTGCAGCAGTGCTGGTGGCCAGAGCCCTAGGCCCTTTAAGTAACTGCTGCCTCTGGCCCTGCCCTTTTGGCTAGAGCCTCCACCTCCTTTGGGAACCTGGAGCCAGCCCACTCCACACCTTGCCCAGGGGCCTATGAAGGCTGTCTACTCCCTTCACGAAAAATGTTATGGGGATAGCATGTGTGGGCCAGATCTGCTGCTGCTGTAAATTGGCATAGCACCATTGAAGTAAGTGGAACTGTGCCAATATACACTGGCTGCAATCTGACCTCATGTGTCTTATTCCCATGAATGAAAATCCCCAAAGGAAACTGCATAATGTCTCTGTCTTGTTCATTGTAACACGAACATCTGAACTGCAGTGAGGAAGTTATGGGAATAGTTTTGTTGTGTTTGACAATTTAGCAGTACTTTTAGAAATTCTTATGATGTAAAAGGCACAATTCTCTTTTTTGCTTCCTTTTGTGACTTTCTTTACTGTACTGTCGATAAACAATCCCACAAACAGTGAAATACAGTAGCAGACAGAGATAATGCAAAGCTCTTTTAGTGGCATCACTTACATCTCCTTGGAGTGTCAGACATTTTCTTCTTCTGCCTCATTTTCATTGTCATCCTGGTATCTCCCATTGCATTATCCCTTCAACAGGGGCGGGGCACTACTATTTTGTTGTAATATCTTTTTAAGGAAATTGATGGTTAGCTATAGAAAAGAAATGGATAAATAATGTTGGGAGTGAGGAATGTGTGTGCAGTGCAGAACTCTTGGTATATGATACTTGATCTTGTGGTCATTGGCCAATGGCTCAATTGCATCTCAGTTAAAGAGACAGCACATGCAAATTCCATTTGAAAACATAATTTCTTCTTCCAGAGAATGTCAGTGTGTCGGGGTGGTCTGCACATCAATATCTTTTGTTTGTATATACGTTCTCATCCAAATCCAAGCTGCATGCTGGCTGCAGCCAAAACAGACTTTAGATATTTTGGCTAAGAATTTCTTGCATCAAATGTAAAAAATGTGGGAAATTGCAATGACCATTTAACTGATATTTTATTGAACTACCACTTAACCACTTAATAAGAGGAGATCTTTGCAGCTTTCTGAACTTTGCTGAATTGCAATATGAGCATAGATGCATTTGTTTACTGTTAGTCAGATTTTTGTATTGGCAAAGGACAGCTGAGTTTCATAGAAGGAATGTGCTTTAAAGGAGTAATATTGTGGTGAGATGAGTTGCTGACAGTCAACTGCACATGCTACTGTACTACTGGCAGCAGAAACATAATGAGAATGACAAAATCAACCATTTAAGACTGTTCCCCCCCAAGTTTGCTGTTTTAACAAACAAAATACACAACCCAAAATATTACTACTGGACTTTGCAATTCTGGCATGCCTTCTAGGTGATCATCTAAAGGATCTGCTAGCACAATGGTCCTCTTCCTTCCAGGTTAGATTTTTTTACTATAAAACAATAAAACCACAAACTCATAGAAAATGTTGCTTTTTTCTCCTGCCTAAAACAATTAATAAAGGAAAAAGTGGTTTGCACTGAAGAAAAGCAAAAAAATGATTAAAGGTCTAGAAAACATAAGCTATGAGGGAAGACTGAAAGAACTGGCTTGTTTAGTTTAGAAAAGAGAAGACTGAGAGGGGACATGATAGCGGTTTTCAAGTATCTAAAAGGGTGTTATAAGGAGGAGGGAGAAACATTGTTCTCCTTGGCCTCTGAGGATAGGACAAGAAGCAATGGGCTTAAATTGCAGCAAGGGAGGTTTAGGTTGGACATTAGGAAAAACTTCCTGCCTGTCAGGATGATTTAACACTGGAGTAAATTGCGTAAGGGGGGTTGTAGAATCTCCATCACTGGAGATATTTAAGAGCAGGTTAGACAGACACCTGTCAGGGATGATCTAGACCAGTGGTCCCCAACCTTTTGGGGCTGCTGGGTGCCCAGGGGCAGGGCCTCACACGCGCCCGGGGGCGGGGCCGCGCATGCACCAGGGGGTGGGGCTGTGCACGTGCCTGGGGTGGGGCCACTCATACACCGCGTGCCTGGTGCCAGCGCCACCCATGCACCACACTCCCGGGGCCGGCGCCACTCCTGTGCTGCACGCCCAGGGGTGGGGCTGCTCATACACATCATGCGCTTGGGGCTGTAACAGCCCATGCGCTGCAGGCCCGGGACCGGCGCCGCTCCTGTTCCACGCGCCCAGGGGCGGGGCCACCCGTACGCCACGTGCCCAGGAGCCAGCAGCGCCCATGCACCCCGCACCTGGGTCAGGCACCGCTCCTGTGCCACGTGCCCAGGGGCGGGGCCGCCCGTACGCCACGTGCCCAGGAGCCGGCAGTGCCCATGCGCCGCGCGCCTGGGGCTGGCGCCGCTCCTGTGCTGCGTGCCCAGGGGTGGGGCCGCCCATATGCTGCGCGCCCGGGGCCGGCATAGCCCATGCACTGCGCACCCGGGGGCGGGGCCGCCCATGTGCTGTGCGCCCCGGGCTGGCACCGCCCCTGTGCTGCACGCCCGGGGGTGGGGCCGGCCCCAATCACTCAGCGGGTGCATAGAAATGGCCCGACGGGTGCCATGGCACCCGCGGGCACCGCGTTGGGGACCACTGATCTAGACAGTGCTTGGTTCTGCCATGAGGGCAGGGGACTGGACTCGATGACCTCTTGAGGTCCCTTCCAGTTCTAGTGTTCTATGATTCTATAATTCTATGAAAAGCAAATATCAATTTGACTTTCATTGCTAACGTTAATGCAGAATCAATGTTTGCATATTACTGTATTCAGTGAAAACTTATAATGGTAACTTCTTAGTTAACTTACTTTGTTAACAATGGATGACTTTCAATCTCTGATGCAAGTACCAGTCCTTGATTCAGCAAACCATTCCTATTCAGCAAAGCATTTAAGCATGTGTTTAACATAAGTATATGCTTGAAGTCCAGTTAACATCAAGGGAACTTCAGAATCCATGCTAATGCTTTGTTGAATAGGAATAGCCTTAAGCCTGCACTTAAGCCTTTTGCTTCCCTTGGTTCTACTGAGATGCTCATCAGCATCCACTAGCACAGTGGTCTCCAACCTTTCTAAGTGCAAGATCACTTTTCAAATTTAAGTGCAATGTAAGATCTACCTCAAACCCAAATACCCTTGCTCCGTCTCCTTCATGCCCCTTCTCTGAGGCCATGCCCCTGCTCACTCTGTTCTTTCTTCCTCCCTCCCACATTCTCCCTCTCTTTCACTAGGCAGGGGCAGAGTGTTGGGGCACAGGCTCTGGTCTTGGGTAAGGGATTTGGAGTGTACGGAGGCTCTGAGCTGAGCCTGGGGCAGGGAGTTGGGGGGTGTGTGTGTGGGGAGCAGTTCAGGGTACAGGCTCTCTAAAGGAGTTTGGGTCCAGGGGGCTCAAGGCTAGGATAGGGCCTTGGGGTGCAGGAGGGGGTTCATGACTGGGGCAGGGGTTCAGAGCTGGCTCCAGCTGGACACTGCTTACCGCAGGTGGCTCTTGGGTGGTGGTGCAGTGGGGCTAAGGGAGGCTCAGCCCTGCCCTGGCCCTGCACCCCTTTCAAAAGCTGCCAGCAAACTCCCTCCATCCCAAGCCCTGTTGTGCCATGCCTCCCCTGCCTCTCCCCCCCGCCCCGTTCTGTGGAGATAGAATACAGGGTAGAAGAGGGGGCACCCTGACATCAGCGCCCCCTCCTCTCCCTTCCCTGCTCTGTACCGCAAGCAAGAGGCTTCCGGGGGGGGGGGGGGAGCTCCAAGACAAAGGGCAGGAGATGCACAGCAGCGTGGGGAGGGGCAGCTGAAGTGCTGCGCTTTGTAGCCTCTTGGCCAAACCAGTCAGGATCCCGTCAGAGGCTCCAAGATCTACCAGTAGATCCCGATCTATTGGTTGGTGACCACTGCTCTAGCAGAATGTGACCAAGTTGCTGTACTTTCAGCAAGCAGATGAGGATCTTAAGCTCTTTTAACTGGCAATCACATACACAATAGGTGGAAAGAGATTTGTTGAATTAATTCTCACTTAAAAATATGAGGCGGGGGTAACTGCACCATCATACTCTGAATGAATCTCTTCATTACCTTTATATTAGACAGCTGAGGCAGGATTAAGTTATATTGAGAAGGAACAGAGATCTATATACTACAACATGTGTCCATTATGGCAAAATGCAATAGTCAAATATGGATCTGCCCTCCTTCTATTCTTTCCATCTTTTG
Source organism: Pelochelys cantorii (assembly GCA_032595735.1). NCBI lineage: Eukaryota > Metazoa > Chordata > Testudines > Trionychidae > Pelochelys > Pelochelys cantorii. The sequence continues at coordinate 71,899,277 of CM064329.1, forward strand.
TTTAATTAGAAAGAAAAGATCAATAAAAATATAGAGGTTTAAATAAAAAATTATGAATCCTCTATGATTACATAATTTTCTATTTTACCTGTCAGTGAAAAGAGTACTGGAAGACAGAGCTATGCCACACATAACACATTGAAATGAATAGAACTAGCTTGGTGCTGATAAGTTCACAAGTTGAATATTATAATGAAATTTCTGTGCTGTCACTACACATCTTAAAATATGTATCTAGGATAATTAACATAACAATGAATAAACAGTATGTACTCCAGAGAAGGAAAAATAACTGTATGCTAGAAATTGTTGATTCTGTGGCTTTCAAGCACTGCATTTTCAGTTACTGGTGTGTAAAAAGGCATGGAACATAGAAATTAATAATGTTTATTGTAATTCTATTTTAATGTGGAGGAGAACCTGAAAAATCAATGTATTTGCGAAATTCTTCTTACCAAGGAGTTGATGGAGTAGTCTCTGTCACAAGTTACCTGTGTTGTGAATAGAGAGTTACCAGAAATGTGAACAGCACTTCTGGGCTGTAAAATAAAAAAGTAATTTCCTGCACGTTAATTTTACTAATTCAGCAGGGTGCCAGCAGTGATTCAATGCAGCAGCTGTTACACAGCATGTACATATATAGTGAGATGGACAAATTTATGAAGAACACAGAATGGAAAAGATTCTGTTTCATTCTGAGGGAGGGGACTAAAAACAGAATTACTTCATAAAGTTACTTTAATGATATTGTTGTAAACAAGTTCTTCTTTGAGTGGTTGCTCATGTCCATTCGAATCAGGTGTGCATACCGCGTGCACCCCGTCTTCCGGAGCGTTTTCCTCAGCAGTACCTGTAGCGCCGGCAGAGTGCCCCCTGGAGTGGCGCCACCATGGCAGAGCATAAGTACCCCTGCTGGCGCTCCTCCACCTCAGTTCCTTCTTACCGCCCGTGACGGTCGTTGGAGCGTGTCTCTCTGTTAGGGTATGTCTACACTACAAAGTTAATTCGAACTAACAGCTGTTAGTTCGAATTAACTTTCATAGCGTCTATACATACAAACCGCTAGTTCGAACTTAATTCGAACTAGCGGAGCGCTTAATTCGAACTAGGTAAACCTCATTCTACGAGGACTAATGCCTACTTCGAATTAAGTAGTTCAAATTAAGGGCTGTGTAGCCACTTAATTCGAACTAGTTGGAGGCTAGCCCTTCCCAGCTTGCCCTGGTGGCCACTCTGGGCCAAACCAGGGAAACTTTTCTGCCCCTCTCCCGGCTCCGGAGCCCTTAAAGGGGCACGGTCTGGCTACTGTGCTTGTGCCAGTTGCAAGACTGCCAGCACCCAGCCAGCAGACCCTGCACCTGGCACGCCATGAGCCAGCCACCCGCTGCCACCCAGCCTTCCGCCTCTTCCCAGGACCAGGCTGGCGGCTCCCAGGAGCCTGCCCGGGGCCTCAAGAGGCAGGCGCCTGCCTGGTCTAGTGCGGAGATTGTGGACCTCATCGAGGTTTGGGGGGAGGCCTCCAACGTCCACGACCTCCGCACTAGGCACAGGAATGCGGCCGTCTAGGGCAGGATAGCTGCCAGCCTGGCCACCAAAGGCCACATGCAAACCCAGGAGCAGGTTTGCATGAAAATCAAGTTGGTCCAGTGAGACCCCCGACCCTGAGCCCTGAGCTTAGAACATAAGAACGGCCGTACTGGGTCAGACCAAAGGTCCATCTAGCCCAGTAGCCTGTCTGCTGACAGCGGCCAGCACCTGGTACTCTGGAGGGGATGGACCGAAGACAATGACCAAGCAATTTGTCTCATGCCATCCATCTCCAGCCTTCCACAAACAGAGTTCCTACCCCCTGGCTAATAGCACTCCATGGACCCAACCTCCATGAATTTATCTAACTTCTCTTTAAACTCTGTTATAGTTCTAGCCTTCACAGCCTCCTGTGGCAAGGAGTTCCACAGGTTGACTATGTGCTGTGTGAAGAAGAACTTTTGCTTATTAGTTTTTAACCTGCTGTCCATTCATTTCATTTGGTGTCCTCTAGTCCTTCTATTATGGGAACTAATGAAGAACTTTTCTTTATTTACCCTCTCCACACCACTCATGCTTTTATAGACCTCTATCATATCCCCCCTCAGTCTCCTCTTTTCTAAGCTGAAAAGTCTCAGTCTCTTTAGCCTCTCTTCATATGGGACCTGTTCCAAACCCCTAATCATTGTAGTTGCCCTTTTCTGAACCCTTTCCAAGGCCAAAATATCTTTTTTGAGGTGAGGAGACCACATCTGTACACAGTACTGAAGATATGGCATACCATAGTTTTAGACTTCCCTTCCTCCTTCTTCCCCTGGCTTCCCCCTTCCAGCTCCCTCCTCCCAGGTTTCCACCTCCCCTCTCTCACCCTCTCTCTTCCCCTCTCCCACCTCCTTTTCCCAGTCTCCCCAGAGGTTAACCTCCCCCCCAATTCTGTTAAATAAAGAGAGTTTCTATTTTTGAACACGTGTCCTTTATTTTTTACATCAGGAAGGGGGGCTGGGGAGGGGTAAGTGGAAGGAGGTGAGGGAGGAATGGGGCATAAGCCCCCGATGGGGAGGACTGGGGTGGCTCTGCGGGCTCCTCGGGGTGGAAGCTCTCCTGCAGGGCCTTCTGGATCCTGACAGCCCCCCGATTGACACCCCCGGATGGCAGCCTGCAGCAAGTGCAGCCAGGCTGATGGCCGAGTGCTGTGATGTGCCGAGTGAGGGCACTCAGGGCACTCCAAGACAGGACTGCTTTGCTGTCCCTTATCGAGGTAGACAAGCAAGCGGGGAACCCTGAGAACTGTCTGTCCGGGGTGGGGGTCGGGTCCCTTTAAGCACAGCCCTCGGCTAGCCTGAGGCAGCAGCTCCACACTCTAAGTCCTAAGCTGATGCCCTGCCGGCACTGGTTCCGGCCAGCCTTAACTTCGGTTCAGGGTCCACTCAATGTGGACATGCTAGTTCGAATTAGCAAAACGCTAATTTGAATTAGTTTTTAGGTCTAGATGCACTAATTCGAATTAGCTTAGTTCGAATTAACTAATTCGAACTAAGTTAGTTCGAATTAGTGCTGTAGTGTAGACATACCCTTAGAGTAGTTAATGGTTCCTGTTTCTCTTAGTGTTGTAGATAGTTGTAAATAGTTCAATTAGTTAGATAGTTAGTACTTCTTTGTTGTTTCCTCTCCCCCTTCGGGGGCGAGGAATTCCTGGGCCGCAAGACTTTAAGGCTTGCGCTGTATGCGCTAAGTTCATGCCCAAGGGAGACCCTCACGATAGCTGTTTAAAGTGTTTGGGTGAGGGCCATCTAGCAGATGCCTGTAAGATCTGCAGGTCATTTAAGCCGCGCACGAAGAGGGAGCGGGACTCCCATTTGAAGCTTCTCCTCATGGGGGCAGCTTTACAACCGGCACCGACTGGAGGTTCCACGGCGCGCAGTGCGCCGGCGCGTGACGCTCCATCCCGTGTGCGGACTTTGGTACTGAGGCCTCAGCACCGTTCTCGCTCCCCAGCGCCGAAGAAGCCAAGGTCTTTGCGGGGTAGGTCTCCAGGCCAGAAGTCCAGGTCGAGCCTACACTGTCGCCTTGAGTCCCCAGTGCAGGCATCTCCGAGTGCTGCTGGGTGGCGTAAGAGAGCTGGACGACCATCAAGTCCAGGTCAGCTACCCTCATATCACCCCTCGATGCCGGACACTTTTGAGGCGGCACAGGACCTGATTAGCCTCACTACCTCCCTCCGTCGTCGGTTGAGGTGGAGAGGTCGAGGTCTTCGACGCTGGGAGCCATGTTGGCACTGGTTCCCCCCTGCACCGGGTGGATCGGTCGGCACCGGCCGCATATGCAGCAGGACCGTCCCCGGTGGGACCAGTACCGCTTGCCTCTACCTCGGTGCCAGCCTCGGTGCAGGCCACCAGCCCTCATGCAGCGCCCAACTGGACTCGACCCCCATCGGTGCTGGGGCCTCTCCCAGAGCCGATCTTGGCTGCCCCGGTGCCGTATTACTCAGGCCTTGTGGCATCGTCAACGGCACTGTCAATGGCACCGTATTACTCAAGCCTGGTGGCGCCATCAATGGCGCCGGCACCATCACCATCAACGGCACAGGCACCGTCCATCTTGCTCCGGGTGCCGCTTCTGTCTTCGGCACCGGGCTCCTTGGCACCGACGCAAGTACAAGCCCCGATGCAAGTACAGGCACTGATTCAAGTTCAGGCACCGGGATCTTCGGCACCGCTGCAGGTACAGGCCTCAGCCCCATGGGCCATGCCGGTACCACCATCGCTGGTAACGCTGATCCCTTCGAGGGCGACCACTATGGCCCCACCACCTTCCATCCTGCCCGCTGTGGCGTCTACGGGGGCAACGATGGGGGCACCGTCTTTGGGGCAATTGGACTTGGGAGGTCCACGCCCGCAACCGGCACCGACTTCGGCACCAGAGTCCACAGGCACTGGGTTGACGCTGCACTCGGCACAAGGGCCTACCTTCCCGGCACCGGCACCAGTACTGGTACGCCTGCACCGCTCATACGCAGGCAAGCCAGAATCTATGGCCAGGTTCGCCCCACCGATGGTGCTGGGGCACTCGTCATCGGTGCCACCCTGGCCTGAGTCTGATTACTCTTCAGATTCTGAAGTGAGCTCTTTCAGGTTGGAGTCCTCGGGAGCTTCGTCACGTCATAGATCCCGTTCCCGGCACCGGCGTGACCGTTCGAGCATGCAACAGACTTGGCCGCCTCAACCGGAATGGCCCTTTTGGACCCCGTGGGCATACCACCAGTGGCCAGGGCCTGTGCCCCCCTCCGCGGTGTCCCGTGTCTCCGGGCACCGAGCGCCCTCGTCGGCGTTGCTGTCATGACCCCCTCCCTTGCCCCAGAGGACTGCTACTGCCGATGCCGCTAGAGACCCGCAGGCTTCGGTGCCGGAGCCGCTTCCGCACGCGGTGCTGCCTGTCCAGCCGGCCCCGCAACCGGGCCCTACGCTGGATCTGGTGCCGATTCAGGAGTCGTCATCGTCGTCGTCTCCTGATGAGGCCTTAGCAGATCCCGCACCAGCGATGCTGACCATAGATGCTTGGTTGCATCAGGATTTGCTCCGGTGTCTGGCCTCCAACCTGGGTGTCCCAGTGGAGCCAGTCGTGGAGGACACGGATCCCATGATAGACATCCTGTCTGACGATGCGCCCGCCCGCTTGGCTTTGCCACTCAGTAAAACTGTGGTTAAGATCACTAACTCCCTGTGGCAGACTCCGGCTTCCTTAACCCCTACCTTAAAGGGAGTCGAGAGGCGCTATTACGTCCCGCAGTCGGGGCACGAGCACCTATATTCCCAGCCTGTCCCCGGGTCCTTGGTTGGCCAAGCCGCAGCCCAGAAGAAGAGGCTTCCGCAGCTGGTGCCGTCCCTGAAGGCTAGGGAGCCCAAACGCCTTGACCTGACGGGACGTATAGGTGGGGTGCAGCCTCGCATTGCTAACCAGCAAGCGATGCTGAGTCGTTACACTTATAACACATGGCAGGTGATGGATAAGTTTAAGGATAAGCTCCCTGCCGAGGTGCGTCAGGAGTTTGTGGCTATGACCACGGAGGACAGAACGATCGCCCGCACAGCTCTTCAGGCTTCCCTGGACTCTGTTGACTCTGCAGCCCGTACCATGGTGTCAGGCATAGTTATGCGCCGTGGTGTCTGGCTGCAGGTGTCTGGGATACCTTCAGATGTCCAGACTACGATTCAGGACCTGCCTTTTGACGGCAAGGCGTTGTTTTCGGAGCATACTGACTCGAGGCTCCATACGCTTAAGGACACACGGTCCACTCTCCGGTCTTTGGGAATCCACACGCTGGCTCCTCAGCGACATCAGCTTCCCTACAGACAGCCGGGGAGAATGCAGTCCCAGGTCCCCCGTGGGGATTACTGGAGACGCCACCCTCGTGCTTCCAGTGGGGGATGCGGCGGCGGCTGCGGCCCCGTCATCGGCCAGAGGTCGTCATTGCTGCCCGAGAGGGGACAACCCCCATGGGGTTGGACAGGGCCCCTCTCAACAGTCCAAACACCAGTTTTGACGGTCCTCTCGAAGGTTGCGCACCAGTTTCCCCCCCTGACCCCCTGTTTGGGGCCAGGTTATCCTGTTTTGCCCACGCCTGGGCGGAAATCACCACTGATGCCTGGGTTCTGAGAATAGCCAGAGATGGCTATACTATTCCCTTCCTGGGCTCGCCTCCCCAACCCGCCTGCCCCATCCCTTTTCAGGGACACCTCTCATGAAGGCATTCTCCATCAGGAGGTGTTAGCGCTCCTCCAAAAGGGAGCGGTAGAGAGGGTCCCTTCACACCTAAGGGGCAAGGGGTTTTATTCCCGGTATTTTATTGTTCCCAAACCCAAGGGCGGGGTTCGTCCCATCTTAGACCTCAGGGACCTCAAGTGGGGTTGACTTGGAAGTCACCTGATTCGAATGGACATGAGCAACCACTCGAAGAAGAAAAGAACGGTTACTTACCTGTAACTGTTGTTCTTCGAGATGTGTTGCTCATGTCCATTCGATTCCCTCCCTACCTCCCCTTCGTCGGAGCGTCCGGCAAGAAGGAACTGAGGTAGGGGAGCGCCGGCAGGGGTACTTATGCTCTGCCATGGCGGCACTGCTCCAGGGGGCGCCCTGCCGGTGTTATGGGTACCGCTGGGGAAAACGCTCCGGAAGACGCGGTGCACATGGTGCGCACACCTGATTCATATGAACATGAGCAACACATCTCGAAGAACAACGGTTACAGGTAAGTAACCGTTCTTTTTTTGGAGTCAAGCAAGAAAGAAATGTTGCCAGATTACTTTGAACATGAAATGATCCATGAAGTCTTTGAGTCCTTTAGACATTGGAAAAATTAGTTTACCCACCTGAAATTCGCAAGCCTGCAGCTGTTGTACTACTTGGATTCTGTACACAAACTAGAGTCACAGTGTATATGAAACACGTGAGGATCTTTTCCATCCTCAAATTGTGTTAGTTTCTCCTGAACCACAAAGTCAGTGCCAAATCCTGCAGGTTTTTACTCATTGCTATACTCCTTACTCATCTGTAGTCCTGTTGCATTACTCAGGCCCAGTGGTATGAATAAGTGTTTGCAGGAGCAGGTGTTTATACGCTACCATTTAGAACTGTATCTTACTATGACTTGTGTCTCCGAAATTCAAACCACATGCAGCATAATTTACATGGAAAAATGGCAAAGACTGACTGTCAATTTAAGTCACATGACTGGGATATAAAATTGATATTCATTAGATTTATTATATAGTCATAAGGATTGCAATGTTTTTATACCATATAATAATCTTGTCTGATTTCATAGTAGGTGGTGGCTATGCATCTCTGAAATTATTATATGAGAGAGGCATTGAGGGATTTATTGGTAACATACCCAGATTTTAAAAGATCCCGGAATTGCAACTAAGAACACAACATTTCTTCTGAGGTGTAACTACCCGTGCATTCGGTCAAGTAGAGCTTGTTAGAATATTTGTACTAATGACATCTGAAGACTTCCAGTAAGATTCTAGAGACCAAATCCTTTAACTTTACTCAGTATTTTGTGATGCAAAACTCCAGTTGATCTCAATGAGAGTTCTGCCCTAGTCTACTCAACATCCCATTGAAAATGGCTGCCAGAGCTGAAGAGATTTTTACATCAGTGCTCCCAATATTTCTAACGTAGGGTGGGATTTTTTAATTAAAATTCTCCACTGTAGACCACGCTTTAGAATGGCACCCACAATACGTGGTAAAATGCATTATGGGAGGTCTATCTCTGAAGTGCTATGGGAAGAGGAAGGACTGACTTTATCAGTTGTAGTGCTACAGTTAGAATGCAACAAATAGCCCTTAATCACCTAGAGAAACTGAACCATGTGGAAGATTAGGTCTCCCGCAGAGCAGAATGCTGTTAAGGTTCACTGGTTATTAACCAGTTATGAAGCATGTGATATGTGAATGTAAACACTGTTTTTAGTTAAATGGCAGTAAGTGGCATGGTAAATAACTACTAAGTGAAAGGGGCTGGAGCCAAGGTTGACAAATGCTGGTGAATAAAGGGGGGAAGCTTACATTTATTTTTTATTTTGTTATTGATAGGCTTTGTTAAGACATCATCACTGAAGGATCTGTGAACATTTCACTCACTAATGAACTAAGATAGAGAAGCTTTACATTTTACAGATGGGGAAGTGTTGGGATACAGAGGACTGCTTTTAAGACATAAAGGCCAAAGTCTTCAATTCTGGATGCGTAAGTGAGGCTCCTAAATCCATGTCCAAGAAGCCTGATTTCCTGAAGTTTTGGATATTCACACTGGGTATGTCTAAACTTGCACCCTCTTTCGAGAGAGGGATGCAAATGAAGACATTCGAAATTGCAAATGAAGCTGGGATTTAAATATCCCGCACTTCATTTGCATAATCACATTATGGTGCTATTTCGAAATAACAGACGCTGTTAAGACATGGTTATTTTGAGAGAAAAACCTTCTCTCGAAATAACTGGTAAACCTCATTGTATGAGGAATAAGGGTTATTTTGAGAGAAGGGTTTTCTCTTGAAATAACCGCAACTTAACAGCGTCTGTTATTTCGAAATAATGTTATTTCGAAATAGCACCATAACGCGATTATGCAAATGAAGCACGGGATATTTAAATCCTGGATTCATTTGCAATTTTGAATGTCTTCATTTCCATCCCTTTCTTGAAAGAGGGTGCAAGTGTAGACATACCCACTGCCACTGAACTGAGTAGGAGTTGCAGGTGCTCAGTGCCTTTGAAAGTCAGGACCTACAGGCGGTGTTCCCTGTAGGGGTGCATCTATACAGCACCTTAAATCCAAAATAAGATACTCAATTTGCGCTGCGCAAATTGCGTATCTTATTTCAAATCTATTTAGAAATAGCTTATTTTGAAATTTGGCGCATCTACACAGTGCTAAATTTCAAAATAAGTGCTATTTTGAGACATCCCATAACCCTCATGGGATGCCAAAATTTTTTTGAAATAATGGGCAGCTTGTATAGGTGGGTGGTAGATAATTTGGGATACTTCTGGTATCCCAAAATAGCTGTGCAGTGTAGACATACCCTAAGCTGCAGGGCAGTACAGCTTTACAGGTGATTAATCAGCCCCACTCAGTCAGTCAGCTCCCTGCAGAGCACCCTGAGTCTCTGACTGGGCGGGGCTGATTCATCACCTGTGAAGTTGTGCTGCTGCTCAGCCTTAGAGGGATCACTACCTAAAGGTAAGTAATAAAGTTGGACACTTTTGAGTGTCTCTATAGTTATGGCTGCTTTGAAAGTTTAGGTCAAAGTAACCTGTCTGCATTCATACAATAAGAACATCGTGTCAAGAATAGAATCCAAATCTCCTGGCACTGCCAGTCTGGCTCCAGAACTACATAGCCATCTTTCTGCTAGTTGGAAACCTACTGGCTGCGTCTAGACTGGCATGATTTTGCGGAAATGCTTTTAACGGAAAAGTTTTTCCATTAAAAGCATTTCCGCAAAAGAGCGTCTAGATTGGCACGGGTGCCTTTGCGCAAAAAGTGCTTTTGCGCAAAAGCATCCGTGGCCAGTCTAGATGCGATTTTGCGCAAGAAAGCCCCGATCGCCATTTTCACCATCGGGGCTTTTTTGCGCAAAACAGTTCTTCCCTGTCTACACTGGCCCTCTTGCGCAAGTATTCTTGCGCAAGAGGGCTTATCCCTGAGCAGGAGCATCATAGTATTTGCACAAGAACACTGACAATCTTACATTAGATCGTCAGTGTTCTTGCGCAAATTCAAGTGGCCAGTGTAGACAGCTGGCAAGTTTTTGCGCAAAAGCGGTTGCTTTTGCGCAAAATCTTGCCAGTCTAGACGCAGCCACTCTGTGGTAAAATAGAGAATTATAAACTGTAATGCCAACAGTTTGGCATCTTCCACAAGCAATTAAGAGTCAGGGATCTGGGGTGTGCAATTTTCTCTCAGCAACTTTCAGTTAAATGACAGCCCAAGAATGTAGGGTGGTGGTAAAAAACTGGTCAGCTACTCAGCAACACTCGTGCACATCTAGTCCCCTACTCAGATGCTCAAGCACACATAGAGTCAGAGAACCATTGGGTTAGGAGGGGACCACAATGGTCATCTTGTCTATCCTCTACAGGGATGCAGGCTTTGTTGCATCTAAAACATTAAAAAAAACCCCAAAACTTTCCTACTGACCTAAGGTGTCTGCTTTTTGGGTATTCTTAATCCTGCCTTCCTGCTTTTTTTCACCATACCACTGAATATCCTTTGGCAGAAAAAAATCTAAATGTTCTTTCAAGCAAATACTCTTTCTGCTTATGACCTTTCCTAATAACTTATTACACATCCCCATATTCCATAACTACCCTTTGTAGACTGCACTTTCTGCCAAGATAGGGAAAAATCTCCCCTTTGTGGTCACCAGATAACCTTTCTTAATGCAGAGGAGAAAATATTACTTAATGTTTTAAAAGTTTAAACAAAACTGGATCTATTAAAACTTTAAGCATATATTGGCTACAATAGTTTGATTGAAGGTAAATATACTGGCCACTGAACAAATAGTTTTCTGTTCCCTGAGTGACCAAGGCAGGGGCTGCTGCAACTCAATCAGGAGAATCCTGGAGTCAATTAAGACCTTGCCAGAAGTAAGAGAGAGCCAGGCTAATCAGAACACCTGCTGCCCAACCTGCTGGGGCTATTTTAAAAGGCTTCCCTTCAGGGAGGGAGGAAAGCCAAGGACTGGGACCAAAGGGGTGTGTTGTAGAAGAGTGGGAAGAATGTGGTCTGGTACTAGGTGGAAGGTGCTCAGAGGGATCATTTGAGGAAGTGGCTCAGGAAAGGATTATAGCTCTGGTGGTTGAGGAAATACTATGGCTATGTCTATACTGCCCCCATTTTGTGCAAAAAATATGCAAATGAGGTGGTGTGGAATATTGCTGTGCCTCATTTGCATAATTAATGAGGCTCTGTTTTTGCGGGAAAAAACCCTCTTGTGCAAGAGCCGTTCTTCCTGAAAAAAATGCAGAAGACCGGCTCTTGCGCAAGAGGAGGTTTTTGCACAAAAATGAGCCATGTAGATGGCTCCTTTTTGGGCAAAAGCCTCTTGCACAAAAACAGAGCCTCATTAACTATGCAAATGAGGCATGGCAATATTCCATGCCTTGCCTCATTTGCATATTTTTTTGCACAAAACAGGGGCAGTGTAGACATAGCCTATCTGTTGCCACTGCCATTAGGATCCCTTGGCTAAAACCTGGAGCAGAGGGCAGGCCTGGCTTCCTCCCCATACCACTATGGGGTATGAGGGGAGATAGAGACTAAGGAGGGGCCTATGATGAAAGTGGCCCAGTAGATTGTGATCCTTGCCTCAAGTACAGGAAGGGAGTCCTATGCTGAGGGTTACAGTGAGCCTCTGAGAGAAACACTAACCACCTAGAAGCAAAGGACCTCTGAGGTAAAGCTGGAGCTCTGCTGTAGCTCATTACATGCTCGAAACAATTCCTATGCTGCTGAATAAATCAGTCTGTGTTGCTTTGTGTCTGACAAGATGTTTATTCCTTGTTTCTATACAAAACAACCAGTTCAAGAACAAGTATGAAATCATGTTTAATCCAAGCTTTCAGAAAACAGAAACTAAAAGGGCAGTGGAATGTGTGATTTGTATAGAAAATGAAATTATTTTCCTTCCCTTCCTTCCCCCATTTTTTCTATTAGAAAATGTTATTTGAGGTTAGGTAACCCATACAAGCCAAAGAGAAAAGGACCACTAATCCAACAAATACTGTCACATGATATATTTAAGGAAAGGCAAATTGGTAGAGAAGCTCTCTAAGCGACTTATGTCTCTAGATTTTGGAAGCAAGCTACTAAATGGATGGACTTGTAGCTACAAGTTTAGCATGAGCTGACTTGGAGATATGGAATGCTACATCTGTCTATCTATTTACACTCCCACACACTATTAGGTTGTAAATGGGATTATAATATTAATAATCAGGTATTGTAGTATCCATTATAACCATGACTTGGTTATAGTGAGAGTTGACTAGCCAATATTGAATTATATGATTCAGGCATAGTTTATTTCCAGTACTTTGTCAACTAAATCAACCTTTTCCTTTTTAAATAAACAACCTTATTAGTCAAGGAACAGATTGATGTTATTTAGATGAAAGGTCAGCATTTGAAGGTCTTTTTGTGTGTGTGTGTGTGTGTTGTCCATTCTAAATAAGCTTACATATAAACAAGATCTTGAGTATATTAATAGATTAATGAATTCTATGTATCTAAACACTGACAATTAGAATGCAGAATGTATTTGTATAAAGGATATGAGGTTTTTAATTTGCATGCCACTGGTAGCCACAAAGGGGAAATCTTGACAGTGTTTATAAGGTGCTAATTGATACCTTTTCAGATGAAATCCTGACTCATTTTTGGGTAGCTGACCTGCTTTAAAATCATGGTTTTAGTACTTTCTGTCTGTAAAGGATGCTTTGAAAACATCAACTTGCAGTTGTTTCACAATGCAAGGGGTTCAGTGAAACAAAAAATACCTGCATCTTGGTTCTCACAGTTTAGTCATATTTTTTAAACTAGAAAAGTCCTTTTTTGCATTAATTTGCTATTTCCACTGCAGAATTTACAGTATTTCATTATGATGCTTCTGTAAATCATTTTTAGCATTTCATACACTAGGAATGTGATGAAGGCAGTTATTGAAGTGAAAACTTGAACAGAGACAAAAAGGTACAAAGGTAGATGCATAAAATGAATAACTGCAGTATTATTAACTAATTAATAAGTGAAAAATAAGTATTTGAGCTTTAGTGGGAATGAGGAAAAGAATAGGGCTAGTCTGGGGTGGGATTATCCACCAATCAGAATAGGGGATAGGGAGTCTAGCCTTCTAGACCTGGTGCAGCCACTGGCTTACTGTGTGGCCTAGGATATGTCACTTATCCACATCTCAATTTACCGATCTATACAATAGGGACAATAATACTCACCTCAGAGTTTTGTTGTGAAAACTACCTAATGTTTGCAAAGTGCATTCAGAACTTCAGATAGAAGTTGCTAGATGAATGCCAAGTATTAAAATCATACTAATACTAGCATTAGGTAATACACAACTGTGGCCTAGCAACTGAATTTGCTAGAAAGCTTTGCTAATACACTTAAATCAGCAACCATTGGAATAAAGAGTTCACTCACATGCAGCTGACCTATTGCTGCAGAGTTTTAAAAATGTATAGAGGCTCCAGCTGAGCAGCACAAGCAGGGGATTAATTCCCGCCTCAGATCTCCCACAGGTGCTCAGGGTGAAGTAAGGCAATAAAGGCCCAAATCAGGCTCTCAGAAGAGTGCCAGGGAATGCTATATAAAAACAGCCTCCTGCAAGTTAGAGCTTTGGGCTTCACGCAGGGTTTTCCTAGAGGGTTAGGTTGTTTCTGCTAAAGTAGAAATGCTTTCATGCAATGTGGTACATAAGCATGAAAAGCCATGGGGAGAGAGATGCTGATGGTGAAAAATACCATAAGGTTGCTGGCTCAGGTGCTCACTTGGCTGGTCCATGCCATATATCTCTAAAGGAAAAATTAGCTGGCAACTATTCTAAATGATCTAGGACTGGAATCATATAGTCTTTACCTTTCACACATTTTGGGCTGAAGCAGCTGTAGCCTTAACTTCTTGTGCAGAGAAGCTTCCTCATGATGTACTGGCTGATTTTGCCCACCATCAGTGAGAAGCGTCTATGTTTAACTGCTCTGCCACATTAGCAGTTATTATTCTCTAGCCTTTCCTATGGATGTACCTTGTGGTAATGATGTATGTACGCTGTGGGGGACAGCAAGGCTGTGTCTAGACTGGCACGATCTTGCGCCAGAGCTATGCAAATGAGGCTCAGCGTGGAATATCGCCGAGCCTCATTTGCATAACTAACGAGCCGCCATTTTTGCGGAAGAGGCTCTTGCGCAAGACGGAACTGTCTACACTGCCCCGTCTTGCGCAAGAAAAACCCTCTTGCACAAAGCCATTATGCTGATTATTTTTGGGCATAACGGCTTTGCGCAAGAGGGTTTTTCTTGCACAAGATGGGGCAGTGTAGACAGCTCTGTCTTGCGCAAGAGCCTCTTGTGCAAAAATGGTGGCTCATTAGTTATGCAAATGAGGCTCAGCGATATTTCACGCTGAGCCTCATTTGCATAGCTCTGGTGCAAGATCGCGCCAGTCTAGACACAGCCCAAGAGCAAGCTGCCTCATACAGCAATGCTTCTTTGCAGTATTCAGAAACCTAGCCACTGTTTTGTACCAATTGGTGGTCCAGTGACTGCTTGTTAGCTATAGGCCATTGCCTCATGTGACTATTCAAATTGGTAAGATAGAATGCTGAGGGAACTGTAGGTGACAAGATTGGAAGTGTTTTATGGGACCCCTTCTGGGCTAACATGCTTGAACATCATGTAATATGTTGACCTGGCAAATAATGTGACATCGCTTTTTTCATCTAGCTCATATATTCTATTCCTGCTGTAAAGTGGGTGCAGCATTCCAAATGCACTGGGGAGACATCAGTGCAAAGCATGCTTACATCTCAGTTTATCAACAACTCAGTGATTTTGCATGGCTTGTGGTATGAAATATATCTGGAAAGCCCAGCAGCAGAAGAGCGAATGTCTCACCATATTAAATTAACATGAGAAATGAGCATGCACAATTTAAAGTTAAGGTGCCCGTACATAGATGTTGTTGAGCTCTAACCTGACAAAATGCTGAAATATTTTGATAATTAAATTAAGATGACCATTTTGGGAAAAAAAATCTTCCCTTCATGTCACATAGTGGCTGGCTCCTTTATGGGGAAATAGGGCCTCAGCCCCACCTGGGACAAGATTAGCTCATCTCCCCAGGTGGGAAAATGATTTTGGGCATGTGATTAACTCAGGCCAGACCTGGGGAGGTAAGGGAGCTTGAATGGGAGCATAATACTCTAGTTTGTCAGGGCTGGGAGTGCCAGGCAAGAGAAGTCTGGAAAGCTGCAATTGGTGTGAGGAAGTAGCTATTGGTCTGTGCTACAAGGACCAAGGCTGGCTCCATCAGGAAGAGTGAAAGGCATTATCTGGTTATAACTTATGACCCAGCTCTGGAAGGAGGCCAGAAGCTCCTGACTTGGAAGGCGAATGAAAAACTTGAATGGCAACCAGAGGCTGGAACAGGGAGAAGGCAAAGAGGGGCAAGCTAGGTTTTGTGTAGTCCCTATGTGCTCCAGTAACAGAAAGAAACAATCCCTCAGGGAGAAGAGATTGGGTATCCCTGGAATCCGGGCAGAAGAGTTTTTATTTTTTATTTGGACTCTCATAAAATAGGACCCCAGTAGACGACTGCTGTCTCATACCTTTCAGACTCCATGGAATTGTTAACAAGCCCTGAGCAGGAGAAACAGTGCCCTGGTCACCCTTGGTCTCGTGTGTGTGTGTGTGTGTGTGTGTGTGTGTGTGAGGCAAAATCTTCACATTATATTTACTTGTACAGTTTGCTCTGAATCATCCAGATTTGGGGCATGGTTAGAGACTGCATACTGAATTGTTGATCTTTTCGGAAATGGAAACTCCTAAGAAATGATCTCCCCTCCTGTCAGTAGCCAAAAATAGAAAGCACAAGAGCAGTCATTCTCTTGGCATTTTAATCCAGCTGTTAAGATCAGAATTCCCAAGAAATTTTGGGACCTGAGAGGCTGAGATAAGTGTTGAAACAGGGATGCTTTTGGGTGGGCATTGATGACTATCAAAAATATTATGGAAGTCTTTTTACACAAGAAAACCAAAATAAATATATTTTTGTGTCTTGGAAAATCACTCATGAGGAGGACAGTTTTGACAAAAAGTGGTGTCAGTGAAGCAAAATAAATATACACAGTACAAATGATTGAGAATGACCAAGCCTTTTACTCTCTGGCTGTGTCTACACTGGCGCGATCTCGCACAAAAGCGGCTGCTCTTGCGCAAAAACTTGCTGCCTGTCTACACTGGCCGTATGTTCTTGCGCAAGTAAACTGACGTTCTAATGTATGAAATCAGGGCTTCTTGTGCCAGAACTCTGACGCTCCCGCTCAGGAATAAGCCCTTTTGCTCAACTGTTCTTGTGCAAGAGGCCAGTGTAGACAGACAGCCAAGAGATTTTGCGCAAGAGCTGTCCAAACGGAAAAAAGCCCCAGTGGCCACTTGGATGCTCCATATGCGCAGTCACCGCTCCGGACTTCCTGGTAACCCGACCCCCCTTAAAGGCACACGCAGCCTGCAGAAGCCACGCAGCAGAAGCACCTCTGCCACCCAGCTTTCCCGCGCGGCTCTGCTCCTTCAGCCACCAGCACCACCCAGGATAGCCGCTCCAGGGGGGCACCAGCAACCTGCACCCCCAGTGCAGGAGGTCCCAAGGGCCACGAAGAGGTGCGCCCTGTCCTGGTCCCCTGTGGAGATCGAGGCCCTGCTGGACCTCTGGGCCGATGAGGAGGCCCTCCATGACCCCCGTGCCCGTTGGAGGAATGCGGACATATTACTCTGCATGGCCCAGGCACTCTCCCACCAGGGCCATCCAGCCCGGACCCTTGAACAGGTCCAGGCCAAAGTAAAGGAGCTGCACCTGGGCTATGTCTGGGCCAGCGAGGGCCAGGGGGCAGGAGCTGACAGCTGCCCCCATTACGAGCACCTCCAGGCGAGGTGGCACCCCAGGGACCCTCGGTGCCCGTGGACACCAGCAGGCGTCCCCCCGTCACCAGGCACAGCGAGGCGGGGGACAAGGCAGAGCTGCCCACCAGGTCAGAGGAGGAAGACGATGAGGTAAGCACCGTCACCCTGCAACTCGAAATGGTGTCAGGCAGCCCGGACATCTCCTGTACATCATTGGAGACCAGGGAAGGATCCACTGGTGAGTGTTGCACTTTGCACTCACAAGGGCGGGGGGAGCCTGGTGCCCGGGGGTGGAGGGGGAGGGAGCATCACTCAGGCAGCGCGAGCTGCATGCTGTGTACCATACCAGTATGCAGCACGTGCAACCACGTGCAGCCTGGTGACCGAGCGGCATGTGGACGCGGCAGGCAGCTCCAGGGCACACCTGGAACCGTGCTGCTCGCACACATCCAGACCAGGGGGGAAGGGTGGATGCCAGCTGGAACCAGCCAAGCCCCCAGGGGCTCAGGCCAGACCCCACACCTCCCGAAGGGTGCAGCACACTGTCATGCCTGGCTGTGCAACACAGCCAGCTGCTCCTGGGAAAACCGCAGCGACACAGCCCTGTGAGTGTGGCCCCCACTGAGCCCCTCGCCTGCTCCCGGTGCCTTGGCTGGCCCCCCAAGGGAAGTCCCACACTGCAGCCACACATGTCCCTGGGCTACGTGTGCGAGGGCTAGCGGGAGGGGGAGGGGGAAGCGCTCAGCCCATCCCTAGGGCCACTTGAGTTTCGCTGCAAGGATGGTACACTCCCCAGTCACCCCTGGTTCCGTCCAGGAGACATCCACGTGATGGGGATCTGAGAGCCCAGACCACGTCTGCCATATGTGCTCCCAGGCACTGTGGGGATTCATCTTGCTCCCCATCAAACGCCATTGATTAGTCCAAAGCCTCACAGCCTCCCCTGGCAGAGAGTTCCACAGGTTAACACAACACATGCCAAGGGGCCAGGACACAGATCGGTGGATACAATACATGGAGGAGCACCCTACTCCAGGGGCGGTCCTGTGTGCAAACATACAACACAGGGGGGACCGAGTGGGCCCAAGCCACAGTACTGTGGTGTCACCTGGGCTCAGGGCGGAGGGCATGGGGTGCGGGGACGGTGGCCACGGCTGCCTGACTGACCCATCCTTTCCTCTGTTCCCTGCAGCGGGACCAGCCAGGAGTGAGGGAACCTCTAGCCCTGCAGCAGCAGCAGCAGCACCCCCAACCGCCCAGGCACCAAGCCGGCGGGTCCGGCAGCGGGACCAACTCCTCCAGCACCACGTACAGGCCATCCAGAGGATCGAGGTGGCCATCACATGACAGGTCGACGCTGACCTGGAGTGGCACCAGCAGGCCTGGGGGCGCTTCCAGGCTCAGTGTGACCGCGTGTGTGATGCTGTCACTGCCTTCACCGCGCACATTGGGCACGCTGTGCACTATGGGATGGCATTGCCCCATGCACCTGCCATCCCTCCAGCCACTGTTGTGTCCACGTCCTGCAGGCGGATGACTTGCTGGAGCAGGACATAGTTGATGGCATGGACAACCTGCAGAAGGGTGCACAGAAACACAGGGGAACGCATCACATAAGTCAGGGTGAGTGCGTGCTCCCTTGGGGGGTTCCCACCCCCCCGTGATGCCCTCTGTCCTCACACACACCAGGGCCCTCTCGCCCCACGGGCCACCCCCCCAACCACTAGGCTTGTGCGAGGGAGGGATGGCCCAAACCCCTGGGTGACGGGGCATCCCCCCACTCTCCCCATCACCCCAGCCTGGAGTCTTGTCTGCCCCTGGGCATGGAGTGCAGCACCCTCCCCCCCCCCCAGGACTTACCTGCATGACAACGGCACTGACGGTCGATCTGCCCACCCCGAACTGGTGTGCCACCGATTGGTAGCTGTCCGGGGTGGCCAGCTTCCAGATGGCAATGGCGACCTCTTGTCAATGGGGATGGGTGCCCACAGCCGAGTGGTGCTTCTCTGGAGCGCAGGGGTGAGCCAGGCACATAGCTCCAGGAACGTCTGCTTTCGCATCCGAAAGTTCCGGAGCCATTGCTGGTCGTCCCATTGCCCCAGGACCAGCCGGTCCCACCACTCGGTACTGGTGTCCAATCTCCACAAGGGCCTCTCCACGGTGGGGTGGGGATGCCACAGGGACGCCACTGCCTCCATGGTGAGGGAGTCCAGAGCGACCTGTGCTTCGTGGTCCTGGACGAGGAGTGCAGCAGCATGGTGCAGCAGTTGCAGGCACTCCAAGATGGCCAGAAGGGGCCAGAGCAGCACAAGGCCACCCCTGGCTCCATGGCACAGCAAAAGAGCTGATGGCAAAAAATCAGCAAATGGCACTAAGGCACAAGCTGTGGTGTCCAAGAAGGCAGAGGGCAACCACAACTAGAACTGCTATGGCTGTCAGTCCCTGCAAGAGGTACTAAAGCTCACAGCAGGAGAGAAACGGCTGTCCACGGAAATCCCTTTAAGCACGTGTCTCAAAGGAGCTCCAGCCCCCGCCCCCAGAAAGTCCTGGTGCCCTTTTGCCCTCTCCAAAGTGGTTCCGGGCTCATGCTTTTGCTCAAGAGCGTCCCGCCAATGTAGACTCTCTTGCGCAAAAGCGCATCGCTCTGATGATGAGCCCCGGCCAATGTAGATGTTCTCTTGCGCAACTACTTTAATGCAAGAACTCTTGAGCTAAAGAGTTTTTGTGCAAGATCATGCCAGTGTAGACGTAGCCTCTGTGTATAGCATGTCAAAGATTGACTCAGATCTGGAGTATAAATAAAATCCCGATAGATGTTTTTGTTTTCAAATTACTGTGGAGAAAAATAACTATTTTGAAGACCCATTGCCCTTCCTCATGTGTGTTTCAAACAAATGTCTGGCCCCGAGAATTGTTTGGGATTGCTGTTGCCAATGTAGCACTTGCTCTGTCTTAGCACAGAGAAGCTACAAATGTTCTTTATACTGTCACTGGCCCAGATATTAATTTAAAAGACGCTGTCAGCCAGCCCATGAGCACAATCTGAAGAGACTGACCTAAAAATGTTGTTTTTCCCCTTGTCCCTCTTCATGATCTGTCTGCAGTTCAAGGGAGGTTGTTGAATAGCCAGTAACCTACATTTTAGCATGCAAGCAGAGGGCAAGATCTGGGACTGAGGGACAGCTTGTAGGAGCATGAACTGTCTGAGGGAAAGGAAAAGGGAGAGAAAGAGAAAAGATGAGACTTGAATCTCTGTGTGAGTGACAACAATGACATTATTATTTTATTTTACACAGGGCCCCATAAAATCTTAATCCTGTCATGTGAGGGAAGGAAAGTAGATTAACAGTGAAATAATTAATACAAAAGTACATCCACTAGAACAGTTACATGCTTTCCTAACAAACAAGCTGAGAGGCTATACTCCAGAAATGCAAAATGAGAGTAAGCATTAGTTTTCAAAAAGACTTTCATGTGAAATGGAGCAGGGCGTCCCTGAGAGAGGTATATGAACAGCATCTAATGTGACAAAAAGAATCAAGCCAGGTACCATGTGCTGTAGGAGGCTCCAGAACTTAAGTCCTGCCCTCCTCTGTTGCTTTTTCAGGAGTGGAATGCAAAAGTCCTCTGATCAAAAGTCTACGAATATCAATGGGAATCTTTCCATTGCCTTGAATAGGTTTTGGATCAAGCCTATGTTTGGTTTAATTGAAGGGGGTTCTCTGTATGGGTCTGAAGTGATTTCCTCCTCCCCTTCTGCCTGGTGGAGCACAGAATGGTGTCAATGGGCTCTTCTCAGCCATCTTTCTTGCTGGTGTGGTGCTAGGCTTTTGAAGTTAGTGACTGGAAAGTAAAAGAGGAGAAGAAATGAATTCCCAAAGCTTACCCTCTCCTACTATCCCTGCCATCTGGGCTCTCCTCCAGCAATGCCAAACAAAAGTATGTTATACAGTTATCAGTATTCCAACATCCTGCTGTTTGTTCTCGTGGAGAACCCTGTTTTCTCTGCTCTCCAATGAAAATTTCTCTGCTCTCTACAGCTGTTCAAACACATATAATAATATCTGAATGTAGCAATGGAAAGAGTGCAGCAACCCTAACTGATGTTAAGCAGTCGTAACTCACGGAAGTGGTCATTGTTCTGCTCCAGGTTCTGCACTACAGTACAATAGCAAACTATTGCTATTTGCACATGTCAGCATCTGGTCAGAGTGTTGTTCTGCCTTCATTTTTTTTTAGCTCAGATTCTGAAGTGTGCATCTTCTTTGACCATCTTCTTGAGGGTCTGAGCCCTGAGCCCCTGGTTGGCCAGGGCTCATAAAGCAGCTGCAGGGCCCTGCTGTCACGCAGCTTGAAGGGAACCTTGGTCTGAGGTAGCGTCTAGTATTCCTCTTTACTCTTGCACCATCCGTGAAATGACTCTTCCCAGGTAGGCCCTAACACATCACCCTTTGAACACTACAGGAACTAGCTTTTTCCTATAACATCATATTGACATTTAGTTGGGTGTTGGCTTTCCTGCGAAGATGTCAGAACTAAATATAGCGCTGGAAGGAGAGGCCCAATTCCATGGGCCAGATTATTGGCCCCAATGCCATCCCTTTTACACAGTTCCAGTGACACAAAGGGACACAGAGCTGAATTAGCCAGGCAGCTGTGGATTTCCTCTGGCATGAATTAATGTTTGGGTGGCAAAGAGCTGTGATTCCTCCTGCACAGGTAGTATGTTGGGGTATGGTGGTATGGACTGGCTGTTGCAGCAGAGTGGCTCTTCAGGAGTTATTACTAGCTGGTGCAAGCTAGTGCTGTCCTGACATGACTGTAGCTTGTGGCAGGAGGGAAAAGTAACCCCCAGCATGCAATGTGAGTGGGATACAGAAAAGTGACCTCAACCACCCGTGCATTCCCATTTCTATCAGAGTCTGTGCTGAATGCAGCTCAAGCAGATTAAAAATCAGGTCTTGTGAAAGTCAATGCAAGATGGTCTATCAATACAGCAGGATTATTCTGGTCAGGCAGTTACTCCAGTTTGTGACCATTTGCCACAATATATGCATGTCACAAATCATGATGGCCCAATCTCTGTCACTGGCATGAAAGATCAAATGAACAGCCAGGGACAGGCAGTGGTGAAACATTTATGGGAGATATCTGAGCTGGCAACAGTCTTAGGGCTGTTGCTAAAAGAGCAAATGGACAGAACCTGCCTGGAGTGTGATACACAAAAGACTTCTGAGCACCCCTTAGTCATCATTAGGCATCCCATCTTATACACTGGCCTTCCCCATTAAGTAAAGACTTTGAGTCCAATGTCTCTCTGTTCAGGCAGTGCTTATTGCAGGCCTTGGAGAGCACAGGAAAAAGAGGCTTTCCAAACCTATTCCATATGCCATATCTCACCCCAGTGTAAATGTTTTCTGGGTAGTTATTTAGATGTGACCATGACCACGGAATCCTTGGCTGTTTTGTGACAAACTTCTAAGCTCTCCCATTGTGAGTGGGCTTTGGCTAAAAGGATCATCTTAAAGAATGCTCTCCAAGTTATTATTAGAATCTGTTGACAGTGATCTTCCTCCGACAATCATCATATGGTGGGCTTTGTTTCTTTGTCACAGTTTTTTTTTCTGGTTCCTGATGTAGCCCCTTTGAGCATGTATTTTATTACTGTGTGCATGCTGGATAACCTTCAAGACAAAAAGTGTGACTTAATTGCACTTCTACAATCTTTGATACCCAAGTGACATGATTTAAAGAGATGTAAAATGTAAAAGAAACAATACTGAGGAGCAGACAAATATTACTAAGAATAAGAAGAGCACTGGGCATTCTAGGAACTCTTGTCAGAGTACTAGTGAGGCATCAGGTTTCTCCAGAGAATCTCAGTAATGTTATGTCAGTCTGAATAATGTTTGCAGGCCTTGCTTAAGAGTGGGGATTTATTCATCTACACCCTAATTCAAGGCTCACTGAATACAACAGAAAACCTCCCATTGACTTCAGTGTGCTGTTAAGCAGGCCCTTATTCTATTAGTTTCCTAAGTGATTCCCCACTTTCAAATCTCATGGAAGAAAACACACTGTGCATTTGTTTCAAGATGGTACAACATAGCAATGTAGCTGTGAATCATTCATCCATTTGCTGAAATATACACATGCTTAAAGGAACCATTTGTTTGGGAAATGGGGCTGAACAATGAAGTTCAGATCCGGATCTGAAGTTTCCCAAAGTTCAAGAGAAATCTTAGCTGGGCTTTGGACCAACCTCATTGTCCCAAACAATATCTGTTAGTGTGGTTTGTCCAATATATGTGGGATAAAGATACTGTTAACTGTCTCTTCCATTGTTAGTGCATGGGGACACTTAAAAAGCATGGAGAGTGCAGGTTTTTTCTTTAAATAACATAAAATAACACTTTCAGAAAATGAGTTGTAAGAGTCTGATTCTTTTCCTTGTTGGGTAAGCATGAGCACTTCACAGCAAGAACTTGTGAACATGTTCCATTTGCGGTGCGCTTGTTTACCAACGCTGTCTTGTTTTATAACAGTTGAGAAAAGCTAAACAAACTGAAGCTAGAAGCATGAGCTTCCATGCTGGGAACCTTCATGCATCTGGCAACTGCAAAATAATGGGTCTCGGCCAATGTCTTTATGCAAGGTTAAGACAAAAAGAGGTGCAAGGAATACAGGATTACACTTCATGTTTTCTGAGCAGCTGTTACAGCATGTAGATACAGAAGGCAGTAGTCTTTTGGTATTAAACACTCAGAAAAGGTCTGATTACTATACAGAATACCTGAGTTCTGTTGTCTCCTGCACTTTCGTGACCATATGTGCAATTGGCTTGATTCATATCTTCCTATGTGATGTTACCCTCCACATTTTTATCTCCAACAACCAATTGCCATGCTTTATTTCAATGAAATATAAAATCTGCTGATCTTTCTCTTCCTGGCAAGGTAACAGATAATTTAGCAGTTGGTGTAAAATACTGCAAGATTCACTAGATCCAGCCTCTCCCACCAGCCCTTCAGCACTATCTGGAACACACTGCCCAGCACTCTGGCAGTGATTTAAAGGGACCAGGGCTCCAGCAATTGCTGCTAAGGTTTCAGTGGCTGGGAGTCCTGGGCCCTTTTGAATAGCTGGGCCCTGGAGTAGTTGCCCCCTTTGCTTCCCCCTCTGCTCTTGTCAGTAGGCTGGAAACTACTGCAATCCTAGCTTCCAGTGACATTCACAGAGCTTTCAGGGTGAAAGGGAGGACAAATTGGTCTCAAACGGACAGTATGAAGCCAGGGCTGTTTGGCCCATTCTATTTCCCCAGCTATTATGCTTCTGTCCTGTTTTGTTTCATCACCATCCTGGCTAGTTCCCTCACTCTATTCTGCAGTAATAACTAGTAGGTAAGGCTGGGATTGAGATTTCCACATGCTCTACTTCTTGTCAAAAATATTACACTTGCCTAATGCTACAGCAGTGACATAAGTTCCCACTCTCTTTAGCGTATGTTATTGTCACTGTGCCTCAGTGGGTAGCAGCTGAGGATGCCAAATTCAGGACATACTGCTGAGAAATAGGGCAGACTCACTCCAAATTGGTGGGTAATCTATCATTAGATCATACCAAACCAGTAACAAAAGTAAGCTTGTGTCTTACCACATTAGTTAACAAGAAGTCAAAATGAGGTCTCTTCAGGCATTCCAGGTCTGGGCTCACCACTCAGACACTGGACTCTAGGATGAGTGGCTAACGAACACCAATTTAACCAAACTTAGGGGTCTTCTAATCCCAGGAAATCAGCCAAATAGCCAGGTTGGTATATAACTTAGATCTTACCTAATAATTACACAATTGCCAATACTTTAGTGTCTAAAAATAAAGGTTTATTGATAAAAGAAGAAGGAAGTTAATAATGGTTAATATAGGTCATATACATAAAATTAACTGCCAAGTCCAGGTTTGTAGCAGTGATGGTATAGACTGTTGGCTTGTGAAATCTATCTGGTAACTTCCAAAAGACTGGAAGTTCAGGATGCTCCTTTTTGTTGTAAATCCACAGTCCAGAGAATCAGGTTAGGAAAGAGGCAACATGGAGGTATTTCAGTGATCTTTTAGACCCCATTGTCATGTGCTTAGATATTTACTGGCTCAAATACAGCTCATAGCGGAAAATTACTGGTCTAAAATGGAGTCCAGGTTCACATGAGCATATCACATATTCTTATATGCTTTGTTGACTCATGGGGCAACTATTGCCCACAACCCCAGGAAGGCTTACTGGATGGAATGAGTTTCTTCTATAGCCCATTGTTAGAGTGAAGTGTCCTTAATGGACCATCAAGCTTCAACCATTAATTCACAATTGGCTGGAGTGACTAGATATAAACTACCCTGTAGGTGTTACCCCAGATATTTGAGATATACATAGCCAATGTTCATCGCTTCAGACACAATGATAAGTGGATTTAAACAGGATAACCTTATTTAGCAAATCATAACTTTTCCATTGACACCTTACATGATATACTTTGTACAAGATTTGTTGAATTATATAAAAGTCAACCTATCAATTCTATAAATGGTCCTATTTAATCCTACAGCATCACAGTTATCATGAGATGTCACACCATCAATACCTCTACACCAGAGTTATGACTTCCAAATAATTACAAACCATGAATCTTTTGATGTGAAATAGGTTTTGAAGGAAAACAGTCCATCTTAATTGTCTTCCTTTCTACCCTCTGTCAAACCTATACCTTGTCACTGAGGAGAGTGGCTTCCATTTGTACAGAGCTCTAGAAATTAATTACTTTAACTCTGTATGAATACTATAGTGTGAATACTATCGGTAAGCAGCCCACCCAAGGCATCAGCCAGCAATAAAGCACAGGCATGGGTGTTGTTCATCAACATAAACTCCAGGAAGTTCTCTGCTTTTTCTAAGCATGTATGGGTATGTCTACACTACCACCCTAGTTCGAACTAGGGTGGCTAATGTAGGCATTCGAAGTTGCAAATGAAGCCCGGGATTTAAATATCCCGGGCTTCATTTGCATCTTGCCGGGCGGGCGCCATTTTTAAATCCCCTTAGGTTGAACTCCGTGCCCGCGGCTACACGCGGCACGGAGTAGGTAGTTCAAATTAGGATCTCTAATTCGAACTACTGGTACACCTCGTTCCATGAGGAGTAACGGTAGTTCGAATTAGAGAACCTAATTCGAACTACCTACTCCGTGCTGCGTGTAGCCGCGGGCACGGAGTTTGGACTAGGGGACATGTAAAAATGGCGGCACGCGGCAAGATGCAAATGAAGCCCGGGATATTTAAATCCCGGGCTTCATTTGCAACTTCGAATGCCTACATTAGCCACCCTAGTTCGAACTAGGGTGGTAGTGTAGACATACCCTATGACAGTAAAATAGCACACTTGAACCTCAGAACACTAAAGAGTCATAGTCATTTCAGATGATAAAGATTTAGATAATTGAGTTCATCCCCCAATGGGCAGAAGATAATCCTCCCCTAAAAAGGCACAGGGCACATAATATTATACACATTTGCTGTTTTTTCCCAGAGTGTAAATCATTCATTTTTTTCTTTTAAGTAGCTAAACTACATGGCTGCGTCTAGACTGGCATGAATTTGCGCAAATGCTTTTAACGGAAAAGTTTTCCTTTAAAAGTATTTGCGCAAGAGAGCATCTAGATTGGCACGGACGCTTTTGTGCAAAAGCACTTTTTGCGCAAAAGCGTCCGTGGCCAATCTAGACGTGCTTTTGCGCAAGAAAGCCCCAATCGCCATTTTAGCCATCGGGGCTTTTTTGCACAAAACAAAACTGAGCTGTCTACACTGGCCCTTTTGTGCAAAAGCTTTTGCACAAAAGGACTTTTGCCCGAACGGGAGCGTCAAAGTATTTGTGCAAGAAGCACTGATTTCTTACATTAGAACGTCAGTGCTCTTGCGCAAATTCAAGCGGCCAGTGTAGACAGCTGGCTAGTTTTTGCGCAAAAGCAATTGCTTTTGCGCAAAAACTGGCCAGTCTAGACACAGCCCATGTGTCTTGTTCTGGAATTTGCAACTCCCTCAAAGAGGGATTAGTTTTCTGAACTGCTTAGTGAATACAACAAATGTAGTATTCCTAGACCAGGACACTTTGGACAAACATAGTAAGGAGGAAAGTTAGAAGATTTTTCAGAAAGTGAATTACATAACTTTTAAAAATCATGGCTATCTCACATGGCTTGTTGGCGCCACCTCAAATGCTGCAAAATAAACTAATAAACCAAGAGCCTTCTCTGACAGGGAAAACAAGCCAAAGTTCAGGCATAAAAGACCTGTATTGTGGAATTTTGTGGGGGAGTATCAAAATTGGTCTTATAATCATAGATTCACAGGACTTCAAAGACCTCAAGAAGTCATCTAGTCCACTTCCCTTCACCCATGGACGAACTAAACGTTAGACCATCCTTGAGAGATGATTATCAAATCTGCTCTCAAAAAAACCCCCTCCAATAACAGACATTCTACAACCTCCTTAGGCAATTTATTCCAGTGATTACTACCTTGATAGTTAGGAAGTTTTTCCTAATGTCCAACCTAAATCTCCCTTGCTGTAATTTAAGTCCATTGCTTTGTGTACTATTCTCAGAGGTTAATCAGAACCATTTAGTTCCTTCTTCCTTGTAATAACCTTTGATGTACTTGAAAACTGTTATCTTATCCCCTCTCAGTCTTCTCTTTTCCAGACTAAATAAATCCAGTTTGTTCAATCACCCCAGCGAGTGATGTTTTCTACACCTTTAATTACGTTTGTTGCTCTTTTCTGGACTTTCCCCAATTTGTCCACATCTTTTACTGAAATGCAGCACCTAGAACAGTAAACAATAATCCAGGCCTAATCAGTGTGGAGTAGAGCAAAAGAATTATTTCTCATGTCTTGCTTTACAACATTCCTATTAACATAGCTCAGAATAATTTTTGCCCCCCCTTTTTGCAACAGTATTTACTCATATTTAGCTTGTGATCTACCATGACCCC
Source organism: Pelochelys cantorii (assembly GCA_032595735.1). NCBI lineage: Eukaryota > Metazoa > Chordata > Testudines > Trionychidae > Pelochelys > Pelochelys cantorii. The sequence continues at coordinate 71,927,045 of CM064329.1, forward strand.
CATATCTTTTTCCATAATACTCCTTCCTAGGCAATCATTTACCATGTTGTATGTGTACAACTTATTGTTCCTTGCTAGGTAAAGTACTATGCATTTGACTTATTGAATTTCATCCTATTTCTGATCATTTCTCCATTTTTCCAGATAATTTTAAATTGTAATCCTATTCTTCAAAGCTCTTGCAACTTCTTCCCAGCTTGGTATCACCCACAAACTTTATAAGTGTACTCTCTATAACATTATCTAAAGGTGTGTCTACACTGCACTTTTATTTCGAGATAACTAACGTTATTTCAAAATAACAATGTGAGCATCTACACAGACATTCCATTATTTCAAAATAATTTCAAAATAATGGATGGCTTATTCTGAAATCTGTAAACCCCATTCTATGAGAAATAAAGCCTGTTCTGAAATAGCTATTTCAAAATAAGGCGTGTGTAGATGCTCCACTGCTGCTATTTCAAAATAGCTCCTCACTAGGGGTGGACTGGCAATCAAAATAGGCCCTGGAAATGGGTTGAGAATGGCCCTCCCCATGACGTCACCCCTGCATGTCCCTCCCCCTTTCCCTGTGTCCAGGGCCAGCTGTAGGTTTTTTGCCACCTGAAGCATAAAATGTTTTGGCTGCCCCCCCTTTTTTGTCTGGGGAGGGTGCGTGCACAAATGCAGCTTGTGCAGCTTCCTGGGCAGTGGGGTATGCGCTCCGGGAGGAGCCCAAACCCCGGGGCATTTTCATCTCCTTGGAGAGCGCCAGGGACTCCCCACATGAGGACAATGGGACGGCAGGTTCATCCACAGCAAGTCAGTTAAAGACTTCCAAAGCATGCAGCCGTTCACATCACCTAGTGCTGGAGTCCCGGTCCCACTCCTCACTCTGCAAAGGGATTTTATTATTAGAAGCCTTATAATCACTCAGACTCCAACCCCAACACATAAGCTGTCCAACTCTTGGTGTCCACGGACAAGAATCAGCCTCACTATACAATGAGACAGTTCAAAGAGATTAAGAGAACTTTTGGTTCAACTCCCCAGCTCAACTGTCCAGAACAAGACAGGCACCAGACAACAAAACCCCACGAACCTAGAACCTATTCCATGAGCGCAGCCCTGTGCTTTCTCCTTCAGGGACGGACCAAACAGCCTCTGAAGCAGGGTGGATTGATTTAAATAGCTTTGATTTAAATATCTAATTTTAATCATGATTTAAATCGGCAAGCAGAAAACCTTGGTTTAAAAGAGCAATTAATCATTCAAATTATACTTTTAAAATATTTTCCTAAAGGATGGTTGAGTCTTATTGATTAGCAACCTTTAAAACATGTTGATTTACAACTAAATATAAACTTTATGCCAAATTTGGTGCTTCTATTTACTAACCAGGAGAATACACTCAGTACGGCTACCAACTAAATAAATGCCCACAACTGGAACCAGAACAACGTACAAGCACCAGTTGATAATGTCAACATCAGCCGTGTACAGTGATATCACACTCTGCACCACACAAGACTCACGGAATCTATGGACAGCAACAACTACAATACGCATGCACCTTGGCACTTACTCATGCAACCACTGCATACTCTTAGAAACTTTACAGTGGATATTACGGTTATGGTGACCATATTTTCTGAACCAAAATTAGGGACACATTAGCCACACCCCTGACCCCTGTTAACCACACCCCTGACTCCCATTAGCCAGGCCTCTGGAGGTAACACTCTCAGGGCAAGATGGACACATGACCAGAAATAAAAGGTGTCATGTGACCCCTCTCTAAGGACTTTTCCCACCATCCTCTTACCTATAGGGGTGAGTTTGGCCCCCACCAACCCCCCCCCATGCAACTATCCTGCAATTGCATTAACCCAAAGTGTGTCACATTAACTCGAGGGCGGGGGGGGGGGGGGAGGGAGGGGCAGAGAGGCTGGGGGGAATGTTCCCTCTAAGAGTTTCCTCCCATGAGCAGAATGAATTTTGTGTTGTGCACCAGTACTGAGTTCATGTGTCTTGTTTGGATGTGCCACTGTGGCACCCAAGTTACTAATAAATATCTTATGAACCTCTCCCTTTTCCCTCTGCTGCCATGTCTCCTCCCCTTCCTCCATCAGCTCCCCTGGTGCCTGCTGCCCCCCCACCTCTCACCCTCCTCTGCTGTCCTGACTCCTGCCCTTCTCACTGCCCTCAGCCCTCCTGAGATCTGCCCCCCTCCACCAGCCCTTCTCCCACCCTTTGCCCACTCCTCCAGTAGCCCCACTCTGATCATGTGAGCTACCCCTCCTCATCCCCTCTCCTAACACCTCCCTCTATACACCTGCCTGTCCTGCCTCTCTCCTCTGGTGCTGGTTCCTCCCCTGCAGATGTTTGCCCTTCTGCTTCACCCCCAGAATCCCTGGCACCTGCACTTTCCCTTACCTCTACACCCTCCTGGTGCCTCCCCCTTCCTTCACTGCCCCTGCCCCCTTTGCCCTCTTTTTCCTTGATGCCCACCCCCTCACCACCCTCTGCCCCCGTTCCCCTCATGCCACTGTGCCCTCACACACGACTTTCTCCATCCCCGCCTTCCTCACGCCCACCCCTTCTTTCAAGCCTTCTCCCAGCCCCTGCCCCTCCCCACTCTAGCCCTCAATGCCCTTACCCTCTCCTCTCCCAGCATCACACTGTCCCCCCTCCCACTGACACCTCCCCTCCTGCCCTTTTCCTCATTGTCTCCATTTGGCCCCCTGTCATTGTCTCTCCTCCACCCTGTCCCTTGGTGCGTTCCCCTTTCTTCTCCTGACCTGCCCCCCCTCCCCTCAGCACAAGCCCCTTCCTCTCCCACACCTTCCCCCTATTTTTCCCCCTTCCGCTCCCCCACCTTTTGCCTTCCAGTTTGCAGGGCTGGAGTCTATGATCGGGCCCCAGAAATCCCCGCAGCCCTGGCCCCAGCTGCTTCCGGGGCTCCAGACCACGTGCTGGGCCTGGAGCTGGGCCGCGGTGCTAATTTTACTGAAGTCCCTGCACCAGCTTTGGTTCCCATTAGCAAGAACACCGGGGGGGGGGGAGGGGGTAGAACTCCCCCCGCCAGACCCACCATGAGGAGCACGGCTGTGTAAGCAAGTCCGTGCACTGCCACTCCCCCAGCGGAATGGGAAGGGGCGCAGGGGAGAAAGGGCTGTGCAGAGAGCACACCAGCAGAGCCCGAACATACTCAGCTCTGCAGCGCTCCAGCCACGCGCTGCATTGTCTCTGCCAGATCTCCGGCAGCTGCTCTCAGGAGCGGCTTCACGGGTTTATCCCTCTCTTCCTCCAGCAGCCACCAGCTGGCCCTTTGGACGACGGCCCACCGGGAAATTCCCGGTATCCCGCTGGGCCAGTCCGCCCCTGCCCCTCACCAGGGCCATTCTAAGTTATTCTTCCCCCAGTGCGTCCTGGGGCTCTAGATCAAGATAGCACATCTACATTAGGGAAGCCTGCTACATATGAGGCTTCCCTGTAGTGTAGATGTGCTATTTTGAAATAAGCTATTTCAGAATCACTATTCCAGAATAGCTAATTTCTAAATAGCTGTGCAGTATGGACGTACCCTAAGTCATTGATGAAAATAGTGAACAGAACCTGACCTAGAACTGATCCCCCCACTTGATATATCCTTCCACTTCATAGTGAACCACTGATGACTACTGTCTGGGAGCAGTTTTCCAATCAGTTATCTTTTGGTTGGAAAACCAGTGAAATGCCATACAGATTTACAGTCACTTTCATAACATAGATTCAGACTTTACAAAATGACTGGCTTATGATGTCAACTGAAGTCCATGCATATAGTCTACTTGGAGAAAACAGCACCCAGGCACCACCTGCAACTAGAAAATAGTGATCTTGGTCATGGACGCTGTCTGTGAATTGCTGAAAATAGTCAAAAAAAATCATCAAATCATTTTCAACACCAGATGTGGAGCTACTATAGACACTGTGGAGCCATAGGTATATCAGGAAAATGTAGTATTAGTTCAGTGGAGAAACAGTGTTAAAACTAATAGTGCGAAGAGGCATGCACCATTGTTAGAATTGAAATACAATCATGGACGTTTATGGTCATTAAATACCTTGTGCTGCAGTTCCTAAAAAGAGGGTTGTTAATCCTGATGTCCTGTTGAAAACTCATCATGGCTAATTATATACACTGCCTACCAAAAACATCTAAACTTCAGTTGAATGAATTTTTCTTCACTTTCTACTCTACATGTTAGTAAAATACGGGTTGCTATGCACAATTAAACAGCGTGGTGGTCCTCCACAGCATCTGCATTTCACAGATGAATGAAATGATCCTTGCATGGTTTATAGCTCTGTTTGTCAAATGCTGTGTGATTGTTTAAGAAAGGACCTAGATAAATGTCAGTTAAATGGTACAGATAGATGGTTAATTTGACATAATTTCTTTTAGAAAAATGAAAGACTGAGAGTACGTTTACTGACTGCTTAGCCAAAAGCTATGATGGTCTCCAGAATGTGAGTTGAAGTTGTTTGGAACTAGCGCACGGTTGCTGAAATTGGCAAGATAAATGCTATTGGAAAAGTCAGATGTTTTGAACTAAACAAGGCTATTTTGTTTTGGTTTCTCCCAAAGGCCAGAATAGCATAATAAAGGAAAGTTATTAGTTTGTTTACCTTCTTAACATTCCTTCATCTATAAAGAGCTACAGCAATCTGATATCTAGGGGAAAACAAATTTTAGAACTGACCTAGCCTATGCTACCATACAGGGGTCGAGGGAACTGGCTTTCCACACTTTGCTCTTTGTTTCCCAGCTGGCAGCACGCTCAGCCTGTTTGTCCATCTACTGCAAGTCCTCTGGCCAATTCAGCAGCAATACTATCTGAGCTCCAGAGAAGAGTTATGCCCATTCCTTCAGCCTTCCTCTGCTAGAAAGATGGTCCTCTTGGCATGGGACTTAGTGTGTGGGAGAGGAGAAGCAAAGAACAGGATGGTTTAGAAACCTCAGAATTCTGACTGAGAGGCTCAAATGTAACAATAAGCTGGTCTTTAGTGTTCTGTGTGTGAAACTTGGGGGTGTGAATCCCATTCCTTAAATGGTAGGTCACTGGGATGTTTGTGTACCATATGCTAGTCGCATAGCCTATTCATTACTGGCCTGTTGTACCATGTGAGAAACCTGGGTTTGATTTCCAATCCTGGTAGATCATAGTACTGTTAGTTCAGTAGGGCAAAGGGTAAAAACAATCTAATTGCACATTTCAGATTGTTCCAATTACCATAGTAACTGTTTGTTTTTCTGTTGCAAGGTCTGGCTTTGTTAGCTATTTAAAAAAATTAACGTGGCATGTAAATATTTCCCGTGATCATCTCTGGCATTTGTAGCTTCAATCCGAACCTTTGTGTCAACTTAAGTTGTCAAGAAAGGGATAGTAGCGCTAGCATAAAGGTTTTTTAAGGACAGCTAGAACCCAGAAGCTAATGATAAGTTCCTAAAGTAATTAAAGACCCCCTGATAAATGCCAAACTTTCCCATCTTGATACATTCCTGTTTATTCAAGTCATTATGATGCCAAAAGGTGTATAATTAACAATAATATATATTAAGCATGAATCTTTAAGAACTCCTGTTTGCTGGAGTTGCACCTGTGTCAGCCATAACAATATGTCTTCAATAGAAAGATGACCAGAAAAAGCCCAGAGTTTGTCACACAGTATATTCATACTAAAGACAATACTGCATTTCAACATAGGAAACTACAGGATAGATTTAGAGAATTTCTATTGACCTACATGGCAGGTGTAGCCAAACGTCAGACAGCAGAATTTGTCTCACAGGCATTTAAAAATTAAATTAACTGATTACTTGTATATAATATGAGCAATCTGTAAGGTTCATTAAGCCAGACGGTAGGATCCACAGGGTTTCCTTCAGTTTTTAGTAAGCCCTACTATTAAGGTAAGATACATTGATGCAGTTTTGGTCGTATCCTTTTCCCTCTGTGTGCGTTTCTGGGTTCCTACATCTTTAATGTTAAGGATATATTTATCCTTATTCATAGACCTGCCAACCAAGGGCAAAGCCTACAGTATCAATGTTACAAAGAGTAACTTCTCTCAAAAGATTTGTCTATAGGCCTAAGTTAGCACTTAATGTGGATGGAGTCAATTCTATCCATAGTGAATAGTCACAATTTGCACTGTGATTACTCATTGATTGCTCATGTAAGCCACACAATGCATTTGTTTCCCCAGACTGAACAGTTTGTAAGTCACCAATCCATTGTGATTTTTCCAGTTTGGCATTAGATGTATAGGTCAAAATATGCTTTCAGTAAACAGTTGAACCATCAGAGCTTTGTCTTCCTTTTTTGGTGATTATTCCTGTCAGTAAAGCTTGGACATGCAGGAATCTCCAAGGTCAAGAAAATGGCGGAACCAACATTTTCGTTTAGAATTTTGAATATTTGCTGAAAAAATTCCCACTGTTTTCTTAACTCTAGTGAACCCTTGCCACACAGGTGGTTTGGACCCAATGAACTACAGTACTTCAGCTTTAAAATTCCGCAAGAAGGGAGAGTCTTTTTATCTTTTAAGAACTTAATATTATTGAATGGAATTTATCTCTGGGGCCAAAAATTGCTTTCAGAACAGGTGGCAGTTCACTTGAAGATGTGACAGTCTCAAGATTCCATCATCACAGTCTCTTTCCTTCTCCCACAACAAAGCAATCGCCGCTAGCAATTTTCTGTGACACAGGGTATGATTTGTTAGTCATGAAAAGAAGAAAACTATAAAACCAGGTCTCTGTCTTCCATAATAGTGACTTCTATCCAACAAAGGCTTTGGGGATTTCACATATGGAACCTCTTAATAATATTTAATAATACGACATTTGATAGTCCTTTCATTGTGAATGACATTTTCCTTTGAGAGGTAGACCTGACTTCATCAAATGGAAGATATAAGACTGTCTCCATTCTAAAGAAGGCTGCTTAGTCCCTAATTGGAAATGGACTCTTGGCCTATCGGAAGGAGCTGTAATTTCATATTGGACAGGATTATTGCAAATGTGTTAATCCCTGATGCAAGAATCCTTGAGAATAACAAGCTGAGTAAGCCAATACACATTCTCTTTCATGTCCAGATTTTCATTTTGCTCAAACTTTTCTCCAATATCTGCAAAGTTGAAAAGGCCAATGATCAGAAGATGGAACTGTTCCACTACCAGCAGCCAGAGCTGAACTGGGAAAGACGTGGCACAGGATCAATGATACAAAGCTTAAAGGGGAAAAACAGTGGACTGGGGAGGATCTTACAGATCAGGAGGGATGTGTGAGAGAAAGAGAGAGCAGATGGTAGGGGAATAGTAGGTGGAGATTGACCCATTCTCATTTCTTATCCCAGAGATTCGCATGCAACAATACAATGGCCTTTGCGTGTCTTAAAATCTGTTCTGGGTTTAGAAATAACTTCCAGGTGATGCAATTGGACACAATTGCAGCAACTTTCCTCTATTCCATATAAATGATTCTCCTCTTCTCAGCAGAACTGAGCTAAAAACAGTTGATCTGAATATGCTCATGGTTTGGGGAAGCTCAGAGCTGAACCTTTTTTCCGAGGCTCATCTCTCAGCTGTTACGATTTTAAGAGATGATACAACAAATATGCATTTGTTCTTTTACATATTTGAGAGATTTTGGGGGGATTTGAGAGTTCTTATTGTAGCTTGAAAATAATATAATGGAGAGAACACCATAATAAGAGGAAGTCAGAATAACTGTCATTCTGTATGGAAACCTCAATGACTGGGAATATACCAACTGGTTGGAGTCTCCTAAAGAGTAAGGCTGTCATAGGTGTTAAGGCAAAGCACTTGTGGTTATTCATGAAGAATCGCATGAAACCCTTGGGAAAGTGCAGAGACAAGCACTGCTTCCCCAGTGAATTTTACCACACTAAACTGCCTCTTCTAAATCCCAGACTTATTTCTTCAAAACGGACAGTGTTCCAAAGCATAAGAAATAACCAGGTTTAGAATCTCAGTATGCCAATATGAAAGATCTGGCTGAGAAAATAGAAACAAATTCTTTTTAGGTTTCCAAATGTGTATGTCAGGTCAGCAAATCAAAGTTTAAAGGGCTACTCTTGGGCAGACTATTTATTTTGCTTTTCAATCAAATGGAGAGCTGTATATGGTGAACACTGAAACACTGCATAAAGATAGGGGATGTCACAGGCCCTTCTATGACAGTCTGTGAAGAATGCTAAGGAATGCATTTGTCACCTAGCAACAGCAATGGGTAATCCATCAAAGTTCTGGTACAATGCTGCAAGTGAAAGGGTTGTTGGGTAGTTTGCCTTTGATGGTAATTCAGGGGGCTGTCAACTGTTGCACACCTTATTGTGAGGTTAATTTGCGGTAACCTACACAAGAAAGCAGGAGCCTCAGCTGACGTAAATTGAAGTCAGTGGTGTAGCCTGATCAAGAAGAGAGCAGAGAGGAAAAACAGAAAAAAGCATTAATGCCTGGAAAGCCTAAAAACTTGCCTCCTGCACATTTTGAAACCAGAGGGTCTCTGTTATATGTTACATTGGGACTCACTAAGTGTCTGACTCAGTTGTTTTAGTAACAGATTCTGCATCACTTTAGCTCTTATTTAAAAAAGGAAGACTGCACAAATAAGCAAATATAGACCCTATGCGATTTACAAGAACATTCTGCACCTGAGTGTATTTATAATTAAGTACAATAGCTGAAAATGGTCTTATTTCACTTAACATTGGTTAAAGTTGCTACACAGGAAATATTGTATTTTTGTTGTAGTCTTCTTTTATTATAAATGTTCTATATTGCCTTCTACTGATTTTTTTTGTTTGTTAGTAGTATAAATCAGAATAGCTCCATTGACTTCAATAGAACTAAAGTGATTTACACCAAATGTGGATATGGCTTATCATATTTGGCCTTCCTATAGGCATGGATTTTCCTCTGCAGATAAGTAGTGCATACTCTTGCTGGAAGGTAGCCATTTAGGAGCAATACAAGACCTATTCACTTACACATTATTTCAAGGGAGTTATGTGGTGGCTAGGCCTTGCTCTGGACTCTGAATAGGGTGCATTTCATGTGTGAAGAATTAAGCAGTAGTAAAGATCTTGTTTTTCATGTCAGTATCTCAGTAATAAGTGATGAATGGAAAAACTCCCCCAGAGAATTTTTGAAGCATAAGCAGAATTGCTTGTGCTCCTTTAAAAACATAGATCATCACCAAAACCTCTGTAGCTGCCTCAGAAGGCTAGTCAAGTGGAGCATATCTTGGTAAGATTCAAAATAAATTGTAAGCAAACAATGCTCAGCTGTGTTTTTAAGCTTGTGAAAAGAAGTATCTGTTTTTGTAAACCTGTTGTTTTCTGCCTGTGTCTCACTGAGATCCCTATGCACAGACTGAGAATGGTGTGGGACTGGGGGATCGTTTAATATGTTCCATTCTTCTAAATTCTGTTTGGTATTAAAAAGCTTCCCCCCTCCCCCTTTTACACTAAGCGTATGTCTACACTACAGCGTTATTTTGAAATAGCTTATTTCAAAATAATGCGTCTACACACAAAATGCATTTCGAAATAGCTTTTTGCTATTTTGAAATAATGCGTCTACACTCTGCAACATGGAGCTAGAGCTGCCCCTGGGCACTCTGGTGCTTCTCGTGGACGTGTTGCTGTGAGCCTGGCTGCACTTTCTGCAGGCTGCCATCCGGGAGGTCCATCGGGGGGCTGTCAGTATCCAATAGGCCCTGTGGGAGAGCTTGCACCCTGAGGAGCACTAAGAGCCTCCCTGGTCTGTCCCACTGAGGGCTTGTGCCTCCCTCACATCCTTCCACTTACCCCTCCCTAACCCCCCTCCCTGATATCAAATAAAATACATGTATTTTCATGAACACAAACTCTCTTTATTTAACAAAACTGGGGTGGGGGGAATGAAACTCTGGAGAGACTGGGGAAAGGAGGCAGGAGAGGGGAGAAGAGAGGGTGGGAGAGGGGAGGGGGAAACTTGGGAGGAGGGAGCTAGAAGGGGGAAGCAAGGGGAAGAACGGGGAGGGGAAGCTCAGGGCTCAGGGTTGGGGGTCTCGCCGGACCAACTTGATTGCCATGCAAACCTGCTCCTGGGTTCGCATGTGGCCTTTGGTGGCCAGGCTGGCAGCTATCCTGCCATAGACAGCCGCCTTCCTCCATCTAGTGCGGAGATCATGGACATTGGGGGCATCCCCCCCAAACCTGAATAAGGTCCATGATCTCCACCCTGAACCAGGAAGGCGCCCTCCTTCTCTGGGCCCTGGCAGGCTCCTGGGAGCTGGTAGACTGCTCCTGGGGAGCGGTGGAGGGCTGGCTGCTAGTGGCTTGCTGGTTCATGTTTTGGGGCTACTGGGTCAGGTGCAGTGACTGCTGGCTCTGGGCTGGCAGGCTTGGAGCTGGCACAGGCACTATGGCCAGAGTCAACCCCTTTAAGGGCTCCGGGGAGGCGGGAGGGAGAGGAGTGTTCTTGGTTGTGGCTGGAGTAGCCACCAGGGCACCCTGGGAAGGCTGGAGGCCCCCTATTTTGAAATAAGTGTCTACATATCACTTATTTAGAAATAGCTATTTCGAATTTGGTGTTATTCGTGGAATGAGGTTTACCAAATTTGAAATAAGTGCTCCACTATTTCGAATTAATTTCGAAATAGCGGTTTGGCTGTGTAGACACTAGTAAAGTTATTTCGAAATAACGGCTGTTATTTCGAAATAACTTTGCTGTGTAGACATACCCTAATAGAGCCAAGGTTTGAAAAGTGGCTGATAAATCTGCACACACAATTTTTCACGTTGCATGAGCAAAAATATCATTTGCATAGGCAAATAATTAAATTTGTGATGGCAAAACATTTCATATTTATAGGTACAATTTAGTGACCAGGTTCAAGTCTGGTAAAAGTATTGGCCTGGGGATTTAGGCATTATAATATACAGTGTTGTAGCTTTCAGATGCTTAGAAATCATGGAAAAACCCTGCAATCCACAAAGGCTATATTAGGTGCCAAGAGGAACTGTGTACCTTCAAATGGGATCCACAAAACTCAGCATGATATCTGGGGAGCTATTTAAACCAGCCAACAGGAGATGCTTATGAAAGGAGTGTGTCCTAAGTTCCACCCATTTCCTGGAGATAGGCACCAATGTTCAAGCTATTTGAAGAATGGAAAACTGCCTCTGGGAATCAGGAGGGTAGTATGTCTAAGTTGCTTTTTGTGGGAATGAATTATGCGCCTGCCCTGCTCTGGATCAAATGGCCAGAAAAAGAGGTGCTGCCAGGATTGCTGGCACCTACCTTTTAATTTTTAGTTCAGTGACTGGAGTACTCACTTAGGGTATGTCTACACTAGCTCGTTAATTCGAGCTAGGTAGGCAAATCAGGCAACCGGAGTTGCAAATTAAGCCCGGGATTTAATTATCCCGGGCTTTATTTGCATGTTCCCGTTTGGCCGCCATTTTTAAATCCCCCTTAGTTCGAACAAACTGCCCGCAGCTACACGAGGCAGTTTAAAGTTAATCCGAACTAAGTCCTTAGTTCAGATTAACTGTTACTCCTCATGGAACTAAGTCCTTAGTTCGGATTAACATTAAACTGCCTCGTGTAGCCGTGGGCAGTTCGTTCGAACTAAGGGGGATTTAAAAATGGAGGCCGGACAGGAACATGCAAATAAAGCCCGGGATATTTAAATCCCAGGCTTCATTTGCAACTCCGGTTGCCTGATTTGCCTACCTAGCTCGAATTAACGAGCTAGTGTAGACATACCCTTAGTGTATGGGAGACCCAGGTTCAATTCTCCCCATCTTTAGAGGAAAAAAGTAGAAGACCTTGTTCAGATTGTTACTTGGGAGTACTTTAATCACAGAGCTAGGCAATATTCTGATGTGGGGCTCCCTACTTTTTTCCTCTTGATACTGTTCCAGTGTGGATAAAAAAATGAGAGAGTCAGTTGAACATGGGTACTGGACTCTGGGTCTCCCTGTTCCCAGGTGGGCTTCCTACTACTAGACTGCAGAGTCATTCTCTTTCTTCATTGGTCCAATGACTCTTTCAGTATTTATCCTCAGTGAAACACTTTTAACATCCCCACAGCTCAGTGGCTAGAACAGTCTCCTGAGAGGTGGGTGACCTCTGTTTAAACCCTTTCTCCTTCTCTCACGAAGAGAGGGAAACTGAACCGGGCTCTCCCATATTCAGGTGAAGGCTCTAACTGTTGGGCTAAAAACTGAGGTGGGCATCACTGCCACCACTTCTAGAATTTTAATGAGACCTGATTTGCTAGACGTCACCTGAGGATTGGGTCATGCACTTGACATAGGGAGAGGAGATAGGCAGCAGTGCATAACTCCAGAGACAGACATGTAGGTGTTGAGAGAGCTTTTACCCTGAAAACTGGGTATGGGGTTTAGTGGGAGCTTTAGGGATCACAGTGAAGCCTAAAACTGGGACCTAATTGCCTAAAACCTTTGTGGATCTCCTCCTTAGTCTATAGCGTACTGTACAGATGCCAAATCAGACTTAGAAACAAGTGGTGAAAGTATTTCTAGCAGGTAAATACAGGGGAGCCTACTGAATCGCTGGGCCTCTGGGCAATGTGTGTGTGGGGGTGGCTCTTTCGCTCATAGAAGGGGTGGGACCTCAGGTGAAAGAGGCATTGCTGGGACAGCCAGCCCCCAGTGCCACCCAGATGATGTGGTGTCCCCCCCACCCATCCTCAGAGCCATCTGGAGTGCATGGTGTGGGGTTCTGCTCCCTGCCATGTGTTGCTCTTGTGGCAATTCTAAAGGGCCTGAGGGGCCCAGGTTCCTCAGGCCTTTAGAATTACTGAGCCTGGGGTTATTTGCCCTTTTTGCCTTCCCTTTCAGTGGACCTGGTTAAATATGAGAAAGAGGTACTCCTGAATTCATAGGGTATCTCACTGGTGCCTGAGGAGTCTGCATTTGCATTCCTCTCTCTCTCTTGAGAGGAAAGAAGTGTAGACGTACCCTAACTCTGTGGCCAATATCTGAGGCAATTATCTAGGGAACTTGCTATATCACTGTTTCAGGTGTCATGAAGAATGGTCTGAGCATTGTTTAACTTTGGTACCATAAATATAGAACAGTGAAAAGAAAAAATGCTTCTTAATAGTTTTGTGGACTGTTCCCTTTCCCCTTGTTAAAGCCCTCTTCTGCTCCTAAGCCCAGCCTACATAAAGTAAATAGCAGGTGGCATGTTTTGCAGTTGGATCAACACTGCCATACATACAATATAACTGTGCCTATCCAATGCACAGATGCTTCTATTTTTATTTTTGTAACTACAGAGAAAATAGGTAGAATTTTAAGAGAGGGCAGAGTGACTGCAGACATACAGGGGGAAAAAAAGGCGAACAATCCATTGGCTCAGTTGCAATTAATTTGGCTGTCCTTACTGCTCTTTGTCAGGATTTTCCTCTAAGTTATGTGTTACAAGGACAAATGATTACTGTAAGGGAATGTCTCATTCTTGCCCATCTACTAAGTTGACAATGCATTTTATTCAAGTGTTCTGGATATAGATGTTGTTTCTGAGCTTAATATTTATTATTTCACCTGTCTTGAAATTAAAATGTGAACACTTTTACACTTTTGCTCTTTGGTGTTGAGAGATTTTAGCTATTGAAGTGTTTTGTAACTCTTAGAGCAGTTATTTGTGGTATCTCACTAAATACCCCTCTGTCTTGTTCAGCAACAGGACATTCAGGATAGCTATGCATTTTTATTCAGACAGAAGCATGCCATTATTGTACATCTGTAATGTACAATTCTGCACATCTCTGAATTGATGCACTGTGATCTTCTGCAGCAATTTATTCTCGAGACAGACTGGGTTGCAAGCATGGCAGATGGCACATATAGGATATGTCTACACTGCAGCTGGAAGCGTGCCTCACAGCCTGGAGAGACAGACTTGCTAACTTGAGCAGAGCTAACATGCTAAAAATAGCAGTGTGGATGCTTCAGTGGCTAGTTGCCCACAGACATGCCTGCCTAGGGACCAAGGGACCAGACTCTGCAGGTGCAACCAATGCCAGAGGGTCCACACTGTTCTTTTTAGTGCACTGGCTCAAGTGGAGCTAACATGTCTGTCTTCCAGGGCTGGGAAGCATGTTCCCAGCTGCAGTGTATGCATAATCATACACTTTATTCTATAATGTGTTTATTACATAAAACAATTATTTAAATGTTAAGGATACAAAGTAAAACACTTAAAAACTTAAGAAATGCCAGAAATAAGGTTGCATATGAAAATGCCTCCCCCCATGCATGTGTACTATGATACTACCCTTAGTCCCATGTAAACTTGTATCTTTTGTTGTTGTTGCACAGAAGCCAGCAAAAGGATAGGGAAATGACAGTTTAAAACTAGTATGCCAAATCTCCCTGTTAGGCTGACAACTATGAACAATCAATATATATGAGCAGAGTGGCTGGGAATTTAGACATTTCCCTTTATAGATCATTTTTAACAGCTCCTGTATTGTGGTGATCATCTTTCTAAGCTTACTAATGTGATCAGCACAAATAGATATTCCTGAAGTGGAGACTAATAAATAAGTGTAGAGGAAAATGTTCTGAACTTTTAGGGCTTGCAGGCAAGTAATGCAACGAAAAGGTAAATTTCACATAAGGAAGAAATGCCCAATACACGATAAAGTGGTAAAATCCCTTTCTTTCCATATGAGAATGTGCTATTTTCAGTGCTGAATTTAGGGGAAGCTGTTAGTTTTTTCCTTTTTAAAAATGTTCAATAAATAAATGTTCGTAGTTAAATACTAAAAAGTTAAATATCAATTCCACTGAGTGAAATTCTTTTATCGAATATGGGGTGCTTTCCTTAGCTCCACATCAAAAAATATTTTCCTTAGCTTCTCCCATAACATTGATGTGAATTTTCTGCTTCAGACTGATGTTCAGAGAGCATTTAAGCAGAGCTGGAAAGTTTGTGAAAATGTTTGCATTCCGAGATAGTGCTGCAAAGTGCTGTACACAACTATGGAATTCTTATGCTAGGGGCTATTCAGGGGGAAATTATGTTGGAGCTGCTGTCTCCTGGACTTTCAAGGCCGTGGGGTTTAATTTAAGGTAGACTACAAATGTAAGATGTTACTAAATGCATGAGCGGGAGCGGGAGACGAATACAGGAAAACATGACAATAGTAACTTGGGTAACTGAACAATGCAACGAAGCGTTCCTATCCAGCTTTTCACTTCAAAGCGCAAATGGAATGCTTATGAACATTGTGAAATAATGACCATGTGTCAGATCTTTGGAAGGAGACGGAGTACGCCACAGACTGCCAGGGTTTGGTTTTTATTGACGATAGTGATATTTATTGTCGTCTGTTTTTCCTAACTTACTTTCTCAATATTGCTTATCTGGTGTTGCCAGATGAAACATGCACAGCTGGATTAAATTCTATCCTGTTGTATCACACTGACTCATTTCTTTTTTATCTACAGAAGTTTACAATAAATAACCTCTGCATTTCTTTAACTGATAGAGACCAATATATGCTGTAATTATTTTAAATCTCACAGTGGGCCAGATCCTGGTCTGTGCTTGGTCCCCTGTACTGGGACATAAGCATATGCTTATGTGCTGTCCTGAACAGAGTTGCTTTCTAGAATGGAGATATGATACCTAAGGACTATATTCAGTGAAAACATTTTTGTTCACCTTTCAAATGCAGGCATCCATTCACTTTTTTGGGAGTTTGACAAGGTAAAAGCTGGACTGGGTTTTTATCAAGGAATCCTAAGAAAGTGGACTTATTATTATTATTAGTGTTATTTCTCTACTACTTTACATGAAAAAAAGAGAGCATGTAGGTGATTATGGTCATAACTCTGATGTGTATGTGTTGTAGCATGTAGTTTAATCTTGCTTACGGGTAAAACTAATGCCTGCACAAGGGTGGTTAGTTGGCTGAATCTACAGAAATGTAGAGCTGGAAGGGACCCAGATAGGGTCATTTTGTCCAGTCCCCTGCACTGAACAGGACTAAGTATCATTCTAGACTATTCTTGATGGATGTTTGGAGGTTTTAAAGAACAGACTAGACAATGTAAGAGATTCCACAGTCTCCCTAGCTAACTTGTTCCATTGTTTAACCACACTTAGCGTTAGGAAGTTTTTCCGAATGTCTAATCTAAATCTTCCTTTGCTGCAATTTAAGACCATTACTACTTGTCCTGTTCTCGGTGGATAAGGAGAACAATTTATCACCCTCCACTTAATCACCATCTTTTATGTATTTGAAGACTGTTACGCCTCCCTTCCCGTCTTCTCTTCTCCAGACTAAACATACTCATTTTTTTCAATCTTTCCTTGCAGGTCATTTTCTAGACCTTTAATCTTTTTTGTTGCTTTACTCTGGATTCTCAAATTTGCCCACACCTTTCCTGAAGCTTGATGCCCAAAACTGGATACAGTACTCCAGCTGAGGTCACAGAGTAGAGTAGAAGAATTACTTCCCATGTCTTGCTTACAACACTCCTGCTAATACATCCCAGAATCTTGCTTGCTTTTTTTGTTGCATCAATATCACATGTTGACCCATACACTATAAGCCCAGATCCTTTTCTATAGTACTCCTTCCTGGGCAGTCATTTCTCATTTTGTCTCTATTTTACACCTTTCTAGGTGGAGTACTTTGCACTTTGTCTTAAATAGGGTAAAAAAATCAATAATTTTAAACCATTCCTCTTGTTTGTTAAGATGATTTTGAACTCTAATCCTATCTTCCAAAGTGCTTGAAATCCCTCCCAGCTTGTTATCATCTGCAACCTTTATAAATATATCCTCTATGCCATTTTCCAAATCATGTAAGAATATATTGAATAGAATTGGACCCAGCACACATCACTGCAGGACCGCTTCCTCTCACTCCATGGGTATGTCTAGACTACATGCCTCTGCCAACAGAGGCATGTAAAATAGGATACCCAACATAATCAATGAAGCGGGGATTTAAATATCCCCGGCTTGATTACAATAAAAATGGCCACCGCGCTGTGCCGGCTCAGCTGATTGTCAGCACAGCGCAGCAGTCAAGATGTGGATCGGTCGACAGTGGCAGCCTTTGTCGACCGCTCCTGTAAACCTCATTTCATGAGGCATAAGGGAGCTGTCGACAAAGGCTTCCCTTGTCGACCGATCCACGTCTTGACTGCCGCGCTGTGCCGACAATCAGCTGAGCCTGCAAAGCGCAGCAGCCATTTTTATTTTAATGAAGCTGGGGATATTTAAATCCCCGCTTCATTGATTATGTCGGGTAGCCTATTTTACATGCCTCTGTCGGCAGAGGCATGTAGTCTAGACATACCCCATATGTCCTTCCAGCTTGACTGCTAACTCTTGATTACTCTTAAATCATTTTGGAAAATTGTACTTGCACCCATCTTATAGTAGGTTCATCTAGGCAATATTTGCCTATTTTGTTTAGGAGACTATTATGTGTGACAGTATCAAAACCTTTACTAAAATTGAGATACTATGATGTTATCTGAATAAAATACGAACATAAGTATAATTGTTACAATCACTGTTATATGTTTGCAGCAAATCTTGTAGAACGTATGTCAAGTGAGTTCTATAAAAAGCTAATAATTCATTGGTTAAGATTATGCCATTCATATGCAAATATCAATGTTTGCTGCTTGGAAGCACCAGTAAAGCATATTGTGAAGGGACTATTCAAATTGAACAGAAATACCTGACTGACAATGGGCCTTGGGATGTGCTAGTCCACATCTGATGAGCTTTCCTGTGAATGTTCAGACGAGCATGGAAGCAATGGCTTCTACCTGCAAAGAACTGAGTCACGCATACACAGGTGATTTGCCCATGTGGTGGCTCATGTGACATACTCCATCTTGTGACTGTACTTTTCCACAGAAAGAACAATGGGGTCCTTCCACATGCTAGATGATATAAAAAGCCCTGAAAACCCCTCCATTTTGTCTTCATTCCTACTTCTTACTTCCGCAGGATCTTTGCCACTAACTGAAGCTCTACGCAAAAGACTGAATGACCCATTCAAGCAGCAGACATACTTCAAAGATTTGATTTACACCAGCTATTTATTCTATCACGGATACAAGCTTGAAACAAGAACTTTGTAATTGTATGTATTTGATTCCTTTAACAATTTTAACCCTCACCCTTTCTTGCTTTTTAAAAAAATATAAATAACCCTTTAGATTTTAGATACAGGTCGGACCATGGATGTGTCTGGACCACAGAGCCCAGAAATAGGGAGGTCTGGATGCAGGACAGGAGTGTAGTGGGGTAATGGATGGGATTCAGTCGGGAGCCCCATGTCAAGGGCAGGCGGTGCGGCGCATCTGGGAGTTCTGGCTCCAACAGCCAGGCAGTATGGGGGGGCTGGCAACAGCCACAGAGCTCTGGCTCTGATGGTGGCTAGGGAGCTCTGGCACTGGCCCTGGCAGTGGCCAGGCAGCTCTAGCCCTGGCCATGGAGCTGTGGTCCCAGAGGCGGCCAGGAAGCTTTGGTCACAGGAGCCATGGCCAGATAGGCAGCAGCGGAGCTGGGCTGGAGCCCTAGCTGGGGGCAGAGGTTCAGCAAGGGCCATGAAGGGAGAGAGGGAGAGACCCCCCTCCCTGGTCCCACAAACCCCTCGGTTGGGACTGATCAGGTCCTAAGGGTGCTGGACCAGGGAGGTCCAACCTGTAGTAAAGGACTGACATGGCATGATTTTGTGAGTCCTTTACTATCTAAAATGTAAAGGCTTCTCCCACAGTCCCTCTTGGCCTAGCCACTGCCATTGCTTGGCCCAGCTGTACTTCCTCCCCTGAAGCTCCTGCAGTACCTCCTTACCCTACGGCAGCCAGTCCTGACTGAACAGTTCCAGAGGCCTTTATAGCCAGCCTCCAGTTGGAGCATGCCCAGCAGGGCTGTGGGGGTGGGGCCTCCCCAACGAGGTGAGCCAGGTTAACCCCTTTGGGCCTAGTGAAGGGGGTTGATACACCCCATCACAGGAGGAACCCCAGTCTTGGTTTGTAAGCAGTTCCATTTCTAAGAAATTCACCCAAAGTTGGTACTCTCAGTAGTGTCCCCCAGAGCATCGCTTGCTACAGATACATCACATCTACCACTTCTCTGCCATTCACAAAGCTTGTTATCAATCAGAGGAAGATATTAGATTGGTTTGACATTTTTTCTTGACAAATCCATATTAACTGTTATTTATCGCCTTAATATTTTCTAGGTGCTCACAAACTGATTGTTTATTTACTCCATTATCTTTCTAAGCACTGAAGTTAAGCTGACTGGACTATAATTCCCTGGGTTGTCCTCATCCCCCTTTTTATAGACGGGTATTATATTTGCCCTAGATCTGTTCTGTGAGAGGCTGGATGCTTAACAGTGTCCAAAGCATGGCGTCCACGTACATCTTTGACTCATCAGGCAATGTGCATGGACTTGGAGCAGTCTCAGCTGAGATGAACCAGATGTTTGGCACTTCTTGGACCTTGTCTAAGACCATCAGGAACTGTTGGGGGAAGGGATAAAAGGACAGACTGGGGAGGACACAGAAGAGAAATTAGCATAGTCTCCACTCAGTAAGATGGATTGCATTGTGCATGTGCATGTGGAGGGAGGGAGAATTATTGTGGCACGTATGTAACACAGTAGTAAGACAGGCTCTTCAGTGATAGCAAACACAGGGAAATGAGGATGGAGACAGGGATAGGTGTGGAGTACATACATAGCAGTGTGGGGTTTTTTTTTCAAACTGGCATGGTTTACTGTATTTTTAATTCAGAATCCATGCACATAGCATATGAATAAACAGCATTTTCAGAGACAGCTAAAACTTAACAAAACCCAACACTGGCCTAGGATATACATCTGCTGTATGGTCTGTGGTGATATTAAATCCAGAGCACTTGCAAAGTCTCTCAGAATATGTACCCGGGTGCAATGGAAGGGGAGCCTATAAAGGCAGAGCTGTGTTGGTTCTATGCTGCTGCATTCTAGGTCAGCATCCTGCTTATGCTGGTCTGAAGTTTAGTAAAACCCTGGGCAACGATGCAGGAGAACATCTCATGCAGCAAGAATGTCATGTGGTAGCTCTTTTTTATTGTGAGAGCAAATGTCCCATGTTTTTCTTTCCCCCACCCTCCTGTAGCTCACTAGCCCCTAGTCATTAATCTTCCCATCAGCCAGCAGATAACAAAACAACTGTATGGCACAGATCAATAGTTTTTTTCCAGAGGCCTTAAAGTTCCAAAATGCACATTCCACCACCATCGTGCACTTGCTTAGTGTGTAATTGAATGGTATTCGTGCTGGAAACCAAGCTGCAAACACAGCACCAGGGGTTGAGTGCAATGGGTTGTCCAACTTACACAACTTCTGCCATGTGCCCAGAAAGGACAGACCAGAATCCCTAATGCTCTTCCCCAATGCTCATAAAATGATCTCAAAGAGCAGTTCTCATTAGTGTAGCACTATGAACCAAGGGGTATGATTTCACAAGTCCTGGCACTTCACTTGGTTCAGTGTAGGTGCAATAATTAAAGTGTAGCTTGACTTCTCCTTTGCAGTATGGATTAACATAGCTCAAGTGGATAAAGCTGAGGATAGTAACTTGAGTGAGCTCTGCAGGGGAGCCATATCCAAATGTTGCTAAAATAGATTGTTTCTTAAGTGGTCAGACCTCATTTGGGTTCCCAACTGAGGTGCATAGAGATAAGTGGCCTATTTTAGAGAGGCATTGAACAGCTCTCATTGAATTAAATGAGCATTGTTGATGCACCATATCTCCTGAAGATCAGGCTATGATCACTTTGACCAAAGCCATGTAGCTACTCTAGCATGGGTATGGGAGAAGTTGGAACTCCTGCCTCAGTCTTATAAAATGATCACTAAGTCTTGCTTCCTTCCCAGCTCTAACAAGTAGCCCTGGGTATCTTCTCCAATAAATGGTGTGCTGTTCCAGTGGGCATGCTGGGGAGAGTGAACTCATAAGTCTGACTTAGGACACAATCAGTATGGAATAATATCTTTGTTTGGCCCTCTCTTTCCACATTTAGTTCTCCAATAGGCAATAGTTGCATTAGGAGAATCCTGGACCAGAAAAACTCCTCAACACTTAAATTTACTCAATAGCTTTTAGAAAGATAAATACTTATAAGAGATTTTGTTAAATGATATAATTTGGACTTACAATGCTTGGTGAACCATCAAAAGTTCTGTCTCCCTTATCATGGCTCCATTTCAGAAGATACTGAAGTATGTGAGCAGTCCCATCGACTTTAATTATATACATCCTTAGATATGGGGCTTTACAGGTCTCTTTTAGGGTTTAAATAAAATTTATAATTTCAAGTGCCAGTATGGTCTTAAAATATTCCAGAGACCTTTTCCCTATACAGTCTCTATCTAAGGGCTCTTTCTTGTTGAAGACAGGAGAAAATTATTCCTGATATCGTATTAAATGAGCTGAGGGACTGCTCAATTAGCAGTGTAATAGAGATCTATAGGATATACAACTATACATAGGAAGAGAGACATGAGTCAGATGAACTAGATGCAAATAGGTTATACCTGTTTGGAATATATTGGAAGAGGGTGTATCCTGTCTCTTTGGTTCCAGAGAAAGGTGGGCTTCTTCTTCGAGTGGCCCCGTGGGTGCTCCACTCCTGGTGTCGGGCCCCGTCCTGGCGGCGCGAATCGGAGAACTGTCAGAACCATGGTCCGCCTGACTGCGCATGTGCAGCTTTCCTCTGGTGGCTTTCGCGCCTTTGATCCGTTGCGCACGGTCCGGCCCCGCTCAGTTCCTCTCATCCGCCCCCGGTCGCGGACGGAGCTCCCTTTCTCTCTCTTGTCTTTCATCGTTCTCCTCAGACCTGTCAGCATTTGTAAATAGTTAAGAGTTTCTCGTCAGTTGCTTATAGTTCTATAGTTATCTCTTTGAAATATAAAAAAAATTTTTTCGTCAGAAGTTATAGACAAGCCATTGTGGCTAGCCACCTCAGAACCAAAATAAATAAATAAATAAATAAAAATAAGAAATAAAGGGGCGAACAGAGACGAGAGAACAATTAGTCAATTTCTCTGTCCCAGCTAATCTGAAGGATGCGGCATCCCCCGGATTCAAAAGGTGCTCCGCCTGCCGTGAAGCCATGCCGGCTTCTGACGGCCATGACGCTTGCATTAGGTGCTTGGGAGAGACACACGTCCCACAAAAATGCACCCATTGCTGCAAGCTTACAGCGAGAGCACGGAAGGACCGAGACATGAGGCTAAAAATGATTATGTCTGGCAAGGCTTTGGAGCCTAGATGCCATTCCCGCCTCTGGGGCCATGAAACACAAGCGGAGGCAGCTTCTTCTGGGACGACCGTTACAAAGAAATCTAAGGTGTCCCCAATGGAATCCCTCCCGCCTACCGGCAGAGCAAGATGTCTTGAGAAACCATCTGAGGCTACCACCCCATGGCATCCAGCTGCTCCCAGGGCTAAGAGGTCACCCACACCAGCGCTGAGAGCGCGAGCCGCATCAGCTCTGGCAGCAGCGTGAAAGCCGGCACCGGAAAGGGCTGCTCAAGCGGCGCCGGCTTCAGCAGTGTCAACCCTTCTGGCACCGAATG
Source organism: Pelochelys cantorii (assembly GCA_032595735.1). Classification (NCBI taxonomy): domain Eukaryota; kingdom Metazoa; phylum Chordata; order Testudines; family Trionychidae; genus Pelochelys; species Pelochelys cantorii. Next base: position 71,949,735 of record CM064329.1, read on the forward strand.
CTGAAGCCTTGGCCCCCACACTTCCAGCGCCGCGCGCAACACCGGCACCGCACACATTATCGGCGCCGTCAACTCCGCCCCCGAACGGAGTCTCCTCGGCACTGAGCTGACCTCGTTCAGCCCTGAGCTCTCCAGTTTCTAGGGAAATTGACAAGACTTCCCTCCCTAGTAAAGCCACATCAAAGGAAACTTACAAGGCATTGTCTCCTTCCCCTAGCTTTTCTCCAGGACCGTCTCCTTCACCACCAAGGCACCGACGGCACCGGGACTACAGTGTCTCTCCTGCCTATCAAGCACACAGGTGACCCACCTATAGGGACACCGGCTATATAGAAGCGCAATGTTCCCCATTGTGTTCTCACTCACCCAGATGGTCACCAAATCATAGATCACCTAGACTATCACCGCAGCAAGTCTACTATATCCACAGTGCATGGTCTTCGCGATACTCTTCTCCAGCACGCTCAGAAAGATATTATGGGCACTACTATAGGGCTCACTACGATCGTTCCCACTAGGATCATGTCTCACTGACTTACAGGGGGGTCTTCCTGCAGCCGTCGATCGCCCAGTGTGCAAAACTTACCCGAGCAGTCACAGCAGCTACATTCGCCTCCTCCATCGAAAAGTCCAACCGTCCAGCACGAACAGTTGGAACTGGAAGAAGGACAATTGTCCGAACCAGAAGATCCTCAACCGGGCATTTCCCCAACTGATTGTTCCTCTTCTTCACCGGACGAGGCAATGATCCCAGGCGACACCTCTCCACCGGATGACCTGAAACAGTTTCAGGACCTGTTCAAAAGAGTGGCAAATACACAAGAGATACAATTAGCAGATGTTCCGATTAAACAACACTGTCTCTTAAAAAATCTATGACAGCAACAGTGAGCGAAGATTGCCCTCCCTATTGACGAAGCGATTATGGAAGTGGCGGATGAAATATTGCAGACCCCAACATCGGTTACGCCAACAAGTAAAAAGGTTGATAGAAAATTCTTTGTGCCTGCCAAAGGTTTGGATATTCTCTTCAATCATCCTCAACCTAACTCGCTTGTGGTTGACGCGGCGCAGCGCAGAGCTAAAGCACCTGAATATAAAAACACATTGCCAGATAATGGATATCTTCAGTAGAAAAATGTACTCTTCGGTCACGTTGTTATTATGTATTGCAAATTATTTAGCCCATCTCTCAAACCATAACTTTGACAACTATTCAAAGTTGGCTGATTTGTTACAACATCTTCCGGATACTAAGAAATCCTTATTGAAGGCCATAGTACAAGAGGGATATGTCTCCTGTAATACCACACTACAGATGGTCATGGATTTGGTGGATACAGCCGCATGAGCCATGGCTATGGGAGTCGCCATGAGAAGGTCTTCCTGGTTATCCTCTGCAGGAGCCCCATGAAAGCTTCAGACTAAGGTTGAAGACCTACCGTTTGACAAACACAAACTCTTTGCTGCCAACACCGATGAGGTTCTCTATTCGGGTAAGGATTCCCGTACCACACTACGTACGTTAGGAAAGTACACACCTCCCTATAGGCACAAACGCTATTATCTCTATCAACGGAGGTATGATTACATGTTTAATAAACAACAATCATGCACCCAAGAAAACCAGCACTTCCGACAACGCCCTCAACGCAAATGGCCTCAACCAAACCATTCGTCCAATCAACCTTCAGCAAAACAACAGATTTGACTTCCCCATCGAGGATGCAAACATGACTCCCATACTCAGCGTACAACACAATTCTCCCCATCCTTTTCACCATCTGCTAAAGCCATACCATCATCTTTGGTCCAATATCACCTCGACAAGTGGGTACTGGAAGTAGTAGTATCTGGTCTCTCTATCCCCTTTCTCACCATTCCACCAACTACTCCACCTACCCCGTCCCTTTTCAGGGACCCCTCTCATGAGCAACTGTTGAAACAAGAAGTCCAACGCCTACTCACCATTGGCGAAATAGAGAGGGTGCCCAGGCAGTTTTGGGGAAAAGGGTTTTATTCCTGATACTTCCTCACCCCAAAGAAGACAGGAGGATGGAGATCTATTTTAGACCTACACAAGTTAAATGGCTACCTCTGGAAACATCGCTTCAAGATGGTGACCTTAAATACTATCATTCCATCGTTGAACAAGGGAGATTGGTTTGCAGTCCTCGACTTGCAGGACGGCTACTTCCACATCGCAATCCATGTGGCACACAGACGCTTTCTCTGTTTCCAACTAGGAGAAGAGCATTTTCAGTACAGGGTACTGCCCTTTGGCTTGGCATGTGCCCCTAGGGTCTTCACCAAAACTCTAGTAGTAGTGGCTGCCCCCTTGCGCAGAGTAGGAGTGACAATTTTTCCCTACTTGGACAATTGCCTCGTCAGAGGGTGCACATATGCAGAGGCACGCCAAATGGTGACAACAGCCTCTCAGACCTTCGAGTCTCTGGGTCTCCTCATAAACACACAAAAGTCCTCACCAGAGCCAACAAAGGACCTGATTTTTATAGGAGCGCGGCTCGATTCAAATACAGCACGTGCCTACTTACCAACCGAACATTTCGGGGTGATCCAAGACCTTGTACACACCCTGACACATGCTCCAATGCTTCCTGTTCATGTTTGCTTACAACTCATGTGACACATGGCTGCTTCAACCACCGTAGTTCAAAACGCAAGGTTGCATTTTCGCTGCCTCCAACATTGGCTGGCCACAGTTTATATTCCAGTGAAACACAGTGTCCACAAGTTGGTAGTAGTACCTCCACATGTGTGGCAATCCCTCCAGTGGTGGACCAAGCTACACAATCTCATGGCGGGCATTCCCTTCTATCACCTGCAGCCATCAAAGGAAATAACAACAGATGCATCTCTTACCGGCTGGGGAACACGTATGGACAACCTGACAGTCCAAGGTCACTGGTCCACGCAGGAGATGCTGTTACATATCAACGTACTTGAGCTAAGGGCAGTGTGACATGCACACCAACATTTTCAGTCCCATATAAGAAATACGACTACCAGAATCCTCACAGACAATATTGCAACCATGTATTATGTCAACAGACAGGGGGGTGCTTGATCCCGATCTCTCTGTATAGAAACAATGTGTTTGTGGAATTGGTGTATCCTCAACAACACCATGTTGACAGCCTCCTATTTACTGGGCGTCGACAACTCTATTGCAGACTCACTCAGCAGGCGTTTTCCCCATGATCACGAATGGGAAATTTGCACAGACATTCTGCATCGCATATTTACCCAATGGGGATTCCCTACGATAGACCTGTTCGCAACTTCAGTCAACGCGAAGTGTCCCAACTATTGTTCCAGAGCGGAAATAGGACGCCATTCTCTGGGAGACGCCTTTCTCCACCATTGGGGAACATTGTTGCTATACGCTTTTCCCCCAGTCATCCTAGTGCCCAGGATCCTGGAAGAAATCAGCATGGAAAAGGCTCGAGTAATCCTCAGCCCCAGTGTGGGCGTGTCAGCCCTGGTATTCAATACTCCACCAGATGTCCATAAGAGTACCATACACCTTGCTGCTTCTTCTGGACCTCTTGACTCAAAGCAGCGGCTCCTTTTGTCATCCAAGGCCCGAAACCTTACACCTCACAGCATGGATATTAGTTGGTTCAATGCTTCCAAACACTCATGTTCACAGCGAGTCAAACAAGTATTAATGCACAGCAGAAAGGACTCCACACGAGCAACATATTTGGCCAAATGGACCAGATTTCAAGCATGGTGTGGCAATAATAACCTGGATCCTCACACAACAACTCTATCCCAAATACTTCATTACATTCTACATCTCCATGACACAGACCTTGCAATAGCCTCCTTTCGAGTGCACCTGGCGGCAATTAGTGCATTTCACCATGTGGAGGAGGGGTTCTCCTTGTTTGCTCACCCCACGACAAAGAGGTTCCTGAAAGGACTCACAAACCTCAGCCCACCACGGCAGCCGCCACTGCCTTCGTGGGACCTGGACCTCATTCTGGATGCACTGACTTGCCCACCCTTTGAACCCTTAGCCACAATCTCATTGCAATTCCTTACCACTAAACTTCTGTTTCTACTTGCCCTTACATCAGCTCGCAGAGTAAGCGAGATAACAGCATTCATGTCTTCACCACCTTACACAGTATTTACTAAAGAATCGGTGACGCTGAGATCTCATCCGGCGTTTATCCCGAAGGTCTGTTCAGAATTCCATATTAATGAACCGGTTGTCCTTCCATGCTTCTACCCCAAACCTCATACTTCACGGCAAGACACAGCGTTACACACACTCGATGTAAGGAGGGCACTAGCGTTTTACATCGACAGAACGCGAGAGTTCAGAAAATCGGACTGTCTCATAGTGTCATTGGCAGATCGCTCCAAGGGGCAACCCTTAACTTCCCAGCATATTGCAAGACTGATAGTTACATGCATTACCATGTGTTACTCCATATGTAATAAACCTCTTTTGTGCCCACCGAGGGCCCATTCCACTAGAGCAGTAGCCACTACTACAGCCTTTGTAAGAGGAGTCCCATTTTGGGACATTTGCCAAGCAGCAACATGGTCCTGCCATACTACCTTTATGAAACACTATGCTGTAGTAAATCAGTTTGCTGCTGATTCCTCGGTGGCTACGGAAGTACTCACTCGTACCCAAAAACCTTAATTCCGGAGCCCTCAAATATTTGGATACTGCTCCAAAGTCACCAGAAGAGGAGCACCCACAGGGCCACTCGAAGAAGAAGAAGTTACTCACCCTGTGAAGTAACGATTGTTCTTCGAGATGTGCCCCGTGGGTGCTCCACGACCCGCCCTCCTCCCTGCTCTGGAATTGCTTTCTCGTTTCAGATAGCGGGTGAGAGGAACTGAGCGGGGCCGGACCGCGCGTGATGGATCAAAGGTGCAAAAGCCGCCAGAGGAAAGCCGTGCATGCGCAGTCCGGCGGACCACGGCTCTGACAGTTCTCTGATGCGTGGCACCGGGATGGGGTCTGACACCAGGAGTGGAGCACCCACGGGGCACATCTCGAAGAACAATTGTTACTTCACAGGGTGAGTAACTTCTTCTTTTGTTTTCAGATGGCATTGGCAAAGCAAACAGAAAGGACCAATGAATGTACCCCAAAAGTAGGATTATTGAGTGCAAAGTTGACATTCATTAATATTCACTTTTCAGAGGTGGATTAACTATGTTGGTTGGAGAAGTTCTCTCCTGACAGCATAGTAACATCTTCACTGAAGGGCTACTGAGGTGCAGTTATGCCAGTGCAATGTTTTAAGCCTTTAATGTGTTAACATAAGTCTGGCTAGCACATATCTGTGGACCTGGAGGAGGCTTCCTTCCATCTGCAGTATAATATACCCCTAGGAGTTCAGTCCAGTGTCCCAGGAGCCAGAAAACTCAAAGCAGGGTTTGCAATGTTTATTTATATACAATATTGGGTCTATTCCAGAAGCTCTTTTAGGGTATGTCTACACTGCCACCCTAGTTCGAACTAGGGTGGCTATTGTAGGCATTCGAACTTGCAAATGAAGCCCAGGATTTAAATATCCCGGGCTTCATTTGCATGTTCCCGGGTGCCGCCATTTTTAAATGCCCCATAGTTCAAACTACCTGCCCGCGGCTACACGCGGCACGGACTAGGTAGTTCGAATTAAAGCTCCTAATTTGAACGACCGTTATTCCTCCTTCAAGGAGGTTTAATGGTAGCTCGAATTAGGAGCTTTAATTCGAACTACCTAGTCCGTGCCGCGTGTAGCCGCGGGCAGGTAGTTCGAACTACGGGGCATTTAAAAATGGCGGCGCCCGGGAACATACAAATGAAGCCCGGGATATTTAAATCCCGGGCTTCATTTGCAAGTTTGAATGCCTACATTAGCCACCCTAGTTTGAACTAGGGTGGCAGTGTAGACATACCCTTAGGTCCTTATTGATGGAGAACCTCTCACTGATTTTAATGGGTGTTTTCTGTGACTAACATCAGAGCTAGAATAATAATAGGGATTTGGCTTGGTTGTACTGGTTCAGAAAAAATAAATACAACACTTCATTTTAAAATGGGAGCTGACTTTCAGGTTTCTACAAGTTTGGCTCACTGTTATACATTGCACTTTCTGGTTTCAATGGAAAGTAACGTAAATACAGAACTACCATGAAAATATCTATTCTGGTGGCATTTTTAGCCCAACTGAAACTAGGAAGAGCTGCAAATGCAGCAAGATAGTTTTGATTTTTCCAAGACTTCCATCTCAACACAAGGTATTATCATCTCATCATATTGATTAGGAATCAACAACAGGGTATTTTGGGGACTTTTATCAACCAGCTATAGTCCCTACCTCAGCTGATCTGAGCTGAAGATTCAAGTGTACAAGTTTGGAGTTAAAAAGCAAGCATCTGAATTTTGAACGCTTTACTCATGCTGACTCTACTGATGTTCACCCATAACTTGTAAATAGTTGAAAATTGGGCAGAGGCTGCCCTATAGTGTGCAGTGAAAAGGAAGCAAATTTTGGCAAGAAAATGCTAAGCTTTGCTGACCTGATCATCAGTGGCTTTTCCTGTGTAGTTGCAGGTCCCTGATTAAGAGGATGATTTCAGTGAAGTTGCTAGAAGGGGTCTTCAGCATTGTACTTCCTGAGGAAACTGTGCTGCCGAGGGAAAGAGGCAGACAACTGGAAAGGTATTGAGGCCCTGGCTTTCCATGCAAATGTTCTGGAGAGCCATCTGTTGCCTCCAAAGGAAAAATGGTGAGAGTACCCTGAGAGGAAGGTGATTGTTTGCTCCCTATAGCTCAGCATTAGGATTCAATTCTCCTCTGCATTGGCAATGAGAGTTTCCACTTGTATTGCATATTTGAAATATTTGCCTGCCGCAGCACATCTGTAACGTGTGTTCATTGCCACTGGCTTGCTCATGCTTATCCTGGGTTTGTTGGCATTTATAGTTTGGACTGAAGAGAGCCCTAAGTCTCTTTCATGTGGCTAGTGTCACATGTACAGCTGTGTGAGACACTTGCCACGCTGCTGGAGTGTTCTCTGCTTTTTGCTTCACACGCTTCCTTAGATGGTTCATTCTTTACAGATGGCTCTTTTTCTGGCTTCCATGGATGTTCTGGTTTTTAATGTCTTTACATGTGTGTATTCATCCCTCACGGGCCTACGAAAATGCACTTTGTTTTTCTTTGTGTTTCCTGCCATCTAACATGAAATGTTCAGCTCTGTCAGGCCCTCACTGATGCGAAATGCAGCATAGCAAGACGTGTCCCTAATACAAGTCATTCTTCTTTGTGCAACCCTTTTTTTCTTTTTAAGGGAGCTAAAATGTTTACTTTTCTCTTTCTTTCTTTAACTCTTTGGACTGCAGGAGTCCAATCCCTCTGGTGCTATGTGAGTACTACATACTTGCAAACTGCTGGCTTAGGGCATGTTTACACTACAGAGTTTTCTTGGAAAAACAGCCTTTTTTTTCCCAACAAAACCTGAGTTATGTCCACACTGCAATCGCATTCTTCCGAAAGTAAATTGTAAGAACAGAGGTTTTTTTCCGGTGTTGGTAATCCTCTTTCTACGAGGAAGAAGCCTTTTTCCGAAAGAGCTCTTTCAGAAAAAGACATGTGTGGACAGGGAAGAGGGAGTTCTTTCGAGAGAAGAGGAAAGAGGAAAAAGCACAGGTGCCCTGGTGGCCATTCCGTCCATAGTAATCACAGCTTAAATGTGAGATAGCATCCATTCAGTGTGGATGCTATCTTTCGAAAAAGCAGATCGCTTTTTCGATGTGCTTTTGTGTGTGGATGCTCTCTTTCAGAAGAAGTTTTTTCGGAAGATCTCTTCTGAAAAAAGGTTCTTCTGAAAGAAGCCTGCGGTCTAGACATAGCCTTAGTGTCATCCCTCAGTTAATTCTCATATCACCACTCTCTGTCCTGCCTGACACCCGTGGGCAGTGTGGAGAGTGGAGCATAGCCAGTACTGCATCTGGAAATTAGAGATAACAAGCAACAGTAGCCCCCTACAGCTCCTGGCACTCGTCATGCATTTCTGGAGTGAGCAAAATGGAGAAACAGAGTAGCTTGCATAGGTAGAGGGGAGAGGATGGTGGGACACTGGAAGAAAATGGAAGCAACAGCAGCAGGAAAACATCTCAAATGTAGGATAATTCAGTTGCAGGTGGGTGTCTTAGCTAATCTTTGTTACCAGGACTGGAACCAGAAGCCTAGAAAAAAACATGTTTCTCATCCCAGTAGCAATTCCCTTGGCTGCTTCCTGTGCAGCTGAACATTGCCTACAGAAGCAGTTGTTGCCAGTTGAATTGTATGTTTTTTATTAACTGTTTTTGCTGTAGTAACTTGAGCACAACTATCAGATCATGAACATCGATGGTAGCTTTAAAACTTTGGAACTGGTTCAGAAGCTTCTGCTCTCTGAAGCCTACTCCAAGAACCATTTTCAGAACTTATACCATAGCTATGATTAAAGTTAGAAACCAAAGGCCTGGTCTGTGGGAGTGAAGGATCATCACATCAGATGCAGGATTTTGCTGTTGGAAGAAATGGTAACATAATCCAGCCTTTATGAGCTGAGGTGGAATTTGAGCAGATCAGATATAGAGGCAATAGCATCCTTTTGGCTTTGTCCAATAGCTGGAAAAACAATATGGACCTAGAGTACCTCTCATTCTCCTAAAGATCAAAATTCTGATCCTTCATCCAAATCATGCCTGATACTCCCCATTGACTTCAAAGGAAATTCTATGTGTGTGACACCAGGGACAAAGGAAGTAGTGTAGGAAGTTGTAAAAATGGGAGAGTTTTACCTGTAGCAAAAGCATCATTATTTCTAAATACGATAGCCTCAGTGTCACAGTCCAGTATTTCACAGCTATAGTTACACAAGTTGAAGAATGCCATGGATGGGAGAAATTGGCCTAAAAAGGGGGTTAGAGGTGATATTCTATGACAGACAGTTTCTATTGTTGCTGTCTATAAATCAGAAGGGCTGTGAGGGACAGAGATCACTGCTTCACTTCCCCTTTTCAGTTACGTCTACACTGGCCAGTCTTGTGCAAGAACATATGCAAATGAGGCATGGCGATGAATATTGCTGTGCCTCATTTACATACTTAATGAGCTGCCATTTTGTGCAAGGGGCTTTTGTGCAAGAAGGAGCAGTCTACACTAGAGCTCTAGAGCTTAGTGTAGCAACCTCTGCAACTTGAAGTCTGGCCTTATAGCTCAAGCTGTAGATGCTCCTATACTAAGTTCCTGAGGTCCTAGGTTCAAATCTATGTGGTTGTGGTTACACAAACCAGAAGGCTACATCTACAGTGCCCAGTCTTGTACAATATCATATGCAAATGAGGCAGTGTGATGAATATCTCCTCTCATGCAAGAGCTGTTCTTCTGCTTATTTTCAGGCAGAATGGCTCTTTTGCAAGAGGGGGTTTTTGTGCAAGAAGGAGCAGTGTAGACTGCTCCTTCTTGCGCAAAAATGACAGCTCATTAAGTATGCAAATGAGGCACCATGATATTCATCACCATGCCTCATTTGCATATGTTATTGCACAAGACTGGGCACTGTAGAAGTAGCCTTCCTGTTTGTGTAATCACAGCCACATAGATTTGAACCTGGGACCTCAGTGTAGGAGCATCTACTAGCTTGAGCTATAAGGCCAACTTAGAGTGCAAGTTGTAGGGGCTGCTACACTAAGCTCTAGAGGTCCCAGGTTCAAATCTGCCTGGTGGTGGTTGTTACAGATGGGGCCTCCTGTGGGATCTCAACTGGGTCTCTGAAGTGCCAGTTGGGCCCCTTCACCTACAGGAAGTATGTAATCCCATACTCCTAGGCTACATCTATACTGCAAGCCTCTTGTGGAAGAGCAAATGCAAATGGAGTGCTCATTTACATATGCAGCACTCTCATTTCTACTTCCTCTTCCTTTCCCTTTTGCTCAAGAGGTTTTTGCGCAAAAAAATGCTGTGTAGATGGCGCCTTTTTGCGCAAAAAAACCCTTTTGCACAAGAGCCGTTCTTCCTCAAAAAAATGAGGAAGAACGGCTCTTGCACAAAAGGGGTTTTTTGCACAAAAAGGCGCCGTCTACACAGCGCTTTTTTGCACAAAAACCTCTTGCGCAAAAGGGAAAGGAAGAGGAAGTGCAAATGAGAGCACTGCATATGCAAATGAGCACTCCATTTGCATTTGCTCTTCTGCAAGAGACTTGCAGTGTAGACGTAGCCCTTGTGTGGTTACCACTTAAAGTGAGAGATAAGAACAAAGGAGCTCTATAGCCTAAATTGAGAGTCAGCAGGGTTTATAACTTAAGCTGTAGACACTCCTACACTAAGCTCCAGCAGTCCCAGTTTCAAATCTACCTGTTAGCATTTACATTTTGGAGGGGTTTTTTGAGTTAAGTTGTTGAATAAAATCCTGGATGCGCCTGTGTGGTGAAATATACATGATGGGCCTACTCCTACAGTTTTAACTCAGGCAGGCATCCTACTGAAGTCAACAGGAATTTTGCCTCTATATTGAAACCCTCATCTGGCCTCTTCAGTCACTTCTCTTACCCGGCAGCTATTTTTTCAAAAATTCTGTCCAACTGGCATCATTAAAGGACATCACAGTTTTTCACAAACTGGTCACTTCTAAGTAAGTGCTATCCGCAAACCTTTCTCTTGTTTGGGCGTAACTGTCACTCTGCTAAAGGTCAGATGTTGGAGAGACTCTAAGCAAAGCCTAAGAAAAATAACTCTATAGGCATCTTAGAATAATCCAATTTCTTTAATGTAAACAACATCCTCCATGGCTTTTGTTTCATGAATCAGCATTTTGGTCATAAATAATCTGCAATAATTAAAAAGAGGAGTATAGGCCAGATGTAAATTTGAGCACTAAGTGAAGAGCAATCATTCCTTGTAAGGAGAAATATTGGTAGGGTCTGTTTTCAGAAGCAATTTGTATATTTGGAATGGGCTACTGAAACTGACTGTTTTATTTGAAGATCCGGTCAGGTAAGGATTGCTGTGATTCCAGTTCAAGTGGATTTATAAAGAGAGTAAGGAACTGAACAACTTGGTTACTGTTTAGTTATAGAAAGTTTTGGACTCGCTTGTATAAAACAGAATGAAAGTTAAAAATAGAAGTAGCATGGAATGGAATATAACAAAATAGCAGTTAATTATAGCAGTTGTCTTTGCATTGTTGACATTTACTATACACTGGCATTCGGGATACTGTAATTATTTTTTTAAAGCATCAGAGACCTTTGGGGTGGGGACATTTTCTTATTTCCTGTCTCTGAAGTACACATGGTTGACACTAAGGTATATAATTTCATGCACTACTGTGCTGTAACAGTTCATAAATGATGATTTTTTAAACAGAAACTGCTCTACTAATCATAGGCAACCTGTCCTGATTCTTGAAAATTAATTTTGATTAGTAGATTTTTTTAAAGATCTCAACATTTTCATATCTGTCATAAAATGTATTCCTCTAATCCCTCTGTTTGCTTCATTGGAGGCTCCAGTTAGCAGTCCATGCTGTGCACTTGCTGATGGTTGTCAAAGGAAGCATTGTCCAATGAATAGGGCACTGGATTAGGATTAAGAAGATCTGGATTCTGTTTCCAGTTCTGCTGCTATCCTGCTGTGTGCCCTTGATCAAGTCAGTTTTCTGTCACTTTTCCTTCCCAAAGTTTGACTTGTCTATTTTGATTATAAACTCTTCGGCTATGTCTATACTGTGCCCATTTTGCGCAAAAAATATTCAAATGAGGCGAAGCACGGAATATTGCCATGCCTCATTTGCATAATTAATGAGGCTCCATTTTTGCACAAGAGGCTTTTGTGCAAAAAGGAGCTGTCTACACGGCTGAAAAACATGGCTGAAAAAAATGCGGAAGAATGGCTCTTGAGCAAGAAGGTTTTTTTGCACAAAAAGGAGCCGTGTAAACAGCTCCTTTTTGTGCAAAAGCCTCTTGCACAAAAATGGAGCCTCATTAATTATGCAAATGAGGCGTGGCAATATTCCTTGCTTCGCCTCATTTGCATATGTTTTTGCTCAAGAGGCTATAGTGTAGACATAGCCTTCAGGGATAGAGACTCTCTCTCATGGTGTTTGTTCAGTGCCTAACATAACAGGGCCCCACTCTCACTTTGGGCCTCTAAGTACTACTGTAAATATACAACGTAAGAAAAGTACTCAATAACTTTCTTGCATACTTTGCAAATTTGCAGATGTTGGTCCATGGAAAAACAAGAAATTCCCGATAACTGCTTCTGCTGACAGTTTCAACCTTCTGGGAAATCAAATTGTCCATGCTCTTCTTGTTCCTTTTAGCCAGGGGTGGCCAAATTTACAGAACTTCAGAGCCACATACAATACTGTTTAGATACTTGAGAGCTGCAAGATACACCACCTGTCTCACAGGGCAGCACCTGTTGGGGTATAGAGATAAAGCAGTTAGACCCCTCTCCTCACTGGGCAGAGTCCCCTGGTCCCATCATCCCACTGCAGGGCAAAACGCCCTAAACTCCTCCCTCCCAGTCTGACAGGCAGCAAATGGAGAGGGGAAAGGCCATGAGGGGCACTGTGAGCCGCACTCTAACTGTAATAAACAGCAAGCAAATGGTCTGGTAGCACTTTATAGACTAACAAAACATGTAGATGGTATCATGAGCTTTCGTGGGCACAGCCCACTTCTTCAGATGACCAGAGTTAACTCTGGTCATCTGAAGAAGTGGGCTGTGCCCACGAAAGCTCATGATACCATCTACATGTTTTGTTAGTCTATAAAGTGCTACCGAAGAAGTGGGCTGTGCCCACGAAAGCTCATGATACCATCTACATGTTTTGTTAGTCTATAACCAGACCATTTGCTTGCTGTTTTTTTCTGTAACAGACTAACTCGGCTACCCCCTGAAACTCTAACTGTAAAAGAGCCTCAGTTTGGCTACACCTGCTATCAGTCAATCAGATATGACTGTGTTCAGGTATCTCTGTCCTGGCCTTTCCCCCTACTCTCTGCTTCTCTAACTTTGCAACTGTGACAGATGATAATCTTTTATACTTATTCCGAATAGCAGTATTTCCTCTTATCCTTCCCTTTAGTCCTGACTGCATGTTTTTGGACAGGAGCCCAGATGAGATCATTTGCCAGATAGTATTCTGAATGTGCAATTACATTTTGAAAGTACCAAGGATTTTGAGTGCTTATGTTTTTGATATGTTGGGCCTTTTCCCCCCAAAGATGCTGGCCCCTATGAGTCCATGTCATTTTAATGGAAACCGTAGGAGATTAGTGCCTCTGAAAATCAGGCCCAAATTGTCTCAGAAGTTAGGTAATAAAAGCAGTATCTAGTTCTGAAAAAATGGGACATTAAGATTCAGTTTTTAAGTGTTAGTTTTCAAATGTACCTATGAGAGAATATAAACAACCTTCACTGAGAATTTCCAAACTTTTGACAATTTAAATTGAATTCTAACGCTTCCATAAAGCTGGTTTTTGTTAGCGTGAAATAACTTTGCGACATTAAAAATAACAAGGTTCTCCTTGTACGAACATATATGATGATACAATCGGGAAATTATCAAAACTGCTATATTTCATTTGCTATCTGTTTATTTTTATAACACAGATCAGGTATAAAGGAGAACAGGATTCTTGAAATCCTATATGTTTATACTGACTGGTGATAGCTGCAGTTTAAACAATCACCTTAGGAGGAAATCTGTTTTGAATCTTTAGGGATGCAAAGAAGTTCAAACAGTTTGGAGGTTTATTTTTATACAAGAAATTACCGTTTTACAGGATGATATTGAATATCATGAACCTTAACTGCTGGATAATTCTCCATTCATTGAGGATATAGAAAAATATAACATTGCTTTGCCAGTCTATAATCCTGTGTGAAAATGATCCCAAAATGTTTCAAAGATATGAAGTCAGACAGAAAAAGTGGCATAATAGCTAATAAGGGGCAATAGGGAGAATACCACCTGTAATTAATATACCAAGTTACAATAATCACAGCTGAGATATTACTGACACAATCAAAAGTTTTTCCAATATATTAAATGTACTCAAACATTTCTGACAATGTTTTAGGAGCAAAATTTTTGGCACTGACTATGGGGAATTTGCCATTTCACTTCTTATAATATAATACTGGTCGGTGCTGTGCTGTGACAATTGTATTCCCTCAAGTGTGATAAGGCTGCAGAACATAGATCAGGGGCCTGCAAGGACTACAATGTAAGCTCTATTGGAATTGCCACCTACACAAAATGATACTTTCCCTTCAGGCTGAAGCTGTTAAGGAGACCAGAACTGTAAGGCATTGAACACTGTGCTGAGTATCTGCCTTTCATTTGTTATACAACCCAGGAGCTTAATTAATCTTCCTCAGACTTTTACTGCAGGCTTTAAACATTCCCTCCAAAATCTACCAAGATTGTGTTAAAAATTTTAGCCTCATGCTTGCTAATGTTTTTCCATTCCCTGCTGATTAATGATTTTATTTTTTCTGTTCTTCCTAAGAACAGATGAGACAAACCTTAAACTGAATTTACAAAACTTAATGTGGATGCTTTTATTGTGCTGAAATACTTATTTTATGATGAGTTAGCAGAAGATTGGAATAATTCCTGGACTAATGTATATGACATACACAATAATCAGTACATTTTAGCACTAAGATAACTAGCCAGGTTAAGGTCAAAATTTTGCAGCCTTTTGTGAAAATAGACACCATTAATTTCTACAATTATTCCAAATGCATAACCACCTAACTGAATACTGAATCTGGGCCAGAATTACCCTCCTACAAATATTCACCTGAAAATTTGGAAGGCTCTTCTCTCTCACAAACTGTGAAATGCATGTAATAAAAATTGATCCCTAACCCAAAGAGTTCATTCTGTTGAAAGACTAAAAACAAATACTAAGAATTGCCAGGGGAGGAAGAGGGAGAATCAAATAGACATTCAATATGCATTTTTTATCTCATTTAGTCCAATACCCAGCATTAAATAACTATTTTCAGCTGGAATGTAGTATTAGAAGGGGAGGTTACAACACTGCCAACACTAAGGGTATGTCTGTACAGCCTGGATCAACAGACCTAGGTTTGTAGGGATCACCCTTGCACTCTAAAAATATCTGTATAAACAGCAATTTGAAGTTGAGGCTCAGGCTCTGATGTCAGGGGCAAGGATAGGGTGTCAGACTCAAAGTACTGTCTGCACAGCTGTTTTTAGAGCGCTAATATGAGTCCCACAAAACAAAGTTTCTTGATTGGGGTTGCTCCTGTAGGCTGCATAGATTTACCCCAAATGCTCAAAAATCATGAAATTAGGATAAAATAATAAGATTTAAAAAAAAAAAACCCCACACTCCCTTCTTTTTATTTGTCTTCTGGTTTTTGAGCCTGGAGGGCGCACTCAAGTCATATTTCATAGTTGTGGAGAAAAGCTTGAAAGTTTGAAAGACTGAAATTTACTTTTTTGAAAATGAAAGCTGAGATGCCCATGAAAACACATGACTCCTGGAGTTGGGGCTTTCTAATATTGTGAGACTTGTAAATAATTGTAAAAGTTGGCAACATTGTATATTTGGGAGATTTATTATTTATATTGTGTATATTTGTATATTGTATAGTTCCTAGGAGCCTCAGTCATGGTCAGGACTCCAGAAGTTAGAAGTTGAACAAACAGAATAAAAAGATAGTCATTGCCCCCAAAGAGTTTGTTGTGTGAACAGTTATTCTAATGCACATGACATTCAGTTTTGGTGCAAGGCTTGTTAAAAATATTGTTTTTCTTGCACCAAAAGTTGACATTCCTCTTTCTTTAAACACCTACATCAGTAGTAAAGGCTGTCTCAACAAAGGCAAATCCACTTGCCAGAGATTCTTGATTCCATCAGTTATTAACATATTCTCAGTTCATTCACCAGAATGTAAACAGTTCTAAACATTGGTCTGATGGTCTAGCCCTGATAAGGAATATAAATATAACTTGGATCTGCAGAGGGAGGAGAATAAAAAATCTTATCAAGTCACATATGATTAGGTTGGTATGTCATAGTAACTCACAACAGTGCCCACTGAACAGCAATACTAAGGATTTTGCTCTTCTACTTACTGTTCCATCATGAGTACAGCTGGTTGAAGCATCCAAAGTGAACTATTTAGTCAACAGTTTTAGCCCCCTTTTCCTCATTTGCAAATTATCTGAACAAACTGTGTGTTTTCCTGAATTAATTAGATACTTGCATTTGTTCAATTCCAGATAACAAATGGAGAGGTCAGTGGAGTTTCACCACTGATCAGAGGAGGATCTGAATCTTTATGTGAACAAATGGACTATACATTGCTAATGAGGGAGTGCTGGAACAATTTTTACAGTGGGGATGCTGAGAGTCACTGAAGTAAATTGTAAATCCTGTTTACATTCATCTGAAGTGGGTTTTACCCACAAAAGCTTATGTCCTGATAAATCTGTTAGTATGTAAGGTGCTGCAGGACTCCTTGTTGTTTTTGTAAACCCTGTATATAATGGAAACCACTTCAAGCCAAGGGGCTTTGCAGCATCTTCTGCACCTCTAGTTCCAGAATCTATATGCTAATGAAGGGATTATTGCAAGTATTCATTTGCCAATCACCACTATGTGAATGGTCACCAAAATAACATGGTATTGTATTATAGCCTCGGGGCAGCTCTAATCTTTATTGGCTGTGGCTAACCACTAGCATGTTTCCTGTGCTCAGGAGTAGGAAGTGGTGACATTAGAGCCACTCATTCAAATAGGGCACATAACCTTCCATCAAGATTCTGTGAGGAGCTAGTATAAATAGATAAAGAGGTAAGCAGTGGACTGATAGGCTACATCTACATTGCAGGCTTCTTGTGCAAGAATGGCCGTTCTTATGCAAAAACTTGCCGAGCGTCTACACGCTCCGTACGCGCACTCACAGCTCCTTACTTCATAGAATCATAGAATACTAGGACTGGAAGGGACCTCGAGAGGTCATCGAGTCCAGTCCCCTGCCCTCATGGCAGGACCAAATACTGTCTAGACCATCCCTGATAGACATTTATCTAACCTACTCTTAAATATCTCCAGAGATGGAGATTCCACAACCTCCCTGGGCAATTTATTCCAGTGTTTGACTACCCTGACAGTTAGGAACTTTTTCCTAATGTCCAACCTAAACCTCCCTTGTTGCAGTTTAAGCCCATTGCTTCTTGTTCTATCCTCAGAGGCCAAGATGAACAAGTTTTCTCCCTCCTCCTTATGACACCCTTTTAGATACCTGAAAACTGCTTTCATGTCCCCCCTCAGTCTTCTCTTTTGTAAACTAAACAAACCCAATTCTTTCAGCCTTCCTTCATAGGTCATGTTCTCTAGACCTTTAATCATTCTTGTTGCTCTTCTCTAGACCCTCTCCAATTTCTCCACATCTTTCTTGAAATGCGGTGCCCAGAACTGGACACAATACTCCAACTGAGGCCTAACTAGAGGCGCAGAGTAGAGCGGAAGAATGACTTCTCGTGTCTTGCTCACAACACGCCTGTTAATGCATCCCAGAATCATGTTTGCTTTTTTTGCCACAGCATCACACTGCTGACTCATATTCAGCTTGTGGTCCACTATAACCCCTAGATCCCTTTCTGCCATACTCCTTCCTAGACAGTCACTTCCCATTCTGTATGTGTGAAACTGATTGTTCCTTCCTAAGTGGAGCACTTTGCATTTGTCTTTATTAAACTTCATCTTGTTTACCTCAGACCATTTCTCCAATTTGTCCAGATCATTTTGAATTATGACCCTATCCTTCAGATTAGTCGCAACACCTCCCAGCTTGGTATCGTCTGCAAACTTAATAAGCGTACTTTCTATGCCAATATCTAAATCGTTGATGAAGATATTGAACAGAGCCGGTCCCAAAACAGACCCCTGTGGAACCCCACTTGTTATACCTTTCCAGCAGGATTGTGAACTATTAATAACTACTCTCTGAGTACAGTTATCCGGCCAGTTATGCACCCACCTTATAGTAGCCCCATCTAAGTTGTATTTGCCTAGTTTATTGATAAGAATATCATGCGAGACCGTATCAAACACCTTACTAAAGTCTAGGTATACCACATCCACCGCTTCTCCCTTATCCACAAGACTTGTTATCCTATCAAAGAAAGCTAACAGATTGGTTTGACACGATTTGTTCTTTACAAATCCATGCTGGCTGTTCCCTATCACCTTGCCACCTTCCAGGTGTTTACAGATAATTTCCTTAATTACCTGCTCCATTATCTTCCCTGGCACAGAAGTTAAACTAACTGGTCTGTAGTTTCCTGGGTTGTTCTTATTTCCCTTTTTATAAATGGGCACTATATTTGCCCTCTTCCAGTCTTCTGGAATCTCTCCTGTCTCCCATGATTTTCCAAAGATGATAGCTAGAGGCTCAGATACCTCCTCTATCAGCTCCTTGAGTATTCTAGGATGCATTTCGTCAGGCCCTGGTGACTTGCAGGCATCCAACTTTTCTAGGTGATTTTTAACTTGTTCTTTTTTTATTTTATCTTCTAAACGTACCCCCTTCCCACTAGCATTCCCTATGTTAGGCATTCCTTCAGACTTCTCGGTGAAGACCGAAACAAAGAAGTCATTAAGCATCTCTGCCATTTCCAAGTTTCCTGTTACTGTTTCTCCCTCCTCACTGACCAGTGGTCCTACTCCCTGGTTGCCGGACTCCCCCTGAAAGCAACACGCAGCCTGCAGATACTGCGTGGCAGCAGCACCTCAGCCAGCAGCTCCACCTCACGGCTCTGCCCTGCTACACCCAGGAGCCCAGATGTCTGCTCCACAGGCACCCCGTGAGCCTGCACCCTCCTTCCAGCAGCCACTCCAGTGCTCCCAGCAGGCCCGGAGGGGCACCAAGTGACGTACCCCTTACTGGTCCTGGGCTCAGGTGGAGGCCCTGTTGGACCTGTGGGCAGAAGAGGAAGCCCTCCACAACCCCCTTGCCTGTCTCCACAACATGGACATTTTCAGCTGCATGGCCCAGGCGCTCTCAGACCAGGGACATCCAGCCCGGACCCTTGAACAGGTCCGGGCCAAGGTCAAGGAGCTGTGCCTGGGCTATGTCCGGGCCACCAAGGGCGAGGGGGCAGGAGCTGATACCTGCCCGCACTACGACCACCTCCACTCTATCCTCAGCAAGACAGCAGTCCCAGGACCCTCGGTGCCAGTGGACATCAGCCTGCGACCCCCAGTGACCAGGCCACCTGACGCAGAGGAGGAGGGTGACCTGCCCTCCAGGTCTGAGGGTGAGGGTGACGACCACAGCAGCACCATCACCCTGCACCTGGAGCCAGTGCTTAGCAGCCTCCCGGGCTTCATCTGAGGCCGGCGATGGATCCTCCGGTGAGTGTTGTGCTTCTCACTTGCAAGGCGGAGAGAGGTGGGTGCCCAGGGGGGAGGGGGAGGGAGCGTCAGTCAGGCAGCTCGAGCGGCACATCGTGCAGCACTATGAAGAATGTGCAACCTTGTGCAGCCTGACTGTGTGGCATGTGGACGTGGAAGGCAGCTCCAGGGCATGCCTGAGACCCTGCTGCTCACACACATCCTGCCCGGAGGGCAGGGGGTTGCCGGCTGGAAGCAGCCAAGGACCCAAGAGCTCAGGCCAGACCCCACACCTCCCAAAGGGTGCTGCACACAGACAGCACGCAGCCATGCCTGGCCATGTGACGCAGCATCTGCTCCTGGGAAAACCGCAGCGAGCCAGCACTGTGAGTACGGCCCCCATGGAGCCCTCGGCTGCTCCCAGCCCCTAGGCTGCCCACAAGGAAAGCCCCTCACTGCAGCCATACACTTCCCTGGGCTACTTGTGTGAGGGCTAGCGGGAGGGGGAGCGGGGAAGTGGCCAGCCTGGGTCTATAGCTACTTGAGTTTTGCTGCAAGGACGGTACACTCCCCAGTCACCCTGTCTCCATCTTCAAGAACATCAATTGAGAGGGGTCCGAGAACCCAGACCCCGTCTGCCATACTTGCTCCCATGCAACGTGGGGATGTGCATGCAAACATGACTACAGCATCAATGGTGTGTTGCTCACAGACAGTGACAAGAGTCGAAGCCATGTGCTCTACCTTAGGGAGGGCGTGTGCACAGTGCAACGCAGACACACATAAGAACATAAGAACATTAGAATGGCCGTACTGGGTCAGACCAAAGGTCCATCTAGCCCAGTATCCTGTCTGCCAACAGGGGCCAGTGCCAGGTGCCCCAGAGGGGGTGGACTGAAGACAATGATCAAGTGATTTGTCTCCTGCCATCCATCTCTGGCCTTTGACAAACAGAGGCCAGGGACACCATTCCTTACCGCATAGCTAATAGCCTGTTATGGACCTCACCTCCATGAATTTATCAAGCTCTTTTTTGAACTCTATTATAGTCCTAGCCTTCACAGCCTCCCCTGGCAAGGAGTTCCACAGGTTGACACACCACATGCCAAGTGGCCAGGACACAGACAAGGGGTCTTCATTCACAGTGATGTCTTCCAAGGGTTACAATCCATGGAGGATCACTTTACTCCAGGGAGTCCTTTATGTGAACATACACACAGGGGACCAATTGGGCCCAAGCCACAGTTATGTGGTGTCACTTGGGGCTCAGGGCGGAGGCATGGGGCTCAGGGACAGTGTGGGCAGGGCTGCCTGACCGCTTCATCATTTTCTGTGTTCTCCACAGCAGGACCACCCCGGAGTGAGGGACCCTCCAGCCCTGTGGCGGCGGCACCACCAACCACCCAGGCACCAGTCCAGCAGGCCAGGCAGCAGGACCAGCTCCTCCGGTAGCACATCCAGGCCATTGAAAGGATCGAGGTGGCGGTCAGCAGAAAAATCAAGGCTGACCTGGAGTGGCAGCAGCAGGTGTGGGGGCAGTTCCTGCAGAGGTGCAACCGGATGTGCGACGCGATTACCATCCTGACGTTGCACATCAGTCATGCCATGCACTGCGGCATGGCCTTGCCGCATCCTGCTGCCCTCCCTGCTGTGCCCATGCCCCCTCCAGCCACCCCTCCTGCTGCCATTACCATGCCCCCCCCACTTCACCCCGTCCTGCCCACATCCGTGTGCTGCCTGCTCCAACCTGGCGTGAAGGACGCCAAGACCTCCGCACCCGCAGAGGCACTGGCAGGAGCTGCCCCTCCCAGCAATAGCTCCCCCTCCCAGTTCAGAACCCCTTCCTCTTCCCCCTCCCAGTTCAGAGCCCCTTCCTCCAGAGCCCCCATCATGGTGCGCCTGGCAGATGGCGGCTGTGCAGGGCTGCTCAAACACCCGGCCCTCAGCTGCCATCCACGCTGGGAGTAAGGCCTCCCCCTTCTGCTCCACTATGTTGTGGAGCACACAACACACTGCCACAACCTCAGCAATGTTCTGCTCACCCATTTCGAGATGGGTGAGCAGACAACAGAAGCATGCCTTCAGTCATCCAAAGGCACACTCCACCTGGTTGCGGCCCCGGTTCAGGTGCTGATTGAAACATTCCTGGCCGGGGTCCATCCGTCCGGTGTATGGCTGCATCAACCAGGGCATGAGGGGGGTAGGCCGCGTCCCCCACAATGCAGAGAGGCATGTGGATGTTCCCAACTGTAAATTCCCACTGGGGGAAGAAAGTGCGTGCCTCCATCCTGTGATACAGGCTGGAATTACAGAGGACGTGGGTGTCACGTGCCCTGACAGACCACCCCACATAAATGTCTGTGAAGCGGCCACGGTGGTCCACGAGGACCTGGAGCACCACGGAGAAGTATCCCTTTTGGTTTATGAAATGGGCCACTTGATGTTCCAGGGCACGGATGGGGATGTGGGTCCCATCCACGGCTCCCCCGCAGTTGGGGAACCCCAGGGCAGCAAAGCCAGCTACCGTTGCGTCCACGTCCTGCAGACGGATGACCCTCTGGAGCAGGATGTCATTGATGGCACAGACAACCTGCAGAAGGGCACACAGAAACACAGGGAATGCATCGAATGAGGCAGGGTAGGTACATGAGCCCTTGGGGGGTGCCCGCCCCTCTGTGATGCCCTCTGCCCCCAAACACACCAGGGCCTCCTCACTCCAGAGCCCCCCCCATACAGCAGGCCTGTGTGAGGGAGGGATGGCACAAGCCCCTGGGTGACGGGGCTTCCCCACTCCCCCACCCCCAGCCTGGAGTCTTCCCTTCTCCTGGGCAGGGAGTGCAGCACCCCCCCAGGACTTACCTGCATCAACACAGCACCGACTGTGGACCTGCCCACCCCGAACTGGTGTGCCACCAAGCGGTAGCTGTCTGGGGTGGCCAGCTTCCATAGGGCAATGTCGACCCCCTTGTTCACAGGGATGGCGGGCCGCAGCTGGGTGGTACATCTCAGGAGTGCAGGGGCGAGCCAGGCACACAGCTTCAGGAATGTCTGCTTTTGCATCCTGAAGTTGTGGAGCCACTGCTGGTCATCTCATTGCTCCAGGACCAGCCCGTCCCACCAGTCGGTACTGGTGTCCAGTTTCCAATATCGCCTCTCCACGGTCAGGTGGGGATCCCACAGGGACGCCACCGCATCCGGGGAGAGGGAGTCCAGAGCGAGCTCGGTGTCGAGCTCCTGCAGGAGTAGTGAGGCAGCATGGAGCAGCAGCTGCAGGCACTCCAAAATGGCCGTGTGGGGCCAGAGCAGGCACAGGGCCACCCCTGGCTCCATGGCACAGCAAGGAGAAGGCAAAATGCACAAAAGGCACTAGGGCATAAAGCTGTGGTGTCCAATAAGGCAGAGGGCAACCACAACTAGCACTGCTACAGCTTTCAGTCCCTACAAGAGGTCCCAAAGCATGCAGCAGGAGAGAAACGGCTGTCCAGGGAGATCTCTTTAAGCACGCGTGTCAAAGGAGTTTCAGCCCCCACCCCCGGAAAGTCCTGGTGCCCTTTTGCACTCTCCAAAGTAGTTCTGGGGGGAAGTCTTTGCGCAAGAGTGTCCCGCCAGTGTGGACACTCTCTTGCGCAAAAGTGCATGGCTTTTGTGATGCGCTTTGACCAGTGTGGACGCGCTCTTGCGCAAGAACTTTTCCATAAGAGTTCTTGTGCAAAATGGTTCTTGTGCAAGAAACCTGCAGTTAGACCTTGCCTTAGTGTATTATCTGTGGTAATGCATTAGATAGCTGTGTGGCATGTGAGGGGAGACTTGTGGGATAAGTAAACAATATTATGTTGCATTGGGAAGACCACATCTTAATTCTGAACAAAGATTTATTCTCTCATATATAAAAATAATATTGACAAGGAAAGTTTGAAAACTTTCCCATTCAATGGAACCATTAACTTCAATTGGTACAGCATTGGGTGCTTAATTTAAATAGCTTAAAATGAAATCCTTACTACAGGTTGAACCTCTGTGGTCCAGGACTCTCTGGTCCAGCAACATCCATGGTCCAGCAGGACAGGCAGTGGAGCCCACAGCCAGTGGAGCTACTGTGAGCTCAGGGCTGACATGAGCTCCAGTGCGGTCAGGAGCTCTGGCAGGGCTTCTGCAGCTCACAGGGCTGGGAGGCTGGGGAGAGGAGCCCAGCAGGGGGGCTGGTAGTCCCCCCCCCCCTCGACCTTTCCTGGTCCAACAAACTCCCTTGTCTAGGACCGAGAGTGTCAGACCAGGGAGGTTCAAACTGTATCAGCAACAGAAAATCGCACTATGAAAGGACTTGTCTGCTGATATGATTAAGGTACAACGTATGTTTAATGCAAAGGTAGGCAAGGTTGGGGGAGAAGAATGAAGGGGAATTTTCTTTACTTGATGCAGGAAATGAGATAAGAGGTGTCCCCATCATTTAAGATTCTGATCCTACATTAATTTTGCTGAGTGGCTAGTGGAAAAGAAAAAAGTGTGAAAAAGGAACAGAGAAGTAAGAGATTAAAAAAGAGGAAAGGGAGAGCAAAAAGATGGGAGAGATGAGAAAATGGATGGAAAGAGAACAGGTGGAAAAGGTGTGTGAAAAATATAGGCCTTTCAAGGTACCTATGTTTTCTAAAGCTACTTCTTTTCGCCTGTACACTGTACTGTGTCTTGTCATCATGGGTGGTGCTGGCTAACTGCTCTGTGAGCTGAGTTAAGGGTAACCAGCAATTTGAACTAGGCACCTGACACTGAAGTCAATAATACTATGCTAATTAACAAAAGCTGAGGAATTGGCTCAAGAATTCCAAAATATCAGTTCATTTAGGTTTAATCAAGAGAGATTATTCCAGCGGGAAAGTATGCTTTGCAAATACAGTAACAAAATAAGATCCTTTACAAAGCATTTTCAGAGGCATTGTCAAGATAGCACGTATTAAGATACTGCAAAATACAATTAGATCATGGTTATTTGCATGATGTGTTCACTTATCATTTCTTTGTTGGAGATAGCTTAAACTTGTGGGCTGTAACAAAATTGCGTGTCACCAAATGGGCAAATAAAGACATCTTCATTGTACTATCTAGAAGCAACGCAAGCAACTGAAGCTAAGCATAAGCAATCCAGGAGGTAAACCCCTATCCTGGTGAATGTTAAAAATAGGCAGTGCCTAAAAAGTGGGATTACTGTACCATATGGCAATATTCATAATGCATTCAATTCTTTAGGGAAAACAAACAAGAGACTGTCCCACAGGTATGGATGCATTTAGAAATCCCTCTTAGAATAAGCAACTCTTTGAATCATCCCCTTATTCTATCCCAGTGCCTCTTTAATCTTCCTGATGGGGAAAAACGGCATTTTTCCCATGGCTTTAATAACACAATGAATTCCAAACAGATGGCACACATGGGCCTTGGTTTTCAAAGTCCTTGCTCCCCTGGTCCATTTTGCATTCATTAGTGACTTGCTTTTGTTGTGCCCATATTTATGTTATCTTAAATACCCTGAGCCTAGCAAGACAGAACTATGAAACCTGGCCAGTTTAAGGAGAATTCTCTGTCAAATGCACAAATGTGAAATTGCAGCATTTCACAAAAACTGGGGATTGCTTATAAGCTACTGCCTCTACGACATGGTTGTTATGTATTGAGTGTGACAGGGCCTATAGATGGCATGCAGTTAGTGGCAAGAAGACAGTTAATAAGCTAAGTAGAGAAGCTACCTCAGCTGTCTGCCCTTATTACAGGGATTGCCAGGGAGTTGAGCAATGTGGGAAATGTGGCTAAGCTCATCTGTAGGTAATTATTGCACCAGTAAAAAAAGCAAGCTCCAAAAAACCTCTCTCACTCAAGGCTAGACAGACATAGGAGGCTATACTCTGAGGTGGCATTAGCACAGGAAGTTGGGGTATAGGAGTGCTGCAGCACCTCCAGATTTAATGCCCAGTGTCCCAGCCACGCAGGGTCCCAGGCTCAACATCCACCAGGCCCACTGCCAGCCCAGGGTCCTTCTTGGCTCCTGGCCCCACATGTGGGGTCCCAGCCAGTTGCCACCCTGTGGTCCTACCCAGCCATTGACCCCAGGTCCCAGATTCTGGCCCAAACTGTAGGGATAGTGAGGGGTGCAGACAAGAGTAAGGAAGGATGCAGCTCCACACACCCATGCAAAAAACTCTTCAAGCACCACTGGATGGGAAGGAAGCTTGGCTGTGAGAGGACCTCTCATTTTAATTTAGGATCTACAACTGCTCATCCAATCAAACTCAGTCTCTTGTCCTTCCTCTCCTTAAGACAGCCTCCTGACTGTAATTAAACACTTAGGCTACGTCTAGACTGGCATGATTTTCCGCAAAAGCTTTTAACGGAAAAGTTTTCTGTTAAAAGCGTTTGTGGAAAAGAGTGTCTAGATTGGCACGGACGCTTCTCCACAAAAGCACTTTTTGCGGAAAAGCGTCCCTGGCCAATCTAGACGCGCTTTTGCGCAAGAAAGCCCTGATCGCCATTTTAGCCATCGGGGCTTTTTTGCGCAAAACAATTCTGGGTTGCGCAAGAGGGCTTTTGCCCGAATGGGAGCGTCATAGTATTTGCGCAAGAACACTGACAATCTAATGTATGTATCATACATTAGATCGTCAGTGTTCTTGCGCAAATTCAAGCGGCCAGTGTAGACAGCTGGCAAGCTTTTCTGGAAAAGCGGCTGATTTTCCGGAAAAACTGGCCAGTCTAGACACAGCCTTAGAGTATGTCTACACTACAAAGTTAATTCGAAATAACAGCAGTTATTTCAAATTAACTTTAAAAGCGTCTACATGGGCAAACTGCTATTTCGAAATAAATTTGAAATAGTGGAGACCTTATTTCGAATTTGGTAAACCTCATTCTACGAGGAATAACACCAAATTTGAAATAGCTAATTCGAAATAAGTGCTGTGTAGACACTTATTTCGATTTAGGGGGCCTCCAGCCCTTCCCAGGGAGCCCTGGTGGCCACTCTGGACACAACCAGGAAAACTCATCTGCTCCCCCCCAGCCCCGGAGCCCTTAAAGGGGCAGACTCTGGCCACAGTGCCTGTGCCAGTTGCAAGCCTGCCAGCACACAGCCAGCAGACCGTGCACCTGGCACAGGATGAGCCAGCAACCTGCTGCCACCCAGCCCTCCACCGCTCCCCAGGACCAAGCTGGCGGCTCTCAGGAGCCTGCCAGGGGCTGCAAAAGGCAGGCGCCTTCCTGTTCTAGTGCGGAGATCATGGGCCTCATTGAGGTTTGGGGGGAGGCCTCCAATGCCCACGATCTCCGCATTAGGTGCAGGAATGCAGCCGTCTACAGCCGCATGGCTGCCAGCCTGGCCACATGCGTAGCCAGGAGCAGGTGCGGAGTAAAATAAAGGAGCTGCGGCAGGCCTATACCAGGGCCTCCCAACCAGGGGTTGACCCGGAGGCCTGCCCGCACTATGAGGCCCTGGACCTCATCCTGAGGGGTCAGACGGTCTGTGCCCCCCTGGTGGTCATTGACTCCGGGGCAGAGGGCCCTGCCCCTGACACAGGGGAAGAGGAGGAAGACGGCAGCCAGGAGCCTGCAGGGAGCATGCCCTGCACCCAGGACCCCGAGCCAAACCGGAGAGCCCGTCAGCAGCCTGATCTGAGGCCGGGGAGGCCTCCACATGTGAGTGCCATCACGGTCCCCTTATGTGGGGCGGGGGGGAGGGGGAGCCCAGGGACCGTGCGCGTGGGCCTTGCCAACCACGGAGCAGGCGGCAACTTGTGCATCTGCTGTGCCAGCCGGGACTTGTGGCCCCAGCTGGGTGCCATGCAGGGGCCCTGGCCTGTTCCCCACATGTGTCTACGTGTGAAGGCACATGACAAGCTCCTGATCCCGGGGAGAGACACTGCACACTGCCCTCCCTCCAGACGCCCCCTCTACACAGAGGCAGGGCACATCTCCCCTCCCCCTCGCCCCCACACCACACTATAGGCAGCCCAGGGGCTGGAATGCAGTCCTGGGCCAGCTCACACTCCTGGGGATAGCAGGACGTGATGGTGCAGAGACCTGTCGTCCTTGCCTTGCAGAGGGGGGCTGGGTTTCACCCACTGTGTCCCCAGGGAGAACTGACCACTTCTCTTGTTTCACCACAGCCGCAACACCTGCGAGTGCAGGACGCACCACCCCGCCTGGACCAACCACCCACACCCGGGCCAGCAGGCGCACCCGCAACCAGGAGGAGTTCCAGAGGCAGCAGCTGCAGTTGCAGGGATGGCAGGTCCACAGCCAGGAGCTGTGGGTGCAAGAGGACCTGCAGCTGTGGTGGGAGAGCTTGCGGGAGCTGCAGAAGCAGGGCCGTGTCCTCCGCGAGCACCTGCAGGCCCCACCCTCCATCCCCACTCCCCCCCAGGAATGCCGAGGCCCCCACACCCGCAGTGCTGCAAGACGGGAGGGCCAGCAAGACCCCCAACCCTGAGCTTCCCCTCCCCCTTCCTCCCCTTGCCTCCCCCTTCCAGCTCCCTCCTCCCAGGTTTCCCCCTTCCCCTCTCCCACCCTCATTCCTCCCCTTCCCCCACCCCAGTTATGTTAAATAAAGAGATTTTTTTGTGGCAACACAGGTGTTTTTACTGTATATCAGGAAGGGGGGTTAGGGAGGGGAAAGGGGAAAGAGGTGGGGGTGGAATGTAAGGCACAAGTCCCCAGTGGGGCACGCCAGGGGGACTTCAGTCCTCGTCTGCCTGGAAGCTCTCCCGCAGGGCTTCCCGGATGCGGACAGCCCCCCGGAGGGCCTCCCGGCTGGCAGCCATGCGGGGCTGTGTGTACTGGCCAGCCAGGTGGTCAGTCTCTGCCATCCAGGCTGGCAGGAAAGCCTCCCCCTTCCTCTCACATAAATTGTGGAGCAGCACACAGCACGCTGCCACCACGTGCGGAATATTGTGCTGGGAGAGGTCAAGGCGGGTGAGGAGGCATCTAAATCGTGCTTTCAGTCGGCCGAAGGCCCCCTGGACCACAATGCGGGCCCTGCTGAGCCTGGCATTGAAGGCCTGCCGGAAGGGGCTGAGGTGTCCCGTGTAGGGCTTCATCAGCCAGGGCTGTAGGGGATAGGCCGCATCCCCCAGCAGGCACGCTGACATGTCCACGTCCCCGACCCTGATGTGGTGGTCGGGGTATAAAGTCCTGGCATGCAGCCTCTGGCACACGGAGGAGTTGCGGTACACCTGCGTGTCGTGTGCTTTGCTGGACCAGCCCACATTGATGTCTGTGAACTGGCCCCGGTGATCAGACACAGCCTGCAGGATCACGGAGAAGTACCCCTTCCTATTGATGTAGAGGGAGGCCTCGTGGTCCGGGGCATGAAGGGGATGTGCGTCCCGTTGATTGCCCCCCACAGCTGGGGAAGCCCAGGGTGCCGAACCCTTGGAAGACCGCGTCCAGGTTGGTGAGGCGGACGACTCTGCGGAGCAGCACCCTGTTGATGGCCTTGACCACCTGCAGAGAGACACACAAAACCGAGGGTCACTAGGGTTCCCAGGTGGCTGGGAGTGTTCGTGCCCCACCACTGCTCCGCGCCCCACTCCCAGGAGCAACCCCTGCTGCAATCCTGGCCACCATAGGCAGTCTGTAGCGTGGCCGGGACAGACCAAATTCTCCCTGGGAGGGCACTTACACCACCTCCCCCCTGTTTTCTCTGGGACAGCCCATGTCCTCCTTGCAGCCCCCCCTCCTGGCCCAGTGGCCGGTGAGCGCCATACCTGCATGAGCACCGCTCTGACGGTGGATCTCCCCACGCTGAACTGGTTGCCGATGGATTGGTAGCTATCCGGCATGGAGAGCTTCCAGAGGGTGATGGCCACCCACTTGTGGAGGGGAATGGCGGGCCTCATGCATGTGTCCCATCCCCGCAGAGCAGGGGCGAGCCACTCTCAGAGCTCCGGGAAAGTGTCCTTCTTCATCCTGAAGTTCTGGGTCCACTGTTGGTCTCCCCAGTGCTCCAGGACGATGTGGTCCCACCAGTCGCTGCTGGTGTCCAGATGCCAGATGCGGCGGAGCACGCTGGCGTCTGGGCGCCGCTCCTCCAGGGCCCCCGGGGGGGGCGGGCAGGAGGAGGGCCAGGGGGCTGGCCTGCAGCAGATGGTGCCAGGCAGCCTCCAGCAATTGCTTCCAGGCTTGCAGCAAGACATTCAACATGAGCACCAGAGTGCCCAGGGGCAGCTCTGGCTCCATGGTGCCGAATGCTGCAGTGTCCCAAATGAGAGCGACCAAAGCAGGCGGAGAGGAAAACGCTTTGCTCTCCCTCAGCGAGGTAGGCAAGCAAGCGGGAAAGCTGAGAACCAGCTGTCCAGGGGGGGTCCCTTTAAGCATGAGCCTCAGATAGCCTCAGACAGCAGCCACACAAAGCAACTACTGACCTGATGCCCTGCTGGAACCGGTTTCAGCTGCCCTTAAATGCGACCCAGCATCCAATCAGTGTGAATGCGCTATTTCGAAATAGCAAAACGCTATTTTGAATTAGATTTTGTGTCTAGATGCGTTATTTCGATTTAGCTTATTTCGAATAAGTTAATTCGAAATAGCGCTGTTGTGTAGACATACCCTGAGCTAACATCATGTTTTTTTCAAAAGGAAGACCAGGCTAGAACAACCTGGTTTCCTTTGAGAAGATAATAAATATTTCAGACAAATATTTCCTGAAATCCAGGTAGATTGTATCTACTGCATTAGGGTACGTCTACACTACAGCGTTATTTCAAAATATCTAATTTTGAAATAGTTATTTAGAAATATCTTATTTTGAAATAATGCGTCTACACACAAAGTGCATTTTGAAATATCGTTTTGCTATTTCAAAATAGTGCGTCCACACTGATTGGACACTGAATCGCATTTAAGGCCAGCTGAAACTGGTTCCGGCAGGGCATCAGGTCAGGAGTTACTTTGTGTGGCTGCTGCCTGAGGCTATCTGAGGCCTGTGCTTAAAGGGACCCCTCTGGACAGCCGGTTCTCGGGTTTCCCTGCTTGCTTGCCTTCCTTGCTGAGGGACAGCAAAGCATATTTTTTCTCTGCATGCTCTGGTTGCCCTTGGGACACCACAGCACTCTGCACCATGGAGCTAGAGCTGCCCCTGGGCACTCTGGTGCTTCTTTTGGATGTGTTGCTGCAAGCCTGGCAGCACTTTCTGGAGGCTGCCTTGTAGCATCTGCTTCAGCCCAACCCCCAGGCCATCATCCAGACCCTCCTGGGGTATGTGGAGGAGCAGCTGCAGCTCCTGGACACCAGCGTGCCCCGCCGCATCTGGAGCACTGGGGAGACCAACAATGGACCCACAACTTTAGGAAGAAGAAGGACACCTTCATGGAGCTCTGCAAGTGGCTCGCCCCTGCTCTGCAGGGACGAGACACGCACATGAGGCCCACCATTCCCCTCCAGAAGTGTGTGGCCATCGCCCTCTGGAAGCTCTCCACACCGGATAGCTACCGATCCGTGGGGAACCAGTTCGGTGTGAGGAGATCCACCATTGAAGCAGTGCTCATGCAGGTACGGCAGTCTCCAACCACTGTGCCAGGAGGGGGCATGCAAGGAGAGGATGGTCTCCCCTAGAGAAAAGGGGGGAGGTGGTGCAAGTCCCCTCCATGGGAGGGTTTGTTCTGTCCTGCCCGCACTAAGGACTGCCCGCGGTGGCCAGGATTGCAGGGGGGGGGTTGCTCCTGGGACGTGGAGGCGCGGGGCAGTGGCGGGGAAGGAGCACTCTCAGCCCCCTGGCACCTCAGTGACTCTCGGTTTTTTGTGTCCCTCTGCAGGTGGTCAAGGACATCAGTACAGTGCCGCTCTGCAGAGTCATCTGCCTTGCTGATGTCAATGCGGTCATCGAGGGGTTTGGCACCCTGGGCTTCCCCAACTGTGGAGGGGCTATCAACAGGACACACATCCCCATCCGTGCCCCAGACCACCAGGCCTCCCTCTATATCAACCGCAAGGGATACTTTTCCATTATCCTGCTGGCTGTGTTTGATCACCGGGGCCACTTTGTGGACATCAGTGTGGGCTGGTCCAGCAAAGCACATGACGCATGTGTGTATCGCAACTCCTCCATTTGCTAGAGACTGCACGCCGGGACTTTCTTTCCTGACCTCCACAACAGGATTGGGGATGTGGACATGCCTGTGTGCCTGGTGGGGAATGTGGCCTATCCCCTACAACCCTGGCTCATGAAGCCCTACATGGGACACCTCAGCTCTCCCCGATCGGCATTTAATGCCAGGCTCAGCAGGGCCCGCATCTTGGCGGAGGGAGTCTTTCGCTGGCTGAAGGCCCGTTTTACATACCTCCTCACCCGCCTGGACCTCTCCGAGTGGAATATTCTGCACGTGGTGGCAGTGTGCTGCACAATTTGTGCAAGAGGAAGGGGAAGGCTTTCCTGCCAGTCTGGATGGCAGAGGCCGAGCACTTGACCGGCCTGTACATGCAGCCCCACATGGCTGCCAGCCGGGAGGCCCATCAGGGGGCTGTTCATATCCGGGAGGCCCTGTGGGAGAGCTTCCATCTGGAGGAAGACTAAAGTCTCCCTGGTGTGCCCCACTGGGGACTTGTGCCTCATTCCACCCTCACATCCTTCCACTTACCCCTCCCTAACCCCCCTTCCTGATGTACAATAAAGACACGTGTTGAAGAAAACAAACTCCCTTTATTGAACAAAACTGGGGTGTGGGGGAGAATGGAGGTGGGAGAGGGGAGGTGAGAGGGTGGGAGAGGGGAGGGGTAAACCTGGGAGGAGGGAGCTGGAAGGGGGAGGCAAGGGGAGGAAGTGGGAGGAGAAGCTCAGGGCTCAGGGTTGGGGGTCTTGCTGGCCCACCTGTCTCCCAGCACTGCAGGTGCCTTAGCATCCCCATGGGGGGAAAGGAGGGTGGGAGGCGGAGGAAGAAGCAGGAGGGGGAGCAGGAGTGGGAGGGGGAGCGGTAGCTGGGGAGGCAGCAGGGGCTGGAGTGGCAGGAGGCAGCAATCTGCACCAGGGTCTGCAGGTGGTCGCAGATTGCACAGCCCTGGGCAAGCAGCTCCCGCCAGCTCTCCCGCTGGAGCTTCAGGTCTTCGTGCACCCGGTAGTCCAGGGTGTGGTACAGGCCTTGCAGTATCCCCAGGTGCTGCCGCTGGTACTCCTCCTGGTTACAGGTCAGCCTGCTGAGTGCCCGGGTGCGGGAGGATGTCCTAGGCGGGGTGGTGCACCCTGCACTAACAGCTGGTGAGGCTGTGGAGAAACAAGAGAGGTGGTCAGTTATCCCTGGGGACACAGTGGGTGAAGCCCAGCCCCCCTTTGCAAGGCAAGGACAACAGGTCTCCGTACCATCAGAGCTGATGTGGTAGCACAGAGGCCATGTTCAGGATGTCCTGCTATCCCCAGGAGTGGGAGCTGGCCCTGGAGTGCACCTGTGCCCCTGTTCTATATGTGGTGTGGTTCTGTGGGGGGGAGGGGGAGATGTCCCCTGCCTCTGTGTAGAGGGGGCTTATGGCGGGAGCGCATCCTGCTGTGTCCCACCCCGGGGTCAGGAGCACATCACGTACCTTCATACATACACGCGTGTGGGTAACAGGCCACGGCCCCTGTGTGGCAGCCAGCTGGGGCCACGTGCCCAGCAAGGCCCACGCAAGTGGTTCCTGATCTTTCTCCCCTCCCGCCCCTGCAGAAGGGGACAGTGATGGCACTCACATGTTGTTGCCTCCCTGGCCTCGGACAACACTGGTGACAGGTCTGCTGGGACGGCTTGGGGGCCCTGGCTGCGCAGCATGCTCCCTCTGGGCTCCTGAAGCTCCTGTCCCTCCTCCTCCTCCTCCTCCATGCCCTGGTCAGGGCCCTCTGCCCCAGGGTCAATGACCACCTGGGTGGCCATGGACCGTCCCACCCCCCCAGGATGCAGTCCAGGGCATCCAAATAGGGGCAGCTCTCTGGGTCTGCCCTTGGTTGGGAGCTGCCCCCTGTGGCCCTGGCATACGCCTGCCGCAGCTCCTTGATTTTCATCCGAACCTGCTCCTGGGTTCAGATGTGGCCTTTGGTGGCCAGGCTGGCAGCCATCCGCCTGTAGGTGGCTGCGTTCCTCCGTCTAGCGCAGAGATCATGGATGTTAGCGGCATCCCCCCAAACCTCAATCAGGGCCATGATCTATGCACTGGACCAGGAAGGCGCCCGCCTTCTCCGGCCCCTGGCAGGCTCCTAGGAGCTGGCAGACTAGACTGGTCCTGGGCAGCGGTGGAGGGCTGGCTGCCAGTGGTTTGCTGGCTCATGCTGCAGCCTGGCTCAAGGGCAGCAGAGTGGCTCTGGGCTGGCAGGCCTGGTGCTAGCCACAAAAGACTGTAGTCAGACTATACACCTTTAAGGGCTCTGGGAGGGGGAGGGGGAGGGAGGAGAGGAGTTTTCCTGTTTGTGCCCAGAGTGGCCTGGGAAGGGCTGGAAGCCCCCTATTTCAAAATAAGCGTCTACACAGCGCTTATTTTGAAATAGGTGCTATTCCCCGTGGAATGAGGTTTACCAGTTTTGAAATAAGCCCTCTGCTATTTCAAATTAATTTCGAAATAACGGTTGGCTTGTGTAGACACTAGAACAGTTATTTCGAAATAAAGGCTGTTATTTCGAAATAACTTTGCTGTGTAGACATACCCTAAGATATTGTTCCACATGGGAAATTACAGTAATTACTCGTTTAACACGTGTCCGCTTAACACGTTTTTCTCAATAGCATGATTTTATTTTAGGGACTGTTTTTCGAATAACACGACCGTCTCCAAAATAACACGAAAATAATCAAGTGGCAGACTACTTTGCACAGCAGTATAAGTTGGTGAAAACAGTGGTAATATGCATGAGTGGATGAACACGTGGTCACAGTGCTCCTCCACTCACTCATGTGTTTATCTTTGTGTTTTAACAAACCGCGGCGACTTGTGTTGCTAGATATCTAATGTTGACGTTGACAACCCAGCGCCAACAAAAAATGGACTTTGCCACCACCACCTGAAATGCAACCCCCACCTTTTCCATTCTTTTTAATGGGAAAATTGACCCCACGTAGCACATTTTCGCTTAGCACAAACATTTTCAGAAACGCATCTATAGTGTTAAATGTGTCCTTTGAAAATTTTATTAATCCACTACAACTTTTTGTGCCAAGGTCATTAATAAAAATGTTAAATCAGATTGGTCCCAAGAGTAATCCCTGAGGAACTCCATTAACCTCCCTGCAGCCTGACAGTTCAATTTTCAGTATAACCTATTGTCATTTCTCTTTTAAGAGGATCCTTAACCGCCTTCCAATTCTCATATTAATCCCTATCTTCTTCCATTTTATTTTGAAATAAGCCATTTAGGGATTAACCACAAGAATGTTTGCTGTAAACTGTGGTCTTATCAGTTGGAAGCAACAAATCAGGAGAAAGATCTAGTGTATTCACTGATCACAGGATGACTTGATTTGAGGATCTGACTAACCTAGCCAGAATTTAGGGGTCTGTTTAAGGAGTGTGTGAGGCTCTGAGGCCTACAATGTGCAGGAAGTCAAACGAGGTGATAATGGTGATCCCTTCTGACCTTAAAGTCTATGGGTACATCTACATTTGCTCCCTAGTTCAAAAAATGAGGAGTAACGTTAGTTCGAACCAAGGGCTTTGGTTTGAACTAATGCGTCCCGGCGCACACTTCCTGGTTCGAATCAGCTGTGATTCGAACTAGCGCGCAGGCGAGATCATGCTAATGGAGCGCGGGATATTTAAATCCCGGCTTCATTAGCTAATTCGCTCATCTGCATTTGCATCCCTAGTCCGAACTAGGGAGCAAATGTAGATGTACCCTATGGGACTATGAGCCACCAATGTAATGAGGCTGTGAAAAAGTCTAATGCTGTCATAGGATGCATCAGGCAAGGTGTTTCCAACAGAAGCAGGGAAGTGTTAGTACCATTTTACAAGGCACTGGATAGACCTCATTTGGAATACTATGTGCAGTTCTGGTCTCATGTTTAGAAAAGATGAATTCAAACTGGAACAGGTGCTGAGAAGTGCTACTAGGATGATATAAGGGCTACTAGGATGAAAAACCTACTTATGAGAGGTGACACAAAGAGCTTGGCTAGTTTAGCCTAACCAAAAGAAGGCCAAGGAGAGAGATGTATTGCTGTCTATAAATACAACACAGGGATAAATACTAGGGAGTGGAAGAAATCAGTTAAGTTAAGCACCAATGTGGACACAATAACTAATGGATATAAACTGGCCATCAATAAATTTAGGCTTGTAATTAGGTGAAGGTTTTTAACGATCAGAGGAGTGAAATTCTGGAACAGACTTCTAAGAGAAGCAATGGGTGCAAAACCCAACTGGCCTCAAGACTGAGATTGGTATGTGTATGGAGGGGGTGGTATGATGAGACTGCCTACAACAGTATCTAGACAATCTATGACAACTAGTAGCAAATATCTCCATTGGTTGGTGATGGGACTCTAGATGGGGAAGGCCCTGGGCCTGTGTCTACATAGCAGCGTTATTTCAGAATAACGGCTGTTATTCCGAAATAACAATGCAAGCGTCTACACGGCAATACCATTATTTCAAAATAAAATTGAAGTAATGGAAGGCTTATTCAGACTTCTGTAAACCTCATTCCACAAGGAGCAACGCCTATTCCAAAATTGCTATTTCAAAATAGCTGTAGTGTGGATGCTCCACTGCTGCTATTTTGAAATAGCTCTTCCCCCGGGCCATGCAAAGTAATTACTTGATAGTGCTTCCTGGGGCTCTAAATCGAGGTAGCATGTCCACATTAGGGGAGCCTGCCTCGGACTAATTTTGAGGCTTCCCTGTAACGTAGACGTGCTATTTTGAAATAAGCCATTTTGGAGTATTTCTTCTTAAATAGCTTATTCTGAAATAAGTGTGCAATGTAGACGTACCCTGGGTTACAACAGGGAATTCTTTCCTAGGTGTGTGCTGTTGGGTCTTGCCTACATACTTGGGTCTAACTAATGGCCACATTTGGGGTCATAAGGAATTTTCCCCAGGGTGAGAATAGCAGAAACCCAGGGGGCTTTTAGCCTTCCTTTGCAGCTTGAGTCACTTGTAGATTTAAGCTAGTGTAAATACTGGATTCTCTGTAACTTGAAGTCTTTAAATCATGATTTAAAGATTTCAGAAACTCATCCAGAGATGATGGGTCTGTTACAGAAGTGGGTATGCAAGGTTCTGTGGTCTGCAGTGGGCAGGAGATCAAGTTTGATGATCATGATGGTCCCTTCTGGTCTTATAGTCTGAGTGTATGGGTACTTCATATTTATCTGTTTTGGAAATTCCTACTTTCCTCTGTCCTGAAGCCCAGACAATGAATTCAGCAGATTAAGTTGGATGATTATAAAAAATAATAATAATTAATCTCTGCTGAAACAGAAAATGTGTTTAAAAAAACAAAGAAGAGTGAATGTTCCCTGAATGCTGCAGTCTGAGATGCATACAAGCACATTGATCATCGTCTCACAGAAATATACACAAACAAGAATTAATGCAATAAACCACTAATAGATCATGTAGCTAATAAGGCAGAAGAGAAAGAGTACTCTATGGACAAAAAAATACAAGTTAATTAAATAAGGCCCCTTGGCATATATATTTGTCCTTAATTGAAAGTGTATTTAAGCTAATGGAAAGTCTCCCATTGGCTTTAATGAGATTTTGGATCAGTCCTATAATTATTTTCCTCCTAGTATTTTATACTCTATAACAAATTTTGTTATTCACCTTAGACTTGTCAGTTTGTAACATCCAGATCTTCTATCCTCTTCCCAATGATCTCAAGCTGATAACATTCACATCTTTGCCCAAAGCCTGTGGTGACTTTTATTCAAATTCTTCAATTTCATTTTTCTATATCACCCATTTCTGCCCAGACACAGATGTCAGCTACCCATAGGCCAGACAGACATAGTAAACAGGACAGAAAAATTCCTGTCTTACAGCACTACTTTCTCATCCTTTCTGTGAAGTGCTTGGATTTTTCATGTTACACTCTTTCCTGTCTGGTATATGAACTTCCTTTCCCTGCCTTTAGTCCTTTTTATTTTTTTTAAATCAATATGTCAATCCCCCATGACACCTCATTTTAATTATGATTTTTTCCTATTAGACTTGAGTTAATGTGCCTTGTTATAGAGAAAGAGTCATGGGGAAATGATGAGGACTCGATAAAAAGCAAAACACAAATGTTCTTGGTTATAAAAATGAATGTGATTTAACGCTTGTGTAAATTCCAATTTTGCTAAAGAGACCTCCTACAATCCAATAATCACATGAGCATGGAGTTAAAATCTTTCTAGTGAAAATTGACTTAAAATGTAGACAAGGTCAAGATGTGGAATTAAGTGAAAGGTGTGGAATGGAACGCCTATAGTGACTTTAAAAAATCATTATTGACACACATAACTTTCTATACAAGCATTACCAAATCTTATTCACACTCTGCATTTGTTATCTTTAAAAGGTATGCTTGTGTTTGGTCAGCCTCTTATTGTTAACCTTGGATTTATTTTGTTTAAATTCCAAAATTGGTAACCACAAATTATGAAATGTACTTGATCCTAATGTAAAGCTCTCTCACTTTTCCATTGAAAGGATTTCCCATACTTTATTTCTTGAGGCCATTAGTTGTAGGAGGACCTTTCCTTTTCCAAAACCAAGTTGTAGCATATAATGCTGTAAACAGCAATTCTGTTAATCAATGGGGTCCTTCTCTGAGTCAGTGGCCTCCTTTGGACTGAAACCAGGTAGAATAATACTATGGGTCTTGTGGGTATGTCATGGGGCACGCCCCTGGTGTGGGTTGTGCCCCCCCTCCTTTTAAGGTCTTGTTGCCCCTCACAGGCCCCTAGCTCAGGGCATCCACAGTATTAACAATATAAAGTCCATGCCCCTCTATCAGGGGAAATACGGCTTTGGAGGCCTAGCCACCCAGAGATGCCTCTCCTGGACCAGGGGTTGCTTATCCAGGGAAGGGAAAATGGGTGGTAGGGGGACCCGGGCCCTCCCTCTCCACCGGGTCCCAGCCCAGGGCCTTTTAGGCAGGGACTATGGCTCCTGCCCGCTCGGCGGGGAGTCCGGCGGATACACACTGAGCCGCGCTCTTAGTCCTTTGCCCTGGGCTGCTTCCTACCACGCCCTGGTTCCCCTGGGGCCTATTTGCCTCCGAGTCAGTACTTGCCGGGGCTGCCATCGGGGTTGCGGGTGCGCTCCTGCCTCCCTGGGGTTGGCGGCTGCTGGCTCTGCCTCCGGGTCGGGCATGGGCGGCGACTCCGGTCTCAGCTGCTGCAGAAACATTGGCACAGCCTGGGCTACTCCTTCACCCTGCGGCCTCCCTGGCTGCAGGGCTCTCTCTGCTTTTATACCCAGGCTCTGCTGGGAGCATGCCCAGCAGGGCTGGAGGGGCGGGGCCTTCTCAGCTACCCTGGGCTACCCCCTGCCCTCCAGTGTGGGGCCTGTCCGCCCCGTCACAGGGTAGTTGAACACTTAGGATGTGTCTACACAGAAAAGTTATTTCAGAATAGCAGCCATTATTCCGAAATAACTATGCGAGCGTCTACACAGCAATTCCATTATTTCAAAATAATTTTGAAATAATGGATGGCTTATTCCTATTTCTGTAAACCTCATTCTATGAGGAATAACGCCTATTCAGAAATAGCTATTTCAAAATAAGGTGTGTGTAGACGCTCCCCTGCTGCTACTTTGAAATAGCCCCTCACCAGGGCCAATCTAAGTTATTCCTCCTGGGGCTGTCAATCGAGATAGCACCTCTACATTCGGGAAGCCTGCCTTGGACTACTTTTGAGGCATCCCTGCAGTGCAGATGTGCTATTTCAAAATAAGCTATTTTGGAATAACTATTGCAGAATAGTTTATTCCGAAATAACTGTGCAGCGTAAACATAGCCTAAATGGGCTCACCAGGAGCCTCTGCGCACATGTACATTTAAAACAATAACCATAAAAGTATCAAAAATATATTTTTCTGAAACACAGATAAGTCACTATTATCTATCTCCCAGCTCCAGGCAAAAATCTGATTAAAAAGCTTTTTTAAGCCTCACAGTTAGGGCTCATAGTTAGGGCTCATCTAGACTACATTCTTCTTTTGAAAGAGGAATGTAAATTAGGCAGATCGAAAGTGCAAATGAAGTGCAGATTTAAATATCCCACAATTCATTTGCATATTCGCATCCGATCCTCATTTTTTCAGAAGTACGGGTTCTTTCAAAAAAGGGGTTTTTTTTGGAAAGAACTGCATCTAGACTGCAGTTTCACTTTCGAAATACCCTTTTTTGAAACAGTGATCAGATGCAAATATGCAAATGAAGTGCGGGATATTTAAATCCATGCTTCATTTGCATTTTTGATCTGCCTAATTTACATTCCTCTTTTGAAAGAGGAATGTAGTCCAGACATAGCCTCTGTCTAATAGTAAATTTGAAAAATACTTTTAGATGGAAACATGATTTTTGACATAACTGAAAATGTTGATTTTGGTCAAAGTTTTCCATATTTTTGTAAAAAAAAAAAAATTCCCAAACTGGAAACTTTTCAGTAAATATTTTGGTATTTTTTATTATTATTTTTTATTTTATAAACCTTGGGTTTTGATTTTCAAATAATTTGTGGTTTTGGTTAGATTTTTTTCATAACAAAAATGTCACAAGTA
Source organism: Pelochelys cantorii (assembly GCA_032595735.1). NCBI lineage: Eukaryota > Metazoa > Chordata > Testudines > Trionychidae > Pelochelys > Pelochelys cantorii. The sequence goes on from CM064329.1 coordinate 71,989,866, forward strand.
TTTTTATATGAAAATATTCCAAAATACTTTTTGGAAAAGTAGCTGGATTTTTTTTTATTAGATTGACTTGTCCCCATTCTTGATAATCAACTAACCTAGTTTGCCAAACCAAAAAGAGAAGCAACTTCTAGATCTGAGGGACTGTCCATAGAGTAAGTTCTGCTCTCAAACTTGTAGAAGTGAAATCCAGTTGTTATTAGTGAAAATGTCCAAATGGCTCCTACACTTGAAATGATACAATGATAGATGGGAAACATGCAACAAGAGGCAAACTATGACCCAAAAGGCTTTATAGATTGGAATTAGAGATGAGCAAATAATTTACCATAAATAGTTTATTTCATAATTTACCTTATGTTCTTCACATGGCATATCCATTACCCTTTTATTTAGCAATGAGGAGTCCTGTGGCACCTTATAGACTAACCGAAGTGTTGGAGCATAAGCTTTCATGGGCAAAGACCCACTTTGTCAGATGCATGTAGTGGAAATTTCCAGAGGCAGGTATAAATATGCAGGCCAGAATCAGGCTCGAGATGATGAGGTGGATCCAATCAGGGAGGATGAGGCCCACTTCTAGTAGCTGATCTGGAGGTGTGAATACCAAGAGAGAAGAAGCTGCTTTTGTAGTTAGCTAGCCATTCACAGTCTTTGTTTAATCCTGAGTTGATTGTGTCAAACTTGAAGATGAACTGTAGCTCAGCAGTTTCTCTTTGAAGTCTGGTCTTGAAGTTTTTTTTGCTGCAGGATGGCTACCTTGAGATCTGCAATTGTGTGTCCAGGGAGATTGAAGTGTTCCCCTACAGGTTTTTGTATATTGCCATTCCTAATATCTGATTTGTGTCCATTTATTCTTTTACGTAGGGACTGTCCAGTTTGGTTGATGTATATAGGAGAGGGGCGTTGTTGTGAAAGTGAGGGATCATTGTCCAGGATGATCACAGGCCTTGGGAGGCAGGCCAGTCCTCGCCCACAGACAACCCACCAACCTGAAGCATATTCTCACCAGCAACTATACACCGCGCCATAATAACTCTAACTCAGGAACCAATCCATGCAACAAACCTCGGTGCCACCTCTGCCCACATATATACACTGGCAACACCATCACAGGACCTAACCAGATCAGCCATACCATCACTGGTTCATTCTCCTGCACATCTACTAACATAATATATGCCATCATGTGCCAACAATGCCCCTCTGCTTTTGCAAACCATACATATTGATCTGAGGAAGTGGGTCTGGCCCACGAAAGCTCATCACCTAATAAACCATCTTGTTAGTCTTTAAAGTGCTGCATAGTCCTGTCTTTTGTTTCTCGGTAACTGAGCCAGATGAACTATTGTTGGTTGTAATGTTATTAGTTGACTGTCTGCAATAGCTGTTATTTTTCTGCCTAGAGTTAAGGGAACAGTTGAATTTGCTCTTCATCTTTGAAATTCTTTCACTTAGGAAACTGAACCAGCAGTAGATCAAGAGTAGAAATCAGAATTGTAGCAATAGTATCTAACTCTTTGATATATTGAGTGTTGCTATTTTTTCTTTGCATCTGTTCAATATAAAGACATAAATTTGACACTGTAGTAAGGTGGACTGGCCACCCACAGACCTGGAGCAGAGGAGCCCTTCACTAAACCCTGGTGGGCAGAGCCACACTATGCTCAACCCTCCTGCTGGAAGTCAGTGGATGGGACAGGAAGTACAAACGGTGGGCTGAAGAGCTCAGTAGGGCCTCAGCCATAGGAGAAGCTAGATGCCTCCTGTGGACTTAGGGTTGCCAGGTGTCTGGTTTTGAACCAGACAGTCCAGTATTTGAGCTTTTTGTTCAGGAAACAAATTGAGAAAATATAAATGAGAAAATATAAATGTCCGGTATTTTCTAAATAAGATATAATGTAATTGTGATGTAATGTCAAGTGTGTCCGGTATTTTTGTTGAAACCATCTGGCAACCCTATGTGGACTCAGGAGCTGAGAGGCCGCTGCAGATGTCAAGGGAGTTGAGACTGGCCAAAACAGCCAGAGCTGTTCACAGACATGGAAACTGAGGAGCTGAAAGCCTGAGTGAGACCCTGTTCCCTGGCAACCCAAACATCCTTCTACAGAGCCAGGTATGCGCAGAGCGGGAGTTAGGTAGAGGCCCAAGGTAATCAACCCCATGTCTGGCTGCAACACTGCCACCAAGTGAGTCAATGCATTGTGGTCAGGATCCTTCCTGACCAAGTGGCAGACTGCTCTGCCACTGTTATTGCCTTGGGCTAGGATGCAGTAGAGTGGATGGGCCTGTATCCCCCCCGACCTTGTCTGTAGGCAGCTGTCTCCCCCTTTCTTAGGCAAGAACCCTGCACTTGTTGGTCCCCTCCACCAGAACTAGGAGGCCTGACTATTTGCTCAGCTGGGGTATGGGCCTAAGCCCCTGGACTCTTGCTGCTCCACCCTGAGCAAGGGCCTGGGCTAAATAAATGTTTGCTTGTTTGCTGAGCCTGAGTGCAGCCTCGAGCCCCTAGACTCTTTTGCTGCCCTGCTCTGCACTAGACGCCTGTGCTAAATAACTGCTGGTTTGCAAAGTCTGAGTGCAGGGGAAGGCCAGAGACTCTTTACCACCCTGCCCTGACTAGAGCTAGGACTCCATGACATTATTTGTTGTTCGGCCCTGACCAAAGACCTGCGCTCACAGCTCCAGTCACCCTGCTGACTCCGCATGTCTGGTGACCAGTAGTGATGTAGTGAGTGATCTGGCTGCCCAAGGACCCAGAGGGGCACATGTATTTGTTGCATCACCAGCTTGGATTCAAAGTTCATGTTGGTAATCATTTCCTCCCCTCCATCCTTTGGAAATTTATCATCAGAAAGATTTTTTTGTCTAATTTTTTAAAGTTTCAATTAAACTTCAATTGCTTAATTGCAGAAAAAAATTATTGAACGGTGCCCACACAAGACAACACTCATTCAAAAATTCAGATATGCCACAGATTTGATTTCTCTCTCTCTCCTCTCATGGCTTTAGTGTTCTCTCTACTTAGAATGGAAAAGCCCAAATTAAACATAACTTCTATTATGCTTCCCATTTTGCAGGAGAGTACTAGGGCAAAGCAGTAGTTTAGTCAAGAGCATTAGTCAATGGGCCAGGTTGTTTGTTTGCTGGTGGAAATCAGAGTAGAAAATGTTTACCAGCTGAGGACTGGCATGTTATTTCAAGGGCTGCACATGCTATTTTGGAGGGATGTAAATGTACTTTCTCCAATCATTAGGTATGATATTTGGAAAGGAGAAAAGAGAGTGTGGGGTGGGGGGGCGGGCGGGGGAAGGATCCTAAAGAGGCAGAATAGGAAGGTGGTGAGAGAAGGGGGCTTGGAAAGAAAGCTGGTAACAGGAAAAACAAACTGGAAAAAAGGGGAGGGGGGACTACCAGGCAAATAGTTACTGGTTTGAAAGGTTTAAGACGTGAAGATTTCTGTGCTGACGCATTCCTTTGTAACATGTTGGCTCGTATTGACCAATTTCCATTAATGGAATGTAACATTTTATTTCTCATATGTAAGGCTAATCTCAGTGTGCCTCACAGATTCAGTGCAACTGCATTGCTGATTTAAGAAATAAAATAGAAATAATTCCAGAAAAGCTGCATAGATACTCGTCAAGCCCACCCACCTGTAGTATGTTCAATTATTTAGATATTTTAATAAGATATTGTGTCAATAGGGATATCTATTCTTCTGTATTTTTCTGTGTAAGTCTAGAAAGCAGTTGTCTCTATTTAATAGACAGTATAGATTACTATTCAATACATGCAGATCAATTTATTTCCTAGAACTACAATTCATTGGAACTTATCCAAATTATTTCCAGTAGTTACAAAACAAGAATGTTCTGAGATACTATGAAGATTCATAGTTACCATGATGAGCACAGTATAATACTTAAAACATATTGAGGATTTTAAAATTTACTTTTATATGGGCTATATAGATTGCACCTTTCCATTTCTATTCCACTCCCTTACCCCTAAAAAACAATCCTATAACTCTTGAAATCAATATAAGAAGTAGTTTTTGAATACCTCCTGAGCTTTAACTCTCCTATATTTTCCATATGGTTTACTCAAGAGACAGAATATATAGATTTTGAGCTGCATATATAAATTGTGTAAGAGCATTCCAAAAAGCAGAAGTTGAGAGACCCCAATGTGAACTTAAAGAATGCACATAAAGTTTTCAAGCTCTTATAGCTCCAAAGTATATGGCTGTAATGCAGATCAAGGCATAAGGATTAGGAATTGTTCCCAAGAGAGCTGATAACTGTTAGTTCTTACTCATTTTTTCCCCCAATTATTTCACTACAGCATGTTCTACAGTTTTTATTCTTTTTCAGGTGGAAATTTTGATCAGAGCTGACATTAGGAACAGCACACAATGTGCACAATGACATTCCTTCCATCAAAGAACAGGCAGTAGCCTGTAAAATGTGGTAAATTAAAGGAACACCATTTGTGTAATGCTGCTGCATGTCATAGGAAGACATTGCCAATGCTGCTACATATAAGGACATGGTTCCGTTGGAAGCAGAATGCCTGCCTTAAAAAAATTGAAACTTCCTTAGCATTCCCAGATTACATCTGTAGTTTGTCCTACAAACAATTGGCCTACACATTTCCCTGAAATAAGGAGATGTTTTGTTTGTGCAATCATGCTTTGGCTGATAGTAGGCTTCCTGTGAAATCTGTAAATCATCAGTACAGAGATAACAAAAGAGCTTAGCAGCATTATTGAAGTTAAAATATTTAGAAAGGCATCCCCAGTAGAGTTGCTTATTTATAGACTAACCCTAAATTTATACCTCTAGTGTAAATGAATGCATCCATATCTGATATTACAGCTGTTGCACTGGATGGGGAATGACCAATGAATGAAGAGATGGGAAGTATAATGAAAGAATAATAATGGTCTGATGGCAGCCTGTCATTCATAGCCAGTGCCTGCAGGGTGGTATTTTCCCAAATGAACTAGTAAACTTAAGTCTTATCATTTTAGGCGCTCTTACAAAAAAGAAAGTTAGTAAAAGGATGGCCTCATTTTTGCTCTAATTTCACAATCCCACCTGGAACTAATTGCCATTCTCTTTGTCAGTGTCAGGAGAGCGGCTGAGGAAGTAGATGCTGGCTGAGGCTCTCTCCCCTAGGGGCAGGTCTCTGATATGGAGTGAGGGTCATTCCGAAAGATTGTAAGGAAATATTGCACTGCTGCTGCTGTCTCAGTAGGGGTCTTCAGCCTCCATTGTTGTGAATCCAGAACCGTACATGAACACTAAATTAATAAAAAAAAAATTAAGAGCATAACAATTCAGATAATATCAATTGAAAACACTTCACAGACTGGGAGAAATGCTTGGGGGAGCTTTCCCATCTATTATTAGAGGGTTCTGGCTCTTCAAAGGTAAAATGCACTGCACATGTTTACACGGTCAAGGATTCACTGTCTTCTATGGAAGAAATGAAGCCGCATGCAGACCCATAGAAGAAATAGTGCCTCATAGACAAGTTCCTCCTACCAAATGTTGCAGTTAACAAGTCCAACGGCTTGTCTCCACTTACAGTGCTATAGAGCCTGCTGGAGCACTTAGTGAAGGTGCTACCTATGCTGACGGAAGAGTTTCTCCCAGGGGTATGAGTGTGGGTTCTCTGCCTTCCCAAGAGATGGCAGCTATGGTGATGTGAGAAGTTCTCCCATTGACATAGCCCTGTGTGCAGCAGGAGTTAGGTTGGTATAAGTGTGTCATTCAAGTGTGGATTTTCCATACCTCTGAAGGATGTAGTTATACCAACATAAAGATTATAGTATAGATCAAGGCCAAGAAACTATTAGGGCTTCTGCTGTATTCTTTTGTCATTCTGCACTAAGACCTTGTTCCAGGAAAGCACACTCATTCGGGACTACATTTAAGAAGGTGCTTAAGTCCCATTGCTGTTAATGGGTCTTCAGCACTTGTTTAGAGTTATGTGTGTGCTTAAGTGAATCCTTGAATCAGGGCCCAACAGAGTTACAGTAATTTCACTGAATAGAAGGATTCAAATCTCCTCTTTTTTATGCATGTACTCTTGTTGGTTTCCGTGGCATTGCACCAGTGCAAATTGGGCAGATTTTGTCCCCTTGCAATTCATACCGTAACCAAACATTTTCTACTAGGTCCTCAGTTGGTGTAAAACAACATAGCTCTGTTGAAGTCAGAGGCACTGTAGGGAGTCATACCAGCTGAGAAGCCAACTAAATGTTAGGAAATAAAACTAATTTACCAGTAGAAGCTGTGTTTAAAAATGCACATGAAACTTTTAAGATTTACAGGTGGATAAGTCAACCAGTGTGATGGATGTAGATTGGTCAAGAGTGATAAGCTACTTTATGAGTAAGATGATGTAAAATCTTAAGTGGATGTCACTCTGTTCTTGGACATCAAGTCATTACAACTACATTCTTCCAAGTAAATGGCAAGATGGATAGAATCCACTTCTTTTTTCCCTCCGTATTTACAGTAGCAATGTGCAATTTCACCTGTGTGTAATCTGTTACTTCAGATTTATGCTAGTGTAATGTTACTGAAATCAGTGAAGCTATTCCATTGTAAAAATGGTATAATACTTTGCTTCCAATCTTGTTTAATAGGATAGATTTGGTTTTTTTTTTTTTTTACTGAATGTTTGAATTCTTGGTTGTGTATCTTTATTACAGTTAAGAACGTAAGAACATAAGAATGGCCATACTGGGTCAGACCAAAGGTCCATCCAGCCCAGTACCCTGTCTGTCGACAGTGGCCAATGCCAGGTGTCCCAGAGGGAGTGAACTGAATAGGTACTGATCAAGCTATCTCTCCCCTGCCATCCATCTCCACCCTCTGACAAACAGAAGTTAGGCACACCATTCCTTACCCATTCTGGCTACTAGCCATTAATGGACTTAACCTCCATGAATTTATCTAGTTCTCTTTCAAACCCTGTTATAGTCCTAGCCTTCACAACCTGCTCAAGCAAGGAGTTCGACAGATTGACTATGCGCTGTGTGAAGAACTTCCTTTTATTTGTTTTAAACCTGATGCCCATTAATTTCATTTGGTGGCCCCTAGTTCTTATATTATTGGAACAAGTAAATAACTTTTCCTTATTCATTTTCTCCACACCACTCATGATTTTATATACCTCTATCATATCCCCCCTTCGTCTCCTCTTTTCCAAGCTGAAAAGTTGCAATTAAAAATACCCCCTTTACCCGAGGAGACTAAAATACTGCTGAGGAGGCAGCATGAACTCAAGAAACCTTAGCATAAAAACAATGAATTATCACCATTTTTTTTCTTGTACTGCCTATGAGGGCTGACTCATTTTAGACTTTGTCAACAACGAGAAAATTCCTGATGCCTGGATTTAACTGAAAGTGTGATGAATCATCTATGTGACATGTCAGAACTCATGAAAGTTAGTTAAAGGGAGAGACACTGGGGATTCCTTGTGCGTGAACAGTAATAGGTGAACTCCTACGTGAAGGGCATGACACCTGACATAATTTTCCAAGATTTGTAGCAGGGACTTGGCCTTCACCTGTGAATGACCTTGCTGTCAGACATAACATTATTCGGACAGTGGTGTGTATTCATTTGTATGCAAGAATTTTCCATTACCATCTCTTGAGTCCTCCCTCACACAACTATAATGCTAAGTTACATTTTTAGGAAAGGCTACAGGATCTTATCTCCACCTGGCACAACCAGCCCTGAAAGGCCATTGGCTAGATGTTAAGATTTGTATTCTCCCAAGGCAAGAAAAGCTTTTGTGGTAAGGTGAAGACACAGTCTTTAGGAAAGAGAAACTATCTGTGGATCCTCCCTAAACTACCAGAAGCAATCTTAAAGGAAATGGAAAGATTACTGGACTGTCTTTTCTTTCCTCACCACTTTATATTTTCTTCTACCTAGACCGGTATTTTTTTCCCAAAGAAAGAAAGAAGGAAAGAAAGAGGCCAGAGCTTCAAGGCTAATTCTTTTTCCAAAAGAGAGAGACCTTGGTGATGGCTTGTTTTCCATGTGGTACACGTAAGGACTGGCCTTTAAATAGATCCTCATGCCTGGAGCACCCTCATTTTCCTTTCGGGAGCCAACTTGTTTCCATATCCTATGCTGCCATTGTGACTGGCTGTGATAGCATTCCATCTTGACCACTGCACTTGAATGCAATAGCTTGTTACTCCTTTTGGGTATGTCTATACTACCACCCTAGTTCGAACTAGGGTGGTTAATGTAGACATTCGAAGTTGCAAATGAAGCCCGAGATTTAAATATCCCGGGCTTCATTTGCATCTTGCCGGGCGGGAGCTATTTTTAAATCCCCTTAGGTCGAACTCCGTGCCCGCGGCTACACGCGGCACGGAGTAGGTAGTTTGAATTAGGATCTCTAATTCGAACTACCGGTATACCTCGTTCCACGAGGAGTAACGGTAGTTTGAATTAGAGATCCTAATTCGAACTACCTACTCCGTGCCGCGTGTAGCCGTGGGCATGGAGTTCGACCTAAGGGGATTTAAAAATGGCGCCCGCCCGGCAAAATGCAAATTAAGCCCGGGATATTTAAATCTCAGGCTTCATTTGCAACTTCGAATGCCTACATTAACCACCCTAGTTCGAACTAGGGTGGTAGTGTAGACATACCCTTTGAGACTAGTGGCTAACCAAAGTTTGGGGTTTTACAGGTTGTTTCTGCTAAGAGAAAAAATTGATGATGGACCCAAGTAACTAAGGGCATGTCTACACTAGGAAACTATTTCAAAATAATTTATTTCAAAATAATAACTCCTGAAATAATATTTTTGAAATAAATGTTATTCCTCTTGAAAAGCTGGAGTTATTATTTTGAAATAAGCAGCTCGTTATTTCAAAATAACAGGTGTGGTAGTGTGGATACTCTGCTTGTTATTTCGAAATAAGGGGAATGAATTGTTTTGAAATAACTCCCTACTATAGACCAGGGCTAAAATTCTATAGGAAGTCCTGTTGTTCTGAATACATTAGGAATCAAACCACAAGAGATTATTCCTTTTCCTGCTGTTCCAAACCTGCCTTTCTAGCCAGCACTCTCTCAGCTTTCTCTGAGGACCATGTTACCAACTTTTTTTGTTACTGTCTACTTGACTTTCTGGCTGTTTCTGTACCCCTGGCTCCTTTTCTCTCACACAGAGAAAATCAGTTCCATCAACAAAGCATCTAGCCCCTGCATTTGCTAATCAGTGCCCTTAGAAAATCCCATGGGCCCCATATTTCAGCTTTTACTTGGACTTTCCTTGTGCCTATGTTGGGTGGTACTACTACTATTGTTTCAGCTACTTCTATTCATATATCTTGACTGAAATGTGGCACTTACCCTCACCCATAATAACAAGCATGTATTTAGTTTTGGTCACTTGATTAAGTTTCAGTCAATGAGATTTGTTTTAAAAGATCCTGATGATATAGTTAGATATACACACAAGTTTTAACAGGAGGAAATTTTAATATGCTGTGCATTATTTTTCCTATATAGAAAATCACTTTTCTATTCCTTTTTTGAAATAAAAGGTTAACACATTATTGTGCACTGAATCTTCGTTGACCCGTAATAACCTGAGTCTGTGATTAATGGAAGACATTCTTTCCAACATCCAACCCATCCTTTTTACGTGACAACTATTTTACTCTTTGCTTAGGCATTTCCCGAAAGTCAACATTTTTTCCCCCTTTGTGCACTGTATTACAAACTCCACTGCCTGATTTTTCAATACTTTTGGGAGTGCCTTTTTAAAGGAGGTTAATAAAATAGAGGTGGCTCATCACACTCACTGATGAACATTCAATCCATCTCCATTAGCTGTTCTGAGCTAATTTAGACATTAAGCTGTGACAGACACTGCAGTTATCAACATGTCTATTAGACAGTCTACAAATATGCTAGGAAAGCTTAGAAACAAATGACAAAGCAAGATAAGAGATAACCAAAGCAGAATGTGTCACTTTTAAAAGATCTTTTAGAAACAATAATGATGATTTCAATTGCTTCATATACACATTTTGCCTTAAAAAATTACCTTGTGAATCAGATGACTTGGAGACTTTTCCACCTATTTTGCTAAGTTTAACAAATACAAGGAAAGTTTTGCTGTATAAAAACGCCAAGTATACAATTTTTTCTTCCCTCTTCTTTTCCTGAAGGCTTAATTCTTGCATTTCTAATGGTTATGTGAGAAGATAAGGTGAGTACTATACTCTTGTGACTGAGGGACCAGTCTGCAGCCTTTGAAGTTAATAGCAAGTTCCATTTGTTCCAATGGCATCTCACCTGTAGCGGGAAGCAGTTTATCATTTGCAAAAGCAGACTTTCCAATAATGGTCAGGCAAATTTTTCATTTTGCCAGAGTTGTTACTGAAAACATATGCTGTGTACCGTGCAGGGCCTGACTTAGGACTGCCTTGCTCCATTTGAACATCAGCGTAACTCCATTGTTTTAATGAAATCACTGGTTTGTTTCAGTCACATAAAATTGGAGTAATGCAGTCAGAGTAGAGAGTAGTTTCAGAAATTCAAATCTCATGGTATTGCTTTCCATTATATTTAGTATATTGTCTAGAAGTTCATGGCTGGCTTCAATCCAACTTAGTTTTTTCTCACTTATTGGGCAAAATTTAGCACTTAGTTCATCCACATAATCTTGTTTGACATGAGTATAATTAAGATGTTTACTTTTTAAATAAAAAGGGCTCGATTCTCCACACTGTTACACTAGGAGCCCCACAGTAGCATAAAATTGATGTAACAGAATGAAAACTGAAGCCTACAATTGATTTTTTTTTAAATTTTCATTAGACAGCTGAATCTTGTACCTCAAATACAACCTGAAGATGAGGTAAAGGATGTTTTGCATTGTCCAAGATCAGTGCATAGTTTTCAGAAATTCTTCTTGGCATAATACCTGTAGAAGTTTGCTATTAATCAGGAGTTCGATATCTGGAAATTCTCTCATCTCTGGAAGGTGAACAAGCCTATTCAGGTAATATCAGAGCATACTGGTTGTGCAGTATGGTACAACAACAGAAAATTGCATTCATAGTTTTTGTCTTCTTTGGTATGGTGTTGGGAGCCATGAGTGTCAGTAAATTATCAGCTCAATTATTTCCTTTAGCGTTCAGATGAAGAAGATAAAGTAGACTGATTTTTATTGTAATTTTGGAAAAACACTTTCATTACACTGCTATAATTTATAAACGAATAAGCAGTCTACTTCTGCATCGTTTGCATCTGGGGATTTTATTACTACTCAACCATACCCAAATTCCAAGTTTAATGTAGTGGTTTTTTTTCTAGCCTTAACTTAACGCTTACTTCATAGCCACGAGAGTTTTTTTAATTGGGAGGTGGCGGAGAATGGATAAGAGGATAAGACTTGTTTTAACTTCCTTATTATAAGAACCCTCCCTCATTTTAGCCTCAAATTAGCACCAATATAATGAAAGTCTGTATAGTTGTCCTTTTGATACTATAATTTCTTTCTCTCAGAAATTCTGAATAAGTGAAACTAGAATACATTATTTACACTAATACATAAACCCCACACAGTGTTTGTCTTTGTGCCTTTATTAATACTTATTAATTTTGGAGGGACAAAACATTGGAACTTTTCCTATATTGGGTTTCTGTTAGGTCAATTAAAGTTTCAATTAAGGATCAAATTCTGCCCTTAGATGTGTGCATTTGCCTAGTAGCCACTGGGCAACATAAAAGTGAATCTGATAAGGGCTTCTTAATGAAAAGCTTGCATCCTAAAACTTCTGTGTGAGTGCACGCACATGCATGCACACATACCTGCATTCATGCCTGTGTGGAATGGAAATTGGTTGTCTACAATTTGAGCAATATAAAGCAGTGGCGGGAGGACACTCAGGAGTTAGCCTTTTATAGAAACTCTCAGAGATAAATAACACCAGCTCTGTAATGAAATCCACTGTTCATGAGTAGAAAGAGTTCAAAAAATGTCAGTAAAGGAATTTACTTTACTGACAAGACCATAAAATATTTCCATCCTCCTTTTGCTTGCTCTGGCTTCAGCCACATGGAATTCCTTTACTGTATAAACTACTTCACTGGACAAAAATACAAGCAAGTCCCCTCCCCTTCCCCCACCACCCTCCATCTCTTTAAAGGAATGCACTGAACTGGTACGTAAGAGCAATTGTTAGAGAGAAGACCACCCAAAGTGGCCCTTGGTTTAGACACTTCACATGAAGTTACTGGGAACAACCATCCCTTGCAGTTTGCAAGGAACGGTTGGAATTCTCTAAATTGTTTCCAAGTCTTAACTGTATTGTAACCCGGGAGGCAAAAATTCCAGCCTTTGGTCTCATTTAATGCTTAAAAGCTTCCTAATGAAGTCCATCTTTTCATCATCATGGGACTTCCTGTTTTAGACCAACCATAATACCCACAGGAATATATGTATGTTATTGTAAGCAGAAGTTTTTTCTTTTGACTGTGTTTATTATACCATTTCATACTGCTAATAATTTACAGAAACAATCAGTTGGACAATATTTCTGAAAAAAGATTGGATCAGCATATGCATGTATGATGATTGGGTATATTAGGATGTATATTAATAATCAAAACTTCTTACTGTGGTATGCAATGAAGAAGAATTGATGCCTAGAAAGGAAATGATGTGAGAGAGTAGAATGAGGGAGAAAGGCTACCAACCAAGGCTCCAGTGGAATATGTGCTGCAGAACTGTGATAAACCACATCCCTGAAGGGGCTTTTATCATATGAAAATGTCTTGCAGAAACTCCTAGGGTTGGAGAACAACCATAGAATAGCCATATTGAAAGGAAGAATGTTACATTAGGAACATAAACAACATACATTGCAATCATAGGAAACCCCTGGAAAGGGTTTGGGTGAGGCAAGTTTATAGTGAAAGTAGTTGAGCTCCCTGCATTGAGGGTTGTGTTCAAATGTAAACTGTGCCTTAAGAATAGGTCTATTCTTTCCAGGTTTACATCCCAGGCAGTCCTATTGATTTCAGCAGGGTATAAAGCAGTAGAATTTAGCCTATTGTTTGCAAACCAGACCTTGGCCAGCCCATAAGGGCTTAATATCAGAATGCAAGTTTATATAAAAAGCAGAAGCACTTGGACCCCAATAACAACATGAGCATCCTGTATGTGGTGAATTTAGTATCTTCAAATCTCACACTGGATGCGCTTTAAAATATCTTATTTCTTACTCCAGCTGTAAAATTCTAGAAAAATGTAAGAGGGATTAAATCAACAGGACTATAGAAAACTTACTAGCGTGATCATCTTTCCATTTGCTTTTGAACAAATTTATAGAATCCTACAACAGGGACAGCATTCTCTAAAAATCTATATAATGATCAAAAACATATGGAGATGTTATTTTCTATTAAATTCTATCTTCTATCAAAACACTATTCCATATGTGATTGAAAATAGAAAAGGATTCGTTAGCTTCCCCCCCCTATAATTTCCTAGAAAGTATTGTCAGTTTCAGTGCAGTAAATAAAACACAGTCAGAACTTTTTCAAATGTCAATGCCCTTCTGCCAAAGGTAGTTAGATATTGGCATATTTGGTGTGATCCTTTTTATTTTCATGCAAACTGTAACTCCCTCAGGTACCCTAGAATAAGGCTGACAGCATTACTTTAATTCTTGCTGTCTTAATGTGGTTTTAATCTTGTTTACACAGATTGAAATTTTATTGATTGCGCTGAACATCTATGTGTCATGACTGGATCTTGATAAACAGATGTCTGATAAGTTACAGAAATGGGCTCGCTGTCTTCAGCTTGTAGTTAACAGAATGGAACTACTTGAAATGAAGACAAATATCTCAGGATCTGCCCCTTTCAAACTTGTATGTACTTTTCTCTCTCTCTAAAAACCCCACATACAAATAGCAGGAATTTTAAGGATAGTGAATGAAGGAAACACTGAATAATATTTGCACAGATAAAAGAATCTTGAGGATCAGTGCAACAAACAGTGATGCTGAGCACAGCCCAGTGCAGATGGGCCAAAAATTACAGAATTGTTAAATAAGAGGGACAGATTCTCATTTGGCTTAAATTGCCTTAGAACCTCACCTTCATTTGATGTAAGTTGTCATCACCCAGAGGCTACGGCTACACTGTAGCCTTCTTCCGGAAAAGCTTATGCAAATGAAGCGTGGCGTGAAATATCGCCGTGCTTCATTTGCATAATTAATTAGCAGCCGCTTTTGCACAAGAGGCTTTTGCGCAAAAAGGAGCTGTGTAGATGGCTCCTTTTTGCACAAAAACCCCATCTTGCGCAAGAGCCATTCTTCCTGAAAAAATGAGGAAGAACGGCTCTTGCGCAAGAGGGGGATTTTGCACAAAAAAGAACCGTCTACACAGCTCCTTTTTGTGCAAAAGCGTCTTGTGCAAAAGCGGCTGCTAATTAATTATGCAAATGAAACACGGTGATATTCCACGTGGCGCTTCATTTGCATAAGCTTTTCCGGAAGAAGGCTACAGTGTAGCCGTAGCCTGAGTGTTTGTACTTGTATTTGTACTTAATTCAGCAACTCAAAAAATGGGAGCATAAATTTTAATCTTTAAAAAATATATGTAAACAAGAGGAAGTACTTGCATGTGTGTTGATATTATAGCTGAGTCAACATCTGAAATAATTAGGCATCGAATAAATTATCTGATTTGTACTGCTATTTTCTGTGGATTGGTTTGATGAATGTTATTCAACTAGCTATAGAACTGGTAGAGTACCACAAATATCATTTGTCACATAAATCAGCATAATGAAAACCAGCAATGTGTGCTGGCTTCCTTTGGTTAGTTTTTCTTTTCTTTGTTGCTTATGAGAACAATGACAGCCCCAGAAGAAATAGTCTCCTGCAGATCTCAGTTGGTGACCTGAATCTGCCATGAGTAGACCTGTGCTGATGGCTGCCTAAGCATAGAGGACTGGAGGCTGGGTGAATGATGGGTCCTGTTACATCCCCAATGGAGCCTGCTTTGGGAAGAGTACACTCTATTCCTCAGCTCTTTGGAACAACTCTGGATGAGGCCAGAGCTTGCTCATATGCCTATGGATTATCGGAGCCCTTGAATGGAAGGTGGGCTGCATGCCCAGCAATTGCATCTTTAAAAGATTATTTGTCCTTAACTGACCTTGTAAGTCTTTTAATGAAGAAATCATTGTGATTTCAAGGTTCCTTTTTATGAGACATTGTTTACATTTTCTATGTTATAGAAAAGTTGGAATTTTCCAGTGAGAGAATCCTTTTAAAAAGTTCCCTTTATCAGTTGCATATTATTGTGGCTTCTGACGGGGACATAATGATGCAGCAGAATTTGGTAATCTATCTAGTACATTCTGTACTCTGAAAAATGAATATACTCTTTCTCTAAGATTAAGTTAAGCTATTTCCAGAAGCCATGAACATAGACACAAAAGGGAATATTATATAAGTAAGCTAGCTACATATGTTCTGCATTACCCTAACATTTTAAACAAATATTGCATAACAGAATATCTATGAAAAGGCTTTTGATTTGGGATCCCCAGATGGATATTTTTATCCATGAAAGTAAACCTACAGATTCTGGGAATGTTCTCTGCATAGCTCCATTTCCCCCTCTTCTCAAATAAGATTGCTCCAGGAGTGTGACCAAAAATGTTTATCTTCTGAATTCTCTTTGGTAGTCTTAATGAAATAAGATTGTGTTCTTAAGACACTAATGTCCACATCACAAAAACCTCCATTCCAACTGGCATTTTTGTCAGCCTCAGCAAAGACAAATGTAGCATTTGCCTGCACAGTGAACTACCTTCTCACCCCTAGAGATGGTCCTTCTAGCTTACTTTCAAATAAAAGGGACCCGGTCCAATGGGAGCCTCTCCACTGACTTCAGAGAATTTTTAATCAGGCCAATGATGCTACTACCCGGGATAGACTGTGGCATAATGGATGTAGCATAGAGCAGGGTCCTCAGACTTCACTGTACCATGACCCCTTTCTCACAACAAAAAATACTTCATGACCCACGAAGGGGAATTGAAGCTTGAGACCCCATTTGAGCCTTACCTCCCCAAATAGGGTCAGTGTGAAAGTCCAAAGGCTTCAGCCCCAGATGGTGGTGCATGGGCTTCGGCCCCGGATCCAGTTTAATGCTGGCACTGGCAACCCCATTAAAATGAGGTCACAACCCACTTTAGGGTCCCAACCCTCAGTTTGACAGTTTGAGAACAACTGCCACACTTCACATTTAATTATTAACAAACATACATCTTTGCCAGGGTTGGAGCATCTACAGTCTAAGCACCGTTTTACATTGCTGGTATGGATGCCATGTCTGTAGAATGATGAGAACATTGTGCCACTGGGATCCACATGCGAAAGAAAACCCTCTGTGGCTGGATCTCTCTCCCTTTTGGAAGGAGGAATCCTCCACTTTTGTGGAGGTTTTCTCTCATGTTAGACCCAGAGAAGACTGTCCATTAGTGCACTACCACAAGGAGGGAGACAGGAAATGTGGACTAGCCATGTGTTTCTCCATTACCCAGCATGAACTGAAGAGGAAGGTAATACCACTAGTAGCTGTGTTCATTTTTTGTATGGAGCCTTATCCTTGCTGGGGATCACAGTTTCGAGGGAGATGGGAGACTGCTTGGAGACAAAGGACCTCTGCCTGTTTGGATCCCAAGATTCTATGAATGGGCCTTTGAATCACCAGTGTTCTCATACAGCAACCTTTTTAAAGGGCAACAAAATTCACTTTAAAAACTAATCTGACAATGAATAAGAGGCTGAGACATCAAAAGCTCTAGCTCTCTGTTGCTAATTTCCCCCTCCCCCATAGAGACGTTTTTCTATAACTTAGAAATTGTAATTTCTTGAAAATCCATAAAAATATTAACCCATACCTTTAACTGAGTTCACTTGTCCATTTCCACTGTGTCCAGTGCTGGAGAATGTTACAGTCCAGTCATATGTTTAATTTAGATTTGAGGAACCAGTAAATCATGGCTGCAGGTACATTGTATAACAGAATACCAGAATGAAAATGTGAGTAATTTTGCAAAGCTCTGTAAACCAAATGCAACCAAAAATTGATCAGAAATATAGGCTTCATTGTGTAAATTAGAGAGCTACTACTGAATACAGACACATTGGCTACAGCAAAATGAGATTAACTGAGTATGCTAACTCTGCAGTAATCAAAGGGGGGGAAAGTTTTCATGTAACTAGTATGGTGTAAAATGGTGATGGGCAAATTAAGAACCAACTCGAACTTTCACCTCAACCTCTTTTCTATCAGGGGTGGTTTTATCCCACAAGCAGAAGTAAATACAGTGAGAGATAATACTGCAAATCTCTTCAGAGGGTTGGTCCATATGAGACTGCCAGTAGGTTTCTAGGCCCAAGAAGATCAGACAGCAATGTAGCTACCATCAATTGACTCATGGTGAAATTTATGACATCAGGAATCTCTGGATAATCCAAATGTATTCAAGTCCAGTTGACCAAGGAAAGTAAGGGAATTAAGCTGTCTCATAAGCCATTTGCATGCTCCCAATGGGTATTTATATATTTCTTTATAACCACTCTGTAGATCTCTTCATCATTGTTCACCTTTCACTTTCTATAATGTTTACAATTCTTTATATTCACTTGCTTATATTATGCAAAAGTTCCTTTTAACTTTTAAGTATCTTCTGTGCTTTATAATGGCCCTTATTTTTCACTTATTTATAATACTTTATTAGAAGGGTAAACATATTTTTTATTTTATTTGTCACCCTTTGATTGTTCCCCCATTTTCTTTTAATATAGTTGATGGTTAATGTGGTTTAACAACATCTTACAGATCATGTGAGCTCATGGGCTAGCTTCACAAAGAAAGTAGGTGTGGTCATGCTATTGAAGATAGGCCCCTAAATCTGGGCTCCAGTGTGGCGCCTATGTCTGTTAGGAGTCTACAAATGAAAGAGTTTAGGCTAGTGTTTCACTGTGGATAAATAATTTTAAAAATTGCTTGAAGGAGGAGGACTGGATTATGGGTTTCCCACCTTCCAGATGGGAATATTCCATGGATGGTTGGTAAAGATAGGGCTAAGGGAGGCACATCCCCAGCTCCAGCCCTGCCCGTGCCACTTCTGCTGAGGCCCTGCCCCCCACAGGGAGAAGAGTGAGTATGTGTGCCTCAGCATCCCCGGCACCAGAGCATGGGGAGGGCAGGTGGCACGTGGCTCCAACCTCCCCAGCCAAGAGCACTGGGAGGGCAGGCACTGTGGGCAGCAACACTCTCTCCCAGAACACCTACAGTAAGTGTTCTGGGGGCAGAGTGTGGGCGGGGCCAGGCTGGCGGTTTGGGAAGGCAATGCCTTCCCCCGCCTTCTGTACCAGCCACCCATGGAATAGTCTCATAGGGTAAGGCTACACTAGCTCGTTAGTTCAAGCTAGGTAGTCTAATGAGGGCAACCGGAGTTGCAAATGAAGCCCGGGATTTAAATATCCCGGGCTTCATTTGCATCTTCCCGGGCGCCGCCATTTTAAAATCCCCCTTAGTCCGAACTCCGTGCCCGCGGCTACCCCTCCTGCAATGAGGGGTAATGGTAGTTCGAATTAGGATCTTTAATTCCAACTACCTAGTCCGTGCCGCACGTAGCCGCGGGCACGGAGTTCGGACTAAGGGGGATTTAAAAATGGTGGCGCCCGGGAAGATGCAAACGAAGCCCAGGATATTTAAATCCCGGGCTTCATTTGCAACTCCGGTTGCCCTCATTAGACTACCGAGCTCAAACTAACAAGCTAATGAGCCTTACCCATACTTACTTGTCCTCTGCTGCTATGGTTCTCTTCTCCCCTTCAAGTTGAGAGGAGGCTTTCAACTGGGCATCTCCTTCATGCCAGGTGAATATCCTAACTACTGTGATAGAACTTAGATTTGGATGGGAGGGTCTTCCTTCTCTTCTGCTTGTCCCTGCCCCCTCCACCCAACCATATACATGTAAGCTAGCCTGGTCTGGTAGGTGAGTTCTGAGCACATTTACTGGTTCAGTTCCCACCATCTAATTAGGCAGAGGAATGCCTATCTCCTTCTGGTTTGTGAATTGCTCTGGGGCGTAGGTGGCTGAACATGAGTCTTTGGGCTGACATATAGGTGCCTAAGAAACTTATTGCAAAAATGTAAATGCCAAGTGAGTTTAGGTGCCTTAAAGGGTTTGGGGGCAGCTGAGCAGGGATCACGTGAATACTAATGAGACATGTTTCTAAAGTGGCAGTTAAGCACCTAAGGTCCTCTCAGTATTCCAGTATTACAAGTAATAGACACACTGTTCTATATTAATTTATTAGTGCTTCAGAGCCCACATAGAAAAAGCTCAAGTGGACATTGTGTTACTCTGTATTTAAAAAAATGTGGTTCTTGCTCGGTTTTTAAAAAGGAAATCTCTAATGGAATGGTAGATTTTAAAACAAATTTTCAGGAGTTCCACATAAATAAACTACGTGGAGTTGGATACACTGTTCCCACTGCCAGTTCAGAGAGTTGGGTTGCCAGCTGTCTGATTACAGAAAACTGAATGCCCCTGCCTGTCCTCTTTCCCTTCTCTGAGGCCCTGCCCCCTGCTCACTGCATCCCCTGCTCCCTCCATTGTTCATTCTCCCCCCTGCTCACTCAATTTCATCAGGCTGGGGCAGGAATGCAGGAGGGGGCAAGGGCTCCAGCTGGGGATGCAGACTCTGGGATAGAGCCAGAAATTAGGGGTTCAGGATGTGTGAAGGGGCTCCAGACTGGAGCAGGGAGTAAGGTGTGGGAGGGGGCTCATGGGTGGGGCAGGCAGTTGAAATATGTTGGAGTGTGGGCTCTGGGAGGGAATTTGGGTGCAGGAGGAGGCTCAGGAGTTGGGGAGGAGGTGCAGGGTGGGTTCCAGGTGGTGCTTACTTGAGGCAGCTCCTGGAAGCAATGATATGTCCTCTGGCTCCTAGGTGCAGGGGTGGCCAGGAAGGCTCTGAAGCCAGGTCTACATTACAGGGGAAGTCAACTTAAGATACGCAACTTCAGCTCTGTTAATTATGCAGCTGGAGCCAAAGTATCTGAAATTGTGTTTTGGAGCCATTCACACAGCAGGAGGTAGATAGGAGCACATGCTTCCATTGACTTCCTTTATTCCAGTGAGGAGCAGGACTACTGGTGCCGAAGGGAGCACCCTCTCAGTTTGAATTATCAGGTCTTCACAAGACCCGCTAATTTGAACTCCAGATCAACTGTGGCAATGTCAATCTTCTCTGTAATGTAGACACGCCTTGCTTGTTTAGCACTGCCCTCAGCCAAAGGCACCCTCATTGCGCCCATAGGCCACAGTTCCTAGCCAAAGAGATCTGCAGAACTGATGCTCTGGGCAGGGGGAGTGCATGGAGCCTCCCTGGTGCCCCTGTGCCTAAGTGCTGCATGGACATATCTCTGCTTTTGGGAACTGCGTGGAGCCATGGAACGTTTTATGGCCCAGTCATCAGTGCTGACCAGAGCCATCAGGGCCCCTTTTCAAACAGGTATTCCAGTCAAAAAACAGAAATCTATCAAACCTATCAGAGAGACTGAGTCCAAACATGTAGCATAATCTCCAGGCTATGTCCTGAAATATTCTGCAGAAAACCCTATTACAGCAGTCCCACAAAGTGACCATTCCACAGACATGGTGGAGAGCCCAAATCACAAAAAAAAAATAATCCACTCCCTGCTCATCTTGTGCTCTCATGTTTTCTAAACCCTGATTCTCCTGGGATACTCACATGTGCAAACTCACTTGTGTATTGTCTATTTGCAGAACCCAGGTCTTAATGTACAACCATGCACAGTGGACAGCCAAAAATTGGCCCAGGAGTATTTTTACTGCTTACATGCACCTATCAGAAATCTTCCTGAAGCTTTTCCTTTGACTTTTGTTCAGCAGTTTGTTTGTCCAGATCTAGTCCCACTAAAATTATTACATCTTTTTGAGGAATGAGTTTCTGCTCATGCAAAATTAGCTTTAAGAGAGAATACCTAATTCAGAAAACATATTCCATGAAGTACCATTAATGAGAAAAAAATTGTTAACATTCTTCTACTTCTAAAACCATTGCATTTTTTCTATTTAAAAAAAATAAAACTGCACAAGGACATTCTCTAACGATTCAACAGTTTATTATACATTCTACTGGTTTGCTCAGTAATTGTAATGGCTAAATATTTTAAAGAACTATATACAATAAACCCAAATTCACTGTGGTCACTGTATAAAAATGTTCACCTATTTTTCCTCTATCTGAATTAAGTAGCTCTAAGCAATGTTAAAAGACAATACGGCTTGATTGAAAGTCTACTGAAGTTAATGGGAGACTTTCCAGTGAAGTATGGCCACTGGTAACACAGATAGCCACAAAATATTTCTGCCATGGCACAAGACTGGTTATCAGGAAAGCTGGATACTATGTTTGGCTAAACCCTGCTACAGACTTCTTAAATGACTTTGGGCAGGTTATTTCACTACTCTGCATGCCATTTCCTCAGGGGTAATAATAATGACTTTCTATCAAAGTTTCCAAGTGTGCTTTCAAACACAAACTCATTAACCTTTGCATTAAGTGTTGTTATTCCCATTTTCCAAATCAATACACTGAGGTTTATGACTTGCCTAAGGTTACATACGTCAGGGTAGAACTAAGAGCAGACACGAAGTCCTGACTCACTGTCTGTCTGTTTTGCCTGAGAGCCAACAGTCGCTTTGGCCCAATCCAAAAGCAATCCTGATAAGATGTGCAAACCCAACAGGACCTTAAAGAACTATAAGAACGATATACTCTCAAGTTAACCAGAGTCAGTCATTTAATGGGGCATGTCTGAGCACAAACGCAGAACTTGGATGCGTTTGAAAAGATATAGGAAATGCCAATAAATTATTTCAAAATAAATAGCATACGCTTGTTCCTGCCACATGGATTTATGTCCATTTCCTATTACTGTATAGGTATTCTTATAATATTTATGTAAAAATTTACAAAAAAGTGTATAACTTAAAGCATGTGGTTGGTCTCAGACAAATAAATGGGACTCCTTATGTGCTTAAGATTAAACATGTGCATAGGAGCATTGCAGGATTGAAGTCTTTATGAACATTACTTGGACGAAGCTTTAATACTTATAATGTAGCAGGGACTATGTAGGGGCCCAGAAGAAAACTCACCTAGCTTCCATGATGTTACTAGTCTCAGAAAATCTTTCTTCCTACAACTGGTTTATGTAATAAAAAAGCTGGATGAATTTATCTCTGCTGCTTTGTATAAAAAAGGAAAGTATATTATTGCATCAAA
This sequence comes from Pelochelys cantorii, assembly GCA_032595735.1. Taxonomy (NCBI): domain Eukaryota; kingdom Metazoa; phylum Chordata; order Testudines; family Trionychidae; genus Pelochelys; species Pelochelys cantorii. Next base: position 72,012,285 of record CM064329.1, read on the forward strand.
GAGGAGTGAAAGGTTAAAATAACTGTTATAGAGCTGTTAATATTTCCAAAAGGTTATATTTTTGTTAAATTGGCTGACAAGTATCATTCTACACATACTGTGATCCTTCCTGTGCAGAGGGTATTATTAATTCTACAAAGAGTAAGACATCAGAAAATGGAAAGAAAACTCTAAACTAAATATAGATTGTTCACTTTACAAGAAACAAAATCCAACACTTTTCCTGGAGTTCTATTTAATATCATTCTATTTTCATCCATTAAGAAAGAAAATGTTTTCCATGTTCCACTTGGAAACATAAAATGGAGCTAAAATGCTTTTGGTGTGATTACTTATAGGTTGTTGAGGAGCTAGTCTTCTTAATGGATACAATTGATTTTTCTTCCTTTCAGCCTATGGCTGGAAAACCCTGACTGTCTCAAGAGAACAGACCTATGGTCCCTTTGGGTGTCTACACAGTACCCTAAACTTGAAATAAGATACACAATTTGTGCTATGCAAATTGTGTATCTTCTCTCGAATCTATTTCAAAATAGCTTATTTTGAAATTTGGCATGTCTACACAGCACCAAATTTCAAAATAATGCACTATTTTGAGCCATCCCATAACCCTCATGCAACGAGGTTTACCGGGATGGTGAAATAGCCTGCCTGTTATTTTGAAAAATATTTTAAAATAACGGGAGGATTGTGTAGATGTGGGGTGGGTATTGCGGGATACCGGAGGCATCTAGGAGTTACTAGGGGTATGTCGACACTGCATGGCAATTTTCAGAGATATCCCAAAATAGCCATGCAGTATAGACGTACCTCTAGTGAATTATGTGTTTGGAAATAACCAAAACAGCCTTGTCTCCTACTTTCCTGTACAAAGGATTCCACCCTCTATGAAATAAGGGATAAGGGATCTTTCGGAAAAGGCTTTATTTTCCGCAAGATCAGCGTCTAGACTGGCACTTTTTTCCGGCAAAGCTCCGTGCGGGGAAAAAGTGGCAGCCATTTTTATGCTAATGAAGCGGGGGAGATTTAAATCCCCGCTTCATTAGCAATTGCGATACGTCTAATTTACATCCCTTTTACGAAAAAGGGATGTAGTCTAGACGTAGCCTACCTGTGCACTCCTTGAAGAAGTTCCTTGTCAAAATATACATTTCTTACCCAGCTAGCAAGACACAGTCACCATCTCCTGACCTGTTAGGCTTAATTGAAAACATTTGCAGCATGCCTCTGGTAAGTAGTTCTTCCTCTGCTTTTGTTAGTGAATGTGCTTGACTTCTTTGGCTCTAAAGTCCTCAGTAGAGGGGGCATGGCTCATGTTTTTGTTCTGAATATTATGAGCAGCTGGTCAGTGCTCAGCAAATAAAAATGTAGAGCCAAAGGGCCAAATCCTGGCTGGCCATGTGTGCACATACACATCAAGGAGCAGCAGGAGCATACTGTGGGTGCTAGCTGCCCTGTTTCTGCTTCCTGTGGAAAGTCACAAACCTCTGCAGATGATGAGGGACACACGGCACATAGCTGAGGGAAGTACATATAACCCTAGGCTATGTCTACACTGCATATTGTTGCACAAGAAGATGTGCAAATGAGACGTGGCGATGAATATCACCACACCTCATTTGCGTACCTAATGAACCACCATTTTTGCGGAAGGGGCTTTTGCACAGGAAGGAGCTGTCTACACTGCTCCTTCTTGCACAAAAAAGCCCTCTTGCACAGGACCCGTTCTGCCTCTTATTTTCAGGAAGAACGGCTCCTGTGCAAGAGGGTTTTTTTGCGCAAGAAGGAGCAGTGTAGACAGCTCCTTCTTGCACAAAAGCCCCTTCCACAAAAATAGCGGCTCATTAGGTATGCAAAAGAGGCACGGCGATATTCATCGCCACACCTCATTTGCATATCTTCTTGTGCAACAATGCGCAGTGTAGATTTAGCCCTTGTGTTTAAGTTTACATGCATGAACCAGTCATTTGTATACATGCTATGGAAATTATTCCTGCTCTTAGCAGGAGCAGAATGCAGAGAAGAACTAAATGTATATTTGCTGTCAGATTGAATATGGACAGATACCAAACCAACCCCATTTTTTCAGTCTATATCTGCCCTTATGGTGGTTTAGGGGATTATGTCACTTTCCCTGTATTAATAGCTACAATTCAGTCCACTGTTTTATCAATCCCTCTCAGTTCTAACAAGACCCACACAAGGCTACATCTGCACTGTACCGTAGTTCAAAATAAGATACGTAATTTGAGCTACACAAGTCATGTATCTTATTTCGAACTTATTTTGAAACAACTTATTTCATAATTTGGCACTGTCTACCAATAACCCGCTATTCCAAAACATCCCTTATTCCTCATGGAATGAGGTTTACGGGGACATTGGAATAGTGAGCCCAAAATAATGGGCTTGCAGTGAAGATGTGGGTTAGCTATTTTGGGATACTCCAGTATCCCCAAATAGCATTGCAGTGTAGACATAGCCCAAGTGATAGAAATTAAAGTTAAGGGTCACAAGTTGCATATCATTCCTTTCTCCCTTGTCATGTTGAGGAAATCATTTAATCTCTTTGTGTCTCGGTTTGCCTGTATATAAAATGGGGAGGTGCTGCTAGCTCCCTGTCTTTGTAAAAAGAGGCTGTTAAAGATTGCAAAATGGTGCAACAGGTGAGTGAGTATTAATTGCATTGCTATTGCATGTAACTAGATTAATCTTGTTGAATGTATGTGCTTGGAAAGTAGATGGACTAGCCTATGTAGAGCCACTGGAATCTTTATTGGAATGGATTTCCTGACTACGATTATAGTGTTAATGCTGGAAGGAAAAAGGCACACAACGACAATTACTATATCTTTGTGGGCCTCTAAGGAAAACATTTTTAACAATGTGTTTATAATTAGTGTCTGGTCACAGTGTCCTTGTCTCGTAAGGGAACAGTTCTTCAGATGTCAGCTAACATACTGAAAGCAACTTTGAACAGTTGTGCTGCAAAATCAAATAGAGGATGGGAATGAAAACAAGGAGTGTGAAAAATCTGAGCTTTATAGGATTCTCCTCTCAGTTCCAAATCCTTGCATTTTGAAACAGAACCTTTTTGGAAGTCTAATCCCCAAACAGTTTGATAAGAAAAAGTAACTGATAATGATTATTGGTCTTTTGTTAAAGAAATTCTGTGTGCTGCGCTATGGTAAAAAATTGCATGATGGAGAAGATCTGATGTTAGTTTTCCATTCCAAAAGAAAATGGAGTCAAACAGGTTGCTCATGCCACATACTGAATCCCTAACATTCTTGCTGAGTCTCTGACAGTGCACGGTGCTAGGTGGCCTCAATTCCTGTTGATTTTAGAGGAAGATATGAATGCTCATTGACTTTTGGGCTTAGAAATAGAATTGTGTCTGGTTCTTAATAATTCGGTACCTGTAAGGGACCACATTCCCTACCAGAAGTTGGAATGTTAATATAAATAATATAAAATTAAACTGTTTTCTTGGCAATCCTGACCAAACCTTTTTTAAAAAGGAAGAGAGAAACACAACAGGCTCTGTCCATTTAATAGCACTGAGGATGTCAGAAAGGTTACAGAGTTTCACTCTGTTTAGTCCTCTGGGGGATTGTCTTTGGGGAACAAAACACCTGGTTTTGTTTGCAGTAACATTTTGCTAATTGAGTTTACAAAAGGAAAGAACAATCAACATTTAATACCTTTCAAATACATTATTTATTTGTATAGTGGCAGAGCTCTAGGCATGGACCCAGACCCCATTGCGTTAGGCGCTGTGCAAACACAGGCCAAAAAGACGGTCCTGGGCCCAGAGCGCTAATACTCAGATATGCGTGCCTGGCACTATCAAGACCATGTGTCATGGGGAATTATTAACGCTTGTTTTGAGGTCTAAAGGAACCACCTAGAAGCGGGAGTAGGGAAAGGAAGATATTAAAGTCTATACAGATGTATGTAGGTGCAGAGCCCAGAATTTAGGATGTTTTGTGATTGACTGGGGAAGGGTGGGCGGGGCATTTCATTCTCTAGGTCATGTCACCTGTGGAGACAAAGATCAGATGACATCGGGGCTGTGGCAGCCTCAGGGATGCAGTTGCTGAGCAGTTCGGCAGCTGGTCCGCAGGAGGTGGTCAATTCCCAAATCATTCCCTACAGAGCACATCAGCATATAATCCACTATTCTGAGTGGACTCAAGTGACCATAACAAATGCAACATAAGGGCAACCCTTTTCAAGAGCATAGCAGTCCCTCAGGTACAGAGAAGTCATGTACTTTATTACATACCTTTGGACATGGGTAACAGGGATCCACCCCCTTATACACATTACATACCTCTGCCTTCACTGCGCTTGAAAGAGGACACTATCTGATGGAGTAGACCGTGGATTTAGGCTTTTAAAGGGATTTTATAAAAACAATACTTTCTAATTTAAATGTTTTAATAAAGAAATATAACACAAGAATTTAAATAAAACCACATTTTATAGCCCCACCCACCACATCAACCCACACCCAAATGTTCCCCTGCAGTGCTAGGAACCACCCACTTCGGGCTCATTCCATTTATTTTTTCCTTTAAAGCAACTGTGAATTGTCAAAAAAAACTTTTGTAATGTTTAGGGTTATGGGGAATTATAGGCAAAGAACACTCAACTCATAATTAAATACAACAGAGTCTGATATTGAAGTGAAGTTAATGGCTTTTCTCCTAAGAAAGAGATGTTTAAGCTTAACAATGCATATTAAAAATGGCATGTCCTTAAACATCCCATGAAATGACTAGTTAAAATAACACAGAAAAAACCTAGATTAGCGAACAGTAGTAACCAATTAATATCCCATCATTAGTAAAGGATTATGTTCTTAGACACACATCAGAGTGGATATGTAGATATACTATGTGGTTGTGACCTGACACAGAGGAAAGAGATGATGCACAAAGGGGACCCTGATTGGAGCTTTTTGGGGTTACTATAATGTATTTGGTACATGCCCAAAGCCTGGCTCTGACACAGGCCTGGCACAGAGCCTTGCAATTACAAATCCCAAGAGAGGGATGCCCTTTTCCCCATTTTGTAAGTGACCATATAGCTCTGATGTGGCTGCCAAACCACTACCATTGTTTGAGAGAGAGGACTAGTTCATGGAGCCCTGGTCTACATTAGTAAGTTATTTTGAAATAACCCCCTTTATTTCAAAATAATAAGTGAAGCATCCACACTATCATGCTCATTATTTTGAAATAACAGACTGGTTATTTTGAAATCTGTATTCCTGGAGGAATAAGCTTATTTCAAAATAGTTATTTTGGGAGTTATTATTTTGAAGTGAGTTATTTCAAAATAAATTTTCTAGTGTAGACATGCCCTGAGAGTGCCTCCTAGCTGTTCTTCCTAGCAGACAGTCAAGGACAAAGTGAATGGGCCAGGCTTTCAAAGACACCTTCTGACTGAAGGCTTGGTTGAGAGCTTGGAAGATGGAAGCAATCAATGGATGCAAAGATTCCTCCCAACATAATACAACAGCTTCCACTATCCCCCTCTGTCTGCTGAGTGCTCCCCTGAAAGGTCACTTTTATTTTTTATCAGTTACTACAGGAGCCAAAACATGCGTTGCCCTTTTTCCCACTCTACAATGGTTATCACCAGTACTACGGTAACTGTTGTGGTTTTTCTGAGGCCAAAGAGGAAGACAGAGGTCCACCTATGATGCTCAGTGGTTTTTTTCCCCGCATAATGGGAACCCTCTTGTGCTTCTGTTGAGCCATCACACCATAAGGCTGAGTGTGTGTGATTTCATAAAGATCTTCTTCTCAGCTTTCTCTTTCCTTGCATTTTTGAAATTTAGTGGCCATACAAATGTAAAAGGAATCAAGGTAGCACAACATTTAACTGCTAAAGATAAGACATATTTATCCTCAGGGAGGCTTAAAAAATGTGCTGAAGAGCAAAGGAGGGGGATAATTTTTATAAGCAAACCGAGTATGTTGCAGATTCTATTTATTTCCTTTTGTAAAAAGTGATTTCTTTTGGTGAGATTTACATTTTGTATTAGATATTGTTTAGGCCGGGCCTTTTGGAAGTGTTTTTTCCCTCAAAACTATAGGTAACAACATTCCAGATGGCATTCAAATAGGGTTGAAGAAAGAAAAAAGTTTCTGGGAACCACTGGGTGAGTAAATGACTGATAGTGTTTGATTTTATGACCTGGGCCCACCACCTGTATAAATGATTTAGCCCAAGCTATAATACACTTTGCAATTTATTTTCCCCTTTCCATTAAAGCTATGAAGGCAAAATATACATTCAAACAGTCACTCAGCCCCCTTCAAATGAAGCTAGACTTTTCCCTGTAAATAGGCCTCTCCTGAGTTAAATAGGCAATTGCAGGTGACTTTGTTCCCCCTGAATACCATATCAAAGATCTCTTTATAGAGGAGACCACATGTAATGCTGTGAAACATTCCTGCTCTCCAGCCTTCCTGCTTTACAGTCTCTGTAAGCAAATATTAAAGCTTAGATCAGAGAGTTGTGGACACAAGATAACCCCCATCCACAAACAGTGTGTGACTGTTAAAAGCTAACATAGCAAATATGTTGTCTCTCTTTCACCACTCCACTTTACTTGGGAGAGGGAAGTCTCCTCATAACTTGCAGTCAAAGAATTCTTTGATGTGCTTGAATCTCTGTACTAAGGTTGCTGCTCATTGACGTGAGAAACTTTAGAGCTGCTGCTCCAGCTTGTGAGGGTGAAGTTTCAGGTCAGGCTGAGACATGATCTGCTAAGCTTGCCAAGCTCATGTCTGATCTCAAATAGCCCTTGGAACACCCAAAATAACGCATCTGATGTGCCGCCATGTACATCACACTGTGAGGCTGAGCATGTTTGATTGCATAAAGGGGTACTTTTCAATCTTCTGTTCTTGTGACTCACAGAGACTGTTTCCAGTTCTTTTAAGAGGAGAAAAAATGCAAAGCATTTTCCATTTTATAAGACTAAAGGAACATTTCACAATAAAAATCTAAAAAAAACCCCCCAAAAAACCACACCACCTCACAACAACCCACAGTGGTATTTCTACAAAGGGTCTGAGCTCCGGATTTAGAAGCCTGTCCAACTCCCCTTGAAGTCCATGGAATCTGCCCAGTGACCATAATGGAGAATAGATCAGGCTCACAGATTGGAAACTTCCTGGGCAGAGTCAGTTGCCAAGGGGACCTATATAGCCACAAGGGCTGTAATGAGGAGGGGCATTAAATTTACTCATTTAAATACCTATCCCATTTTGCTATGAAATGATGTGGCTCTTTTGTTTCCACATGCTTTATAATTGACTATATTATTAACTAAGAGACCCAAACTATATGTGTGTAGTATGCTAATCTTGGCCAAAATGATCAAAAATAGGTACCTAAAGTTAGGGTTGGACCAGCTTCTATAGATGGGAGAAGCAAGACTTCAAGCTTATACAAACAGAGAGCTCTCTATAAGTTCAAAAGCTTGTCTATCTCATCAATGTATATCAACAGAAGTTGGTCCAATGAAAGATATTACCTCACCCACATTCTTTCTCTAATATCCTATAACCAGCATGACTACAAAAACATTCCATATACCTTACATTAGGTGCATTAATCCACATTTAAGCAATTAGGTAGAAATATCCTGATTTTCAAAGACACTGAAAATCACAATGCCAACTGAAATAACTGGGATTTATGGGTGCTTAACACCTTTGCAATCTGGACCACTTATATTTTGGGTGACTAAATATGGCTTTATGAGCGCAACTTTAGGCTCCGAAGATTGACATTTTATCTTAGATAATCAAGCCAGAAGGAACTACTGTGATAATTTAATATCCTGTATAAAACAGGGTGTAGCACTTTCCTGAATTAACTCCTGCTTGAACTAGAACATCTGCTTTAGGAAAACATCCAGTCCATATTTAAAAGTTGCCAGTGATGGAGAATCTAACACAACTTTTGGTTATTACTCATACTGTTAAAAACGTGTGTCATTACCAGTCTGAATCTGTCAAGCTTCGAAATTCCTGCCATTGCCTCTTTATACCTTTACCTTCTTGTCCAAAAAGTGCTCCACCATTTTTTCTTCTCCATGTAGGTCTTACAGACTGTGATCAGTCACACTTTAATCTTCTCTTCCTTTACCGTTGGAGTCTGTTACTGTACAGCATATTTTCCAAACCTTTAATCATTCTTGTGACTCTTTTTCTGACCCTTCTTTTGGCCTTTTATCTTTCCGGTCACTTTGTGTGGCACATGATGCTTAGTGGGAAATACTGATTTTTTAAAAAACATTATGGAGCACTAGGATTTGAATTTAATTAAAATGCTTCAAATAAAGTATTCCTGCACCACTGCTACCCTTGAGTCCATTGACAATAAAGTGCAAGTTAGAGCAGCCATTATGGGTCAAGCCCCAGTCAATCCATGGACCATTAGAGCTCAAAGATGACTTACAGCCACTTTCCCCCACCATCATTCCCCAGCTTGTGCTGATCATAGGTTGGCCACACCAGAGGACCCAGGTCTTATTTATCTATATGACTGATGAGATAGAGCAGAAAATGAGCTATTTTTCCTTTTAAAATTATACATTAGTGTTTTGATGTCTTACAGGGAAATAGCAACTGATCTTTTATTTCAAAGCCACTAGCAAAAAGGGGCTATATCTTTAGATTTTTCGTAGTTGCTACCTATGCAACAATATTTAAATTGACATGCAAAAGTTAGTTCTACAGTAGGAATATTAATGCTACAAAAAAAAAAAAATAGCAGGGAGGGAGGCACCAAGAAATGGAAACAGTTTCAGTTGTGGAAACTTTGTAACTCTGTAGGTGGTATTAAGGAAGCATTTCCTTCTCATAACCAAGAACCACTCTCACCCCAAACCATATCAAATAGAAGATTACATTTTTGCCATCTTCCCAAAGCACATTTTCAAACAGCCTCGTCTACAGCAGCGTATCAAGTGACATACTCTGAGAGCCACAAAAACTAAACATGCTGCTTTGATTTAGAAAACCATATGGGGTCTTCAATTTTGCTTGGCCTTTCTTCCTGGTTAGTAGAACTAGTTTGCCTCAGTTCTGTGTGACAGGGCCGTGATTAAACACCTTGGGAATGAATTTATACCTCTATTATATTTCTGTTTCCTTTAGCTTACTTTCAGCCTAAAGACAAATGTGAGGAGCAATACATAAAGCTAATTTCTGGATTTTTCCTTCACCAGCTACTATTATTCCATCAGATACTTTGGTTAAAGACAACAGTTGTCTAGACAAAAGAGAATAGCTTTTCTTTTCTTTAAACAAAAATAAACTCTCAAGACTAAAAAGCACTAAAGTGTTTAATTGAAACTAACAAAAGCCACAAAATTCAAAGATAAGGATGGTTGAATGTGGATGGTTCTACTTAATCCATGCTGTTGATGAGTGCTTGTTTATACTAGCAGACTCTCAGCCTTAGCTTTGGCTTTCCTGGAATTTGTAGGTTCAAGACCATCTCTTGTTTTGCACTTAATTTCCTAGGTTTCTTTTATTTTTATCACCTTTGCCATCCCGAACCCTTAAGAAGTTATGTTATGGGGTAAAAAAAAATGTTATGGCTAGTGGGAAGTAATTCAGATACAATCAACTGCAGTAACAAGACTCTCTTGAAGTGCTTCTAAAGATTTTTAGACTCTAATTTGTACAATGGCTCCTATAAACTTAACTTCAATGTCCTCAATACATATTTTCTGTTCTATCTATACAATTCTGCAGGAAAGACATAATTCTCAAAATTCTATAGGACAGCTCAGAAAGAATACCTGTAAAAAGATCTAACTTTCTGTTAAATTCTATGGACTTCTCCCCTCATACATCTACCGCTAGAAATGGGAAAGAGGAGAAATACAACTGTATAATAGTATAGATATGGTAGCCCTGTTCTACTATATATTTGAGAGAGTTTGCATCTGTATGTGAGTCTGGCTGTGTATCTGTCCATTCAAGAAACCCTCCTAAGCAGTAAGAGCTAGGACCACTAAATTTACTATGCAGTTTCCTCTTATCATAATTTAAACCAAGGTAAGGGTTTGGTTGTGCCAGGAAAACAAAATGTGCCTGTAATGGGATTACTTCTCAGAAAACCATACAGAAAAGAGATAGAATCACCAGGCAGATGAAAGGGGCTGGTTAGGGGTATGACTCTCCTCCCCCTTATGGGACTGTCCTAGCCCTGAGCCTCTCACCCCTAGGTGTCCTTTGGGAAGGGCTGGGGGGGGGTCTGAAATCCCTCCCCCTTTTCCAATTAATCCAAGAACATTTTCCTTTTTCTGGCTGTTCCCCATCATCAGGGGCAAGGGGAGAGTGCACAGTTTGCTGCATTTCTCACTCTGGCTGGGGAGCACAGGGGACAGATGAACCTGGGCCAGTCCAAACCGAGGGACATGCACCCCTCCTTCAGCTGTGCTTGCTGGAGCTGCAGCGGCAATGGACAGACACTTCTCACCTGGCCCCAAACTGCTGTGGTGAGAGAGAGCTGGGATAGTCCTCTCTCCCCATGGCAGCCTACATACTGAACTCTTGTCCCCAGCCCCACCAATGATTCAAATGAAGAAAAACAAAAGTAATTGAGTTAAGGACATGTACAATGCCAGGTAAATCTTCTAGTTTCAAGATAAAGAAAGAAGCAGAACCTGTGCAGTGTCACAAAATATTTTTTTCAAGACACAAGTCCCTTCTGAAAACTAACAGTTGTTCAGTCAGTGCTGGAGCTACTGCTATCATCTTCTACCACATCTTCTTCATGGCATGTCTTCTCTTTCGTGCTAACTTGACTCAAGCCACATGCATGAGGTCTTAACTCAAGTGTGGTCATGCTTTTAATGTGAGTTGCCAAATATCTGGGTTTATTTGCAGTTGCTTGAGTTAGTGCTAATATAGACATTTTGTGTAATTTGAGTTTTATTTTGCAGTATAGCCGCCCTCACTTGAGCTAGGCTAACCTGAGAGGAGTTTATCTGAGCTTAGATAGATGTACTCTGTCTCCACTGTAGAGCTCTGACTCAGCTGTTAAACTTAAGCTCCCTCCCAACAACATAGAAAACTCACCCACCAAAGTTTAGTGGTGCTTTGAACCTGGGCTAGTTTACCCAGCTTGAGGAATAAGCTGGAGTTAACGTGCTCTCTTCACTCAAGGTAGTAATCCACTCACTTTACAGTGAGGATGCAGGCTAAAGCACTTGATTGCTCATAGTCTGACACAGTTTCCCACCCTCCCCCCACCCAGAGAAGAAAATGAGTTCTATAATTCACTGGGAAAGAATCATGGGATTTGCCCCCAGAAGTCTGAAATACACACAGAGATGAGTGCAGTGACAGTGAGGACATAGTAACCCAGGTATAGCTTAGCAAGGTGGTTGTTTACACACAGCTACTGATGGCCTGACTTAGCTGCAGTGAAGACACCAAGATAGGGCCAAAGAGAGCTCTCAGGTGTTCCACATTCCAGCACTGCTCTTTGATCCAATTTACCAGGGTGGAAGAGCACTGCATTTAAGTACCTACATATCTTTAACAGGATGTATCTTAATCTGTCTGACTGTTTCTCCTTTTTAAAATGGAGATAATAGCACTTCCCTGCCTCACAGGAGTGTTGCAGGGGTTAAATGCATTGATGATTGTGAGGTGCTTAGATGTTATGTCAATGGAAGCCATGCAAGTACCTTAGCTAGATAGTGTGCTCTGATTTTCCATTTTGAGGACATAGCTGTAGAGCTAAGCTGTGCCTGAGCCAGTGGTGCTGACTGTGTAGGTGCTCTGGAGCACCCATTGGAAGCCAACCTAACCCTTTCCCCAGTGCCTCTCTCCTGCTGATCAACTCCCAGCACTTCCAGAGCAGTGCAAAGAACTGATTCATGGTGTTCAGGAATCTGTGGAAGAGAGAGGGAGAAACAGGCATGGGGCATGGTCAGGGAAGAGGTGGCGTGGGGGCACAGCAGGGGTGGAAAGAGATGGGGGTTTTAGGGAAGTGGTGGGATAAGGTGGGATGGGGGTTGAGCACCCCCTCCCTGGAGGGGAAATCAGAGCCTATGACCTGAGTTGTCATCACAGCTCCCACTGCTTTCAGTGGAGAAGTTGAAGAGTTTAAGCAGAGAAAAAAAGGACACACTCTGTTTACAATTATGAATGAAGAAATCTGAAACAATAATAAAAAGCAGCTCTTAACAAAATAATGGTCCTTCTCTGTTTTTATTTGGACTATGTCTTCAGACTAAAATTATCTAAAATACTGTTTTGGTTAGCACCAGAATTTATGCATTTGCTTGAACTCTCCAATGGAATGTAAATAATTTATCATGAAGTCTGTTAGAAGTTTTGCTTCAGGAGAGGCTTAGTAAGTTCTTCTGGGCATGGCCCGTTATTTCACTGTTTTTATTTCAATTTCTTGAGTATTCATTGCTCATAAATGCGTGTGTGTTTTTCATATGATAATACCACAAAAAGGAATAACTTTTTAATGTTTTAGATTTGTTTTGCTTTTTTAATACTTACTGTATCTACTTCACTACGAAATATCATTGCCATTTTAATTCTTGTGCCCAGTCACTAGCTTCAGAACATTTGGGCCTAGCTCTTCAAAGCTTTGTAGGCATCTAACTCCCATACCTTTGAGATTCTGGGCCTTACATCCCATCTTTAAGAGGGTCTGAGCACCTGTTGCAGCCAATGATTTCAGATGCAGTTGTGGGTCCTCAGTTGTCAGTAGGCCTTGTATCTTTGCTCAATAACTGCCTCTGTCCTCCAAAAGCTAGGGACTGCATTGGGAGGGAGCAACTGGGGATCTAGCAAAGTCAATAGATTACTTGTCATGCTCTTGTGTGTGGCTCTTTTGGGCCTCTTCCAAGGCCTTCTGAAGTTGTGGGAGTTTCCATTTATTTCTCTGGACTATGAAAGAGTCTTTTAGGGTAGAATCCATGCTGCTACATCTGTAAGTGTTAAAGTTTCCCATTGTGATTCACAAACCTCCCACTGAACCCTGCAGGTACCTAAATTCCTTCAAAGTTCTGAATTTTCAACATAAAAATTCCCTAGGTACCTAGAGTTTTTTTTTTGGGAGGGCAGGCATGTTGCTGCCTCACTCTAGGTGTCCATTCCCTGCCCAAACCCCAGAGGCTACATCTACACTGAAGGCTTCTTGTGCAAGAACGGCTGTTCTTACGCATAAACTTGTGGAGCGTCTACACTGCACACGTGCTCTTGTGCAAGTAAATTTACAGTAACGCGTTCGAACAGAGGGCTTCTTGCACAAGAGTTATTCCTCTCCCCACGAGGAATAAGCCGTCTTGCGCAAGAGCTCTTGTGCAAGAAGGCAGTGTGGATGGGCAACAGGGATTTCTTGCACAAGAAACCCCTATGGCTAAAATGGCCATCAGAGCTTTCTTGTGCAAGAGAGCGTCCACATTGTCATGGACGCTCTTGCATAAAAGCACATCTCTTGCACAAAAGCACATGGTAGTGTGGATGCGCTCTTGTGCAAGACCTTTTGTACAAGAACTCTTCCACAAAACAGTTCTTGCACAAGAAGCCTGCAGTGTAGGGCTACGTCTACATTGGAGCGATCTTGCGCAAAAACTCTTTAGCGCAAGAGTTCTTGTGTTAAAGTAGTTGCGCAAGAGAGCGTCTATATTGGCCGGGACTCATTGTCAGAGTGACGCGCCCTTGTGCAAGAGAGCGTCTACATTGGCGGGACGCTCTTGCGGAAAAACAGAAGCCTGGAACCATTTTGGAGAGGGCAAAAGGGCACGAGCCCTTTCCGGGGGCGGGGGCTGGAGCTCCTTTGAGACACGTGCTTAAAGGGATTTCCGTGGACAGCTGTTTCTCTCCTGCTGCGAGCTTTAGTACCTCTTGCAGGGATTGACAGCCATAGCAGTTCTAGTTGTGGTTGCCCTCTGCCTTCTTGAACACCACAGCTTGTGCCTTAGTGCCATTTGCTGATTTTTTTGACCTCAGCTCTTTTGTTGTGCCATGGAGCCAGCGGTGGCCTTGTGCCTGCTCTGGCCCCTTTCGGCAATTTTGGAGTGCCTGCAACTGTTGCTCCATGCTGCTGCACTCATCGTCCAGGACCTCGAAGCACAGGTCACTCTGGACTCCCTCACCAGGGAGACGGTGGCATCCCTGTGGCATCTCCACCCCACCGTGGAGAGTCCCTTGTGGAGACTGGACACCAGTACCAAGTGGTGGGACCGGCTGGTCCTGGGGCAATGGGACGACCAGCAATGGCTTCGGAACTTTCGGATGCGAAAGCAGACATTCCTGGAGCTATATGCCTGGCTCGCCCCTGCGCTCCAGAGAAGCACCACCCGGCTGCGGGCACCCATCCCTGTGGACAAAAGGGTCACCATCGCCATATGGAAGCTGGCCACCCCGGACAGCTACCGATCAGTGGCACACCAGTTTGGGGTGGACAGATCCACCTTCGGTGCCGTCATCATGCAGGTAAGTCCTGGTGTGCCCGATGTGTGCAGTGAGGGCAGTGATGGCATCGCCGATGCGCTCACACTGAGCCTGGAAGCAGCCCCAGGCCTGCTGGCGCCACTCCAGGTCCGTATCCACCCAACATGTGATGGCCGCCTCAATCCTCTTGACGGCCTATATGTGCTGCTGGAGGAGTTGGTCCCGCTGCCGGACCCACCGGCTTGGTGCCTGGGCAGTTGGGGGTGCTGCCGCTGCCGCAGGGCTGGAGGGTCCCCCACTCCTGCTTGGTCCCACTGCAGGGAACAGAGGAAAGGATGGGTCAGTCAGGCAGCCCGGCCACCGTCCCCACACCCCATGCCCTCCGCCCCTGAGCCCAGGTGACACCACAGTACTGTGTCTTGGGCCCACTCGTTCCCCCCCGTGTTGTATGTTTGCATACAGGACTGCCCCCGGAGTAGGGTGCTCCTCCATGTATTGTAACCACCGGTCTGTGTCCTGGCCCTTTTGGGGGGGGCGATGGGCATGTGTTGTGTTAACCTGTGGAACTCCCTGCTAGGGGAGGCTGTGAGGCTTTGGGCTAATCAATGATGTTTGACAGGGAACAAGATGAATCCCCACACAGTGCCTGGGAGCACATATGGCAGACGTGGTCTGGGCTCTCAGATCCCCATCACGTGGATGTCTCCTGGACGGACCCAGGGGTGACTGGGGAGTGTACCATCCTTGCAGCGAAACTCAGGTGGCCCTAGGGCTGGCCCGAACGCTACCCCCCTCCCGCTCCCGCTAGCCCTCACACACGTAGCCCAGGGACATGTGTGGCTGCAGTGGGGACTTCCCTCGGGGGGCCAGCCAAGGCACCAGAAGCAGGCGAGGGGCTCACCGGTTTTCCCAGGAGCAGCTGGCTGTGTCACACAGCCAGGCATGAACAGTGTGCTGTCTGTGTGCTGCACTCTTTGGGAGGTGTGGGCTCTGGCCTGAGCCCCTGGGGCCCTGGCTGGTTCCAGCCGGCATCCACCCTTCCCCCCTGGTCCAGATGTGTGCGAGCAGCACGGTCCCAGGCGTGCCCTGGAGCTGCCTGCCGCGGCCACATGCCTCTCGGTCACCAGGCTGCACATGGCTGCACATGCTGCATACTGGTATGGTACACAGCATGCAGCTCACGCTGCCTGAATGATGCTCCCTCCCCCTCCCCCCCCCCGGGCACCTGGCTCCCCCCACCCTTGTGAGTGCAAAGTGCAGCACTCACCAGTGGATCCTTCCCCGGCCTCCGATGACACACGGGAGACATCCAGGCTGCCTGACAGGACTTCGAGGTGGAGGGTGACACTGCTCCCCTGGTCCTTCTCGTCGTCCTCCGACCCGGTGGGCAGCTCTGCCTCGTCCCCCGCCTCGCTGGGCCTGGTGACGGGAGGGCGCCTGCTGGTATCAACTGGCACTGAGGGTCCCTGGGGTGCCGCCTCTCCCAGGATGCCGTGGAGCCTCTGATAATGGGGGCAGCTGTCGACTCCTGCCCCCTGGCCCTCACTGGCCAGGACGTAGCCTAGGCGCAGCTCCTTCACTTTAGCCCAGACTTGTTCGAGTGTCCGGGCTGGATGGCCCTGGTCAGAGAGTGCCTGGGCCATGCGGCGGAAGCTGTCCGCATTCCTTCGATGGGACCGTGGGTCGTGGAGGCCCTCTTTCTTGGCCCAGAGGTCCAGGAGGGCCTCTATCTCCCCTGGGGACCAGGAAGGAGTGTGCCGCTTTGTGCTCCTTGGGGCCTCCTGTGCTGGGGGTGCGGGTTGCTGCTCCCCCCTGGAGCGGCCATCCTGGGTGGTCTGGTGGCTGACAAAGGAGCAGAGCCGCGCAGCAGAGCTCGTTGGCAGAAGCGCTTCTGCCGCATGGCCTCTGCAGGCTGCGTGTGCCTTTAAGGGGGCTCGGGTTACCAGGAAGTCCAGAGCGGTGCCTGCAGGTACGGAGCATCCAAGCGGCCACTGGGGCTTTTTTCCGTTTGGACGGCTCTTGCGCAAAATCTCTTGGCTGCCTGTCTACACTGGCCTCTTGCGCAAGAACAGTTGCGCAAAAGGGCTTCTTCCTGAGCGGGAGCGTCAGAGTTCTGGCACAAGAAGCCCTGATTTCATACATGAGAACATCAGTGTACTTGCACAAGAACTCACGGCCAGTGTAGACAGGCAGCAAGTTTTTGTGCAAAAGCGGCCGCAAGATCGCGCCAGTGTGGATGTAGATATAACCAGAGTGTTTTACAAACTAGGGGAAGACAGATGTTTGGTTGCCTAACTTGCCCGAGGAGCCTGATCTGGTGGGTGCTCTCTGAGCACACCTACCAGATTGGGCCCCATTGAAAAGATGGTGCTGTCTATCTTATAATTTTTAACTCAATAGTTAGAGCACTCAACTGGGATGTGGGAAACTTAGGTTCTTCTGTTCCTCCCACCCCCAAGAGAGGAAAGAATTAGAACTTGAGTTGCATCAGGAGAGGAGTCTCCCCTAGTCCAGTGGTTATATTCCAATGTGGTGCTCCTGCAGTGTCTCTTGTTGAAGCTGTTTCCCTATGGATAAATAATGAAGGAATGGTTGGGCCAGAAAAAGGGAAAATATGTCTGTAGACCCGTGATTAGAGCACCCATAGGAGAGGGTAAAGATCCTGCGTCCTGTCCCATCACTTTTTAAAAATGTAATCCTACAATGGAATTGCTTCAATAACAGATACTGAGGTTGTCATACCTCAGAGCATCCTGTAGCTCAGTGGTTGAGCACTCACCTGAGAGATTATAGACCCTAGGTCTTATTTTCTCTTCCTCATCTGCTGAGGGGGATGGGGAGCATTGAACATGGGTTCTCCTCCAGTGTTCCCTCTAAGCTGCCTGGCAACACAGTTCACAGGTGATTAATCAGCCCTGCCCAGTCAGTCAGCTCCCTGCACAGAACCCTGAGCCTCTGACTAGGCAGGGCCCAGGGTTGATTAATCACCCGTGAAGCTGTGCTGCCCTGCAGTTTAGAGGGAACACTGGTCTTCTGTCTTTCAGGTGAGTAGCACTCAAACTGCTGGGCTAATACTGTTGCTGTCATTTCCTGTGGAATAACAGGTGCCTAACTGAGAAACTACACAGGCCCCTACACCAGCAGAGCAGTTCCCATTTGTGAATCATTAACAGAGTGAGGCACCTCCCTGTATCTCAGGTGCCTATATCTAAGAAAGCAGTGAAACTTAGCACTTGGGTGTGTTTCATTAGCTAATTTAGGCAGTTCTTCTGCTTGGCATGCTGGCTTTTGTGGACCACATCCTAAGGCACCTAACTTTGCCCAGTCATTGCACAGCAAGTCAAGGTGCCTAGCTCATCTTAGCGGGTCATAGGTTGTTCCTGTGATTTTTTTTTTCTAGGTGCTTAGTTAAGTGCCATGGAGCTTTGTGTTACAACATCTAAATCTCTGTGTGGATTACTCCCTTAGTGCTCACTTTGCAGCAGTTAATGAGAAGTCAACCATTTCCTAGAAAGGGTGTATTCAGTGCTGAGTGCAATGTTTTCTTTCTGCTTTTGAAATTTGTCTTTATAACTGAATTTGTCTCTATCGTATATTTTCTTTGCAATATGTCTTTGCAATTCACCATGTGCGTAGCACTATCACACATGTGGATGTGGAGTCTGTGCAAGAACATTTAGATTTTATGGCATTTAAAAATGTGTGCATTGTCATATCTAGCAGCTAGGTGATGGAGTCCTATTGTGACTGACTATCCATGTACCTAGAAAGGTATCAACAAACTTTGTGGCTAACTGAAAATATAAATGACCAGTAAACTTTATTTGCTGAATGTTTCGTTCAAATTTCTTGCTCATGATGAAAAGTGGTGGTTTTTGAAATGAACAATAAATGACTATAGCTTTTATCATTGTGTAGAGCAGCCTGCAGGGTCTTTGGCAAGGCTTCAGTGAATATTATTGGAAATACATTAGTTCCATAAGCTTAAATTTGGAAATAGCTACAATAGTGCTAAGTACAAACAGATTTTGAAAGCAAAATCTAATCAAAATAACATCAAGTCAGCAATGGACCTACATCATCCTATTTGTTTTTCCACTTACTAATCTAAGCAGATGACCAACAAGTTTAGAACAATTCCTGAACTTCCAAATGAGGAGGATCTAGGGTAAGGGAGATTCACTTTGCTGTCTGCTAATGCATTCAGTTGGCTTACAGATACTTTTGCAGCAAGATTATAGAGAGAGCAATTTTCTTGTATTTGACAGAGATATGAAGAATAGTCACAAGTGGCACCTGAAAACAAGTGAAATTCATTTGAGTCATGTTTTAGTAGAAGCTCAAAACCCTGTTCTGGTTTGCTGAAAATTTTGGAAAAGCTCAAGACCGTTTTGAGTGAACTAAGGCCAATGTATGATTTCACATTGGAACAATATAAAACTTGGAAAAAAATGCAGTTTTGCCTGAATTTTACCTTATCATTTTTGGAATTCAGCAGAAGCCTGGATTCAAAGTGGAATGCAGCATGTGTAATATTATACTGAGGGAAACTAAAAGAATATTTCTCCCGGAAAGCAAAACTGCTTCAACACTGTAGCCAGTCATGCAGGTGGAATCCATTTCTTACTGGTACACAGGGGGTGGGGAGAGCAGCTAATGAGGGACACATGACATCTCCATGTGACTCTGCCCCACTATGAACCACAGGGTTCTCCTGGGAACTACACTGGGGAAAGAAGCAGAATGGCAGCAGCTCCTCCGATATAATTGTTCCATCTCTAATCCCGAGTTCTGTCCTCCAGCAGGGCTTCTGTATAGATGGAGGAGACCCTGCATGCAAAGACTGTGGGCAGAACTGCATCATCTGTCTTTCAAGTACACCATACCGATGATAAATATCTTGCTGCTATGGTACATTGTACCGAATCACCCTACCTGGATGGCTGACAATAGCTTATGTCCACAAAAACAGAGTGGAGGGTGAAGTGTTGTGGAGTAGAATATTGTGGGCCAAATCCTGCTGTATGTTAGGACACCATGGCTACGTCTACACTTCAGGCTTTTTACGCAAGAACATCTCTTGCGCAAAAGCACATGGCAGTATGAACGCGCTCTTGTGGAAGACCTTTTGCACAAGAACTCTTGTGCAAAACCATTCTTGCGCAAGAAGCCTGCAGTGTAGACGTAGTATGTTTGCACTGGTGAAGTTATTATAAAACGTAGTTAGCTGGCCACATGTAGAGTCATCCTATGTAGAGACATCCTCAGGTTAGGCAAAGCTGCCATACCCTTCTCTGGGGTTGGTATTGAGGGCATAGTCATAGAAGGGGTCATGGCTGTATCTCAGCAATCCCACTCTGCCCTTTGGGAGAAGGGTAGGGCAATTAAGCAACTTTTGCAGTCTTCTCCTCTGGAGCAATGCTACATGTGCCTAGGTTGCAGCTGCGGATCTAACCCATGAAAGCGGATATCCTATCAGCCCAGATTTTTTTTCTCATGGCTCACCCTGATATTTATGTTCTTCACTAGAATATGACATCAGGTGATTTATCAGACTAACAAACCATCTTAATAATAAAAGAAATCCTCTGAATAGACACATCCTGGGGCTGAACATAATCACATTTTGTTCTACATGGATCCTAATAGAAGAGAGTGGATCTATTGCTTCAGTCCCTGCTCTTACATGTTTATATGCATTTTTCTTTAATTTGTGATTGTGATAGTACGTGGATTCAAGCTGTTCTCTAATTTTGGGGGGCTTTGGAATTCAAATGAAGACCAGGATCAAAACTCCATAGGTGACATCTATTTAACCAAAACTCTATCTTCAAACAATTCAGAACTCTGGGCCATTCTAAATCTGCATCCATATTTGCTTTAGCTTAGTGAAGCTCTGATTTTTGTTCTTTTAAATACAGATGAGGACTGACCCATTCCAGATACGATATGCTCAGATAATGGACTGGTGCATACCTTAAATAATGAGAAGAGAGAATGGTTGCGAAAGTTAAACTTCTGTGTATTGTAATTTTTCACCCTTCCTCTGTTTTGCTGAGCACTTCTCAGAAAAACTGGGGAAAAATACCCTCAAACATTTATCTCTTCAAGGACAGATATACAAATCTGTTTGTGGAAGGAGACAGCTGAAAAGTATTTGGTTACATCACTACAGATAAGGGGGATAGTGCTCAAACCATCAATACTATCTCTCACTGCACTGTTTATCTTGCATCCTAACCAGTATGCACTAGAACCTGAATTCATAACAGGTGTTTTCCGAAATGCAGTGCAATTATGTCGGTGAAATCAATTGTCAGACAGAGACTTGGAATTTTTGTGATTCTATTTGCAATAATTGTGACACACAGACTGAAAAATCTTGGCTCATCCATAAAGAAGAGTGAGGTGATAGGCAGACTGGTGGTAATTTTTTGGCCTACTGCATTTTACTTATGTTGCTATTCTACTATTATGATCTGAAAGACAGATTAGAATAGAGGATTTTCTTTCCACACTATTCTCAAAATCTCATTTGGGGATTGGACAGAGGGGATTGTGAAAATAACTAAGTTCAGAGAAATTAGAGGAGAATGCATCATCTAAGGGCTTGTCTACATGAGGGTTTAAACTGGATTGATTTGACATTAATTATTTAAAATGCAATATGCAAATGTGCACATGATATAGCTGCACCATGTTTTAATTTGCATCTTTGTGTACAAATTGGGTGCGTCTAGACGGGCAAGATTTTGCGCAAAAGCAGGTGCTTTTGCGCAAAAACTTGCCACCTGTCTACACTGGCCGCGAGAATTTACGCAAGAACACTGACTTTGTAATGTACAAAATCAGTGCTTCTTGCGCAAATACTTTGATGCTCCCACTCAGGCATAAGCCCTCTTGTGCAAGAATACTTGCACAAGAGGGCCAGTGTAGACAGGAACGTTAATTTCTTGCGCAAGAAAGCCCGATGGCTAAAATGGCCATCGGAGCTTCCTTGCGCAAGAGAGCATCTATACTGGGCACGGATGCTTTTGCGCAAAAGCAAATCTTTTGCTCAAAGGCACATGCCAGTATAGATGCTCTCTTGCGCAAATACTTTTAATGGAAAAACTTTTCCGTTAAAAGTATTTGCGTGAAATCATGCCAGTCTAGACGCAGCCATTGTGTTGGCTTGTTGAATACTGAGATTGGTATTTCTAGGCACTACTTTAACACAAATAGTAATAATAGAGAATCAATTCACTGCATTAAAGTATAAAAATGAAATGAAGTGCACTTTCAAGAGTGCTTGTCTGTGAATCAGTGATCATTAAGAGCAGAAGGACAAGCGTATGTGTCTTGCTAAAAGAGGGTACTGAATTGTCATAAATGTGTCCAGCAGAGGTCAAGAAGTTGAAGAGTATATTAATCAAATAGGAGGCAAGAGAAATGCTAGAATGTTTTTCATGTGACAATCCATCCATCAGTAAATATTGGGGGTCAAAAGGGTTCTTCACTTATAGTACCAGGTGTCAAGGCTTTCCATCTCATTTTAAGAAAATGCTATAAATGGAAATGACACCAGTTCTAATAAAATAGCTAATATTTGACATTTGACTACATAACAACTGCACGTTGACAATAAAGGATAAAGAGATATAGAATACTCCTGCACATGAAGAAGCATGGACAGAAATGTATGTTAAGATGTTAAGCCATCAGAAAATTCTATTGCATGCTATCAAACCTAAGATAATGTAACAGGTAATGGGTGTAGTTTAAAATAACAATGGAAGCACCAACAATATTGTCAGAAAAATACTAATGAAAAAAATTCATCCTCTGAGACTAGGCTCCATAACTCTAGCATAAATTCTGTAAGCCCCATAAAAACTGACAGCTGTGTGCTCTATTAACAGAGTGTGATCCACCATTTTTTCTCCTGGCAGACATCTGCATTTCCAGTGTGTTCTTACATGTATGTACTTTATTGGCTGCTTTTTTGCTCAGTGAAAGCCAGGTGGCAAGCACAGGTAGAAAACACTGTCATGATTTTTCATCAAAACTTCTTTTTACAAAAAAATGGCTTTTTGACAAAAATGTAAATGGTTTGCAGAAAAAAATCAGATTGGTTGAATTTTTCCAGTTTTTAAATGAAAATTTTAAAATATTTTTACCAAAAATGTTTTTAAACCCTCCAAATGTTACTTTTCAGTTTTTAATTTAAAAAAAGGAAAATAATTTTTCATGAAAATCTGGGCCTCTTTTCAACAGCTCTCATTATATATCTTCTGTCCTTCACCTTCCTGCATCGTTTTCTTTTTTGGTTTAATTTATGGTACCAGGACTGATCCAATGCCAGAATAGATGAGGTTTAGCCAATCCACTCCATTTTTTGCTATAATCTGTCAAGCTATTGCTAGAGCTGTTAAGCAATTAAAAATGAATCATGATCAATCACACTGTTAAACAATAATAGAATATAAAGTATTTAAATATTTTGTACATTTTCAAATATAACGTTTTGAGTTACAACACAGAATACAAAATGTACAGTGCTCACCTTATATTTATTTTTATTACAAAAACATGCACTGTAAAAAACAAAAGAAATAGAATGTTTCAATTCACCTAATACAAGTATTCAAAAATAAAATAATGTAAAACATTAGTCCTCTCAGTCCTACTTCTTGTTCATCCAATAACTCACACAAACAAGTTTGTTTATGTAAGCAGGGTCAAGATAAGCTCTACCCTGACATCTGTTGGTGAACGGTGGCAACTCAGGGTCAGGATAAGCCCTACCCTGACATCTGGGGGTGAACTGTGGCAAGTGATGCAAAAAGACTTCAGGGGCTGATTCATTTGCATAGGCACGCCCACCCTGCCTAGTATGTGCTCTTAGCAGCCAAATGGTCACTTTGGCCACTGTGGGATCTTAAGTTTCTCTGTTATTGAGGCAGGGGGGATAAAGTGTTGTTACCCTAATTATGTGAATCAAATAGAGGAACTGTTTCGCCATAAACTAAGTAGCACTCGCTAGACAAGGGGCATGGGTTCCAAACCCAGTCAGACTGAGAGAGGGTAGGGATAGGTTTTTGTAGTTGGTGGGCCGGCCGGCCGAGAACACACTGATTGTACCTCTTCCGTCTCCTTTCTTGCTGGCTTCACTGTAAGCTAATGGTGTATTGGCACTGAGGCTTTTCTACTGTGAGCTGAGCTTATTGAAGAGCTGAAATCACTGTGTACTGAGGGGGGCCTGGTGCCATACTGCTGAAGAGCTGAAATCTACTGTGAGCTGAAATCACTGTTGCTGAGCTACTAGCAAAGCAGATCATGGGACGGCTAGCAGAGCAGTTTGCGGGGGCGACTGGTGGATGCAGGCGAGTGGCTAGCGGGGATGACCGACAGGCGGCTGGTGGAGCAGCTGCGGGACCTACAAGCTGGTGGCCGGGGAGCGTGGACCGAGGAGGGCTGGCGGAGCAGACACTGCTCTGTGGAACGGCTGGAGCAGCTCACAGGACAGCAGGTGGAGCGTGGTGGAGTGATTCTCGCGGCAGCAGAAACCTACGGAGAGGCGGAGCTGCTGGTGGACCGCGTAAGGTGTATCAACCCCTGCCCCCTCCATTGCACCCAGGATGGGATGGTAAAACCCTGCCAGGTGAACTTTTGAACCCTGGGGTGGCACTGACCTGGGGCAGAGACTTTTGGGGTGTCGGACTTTGGGTGATTTTTGGGTTGCTGGACTCGAGAGACTTTTGGGGTGTTGGACTTTTGGGGACCTTGGGTGATTTGTGGCTGGGGGGGTGGGTCTTTGCTCATGTCTGGCTTATGAATTTGAGTTGTGGTGTTTTCCCATTTCAATGCTGATGTCGGTTACCTTGTGTTATTAAAGATTTGCTGCTATACCAAGGCTCTGCGCTTGTGAGAGGGGAAGAATTGCCTCTTTGAGGCACCCGGGGGTGTGTGTACGATTTCCCAGGTCACTGGGTGGGGGCTCGAGCCGGCGTTGTATTATGTTGTTGGGAGGAGACCCCTAGATATTGAACCCGGCCCTTGCTGCAATTAACTTGTCCTGGCAGAAAGGTTACATTTAAAACATTTACAGGAGATAATACTTCCTGCTTCTTGTGTATAGTGTCACCAGAAAGTGAGAACAGGAATTCACAATGTTGTTGTAGCCGGAGTTACACTGTATTTATGTCTAAGATGTGGTAAAAATTCATATGTCCCTCCATGCTTTCACCACTATTCCAGAGGACATATGCCCATGCTGATGACAAGTTCTGCTTAATAATGATCCAAAGCAGTGCAGTCCAATGCATGTTCATTTTCATCATCTGAGTTGATGCCACTAGAAGGTTGATTTTTTTTTGGTGGTTTGGGTTCTGTGGTTTCCACATTGGAGCATTGCTCCTTTAATACTTCTGAAGGCATGTTCCACACTTTGGGCCTTTCGGATTTTGGAAGGCACTTCATATTCTTAAACCTTGGGTTGAGTGCTGAAGCTGTCTTTAAAAATTTGACTTTGATGAAATGCAAAGAAGGTAACAAATTTGCAGTGAAAGTGTTTTTAAAAATGAACATGTGCTGGATCATCAGCTGAGACTGCTATAGCATAAAATATATAGCAGAATGCAGGTAAAACAGAGCAGAAGACATACAAATCTTCTCCAAGGAGTTAAGTCACAAATTTAATTAATATATTTTTAATTTGTATTATCAGCATGGAAAGATGCCCTCTGGAATGATAGCTGAAGCATGAAGGGGCATATGAATGTTTAACATATCTGGAACATAGGTACCTTGCAATGCTACATACAAAAGTGCCATACAAATGCCTGTTCTGACTTTCAGGTGACATTGTAAATGAGAAGTAGGCAGAATTATCTCCCATAAATGGTACTTCTCAAATGGCAAACATGAGGTATAGGAGTAGGTCATCCCAATCTTTCCCGTCCCGACTCACTACCTTCTGTATCATGTCCTTGAGGGTGCGGTTGAACCGCTCAACGAGGCCATCCATCTGCGGGTGGTATACTGATGTCCTCAGAGCCCATATGTGGAGTAGTGCACACAGATCCTTCATTAACTTAGACACAAAGACCCTGATCGGTTAGGATCTCCTTGGGTATCCCCACCCTCGAGAAGATTTGAACTAATTCCCTTGCTATTGTCTTAGAATGGGTATTTCTCAGGGGTACTGCCTCAGGGTATTGGTGGCGTAGTCCAGGACCACTAATATGTTCCGGTGTCCTCAGGCTGACTTTTCTAATGGGCCCACTAGGTCCATAGCGATGTGTTCAAAAGGGACCTCAGTAATAGGTAGGGGTATCAGTAGGGCTCTCAAGTGCGGCTGCGGCCCATGAAGCTGGCATTCGGGGCAAGAGGCACAATACCACCGAACTTCCATATATACCCCGGGCCAGTAGAACCTTCGTAAAATCCGATCTAGGGTCTTCTCAACTCCTAGGTGACCCCCGAATAAATGACTGTGTGCTAGGTCCAGCACGGCTCACCGGTGATTCTGAGGCACCAAGAGCTGTTCCACCTCCTGTCCTGGGCCTGGCAACACTCGGTACAGTAGATCCCTCTTGATAATGTAATAGGGTCTAGGGCCCTTGAGCCTTCCTTCTACGGGGATCCTGTTTACTTCAACTACCTCTTTACGAATGTTTTGATATAGCGGGTCGTTGGCCTGGTCCTGTCTAAAATTTTCAAGCAAGGGCCCTACCTGCCTGGGCTCTGGGGAACCTTCGGCCTCTTCCATCCCAGGGGGCCCTGCTGATCTAGGCCCAGCCTCAGGCTTGTTTACCTCTCTCAGTGCTTCATTATCAGTTGGCTCAGTTTCTCCCCCGGCCAGGGCCTGCCTTAGGTTCTGGGTCAGAATTTGAGTACGCAGTTTCTTGGCTGCCCTCCTTTTCTGCTTTGATTTCCGGGGTTTCCCAGGCTCAGAAAATAGGTCCTGGGAAAATTCGTGAAAACTTGGGACGGGGCTCTCTTCCTTTCCCTCAGTTGTAGGGAGCAGGTCACTAAATCCAGGGAAGTCCTGCCCAATCACAACTGGGTATGGGAGCCTCGGAACTACCCCCACTGCAACCTGTGACATTCCCCTGGATCTCTATTTGTACAGGGACAACAGGGTAATAATTGACATCTCCATGGACACAGGAGATCCCTGTGCGCTTGGCATGGGTCAGCTGGTCTGGTTCCATCAGCTGCCCGGAGACCAATGTGACGGCGCTCCCTGAGTCCACCAATGCTGTGGTCTCTATTCCATTCATCTTAACGGGTTGGGTGTACAGATGGGGGGCCATTGCTATGCCTGCCAAATTTATGAGATTGCAGGGGCCTCCCAGGTCACACTGCATGGGTTCTGTTATGTTGGGACAGCGTGCTGCTATATGCCCGATCTCCCCGCATGCGTAGCATCGATACCCTGCCCAGGGCATCTCCCTATTTCTTGGGCTACTGTGTCTTACCCCTGACCTTCCTGCCCCCAGTCTCCAAGTCCCTTTACGGCCTCTGGCCGCTCTTCTGTCTCCCTCTTCCCCGGCCAAGTCTTACTCGAGGGTTCAGAGCCATGGGCCTTTGGGGCTAGTCCAATTCTCTTGTCTCTCTGGACTTCTTTGCTGAGGGGTTGCAAGAGTCCTTTAGTCGTTAATTGTCTTTCCATGAGGGCTACCATGTCGTCATATGAGGAGGGTTCATTCTGGCTGACCCAGGCTTGCAGATTGGGTGGTAGGCCCCTCATAAACCAGTCCAGGACAATAATTTCCACAATCTTCTCTTGGCTGTAGGTCTCCAGCTGCAACCATTTTCGGGCCAAGTGGATCAGGTCAAACAGTTGTGCCCTTGGTGCTCTGCCCTCCCCATATCGCCATTCATGGAACCTTTGAGCTCTGATAGCAGTGGTTACTCCCGACCTGGCAAGGATCTCAGCTTTCAGCTGGGAATACTCAGTGGCGGCCTCCTCTGGCATGTTGAAATAGGCCTTCTGGGCTTCACCACACAGAAATGGGGCCAGGATACTGGCCCACTGGGCTCGGGGCCAACCTTCCCGCAGGGCTGTCCTCTCAAATGCCAGGAGGTACGCCTCCACATCGTCCTCCTTTGTCATTTTCTGGAGGAAACTGCTGGCCCACAGGGACCGTGCTCCATCTGAGCCATGCACCTGAGTGGTCAGAGCCTTCATCTGCATTATTACCTCCTGCAAGGTGGCTCGATCCTGGGCAGCCTGGCTCATCAGCAGCTGGTTAGTTTCCTGCTGTAGTCGTACTGACTCCTGCTGGGCAGCCATCTGAGCCCGGATAGCTTCTTGCTGTGCTGCAGTGGCTTGTATGAGGACCTTTACTACATCCTCCATTTTGTTTTTCTCCCATCTTACTAGGGTGGTCCAGTCTGTCTTGGGTGGGTCCGCTGCAAGGTCTCACTGCAGCGAAATATCCCACCCCTGGCACCACATGTGTCAGGGTCAGTCCCACTCCTGGGCCCCTGACCCCTGTTCAGCCCACTGTCCCACAGTCTAGGAGTCACAGTATATGGCTCACTAGCCTTGGTTTGAGATTTGTTGTCTCCCTGTCATCTTTAGCAAGGTCGATGCTGCTCTCTTGGCTCCTCTGGTGTCTTTCTCTCTCCAAACTCCTCCTCCACTCTCCAAAACTCCTTCACAGCTCTCCGAACTCCTTCACAGCTCTCTCTCCCCTCACCCACAGGGAGAGTTCTTAAATAGGCCTCCAGGCAGCCCCAATTAGTTTCACCTGGGCCTTAATTGATTTTGCAGCTGCCCTGTCCCAGCTGCCCCTAATTAGCCAGGACTGCTGACTCTGCAAGAGCTGCCTCTTTCCCCTTTCACCAAGCTCTTTCACCTGCTGTAGCACCCCTGCTCAGTCTCCTGACCTTGAGGTGGAGAGAGAAGCCACTCTTCCACTGAGCACAGCAGGCTGCTGGTCTGAGCTTGTTGTGCTTTTCCCCCTCTGCACCCCCTCCCCTCCCCTTCCCTTTTTGGGAGGGGTGTGTGGGGGGCTACTGGGGTTGTGGCACGCAAGCCCTGGCTACATTTTGGGCCAGGTCCCCTTTTCTCTCTGCCTGCTCTGTTTGCAGGCAGTCTTTTCCCCCCTCCCCCACCCCTCAGCTGGCTGCAAGAGCTGCTGGGGCTGTGGGGGTGGATAGGGGGGCCTTTGTTGCCCTCACCCTGGTGGGGGGAGCGGGACCCTCATTTTCCATCTTTCTGGGGACTGCCTGGCCCCTTTCTTCACTGCTGCAGGCTTGGACTTCACCATTCCTTTGGCTGCTTTATAGCAGCTCCTGGGGTTCTTCCTTCCCCTCCACAAGTTTGTGTGTGCGGGGTGAGTGTATGTGAGGGGCCTCCTGCCATCTGGGCCCCTAGGTGACAGCTGGCACAGCTTCTGTGGGGTACTGGGGCTGGGGGGTGGCTCCCTCTGCCCCCCACTGTCTCCCCTGCATCTCTGCTGCTGCTATTGCTGCTCCCTTCCTAGCCCCAGGTGCTGCAGGGGCCATCTCAATCCTTGGCCCCACTGCTTGCCTCCCCACCCCTCCCTTGCTCTGTTGGGTCCTGCAGCTGGTGCTGCGAGCCTGCCACTCAGGCGCCCGTGGGCACACTAATTTCCTCCCCCCTTCCCAGCAGTGTCTTGCTGCCCCCTGCTTCCTTGAGCAGACCCCTCCTCACAGCCTGCATTCCCCTCTCCTCTTTTCGTGTGCCCATGCCCCTCTTTGTCATCTCATTTGGCGCCTGAGCCTCCCACTCTCCTTTAGTTACCCTCCCCCACACACCGTTTCACTTCCCACATGTCTTTCAAATAATTGACCCTCTCACATTCCCAGTGCAGCCGGAGGAGCCGCTCTTACCATCCTGTGCTGGGAGCTGTACACCTTGTTCCTTTACCCCCCCCCCCCCATATGCGTTGCTGCCCTCTCACCCCGCCTCCAGCCTAGCGGGGGGAGTGGTGAGCCTTTCTCTCCCTCTCTCTTTCCCCCTCTCCCCTGCTCCTTGTTCCACCCCCTGGCACTATTGGTCTCCTCTAATTGTCTGTTCCTGTCTCCCCCCGCCCCTCCATCCATGAACATAATGCCCACCCCCGCTCACTGCCTCTATGAACCCTGAACCCTCTGAGGCTGCCGGGCCACCCACTCATGCAGCGGAGGTGGTGGACATAGACGGAGATCCCGGGACCCCGACCGCTCTTGCCATGGCACCTTCTGCCACCAGTGTCACCACCAAGAAAGCCTCCCTGAAAGGCAGGAAGGGCCAGGGGACCAAGAAGGGCAAGAGCCCCGCCTGGAAGGCAAAACCTCCTGTGGTGAAGGCTCACCCCCCTGCTGCAGTCTCGGCCGCGGCTTCCCCTCTTTCCTGTCCCCCTGTTCCTTCCACCAGCTCTGGGAGCAATGGTGTCCCGGCCCTCAGAGCGTATGCCCAGGTAGCCACCACCCCCCTGCCTGCTGCCTCCCAATCCACCGAAGCTGCTTATCAGAATTCCATCCCCGGCGGTCGCGGCCCCTTCCCCACCCTGACCAGGAGGCACGGGGTCCGTTGTCTCCTGGTGTCGGCCTCGTCCCACGTGGAGACCTACGTGCGGGCGTTGGCACGCATGGTGGGGCCCGCGGCCGTGGTGGTGGCCTCCAAGATGTTCGGGAAGGTGGTATTCTTCCTGGTGTCGGAGGCCGCCGCCCTGGAAGCGGTGGAGAAGGGTTTGGCGGTGGGGGGAGTTCATGTCCCACTCGAGCCTTTGGAGGACCTGGGCGTACGGGTGGTTTTTTCCTCCGTTCCTCCCTTCCTCCCCAATGCCGCCCTATTGCCTTTCCTCTCCACCCTGGGGGGGCCCTTGTCAGTCCTTAGTCCCCTTCCTTTGGGCTGCAAGGACCCTACCCTCCACCACATTCTCTCCTTCCGCTGGCAGGTGCAAATCCAACTCCTGCCAGCGGGGCGTGGTGGAGAAGCCCTAGAAGGGTCATTTCTGGTGCCCTATCAAGGGGCCCAGTACTGGGTATATTACACCTTGGGGGAGGCCCGGTGTTTTCTCTGTCGGGCGACGGGGCACGTCCGAAGGGACTGCCCTCTGACCCGGCTCGGAGATGCACTCGGGACCCCTGACGCCCGGGAGGGCACCGGCCCTACCATCGCCGGTGGCCCTGATGGTCTAGACCCTGGGGTCACCCCTCCTCCAACTATGACCATCATCAATCCCGCTCAGGCTCCGCAGGGCCCAGACGAGCGTGCGGGCACCGCTGCCACCACCAAAAGCGGCAAGGCCGGGCCTGCAGAGGAGAGGGCGGCGGGGTCAGAGACGGGACTCAGACAGGGCCTACCTCACGGGGAGGTTTCCCATTCCCCAGCTGCCCAGCCCCCATCTTCCCTCGCCCTCCCACCGCTGCCCTTGCCCCCTGGCTCTTCCCCAATCGGGCCCAACTCTCCTCCTCTGAGGGCTGGGAGGTTGCCATGGGGAGGCGCCGTGAACGATCCCGATGTTCCACACCACCTATTGAAGGGGAAGATACCTTCCTCGTACCTCTAGGGGTGGGCATTGGAGCCATCCCTCCCTCCGAGCCCCCGGATGCTTCACAGCGCCATGAGGCAGCTGAGGTGGCCGTGGCGGTTGTGGAAGGGGTAAATGCCTCCCTCCCGGAGTCCCTGCAAGAAGGAGTGTCCACAGAGGATGCTCCCACCGTCCCCACCTCTGCTGTGAGGGTGACCGCTGACCCTGCCGCCAACAAGGGCGAGGACGTGGCGGCGGGCAGCGGGTTTGCCTTCCTCTCCCAAGAGGTAGGGTTAACCCCGGCTGCCTCAGAGGGGGATCAACATGCCTTGGAGGGACAACAGTCAGCCTCTCCTTCCCCTTCTAGCCCACTGCTCTCCCTTTTCCCTGCCTCCGGGTTGTCCCAGGGTGTAACCAACTGCCCAGCCATCGGCAGCACTTCGGCCACTGAACCCCTAGGGGATCCTAGCGGGCGGGAGTTCCCATCATTCCCCATTACCCCTGGCACTGGAGCCTCCTGTGCTGCACTCCTAGTGGTGCCGGAGCCTGGCGCTGGGGAGACACTAACTTTCCCCACCACTGCCACTGATCTCCCACCCTGCAAGGAGACACCGCAACCCGGTGCCTCTACCACTGAGGCTTCAGACCCTACTCCTGCTCCCCGTTCAGCCCCTCTCCCAACCGAATTTCCCACTTCTCTTCCTGCTCCCCCTCCTCCTTGTCTTTTTCCTAATCCCCCACCTCTCCCTCCCTCTACTCCCTTTCCTCCTCTTCCTCCTTTCCCTGATCCCGTCCCTGATCTCTTTTCCTCCCCTTGCACTGTTACTGCCGCCCCCGGGGCTGCCATGTTCAGCTCAGACGTTGGCCCCCGGGAAGCGGTTTTTGTTTCTCCCACTCCCGGCACATCTGGGGCTGTTCTCCCTCTGCCACTACCCCTGTCGTCATCCCAGCAGGGACTTCAGAGTCCCCACTTTCTCGCATCAGTCAGTCGCGGGGCAAGTGGAGGGGTCTGGCCCGAGGCCCCGACACCTGACGCGCTGAGGGGCGAGATGCGCAGCTTCTTGGAGGACATTCGTGGCTCCAAGAACAAAGTGGCTCTCGCCCTTCAGCGCTGGGGGGATTTCCATCTCATCCTCCAGACCATAAGGGCCATTTTGGGGGAGGGCAAAGGGACTGGGTGGCGGGAGGCTGCGGCCTACCAGCGGGCCCGTGGCTTCCGTGATGCCCTGCTTACGTTTGGGTATGGTCACGGTTTGCTGCGGGGCCCAATGGGGACTGTCAGCACTCCTGCCAGCGAGGATCTTCCCCAGCCCTCTCGATGCCGCCGTTCGTCATTGCCACTCTGAACACTCGGGGCTGCAGGCTGGGTCTCCGCAGGTGTCGGGTACTCTCCTTCCTTCGGGAGGGGGGTACTCTGTCATCTTCCTGCAAGAGACCCATACCGCGTCGGCTGCCGAAGCGAGCTGGCAGCTGGAGTGGGGAGACAGGGTGTACTTCAGCCACCTGTCGGCCAATCAAGCCGGGGTGGCGACCCTGTTCTCCCCGAACCTGCGGTGCTGGGGACTGCCGAGGTTGTGCAAGGCTGCCTGCTGCACCTCCGGGTCCGGGTAGAGGGGCTAACATTAAATCTCATTAACTCTACACCCCGACATCTGGCCCGGAGAGTCTTCGCTTCTACCAGGGGGTGCCTGCCTTCCTTGGCTCTTTGGATCCTCACAAGTGCCTGGTCTTGGGCGGGAATTTCAACTGCACCCTTGAGGAACGGGACCGCATGGGGACCGAGTGGTGCCCGGCCTCCACGGACGTCCTCAGGGAGATTGTAGACCAACACTCCCTGGTGGACGTCTGGTGTGACCTCCACCGGGTGAGGATGCAGCGTTTACCTTCGTCCGGGTGGAGGGTCATTGGTCGTTTCACTCCCGGTTGGACCGCATTTATCTCTCACGTCATCATCTCTTTTGAGCCCACTCCTCCAGCATTCGACTGGCCCCGTTCTCGGACCACCACTTGGTGGCCGTGACGGCCTCTCTCTCCTCGGAGAGGCCGGGGCCAGCCTACTGGCATTTTAACAACAGCCTGCTGGAGGACGTGGGCTTTGTAGCGTCCTTCTGGGAGTTCTGGCTGGCCTGGTGCGGGTGGCGGTGCGCCTTTCCCTCGGCGCGGAGGTGGTGGGATGCGGGGAAGGTGCGCACGTGGCTCTTCTGCCGCGACTACACACGGGGGGCCAGCCAGCGGAGGGATGCGGCGACAGAGCAGTTGGAATGGGAGGTTTTAGAGCTAGAGAGGCGGCTGGCCACTGGCCCCAGAGATCCACCCCTCTACGGAACGTACCGGGAGAAGCGGGAGGAACTTCGGGCCCTCGACGACCTTCGGGCCCGGGGTACCTTTGTTTGTTCCCGCATCCACCTCCTTAGGGAGATGGATTGCGGCTCCCGCTTCTTGTATGCCCTGGAGAAAAAGCGGGGGGCGAAAAAGCACATCGTCTGCCTTCTGGGAGAGGATGGCGCCCCCCTCTCGGATCCGGTGGAGATGCACGAGAGGGCTCACGCCTTCTACGCCTCCCTTTTCTCGCCGGATCCGACCAACGCCGACGCCTGCAGAGTCCTCTGGAATGAACTCCCGACGGTCAGCGCGGGCGACCGAGACCGGCTAGATCTGCCTCTCTCTCTGGCCGAGTTCTCCGAAGCCCTCCGTCTCATGCCCACCAATAAATCACTGGGCATGGACGGGCTGACCATGGAGTTCTACCGCGTGTTCTGGGACGTCCTTGGCCCGGACCTTGCCAAGGTCTGGGCTGAGTCCCTGGAGAGCAGGGTCCTCCCTTCATCATGCAGGCGAGCAGTGCTCGCCTTGCTGCCCAAGAAGGGGGACCTCTGCGATCTGAGGAACTGGCGTCCTGTCTCGCTCCTCAGCACGGACTATAAAATCGTCGCCAAAGCCATCTCTCTGAGACTCAAGTCCGTGCTGGCGGACGTGGTCCATCCAGACCAGACCTACACCATCCCGGTCCGTACCATCTTCGACAACCTTTATTTGGTCCGGGATCATCTAGAGCTCGGGTGTAGGGATGGTCTGTCGTTCGCCCTCCTGTCCTTGGATCAGGAGAAGGCATTCGACCCGATGGACCATGGGTATCTCCTGGGCACTCTGCGGGCCTTCAGCTTCGGGCCCCGCTTTGTGGGCTTTCTCCAGGTGCTGTACGCTTCTGCAGAGTGTTTGGTCAAGCTCAACTGGACCCTGACCGCACCGGTCAGCTTCGGGCAGGGAGTACATTAAGGCTGCCCGCTGTCAGGCCAACTGTATACTCTGGCCATCGAGCCCTTCCTCCATCTTCTTCGCAAGAGGTTGACGGGGTTGGTGCTCCGTGAGCCGGAGATGTGCCTGGCCCTGTCGGCATACGCCGACGACATGCTCCTTGTGGTCCAGGACCCGGGAGACCTGGCGCGGGTGGAGGCCTGCCAAGCCGTCTACTCGGCGGCCTCCTCCACCTGGGTCAACTGGGTCAAGAGCTCTGGCCTGGTGGTAGGGGCCGGGTGGCAGGCGAGCTCCCTCCCACCCGTGCTTCAGGCCATCATGTGGAGCGCGGGTCCACTGCTCTATCTCGGCGTTTTTCTCTCTGCCACGCATCCCTCTTCGCCGGAGAACTGGCAAGGTTTAGAGTCCAGGGTGGCTGAGCGGTTGCGGAGATGGACAGGACTGCTCCGGTGCCTCTCCCTGCGTGGGAGGGTACTGGTGCTTAACCAACTAGTCCTGTCCATGCTCTGGCACCGTCTCAGCACCCTGGTCCCGCCCCCGGGTTTCCTGAATCAGATCCAGCAGCTGCTGCTGCGGTTCTTCTGGCCAGGACTGCATTGGGTCTCTGCAGGGGCTCTCCATCTTCCCCTGGAGGAGGGAGGGCAGGGCCTGATGTGTTTGCGCACGCGGGTTCGTGTCCTCCGCCTCCAGGCCCTGCAGAGGCTCCTATTTGATGCAGGTAGTCCGGCGTGGAGCACGCTGGCGCACACTTTCCTTCGTTGCTTCCAAGGGCTCCGATATGACTGGCAGCTCCTTTATTTGAGAGGTCTTCCGTGAGACCTCTCCGAGCTGCCGGCTTTCTACCAGGACCTCCTCCGGGCCTGGAAGCTGCTAGAGGCGACCAGGTCTTTGGGAGCCACTGTGGGGGCAGACCTCCTCGCGGAGCCCCTGCTATACAATCCCTATCTACGTATGCAGGCGGCGGAGTCCCCCTCGGTGCGCCAGAGGCTGGTCCTGGCAGAAGTCACAAGGATTGGAGACCTCCTGGACTACGAGTGGGGAGACTGGGTGGATCCTCGGGCACTTGCCCAGCGAATGGGGCTCTCCACCCTACATACTCCCAGGCACATACTTCAGGAGGTGAAGGACGCTTTGCCACCCACCGCTCGGGTTTGTCTCGACAAGGTCCTGCGAGAGGGTGCACCCCGCCTGCCCCTCACCCCCAGCCCTCCCGATCTATCCATCAGCCCTAAGCCCCGTGTACCTCCCCAACCGCCTCCCCCTCATCACCCGAGCCGGCTGCACGCGTTGCAGCCAGTCCCCTTCCGAACTGCACCAAAGAGTCACCTGTACACGCTCGTGCTTCACACGCTCCACTTCCCCATCCTTGTGTCCCACCCAGACACCAAGTGGCGGGACCTCCTACCACCAATAGAGGGTGGGGAGCCCTGGTGGGACAGTCTCTATTCCACCTTAGTTCCACGGCCCACCGGGAACATCAGCTGGAGAATCCTGCACGGAGCTGTGAGCACGGGCGTGTATTTGGCGCGGTTCACCCCCATTCTGAACACTTGCCCCTTCTGTGGCGAGAGGGAGAACCTGGCACACGTGTACCTCGAGTGCGCCAGGTTACAGCCTTTTGTTAAGGTTCTGGCTGCACTTCTCCCCTCACCTGTTAATTTACGCACACCCCATCCGAGGCCCCACAAAGTCGCGGGACCTTCTGGTCAACCTCCTCCTGGCTATCGCCAAGATGGTAAGACCAGGGAGCAGAGGTTGGCCGAGGGAGGGGCCTGCGACTGTGGGGCCTATTTCCGTTCCTGCATCCGCTCACGTATCCGGGCAGAGTTCCACTGGGCAGTGTCCGCTGGCTCTCTCGAGACCTTCGAGGGGCAGTGGGTGCTGTCTGGGGTTCTCTGCTCGGTGTTCCCCTCTGGTTCCCTTGTTTTAGCCCTTTGACCCTCACACCCGTCCCTGTTTTCTTTTTTATTTGTCCCAAGTAATTACTTGGTTTCCTGGGCTCAGTGGACCCTCCCCATAGGCTGGGGGGAGGTCCTTTAGATGTGGACGGGCTTATGCCCGTCCACCTCCCGGACTCCAATAGGCACACCTCATATCCCCATCTTCCTCTGTGGGCCCATGTTCACTAGCCAGACTGCATCATGGAAGCTGTAATATACTGGCATAGCAAAAAGGAAGAGCAGTGTGCATTATGGAAGATGTAGTCTTGGCCCACAAGGCACCTAAATGACAACAACTTTCATCAGACCCAGTGGCAACATTTCCAAATAGAAATGTCTGGTTTTTAAACTGCAATTTTTCATCCAAAGTTAACTGGCATTTTGATTCTTCATCAAAAGTATCCATGGAAAATGTCATCGAAAAGTGTTGGTTTCACTGAAATTTTCCATGGAGGGGAAGATCCATTGTCCAGCCCTAAAAATACTAAAGAGGAGCTATAGCACATAGTTATTGTAACTATTTTACAGTCTAGTAGTTAGAGCAGAGGACTGGGAGCTATGGGCTGTATTTTGACCTCTCTCGCTGCTCGCTGTGAGACTTTGGGAAAATTACTTAAACTTTCTGTGCCTCAGTTTCTTCATCTGTAAATGGTTATAACAATAAGGTTGAAAGGTTTATGTCAATAATATTCTAAAAAACATTGAAATCTCTGGATGAAAAGTGTTCTAAAAGTGCAAGTGTGTTAAAATCAGACCATATTTTAACTCTAGCATGATCAAAATGTCTATTACACAATTTTAAAGTCAATTTAAAATTTAATGTACCTTATATCAAAACAACTAATTTATGGACACGTAGAACACAATTTTAAATGAAAACACCCCTAGAATGTTCTCTACTAAAATACAGAATGTTGGCTCACATGGTTTCTATGAAGTATTCTCAGGTAATAATGCTGCAGTTTGCTACATTTAAAGGATGAAGTCAATAACCTCTGTAAGAGTGTCTTGAATAGACGCTGTATTTTTGCTATGTGTTTCATTTCCATCCGAGAGAGAATGTTGAAGTCCTTGCTTTGTCTCTCTAAAGTTGATGACCTTAATACCAACTGATGTATGATGTCTGGTACAACTATTCCTCAGGATTACTGCGATTTCTAAACATAGCAACTTGCTCTTCCATCATTATCACATCAGACCTACAACCCTTATCCATATTTTTCCGGGTGCATGTGAAAAACACACCATTTATTGCTCTCACTTGCCAAAAAGTTAATTATTTTCAGCATAAAAAACCAATCCTGTTTCTTGACATCTTTACAGATAATTTCCTTATGCAGTATTGATTAATATTTTTGTGTGTGAAATATTGCCACATTCTCAAGATCATATTTTCCCAGCTGCCTGTGGATCATTATGACATGCTAAAATCATGGATTCTTTGAAGGGCCAACATTAATGTGTGTTGGCATTAATGGTAAATTTATTTTTGAGGAAATGGATGTCTCTCGGTTTCTATTAATATTATAAACACATTCTTCATTGCTAAGTACACCCTCAACCTTTTTAAAAAAATTAAAAAATAATGAATAGTCTTGCAGCAACTTATTTGTTAATTTTTTTCAGTTACAGACTAACATAGTTACCCCTCTGAAACTTTCACAACCTTTTATTTGCCAACTTTTTACCCATCACTATTAAATATTCTTTTTTCTAAAAAAATTCCTGAAAATGTAATAGTGATACAGCTTCTCATTCATAGTGCCTAGGAAAGTTAATACCATGGCTTATACTGTATTTTACATTAAGAATGGTACATTAAAAGAACGTGATCAAAATCAAGCACTCAAAAGGTAGGAGATGCCAAAATTAAGGTTGCCTGTGCAGTCTTGTACATATCTACAAGGATACAGTCTTAAATTACATAGTCACATACTATTTTTTCCTCACAGAACAGGTGCTTCATTTGAGCACACCTACTGAACGACCTAGTTGGTATTAGAGATGGTCAGGAATTTTCAGATGGAATTTTTTTAAATACAAAAATGACAACTTATTGAAACCAAAATATAGACTGGCGTTGACAAAAATGTTTTTCAAGAAAGGTACTCAGGTTGAGGATGGAATGTCTGGCCAAATCTGGGATGTGAGAGGGGAGAGGGACACTCACCTTGGCTATGTCTACACTTCAGCTTATGTCAGCAGAGCTTCTGTTTCTCAGGAATGTGAATAACTCTTCTCCCCCTCCTCCCCAGCAACATAAGTTACACCCACGTAAGTGTCAATGTGGACAGCACTATGTCGGTGGAAGAGCTTCTCTTGCTGACATAGCTTCTGCTGCTTGCAAAGGTGGTTTTATTATGTTGCTGGGAGTACTCTCTCTTGTTGACATAGAGGGTATGTCTAGACTACATGCCTCTGTCGGCAGAGGCATGTAAAATAGGCTACCTGATAAAGTCAATGAATCGGGAATTTAAATATCCCCGGCTTCATTAAAATAAAAATGGCTGCCATGCTGTGCCGGCTCAGCTGATTGTCCGCACAGCGTGCGAATCAAGATGCGGATCGGTCAACAGGGGAAGCCTTTGTCGACCGCTCCCTTATGCCTCGTGAAACGAGGTTTACAGGAGCAGTCAACAAAGGCTTCCCCTGTCAACCGATCCACGTCTTGACTGCCGCACTGTGCTGACGATCAGCTGAGCCAGCACAGTGTGGTGGCGATTTTTATTTTAATGAAGCGGGGATATTTAAATCCCCGCTTCATTGACTATGTTGGGTAGCCTATTTTACATGCCTCTGCCAACAGAGGCGTGTAGTCTAGACATACCCAGGGTGTCTTCACCAGATATGCTGCAGTGGTGCAGCTGTGCCTCTGTAGCACTGTATGTTTAGACATGCCCTCAGATTGAAGTCCCTGCATTACCTAGAGCTGAGCTAGGCCATGAACTTGGCTCTCCCACATCCAGAATGAGTTCCCTAATCACTGGGTAATTGGATGTTCTAGGTATGTGAGTGGTGTCTGTCTTTCTCTCATATTTTTCCCACCCCATATTTTTGAGGGGTCTGAATTTTGTTCCAATGAAGAATGAAAACTAATATCAAAACCTCATCCTCCCTCCAATGCAATTCTTGTTTTCAAGTCACCCTTATTCAATATTTTGCTTTTTCTTGCCCTTGTTCATTGTGAGGTCCCATGTTCCACTTATTGAGCACTGTTTAAGTCCTGCTATGAAGACAGTTACTAAAATCCTCATGGGTTTTCTACTATAAGAGCTTAGCTATCATAATTTATTTTTAGTATGAGAGTGTTTCACAGCCATTTATGTTTCCTTCCCCTCTCATGAGCTGAGCAGTATTATCTTCACTTTACAGATGGGAGACTGAGGCACAGACAGATAAAGGTCAAAAGCATCCACAAATCATGAGTGCTCAATTTGAGACATGTAGGACCTTATTTTTCAGAGTCTGGGCATTATACAGTACGTATATATTCAAGCACAATTCCTACTAACTTCAGTTGCATCCGCAGTTGCTCAGCGCTTGTGCAAATCCCCCAGGATCTCAAGCAGGTGTAGAGAAAATGAGAAACATATAATTCATTACCACCTGGGAAAAGCTTTTTTTAAATGCCTTGCTCAGAATCTCATAGGAATGCTTTGACAGAGGTGGGGCTAGGATCCAGCTATTGATGGCAGCATTCAGCTGCCTTAACTGCAAGCCCATGCTTCATTTTCCTGAAGTTCCCGCTTCATTTATCACACACCTTCCAACTTCTGCAACTAATCCATGAGTGTCGTACAATGTATCCCTTTACAGTCCTGCTCTACCTCTAGCGCAGATCCAGACTGTGCACTGTGTGACTGTGTAATCAGAAACTATATCACTGTGCATACAGACAGGCAATGCTAGATCTGTCCTTTAGGAACTTTAGAGTGCTTGATTTTGAAATTGGAAGCAAATATTTTTTTTTAAAGAAACAGTGTTTTTTAAAAATAAACTAGGAAGTTACACGCAAACACACACACAGCCTGACTGAAAAACACAAAATGACATTATATAGCATCATATTGAAAAACCATATGGGTGTCAGCAGGATCGGAACCTTGATATGCACCACTTAGTCCTCTGTTAATGGAGTAACTGATGGCAGTAGAATCAAAGAAGTGTAGACTGGAAGGGGAATTGATAGGCCAACTAGTCCAGATCCCTGCACCCAGAGAAGAACTAGATAATAACTAGATCATTCCTGACAGGTGTTTGTCTACCCTAGTCTTAAAATCTTCCATTGACGGAGATTCCACAGTCTCCTTAGGGAATTTGTTTCAGTGCTTAACCACCCTGACAGTTATGAAGCTTTTCCTAATGTTCAACTCAAGCTTCCTTTTGCTGCCATTTAAGTCCATTGCTTCTTGTCCTATCCTCAAAGGTTAATGAGAACATTAATTTCATCCTTTATCTCAACCAGCATTTCAGGAATGCAACCATGGCAGGTGACAGACTTTGCTGGGCCATGGGCAGTGAGGGGGGCTTGGCTCTGGGCCCCCCAGATAGGGTAAGGCTAGGGGCAGCCAGCCCTCAGCACAACCCAGACTTCACAGGTATCTGGTTGTGATTTTAAGGGCCCAAGGCTCTGGCGACTGCTGCTATCCTGGTAGTTGTGGTGGCAGCCTAGAGCCCTGGGCCCTTTTAAATCTCTGGGCAGTGCTCCTGGGCAACTGCCCCCTTTGCTCCCCACTGCCAGCGGCTCTGAATGCCACACTTTACAAGTGGGTTTCACAGATACTGGCTTTCAGCAGAGGAATGTTATTGGGCAGGAATCCTGGATTCCATACCAAGCTCTGGAGAGGAGTATGTTCTAGTGTTCAGACTCATTTACCTGTCCTACTCCAACCTTTACCCCTTCTACCCATCCCCTCCAAACTGTCCCGGTCTCAACCCCACAGGTTTCTTCTCCTAGCCAGTTGGGGGTCTCTCAGTCTCTTTTCCTAGCCAGCTTCTTCTTAGCTCCAATTCCCTTTTCCTAACCAGGCAAGGAAACCACTCTACTGTTCCTCATCCAATTTTTCTTTTTCCTCAGTCCTTTAGTTGTACCCTCCCATACATTCTCTAGTCTCACTGGGTTCCAGTTCTAGTTATTCTCCCTGGGCTGCTTGTCCAAGCTAACTCCCTGTACCCCTAATCTTTTAGCCCAGACAATCCCATCTCTCCTACTGCTTGCTGGCTTCTCATCATAACTGCCACCCTTCCCTGCACTTCTGTCTCTCTACAGCCTCCTGTTTCCAGTTTCCTTGCCCAGCCAGTGTCCTCCTCCCCACCTGGCTCCTCATCTCATCTCAATTCTCATCTGATCTTCCTCTCTTCACCACTGTCTGTCCATCCACCAT
The DNA here is from genome assembly GCA_032595735.1 of Pelochelys cantorii. Taxonomy (NCBI): domain Eukaryota; kingdom Metazoa; phylum Chordata; order Testudines; family Trionychidae; genus Pelochelys; species Pelochelys cantorii. Next base: position 72,053,807 of record CM064329.1, read on the forward strand.
CACTCCCATTTCCCTTTCTGTCTCCTGGCCATTGAGTTTCAGTCTCTTCCTGCATCAACCCACTCTACCACTTTCACTGTCCTCCAACTCCATACTCCTTGTCCCATTGGTCTGTCTCTTGACTCCTTTGCTTTTGAATCAGGCATTTCCCCCCCTCTATTTTCCCCCTCCACATTGTCCAGAAAGGGGAGGAGAATTTAGACCTCAGGAGAGAAAGTACTCTTGCGTTCTGTTCCTTGGCTTGCAGCAGTTCAGAGCAGCCATCACAGAGAAAGTCCTGCTTCACTACAGGCTGGAACACATTCAGTGTGAATGGAATCTTTGTGGAATTTAGCTGCTAAGTGGTAATATGAATATGGGTGAACTGCCATTTTTCAAAGATCAAAATTGGAAAGATTTTTGCAAGGATAGCAAAAGGCATATTGCTCCCACAAAGGGCACCAAATTTCATCTGCCAAATTTCAAATTCCTGCTCCAAAGTACATGGGTGCTAAAGCTTTTCAAAGAAAAGGTTCCCCACATATTTTAAAATGGAGAAAACAATGTATTATTTCCTACACTCATTCTCAGAAATGGAACCTTGGTTCTACTTGGTTGAAGTAATCCAAAAAATTGAACCAAAGCAGAGACCTGGCATAGAAAACTTCAGCCCAAACACTTAGTCTGGGAAAGTTATAAGTAATTGAAAAAGGGAAGTAGTATTGGGCCACCAGTCTCACCTATAACAACACACTCTTTCTCTTTGATCACTAGTCTTTAGACTCTCCTGGAATCAGTTACCTATTGATTTCAGAATGTGAATGTCCCAGGTTTTAAAATCAGCACTGAAAGGCTCTGTCTACACTATGTGCTTTGCCAGAAGAGGCAATGCAAATGAAGTGCTGATTAGCATTTTGTCGTGCTTCATTTGCATAATCTATTCTGAGCTGTTTTTGCATAAGGGATTTTTGCGTAAAAACAAGCAGTGTGGACATTTCCTTTTTGCGCAAAAACCCAAGGGAGGCAAAAGGATCTTGCACAAAAAAGGTTTTTTGTGCAAAAAGGAAACGTCCAACCCTTGTGCAAAAACAACTCAGAATAGAGTATGCAAATGAAGTGTGACAAAATGCTAATCAGTGCTTCATTTGCATTGCCTCCTCAGGCAAAGTGCATAGTGTAGACGAAGCCAAAGAGTTCTTCTGACTTGCTGTTGGGCACAAAGACCAGAAGAAATAAATAAAAAAATCAGACCACTCCAGGGGGAAAAATCCTCAGATCAAGCCATAGTTAACAAATCAAGAAATAGTTTAGATTCTTTCTCCTCCTTTAGATTTAAGACATCTGAGGCCAAAAAGTAGATGGGAAAAGAACAAATTCCAGACATTTCAGCAGGTGCCTTAAAAATGCCAAATATTCCAATGTTCACATTTTATACAATCACAATGTATGATGATACTCTAGAGCAGGATACTCAGTGTTTCCTTTGCTCCTTAGCTCTCCAGGCCTCTCTGGCACATTCACACATAGAAAAGACATAGGGGGATAAATGTCTGGGACTACTTACCTAAGACAAAAATGTAAAAGAAAAATATGCTTTAGTCAAACTCAAATTATTGCAGTCAATACAGTGTAACTGCAGCTTGTCTGTGTGAATAGTTAGTGGCAAGCTGGAGTGTGACTCTATCCAGCACTAGCCTGCTGCACATAAATTGTCCATGCAGACCCTTCTGATGTGCAGTTACAGTTTTGTTCTCATCCTTTTTGAAATGAGACTAGATCAAAGTGCATTAACAAACTGTTAATGTCCATAAACAGACTCCACACAGTCAGTTCATGTATAGCAAGTTACTGGAGAGTAGATTCACATCTTGGCTTGCCACTAACTAAAGGCTAACATAGATAAGACCTGGGTGAAATGTAATGGCTTGTTCTAGACAGGGGTCAGACTATATGATCTAATGGTCCCTTTGGCTTTAAATTCTGAATTATGAGCAGGAGGGTCATACCACCTGAATCTGTTTAAAAAGATGTCAAGTGCGAGTGGTAGTTTTTCTGACTTGAATCCTTATGCACTGAGTGGACTTTATCCACCAAGTAATTTCACTTAATTGCAACCACTACCAGATGATTGCTGGTCACTACTGATGCAGTCTGAAGATAAGTAGGTGATTTAGAAATGAAAGACTCAGTATCATATTCTTAAAACTGTCAGCCTCTCATGTCTCAAAGTATGTTCTTGTGTTTAGTTTTAGGCAATGTGAGACACGGGCACTCAAAGCTGGGAAAATGAAATTAAAGATAATCTTTTTCATCATGTGACATTCACGGTTGTGTAAAATTGCTTGATATTTTTTGATACGGTACCTTTTTTAAGTAGTTGTTCTAATTCTGAGATGCTGTGTAACTATATCAACATATGATGAGACAATTGCTAAGATCACCACACATTTGTATGAATAAACAGGCTCTTCTGGCTGCCAAAACTCGCAGAACGCATTGAAAAGAAAGAAATAGCATTTTCTGCCTGATTCTGCCAGTCATATAAATAAACTTTTGATATATAGCCTATTTGATGTAACACTCACATTGCTTGCCATTCCTTTGCATAGGAGGTCTCCATAATTGCATGCCTATACTCAGGGCTTGACAAACCGCAGCGAAATCTACTTGCCAACCCTGCACTGCGCATGCACCAGACCCGCATTGCGCATGTGCGTGCTGCCGGTGAACAGGGCGATCGGCTGAAATCTACTCACCACGGGCGAGTAGATTCACTGATTTGTCAAGCCCTGCCTATACTTATTGATGACCCAATAAACAGAGACTTGGTAAACAGTAATTTATTTAAGAAAAGACAATAGCTCAGAGAAAGGGAAAAAGGCCCCTCAATATCTGTGTATGCAGTTCTTTTGGAAGAAGCCATATTTGGAAGATAAATTGCTTTTCTAAGTAACTTAAGTTTCAAATCTTTCCAGAATAAGCCTCTGTGAGTGAAACAAACTGCATTGGATTGTTTAAGCCCCGTGATTTCCTGCCACCATTCTTGTTTACATGATGTAGGATTTGCATGAAGGAGGAATAGAGGTACACTTTAGTATGTATAAAAATAAGTGTTCTGTAGGTGGCATATAAAATGAATAGAGTCTTTGTGCTACATAATGCACATGCTTGACATGCAAATGCACAGCACTTATTGCTCATCAGCTCTGCAAACACTTTGTTCTGTTTTGATACAATGTATACCAGTTGCTCAGAAGTAATATCCATTTAAATGAACTTTACCTCAGTGCAGACCAAAGTGAATCCCATGTTAAAAATTATGTATCATTCTGGTGTAGCGCTACATCATCACTCTCCATCCAACTTCATTACACAGAAAAAAGAGGGAAAGAGGATGCAAAACAGGAAATTGATCACAGTCATCGCTAGCAAGATTTCTTCATTCCAACGTTTTTTGAGTTCAGAACGCTAATCTAACCAGTATCGGAGGGGTAGCTATGTTAGTCTGAATCTGCAAAAGCGACGAGGAGTCCTGTGGCACCTTATAGACTAACAGATTTATTGGAGCATAAACTTTCATGGGCAAAGACATGCTTCTGATGAAGTGGGTCTTTGCCCACGAGAGCTTATGCTCCAATAAATCTGTTAGGGTATGTCTACACTTGCCCCCTAGTTCGAACTAGGGAGGCAAATGAAGCATACCGAAGTTGCTAATGAAGCGCGGGATTTAAATATCCCAAGCTTGATTAGTATATTCGTGGCCGGTCACCATTTTAAAAAGCTGGTAGCCCAAATTAACTCGCCGCATGTAGACACGGTAGTCTGATCCAAAACCCTTCTCGAATTAACGGTTACTCCTCATTGCTTTTTAAAATGGCGACCGGCCACAAATATGCTAATCAAGCGCGGGATATTTAAATCCCGCACTTCATTAGCAACTTCGGTATGCTTCATTTGCCTCCCTAGTTCGAACTAGGGGGCAAGTGTAGACATACCCTTAGTCTATAAGGTGCCACAGGACTCCTCTTCGCTTAATCTAACCAGTGGGATTTTTGTGTGCCAGAGGGCACACAAGATACTGCAGCAGTTATTATAAGAAAATAACTTTTGATGATGACCAAAATAATTTTAGTATTTGCCCCTTGCTACTATTCACTGTGATATCAGACACTGCAGTTATTTCTTACTTTGTGTATATAGAAATACTGTGGTAATTGCAGATAAATGCTGACCTAAATTTATTTTCATTCCAGTTTTCTGTGCCATTCATGATGGTTCATGCTTTCACCTGTTTAGCTGCACAGATGTCTAAGGGCAAAGCCATGTGGGAAATCTCAATAGGATATTTTGAAAGAGCCATCGGTTTCACAGAATTTCTCCGGAAAGATCATTCTTTAATCATTAAAATCCACTTTTCCCATTCAACTCATTCAGTTGCCAGGACTCCTCAAGAGTAAACTGTAATGCTAGGTTTTAGTAAGACAGCGATGATTCACTAAACAAATAATTATTGACGTGGTTTTTCCTTCCATAGTACATTTCCATTTAAATGTCTCAAAAAGCTTTAAACAATTTTTAGTGAATTAAGCCTGCTAGGCACAGTATGAGATAGGGCTTGTTTATGGGGGAAGTTATTGCATGGCAAGCCAGAGCCAAAGTGCACACTGGGACTTTCACTGCACCACAGCAATGTCCACACTACAAGTTACTGCTGGCAAACTGCTGGTTCACACTCTGACTTACACATAGTAACTGCCATGTAGATAAGCCCATAAAGAAAAGGGATGGTCTCCTAATTTCATTGCATGCCACTTGTCCTTGAATTATATGGAAGGATTTATAGAAGTGCCTATTTTACTGTTTCTATGCTATTAATTATTTTGGATGTTTATACAGAGGAGGTGAATATAGAAAGTGTTGCAGTCCCAATTTTTTTAGTTTTTTCTTCTGTGGAAGGAAGGAGTTTAAAATGAACTCACCCTCCCTGTCTGATTGCACAGGGAAGGACTATAGGGCTATGTCTCCACAGCAGCATTATTTTGGAATAACTGACGTTATTCTAAAATAATGTAGTGTGCATCTACACAGCAAACCTGTTATTTCAAAATAAATTTGAAATAACGGGCTTCTTACTTCGATACCTGTAACCCTCATTGTATTAGGAGTAAGGGAAGTTGGGGGAAGAGTGCTCTACTTTGAAATAAGTGCTGTGTAGATAGCATCAAAAGTTGAAATAAGCTATTTCGACTTAAGCTCCATAATTAGCGTTGCTCAAGTTGCATCACTTATTTAGAGTTCATCCCTGCTGTGTAGATGTACCCTAGGAGTGGTTGCTTGTGAGGCAGAAGGCAGAGACTATCTTTTGGAAGGCCGGGCTCTATTCCCAACATCAAAGCATGAAGAGGGTATTCTGATTCAGGTAAAATCCATTCTGCCTCTCTGTTGAATTACGTGCACTTTGTCATGGCTTGTGCCTACTTCCTTCTGAAATATCTACATTTCAGGGAGCTGAAGATAACTGCCCCAATTAATCCTGGAAGTGTAATACTTTAAAAAGTGGAGGTAACTAGGATAAATGCCCCAAGAAATATTCCAGTGAGATTTGCACAACAAATTTTGCTTTATTTGATGACTCATCCTGCTGTCACACTGGAGAGAGGAGAGACTAACCTGGGGGTAGAAGGTGTATATCCTGAATGATTTGTATAGGATTAGAGCTGTATCCTACTGTTCATCACCCACCAGCCACTAACTCCCTCACTTGATACTTGGCATCGCTCACAAACCTCTGAAATCAAAGCACTGCTCTGAGTTGAGCAGAGATGCTAAAAATTAAATAAGGTACGAAGTGGGCTAACCTCTTACTCTGAAGGATGATCTCTTGACATGTCGGGATACGGGCACCTTCTTGAGAAGTTTGTGCTGCTCCTGTTTTGTCAATAGAGGAATTCTGTTTCCTGGGCTATTAGCTGAATATATATTACCACAAGGGCCTTTTTTGTAGCTGTCAGTATGAGTGAAGAGGAAAAGAATGAAGAATTGTGGCAAATATTCCATGGGTCTCATTCCTGTCTCTTGTAATCTGATGAATCCTCCTGCTCCCAGTCCGGAAGGAAGGAAGAATAATCCATGGGGGAGACTGATTCTTTTAAGATTAGAGAGATGCTCACGCTAATTTTTCTAGGATTACAGCTGGGTTCCTTCACGTATCTCTCACTGCTCCTGGCAAATTGTCTAGACTTGGCATAGTTCCAAACAATTTGTTTTGGAGCTCCTTCAAGCCTCATTGATCCAGAACAGGAGAGTGACAGGAAAATATGTGGCAGGGGAGGGGAAACCCAGCTCTGGTTCTAAACAGTCAACTTGGTTATAATAACTGCCTAATCTTAAAGATAAAAAAACTATCTCCCTTGGGTTTTCTGTCTTCCAGACTCAGAGGATGATGATTCATCAGATAGTATTAATGACACAGACTACACCAAACCAGGGATGAAAGTGTTTGGCTATTTCTCAGTGCAGCTCTCTGTCCTGACTAGAAAGAATTTCAAAAGTGTTACAGACACGGAATTATTAGTAAGAGATTGTATTCAGACATCTGAGGGATACAGGTTTTTCATTAGCTGTTTTATAGTGACTCAGCTGCTGTTCTCAGAATTGCACTCTTGTTTCTGGTACAGAGTAAGTCTGCTGAAAATAATAACTGACAATGACCATAGGTGAAAAAAAATCACATTTAAAACTCATGCATTTAACATTCTGTTGCTTTAAAACAGTAAATTCACTTTTGATTAAAATATTGTAAACAAAATTAATTTGGATAAAACTCATATCCCTTTGTCCCATCTCACAGGTTCTACTTTGACAGGTGACTGTTTAAAAGCTGTGTCATGGGCTACCATGTGTGTTGTGTGCCAGATTTCAAATGTGCTCAGTTTACAAATATGTTTTTTCTCAAAGACAGTTGATTAATCATTGATGCTGAGTGTTAGGGATGTAAAAGATTAACCAGTTACCTGGTAAGCACAGCTCCCTCCTGCTGCGACTTGACTGGTAGGACACTGCCAGGGCTTGAGCAGCCCCCTACCCGCAGAGGGCTGGGCTAGAGGAGCAGGCTGTCCAGACCCCAGTTAACTGGTTAAACTATTACAAATATATTGTTTAGCTGGTTAACTTTGTAAAGGGGTATTTACATGCCTATTGAGAGCCCTGCTAGATTCTTTCCATTTTATGCATCATCCCCAGTAATAAAATAGTCTTCAGCTTAAATTAGGAGTGACTACCGTGAAAGCACATAGCGTTCAGATGTGCCTGGTCTCCATTGATTTCAGTAGGCAATAAGCACCTAAACAGTTTTGAGAATCTTGGCCTTCAGAAAGAATACTGTAGCTGATGCAGCAGATGGAAGAAAGAAAATCAGTAATTTCATATTTTCATATGTTTAAATCTGAAGCTTCACTTTATGGTAACTGTAGAGATCCCAACCCAAAAGGAGATTCTGGGGGGCATTGCAAATCTCTTGTGTGTGGCATGGTGGCCACAGAATTGCCACTCTCACTTCAGTGCTGCTTTCAGATCTTTGCTCTGAAGGCAGCAAATGAAGCGCTTCCTGCAGCCACAGGAGGTGGACATGGGTCTGAGCTCCCCAAAGGGCAACTATGCAGGGAATGGACAAGTCCTGTCCTACCCCAGCTCAGCAGGGGGAGATCCGATTGCACAGGGAAGGGCTTAATTCATGGTCTATCATATGTTTTTCACAGCCATGAAAATTGTTAGAGTTCTTCTTATCACCTGATACTCCAGCCTTCCCCTTGCTCAGGAGAATTTTTAGCTGTACTACTTATTAAAGAAAAAAATTTGTGGTTGAAAATGCTGTGCTCTGAGCCTTCATGCCAGTGGTTTAGAATGCAGCTCTTTTCTGAGGCACTTAACACATGCAGAAGACTCACCAAGGAATTCTTTCATTTTAAACAATTTTTTTTTCCCAAGGAAATGTACAGGGCTCATAAACCCTTCTTTTACTGCAGAAAACAGTCATTAATGGCATTTTAAACCCAGTTTCCAGGGACTAAAACACCTAAGCACTTGCTTAAATCATCCAGATTTAATGGAACTTAAGACCATCTGTGCACAGCAAACCACTTGCATGTCAGCTTAAAGTAAAGAATGTGGTTAAGTGCTTTTCTGAATTGAGGTCCAAAACATTATTTGGCATTTGAAACATCAGTACAATTTTATCACAATTATGAAAATGCTGGAGTTCAGTCCAGTGCCCTTCATTGCTTTGCTACCTCGTTCTGACAACAACATTACTACACAACCTTAGAAGGGGTGCCCTGAGCCCTACCACCTGGAGTGTGAGGGGGTAAAGCCTGAGCCCTGTGATCCAGGGCTGAAGCTCTTGGGCTTTGACTCCAGGTGGGGGCCTTGCACTTAGACTTGTTGGAGCCCAGGACCGAACACCAGCCCTGGCAACCCCATTCCAGTTGGGTTGCAACCCACTTCGGGGTCCTGATCCACAGTTTAAGAACTGCTGGCCTGGACACAACCTGTAGCAATGCTTAGAGCTCAAGGATGTGAAGTGCTTTTATTCTCAGGGCGGAGAGAAGATTTACTCTGTCACTTGGCAATCTTGAGCCTGTGGTTCTCCTGCTTTTTTCGAGCTTGCTTGCTTTATAGCTATGCTTAAAAAATAAACTGATCAGCTGCTTCAGGGCTGTGAAAAATTTTGTACACTGAGCACTGTAGTTGGCATACCCTAACCCCTGATGTATACTTGAGTAGGTCAATGGAAGAATTCTTCCATACACATAGCAATCTCCTCTTGGAGAGAGGAATTAATGGCACTGATGGAAAAACCTCTTCCACTGATCAGCGTCCACTAATGTGAACACACAGAGATTTTTGTCATGAAAACCTGTTTTTTGGTGATAAACATGCCAATGTAGACAAGCCCTAAGGCAGGGGTACTCAACTTTGGAAGCCCCGGGGGCCACAATGATACTCAAAGCACATTCTGAGGGCCACAACTTAAGTGTGGTTGCATATACATGCAAGCAAATATATATGCAAATAGCTTCTTTCACACTGGTAGGCATGAATGCAAAGATTAAGGCAAGAGTACACAACACGCAGGCCCCATTTAAGTCAGTTCTGCTGATATTAATAAAATGCAACATTTACCCAATTTCCACCCATATGACAACACTTTTAATGGGCAATGACAGTCCAGGAATTTAACTATTAAAACACATATCAACAGAAGACCATTATATTGACTACTTTTTTGTTTTGTCTCCCACCTATGGGCCACACGTTGAGCTCCGCGTAAACCCAAACTGCACCATGGGCTGCAAACAAATGGGCTGTGGGCCGCATGTGGCCCACAGGCCACATGTTGAGTAGTCCTACCCTAAGGTGGCACAGGACCCCTCATTGTTGACACAGGCTAACAGGGCTATCTAATGAAATGAATTATCCTTGGGTCACTTTAATGACAACTTTTAGGTACCTTAATCACCCTGCCTCTGTTTATCAACAAACTCCCTGCTGCAAAGGCTGTGTTGCTCCCACCTTCTGAATTCATCACAGACACACTCAGACTGTGTTGCAGTTAACAGTGCTGGAGCAGAGGCCCCAGCCCCGAATATTCATGGCATTTAAGCACCATCGGGCCCATATAACTTGAAGCCTATTGTAGTGGCTGTAGTTTAAACATCATAGCTCTGTGTTCCACAACCTTCCTTTATTGCAAAATACTGGTTCTTCATCATCTTAAGAAGAGCGAGTGTGAGAGGGGGTTATTGGTAAACCATGCACGTTCTACTAGGTGCCTCTTGTTTGCTGTTATCCTATTGTCAAAGATCATTTCAGTCAGAAATTTGCCAAATCTTGTGGGGTTTTTTTTTAAAGGCAAAATTTTCATTGCTTTCCCCTACAGAGCTCTGTTGCATATTATATACTGGTGACAGGCATGCTGGAATGAATGCAGATTATTCGATAAAGAACCATAGTATAGCCTGAAGAAGAGAATTTCACTTTGCTGTTGTTAAGTTAAATACATTACAATACATAACTGGTATAGAGTATAATGTGATCCAGGCCTTTCCAGTCACACAGAATGCAGTGAATATAACCCAGCAGCTAAGACTCTTTATACTAATGACGTTTATTTCCTCTCCTCAGTGGCTTTATTTCAGGATCATACCAGTGTAACTCAGAACACAATGTTACCCAATGAATAGTTACAAAAAAAAGAATTATATTTTCAAATTATATCTCTTATGTATATATGCATAACATATGTTTAGCTATTTGCTGCATAATTGCTAAAACATTAATTACAGTTAGGAGCTGTTTTCACTTTAACAAAATGGTATCAGCACCTTTACTATATAAAACATTTTTAAACTTCATAATGTATACTATTCAGCTGAAAAAACTGTGGTTCAGTGTTAAGCTTGGCATATATGCTAAGCTTAAGAGTAAACTTATTCTCCCATATTTCAGAAGAAAATCTGGTAAATCATTTTTAATTAGAAGAATATAAATAAAAATAGAAAGTTACATTTATGGTCTTTATTATTGTTACATATATAACACAAACCTGGGTTAGTAGTTTATCAGAAAAAAATGTTACAGGCAATTTGTGGGCTATTTATTGAGCCACAAAGTCACTCCTTACATATTTGGTAAAAAGAGGGCTATATCATGTTTTGTGCCTGCAACCACAGGCAGTGATCTCATAAAGTAAGCAGGTTTAGATGTGAAATGTTGTTTCAAATCAGAAAACTTTTATTCTTTTTTCTAATAATGCATAAACAATTACTATGTTTCTGCATATAGTTTAAAAATTTTTAAAAACACCAAAGAATCCTTAAGGAGTATTTATACACACTTAACTTGTTTAGACTTTATTGTTGTCTTTATTATTATGGATCTAGTGTGTATATTAGAGTTGGGCAAATATTGCAAAAAATCTGCAAATATTCTCTCAAATTTTAACATGCTCACATTTTCAATTGTGCACATTCATTTTGTATGCTTTTTATAAACATACACACTCCACCTCTTTGAGATAAAAGGTAAATGGATTTTGTGTTCCTAAATCACCTCAGTGTTTTTGAAAATCTCATACTGGATAATTTTCAGAGCCATGTGATCCACATATTTATCAGACACTAACCTGTCTCTGCAGAACTTATTTTGATACTGCAACATCTTGAGCAGTTTCAAAAAGCTTTAAAAAATCCAAGAAGAAAACATTGTGTTTAAAATTTTCCAGAATTAATGCACCACCAGCATAGTTGTAAGGGATACCAAGAAAACAATAGAAGTAATTTCATCAACAGATAAGTCATGTGAACACTGATGTTTACATTTCATTATATTGTGGTAGGTAGGAAGAAAGGAAAAAACCCCAAGATTTTGGTGGGGTGGTCCCAGGTTCATTGTTGCGATAAAATGCAGCTCATTCCCTCAGACAGTGTATAATTTATTTTGTATGCATCTGGAGAAACAGCACGAGAAGGAGATAGGCTGTTCCTAACTGGTGAGCTTAGCCTATCATCTTTTCTAGCCACTAGTCCCTTTCAGTGAGTATCTGGCAACAGTTCAGGTATTCATTTCTTCTTGCTTAACACAAGTCACAGGCACAATGATTCTTTATGCAGCATTGTAAGATTTTTTTTCTTTCTAAACAATGACCAGAAGAAACAAAGGCATTTTCTTCTGCCTGTTTCCCATAACGCTCTGAACAGGGTACCTTCAATTCTTATTGCTAACAAGCATAAAGTAGTCAATCCATTGAACCTTAATGCTAAATCCCAGCCTGGTGCTGGCAATGTCTTGCTATAACGCTGGTGGCAAGAACTGTGCCTATAAGCAACAAGTCATGATATTGTCCTAACAGGTGACCAGAATTCCATTAATTTAGCAAATAATCCTTCAGAGTAAAGTCCTCTCCACTCACATCAACATCAAGCAGTTAGGCTGTGTCTAGACTGGCAAGTTTTTCCGCAAAAGCAGCTGCTTTTGCGGAAAAACTTGCCAGCTGTCTACACTGGCCGCTTGAATTTCCGCAAGAACACTGACATGATCTCATGTAAGATTGTCAGTGTTCTTGCAAAAATACTATGCTGCTCCCGTTCGGGCAAAAGCCCTCCCGCACAAATGCTTTTGCACAAGAGGGCCAGTGTAGACAACGCGGTACTGTTTTGTGCAAAAAAGCCCCGATGGCTAAAATGGCGTTCGGGGCTTTCTTGAGCAAAACCGCGTCTAGAGTGGCACGGACACTTTTCCGTGAAAAGTGCTTTTGCACAAAAGCGTCCGTGCCAATCTAGATACTCTTTTCCGCAAATGCTTTTAACGGAAAAACTTTTCCGTTAAAAGCATTTGTGGAAAATCATGCCAGTCTAGATGCAGCCTTTGTGTTTCTGTGAATGGGGCAATGAGAGTGGGTGGGAACCCAAGTGCTTACCATTACCTGGAGCTAAGGTGGTAGTTTGTAGTACAGCAACAGGAGCACAACTAGTTGTTCCTCGGGGGGGGGGGGACATGCAATATATGACTTTGGGCCCCCTTCCCTCCTCTTATGGCTCACTTCTTGAGAATTACTGCTTAGTTAATATTAATTATTTTACCCCATCTTCTCAGTGGCTCAAAGAGTGATTAAATAAGTTTGCATAGTTTTGTGTCTCGTATTTCATTTAAAGATGGGGTGAAAGTAACTTAAGTTTCTTTGGGAGGTGCTCAGAGCAGAGAGTTTGGGGGTCTGATACAACAGCACCTGTAAGAAATATAAGTGTGTGTATGTGTGGAGGGGACTTAGGGCATAGGATTTGGGGGGTCAGGAATAAGGCTGGGGCTGGGAAGTCAGGACGGGGGGGCTGAGGGTATGGGGCACTCAGGGCAAGGGGGTTTGAGGGGTTCAGGAACAAGGGCAGGAGTTTGGGAATGGGAACTCAGGACAGTGGCATGTGGGAGGTTCAGGAACCAGGGCAGGGGGCTGGGGCTGGGAGGGCAAGTGGCAGGGGGCTGTGGATGAGGGGTCAGAGCAGGAGTCTGGGGGCTGTAGAGGTGAGTGCAGGAGGGAGGGGCTGCAGTTGCACATATGATCAGGGAGTGAGGGGAAGTGCGCAGCTTGTGTGAAATCTCTTCTGCCCCTGCCCTAGGCAGCCGGGAGTGAGAGGAAGGCGCACAGGCTGTGCACTTTCACCTCATCCCATTATAGTCAGGGAACGAGGAAGAGCAGCAGAGTTCTGGGTACATGTGGCTGCAAATCCCCACTCTCCCTAAAGGGTGCATGGGGGTAGGGGTGAGGGGTTGTCTAGGGGCTGAGGCAGCCCCGGACTGGAGGGGATTCATATCCCCAGCCAGCCCCTTTCACTTATCTGGCTACCTGCTTCTTAGTAAGGCAGCTTGTAGGAGACCCCTGGGAGTCTGGCTGAGAGCAGCTGCAGCCGAAAACCCCAGTGTGCCAGCCTCTTTTTGCCGGAGCACTGCTCTAGGGCACTGCTTTTAACTCTGAATTTGGGCCCCCTGTTGCTGTGGGCCTGCATATGCAGCATATCTTGCCTGCCCCATAGTTGTCCTTCTGCCCAGCAACTGGTATCCTGGTTTATGTCGGAGAAAAGCATCTACAGCTCTTTTTCACCAATGGCACAGGATAATGAAGTTATGGTGTATATGGGTCTTGTAGCCACTCCCTTATCCTACCAGTTCAATCTATCTCCATTGAAGCCATTGCTGAGACCCTGTCCATAGTGTGCAGTGAATGAAAGCTTGAGTTCCCTGTCAGCCCTCCTGAATGTGCAATGGGGGTCTTGTGCTGGCCATCTGCAGCATGGGTGAATTTTACTCCCAAAGCATAGGTTGGTTTAGTAAATATAGGTTTTGCTAAAGCCTTTTAATGAAGACACAGAAATTTTGACTATAGGTGGTACAGCAACTCTCTGCAAATGTGTAAGGACAAAGCAGATTTATTTCTGCAGCCAAGTTTTGGGATCTTATCACATTTGTCTCTTCTCTTGCTATCAAGGCATCTTGAAAAGTTGGAGCACTGGATATGACCTCCAATCTATCACCTCATCTAATTAAACTTTCAGAATGTTAATGGCATAAGAGGAGAAGCACAGGATTACTGCAGCATAGAGTAATTGCTCCACAGATAAACATCAGGCAGAGTCATAAAATTATGGGGTGAATTCCTAGCTCCACTGAAGTCAATGACAAAATTTCCCTTGACTTCAACACAGCCATAGTGCTTTGGATATTTTTTGTTGCATTTGTGCCGTTTATCTAATGCTTTTTTAAAATTATCTTTGAAATGACTTGTCCTGGTGTCATGGGTTAGGGCAGGGGTGGGCAATAATTTTTGCCTGAGGACCACTTCAAAAATTTTTGGAGTAGCCCTGGGTCACCCAGAAGGGGCGGAGCCTAAAGAGGAAGGGGTGGGGCCAAAATGGGAAGGGGCAGGGCTACCCCACCATGATTGGTCTGGGGGTAAGGGAGCCCCTTTTCCCTCCCCTTTCCACTAGGCACCCATGCCCTGGAAGAAGCTTGGCATGCTCCCTCACCCCCAGGCTAATCAGGGCCTGGAGGTAGGGGAGCACAGGAAGCATCCTCCCACACTGTGAGGAGCCAGTGGCACTTTGAAGTGCCACGGACTCCTTGCAGGGCCGGGGCAGGGCGAAGGAAGTTTCACGCAGCTCCCCTGTCCCCTGGCCCTGATTGGCCTGGGAGCAGAGGAGCATGCAAAGCCTCCTCCACTCTCCTCCCGACCCTGTGAGCAGCATGCGGTGCTTCAAAGCGCCACGTGCTCCTAGCAGGGCGGGCGGGAGGAGGCTTTGCGCGCTCCCCTGCCTCCGGGCCCTGATTGGCCTGGGGGCAGGGGAGCAGCAGGGCCTCCGCAGGCCAGATGCACCCGCTTGGCAGGCTGGATCTGGCCCGCGGAGGTTCTTTTGTCCACCCCTGGGTTAGGGTGTGTTGTGCGTTAGACTTCTTTCGGTCATGCTTTTGGGCTCCTTTCAAGGCATCTTTCTGTGTGGAACCACATGATCCAACAACTCTAAAACCTTGTCTATGTTTGTGGCTGGGTGTAGGCTATGTACACACCACACTGAAAGGCAGTCTCTGTCCACACTGCAGTTTGTAGCTTTGTGTGGTATAGAAAAGCTGCAGCAGTGAGGAAAGGCTCTGGAGTCTGTTACTGCAATGAGGAAGGGCTGAGGCAGTGGAATGCTACACTGCTAAAATAGCAATGGAGATGAAGGAGCCACTGCTTGGGCACATAGAGAGCCATGTAGGATATGTATCTTGGGTTCTAGTGTGTCTGAATTCTACTTGCTTAAGCAGTGCCTCAGTGTTTATACTGCTATTTATACTCATGCTAGCTGGGTGTGCAGTCACTCTACTCTATGTGCCATACGTGTAAACCTACCCTGAGATGGGATCTCTGGGCTGCAGGCCTCCTCATCAAGAGCGTTAATCTAACAGCACCTCCTGAGTTTGGCATCTTTAAGCCCTTTACCTCCAGAGACCTGTGACCGCAGCTGATTAAAGTAACTCAAATCGAGCTTCCTCAAAACAAAGTAGCCTTTATTTGCCTGAAGGAAAAGGAACACCATGTTTAGGAAAATAGCTTAAAGCAAGACATTGATATTTATGTCATTATCTAAGATTAACCTTTTGAGCCACAGCTTGCATAGATCCAGCTTATTCCTGTCTCTGGCCTTGGAGGGAAAGCCTGTGCACGGCAGTTTCTGTGTCTTCCTGTCTGCTAGCAGCTCATGTCCAGCTGCTAACATCTCGCTCACTCCCCCTCTTTATGCAGATCAACATATGTAAGGCTTAGGATCCCATTTGATCCTTGGCATTCAGCCTTGGGAAGAGGAAACCATGCAGCCTGGAGGCAGTGAAGCATATCAGTCCCAAATTAATAATTCTTCCTATTTTTTTTCCTTAAGGAGCCATATCTTTTTCATTGTGTTGTTTCTTGTGTGTTTTCCCTTTAACAGCCTCCTTTGGTCTAACTCTGTGACTTCAGACAGGACAATATAACATATGGAGATATTCCTATCTCATAGAGCTGGAAGGGACCTTGGAGGTCATCAAGTCCAGTCCCCTGCCCTTATGGCAGGACTAGATACTATCCCTGATAGATTTGCCCCAGAGCCCTAAACAGCCCCCTCAAGGACTGAGCTCACAACTCTGGATTTAGGAGGGTAATGCTCAAGCCACTGAGCTATCCCTTAAGGTACATGTTATATGTATTAAAATAGTACACATAACTCATTCTCTATACATAGGACTATCACATTTATTTTATATAATTGGCACTGCTGAAGGGAATTTATTCTTAAGGTATTTGTCAAGATGTACACATTTGTTTTTACAAAAATGGTATGGATTGATTTAGCTTTTCATATGCAACACATTCATTATATGATCACTTTTATTTTATGGGAGTGTAATACAATGATCATGTCATCTGTTACTCTTTACTATGAACAATGATAATGCACACTGTTGCTAGGGATGGTTCCTTGTTTTGTTCTATGATTACTACAGTGTAAACAGTCTAAGTAATTACATCCAAACTATGTAAATAGAATATTAGGATTGCAAAAGTGAGCACTCTAAAATGAGGAAATGCATGTGCAACCCTAATTTGGCCCCTGTATGCACATGCTTTGTGATTAGAGATGATTAGGAAACAGCCTTTTGCTGGAAAATGAGAAGCCATTGAATCTGGCTGCTAAAAGGAGTGATTCTGGGGAAAAGTCTGATTCTACTCCTGCAGCCCCTGGATGGAGCACCACACCCTGCTGTGGTGTTGGTGTATACATGGTCTAGTCAAAACATAAGATGGGAAGGGTGAATTTTGTTCCAGCACTGACAGGGTATGCCTACACTGGGGGCTAAAGTTGAGTTAAGATATGCAACTTTGGCTAAGTTAATTGTGTAGCTGAAGTCGAAGTAGCTTAACTTGGCTTTTGATGCTGTTGACACAGCATTAAGTTGAATGAAAAAGATTCTTCCTTTGACTTCCCTTACTTCTCATGAAATGAGGATTACAGAATTCAGAGTAAGAAGTCTGTTATTTTGAAATTATTTTGAAAAACAGGCTTGCTGTGTAGACACACACTCTGTTATTTTGAAATAACATGAGTTAGTTCAAAATAAGCTAGCCATAGGGTCCTCAAAAAACTCAGCTACCAAACTCTTACAAGACTTCTCTGAACATGTGTAAATGGAGATTTTCCAGAAATTTGTAACTTGGTCTAAATTATAACTCTGTGGCCGCAGCGCCAGTAAATAAACAAACTGGGCTGTCCAGTTAATGTGTTTCTCCAAGTGATTCCGCGGAACACTTTCAGAAACCCTGGTCTAAAGAGTATAGTTTATAAATATAAATAATTATAGATGTAAATAGACCTTGTTCTGACTCCAGTATCTGGGCTAAGCAAGAAGTGTTGGGAGGGCATTGATTTCCTAGTTGACAATCAGGGAAAAATGCAGAGGGATAGCAATCTGGAAGCAGGCCAAAGGGAAAGGAAGGAAACAAGGAGGGTCATCAGATAGTGTCACAGGGATGGGTAAAATGGAGTCAGGCCTTCTGGTTAAAAATGGGGGAACACTGTTTAAAAATGGGGATAGAATACTGGTTATTTGTGGAGGAGGTAAAGGACGTGCAAGGATCTCCAAAACTATACAGTATAAATGAGTGGACTCTGGGGAAGCAATACAAGTTATGTAGGTTGGAAGCTATGGGGAGCTCACTGAAGGAGCCAGGGCTCCCAGTATTCACAAATTTTGCCATTTGCAGCAGATGTGGAAACATCCACTGCAAATTATGAGTTTTCCTGTATTCTTATTAGTGTCTAAACCGGCAACTCTATTGTAAGAAAATGTCTTACACCATTACTGTAAAGTATATAGGTAATCTCAATATGCAGGGACTTAACTAATGGTAAAAGGCTTTATACAAATCAGTTTCTTTAGGAGAGGCATTTTTCCTACTCTTGAACTCAAAAAATTGGCTTTGATCAAATTTAAGTTTTGTGGTGGGGAAAGGGAGCTCAAATTCTGAAATTTATGCTATGAGTTTTAACAAATATATCTCACCATAGAATTTCCTATTTGAAATTAAATAACAGCACTACTTGTCAGCATTGATCCATGCCACTTTTTTGCAAGAGTAAAGATGTTAACACCATTGTTCTCCCCAAATATGCAGAGCCGGCCCAAGGTACGGGCCAACCGGGCTACCACTCGGGGCACCCCATTGTAGGGGGCACCGCGGGGGGCTGCCGGGCTGGGCGGGGCAGCACCGTGCATGCGCCGTGTGCCTGCGGTGGTGCCACGCATGCGCCGGGCACCCGGGGGTGGGGCTGTGCATGTGTCGCACTCCGAGGGGCGGCGCCGCGCTCCCGGGGCCCAGGGTGCGCGAATGGCTCGGGCCGGCCCTGCAAATATGTGACTATATTTTTTATCTAAAATTCTTCCCGCAGTTTCAATGAGATGCACTGTTTTAATTCCCTTTCTAAAGTTCTTTGCAGTTTTCCTGTGAACTTTTTATAATTTGTCCCATTCCTCTTCAGAAGTGGCTGCAGTTTGGTAGTGATGAAGTTATTGTTGCAATTGTGTACATGTGGTGGTGGTGGTGATGGGGGCTCTGGATCCTGCAGACATTGTATAGGCAAAACTGCCATTGAGTTAGATCACTGTCACCACCCCTACCTTTCAGACACCTAGAAAAATCCCTGAGATTCACAAAGCTTCCTAAACAAGAAATGGAGGGAGATAGGTGCCTAAGAATGGGCTCCACAAACACCAGTACACTTGATGGGAGCCCATAAGTTAGCTAATGAGAGATGCCATGGAAAGGGGTATGTTCTAAGTCCTGCTTCTTTCTGAGAGTTTGGTGCACTAGGTCTGGGCTGGAAGGAGAACCTAATTTCGTCTTAGGGTTCTACATGTGAATGATCTCTTGGAGTTATATGACTAACATGTTTCTTGCAAGAAGCCAGGGGGCAGAGGGAAGAGGAGGACAAGGACTCCACTCATAACTTTTAGCCTAGTGATTAGGGTACCCCTCTCCCAGTTCAAATTACCCCACTGACTCAAAAGTAGAATGGGTCTGAACAAGGCTCTGCCACCTCCCATGGGAGTGCTCGAACACTTGAGCTGTGTGATAGTCTGATGAGGGATTCTTGTGTCTCTTTTCTTCTTGGATAAACACTAGAGAGTCATAAGGAGCAGGGGACTGGATCCTGGGCTTCTCACATTCTGGGTTGTGCTGTAACCATCAGACTGTAGAATCAGTCTCATGCCCATGCTCTCTTTCTCTGATACCATGACTTTTGTGTGGCATTAACATGCTCAGAACATGCCTGGCAGATGGGCTGTGCACATGAATTAGGGGAGGAGTGCCTATCTTCTTCCAGTTTGTGAATCGCAGTGGGTCTTAGGTATCCATACACCTAGACTGAGGCAACAGTGCACATGTCCAGAGGCAGAAACATAGATATCTAGGGAACTTTTTCTGCAAAATCATAGTTGCTGAGTGAGTTGAGGCAGAAGGTGGCCAGGGGGGGTTTGGCAATTAGACACCGAAGTCCCTTTGTGAATCGATTCCCTTACATTCAATAGTTGTTTCTGCATAAGGATTTAAGAATGAGGTCCCTAGTGCTTCAACTTTTTGGGATGAAAGACTCTATAGACAATGTAAGCTATTACTGTCATTATTACTAAATCATGGAAGCATGAAGTGCTTTGAATTTTTAAGAAGCAGCCTTTTTTGAAACCTCCCATTGATTAAAATTAGAGTGCTGCTTAAAAATTCATGGCATGAACTGATCAATAAAAATGTAAAATACTTATTTAGGAGAGCAATACCCTCTCTCTTCCCGTAGAAGAAATTTCTGTACAATGACATCCATGTATAGCAGTATCGGAAACATGGCATTATCTTTAATAAAGCGATTGCTTAAGCTCTAATAATTAGCCTGCTAGTAATATTAAAATGATCATACTTTTCTCCAGGAGTCATCAGTGATGCATATAAAGTATATGCACTTCTGCATTCACATATTCAGTGTGCTTGTCACCAAATGCAGTTGTTGAAAAGTTCATGTGAACTATTTAAAAATAATACTGTTTGAAAATGATCCTATCAAGATAGCACATTTTAAACAAGTCCAAATAATTGCTTCTTTCAATCTGGGAAGGAGGAAAAGGGAATCAGGGGAGTGTGGAAGAGAAGTTCAAATAAGACCCAAAGCCTTGATCATATTGATATTTTTTCCCTTGAAAAATGTTTACATTGGTGTGCCAAGAATTTTTAATATGCTTTTAAAACAGCTATGCATCCACTACAGTCTACAAGATGAAATCAGACTTGTATCAGTATTAACATTTTCAGCTGGTTTGTTTATTGTAACACAGCTGGGCTTCTAAAGCAACAGTTGAAATTAACTTCAAGCAATGGAATAGCAATTTGCTCTTTCACAGCTTCAGGGTTTTTTTTTTCACAGCAGCTTTTAAGCCATGCTGTTTAAAGATCTTTGTCTCGGTGTAGCTATATTGTACAGGTAAAGTGTATTTATTTGCAGAGGTGTCATTTGGCACTTTCTACACCCAGGATCTGGGTTATGGGGGTGAGTCTAAATGTGCTAGTTGGCCCAGGCAGTTTAAACTAAACAACCATCTTTAGAAAAAGCTGTTTGTCTGAGTTCAGTTTGCATTCTGATGCAACCACATTTTTCCTTTTCCTTAATACTGATGAACTAGTGATGTATTGGATAGTTTTTTAGTGGAGAAAAAACAAGGCCAAATGTCAATGCTAGGCAGCTAAAATCATAATTAAGTATCTAAGTAAGTTGTTTGATTGTTTCTATTTTCTTTAAATCGGTATTTCTGTAAGTGTGGTCTGTGGACCCACTAACCATTGTGCAGGTGGGCTGTAGGGTCAGGGCTCACCCCCCACTCCCACAGTGGGAGCCGACACTGGCGCTCCAGTCCCGTGCTCCCCTCCCCCCTGCGAGGTTGGAGTGCCAGCACTGATTTCCTGCTCTGTGTGTGTGTGCGTGGTGAGGGAGCCCTGAACCTCGTGTGCTGGATCTGGCTTGTTGGGGGAGGAAATGGTTCTGTGTGCTGCCACTGCCTCTCCCCCCAACTGAGGGAATGGCAGCACAAGAAACTGCTTGCCTGGAGGCTTTCCCTGCTGCTCCCATTGGCTGAATCCCCACCCCCCAGCCTGCTCCTGCACCCCACCCTCCCTCTTGACTCAACCCCCATCCCAACCCCATCCTGCACCCATTTTGTCATTATGGTAGGCTATGTCTATATCACAGAGGGTTTTTTTCGGAAAAACAGCTGTTTTTCCAAAAAAACTCCACACTGTAATCGCGTTCTTTCGGAAAAAAAATTGAAAGAACAGAGGGGTTTTTCTGACATTGGTAAACCTCTTTCTACAAGGAAGAAGCCTTTTTCTGAAAGAGCTCTTTTCCAAAAGAGGAAGTTTTTTCAAAAGAAGAGAAAAGAGGAAAAAGCACTGGTGCCCTGGTGGCCACTCTGTCCATAGTAATCACAGCTTAAATGCGAGATAGCATCCATTCAGTGTGGATGCTATCTTTTGAAAAAGCAGATCGCTTTTTCGATGCTCTTTGGCAATGTACACGCTCTTTTTCGGAAGAAGTTTTTTCAGAAGATCTTTTCAAGAAAAAGCTTCTGAAAGAAGCCTGCAGTCTAGACGTAGCCATAGTTGGCTGGTGGTTCCGCGAAAAGGTTTGCATTGAGTGGGGTGGGCCACGAGCCAAAAAGTTTGAGAATGACTGCTTTAAACCAATGGGAGCTACTGTTTCTCTGCACACCTGAAAATTAGGTTACTCTTTTGGGATGGAAATGTGGATTTAGTGACCTATATTTAGATAGCCAAGTAAAGTTTGAATATTTTGTTACTGGAATGTGGAAGATCTAGGATTTTAGTCTTAGTTCTGCCATGGACTTGTTTTATGTTGGGTAAAATCTCTTAACTTCTCCATAGTTCAGATTTCCCATATTTAAAATACAGTGTTACTTACCCAGCTTCTAAAATTGCATTGAGCTCCGTGTTTGAATAGTGCTATATATATGCTATTCAATACCCTTTCTGCAACAGTCATTTTTTACAGACAATTTATTTATGGTTTGTAGTGGTGAATTTAAAATTACTTGTGATCCATCTTGAAGTTGAATCAAGGACTAGAGTAGATTATAATGCTGAAATACTTCATTTGGTAGGGAAAGCAAGTGCATGAAGAGGTGCAGATATAGTGGACTTTCTGACTGATTCATGTGCCTAGTTCCCATTATAACTAATGGAAATTACTAAAACCAGGCAACCATGGAAGAACTGAATCTATGGCCTGCATGATTGGAAGGCTTGCTTTAAGTAGTGATGAACCAATGATGTTTTCAATATTTCTCAGTTAGCAAAGCCTCCTAATACCCTGTTTCATGGTAAACTATTATAACAGAAATAATGTATTTAGACGTTGGACAAAGCATGCTTTATCCTTGTCTCATCATGCTAAAATATCTGGCAATTATAATGTTCCAGAGAACTGCCCTGGAGTTTGAAATGTTTTTTTTTCTTCTGCTTTTCAATGCAGCTGAAAAAAAACCAATAAAATATCTATGTATCTTGCTCCAAATCTGACCTTCCTGATTGTCAGATCATGATAGTCACCACTCAGTGCACCTGGATTACACACACAACTTCCATTCATTACAGTGAGTAAGAGCAAGATAAGCCCAAAGGTGTCTGATGTTTTGCTATGAAATACATATTTTTAAATTAATTTAAAACTATTTTCAGAATACACTTCTGTTGTTTTTACTTCCTGTACCAGATTGCTTGCTCTCTCTTTTCCTTGATTCCATAAAAGTAAGCATCTTGGCACCTTGTTTTTTAAGCCTCCTAATATATTGTTTTAGATCCATTCACCATGAGAAATCTCACTGTGATGGATGTATTAGTCTGTCAGGGTTATTTAATTATATATATATATATATTGCAAAGGTATATACAATGCCCTATGCTAATGAACCTTAGTAGAGGCTGGATCCTGAAAAGAGGTGAGCATTCTGCTCTTGATCTAGCAAAGTACTTAAGCACCTGCTTAACTCTGCGAATGTGAACAGTCCCACTGAAGTCCATGGAACTGCTGATACAAAGATAAGCACACAGTTCAGTACTTTTGGTGGACTGGTGTCTGAGACCTAAGCACCTTGCAAGATTGATACCATGATTTTTCACACTTAACTTACAGTTTACCTGTGCGGGCTAGCTTTTCTATGGACGAATGAAATCTGCTTGTGATCATCTCTTCTGATGTCAGTGTAATGTTTGATTGTGCACAGACCCAAGTGCACTAGGGCCACCTCCGAAGTAAATGAAGGACCACCTGCTTGTAATCAAGGGAATGTGTTGACATGGACTTGGCAAAGAGATTAAACACTAGTCTTTAGAAAATAATCCTTAGTGTGCACCATGTTTGAATACATAAATGTTTGATGCCAGCATGACTCATGTTTAGTTATTAATACAAATCCAGAGATAAGGTATTTGACAAGAACACACTTCTGTGTACACTGAAGCTAAGAATGTTGTATAATACTGAGAATTTCAACTAGCTTTTTTTCAGTCTCACTGAAATCCTTTGGGGAAGGGAATTGAATGCCAGCTCTATTATAATCTAAAGAAAGCCAAACAATAAGACTTTGTAGGCATGCTGGCTATGCTATGAAACAGAAGGATTTAGTGCATCAGGCACTAGTTAAATTCAGTCAAGCTAAGGCCTGTCAAATGGGATATGTATGCTAACATTGTGGGTAGTCTATTTTAAACTATTTTTAAAACATACAAAGGAAGAAAATACTTAAGGGTAAATACAGGAGACTGTTAAGTGGGCCAGGCTGTGGAGAGCTAATCAGGAAATGCCTTTTCCATTTCACAGGAAATTCCACAATTTTTAATTTTTTTCCATCTGAGACCAATCAAAACCAAAATGTTTGAAAATTTCCTACAAAACAATTTAAAAAATACATTTCATGTCAATCAACATGAGTTGATTTGATAAAAATAAAAACATTTCATTACGAATTTGACCTTTTCAAGCTTAAAACATTTCATTAAAAAAGTCCTTTTGAAAAAAAATCATAACATTCTGATCAGAAAATGTTGAAATGGGGATGTTTCAACATTATAAAAATGTTGTGTTTAGTGTTTTTAAAGCAAAATTATATCACCATGGGCACATTTTAAAAAACATTTAAAATTAAAGAACATCTCTTTTAGAATCCCCACCACACCCCAGCTCTAATTGTACTTTTATATCCATTGATCTCAAAATAGCAAGACAGGCACATGTTCTTATTTCCATTTTTCAGAGTAGGAAACAGACACAGAGAAATAAATGTGTTCAAGTCAACAATGCAGTTCAGGCTAAGGAATGAGTAAAATGCAGAGACAGAAAGAGATTGATAAAAATATGTCCCGGCTTATTTTCTCCAAATGGAAAATTATTGATTTTTAAATTTCTGGAGCAACTTTACTGACCAACACTTGCTTATACTGCAGTTGGTGCAGGATTTTATTATTTAATATAAATATAAAGGCAGTATTTTTCAGCTCTGTAATTCCATTAACCCTTTCTGTAAGAGATGAGATCTAACCCTGAACAATGATAATCTGTGAGGCTGCACATACTAGTGATCACAGACTTCTTTCCCACTTCACTGAGCAAAGTTGTAACCATAATTTTCATTGTTAAGGTAAATTTTGCTGCTTTAAATTGCACCATTTCACACCATTCTGTCAGCTGTTGCTTTTCTTGCTGTCACCTTCATGCATAAAAAATGGCAGAGCATCATTAAGTATCTGGAGAATGGGTACTTAAACCTAAGCAGATAAAAACTTAAGCAGATAAAAATCAAAGTCAATAGATAGATTCCTAAAACAGGAAGGATGCCACTCAGATGCTCTGTCTCCCACCCCCTCCCTTTTTTCTTTCTCTCCCCCTTCCCCTTCCCCTCTCCTATTTATTTCGAGTTTTCATATCCCCAACTCATAACTCTGGTCATCTGAAGAAGTGGGCTGTGCCTACGAAAGCTCATGATACCATCTACATGTTTCGTTAGTCTATAAAGTGCTACCAGACCATTTGTTGTTTTTTTCTGTAAGGGTATGTCTACACAGCAAAGTTATTTCAAAATAACAGCCGTTACTTCGAAATAACTTTAACAGCATCTACACAGCCAAACCGCTATTTCGAAATTAAATCGAAATAGCGGAGGGCTTATTTCGAAATTGGTAAACCTCATTCCACGAGGAATAGCGCCAATTTCGAAATTGCTATTTTGAAATAAGCGCTGTGTAGATGCTTATTTTGAAATAGGGGGCCTCCAGCCCTTCCCAGAGTGCCCTGGTGGCCACTCTGGGCACAACCAGGGAAACTCCTCTCCTCCCCTGCCTCCCCGGAGCCCTTAAAGGGGTAGACTCTGGCCACAGTGCCTGTGCCAGCTCCCAGCCTGCCAGCCCAGAGCCAGCAGTTGCTGCACCTGACCCAGTGGCCCCAGCATGAGCTAGGCAGCCAGTGCCAGCCAGCCCTCCACCGCTCCCCAGGACCAGTCTGCCAGCTCCCAGGAGGCTGCCAGGGGCTGGAAAAGGTGGGTGCCTGCCTGGTCCAGGGTGGAGATCATGGACCTAATTCAGGTTTGGGGGGATGCCTTCAATGTCCATGATCTCCGCACTAGACGGAGGAACACAACCGTCTACAGGCGGATGGCTGCCAGCCTGGCCACCAAAGGCCACATGCAAACCCAGGAGCAGGTTTGCATGAAAATAAAGGAGCTGCAGCAGGCCTATGCAAGCGCCATAGGGGGCAGCTCCCAACCAGGGGCAGACCCAGACCCCTGCCCCCTATTTTGATGCCTTGGACCGCATCCTGGGGGGGTGGGATGGTGAAGGCTACCAGAGCACACAGAGAAAAAAATGCTTTGCTGTCCCTCAGCGAGGTAGGCAAGCAAGCAGGGAAACCTGAGAACGAGCTGTCTGGGGGGGTCCCTTTAAGCACAGGCCTCAGATACCTTGTGTGGCTGCTGCGTGAGGCTAACTCCTGACCTGATGCCCTGCCAGAACCAGTTCTGGCCTTAAATGCGATTCAGCATCCTATCAGTGTGGACGCGCTATTTCGAAATAGCAAAATGCTATTTCGAATTGCATTTTGTGTCTAGACGCGTTATTTCGAAATAAGCTATTTCGAAATAAGATATTTCAAAATAATGCTGTAGTGTAGACATACCCTAATAGACTAACTTGGCTACCCCCTGAAGCATTCAGAAAGAGATTGTTATCACTAGCTCATGATATAACTGAGTAATATGTTTGGGTGCTTCCCATACAGAAAAGTCAAGAATTGCTTCTTAAGTGCAATTTGAAGTTTTTTTGTCTTTGAAATGCACCACATTGCACTAAGTAGCAGGTATGTTTAACAATTTTCTTGAGGGAGGAAAGCTTCTACAAGTATATTAATATCCCCATCCCACTTTCAGCATATTCTCCAGCATATTGTTGCATACAGTATCCATCAAAATACATTTTTGTATGGTAGCCGGAGATTGCACTGTGTTCCTGTGAATAGCAACAAGTCAATGTTTACTATGTGAATTAATGAAATGGCCTTTCTATGGCACCTATCTCTGTAGTTTGCATTTTGAACTAATGTGGTAAGCTGCATACACCCTTGTGAAGCAGAAAATTATTAACTCATTTTACAGTTGGAAAACTGAAACATGGAAAAGTTATATTATTTGTCTTATGTCATCTAGTGTCTATAGAAAAGCCAGAAACAGAACCCAGATCTTCAGACTTCTAATTCTGAGCCATAAATGCTGGGCTCTCTTTTTTTCTAGCACCAGTTCCTCAGATTAGACAAGTCGTATTGGTCATTTATTTTCAGACATCTTAAAAAAAAATCCTCTCTCATATAATTAATCTCACTTGGAAATCACATTATTAAGGGGCCTTTCCATTCCTTTTTTTAACTTGTATTTCTCAAGCAAAGCTTCATTATTAAGTATAAATAAAGAATAAAAAGTACAACAAGCTAGCAGAAGGTCAATGTCATGGTCCCAGTTTAGGAGTGGCTGTATTTCAAAGGCACTATCATTTACCTCAGTGATTTAAAAGCATTCTGTACTAGCAATACTGATATTAGCAATACTGTAGCATTCCCAGTATGTCCCAGGCCCACTGGGTACTTCTAGACTACAAGCTTTTGTCGACAGAGGCTTTGTCGACAGATACTGTTGACAAAGCCTCTGTCGACAAAGAGTGTCTAGACTACGTCCAGTTTTGTCGACAAAGCAAGCCGCTTTGTCGACATGAGAGTGTAGACGCAAAGGACAGTGTAGATGCAATAACGCCTTCTGTTGACAAAACTCTGTCGACAAAAGGCGTTATTCCTCATAGAAGGAGGTTTACCGCCATCGAAAAAACTGCCAAGTTCTGTCGACGTTATGTCAACAGAACTCAGCGGCAGTGTAGACTCAGGTATAGTTTTGTCGACTAAAGTGGACTTTTGTCGACAAAACCCTGTAGTCTAGACACACCCACTATGGCAGAAGCAGGGAAGTTGGTTTTATACTTTAGATAGGATCCCAGTCCCGCCAATAACAAATGTCCCTATCTGCCAATCTACAGAAAGACCATCTGTGTTGGAAATTTCCCCCCACATGATGGTTTTGTTGCTGACATGGTATGGGTAAAAGTCTTATGGGGTAGCCATGTTAGTTTGTAACTGAAAAAAACTTAAAAAAACAACAACAAATGGTCCTACAGCACCTTAGAGACTAACAAAAAAGTGTAGATGATATCATGAGCTTTCGTGGGCACAACCCACTTCTTCAGATGAATGGAGCAAGGGGTTCAGAGGTCCAAAATTCTTTCTTATCTTTCTTCAACATATGACCATCAACATCACAGCTTCTTTTGAGTGGTTTGTTTTAGATGTTTTCTCATGATTGCCTGTTTGTGTCCTCACTACTGCTTACATAGCTACCATGTTACACCATTAAATTTTATTTTCTGCTATGGTTGATATTAATTAGGGAAATTCAGAGGTCAGTTTGTTTTAATTATTATCTTTACTGCAAGTGGGAACTGATTCTTAATGTGCAATAGCACCAGTAATTTAAATAAAATTGGTATAATTGTTTTAGCTAGTCTTTCTTCTTGGTAAATTTGTAGATACAGGATCAATTTCCTATGCAAATTTTCTGCTGTGGACCATAGTACAGAATACCATCTTCAGGGTGCCATGAAGAAATAGCAGGACTTTTGACTGGCTAAAAGGTGGGTTACCTTTTGGATATTTGTGTTATTCCCTTGTGGATCGTTCAGCAAATACCTCTTTTAAATTATGATATAGTTGTCTTTTAAAGCTATCTTGTTTCATCCAGAGCCTTGGCTGCCCAAATGATTGAGTTATCAAACTAAAATCTGCCTGTTCTTCTGCAGCTGTTCACCTATGGCTTAGCCCTCACTTCGTATAGCATGTGATGTCAGACTTAAGGTATGTCTACACTGCAGCGTTTTCCCGGAAAAACAATACTTGTGTCCACACTGCTATTGCGTTCTTTCAACAGAAAGTCGGAAGAACGGAGGGATTTTTCTGATGGTGGTAAACCTCCTTCTATGAGGAAGAAGCCTTTTTCCAAAAAGCTTTTTTGGAAAAAGGCATGTGTGGACGCGGAAGAGGGAGTTTTTTTGAAGGAAGAGGCCTCTGGGAAATAACACAGGTGCCCAGATGGCCACGCAGTCCAAACTAATAAGCTCTTAAGGCTGCAGGCACCCAGGACAAGCCTTGTGGCAGGAAGCCGGGCCTGAGAACTGCACCTCACCACGTGGATCTGACTCCACTCACTTTTGAACCCTTGGCTCAGCCACAAGCCCCCCAAAACTCCCCTGGCCCTCACAGAGAGCACCACCAGGGCTCACAGGGCCCAGCCAGGGGCACCAAATGGAATGCGCTCTCCTGGTCCAGGGCAGAGATCCTGTCCCTCCTTGAGCTGTGGGGGGAGGAGGAGACGCTGCAGGATCTCCCCTCCCAGCGGCTCAATGCTGATATCTACGGCTGGATGGCTGAGGCTTTTGCTGAAGAGGAGGAGGATTATCAGCAGCTGCAGGAGGAGGAAGACACGGCCAGCACAGTCATCCTGACACTGGAGCTGGTACCCCAGGCCCTAGATGTCTCGCAGGCATCCTCTGAGGGTGGGGAGGGATCATCAGGTGAGTGCTCTCAGTGTTCCATATTCACAGGGCGAGGGAGGCGAGTGCAAAGGAGATGGGGTGCGATCGTTGCTCAGCCTGGACATCATGCTGCAGTCCGTGCACATGGAATCACATGCTGTGCCACGTGGCCTCAGGAGGCAGCCCTAGAGCACCCCCGGGGTCCTACTCACAGACTCTGGGGAGGCCACACACACGTCTGACCCCTTCACTCGTGTCTGGCCTCTGCCCCCCACACCACTAGGAAAGCCTCCCCCTTCCTCTTCCTGATGTTGACTCCACCTCAGGGATGTTGTGCTCCCCCATGTTGAAGTGGGTCAGGAGGCACCTGAACCGTGCCTTCAGGTGTCCTAAGGTGCAGTCCATCTGGTCATTGAATTGGTCCCTGCTGGGGTCCAGGTGGCTGCGGTAGGGCTTCATGAACCACAGAATTAGTGGGTAGGCTGCATCCCCGATGATGCACAGTGGCATCTGCAAGTTCCCCACATGAAAGTCATACTGGGGGAAGAATGTGCCAGCCTCCAGCTTCTGGTAGAGGCTGGAGTTTCTGAAAATGCGGGTGTCATGTGCCCTTCCTGACCACCTGATGAAAATGTCCATGAACTGTCCACAGTGATCAACCAGAGCCTGCAGCATCATCAAGAAATAGCCCTTGTGGTTGATATATTGGGCAGCTCGATGTTATGGTGCACGGATTGGGATGTGGGTTCCATCATTCACTCCCTCACAGTTGGGGAACCCCAGGGTGGCAAATCCTGTGATGATTGGGTCCAAGTCTCCCAGGTGGATGACCCTGTGCAGCAGGATAGCGTTGATGGCCCTCACAACCTGCAGAAGGAGACAAACATACAAAATAAAGAATGAGAGAGGGCATGCCCGAGCCCTTGGGAGGTGCCCACTCCTCTCCCTTCCCCCCTCAAGCACCCCAGGAGCCACCCTCTATGAGGCTACCTCCCCAGCAGGGCAATGTAAGGATGAGATGGCAAGATGGTGTAACTGCCACCAGGCAGATTTGAACTTGGGACCCGTGCTGTAGAGGTCTCTTGATCTTAACTGTTGCTGTGGTCTAAGTACCACTTGCATTGCTCAGTAACCACACTAGGGGTGTGTCTAGACTACATGGCTCCATCAATGGAGCCATGTAGATAAGCGTACTCGGCAAAGGGAAATGAAGCGGCGATTTAAATAATCGCCGCTTCATTTACATTAAAATGGCTGCTGCACTGTGCCGATCAGCTGATTGTCGGCACAGCGCGGTAGTCTAGATGGGGATCAGCTGACTCCAGAACCCTTTGTCGTGGCTTACAGGATCTGGCGCGGTGGCCTTTTTGATGTAAATGAAGCGGCGATTATTTAAATCACCACTTCATTTCCCTTTGCCGAGTACACTCATCTACATGGCTCCATCGATGGAGCCATGTAGTCTAGACACACCCTAGATGTGTGGGTTACAATGACACAACCCCCTGAAAGATGCTTGCAGTCTAGAAGTAGCTTCTGTGTGGTGTTATCCTCCATGCTGTTCCAGCAAGCGAATGATTCAGACAATCAGATCTTGCCATATCTTTGTGTATATGTGCAAATATGAACAGAATTACACATCAGGAGTCAGAACTTGACTGCTCTGTTGGAGAGTGCCTTCAGACTTGGCATTGCCTCTGCTTTAGTTATGAGTAAATGACAAATTAAGTGGATGTATCATTTGAATTCTGACAGTCCTACATTTCAGCTAGGACTCAGTGAAAGGTTTGAGGAAAAATCCCTGATTGGGAGCAGGTTCTTATCAGCAGAACTAAGTCTGAAGAGTCTGAGTTCTGCACACACATTCTTAGGACATAATGATGTCATGTGGCAATTTTGTATGTGGTATTTGCATCAAAGTATTTGTTACCTCACAACTGGGCAACATGGTGGAAGCTCATCCTCAGTGTGCTGGTACCAGAAGGAGGCTGGCCACACAGGATAGAAGAAGGCTGGAAAAAGCCCTGACTTTTAGGAGCTCAACCATGGAGTGTAGGGTGAAGTTAAGTTGTTAGTATCCCTATATTGATAACACTCCCTTGTTGATAATGTGTGCTATCCCTGGAGCATGAGCTTTAATAGTTAGGTGTTGTGTTATAAACTTTACGAAAACATTGTTGTCTATTGTCTATTCTGAGGGTAATCAGAAACGGCCAGTCCCCAATCCTTACATCTGAATACCTATTTATCACTTTATTTGGGAGAGAACTTCTGAGAAACACTGTTGTTTTTGTGTGCTTTCGGCCGCAAATGTCTCTTCATATAGTTTATACTAGATATTTCCTTCCACCTCTTTTAGACTGTTTACATGTCTGATCTGGATCATATGCAAGACTTCAGGGTGGTAGTTTCTTTGAGCAGCTCAACTAGTTTACTTTTGGCATGTTGTGTGGCTCCATCAGAATGAGTTATTTTGCACTCTTAAGTCAGAACTCATTCAAGTAGGTCATGTATAAATTCTTAGTATTACTGGGAATTAAGCTTCAGATAATGTGTTAACATTTTTATTTGTAAATTCCACAAATGACGTGTGAACTGAATTGTATCTTTGCAATTAGTGTGTTTCACCATAAAAGATCAGAGGCTGCTCATTTCTTGGACTTACCACACTTTAACCCAGACAGTTACTCATTGGTGAATACTAATTTCCACCAAAGTCTTGACTAATGATGCCTAATCAAAGGGGCAGCAGAATCACCCCCCCTTCCTCCAGCCCCTCTCCCCAACAAATCAATGAGACAGAGGGCTGGGCAAAAGTAGCTGATTCAGTGCTCTGGTCCCTGCATCCCTAATTGTGCTAGAGTAGTCTTGATTAAGAAGAGCTGTGCCTTACTGGTGGAACAGGTTGGGCTAAGAAGAGCGAAGAGGCTAATTAGCTCATTAGGCAGAAGGAAGAAAAGACACGGGAAGCTGAAGAAGGAAGTTCAAATTGTGAGAGGCACTTTCAGAAGCAGGGCCCAGAGATACCTGCGGAAAGTTACCTTTTATTCCTGCCCCTCCTCTCCATGGCCAAAGTGTAAAAATGGGGCTGCATGAGTCTAAAACGGGGTTAGGGAAGGAAGCCACATGGGGTACTTATCAGAAGAAGGGCTACAAACTACTGTAGCCAGACAGGAACACCCCCCCCTGTAACATCTTGCTTGCCCCTCTCTGAGATGCCTGGAGCACACAGAGCAGTAAAATCAGCATAGTCTTTGAAGCATAGACAGGAGGCCCGGATATGCTGGCTGCTGTGACCCTGGATGGCTGTAAACAAAGATATGCCAATTGCTGACCTAGAGGCTGCAGAGGAGTGCCCTTGACTGAAACCCATATTGATATGAACACACACTCATCCGGGGGGAAGAATCTCCTGCCCAGTAAAGAACGTCCAGTACTCACAATTTAGTTCTCTCTTGCAAGTGTAAATTAAGTTGAAACTCCCTTGTAAGAACTGGCGTCACAAAGACGGACCAACACAATTTGGCATCACAGATAAGAAAGAGGATACGGGCCCCTATGGGTATAAAGATGGGTCCAGCAGCACACTTACTCTGAGCATCAATCTACCATCTATCTGCTGATCGGGTTAGGTGATTGGCCTCCCGAGGTTCCATGGGGACGCCCACCTCGTATTCGTCTTTCCTAGGAATTGAGGGACCGGCCCTGGCCTGATACACTGGAGTCGAGAGGCACAGAAGGGGGTAAAAATTGTACTTGGATGTGTCCTTTGTCTTAAGTGTACACATAGACTTAGAGCTCTTTAAAGATTAAGCTGTCACTTGGTACCATTATTTCTATTTTCTATCTTTATTTTCTTTGTAACCATTTTTAAGATCTATATTTGCTAGCAGTTAAGAAATAGAGCAATAGCCATTGTAACCATATGATTTATAAGCTTCTTTAATAAACCTGTAACTGTTTAAGCTTTAACCTGACTCCTTCAGTTGCTGTAACAGAACCAAGCACAATTTAAAAGAACTCCAGCCGGTCATAAGGGACAGATACAGGCAGAGCTGGGCGTTTGGATTGTGTCGCTTCCAGAGGACAGATCCGTGGGGCATCTCTCAGCCTTCCCTAGGCTGCCCACTGTGAAGAGATCATGTGTCCTAGCAGTCAAAGTCTGAGGTGTAATAAGCTCTCCCTGTAAACTCTGGGGCGTCTGTCAGCCTGTTGGCTGCCCGTCGCGAAGGGACCCCGGTCCTAGCGGTCAAAGACATGGACGTAAAACTTCTTGGGGCACCTGTCGGCCTCCCCTAAGGCCGCCCGCTGCGACAGGACCTTGTGTCCCAGCAGTTGAAGACTCGGGTGTATAACACACACACACGCACTGCCCTAACCATTGGCTGACAACTACTTGCAACCTAAAAAGAGGAACTGTCCTGTCACAGGCAAAATTTTTGAATTTTGATGAGCGGTGAACTCTTCCGTTTACCTGTGTCTACCTTGCAAGTACTTTTGTCCTTCCCATGCCCACATGGGAATGAAACTGGAGAAATTTCACGAGACAAGCTGGTCCTGATGGTATTTGTGGCCTGACAGGAAGTACTAGAAAGTATTCTCAAGAGATTTTTCAGCCCAGTTTTGTAAACTCAGAAGACCGCACACAAATCTGATGCGTGTTGAAGTGTGGGGGGTGTATATGTATGAAAAATATGGAATCATTTATATCCTTGTTTCTCCTTCAAGAAGCATCCCCGGGGGTGCTCCACATGAGGTGTAGAGTGTCCCAGCACCTCTGGACGGAGTTTCTTCAGCAGTGTCTCGGAGGGGGCCGTGTATGTGCGGCGCGTGAAGCACGCAGGCTCCCTTGCTAGCTATGCGCATGCGTGGCCCCCGCCTCCCTTCAGTTCCTTTCTACCATCCCCGGCTGCACATGAAACCGAGGTCGCACAGAGATAAGGAGCTCAAAATGAAAAGGCTCCTCAATGACAACAGCAAGCAACTTCCTCTGACCCAGGCTCTGGGCAGAGTTCTAAATCCAACAAGGATAACCTTAAGCCCTCTAAGAGGAGGGCAAGCTGATTACCTCAGCAACCCACCAAGAGCCATTCTGAGGTAAAAAAGTAGATAAGAACCGTCTGAGTACGTTTGACCGCCCAGGTGCTTTGGGCAAACAGTGTAATAAGCCAGAAAGCGCTTCACACGCTGCACTTACAGAGGCAACATGCTATTCCATGCCAGCCTCAGAAACCCCGGTAAAGCTGACCATTATGGCAGCTCCACCGGTTCCTCAGCCTCTCACGACAACACCCAGAGAAGGGATAGAGCATTCAGTGAATACTGCCCCTTCCTCTCAACTATTAGGGGCTGTAGCTCTCCCTCTCAGCTCTGCAGTAAATACGGGCTCCTTTCAGCTAGTGCAACCCCCCGCATCACAAACTCCCCTGGTCACCTACAGGGAGAATAAAGACTTGCAGATTGATTCAACTCTTCACTCATCTATTTTGAGTGAAGATACATACCTTCAGTCACTGTTTTCCGATGACTCAGATCTGCAGTCTCCCCTCTCACACGAAGCGGGAGAGGATTTCGAACCTTTCTCATCACAACTGTCCCCTCATCCAGAAGGGTCACTGGGAACACACAGTCTCATGCAACCAGACCTTCTCAAAGCACAAATGGCTCCCTATCTGTGGATGCCCCCGCCTGTGGCATACCCCCCACAGTGGCAAATGCGGAGCCACTGCACAGAAAGAGACCATGTAAAACTAAGCATATAGATAAGCCTCTTTCATGCCCTACTGAATCTCCTCACAGACACACTAGGAGGAGTGATAATGACAGCCAATATTCCCCTATGTCAGCGACGGGATCTTTGGCTCACACAGCTTCATTAGCTGATACACGGGAGGCAACACTCCGGAGGACATCTCCTCTTTTCAAGACTTATTTAAACAGGTTGCACAGGACCTAAATATCCCTGTGGAGGAAGTACAAGATACTCCCCACGAGCTCACTAACATCCTACAATCCAGCTCTTCGACAAAAATTGCTCTTCCTATCAATCCGGCCATTCTTCAACCTGCAAAAACTTTATGACAGACACCTGCCTCGATTCCCCCTATGAGCAGAAAGGCGGACTGAAAGTATTTTGTGCCACCCAAGGGATCCGAATTTCTCTTCACACATCCCCCCCATAATTCCCTGGTGGTGGATGCTGCACAACAGAGAAACAAGCAGCAAAATCGCTCAACCCCATCTGACAAGGAGAACAAGAGATTAGAAGCATTTGGCAAAAGACTGTATGCTTCAGCCACACTCCAGGTGAGGGTAGTGAATTATTCAGCCCTACTTAGTAAATACAATTACAACAGTTACATGAAAATGAATGCATTTATTGATGATCTGCCAGAAAGCAAAAAAGTACATTTCAAAGCCGTTGTCTCTGAGGGGCAAACAATTTCGCATATAGTGCTGCAAGCTGCACTCAATGCAGCAGACACAGCCACAAGATCGATGGCTACAACTGTTACTATGCAGCGGGCCTCCTGGTACAACTCTTCAGCCTTCCCGCGACAGGTACAGCCAGCTGTGGAAGATCTCCCCTTTGAAGGGGAAAACCTTTTTTCCTCAAAGACTAATGAAGTTCTTTAATCTATGAAGGACTCCAGAGCCATTCTCCAATCCTTGGGTATCCAGACTCCTACAATGAGAACACGACAATATAGGTACCAACCATATCAAAGACCAAGGTACCAGCAGCCCCCTTTCCAGTACCACAAACAAGAACAACCCGCATACCCACAGCGGGGTCGAAATAGGCAGCAGAGACGACTGTCCCAGACTAATAAACCCAACCTTCTGGGGCAATCCAATAAGCACATTTGAAAATACAGTTGAGAGATTGGAAACCAGAACGCCATCTCTAGAATCTCAGAATCATTCCAAACTGTTTCATTTTCGTTTACTCCCCTTCCTTCATCAATGGAAATTAATTATCTCAGACAAATGGGTACTACAAACTGTCTCAGTAGGGTACACCATTCCTTTTTTCTCCCTTCCCACCCCCCCAACCTCCTATCCTGTCCCTCTTTAGGGACCCATCTCATGAAATCTTTTTACAACAAGAGATATATCACCTGTTACATATAGGAGCCATAGAACCGGTTCCACCACAATTCTACAGAACAGGTTTCTATTCCCATTATTTTCTCACAGAAAAGAGGACTGGTGGGTAGAGGCTCATCCTAGACCTCAGATCCCTAAACAGCTTCATAAAAAAACAGAGGTTTAAGATAGTTACCCTAAATACAATTATTCCAGCTCTGGAGGTGGGCGACTGGTTTTCCTCTCTCGACTTGCAAGATGCATATTTTCATATTTCTATCAGACCATCTCATAGACGTTTTCTCCATTTCACTTTAGGTTCGAACCATTTTCAGTACATGATCCTACCCTTCGGATTCTCCACAGCTCCGAGAGTATTTTCCAAGATCCTAGCAGCAGTCACTGCCCACCTCAGGAAACAAGGAATTACCATATCCCCCCACCTGGATGACTGCCTAGTAAAAGCAAGGTCCAGACACGAGTGCCATCAACACACTCACATGGTGCTAGACTGTTTTCACTCTCTAGGACTTCTAGTGAACCACCCCAAATCAATGCTTACACCCTTGCAGACCATCCAATTTATTGGGGCACACCTCAACTCTGTCACAGCCAGAGCCTCCCTCCCACATGACAGAGCCACTCACATCAGGCACCTGGCACTATCCCTCCAGGACATGCCTACAGTCACCGCACTCGATTGCCTCCAACTTCTCAGCCATATGGCTTCCTGCAACCCAGTGGTGCCCAACATGAGATTATTTATGAGGTGTTTCCAAGGCTGGCTCCTAACCCAGTACAAACCAAACATTCATTCACTGACAAAGAGACTAACAATGCCTCCATCAGTCAAGGCATCATTAAGATGGTGGACAAAGGCATCCAACCTAACTAAAGGCACACCTTTTCAATCCACAGAGCCCACAGTGGTCATCACCACGGATGCCTCACTCATAGGCTAGGGCGCTCACATGGAAGGAAGAACAGCTCAAGGCCTATGGTCTTCTGCGGAGCGTGCTCTGCATATAAATATTTTAGAACTTAGAGCTGTCCGCCTAGCATGTCAAAAACTGCTCCCTCAAGCAAGAGGTATACATGTCCGTGTCTACACAGACAACATGGCATGCATGTTCTATGTAAACCGGCAAGGTGGAACACGGTCTCAGCCCCTGTGCAGAGAAGCCATAGCCCTTTGGAACTGGGCCATAGCACGGGATATCCAATTATCTGCATGTCATCTACCCGGAGCTCTCAATACGACAGCAGATGCCCTAATCAGAGCCCTCCCCCAGGAACACGAATGGGAGATGGACCATACAGTCCTGCAAGAGATATTCAGCCAATGGGGCCACCCCTGTATAGATCTGTGTGCCACCAGATCCAACAGAAAATGCACAATGTATTGCTTCAGAGCAGGCATGGGCAAACATTCCTTAGGGAACGCTCTGATTCTGACATGGAATGCACCTCTGCTATATGCATTCCCTCCCCTTCCCCTCCTCAGCAGAGTCATCATAAAGATACGGAGGGACAAAGCAAATCTCATCCTTATAGCTCCATGCTGGCCGCGCCAACCTTGGTTTCCCCTACTTCTCAGGATGACACACAGCCATCCAGTCACATTACTGCAGGTACCTCACATCCTCTATCACCCGCGAATCAGGACATCTCACCCTCAACTCCTGATGCTCCATCTAAAAGCATGGCACCTCAGTGGTTCACTGGCATAGAGCTCCAGTGTTCCCAGCAAGTCCAGGAGGTCCTCCTGCACAGCAGAGCTCCTGCAACAAGGAAAACATATATCAGTAAATGGACGCATTTTACACACTGGGTGAGCGACTGCAATATACCACTGCAAACAGCCCCACTCCCGGTAATTCTGGAATACGTGCTGCACCTAAAGCAGTCTCATCTCTCCTTAACCTCAGTTAGAGTGCACCTAGCAGCTATAACAACATTCCATGCACCACTGGATGACACCACTTTATTTGCACACCCCACAACTAAACAGTTTTTGAAGGGTCTGCAAGCTCTATACCCTGACGTGTCACCCCCACAACAACCATGGGACCTCCACCTAGGCCTGTCCTCCAAACAGCATACTTACCTGATCTGAAGTCCCTACCTCCATAAGATAGACTGCTTGTAGTCACCTCATGTGGAGCACCCCCAGGGACGCCTCTCGAAAGAGGTTACTCACCTCCTGAAACTGACGTTCTTTGAGATGAGGATCCCTGGGGGTGCTCCACTACCCTCCCGTCCTCCCCTCTACTTCGGAAACCTTAAAAAAAAACCCCACAATCATGTAACTCACGCTCCTCCGCCAGGTTCCGGATAGAGAAGGAACTGAAGGGAGGCGGGGGCTGCGCATGCACATAGCTAGCGAGGGAGCCCGCACACTTCGCGTGCCGCACATGCGCAGCCCCCTCTGAGACACTGCTGAAGAAACTCCATCCAGAGGCACTGGGATGCTCTACACCTCATGTGGAGCACCTCCAGGGACACTTATCTCGAAGAACGTCAGTTACAGGAGGTGAGTAACCTCCTCTTCCACATTTGCTTATGTAGATTGTAAGCTATTCAGGGTAGATGATGGCAACTTGCTGTGTGTGGACAGCAACCAGCAAATTGTGTGCACCAGTCACACACAAATAATGTTATGCTGGAAGCTGCTAATGGCTGCTATCATAGGGGTCTTTGATCCGAAGACAGTCACAGACTTCGTTAAAGTCAATTAAAACATTCTTCCAGGATCAAGAATCCTTTACAGTGAAATAGCTGTAGATAGTGAATGTTACCCCATGAAGCACTAAGCTGCATGGCAAGGCCTGAACAGAGCTAACTGAGGGTATGTCTACACGACAAAGTTAATTCGAACTAACAGCTCTTAGTTCGAATTAACTTTCATAGTGTCTACACATACAAACCGTTAGTTCGAACTTAATTCGAACTAGCGGAGCGCTTAATTCGAACTAGGTAAACCTCATTCTATGAGGACTAACGTCTAGTTTGAATTAAGTAGTTCGAATTAAGGGCTGTGTAGCCACTTAATTCGAACTAGTTGGAGGCTAGCACTTCCCAGCTTGCCCTGGTGGCCACTCTGGGCCAAACCAGGGAAACTTTTCTGCCCCTCTCCCGGCCCTGGAGCCCTTAAAAGGGCATGGTCTGGCTACAGTGCTCGTGCCAGTTGCAAGCCTGCCAGCACCCAGCCAGCAGACCCTGCACCTGGCACGGCATGAGCCAGCCACCCGCTGGCACCCAGCCCTCCGCCTCTTCCCAGGACCAGGCTGGCGGCTCCCAGGAGTGTGGGATCGCCTGGTCTAGTGTGGAGATCGTGAACCTCATCGAGGTTTGGGGGGAGACCTCCAACGTCCACAACCTCTGCACTACGCACAGGAATGAGGCCGTCTAGGGCAGGATAGCTGCCAGCCTGGCCACCAAAGGCCACATGCGAATCCAGGAGCAGGTTTGCATGAAAATCAAGTTGGTCCAGTGAGACCCCCGACCCTGAGCCCTGAGCTTAGAACATAAGAACGGCCGTACTGGGTCAGACCAAAGGTCCATCTAGCTCAGTAGCCTGTCTGCCGACAGCGGCCAGCACCAGGTACCCTGGAGGGGATGAACCGAAGACAATGACCAAGCCATTTGTCTCCTGCCATTCATCTCCAGCCTTCCACAAACAGAGGCCAGGGACACCATTCCTACCCCCTGGCTAATAGCACTCCATGGACCCAACCTCTATGAATTTATCTAACTTCTCTTTAAACTCTGTTATAGTTCTAGCCTTCACAGCCTCCTGTGGCAAGGAGTTCCACAGGTTGACTATGTGCTGTGTGAAGAAGAACTTTCGCTTATTAGTTTTCAACCTGCTGGCCAGTCATTTCATTTGGTGTCCTCTAGTCCTTCTATTATGGGAACTAATGAAGAACTTTTCTTTATTCACCCTCTCCACACCACTCATGCTTTTATGTACCTCTATCATATTCCCCCTTCAGTCTCCTCTTTTCTAAGCTGAAAAGTCCCAGTCTCTTTAGCCTCTCTTCATATGGGACCTGTTCCAAACCCCTAATCATTGTAGTTGCCCTTTTCTGAACCCTTTCCAAGGCCAAAATATCTTTTTTGAGGTGAGGAGACCACATCTGTACACAGTACTGAAGATATGGCGTACCATAGTTTAGACTTCCCCTCCTCCTTCTTCCCCTGGCTTCCCCCTTCCAGCTCCCTCCTCCCAGGTTTCCACCTCCCCTCTCCCACGCTCTCTCTTCCCCTCTCCCACCTCCTTTTCCCAGTCTCCCCAGAGGTTAATCCCCCCCCCCAGTTTTGTTAAATAAAGAGAGTTTCTATTTTTGAACACGTGTCCTTTATTTTTTACATCAGGAAGGGGGGCTAGGGAGGGGTAAGTGGAAGGAGGTGAGGGAGGAATGGGGCACGAGCCCCCGATGGGGAGGACTGGGGTGGCTCTGTGGGCTCCTCGGGGTGGAAGCTCTCCTGTAGGGCCTTCTGGATCCTGACAGCCCCCCGATTGACCCCCCAGATGGCAGCCTGCGGCAAGTGCAGCCGGGCTGATGGCTGAGTGCTGTGATGTGTGGAGTGTGGGCACTCAGGGCACTCCAAGACAGGACTGCTTTGCTGTCCCTCATCGAGGTAGACAAGCAAGCGGGGAACCCTGAGAACTGTCTGTCCGGGATGGGGGTGGGGTCCCTTTAAGCACAGCCCTCGGCTAGCCTGAGGCAGCAGCTCCACGCTCTAAGTCCTAACCTGATGCCCTGCCGGCACTGGTTCCGGCCAGTCTTAACTTCGGTTCAGGGTCCACTCAATGTGGACATGCTAGTTCAAATTAGCAAAACGCTAATTCAAATTAGTTTTTAGGTCTAGATGCCCTAATTCCAATTAGCTTAGTTTGAATTAACTAATTCAAACTAAGTTAGTTTGAATTAGTGCTGTAGTGTAGACATACCCTGACGGTTTTCCCTGGTTGCAAGGTCAGGGGCTAAGGTATCGATTGCAGCTTGTGTCTAGGGGAGGCACAAAGCCAGCAGATGCAGATATGTGACTGACTCTGAGAGGAAGCGAAGAGGCAGAGTTTTTCTGGCACAGAGCTCACTGGAATGAGCACAGAGCTCACTGGAATGTTTCTGAGCAAGGAACATGCCAGCTGTTGGCTTGTTTCTACTATGTTCAAACACACAGGTCTTTGTGTGCATTTTGTATAATAAACAAAATTATGCCAAGGAGATACCTGAGTGATTTTTCAACCTAACAGAAACAACCCTCCTAACCACTCAGGCCAATGGCACGGGATATAATAGTTGTCCAATAGAACTTGTTGTGATTAATGTTCTTTAATAGATAATCGTGTCACTTACTCACAGCGGGTATGTCTACACTACAGTGTTATTTTGAAATAGCTTATTTTGAAATAACGCGTCTACGCACAAAATGCATTTTGAAATAGCATTTTGCTATTTTGAAATAGCGCGTCCACACTGAGTGGACTCTGAATCTCATTTAAGGCTGGCCGAAACCAGTTCCAGCAGGGCAGCAGGTCAGGACTTACTGTGTGGGGCTGCTGCCTGAGGCTATCTGAGGTCTGTGCTTAAAGGGACCCCCCTGGACAGCCAGTTCTCAGGTTTCCCTGCTTGCTTGTCTACCTCGATGAGGGACAGAGAAACCTTTTGTCTCTGCATGCTCTGGTTGCCCACACTTGGGACACCACAACACTCTGCAATATGGAGCCAGAGCTGCCCCTGGGCACTCTGGTGCTTCTCTTGGACACATTGCTGTGAGCCTGGCTGCACTTTCTGCAGGCTGGCATCCGGGAGGTCCATCGGGGGGCTGTCAGTATTCAGGAGGCCCTGAGGGAGAGCTTCCACCCTGAGGAGCACTAAGAGCCTCCCTGGTCTGCCCCACTGGGGGCTTGTGCCTCATTCCTCCATCACGTCCTTCCACTTACCCTCCCCCAGCCCCCCTTCCTGATGTCAAATAAAATACATGTATTTTCATGAACACAAACTCTCTTTATTTAACAAACCTGGGGGGGAGGCAATGAAACTCTAGTGAGACTGGGGAAAGGAGACACGAGAGGGGCGAAGAGAGGGTGGGAGAGGGGAGGGGGAAACCTGGGAGGAGGGAGCTAGAAGGGGGAAGCAAGGGGAAGAACGGGGAGGGGAAGCTCAGGGCTCAGGGTTGGGGGTCTCGCCGGACCAACTTGATTGTCATGCAAACCTGCTCCTGGGTTCACATGTGGCCTTTGGTGTCCAGGCTGGCAGCTATCCTGCCATAGACAGCCGCCTTCCTCCATCTAGTGCGGAGATCATGGACGTTGGGGGCATCCCCCCCAAACCTGAATAAGGTCCATGATCTCCACCCTGGAACAGGAAGGCGCCTGCCTTCTCCGGACCCTGGCAGGTTCCTGGCAGCTGACAGACTGCTCCTGGGGAGCGGTGGAGGGCTGGCTGCCAGTGGCTTGCTGGCTCATGTTTTGGGGCCACTGGGTCAGGGGCAGTGACTGCTGGCTCTGGGCTGGCAGGCTTGGAGCTGGCACAGGCACTGTGGGCAGAGTCTACCCCTTTAAGGGCTCTGGGGAGGGGTGGGGGGGAAGGGAGAGAAGTGTTCTTGGTTGAGGCAGGAGTGGCCACCAGGGCACCCTGGGAAGGCTGGAGGACCCCTATTTTGAAATAAGTGTCTACACAGCACTTATTTCGCAATAGCTATTTCGAATTTGGCGTTATTCCTCATAGAATGAGGTTCACCAAATTTGAAATTAGTGCTCTGCTATTTTGAATTTATTTTGAAATAGTGGTTTGGCTGTGTAGATGCTAGGAAAGTTATTTTGAAATAACGGCTGTTGTTTCAAAATAACTTTGCTGTGTAGACATGCCCAGCCAGCCACCAGAGCTAGATGAAAAACATAGAACTCTATTTCACAAACATTTTAGATGAAAAACATTTCAGGGGGTCAGTACTGGGACCAATCCTGTTCAACTTGTTCATCAATGATCTAGAAAATGAGGTAAGCAGTGAGGTGGCCAAGTTTGCAGATGACACAAAGTTGTTCAGGACAGTCAAAAGCAAAAGGGATTGTGAAGAACTACAAAAAGATCTCAGCAAACTGAGTGATTGGGCAGCAAAATGGCAAATGAAATTTAATGTGGGTAAGTGTAAGGTAATGCATGTTGGAAAAAATAACCCAAATTACACGTACTACATGATGGGGTCAAATTTAGCTACGACAGATCAGGAAAGGGATCTTGGAGTTATAGTGGATAGTTCTATGAAAACATCCACGCAGTGTGCAGCGGCAGTTAGTAAGGCAAATAGGATGTTAGGAATTATTAAAAAAGGGATAGATAATAAGACAAAAGATATCATACTTCCCCTATATAAAACTATGGTACGCCCACATCTCGAGTACTGCGTGCAGATGTGGTCTCCTCACCTCAAAAAAGATATATTGGCATTAGAAAAGGTTCAGAAAAGGGCGACTAAGATGATTAGGGGCTTGGAAAGGGTCCCATATGGGGAGAGGCTAGAGAGACTGGGACTTTTCAGTTTGGAAAAAAGGCGATTGAGGGGCGATATGATAGAGGTATATAAAATCATGAATGGTATGGAGAAAGTGATTATAGAAAAATTATTTACCTTTTCCCATAATACAAGAACTAGGGGACACCAAATGAAATTGATGGGTAGTAGGTTCAAAAC
This sequence comes from Pelochelys cantorii, assembly GCA_032595735.1. Classification (NCBI taxonomy): domain Eukaryota; kingdom Metazoa; phylum Chordata; order Testudines; family Trionychidae; genus Pelochelys; species Pelochelys cantorii. Next base: position 72,097,872 of record CM064329.1, read on the forward strand.
TAATAAAAGGAAATTTTTCTTCACACAGCGCACAGTCAACCTGTGGAACTCCTTGCCCGAGGAGGCTGTGAAGGCCAGGACTCTATTAGGGTTTAAAAAAGAGCTTGATAAATTTTTGCAGGTTAGGTCATAAATGGCTATTAGCCAGGGATAAAGTATGGTGCCCTAGCCTTCATAACAAGGGCAGGAGATGGATGGCAGGAGATAAATCACTTGATCATTGTCTTCTGTTCTCCTTCTCTGGGGCACCTGGCATTGGCCACCGTCGGCAGATGGGATGCTGGGCTCGATGGACCTTTGGTCTGACCCAGTATGGCCATTCTTATGTTCTTATGTTCTGTTTAAGTCATTGCCCTGAGCACGAAGCAGTGGGTAGCTGCTTTGCCTTAAAAAAGAGTACGAGAGACATTGTACTTCTGAGGGGTGCTGCTCCTTGTACACACAGGTTGAGAGATGGCATTTCAATCTGGTCTGTCCTTGTACACATGGATGGGCAATATGCACCCACTTCCTCTTTTCTCCTCCCTGATCCCAGTTTCCCCTAGCTCCCTTTCAATTCCTTTTTCAAAGAACTGCTCCCGCAAGGAGTAGGAGAAAGCAATCTTTGCACCCTGGCATGCCTGGATCTCTGAACCTACATGCTTGTTCTTTTGCTCCTTCATGGCTGCTCAGGGCCCCTACAATCTAGCTGAGGAGTGGGGAGAAGAAAGGAGAAAGAGATCATTGAATGTAGCAAAATGAGAAAAAATCGTCAAGCAGAGAGAAAAAGAGCAGGTACTGTAAGTAAATGGAGCAGGGAGCAGCCAGAATTCTTTGCAAAGAAAGCCTTGAAAATAGATGGATGGGATACAGAAAATTGAAAGGAAGGTAAAAGAGAATTGCCAAGGGATGAAACTCATAGGCTACATCTAGACTGCAAGACTCTTTCGAAAAAGTACAACCAGTACTTTCAAAAAAGCAAGCCACTTTTTCGAAAGAGAGCACCCGGCAGTTTGGATGCTCTCTTTTGAAAAAGCACTGTTTGCATTACATAGCGCCTTTTTTCGAAAGAGCACTTTAGAAAAAAGGCATTCTTCCTCGTAAAACGAGGTTTTCCGTGGTCGAAAAAAGTGCTGCATTCTTTCGATTTACTTTCGAAAGAACGCAGCAGCAGTCTAGATGCAGGGGAAGTTTTTTCGAAAAAAGGCCACTTTTTCAACAAAACCCTGTAGTCTAGACACACTCATAGAGATTAGACCAACAAATTTGTATCCAGTCTGAAGAAATCTGTTGTGGTTAGACAAATGTAATGGAATATCCAGTTCTTCATATCTTTGTTCTTTGGTTGCAAGCCTGCCTGGACTGGTGGTGATCTAGCGTCAACTGGTAGCTGGTTGGTGACTATGTAAATTAATTTAATCTCAGTCTGATTCTTAGTGGGCAGCTATCCAAACTGAAAAACAAAACCCCCGATTATAATTGGTGTGTTTGTTGGAAATCTCAGCAAATGAGTCCAACACTGAATAGGTATCAAGATTTGAACTATTCTTGCATCCCTAATGGATCCAGGCGGAATGGGCTTGAGACATACTGGTGGAGCAGCATACTTGATACTTGCATTGTAGTTGCCCATGCCTTAACTTTTCAGTACACAGAGAGCATTTGTCTCCTCAGGTGCCCATCTGGTGCCTTTTCCAGCTGAAATTTATTCTAATCAAGCATGTCTGAAACATTTAAATAGCTCCCTACTCTATTAACAAAATGAGTTCACTTTCTCTTTAAAATAAAGCACTAAGCATAAAGCAAACCTTTGTAAAAGTTCATCACGACCCTCCAAATATTTTAACACCCTGGTTTACAGGAGTATTTATGTGTAAGCATATTCCAATGGAGTAGACAGGGGTAGAGGAATAGTAAGGAATAGATGAGTGTGAAGGAGCAAAGGAATGGATAAAAGAGGCGCTAGAGGGATAGAGAGGATGCTCAACCAGAGTCCTCAGAGGAACAGGGTGTGGACTCTGCTGTTACACTCTGCTTGTGTTACCTGTACAATTGTAAGGAATGCATATGTACAGGGCTCGATAAATACGCTTGCCTGTGGCGAGTAGATATTACCAGCTGGCGAGTAGCTACAGACATAGGCGTGCGCGCTACGGGCGGCGCGGCCCCATCCACCGGCCGGGTGGAGAAGCGGAGCACCGCCGGGGAGGGGGAAGTACGGCGATTCTCGCTGCCGGACTGCCTGCGTGCTTGAAAATGAAAATGAAATGATCTGTTTTGACTCCAAACTAGAAGGTAATTTTGAAGAAACCAAATGTTATTATTTTTAAATTTCCCATTATTTAAACCCTGATTTTGGGAGATCCACTCATGTTTGAATGACTAGGGTTGGCACACTGCACACTGGATTTTCACTGAAGCATCTTCATTGATTTTTCTGGAATTATATTTGCTTTTACATAAATATCAAATGAAATCAGACACATGGAAGTAGGAAAAAAAATCTAATTTATATATAAAAATAATATATATTTTTCACAATTGCCTTATCAAAAAAGTCAAGACATTTTGTTCACCTCATTCACCTCAAAAGGCGATGAATAGAAACATGTGTAAGTATAGTCACAGATTATGAAATTCTCTTCTCCTGTTGAATCTGTCCAGAACAAAAGTAAACTAAAAGGTCATGTTGTAGGAAGGGAAAGCTTATGACGCACAACCATATGCAATCTAAGGAGGTTATAACACTCTGATTTTTTTAATTAGGATTGGAAATATATTTTAAGCACGTCCAGTAATATTTTGTTAATCATTTCCTGTTATCTTGTAAATGTTTTCATCTTGCACATGGATTTAAATTTTGTTGGCAATTGTTAAACCCCTTTGAAGGACTGAGTGATGATTTTTACTCTAATCAATTGTTTAAGACATTCTGGCATGGAGGGGCTCTCATAAACGGACTATGGTTGGATACGTAAGTTTTTCCTGGTACAGACTAACTCGGCTACTCCTCTGAAGCTGTTGAAGATACGTCCCTTCTCCAGACAACAAGCAAGTCCATTAAGGAAGTTGTATTTAGTTGGATTATTTCAACATTTCTGACTGTACTTGTAGAAAACTATTATAAACTGATTGGAGTTTTGAGAGATCATCTGCTTGAAAAGTGCCTTGTTTTTGATTAAGGAAGCACTTGCAAGATTTGATACAGCAGCAGTGACTACATTGGCAGTAGGCATTTCTTGAGGAAATCATGAGTGGCTGAATTAATGGCAGCTTTTTTCAGCTATTTTTTAATCCAGAAGAAATGCCCTACATCAACACCATTATAGTTTGTGTGCTGTATTGCAATAAGTTTTCCCCCCAATACACCTCATTTACAGCTGCCAGAGAAGTGCCAGGCACATGTTTAAAACAGTCAGACTTAATGCAGCATCTTCTAGTGAGGTGATTTTTTGTATTTAGTTGTGGTGATGAAGAATAACTATCAGAGGCAAATAGTGCAGAAATATTATAGTGAACTTCAGCTGTAGTTTTAAAATTAGTTCATTTCCCTCCTTTTCCATATGCTTTTTGCAACTATTTGAGCAATTCAGCTGTGTATACACAAAAGTTTATGACATATTTCAAAGCTGAAAACATGACTATTTCCACAAAGTGAATTTTACATTTATGCTTGCAAATGTTCAAGCTGGAAGTGTTTGTGTGCTCATCTAGCAATCATGTGACTGACTTATCTTGCCAGGGGTAACCAAGCCAGACCACTCAAATGTCAAATATTGACTATCCATGGAGAATTGTTTGTGATCCATCTTTAGAGTAAGAAAAAATGGTGGGGAGGAAATGTTCAAAAATGATCTTAAATAATGAATCAATTCAAGAAAATTACAATATGACAGCAAACAATTCATAACAGCAATATGTATCATTCATACAATATATTATTCATTGTGGATTATTTATTCAGCTCTACTAACGGCAGTGCCCCCATTTCTTTCCTCCTGGGATTAAAATTGAGAATGAAAAAACATTTATGCATTAAAATAACTTTGATACCTTTGTCTCCCCCATGCCACAATGCAGTGGTTCTTTTGGAAAGCAAAGAGCAGTATATTGCCCAAATATTTTATTTTGTTTTATTTTGTTTTTAGTTTTTAGTTTTTGTTTTTGTGTTTAGTTTTTGTTTTTAGTTTGTGTCCTTTGTTCATCCCAAAACAAAAATTGTAAAACCATTTCAAATGAATAGTGAGGTTTTTTATGTATTGGGAGTAAGACAGGGATTTCTTTGTAACACAAGTAAAAGTGGCCAAGCTGAGCAGTTTTCTAAATCCTAAATCACCTAAGCACAGATCTAGCATCCACGGTACATTTTTGGTTTTTCAAAAGTCTTTCTAATATACAATGTGTAGATTTCCTTTCATGAGTGCATATCAACATACCTAGTCTTAACATGAAAATCACTTAATGCATCTGATGCAGTAATAACAATAGTTTCAGTGAGCTGGAATTTCCTGCATAGTGGACACAGCAATCTTGAAATGTTGATGGGTTTAGCAAACTGATAAACCAGTGACTTTCTATAAGCACTTGTGAAAGGACCACTTCGATGAGAGAAACTTATCTGGAAAACTACGATGTGATGTCAGATGCAATCATGGGCATAATAATGGAGCAGGAACTTCATAGCTCATTACATATTCAAATAAACTGTTTGAATTTGCAAAGCATTTTCCCAATGCAATTTCCATGTGTTTTCCCCCCATGTATAAAGTAACATTTTTTAATAATCCAAAGCTGGATTTAAGCTTTAGGGTCAGGGTGTTGCAAAATTCATGTCTGGGTACAAGTTACTGTGCATTGGGTGGTAGGAACATTGCCTGCTTTCCTGATGATTGCTCTTGATAACAATTTTGAGTAGGGCCATACAACTTCATTTAGCTGTACATAGGTTCAGAAATTAATGGCACTTCAGAAAGTGCCTCCAGAAGTGGTAAGATGTCAGATGGATTGTTCAGTGAAGTCCTCCTGCAACTGCTTTTTGAGCTACTGCATCTAGAGGACTGAGTCTATGTCCTCACTCACCCTAGTGGAAATTCCTGTAATCTCCTTTATAAATCCTTCAAATGCTCTTTGTTGCTTTCTTGTCTAGAGGACACCAGTGTCAGGAATAAATATCAGAGGCAAATAGTGCAGAAATGTTATAGTGTATTTCAGCCACAGACCCCTTTGTTTTGTTTTAAGCCTTGTTGTGCTCTAGAACCAGTTTAAAATGTTCAGCTGGAAAGTCCATTAGGATACTCCCCGAGAAATATCCTTTTGTGTTTCATGGTAGTTGCTGAGCTATTCAATGCAGTCTTGCACCTGCAGCTTTGAAACCTTCTCTTGGAATGTGTGCATGTGCTCTTTATGTCCTGGGACATTAGGATATCTCCCTGACATGGATCCTTCACTTCCAAGAGAGATCATTGAATTAGTAGATCAGGGAGGCATCTAAGAATGGGATAAAAGTAAATGTATTTTACTCTGATTTTATGTTTTTCTCTTTTCTTGGTTGAGGCACTGCCACTGCCAATCTAGTATTAGAGCCACAACTGCTGGGGGCCTATTCTGGGGAAAAGGCAACTTTAATCATAGGCAGATATTCCCATCACCTGGGGCTGTGAGAGAATGCCTCTGGCCATCCTAACCAGTCTGCTTTGCTAGTCCATGTCCATTTTGGGGTGATGATGATCACTTGTGGGTCTACCTTGAAAGGAAATTGTGATCACCTAATGCCACATCCCTAGAAGGACTTTTCTGCACTAGCTTTCAACATAGTGAAGTGGAGTGAATCTGTCCCCTTCTGTTTTTTTCTAGTGAAAGGGAGGCCTTGAGTATGTGTTAGAGGAATTCCTTTGACTCAGACTAGGCTAGCAAAAGCAACCTCTCTTTTATTCATAAGAACACTACTGTACTTTCTGCCCATTTTTCATCTTGGCTCCATTTGGCACCCTATATTTCTAATGGATATTTCCCTCCCCCTTTATGTCCCTTTTTCACAGTCACTCTTAAATAATTTCCCTTCATGCTGGTTTTACTCAGGTAAACCATCCCATTTGCTTCACTAACATTATTTTTGAGAGTAAGGTGAGCAGGATCATGTCCTTGGTGTATACATGAGGTAGGAATGAAGGTTCTAAATGTGGCTTCTAATTAGCAGAAAAAAAGTCCCCATTTTCCAAAGTAAATGTCTGCATTCACAGTGTAAAAATCACCTGTAAACCACTAAAGAAAAACAGTTTCCAGCATATGCATGGTTTGGTGTATATTACAGTGTAACAGGAAAAAAAGGCACACTTCATAATGGTCAGTTTATGAAACCAGACTTGGGAAAGCCCAGTAGCAAAATGCTTCAGTGTCTATTACAAGGAAAATGTATTGAAGTATAATCAATTTTATTGATATGAAACAATTTTCAGCAAGAGATATTAAAGGTAGCATAATACAAGTGTCTGCTCTTTATAATAACCCATTTCTATCTGAGAATAACATTCATAGAGCTGGCATCTTAAAAAGCTACCTTAATGGTATTAGTTTACCATAAATGGATTTTTTTTATTCCATCATAGGAGAAACTGAATTATTTTTATGGCCAAACAGTGACACATTTTGAAGAAGATGAGGTAACACTAGCCTCTGCATTTAAAAGGAGAGGGCTATACAATCATACAGAATTCAGGCGAGTTTAGGGAAAAAAACCAAAATGATGATGCTCAAATCAGGAGACGCAGGATTACGTTTTCAAAGGTGTGGTTGCTCTGCTTGAAGATTTTTGCACCCCGAAACTCAGCTGATAGTTGCATCATTAGTTACTAGATTGCAACTGGAAATCAAGTAATGAGAGTTGTGAACATTTGTGCCAGCAATCTGGGAGGCTAGGCATGACTGAAAAAAACCCACAACCATGATACCAGCTAAAGACACTATGCAGAGGGCCTCCTTAAAACAAAAACCATGTTGTTAAAATCAGTGAGTGCAGTGACGGAGCAGAAGAATCTTTGTTCTAAGTTGGGATTCATTCAGTATTAAAAGCAAGAGCAGCAACAGTCCTAATGACTGCTTCCTCGCTGCGCCCTCTGCAAAAGTGGTGGTAGCCCTGGAGAGTCTTGCAGCTCCCCAAATTCCTCTTGTGTGAGGGACAAAAGAGACAGAAAGCTCCTTCTGACATTGCCCTTCATTACACTTCTGGGTGACTGGGATTCAGAGGGCAGGCACAATCTGCCCTATCATGCACAGTAGTTGCTACAAAATTAAGACCACCCACCCACACATCCACCCAGAGAATTTCCAATTTAAATAATTCCTAAAATGTACTGCGTCTTTATGATGATAAATTTTTTAAAAAAAATAATTTCTTAGAAAATTATATCCCTCCTGTAAGCATTTTGCAGACTGGTTTAGAAATAGCTCTATAAAAAGGCAATCATTCTCTATGAAATTCCATAGGTGGCTAGAGTAATTTGTATAGGACACTATTGCACTTTTTTTAATCATGTTCGTTTTCTTCCCTATTGAATTCTGCCAGACTTTTCCATAAGGACTATAGAGTACAGACCTTTGTCCTTCATTCTTATGTTGCATCATGTCCTGGGTAGCTGACTGATAGCAGAAAGCACTATGTCCCTTTGATGATCCCTGCTGAAGTGCTGTTGATGGCATCATGACAGATGGGACTTGAACAGTTCTAATTTTATTATCTTCATCTGCAGAAGCTTTAGCATTTAAACTCCCTTATTCCTTTGACATATTTCCCCCTCAAAGGTCAAACACAATTGTTTGATAAACAAAGACTATAATTTTATTTTTAGCCATGTTAGTCAGTATCTGCAAAAACAATGAGGAGTCCTGTGGCACCTGAAAGATTAACAGATTTATTTGGACATAAGCTCTCGTGGGCAAACACCCACTTCGTCAGATGCATTGGAGTGGAAATCACAGTCAGGATGGGTGCAATTCATTTGGGGCAAAAGCTGAATTAAGCTACGCAACTTCAGCTATGTCAATTGTGTAGCTAAAGTCGAAATAGCTTAATTAGGCTTCTGTTGCTGTCTACACATCAGGAAGTCAAAGAAAGAATGCTCTTCCTTCAACTTCCCTTACTCCTCGTGAAATGAGGGTTACAGGAGTTGGAGTATGAAGTCCTCCAGCTCGATATTATTTTGAAATATTGGCTTACTGTGAAGACACGCATTTTGTTATTTTGGAATAACGTCAGTTATTCCCAAATATTGCTGCTGTGTAGATATATCCTCAATGTTTAAGGTGTCACTGGACTTTTTGTTAGTTTTGTTTCCGAATATTTTATATTCCTTTTTATTTGCTTTTGAAATTGTAAACAGATTGCGTCAAATAATAATATTGCTGTTACCAAACAGGGCAGGTAAAGAGCACTATCAAGAGCACTAAAGAATAATGCCACCAGAGAAATCATTTGCTTGCAGAAGGAGCCCTGTTCACACTCATTCAGTGATGTCTGCATTAATATATGGTGGGCCAGCTACCTCCATAGCATCATGAAGAGAGGATGGGAATCAGTGGGTTGGGAAGGAGACAGAATGGGAGGTGGGGTAAAGCCCTGTCCCACTTGCTGATGCTTAGCAGCTAATCTTCAAAAAAGTAACTTGTGCCTGGAGGTAATTTTTCTGTGACCACCTCTGCCTCCAAGACCCAGGAAGGCCTGATAGTGTAGCTCCAATGGAGATGGGTTGCCCAGGAGTAGGTGGTGAGATTAGAAGGCTGGCAATATATATTTCAAACTGAAATAATGTTTACCTTAGTGCAAGCTTTTACAGAATTTAACTTAGTAGTTCTCAATCTTTTTCTAGTGATGCCCTCCTTAAAATGGATCAGTAAGTGGGCACCACTTTCTTTCTTTCTTTCTTTCTTTCTGTATACATGCTGGGAGGAAGTGGAGGGTGGCATTACATGTAGCTAGATGAATGCCATGAGACCAAGAGAAAGATGTTTAGATTTTTTGTTGATGCTGAGCCTCTAGAACTGTATGTATCAGCTGCCCTTGTAGCAAGATGCTTTGCGGGCCTGTGGGAGCAACAGCTAAGACTGGGAGCCTTCAAGGAGCCATCTGCTGTTTTACCCATAGCTACAGGAACACTTTTGCATTGAGGAGAGTCATCAACTCTGGTAGTTAATGTAATTTTGTGCATGTCTCTGGTGCTTCTCTGATAACCCATAACCCCCGGGAAACAGTGACTCAGCTACGTGATCTTAGCCACTCACATTCATGTGACGCAGTATTTAGATGAATTCTGCCCCAGATAAACAGCAGACATAATTATTAATTAGCATTAGCTAGATGTGTTCATGGGAAGAGAGTCTAATACATTCCAATGAGTGCATCTCAGTTCAGTGGAATGTCCTGTGAAATACGGGGTCAGTATTAAAACTTGGTTTGCTTCCATTCTTTAGGATTTCAAAACTCTCTTTAAGTGTTTTTCCTGATGCACCCTAATGGTATAACTTCATGCATGCAACCATAAGCAGTGGCACCTTGCAAAAAAATAAAATGTCTGTAGTATTTCAAATATAGTAATAGGAATACAGCTGGTCATTTTACATCTTCACAACTTTTTGAGGAAGAAAAAAATATTAAGACGGGCCTATTGTGATTAATTTTTGTATAAAGTTAATAAAGAAACAATACAAATACAAAATATTAAATGACTTGCAGAGTGTATATGCCACTAAATACCACACATTTCTCAGAATATTCAATAAAAATATGCAATTACTCACAGGAAGAGGATGCCATTGATGGTTAAGCTGTTTGTGCTGTCTTGAGAACAAACTGTTGATACATAATGTACCCCACAAGGTACTTTTAAATCCTCAAATTCTTTCTTATGTTCTAAAATAGTCTCTGGGCTGAGGTTCAAACCTGTTGCAAAGGAATGAGAGAATGGCAATGAGGCAGAAGTCTGTGATTTTGGTTAACTAGATTATCCCTGTGGTCACAAGCAACTTGATATTCACCCTACACTAAAATAATCACTCTTCTAGATAATCCCAAATGGTTAACATACAGGTCTCATGCACCAGGACTTTTAAAATTTAAATCAATTTCCAGGCTAGAAAGAATATAGATAGAAACAAAGAGCAGGTGTGCTATTTTACAATTGGGTATTGTTGTATGTTATAGCCAGTGGGCATGTTTCTAACTTAGTGACAGAAACAGATATTTCACAATATGTCAGAAGGGTAGAAATGCTATCGGGGCAAAGCATTCTTAGGAGATAAGAACCCTCTCTCTGAAGTTAATGGGAAAAGTCTTGTATCATTCTGTAATGATCACCTTCTCCAGCTGATGGAGGAATAATATAAACAGGTTTGTGAAACAGTGGTGTTAACCATCCCAGCTCATGGATAAAACTGTAAGGTGATCCTTCATCTGCAGTGAATGGACAGGAAAAGGGTAAATTGGTAGAGACCTGAAAACCAATGTGTCTGATCAGTATATAGGCATATAGATTTCCTCTTCAAAATGAATTTACATACCTGTTATACCCTGGCCACTCTGTGGCTCAGGTCTTTCAATGAGATCCTATTTCTTACAGACAGTATAGGTAAAGTGTAAATGTTTGCAAGAAAAAGTTAAGTATTGACTAACAATCTATTTGTGGGTATGATCTTTCTGGGAACTTTATTTGAAATAATCTATTGTTTAGCTGCATGTAAATGTAAATGTTTTGCTTGTTTAAAATTCTTTGGCCAAATTGTGCTCTCAGAGCTTCAGGCCATTTGGATTTTTGGATAGTCTTCAAGGCATTCCTTTTACCCTTTAAAGCCCAAACTGGTTTTGAATCTGGAAACCTGAGAGACTGCCTCTCTCCCCTTGCTGAGATGCCATACTTGTAAAGTATGCGCTGAAGACTCCTTTAAACAGAGCAAGATGCTGCTCACAGGTCATTATCTATTAAGATCCTGGACTGCAGAATCTGCTTCCCCATTGATCTCCCAAAGCTCAGATGTATTAACCTCCCACATACTCAGTAAAACCATCTTCTCTCCTAGGCACCTGAAGAGAAGACTCTCCAAAAGACTATGGTGTTTGGCTTGGAGGTCTTTCTCACTGAGAGTATGTCTACACTACAGCGCTATTTCAAATTAATTTAATTCGAAATAGTTAATTCGAATTAAGCTAATTTGAAATAACGCATCTAGACACAAAATCTAATTAGAAATAGCATTTTGCTATTTCGAAATAGCATGTTCACAGTGATTGGATGCTGGGTCACATTTAAGGGCAGCTGAAACCGGTTCCAGCAGGGCATCAGGTCAGTAGTTGCTTTGTGTGGCTGCTGTCTGAGGCTATCTGAGGCTCGTGCTTAAAGGGACCCCCCTGGACAGCTGGTTCTCAGCTTTCCTGCTTGCTTGCCTACCTCGCTGAGGGACAGCAAAGCATTTTCCTCTCTGCCTGCTTTGGTCGCTCTCGTTTGGGACACCACAGCACTCGGCACCATGGAGCCAGAGCCACCCCTGGGCACTCTGGTGCTCATGTTGAATGTCTTGCGCCAAGCCTGGCAGCAATTGCTGGAGGCTGCCCGGCACCATCCGCTGCAGGACAGCCCCCTGCCGCCCCCCTGCCTTCTTGACACCAGCAGCAACTGGTGGGACTACATCGTCCTGGAGCGCTGGGGAGACCAACAGTGGACCCAGAACTTCAGGATGAAGAAGGACACCTTCCTCGAGCTCTGCAAGTGGCTTGCCCCTGCTCTGCAATGACGGGACACACACATGAGGCCCACCATTCCCCTCCACAAGTGAGTGGCCATAGCCCTCTGGAAGCTCTCCATGCCGGATAGCTACTGATCCGTCGGCAACCAGTTCGGCGTGGGGAGAACCACCGTTGGAGCGGTGCTCATGCAAGTACAGCAGTCACCGGCCACTGGGCCAGGAGGGGGGGCTGCAAGGAGGAGATGGGCTGCCCCAGGGAAAACGGGGGGGGAGGTGGTGTAAGTGCCCTCCCCGGGAGGGTTCGGTCTGTCCCAGCCGCGCTACAGACTGCCCGTGGTGGCCAGGATTGCAGCGGGGGTTGCTCCTGGGAGTGGGGTGTGAGGGAGTGGCAGGGAACGAACACTCCCAGCCACCCGGGTACCCCAGTGACCCTTGGTTTTGTGTGTCTCTCTGCAGGTGGTCAAGGCCATCAACAGGGTGCTGCTCTGCAGAGTCGTCCACCTGACTGACCTGGACATGGTCATCCAGGGGTTCGGCGACCCTGGGCTTCCCCAGCTGCGGGGGGGGGGGGAGGCAATCAACGGGACGCATATCCCCATCCGTGCCCCGGACCACGAGGCCTCCCTCTACATCAACTGGAAGGGGTACTTCTCCGTGATCCTGCAGGCCATGTCTGACCACCCGGGCCAGTTCACGGACATCAGTGTTGGCTGGTCCGGCAAGGCACACGACGCGCTGGTGTACCGCAACTCCTCCGTGTGCCAGAGGCTGCACGCCGGGACTTTCTTCCCCGACCGCCACATCAGGGTCGGGGATGTGGACATGTCAGTGTGACTGCTGGGGGATGCGGCCTACCCCCATGAAGCCCTACACAGGACACCTGAACCCCTCCCGGCAGGCCTTCAATGCCAGGCTTAGCAGGGCCCACATTGTGGTCAAGGGGGCCTTCGGCCGACTGAAGGCCTGATTTAGATGCCTCCTCATCCGCCTCGACCTCTCCGAGCACAATATTCCACACGTGGTGGCAGCGTGCTGTGTGCTCCACAATTTATGTGAGAGGAAGGGGGAGGCTTTCCTGCCAGCCTGGATGGCAGAGGCTGACCTCCTGGCTGGCCAGTTCACACAGCCCCACATGGCTGCCAGCTGGGAGGCCCTCCGGGGGGCTGGCTGCATCCGGGAAGCCCTGCGGAAGAGCTTCCAGGCGGACGAGGACTGAAGTCCCCCTGGCGTGCCCCACTGAGGCTTTGTGCTTTACATTCCACCCCCACCTCCTTCCCCTTTCCCCTCCCTAACCCCCCTTCCTGATGTACAATAAAAACACCTGTGTTGCCACAAAAAACCTCTCTTTATTTAACATAACTGGGATGGGGGGAAGGAGGAGATGAGGGTGGGAGAGGGGAGGGGGGAAACCTGGGAGGAGGGAGCTGGAAGGGGGAGGCAAGGGGAGGAAGGGGGAGGGGAAGCTCAGGGTTGGGGGTCTTGCCGGCTCTCCCGTCTCGCAGCACTGTGGGTGCAGGGGTCTCGACGTCCCTGAGGGGGAGTGGGTATGAAGGATGGGGCAGCGGGAGGGGGAGCAGGGGTGGGAGGAGGAGCGATAGCTGAGGCGGCCGCAGGGGCTGGAGCAGCAGGAGGCAGCAATTGGTCCACCAGGGTCTGCAGGTGCTCGTGGAGGGCACGGCCCTGCTCCCGCAGCTCCCGCAAACTCTCCTGCTGCAGCTGCAGGTCTTCTTGCACCCAGTGCTCTTGGCTGTGGACCTTCCTTCCCTGTAACCGCAGCTGCTGCCGCTGGTTCTCCTCCTGGTTGCAGGTGCGCCTGCTGGCCCAGGTGCGGGTGGATGTTCCAGGCGGGGTGGTGCATCCTGCACTCGCAGGTGCTGCGGCTGTGGTGAAACAAGAGAAGTGGTCAGTTCTCCCTGGGGACACAGTGGATGAAACCCAGCCCCCCTCTGCAAGGCGAGGCTGGCAGGTCTCCGCACCATCATGTCCTGCTATCCCTGGGAGTGTGAGCTGGCCCAGGACTGCACCCCAGCCCCTGTGCTGCCTATAGTGTGGTGTGTGTGGGGGGGAGGGGAGATGTGCCCTGCCTCTGTTTAGAGGGAGCGTCTGGAGGGAGGGCAGTGTGCAGTGTCTCTTCCCCGGGTCAGAAGCCTGTCATGTGCCTTCACGTGTAGATGCGTGTGGGGAACAGGCCAGGGCCCCTGCATGGCACCCAGCTGGGGTCTCATGTCCTAGCTGGCACAGCAGATGCACAGGTTGCCGCCCGCTCCGTGGTTGGCAAGGCCCACGCGCATGGTCCCTAGGCTCTCCCTCCCCCCCCCCGCCCCGCATAAGGGGACCGTGATGGCACTCACATGTGGAGGCCTCCCTGGCCTCGGATGAAGCTGCTGACGGGCTCTCCGGTGCGGCTTGGGGGTCCTGGGTGCAGGGCATGCTCCCTGCAGGCTCTTGCGGCTCCTGGCTGCCATCCTCCTCCTCTTCCTCCTCTTCCCCTGTGTCAGGGGCAGGGCCCTCTGCCCCGGGGTCAATGACCACCAGGGGGCACGGACCATCTGACCCCCCAGGATGCAGTCTAGGGCCTCGTACTGTGGGCAGGCCTTCAGGTCAGCCCCTGGTTGGGAGGCCCTGGCATAGGCCTGCCGCAGCTCTTTTATTTTACTCCTCACCTGCTCCTGGCTGCACATGTGGCCTCTGGTGGCCAGGCTGGCAGCCATGCGGCTGTAGACGGCCACATTCCTGCATGTAGTGCGGAGATTGTGGGCATTGGAGGACTCCCCCCAAACGTCAATGAGGTCCACGATCTTCACACTAGACTAGGCAGGCGCCCGCCTTTTGTGGCCTCTGGCAGGCTTCAGGGAGCCGCCAGCCTGGTCCTGGGGAGCGGTGGAGGGCTGGGTGACAGCGGGTTGCTGGCTCATCCTGTGCCAGGTGCATGGTCTGCTGGCTGTGTCCTGGCAGGCTTGCAACTGGCACAGGCACTGTGGCCAGAGTCTGCCCCTTTAAGGGCTCCGGGGCTGGGGGTGGGGAGCAGACGAGTTTTCCTGGTTGTGCCCAGAGTGGCCACCAGGGCTCCCTGGGAAGGGCCGGAGGCCCCCTATTTCAAATTAAGTGTCTACACAGCACTTAATTCAAAATAGCTATTTCGAATTTGGCGTTACTCCTCGTAGAATGAGGTTTACCAAATTCGAAATAAGCGCTCCACTATTTCGATTTAAATTCGAAATAGCGGTTTGCATGTGTAGACGCTATTGAAGTTAATTTGAAATAACAGCTGTTATTTTGAATTAACTTTGTAGTGTAGACATACCCTGAGTTCCTTACTTGCAGAGAGATAAGAAGCCTATGTTACTTTGAAAATAAGCAGAGCAGGTACCAACTCATGTCAAGATCCCCATATCTCAGATGAACATGATCAAATACATGGCTGAAATCAGTATGGCTCATCTGTGGATTGGTATTATTAAAATAGAGTAGTAAGAATGTGTCTAGTGTTTATAAGTGAGATCAATGTGTTCAGCGACCCTCAATCATTCAATCAAGTGTAACATTTGTATCCCATATTGTAAGGTAATATTTGAATAGATGTATTGTGTAAATCACCACACAGGAGAGACATTAATTAGTGTAAAGGGTTGATCTTCAATAGAAAGGGTTAATCTTCAATAATGTAAAAGTTTGATCTACTCCTTTCCCAAAAGAACAGGTCCTTTGATACCAGACGAGCTACGCAGCAGGGCTTAACTCAAATAAGCTAGGCAAATTGAGCTACCTCAATTGCGTAGCTTATTTCAAAATTGGGAGCGTCTACACAGCACTTATTTTGAAATAGAGCTCTTTTCCTCCAACTTCTCTTACTCCTCGTACAATGAAGGTTTCAGGAGTCGGAGTAACAAGTCCTCCAGGTTGACAGTATTTCAACATTATTTTGAAATAACTGCCAGCTGTGTAGACGCGGACTAAGTTATTTTGAAATAATGCTAGTTACTTCGAAATAATGTTGCTGTGTAGACGTACCCAAAGATATATAGCATATGATTATAGAAGCTTCTATTACCTTTTGAAAATTAATTGTAACTCATTTGTTTATCTGTGCTTACCTGCTTTAGCCTCGTAAAATAACTCATTTCTTTTTTCTATTTAATCAATCTTTATATTAGTTTCTTATAGGATTTGTTGCAAACATTGTCTTTGGTGTGAGATCGAAGCCGCAGTTTACTGGGAGTAACCTGAATATTATTGTGTTAACCTTGGTGAAAGGGATCATCTATCACAAAAGTATGCTGTGCTTGGTGATGAGATAGATCAGAGTACTCAAGGGGACTGTCTGTGATTTCATGTTAAGGCTGTTGTAGCGCCTGAAAAGTTTATGGTTGATAATTGATTGGTGAAATTCATTTATGGAACTCACAACTAATGGGGTTTGTGCCTCACTTCCTAACAGTTTCCCTCAGGTTGTTACTCATTCTCTTGAGCCACATAGCATTACAGTTATTATTTGATATTTATAGGAAATTGTGCTTGGGTGAATGTAACAAGTGTAGCACAGGCACTAGTGCATAGGATGGACACGTATAAATTGATTAACCTCTTTATGAACTGAAATACTTAATGGATCCCAGCATCAATCTGCAACTCAGTAACATCAAGAAAATCAATAGAATTGCAGCAGATTTACATTGATGTCTCTCAGAGCAAAATTTGGCCCTGGTATCACTTCATAGCTACTGCATTGTTTCCAAAGAATTGTGCTCATAATTGTTTCAAGAACAAGCAGACTTAATATAATGCAACATGTCGTGATACTGAATGACACAATGCTGAGAAGTTTGATTAAAAGACGTGAGGAATTTAAACTCTACCCCTGTGTCTGACCTAAACTGATTCACTTGTAATGTTCCCTAGAACACACAATGTTTGCTGTATTATGCTCCTCAGTTAAAAATTCCATACTTTTGATGCAGCCAAATCCATTATAACTTGAAATACAACTTGCCTTTTATTGTAATGTATTACTCAAACTCTGTGAGTTGCTGCAATGCTTTGAAACATCTGGACTTGTCACATCATACTCATCAACGAACAACAACCATAAGTTGAGAATGGTTCACATTAATGGAGTGTGATATGAAAGGGCCATAAAATCACAGTAAGAATCCATTATGTTTAAAAAGCTTGTTTCTGGGCCCTAGGCCTTGTCATAAGAATAATTCATGTTGTGCCATTTTCTGCTCTCATTTTTTACTTTGAGTAAAGGTTGACTTAGCCTTAGATATTTTGCATAACTAAAGATGTAGGAGTTAAATAATTCCTTGGCAGGGGCGCTATTTCAGATTTTGGTGGGGTGGGGGGCAATCTGTGCATGCTGTGATGGGGGGGAAGGGAGTCGGAGCGGGGGGAGGGGGCGGACTGAGGACAGAGACTTCATCAGTGTTACTGAGCATGATCAGTACAAGCCAAGCACCAAATGGGGAGATGGGGGGAACGAACCCCATCTGCCCTCCCCCTCACACATATCATCTCTATCCAGGGGCTACCAAGGCACTGGAAAACTCTATTTTTTTTGGCCCACAACTTAGTAGTTAGCTGACAAGAGCACTGTATTTAATTCCTATATAAAAGAAAGAAAATTAAATAAATATTAGATCCACTCAGCTCTAACGCTAACATATTCTGACATTTTGTGACAAGTCACTTAAGGGACACTGGTTAGTCTTAAAAAATTCATGTATATTCTTACTTTGTTACTCACTCTGTGGAGAGAGACAGACCCCATCAGGACTCTTAGTCTCTATCTCAGCTCTGGAAGGGAATGGGGTCTAATGGGTTACAGCAAAGGTGCAGATACATTTCAGCTCTATATAAGAAAATCAGAATGGCCATACTGGGTCAAACCAAGGGTCCTTCTATGCCAGTATCCTGTGTTCCAACAGTGGCCAATGCCACGTGCTTCAGAAGGAATAAACAGAACAGGCAATCATCATGATCCATCTCCTGTCACCCATTCCCAGCTTCTGACAAACAGAAGCTAGGGACACCATTCTGGCTAGTAGCCACTGATGGATCTATCCTCCTTGAACTGATTTTGTTCTTATTGGAACCCTGCTATGGTTTGGGCTTTTCCACCACCTCCTGGCAAAGAGTTCCACAAGTTGATTGTATTGCATTTAAGAACTGCCTCTGGAGTCAGGGCATGCAGCTTTCAGCAGACCTCAAGCATGAAATCCAGGTATTCAAAGTGGAGAGAGGGACCACTGCCCCCCAAGCCCTCCAAAAATGGTACCCTTGATCCTAGGGCAAAACAGGGGCCAGCAAAAAGCCTGTCTCTCTCTTACATCTTCTGTAAGATTGATTGAACCATATGTAGTTCAGGGACTTTTAATCAGCCCTTTGAACAATAGTGAATTTTGGTGCTAATACATATTTCAGCAGAGATTGGTCATCTCCACATATGGGAGGTTTTCAAGTCTGTTCATTTTCTAAATAAAAATATTTAAAATTACACCAAATTAGTAATTACTAATAGTAAAATAATTTGTCTATTTCACAAATAGTATCGTGAAAAAGACGTTTCAGTTACTGGATTATATATGTTTTATGGGTTCTTTTTGTGTTTTGAAATGTATTATTTCTGTCAAATGGCTAACTCACATATTTAAAAATTCATTTTAAGTAACATTAGAATAATCAGTTAATTACAGATGAATCATGAATATTTGAAAGTCTAGTGCAACCCCACTCCTTGGATAACCCCACTCCTCCCTTAGGTGAGGTTAACTAAGGGAGTTGTTTTATAGTCTTCCTTTAACTGCACCATGCCCAGTGATGACTGGTTTTGGGGAAACCAGCCCAAAACATCTTTATTATGGATGAAATTCACCCCTGGGCAAAGGATCTACCCAAAGCCAATGCACCATTTTAATCCCCTTAAACGTCTATTTCAGTGTTTCTCAAACTGTCCTCCGTGGAGCCCCAGGGCGCCACGAGACATCTCCAGGAAACTGGAAACATTGATAGGTACAACACATACAATCAGTGGACCGCTCTGGGGCTCCGCTTAAGTACAACACATACAATCAGTGGACCACTGGGGCTCCGCATAAAATTTTACGCATGTAAAGGGCTCCGGAGCCCAAAAAGTTTGAGAACCGCTGCTCTATTTTAAAGTCTTTAGTTGAATTTAGTTAAACTAAAGTGGTAATTAAGTGTTTTATGGGATTTGGCAGGGGTTTTCAACACCATGTAAGTGACTTGGGGGCACAACTCCTGTTGCCTTTCAATGAGACTTGTACTCCCAAATCATATATGCATTTTTAAAAATTCCATCCTTTTTGGACATCCTGCTCTGAGTCTGGTTAACACAGAGATCAGTAAATGGCAAAGTGTGTCCCAGGGAGAATGTGACCTAGCTTCTAACCCAGGCTTTAGTTTAATGGCATTGTAGTAAAATTACATTTATTTTACTTTGTTTCAGTAACTAAAAAGCTTTATCATGTCAGTAATCTATTTGAGTAACACATATAGTTTTGCCTTTTAGCAAATAAAAAATGGGCAATAAGAAGTACTTGTTGAAATGTCCATGTGTAAACACTGTTGGTTACCCTGTCTGATTAGACAATAAAGAATATATTTTGTGTAAGCATGAAAATCTCTTCTTGGGGCATCCCATCTGCAGATCAGATAGGAGGATTTCACTCTAAAGTTTCAACAAACTGAAAACACATTATGTTATGGACCCTCCTTTGAGGAACACTGATGTGTTGTCACTTTTCCTAGCATATGGGCGACTAATGCTGATTAACTTTCCTGTTAAAATGAGGAGTAACGTTAGTTCGAACCAAGGGGTTTGGTTTGAACTAGCGCATCCCAGCATGCACTTTCACTTTCGAAACCGCTGTTGAGCGGAGTAACACGCGGGCGAGATCATACTAATGAAACATGGGATATTTAAATCCCTGCTTCATTTGCAATTTCAGTCCCCTACATTTGCATCCCTAGTTTGAACTAGGGAGCAAGTGTAGATGTACCCTTAGAGTCCAGGCTCCAACCTCAGCTGAAACATCTATATGGCAATTAAATAGCCCTTTAGACTCCCTCCCCCGCCTCAACAAAGCTGAGTCAGCTAGCATGGGCCAGGTGCATGTTTTTAATTGCAGTGTAAACATATCTGTAAAGGAGAGGTGCAAGAGAAACAGGTTCAGATGGCTGGTCAAAATGGCACAAAGGACTTCTTGGGACCAGAGTTCTATTAAAGGCTTTTCAAAGCCAGCGTCACCTGCTCATCACTAGTTGATTCCATACATTGTCTGTGCTTTGAAGAAGTTAGTGAGAATCACTCTCTGTATCCTGGTGTAGCAATTCTTTTCAGCAAAGTTCAGCCCATTTTTGCTGAGGTTCTCTGACAAATTCTGCAGAGAGGTCACACACCTCTGGTAGATTTTCTTTTCTGCCCTATGCGGTGCATAGTTTATGCACAGCTATCACACGCCACCCCTCATGACCTGTTAATATTAATGTTTTTGCTTACTTTTCAAATAATAGAAGCAAATAACTGCCTGCCAACAGTTAGGTTAAGAGTTAGGTTAAGCTTCCAAATTGCACTGTACAGGATGGACCTCCCTTGTTTGGGACCAATCAGATCCCAATGATGCCTGACAAGAGAATTTGCCGGACCTTGGGAGGTCTGCCACCAGCCCCCAAGCCCATGCTGCTGGCAGGCTGCCCCAGCAGGCACCTTGCCTCAAACTGGCTGGGCTGCTTGGACAGCTTCTGCCAGCTCCCTGAGTGGCACAGGCTGTGGCTCTTGCTGTGGGGCTCCGGCCCAGCCCCGCACTCCAGAGGCCACTGCGAGGTTCTGGTCCCAGACCCCCACTCCAGGGGGCTGCTGTGGGGACTCTGACCCCATGTTTCTGGAGGCTGCCAGGAACTCCAGCCCCATGCTGCACAGGGCTCCAGCTCCAGCCCAACATTCTCAGGGGCTGCTCTGGGCTGCTGCAAAGCTCTGGCCCCACGCTCTTGGGGACTGTCAGGAGACTCCAGCCCCGGCCCTGTGCTGCTATAGACCCCAGGGGGCTTCTGCAGTTGACCCTGTTTTCCTCAGCTCCAGCTATCCCTCTTTCCCTTAGGCTTTTTGGTCCAGGAGCAGCCAAACCAGAGAGTGCCAGTTTTTAGTAGAATAACCTGTAGTGTCCAAGTTCCAAAAAGATGGAAATACCTACGTGGGAATTGTCCCCTGCAGAATTCCCTCTGCTCATGGATCTCTTCTCTCCTAGTTGGAAGGGGTGAGAACTTATGCTACCATCACACCTTCCAGGGACTCTGGATGAAGACCTTCTGGTATGAACCTTCATTCTCTTCGGGTATGTCTACACTACAGCGTTATTTCAAAATAGCTTATTTCGAAATAGTTAATTTGAAATACCTTATTTCGAAGTAACGCGTCTACACACAACATGTGTTTTGAAATAGCACGTCCACACTGAGTGGATGATGAATTGCATTTAAGGCTGACCAGAACGAGGTCTGGCAGGTCATCAGGTCAGGAGTTACTTTGTGTGGCTGCTGCCTGAGGCTATCTGAGGCCTGTGCTTAAAGCGACCCCCCTGGACAGCTGGTTCTCAGGTTTCCCTGCTTGCTTGCCTAGCTCGATGAGGGACAGCAAAGCATTTTGTCTCTGCGTGCTCTGGTTGCCCTCAATCGGGACACCACAGCACTCTGCAACATGGAGCCAGAGCTGCCCCTTGGATGCGTTGCTGCAAGCCTGGCTGTGCTTTCTGCAGGCTGCCATCCGGGAGGTCCATCGGGGGGCTGTCAGTATTCAGGAGGCCCTGCGGGAGAGCTTCCACCCTGAGGAGCACTAACAGTCTCCCTGGTCTGCCCCACTGGGGGCTTGTGCCTCATTCCTCCATCACGTCCTTCCACTTACCCTCCCCCAGCCCCCCTTCCTGATGTCAAATAAAATACACGTATTTTCATGAACACAAACTCTCTTTATTTAACAAAACTGGGGGGCGGGGAATGAAACTCTGGTGAGACTGGGGAAAGGAGGCAGGAGAGGGGAAGAGAGAGGGGAGGGGGAAACCTGGGAGGAGGGAGCTGGAAGGGAGAAGCAAGAGGAAGAAGGGGGAGGGGAAGCTCAGGGGTCAGGGGTGGGGGTCTCACTGGACCAACTTGATTTTCATGCAAACCTGCTCCTGGGTTCGCATGTGGCCTTTGGTGGCCAGGCTGGCAGCTGTCCTGCTATAGACGGCCGCCTTCCTCCATCTAGTGCGGAGGTCATGGACGTTGCGGGCATCCCCCCACAAACCTGAATAAGGTCCATGATCGCCATCCTGGAACAGGAAGGCGCCCGCCTGCTCCGGGCCCTGGTAGGCTCCTGGCAGCTGGCAGACTGCTCCTGGGGAGTGGTGGAGGGCTGGCTGCCAGTGGCTTGCTGGCTCATGTTTTGGGGCCACTGAGTCAGGGGCAATGACTGCTGGCTCTGGGCTGGCAGGCTTGGAGCTGGCACAGGCACTGTGGCCAGAGTCAATCCCTTTAAGGGCTCCGGGGAAGGGAGGAGGGAGAGGAGTGTTCTTGGTTGATGCTGGAGTGGCCACCAGGGCACCCTGGGAAGGCTGGAGGCCCCCTATTTTGAAATAAGTGTCTACACAGCACTTATTTCACAATAGCTATTTCAAATTTGGTGTTATTCCTCGTGGAATGAGGTTTACCAAATTCAAAATAAGCACTCCGCTATTTTGAATTAATTTCGAAATAGCAGTTTGGCTGTGTAGATGCTAGTAAAGTTATTTTGAAATAACGGCTGTTATTTCAAAATAACTTTGCTGTGTAGGCATACCCTTCATGCTGCTTCTGATAATGATGGGGTGGTGGTGAAATGAGGCCTAGTGTCATTTATATTACACAACTATACTAAATGGCATGCTGGTGTCCACTAGGAATCAAGTTGTGATGGCATCAATGCAGTTTGGTAAAGTTATGGATTAGGTATTTTCCAAGTAGCATTTCTTTCTGTGCAAATAGTTTCAATGTCATTTTATATTTGTGGCAAAAGAGTTGCATCCAACGTATGGCACTTTTTGAGTCTGAGTACATAGAGTCTTATAGATGTTTTTGCTACACCCTTTCTCACAGCACACCTCCGTATTGATCTGTAAGATACCTGATCTGGAGATCAGTGGTCTTCTGATCTGAGCTAGATATTTGCCAAACTGCATGGTGGCTTTCTGACTAGGACATAGATTGCACTGGAAACTAAACTGTGCTCATGAAACTGAACTCACTTCTATAATTTAACTCGCTATTTTAAACAGTTTCATCAAGAGAAATTGCATTAAGACAGTGTAGCTATCTCCTTGCTCTGGCTCTGAGCTATGGTTCAGAGACTGCAGGGAATTCTTTGTTCAGAATATCACAGAACAGGCAAACAGATTTGCTCAGCTTCCTACTGTATATGGATGAACCTCAGCCAGATCATTGAAGCATACTTTTGGCCATTCTGGAAAGGTCCCTGACAAAAAAGTCCAAGGAATGAAGGGCATTTAAATAAATGAGTATCTGTGCTCTCTCATGGCAGGTCTAACTATCTGCGTCCAAAAACCAGCTACATCCCAGTTACCAAGATTCTAATAAGTTAATATGGTACTGAGCTGGATTTATTCAAATACTGTACTAATGTAGGATGAACACCTGATGAAAGACTCTTGGCAAGAAATTATATCTAAAATAACTTTTCTTATGCATGTAATTTTAGGACCATCTGCCATTATTTCTATCAGTTTAGAGAAGACAGTATAAGGCAGAGTAATCAGCAGGTGGACTGTGGGCCAAATTCGGGCTGCCAGATACTATTGGACCGATCTCTAAATCTTATTTACTTATTATTATTATTATTATTTCATCTGACATATGGACCCTGACTAAATCTTGACAAAATAATTGATTACCCCTGTTGTAAGGGCCCATGGGACTAGAACTTTGGCGAACAGAGCTTGGGAAAACTGACAGTCCCAGTCACCACCAGCAACTCACACAGTGTTCTCTCCAAGCAGCACTGTGGAGAGTAGGAGCTTCAGGAAGTACCACCCAAAGGTTCCAGATTAACAGCATCCTGTGGCCTTCTGCTTGGTCCATGACTACTGTGATGGGTTGGGTCACAGAGATTCCCATGAGATGGTTACCTAATGGGCTGATCATACCACTGAGTGGGCCTACCTGTCCTCTGGTGTACTCAACCAACCTGACCTGCTGAGCCAAAAGCTCTGGTCTCCCCAAGCAAGGCACAGAGCTGAGATAGCAGCCTATAGTAGAGTGACACAGACACTGAGATCAGCTCAGCTCAGGGAGGGCTGAAGCATGGGCCCTTGACGCAGCATCCTATGCATAGCTCCAATGGGATCAAACCCCCAGGTAAATCCATCTTACTCTGTATAAAAGTTTTACACAGAGAAATCTTATAAAGTCTGCTCTCTATCAATGAGAGATATACACGTTGGTTGCTCCCCCCAGTAACAATTATTTATACTGGGTTCGAAAATAAACAAAAGTGATTTTATTAAGTACAAAAAGTAGGATTTAAGTGGTTCCAAGTGATATCAGGTAGATCAGTTATTTGTAGGACCAACCATAGTTTAGGCTTACAAGAAAACCAAGACTATTTACAAATCATTGGCTTGATTACTGGGCCATTAAGTTCTTTAAGTACCACTAATGGTTCTCACCATAAGACCTATATTAATAAACTGGTTTCCACTTCATATTTCTAAATTCACATACAAGAATGATACATGCACACAAATAGAACATACACATTCAGGGGATCGCAGGCTTTTGAACGGTAGATTACGTGCCCTACTTTACTTAAAGCATATTCGACTTAGTCATATTCATATTCAAAACCACATTTTCATAAAAAATATGGGGGCACAACATTGCATCACCATTTAACATCAGAGAGCCCCCAGGAAGTTACCTAGGCAGACATCTAGATTTTTGGCTTGCTGTGACTCCAGACCTCACTTTCTGATCTTTATTCTCTAACCCTAGCCTGATTCTGATCCTGATTCTTAGCTCCTGATTCCATCTTTCACTCTGATCTTTGGCCTCTGACTCCAGTTTCACTCTCAACCTGATTCTGGCCTCCTAATTCCAGTCTGGGAATTACTCCTGGTTTCTGATCCTGGCTTGACTCTTGCTTATTGATTCCAGCTCTAGTGCTTAAGCTGACCCTGCTTGCTAACTCCTACCTTGCAGCCATTCTTGGCTTGTGGAGACCAGCCCAGCTGTGACTGCTAGGCAAGACAGCCCAAGACTTGGTCCCTTAGTGAGAGAAAGTGTTTGCTCATGCAGTAAAGTGGTTGAACACTCAGCTGAAAGAATCTGCATTGATAACTTTAGGAGTTCATCTGCTAGACACTGTACTGTTGACCCAGTTGGCTTCTGAGAGTTTTGCCTGCTTTATGTGCAGAATTCTGATGTGCTGTTCAAGAGGCACTTCTAGCACTCCATATTGTGAACACAGAGTAACTTTGGGTATGTCTACACAGCAAAGTTATTTCGAAATAACAGCCAACCCAGTGGCCCCAAAACATAAGCCAGCTAGCCACTGGCAGCCAGCCCTCCACCGTTCCCCAGGAGCAGTCTGCCAGCTGCCAGGAGCCTGCCAGGGCCCAGAGAAGGCGGGCGCCTTCCTGTTCCAGGATGGCGATCATGGACCTTATTCAGGTTTGTGGGGGGATGCCCCCAACGTCCATGATCTCCGCACTAGATGGAGGAAGGCGGCTGTCTATGGCAGGACAGCTGCCAGCCTGGCCAGCAAAGGCCACATGCGAACCCAGGAGCAGGTTTGCGTGAAAATCAAGTTGGTCCAGTGAGACCCCCACCCCTGACCCCTGAGCTTCCCCTCCCCCTTCTTCCTCTTGCTTCCCCCTTCCAGCTCCCTCCTCCCAGGTTTCCCTCTCCCCTCTCCCACCCTCTCTTCTCCCCTCTCGTGCCTCCTTTCCCCAGTCTCACCAGAGTTTCATTCCCCCCCCCCAGTTTTGTTAAATAAAGAGAGTTTGTGTTCATGAAAATACATGTATTTTATTTTACATCAGGAGGGGAGTTGGGGGAGGGTAAGTGGAAGGACATGAGGGAGGAATGAGGCACAAGCCCCCAGTGGGGCAGACCAGGGAGACTGTTAGTGCTCCTCAGGGTGGAAGCTGTCCCACAGGGCCTCCTGGATACTGACAGCCCCCCGATGGACCTCCCGGATGGCAGCCTGCAGAAAGTGCAGCCAGGCGCACAGCAATGCATCCAAGAGAAGCACCAGGGTGTCCAGGGGCAGCTCTGGCTCCATGTTGCAGAGTGCTGTGGTGTCCCGATTGAGGGCAACCAGAGCATGCAGAGACAAAACGCTTTGCTGTCCCTCATCAAGCTAGGCAAGCAAACAGGGAAACCTGAGAACCGGCTGTCCAGGGGGGGTCCCTTTAAGCACAGGCCTGAGATAGCCTCAGGCAGCAGCCACACAAAGTAACTCCTGACCTGACGCCCTGCCGGACCTGGTTCCGGTCGGCCTTAAATGCGATTCAGTGTTCACTCAGTGTGGATGCACTATTTCAAAATAGCAAAATGCTATTTCGAAATGCATTTTGTGTGTAGACGCGTAATTTCAAAATAAGCTATTTCGAAATAACGCTGTAGTGTAGACATACCCTTTGATAACAAGAATCAGGTTTACTTATTTAATATAATTTTAGATTCCAAGGCCTTTAGGGACCATTGTGATTTCTTCTATAGTGCAGGCCATAGAACTTACACATAATAATTCCTACACCACATATTTTAGAACATCTAATCTTGATTTTAAAAAATGTCAGTGGTGGAGAATCCATCATAACCCTTAATACTTCCTCTCATTGTTAAAAATGCTGATTTCCAGTATGAGTTTGTCTAGCTTTGACTTCCAGACATTGAATACCATAATATCTTTTGCTGCTAGACTGAAGAGTCCACTATTAAATATTTGTCCCCCTTTTAGGTACTCAGAGTGTAATCAAGTCACTCCTTACCCTTACAAGTTACATAGGTTGGGCTCCTTCAATCTATCACTATAAGACATGTTTTCTAAATCTTTAGTTATTCTCATGTCTCTTTTCTGAATCCACTTCAATTTATCACCATCTTTCTTGAACAATGGACACCAGAACTGGCCACAATATCCCAGCAGCACTCACCCCAGGGCCAACTATGCAGGTAAAATAAAGTCTCTGCTCAACTAGAGATACTCCTGTTTATGCATCTGAGAATTCCATATATTAATTTTTATAGCAGCTATTACAATGTAGCCAGTTGCTGTGAAATATTAAAACATTTGAAAAGCTTACAAATAATAAAATATTACTTTTATTGTGCAACACAGGCACTATTTTAAATACTATAGGACTAAATATAAAATTCATCAAATGGCCATGAATGGAAACAAACTAAACATGATGATTTATGTTGTATTCTGAAGATCAGTAAAGATATGCTCTGGCAGAAAGCCCAGGCTTGCTAGTTCCAAAAATGAGAGCTGCCTACTGGGAAAGCTGTCACCAGTTCTGGAGAGCTCAATTCTAGGAATCGACAGTAAGAAACATCCATAGTGATATTAACTGCTTAATTGACCTTTAGTAGCCAGCCACAGAAAGTAATATACAGGCTCACTGGAGAATGTTGAAGAAAAACATTTCTAGCACAGTCCAACAAAAAAAAATGTATAGCTTTGTAGATCATGTAATCCTCCAGATATCTCAGTCCTCATTCTGTGAGAGGTCAGTCAGTCGTAGAAGCTCCCAATTCCAAACAAAACCCCTCTCTGGCTAAAAGCTGTAGAGCTCTCTTGGAGGAGGGAAGCTAGTTTTCCATGGCTTACAAGATCAGATTTTAGTCTGAGTTCAGACCTGGAGTGTGTCCACCAACCAAGATATTTCAATGCATCTGTGAGGAAAGGACACAGAGGGGTGGCTCATCAGTCTGTCTTCTGATCTGTGGTAAGTATTATGTAAATGTTACAGATAGGTAAACTGACCTACAGAGAGACTTGGTTGACATGCCCAAGACCACAATTCTTTAGCCAATTATGAAGACAAAAATAGAACACAAGCCTCCTAACTCTTAGCCACTTGCCCTATCCATTGGGTTTGTTTATGGGCTGATTCAGCAGAGAGACCAAGGAGTTCATTACTCTGTAGGCTGAACAGCCTACTAGCCTTCTACATCAGGGTTAAGACGCATTGGTAAGATAATGTAAAGTAAATAAACACTGCCGATTCATGTGGTATTTCTGTTCCCAGGCTAAATTCTAACCATTCTCCAGAACCTCCAATCTACGAGTCACAAGCAGAAACACCTTTCCACTTATTTATTCTTTTGAAAAACTAAACAAATAGAACAGAGGTCAAAGATGACAAATTTGAAGGGAGTCCTAGTGCATTGATCCTTTGAGGGATCTTTGCTATTTTTCAAGAAAATCAGTGTAGTGTCATCTGCTGACAAAAGAGCATACACATTTCTTTTGGTAAAATGGGGTTCTGAAATCATGCACATCTAAGAGTAAAAGCACATTATCTTATTACTAGCAATTCACTTAGAAATATTGCAAAAGCCAGGAGGAACAGAGACAATAATACAAAGACATTTATACAATGGTTAGAAATAGGGGAAGCAGGAGTCAGAATAGCTGAGTTTATAGTTTATAAAAGAGTCAGTGTCTACCTTTTAAATCTACAAAATGAATCTGAATATGGAACAAAAGGAAAACAAAAAATGTTTTGAATAGGAAAGTGTAGCAAATCCTTGTGTTCAGATATTGCAATTCATGGGGAAAATATCTCTGTGCCTCTCCGAATGTGCCAAGAATACAGTGTACTACCAAAAAGAACCTGGCTAAAATTAACATTGGTTTCTCAGGGCAAAGATGAGCAACTGAATTTCATATGACATATAGGGTATGTCTAGACTACATGGCTCCGTCGATGGAGCCATGTAGATGAGTTTACTAGATATAGCAAAATGAAGCGGCGATTTAAATAATTGCCGCTTCATTTACATCAAAATGGCCGCTGCGCTGTGCCAACGATCAGCTGATCAGCACAGCAGGGCAGTCTAGACGCGCTGCGGTCAACAAGGGAAGCCTTTGTCGACCGCTCCAGTAAACTTTGTTTCACTAGACTGCCCTGCTGTGCCGATCAGCTGATCATCGGCACAGCGCGGCGGCCATTTTTATGTAAATGAAGCGGCGATTATTTAAATCGCCGCTTCATTTTGCTATGTCTAGTAAACTCATCTACATGGCTCCGTCGACGGAGCCATGTAGTCTACACATACCCATAGTGTCAAACATATAATGTTCATATGACATATAGTGTCAAACCATGGTCTTGCTGAAGAGTTGCTGAGAGAGATGTAAGTAAATTCATGTGGTTATTAATATCTCAAAATAGCTATTGTATCCCTGTATATATATTTAATAAGAGAAATGATGAGAGGCAGTGTAGTCCCATGAATAGGGCAAGGGGCCAAGAGTTAGGATGCTTGTGTTCTATTTTTGTCTTAGCAATTAGCCAGAGAGAATGTGGTCTTGGGTATGTCAACCAGTCTCTCTGTGGGTCGGTTTACCATCTGTAAAATTAACATAATACTTGCCAACATTTCCTCCAATCTGTCAGTGCTTAAACACGTTCATTGCTTTATATTCAGGAGTAGTCTCTTAGATCATGTCTATACAGGGATAAAAGACTAGGGTGTGGCCACAGTGGCTCATGTGGCTCAGGAGGCAAGCTAAAAATCACTGTGTAAATGTTTGGGTTTGGGCTGGAGCCCACACTCCGAGACCCTTCACCCTCACACACAGTAAAGGAAGAGAAAATAAGATTCATATTTGAAAAATGCAATTTGCACATGTGAGAGAAATAATCTAAAATCAAGATAATCATTGGTATGGAAGAACCTAGACATCAGAAGTACTTTAACACAGGTGTGACTAGGGACAACACATTAAGTATGAGTCTGCAGTTTGATAGAGTAACTGAGCCTTTACTCGGCCAAAGTGTACATACCGAGGCATTATGTCTCTTTTGAGACTACCCCTGAAATACTACAATCAGCAGCAAGAAAAAATTTGAGAAAGCAAAGAGAATAGCAAGAATAATGGGTGTTAGATTTATATTGTGACACTCCTCCTGAGTGAGCAAGGTCAGGCCCACGAAGACAAGGGATTAAGGGTACCAAATGTATTTCCTTGTGTTGTACATGGAAAAAATGTTAACCTATATTATACTCTACTTAATTAGAGAAGCCTAAAATCACTAAGAAAGATGTTTTGTTTTTTGTTTTTTTTTAAACAAACTGAACCTTAAATACATCTGAAATAATTCAACTGAAAAAACAGACTAGATTTATCTGTTTTTCTTGGTTCCCAGCCAAGTTATATGTATAGCTAAAATCTGAGTCTGGATTGACCGGAGCAATTAGACTTACTGATTAAAATAGGCCGTCTTTCCTTGTTTCAGGCAGAGTCTCCTCGAAGGGTATGTCTACACTAGCTCGTTAGTTCGAGCTAGGTAGGCAAATCAGGGAACCGGGGTTGCAAATGAAGCCCGGGATTTAAATATCCTGGGCTTTATTTGCATGTTCCCGTCCGGCCGCCATTTTTAAATCCCCCTTAGTCCGAACGAACTGCCCGAGGCTACACGCGGCAGTTTAAAGTTAATCCGAACTAAGTCCTTAGTTCGGATTAACTGTTACTCCTCGTGGAATGGAGTAACATTCCTCGTGGAATGAGGAGTAACAGTTAATCTGAACTAAGGACTTAGTTCGGATTAACTTTAAACTGCCGCGTGTAGCCGCGGGCAGTTCGTTCGGACTAAGGGGGATTTAAAAATGGCGGCCGGACGGGAACACGCAAATAAAGCCCGGGATATTTTAATCCCGGGCTTCATTTGCAACCCCGGTTCCCTGATTTGCCTACCTAGCTCGAACGAGCTAGTGTAGACATACCCTAACAGTACTTGGAAATATATGGAAAGTCATTATGGATCCAATTAAAATGATCCTATTAAAAATCGTACATACTTTTCCTATGTGATATATGTGTGTGAATAAAAAGAGATTAAATTAGGTCCCTACGAATTCATCAAAGCTGTATCTTCCAGAGTGGACAGTAGAATATTTACACTAGTGTACAATTTGTGGCATTATTTAAACTTTAGATGCTGTATAATGAATGGTGTATCTTAATGAAGAGGCAATAAATGGGTTTATGCAGAGATCATTACTGTGTTCAGAAAAAATTTAGGGCAAACAGTTTTCATAGTCGTCATAAAAACCATTGTTTTAAAGATATAAAACTAGAGATTATTTTGGAATCCTTCCATAGACAAGTTAACTTAACTCAAGGAATACGAGAAGGAAAGAAATATGACAATTTGAATTAATACCCTCCCCCC
This sequence comes from Pelochelys cantorii, assembly GCA_032595735.1. Lineage (NCBI taxonomy): Eukaryota > Metazoa > Chordata > Testudines > Trionychidae > Pelochelys > Pelochelys cantorii. The sequence continues at coordinate 72,129,038 of CM064329.1, forward strand.
AACTCTGGGACTCTTGAATTTGTATTGGCAATGTTATTTATTGTTTACAAAATATGACAGAGTAAAGCAGGACTTTATTTTTCTTCCCAGAACAAATTGTTTTCTAAAATATAACAACTTGTATTTAAGAATCAAAATTTCATACAGACTAATTCTAAATGATAAGTGTTTAGATGGCATTCATTTATTTGTTACAGTTGTGTATCAATAGAAACCTTCTAGGTACTAGTTAACTTACTGCCTTTCACATTAACTCTAAGGCACAATGTAGGTGCTAACAGTAACAGGTATACACTTAGCACAGGTCACCAGTGTTGCATAACACTTCCTATTTCTCCATTTTCAGCTTTATTTAAATTAATTTATCATATTTATCAAGCAAAGGCTTTTACAATCTGTGCACATTGTGGTAGGTACACATTGGCATCCCCATTTTACAGAAAGAACAGAGGTTACCAACCTGAGTTTTCAGGGGTCCCAAGTTTCCATAGCTGCAATGAAGTCAATGGGTATTGCAGGTGCTCAGCATGTCTTAAATATAGGCCCCACGTGACTCATGTAGAGCAAGTCACTGATACGTGGTAGAAGAGAACTTGGGGACACTAATTCTCAGTCCTCTGTGCTGGACCACAGTGCGCAGAATTGAACCAACAGAGATTCCAACTCTTTCAGAAGCAAATGCTACAGTCGAAATCATGCTTCTTTAGAATGGGATCCGCAACTATAGCACTTGTCAGTTGTGCAGTTTTTCAATAAACTCAGTCTGACCCTTTGGAAAATGCTCTTAATAGAAAAAGTTACCTCAAGAGTACTTATTTTAGAAAATATAATGAGTAAATGAGAAAATGTATACAAGAGAAGAACAGCTCTTCTCCACAGAACTGGAATATATCAGCTAGCAATTTTGTCTTTCTGCATTTAGCAGAATCAAATAAATTATAACTACTTAAACTTCTTTCATGTTTATCAGATCACCATAAAAAGTTTTCATTTATGAGAAAGGAAACTATATTGCCAAAAGGAAATCCAGGGTTTTGGAATTAATCATGGTTTTTAAATTTACAGACTTGGCCTTTCGATCCAGAAATGAGTAATCTGACTAGCAGTAAGTATGTTTACAGATAACATCATATCAATTAACATTCTCTAGAGTGTGCACTAGAAAATGTGCCTGGGAAAATCTGAAGATATCCTAAACCATTTACCAGGCTGGTTGGGATAAACCTTGTGTAAATGCTTTAGTGTGTTGTCAGCTGCATTAGAATTGGAAGCTTTGTTTGTTGCTCTAAGACTAATTATTTTTCATTTGTTTACACTCAACTGTTTTACCATTTATTAACCACTTGATCCATCACCAGAAAATAGTGTAGTAAGAGAGGATTGTCTCAAATGCACCCATACATATTTGTGATGTATACACCCCCAAAAGCCATGATTTCATCTTCCAGGATTTCAATTTCTATCTTTTTATTATAAATACATCATACATTACTTATTCAGGATGAAGTTGACATTCAAAGAACATGGCTAAAGATTCTAGATTACTGGCTAGGGAGCCCTCTTCCTCTAAGCCCAGTAAAAAGGGTTACCACATTTCTAAATATCTATCCTCTTTTGGTGCTTCTCATGTGTAATGCTTGGTGGGAAAGTTTTTCCATTACAAAATGAGTCCATATTTTACCACACCATAATCCCGTAAGAGCAGGGGACACATTTTCCAGTAATGTGGAATAGAGAATCTGGCTGCTAACAATGAAAAAGTAATTAATGTTTCATTCTGTTTAAAATGTAGATCCTTTACTGGATCATTAAGTAAGCAGGTCAGAAGATTACTAGGAAGCTGACATTATGTCACATGATGAATTTCTTCAATAATTTCTTCCCAAACCATCTAATTCCTGGACAGAACCACTGGCTGTGTCTAGATTGGCATGATTTTCCGGAAATGCTTTTAATGGAAAAGTTTTCCGTTAAAAGCATTTTCGGAACAGAGCGTCTAGATTGGCACGGACGCTTTTCCGCAAAAGCACTTTTTGCGGAAAAGTGTCCCTGGCCAATCTAGACGCGCTCTTGCGCAAGAAAGCCCCGATCGCCATTTTAGCCATCGGGGCTTTTTTGCGCAAAACAATACCACGTTGTCTACACTGGCCCTCTTGCGCAAAAGCATTTGCGCAAGAGGGCTTTTGCCTGAATGGGAGCAGCATAGTATTTCCGCAAGAACACTGACGATCATACATGATATCGTCAGTGTTCTTGCGGAAATTCAAGCAGTCAGTCTAGACAGCTGGCAAGTTTTTCCGGAAAAGCGGCTGATTTTCTGGAAAAACTGGCCAGTCTAGACACAGCCAACTATGTGTTCCCAAGTATGTTCTAAGTAAAAATTACTTAGAAAAGTTAGATGTCTTCAGGTCACCAGAGCCTGATGTAATGCATTCTAGAGTACTCAAGGATCTGATTAAGGAGGTATCTGAGCCATTAAACATCATCTTTGAAATAGGGATGTTAAATTTTGATTAATCAGCTAATCGATTAGTGGATGGGGGAGAGGGGGTGGCATGCTTACTATCTGCGGCTCTTGCTGCATTTAAAAGATGGAGGCACAGTAGTTGGGACCCGGGGCAAGTAGGGACTGCTTCAGTCCCCACTCGCACCATTTCCCCCACTGTGCCTCTGCTTCCCCTATCCCCCGCAGAGACGGTGCTGGGGAGAACTGGCTTTTAAGCTTGCTCCCCCTAGCCCTGGCTCCTGCTCCCCCTGCTGTGCTGCCTCTGATACACTTGATAATCTCACATGACCTCCTTATCAATAAACTAGGGAAATACAACATAGATGGGGCTACTATAATGTGGGTACATAACTGATTGGATAACCATTCCCAGAGAATAGTTATCAGTAGTTCACAGTCATGCTGGAAGGGAATAACAAGTGGGGTTCTGCAGGGGTCTGTTCTGGGATGAGTTCTTTTCAATATCTTCAGTGATTTAGATGATGGCATAGAGCAGTGGTCCCCAACGCGGTGCTCGTGGGTGCCATGGCGCCCGCCGGGGCATTTATGTGCGCCCGCCTAGTGACCAGGGCTGGCCCGAGCCATTCTTGCACCCCGGGCGCCCAGCGCATGCACGGCCCCCACCCCGGGCGTGCGGTGCATGCATGATGCTTCCCCCAGGCGCACAGTGCATGTGTGGCCCCGCCCCCGGGCGCCCGGCAGCCCCGAAAGGTTGGGGACCACTGGCATAGAGATTATGAATATTAAGTTTACAGATGATAACAAGCTGGGAAGGGTTGCAAGTTCTTTGGAGAATAGGGTCATAAGTCAAAATGATCTGGATAAATTGGAGAAATGGTCTGAGGTAAATAGGATGGAGTTCAATAAGGACAAATGAAAAGTACTCCACTTAGGAAGGAACAATCAGTTTCACACTGACAGAATGGGAGGTGACTACCTAGAAAGGAGTACTGCAGAAAGGGATCTAGGGATGATAGTAGACCACAAATATGAGTCAACAGTGAGACACTGTTGCAAAAAATAAAATAAAATAAAATAAAATAATTCTGTAATGCATTAGCAGAGTGTTGTGAGCTAGACATGAGAATTAATTCTTCCCCTCTACTCTGTGCTGATTAGGTCTCAGCAGGAGTATTGTGTCCCGTTTTGGGCACCACATATCAGGAAAGATGTGAAGAAATTGGACAAGGTCCAGAGAACAGCAACAAAAAAGATTAAAGATCTAGAAAACATGACCTATGAGGGAAGACTGAAAGAATTGGATTTGTTTAGTTTGGAAAAAGAAGACTGAGAGGGGACATGTTAGCAGCTTACGAGTACCTAAAAGAGTGTTACAAGGAGAATGGAGAAAAATTATTCTCCTTAACATCTGATGATAGGACAAGAAGCAATGGGCTTAAATTATAGCAAGGGAGGTTTAGGTTCGCGATTAGGAAAAACTTCTTGTCAGGGTGATTAATCACTGGACTAAATTGTGTATGGAGGTTGTGGAATCTCCAGCATTGGAGATATTTAAGAGCAGGTTAGACAGTCATCTGTTAGGGATAATCTAGATTCTAGATGGTGCTTTGTCCTGCCATAAGGACAGGGGACTGGACTTGATAACCTCTTGATGTTCCTTCCAGTTCTAGCATTCTATGAGTTAATGATTTCCATGCAACCCCTCAAACAGAATGCTTCCTTACAAGCAACAATGTGACAGATCTTAATATTTCCTTGAATTCAGCCGGAGTTGCATATTTGGCCAAGAAATAATAATTAAAAAACCCCCAACAACATAGGGTGAAACTAGACACAGCTGTGACTGTGTTGAGGAAATACATTGACCACAATAATAAGTGTATAGTGTTAGTGACAAATGGTGATAGAAATACAAATAAGAATGAAAAGAGGCATTTATTATGATGATGATGATGTTCCTATCCTAAAAACCAGGAATTTTTTATAACTTTTTCACTGTTGAGAGAAAGTGATGGGCCAGCATTTAAGAAAATTAGAATTTCTTTGGGCTTAAATCTGGGCTCTAAATGGCTCTCAAAAATATGGTTGTATGCAAGGCTGTCAAAAGGGCATTCTGGCTAAACGGTTGGGTACAGATGAGAGCATGCCTCACTCCCACTTTTCTCTGAATTGATTTTTTTGTTTCAAGTTACTGTTTTTATAACTATATAAGATGTGACATATAGTAATAGTTTTTGTCTTGATTGTTTACTTTTGTTTTATCTTTCACATTTGCCTTTAACACTGTGCACATTATAAATTTGTGCAAAAATGACTGAAAAAAATACAGCCTATCTATTTTGTGTTTTCGGCATATGCAGCACCTTCTATCCCTGCTGAGAATATTACATTGTCCCATTTTAAGTCATTGTTGGCAGTCTTGTCTATAGGAACTGAAAGTTTTTTGTGTAAATATTTAGTTTTTAATAGGGGAGTGGGCAGATGGATAATGTAAATTAAGAATGACTGTTGCTTAGGGAGTTGAATGAATCATATTAGTAATACATATCCTTTGGAAGAATTACTGAATTTCCATCATGTCATAGTAGTCTTGCTATGTTATTAATCAGTTTTGCTAATGAACTATAGAAGTTGTTTAAAAATGCTTATCATATTCATAGAACAGTCATGCTGTAGTAGCTCATTTATGATCAGAGTCCCATAACACATCAGTTGTGTCATCACAAATTTCACTGAAATGCTTAAAAACACTTCCTTTTACCTAGTCATTCTGGCTGGTTTTCTATACTGGTTTTTCTCATCTCTGGGGGGAAAACATTCTGTAAACATTTTTCTGTCTGCTAGTTGTATGAATTTGATGCTTATGAAAGTGAGATGATCAAACGTATTGGGGACAAATGCTTCAATGATAGGTATCGTCTGTAATCCCCAGAAGCCAGGTGGAACTGCCAGGATTTTGAATCAGGGCAAAATTTAGCTTTACTTGGAGTTATGCCAGGTTAAGCAGTGCTTGCTGGGACCTTAGCTTGCTCTCTTATTTCTACATGTTGAACAATGGAAAAGAGTAAATGTGGCCCAAGAGAGTTTGTGTAATCCAACATAATATGAAGGAAGCTGAAGAAAATAACTCCACAGGTTGGGAAAAGTAAATCTCTAAGGATTTTTAGAAGGAATTCAAAACCCACAAAATACTTTGGAGCTTACTAAATCTTTGCAAGTAAGTAGAAGGTCAATTATAGACTTGATATTTAAATCTGATCCCACCTCAACTTTGCTGGGTGTATTTGAGGTGGCTGTTTTAAACCCTTATAATATAAAAATCCATTACAAACTTCAGCCTAGAGCAGCCCTTCCTGTAGAAATAACTTGCAGGAGTGAGAAAAAACTCCACAAGGATGCTCTTGGGATGTTTCCTAGGACAGAGCCATTGTTTTGATTTTTCTGTCGGCTTTTCTGCAGGGATCAGGAGAGCACAATGTGCCCTTCTCCATCCCAATTCTCACTATTTCTTTTTAAAAATTAAACCAGATTCCTGTATCAAAGACATCTGTAATGCTGCCACATGGTATCTCCTCTCCATAATGTCATGTAACTGTAGTGCCCTGGGGCCAAGATAGCACCTGTTGTGCAGGGTGGCTCCAGCCAAGAAAATGCATGCACAGGAACTTAGACGGGAAATGCCTTTTCATCCCTTCTGCATCTGTTCCAACCCCCTGAAGTAAACACACTCACACACACTTGGGAACAGTACAATAAATACAGGACATGGGAAAATGTACTCATGGGGGATGCATGAAAAAAGGCAACAGGAGGAAAAGTAAAACAGGGGTACATCCAATACATGAACCAACAGACACAGTGGTACCACGGTGGTACCACAATATGAAAGAGTAAACACTGAGCAATATGTCTAGACTCAGAGTTTGGGAATCCTGGGCCAAGATCCAGTCCAGCAATGAGTCGTGTGTGCTTCTGAGTCTCTTCAGCACCCATAAAGCTTTCTCCAGCAAATCTGTCCAGTGCTTTCTTCTGCCATCCTCTGTGAATCCAGAGAGAGAGAACCTCCCCATTTAACTAACTACAATATCCTGCCTTATTCCCAAGACCATAACAAGGGCGAGGTGAGCGAGGTACTTGCCTCGGGTGCATAGCTGGGGGGGTGCAGAAAAGACAGCTACTACACTGTCTTCACTCATGCCTCGCACCATGTCAGCAACCCCGCTCGCACCGAGGACAGTCTTGCCTCAGGTGCCCAATTAGCTAGTTACAACTCTGCTTATTCCCAGTGCAAGGTCATGAGAGCCAGTACTCACAGTCCCATACATTTCTGAGTGACAGTGATATTTGAAACTTGCATCAGGGCTTGACAGTAAATAGGATGAAATTCAATAAGAACAAATGCAAAGTACTCCCTTTAGGATGGAACAATCAGTTTTACACATGCAAAATGCGAAATAACTGCCTAGGAAGGAGTACTACAGAAAGGGATCTAGGGGTCATAGTGGACCACAAGCTAAATATGAGTCAGCGGTGTGTCACTGTTGCAAAAAAAGCAAACATAATTCTGGAATGTATTAGCAGGAGTTCGTAAGCAAGACATGAAACGTAATCTTTCAGCTCTACTGTGAGGCTGATTAGGCCTCAACTGGAGTATTGTGTACAGTTCTACTTTGAGGAGTGTCCCTGTGGGTGCTCCACCTTAGGTTTTGCAGTGCCGTGGTGCATCTGGATGGAGATTTTGCTAGCAGTGTCCTCCGGCGTGCCGCGCATGCGCGGCAGTCGGCACGTGCGGCGCCACTACCACACATGCGCGGTAATCATCCCCTTCAGTTCCTTCTCTACCGCCTTTGGTGTCGGTCAGAACCGCAGTTGCTCTCCTGTCTTTTCATAGCAGTTTGTAATTTTTCCAGTTCTTCTTCGAGGATGTCCCCATGGGTGCTCCACTGTGGGTGCTAGGCTTGCCCCGGCACCGCAGAATGGAGACTTGTTGGAAGCAGTATTCAGCCGGACCACGCATGCACTGCTGTGCTCGCGGCATTCACGCTCTTTTCCTGCGCGTGGTCCAGCCACCCACCAGCTCCTCTAGACCGCCTCAGGCTGCAGACGGATGGAACCGCGCTCTTCACCTCAGCCTGTTTGTGAGACTATACGTCCTCAAATTACTTTGTAGATAGCCCTTACCTGGTTTCTCTTTCTTCCTCCACTTCGTTTCTTCCCCCTTTAAAAAAAAAAGTTACATTAATAAGAGGAAGAAAGTAGTTGTTATCTCCCTATGTTCCTGTCAGTGACTCTCTGGTTCTCCCTTGTACATAGTTGTTTGTTTAAAACTAAAACTTAAAAAAAAAAAAAAAAAGAAGCAGAGACAGAAACTAAGAGAAAGACAAGACAAAAGCGAAAAGAATTCACAGAAACATATATTCTACTTGACATACCGGTGATTCAAAACTGCCCGCATGCTGTCATCCTCCGGATTTAAGAAATGTGGCACCTGCTGGGAGGCAATGCCAGCCTCCGACAGCCACTCTGACTGCATTAAGTGCCTTGGGGAGTCCCATGTCCCCCAAAAGTGCTCCCACTGCACTAAGCTGACAGCCAGGGCTCGAAAAGATAGAGAGGCGCCTACGAATGCTCTTCTTTGACAAAGCCCTTCAGCCACAGTGTCCCTCATCCACCACGGAGGAACAGCCCCCCAAGCGATGGGCTTCATCTCCTATTGCGGGCTCATCAAAAAGACAAAGGCTCTCTCCCACTGGGTCCTTACCTGCTGCCCTCCAAGGCAGGGTGGGCCAACGAGACAGACCGGGAACGTCCGGCACTTCCAAGCTGCGTCCCAAACCACCAGCTGCGCTCAAGCTGAGGCAGCCGGGACAGCAGGCACACACCATGGTGCCGAGGGTAGCATCGGCTCCACCTGCACCCCGGCCGCCGGCACTGACCACCGAGCTGCCAATGAAAGCGTCGTCAGAGCCTACCACAACGGTGCTAATAGGCGCTGTTCCCGGATCAGCATATGGTGCCGGAACAAGCGGCGCTGACGCGAGTGCCACATACCATCTCGGCACCGGCCGCTACGGTGCCTGAGTTATCGGCACCGGGGAGCACGGCACCGACCTGCGCTACAGCTCGCACCTCTAGAGCAGGAATGGGCAGTCCAGCCCCCTTGACTCCACCGTGCCGGAGCTGGTCTCGCTCCCTTGTGTTCTCCCCAGCACCGTCACCCTCTCCTCCAGCACCATGCTCTCCCTATTACCACGGTAGCCACTGCAGGTCTCCGCACTCTCCTGCCAGATTGCCATCGCCATTCCTGGCAGTTCAGCCTCATTATCAAAGACATCAATATAGCCGATTATCTGTTTCTCCTGCCTCCTCCAGAGCATTGTACGGCCGTTCTCGTTCACTTTACTCTCCACACCATCATTGGCATCCTTCACACTCTTATTACCCAGAGAGACACTCGCTGGACAGGATATATCCTCGCAATGACTATTACACCGACGATTCTCGCAGCAGGTATTCTTACTGCTCACGATCCGCCTACGATTACGCCTCTTCTAGGCCCTCTCCAGTTCCTGCAAATTCACCCCTCCGGAACATGTGGCTTCACCCTCTCAACTTCCATCGGAACCTGACCATACGCCTTTTGCCGAACAGCCAATCAAAGTCTCCCCAGCAGACTCCTCTCCGCCAGATGAAGCAGTCGTCCCTGGTGAGGTCTCTCCGCCCGATGACCTTCGTCAATTCCAAGAGCTGTTTAAGCTAGTAGCCATTACTCAGGAGATACCGTTGCAGGAACTCAAGGACAAGCAACACAAACTTTTTAGAAATCTTCAGCTGCAGCACAGGTCACGTCTGGCCATTCCTCTTGACAAAGGTATCTTAGAGATTGCAGATGAAATATGGCACACCCCGGCGTCGGCTCTGCCAACTAAGAAGAGGGCCGATAGAAAATATTTCATCCCCCCAAAGGAGATGGAATTCCTCTTCGCCCATCCGCAACCTAACTCCCTCGTTGTGGATGCAGCTCAACAGAGGGCTAAGGCCCCACAATTCAAACAGCAAGGCTCCGATAAAGACACAAAGAGACTGGATCTTCTGGGCAGGACAGTCTATACATCAGCAACCCTACTGCTCAGAGTCGCTAGCTATACAGCACACCTCTCCAATCACACCATTGATACCTTCTCACATTTGACTCCGCCGATAGACCACTTGCAGAGTAAAAAAAATCTGTACTGAAATTGGTGATCCAGGAGGGCTACACGTCAGCGAGAATGTCCTTCCAAATGGCCATGGACGTGGCTGACACTGCCGCTCGCTCTACCGCCACTGTGATGGTTATGTGGAGAGCCTCTTACTTGCAAGAAGCGGGAGTCCCTAAGGAGTTACAGAGCAAGGTTGAGGACTTGCCCTTTGACAAGGACAAGCTTTTTGCTGAAAATACTGACACCGTCCTATACTCCTCAAAGGACTCTTGAACAACATTGAGAACTTTGGGGATGTATACACCTCCCTTCAGGAGACGCCGATATACCCCATACCAGCGCAGGTACAACTATTCGTACATCAGACATCAATGGCAGCAACAACATCAACAACAGAGGAGCTTCGATAATCAACACTCACGCCAGAGACCCCAATGCCAGAGACGCAGCGGGAACGACCGTGGTCATATGGCCCCCAATAACAAGCAGCAAGTTTGATACCTTGGTCGGGGGCGTGCAGATAGTCACAGGCAACATCACAGATCAGTCTACCCAAGTCTTCCACCATTGATGGAAGCCCTTCTTCCACCAATGGGCAGCAATCACCACAGACAGATGGGTACTGGAAATCATTCAAATGGGTTACACCATTCCCTTCACTTCCATTCCCTCCCCTCCACCCCGTCCCTTTTCAGGGACCCCCTCACGAGGCCCTCCTGCGAACAGAAGTCGACCGCCTACTCTCTCTGGGGGCTATAGAGATGGTCCCGAACGAATTCAAGAACAGGGGCTTCTATTCCCACTATTTCCTCACCCAGAAAAGATCCGGAGGTTGGCGATCCATACTAGACCTCTGCCATTTGAACAGATTCCTGTGCAAACAAAGATTCAAAATGATCACGTTGTCTGCCATCATTCCTGCACTGGACCATCACGACTGGTTTGCCGCCTTCGACCTCCAGGATGCCTATTTCCACATTGCTATCCACCCGGCCCACAGAAGTTTCTTACGTTTTGTCGTCGGCAAGGATCACTACCATACAAAGTCCTGCCCTTCAAGGTTTACAGGAGCGGTTGACAAAGGCTTCCCTTGTCGACTGATCCGCGTCTAGACTGCCGCGCTGTGCTGGATCAGCTGATTGTCGGCACAGCGCGGCAGCCATTTTTATTTTAATGAAGCGGGGATTATTTAAATTATCCCCGCTTCCTTGACTATGTCGGGTAAACTAGTTTACATGGCTCCGTCAATGGAGCCATGTAGTCTAGACATACCCCAACTGTTCTGTCTAACAGTTTCCAGTACCCTGGGAATACCTGGCTCCCCAGGTTTCAAACATTGCCTCTCCTGCAGGCTATCAATCCCCATCTCATGGCCATTCTAAGTATGTCTGGTGCCTCTGGCAGGTGCACTTCACATCGCAGTGCGAGCATTGCATACAACTCACAGCTCACACAAGAAAGGCCCGTGAACTCCAACTGAAACTTCTCTCGCTGGAGAATATGGTGAGGCCTGCCTTGGATCCGGAGCAGTCATCCCCCCCATGCTAGCCATCGCCTCAGGCCATGTCTGAGAGATCCACACCAGCTAGCCTCCCCATGGGGGACTCTTCCTCTGAACATGCTAGGAAGAGATCCCACTCGACTAGCAAGGGTGACTCTCCCTTAAAAAAACGGGAGCAAGCACTGAATTGCCCCCTGCTCCTATACCCTTCAGGGCTCTGGACAGGGAGACTCCAGGACCGTCAGGCATGCAGGGGTTCTGAGGGTAAAAGGACCTGCACAAGTCTGTCAAGCCCTCAAGCAACGCCAAGACAAAGTCGGCACCATCAGTACCGACAGTGCATGTGCCAGTGCCGCGAAAGGAGAAGACCAAACAAGCAGCAGCCACGTCAACACGGGCACCGAAAAAGGTTAAGTCCTATTCAGCACCATCGGCACCTACAGCACCGAAGAGCCACAAGCATGCAGCACCAACTCCTCCTTCCTTGGCACCGTCGGTACCGCGGGTCGTGTCAGCACCTCAGATCATAGTGGTAGCTACACCCCTGCCTCAGTCAGCACCGCAGGCACCAAGACCACCACTGTTCACCACAGAGGAGGATCTTAGAATATCCTCAGTACCAAAAACACCTTTATTTGACACCGACAGCACCCTTGCATCAACCAGTTTCCTGCACTCACTCCACGCTCCGCCCTTGTTGAGTGATGATGACGACGACTCAGTAGTGGGATCGCACTGTCCGAGACAGTCATCCCCCGCAACCTCAGGCACTGACAGAGGCACAACAGTTCCCCACGCCCATGCTTCTACCACCCAGTTGGGACCCATGGGCTCCATAGCAGCAAGTACTAGAGCAGCAAACCATGATGACCGCCCCTGCATCCAGGGCACCGTCTCTTCCAGCCACGGACAGGTCACTGTATCAGGAAGACCAGGAAACTGCCTCCAGTGATGAGGAGTCATCAATCTCCTCTCACCCCGCGACACACCGATGACACCCTCATGCCACCACACCTCCGTGAGTGATGACTTTTGCTCCTTTCAAGAGCTATTCAAACGAGTGGCCGACATCCTTGAGGTCTCTCTGGTGAGCCTCCCAGAGACTCAACACAATCTGATCAGCATACTTCCCGTGGCTCCAGCTTCAAAATTGGCCCTACCTATGTATCCTGCCCTGATGGATCCTGCCAAAATAATATGGCAGATACCAGCCATGATCTCTCCAGTCTGCAAGAGGTCTGATCATAAATATTATGCAGCACCACAGGGCACAGACTTTCTTTTCTCTCATCTGGGCCCAAATTCTATAGTGAAGGAAGCGATAAATCAAAGGGGCAAACAGAGCACAACACGTACCACTCCCTTCGACAAGGACTGGAAATGATTGGACTTTATGGGGAGAAAAGCTTACTCTTCAGCATCACTGCAACTGAGCATAGCAAATTATACAGCCATGCTGGTGAAATATACCCACCACGTATTTGAACAGTTATCGTCATTTATTGAAAATTTATCAGAGGATAAAAGACAACAATTCTCCGCCAACATTAATGAGGGTATGCTGATCTCACGAATGGCCCTCCAGGCAGCACTTGATGCATCGGACATGGCATCACGCTCCATTGCTACAGCGGTCATCATGAGGAGGGCCTCCTGGCTCCATCTCTCCGGGTTTCCCCGGGAAGCACAGGCTACTACAGAGGACCTTCCCTTCCAAGGCTCCAAGTTGTTTGCTGACATAATTGAGGCATCTCTCCATTCCCTAAAGGATTCAAGGACGATGCTAAAAACTCTCGGGATACACATACCTGCAGCAAAGCAGAAACAAAATCAATACTTTAACCAAAGGTACAAGTCTTCTCCTTTCAATCAGAACCAGAGGCACTTTGAAAACAGGAGAAGACAATGCCAAACCAAACGCAGGCAAACAACCGATCCACCTGCGGCATTGCAACCATCCACGTCCAGGCAAACCTTTTGAAAATTAGGTTGAAAGTCCAGTACCACCCCCTTGTACAGAACATCCTCTATTACCCCTATTCTTCTGACACCGCCTCCTACCCTTCTTATACCGATGGTCAGAAATCACGTCTGACAAACGGGTGCTAGAAGTTGTAAGAGCAGGATACTGCATCCCTTTTACCAAATTCCCCTCTACCCATCCCCCCTCCCCATCCCTCTTCAGGGATCCATCTCACAAGAGCGTCCTACGTCAAAAGATCAATCACCTCCTCCACCTTGGGGCCATAGAACTGGTAGCCCAATGTCACGGGAACAGAGGTTTCTACTCACGATATTTTCTCACAACAAAGAAATCAGGGGGTTGGAGACCCATCCTCGATCTCAGGAGGCTCAACCATCATGTCCAAAGAGAACGCTTCAAGATGGTGACCATAATACCAGCCCTAAATGAGGGGGATTGGTTAGCGACTCTTGACCTTCAGGACGCTTATTTTCATGTAGCCATACATCCAGCACATCACAAGTACCTCAGGTTTGCACTAGGTCCAGCACACTTCCAATATGCGGTGCTTCCCTTTGGACTGTCTAAAGCCCCAAGGGTCTTTCCAAAACTCATAGCAGTTGTGGCAGCTCACCTCTGCGAAAAGGAGGTAGATATATTCCCCCTACCTCAATGACTGCTTGATCAGAGCGCCCACACGACAAGAGGCCCTCGAAGCAGTATCTCAGGCCATGTCTTTATTCCAGAATTTAGGGCTCCAAATCAACATAACCAAATACAAGCTCCAACCAGCGCAGACCATAGAGTTTATAGGAGCCCATCTGGACTGCACCCAGGCAATAGCCTCTCTTCCATACCACTGATTCCAAACCATCAAACAGCTTGCCAAAGTGATGCAAACAAGCCCACAAGTTCCCGCAAGAACTTGTTTACAGAGTCTAGGCCACATGGTAGCAGCCACATCAGTGGTGTCATACGCCAGACTGCATATGAGGAACATGCAGCAATGGCTCAAAACGGTGTACAGACCCTGTTACACCAGCATCAACAAGCTACTCTCACCCTCAAACAGAGTCAAGCACTCACTAGACTTGTGGGCGGACCAAAAAAAGTGTGCGCTGGGGTACCCTTCCGCGCACCTGCCCCGACCATGACAATTACAATGGATGCTTCCCTTCTTGGCTGGAGAGCACACATGGGCCATCTCTCAGTCCAGGGTCAATGGCAGGCTCACGAACATTCCCTCCACATCAATGTGCTGGAACTCAGAGTGGTACATTATGCTTGTTGGAATTTTTGACAACAAATACAGGGCAACACAATACAAATCTTTACTGACAACCAAGCCACCATGTACTATATAAACAGGCAGGGAGGAGCCAGATCCTTCTGTCTACACAGGGAGGCAACACTCCTATGGTCTTGGTGCATAGAACACAATGTTCATCTACACGCAGCCTGTCTACCGGGCAAAGACAATGTTGTAGCGGACACACTCAGTGGAAAGTTCACCTCCAATCACAAATAGAAGCTGGACGACTGCGTATTCCACAAGATCTTTGTACAATGGTGATTCCCAAAAGTCAACTTGTTTGCAACCTTTGTGAACAGAAAGTGTTCACAGTACTGTTCTCGTGCGGGCATTGGGCTGCACTCTCTGGGGGATACTTTTACAATCTCCTGGTCTGCACCCCTCTTTTATGCCTTCCCGCCAACCCCACTTCTGCTCTGAGTGATCAACAAAATAAGAGCAGGGACAGCACCAGTGATCCTCATCACCCCGGCTTGGCCTCGTCAGACATGGTATTCTTACCTACTGTGCATGTCTCTAAGGCCTCCGTTGCACCTTCTATTGCACCCTCACCTCCTGACTCAGCAAGAGGGGCTCATTTGCCATCCATCTCCTCATATTCTTCGCCTTTGAGCATGGCTCATCGCTGGCTCTCCTCAACAGAAGTTTCATTCACATATGAGGTCAGACAGATTTTAATAAGCAGCTGTAGAGCTTCTACGAGAAAGTCTTGCCTGGGCAAGTGGTGTAGGTTCTCCATTTGGGCAAACCTCAGAGACGCTGATCCAGTCACTATCCCTCTGGCTGATATACAAGAGTATCTTTTGTATCTGAAAACATACAGGACTTTCCATCAGCTTGAGAAGGGTCCACCTCGCCTCTATCACAGCATTTCATCTACTGGTTGACAACAAATCGATCTTCGCCCATCCCACAACTAAGCATTTTTTAAAGGGCATCCAGAACACATTTTCATCCATCAGAGCACCATTCCCAACTTGGGACCTCAACTTCATATTGCGTGCTTTAACCCACCCACCATTTGAACCTATGGCCACATGGTCCCTGATGCATCTTTCAGTGAAGGTGGTAATGCTGGTTGCACTGACCTCAGCCAGAAGAGTTGGTGAAATTGGCACTCCGATGGCTGACCTGCCCTTTACAGTTTTTCACAAGGACAGAGTGGTCCTTTGGCCGCACCCAAAATTTTAGCCTAAAGTACTTACCTCCTGGCATTGCAATGAGCCGTTGGTCCTTCTGGTCTTTTGCCCGAAACCGCATGTCACCAATGAACAAGCCAAGTGGCATACTCTCAATGTACGAAGAGTGCTTGCTTTCTACCTAGAAAGAACAAAGGACATTCATAAGACAAACAGACGTTTTGTCTCCGTCGCTAAGAGATCATTGGGAGACAAAATCTCCACACAGAAAATTTCCAAGTGGATAGTAGAATGTATTAGACTGGCTTATATCAACTTCAACCAGGAGCCCCCGCTGCAGTTGCGAGCACACTCCACAAGGGCTGTGGCAACATCCATGGCCTACTGTAATAACATTAACCTAGTGGACATTTGCAGAGCTGCTACATGGTCCTCTGTACATACTTTTGCCAGACATTATGCCATGGACACCTTTGCTAGATGGGCATGGAATTGGGACTGACAATCCTCTCGAAAGTTCAATATGATCATTAAGCCGAAAGCACCCACCTCCGTTCATGCGTACTGCTATATAATCACCTAATGTGGAGCACCCACAGGGACACTCCTTGAAGAAGAGAGGGATACTCACCTTGTGCAATAACATAGGTTCTTCGAGATGGTTGTCCCTGTGGGTGCTCCACCACCCATTCTTCCTCCCCTCTGCTTCAGACTGTCATATTTCTCTCCCGGACAGAGAAGGAACTGAAGGGGACAGTTGCCGTGTATGTGTGGTAGCGGCGCTGCATGAGCCGACTGCTGCACATGCGCAGCACATTGGAGGGCACTGCTAGTAAAATCTCTGTCCAGACGTGCCACGGTGCTGCAAGTCCTAAGGTAGAGCAGCCACAGCGACAACCATCTTGAAGAACCTATGTTACTGCACAAGGTGAGTAACCTCCCTTTCTAGGTGCCACATTTCAGGAAAGATGTGGACTAACTAGAGAAAGTCCAGAGAAGAGAAATAAAAATGGTTATAGGTCTAGAAAACATGAGCTTTGAGGCAAGATTGAAAAAATTGGATATGTTTAGTTTGGAAAAGACTGAGAGGGGACTGGACCTGATGACCTCTCAAGGTCCCTTCCAGTCCTAGTATTCTATGATTCTATAACCATTTTCAAGGACATAAAAGGTTGTTACAAGGAGGAGGGAGAAAAATTGTTCTTAATTGCTGAGGATGGGACAAAAAACAGTGTGCTTCAATTGCAGCAAGGGAGGTTTAGGTTAGCTATTAGGAAAAACCTTCTTACTATTCTAAGCACTGGAATAAATTGCTTAGAGAGGTTGTGGAATTTCCAGCATTGGAGATTTTTAAGAGCCGGTTAGACAAACACCTGTCAGGGATAGTCTAGATAATACTTAGTCCTGCCATGAATGCAGGGGACTGTACTAGATGACCTCTCATGTTCCCTTCCAATCCTATGAGTCTATGATAAGCAAAGTGCTACATTACAGCTATGAGTCAATGAAGGAGACTGACCACTCACAGGAAAGGGCGTGGGGGGGAATTATCGCCCCAGTTAGCTCTGACATAATTTGTATCCCAATAAAATAGACCTAATATTTATTTCAAATGTTTGATTTATTCCCAAAGTTGGCCTACCAAGCCTAGGAAGTACATCTCTGGCTGGCCCCAGTATTGATTCAGTGTACTCAGACGCTCAGCTTCTGAAACTCTCATGGAGTCACAGGGCTTCTCTTGGTTATTAGAGTTGGGACTAGTATGAAAAAATCTTGTTGAGGCCAGAGGCTGATGTTTGAGCAGCCCCACCTTGGGTCTGTCTCTCACACTTTCCACACGGCCCTATGTGTTGCCAAATTCAGCTTTGAATTATTCATTAATCACACTGATTAATGGAAACAAGTCTGAAGTGGGGAGGGGTTATGCTTTTACACTGACCCACTACTTAGCAATAGCTCAGAGGTGTTCTACAGTACAACTCTTGGCCTTGTGTGGGCTAAGATTGAGTGTAGCTTCCATGATTTTCTGCAACCTCTATGACTACTGCAGCAGCCAATGTGGATGACACCAAGGCCACCTCAGCAGATGGCTCTAGGATCAGCTGCCGAGGTGGCCCCAGGACAGTCACTCTGACTGCTGCTGGACTGGCTCTATAGCCAGCCACTGTGCACCAGCCACTACTGGAGCAGTCTTGGGACTAGATGCATCAGCTGCTGCTTGGGTGGCCCTGGGCAGCTGACCCTAGGGACCACACTGGCTGCTACTTGGTCCCCTGAGCAGCAGTCCTGGAGGCAGTGGTAGCAGCTGCTGCCAGTGGCCCCCATCTGCTGAAGCTGCTGGCCCTGCTTCTCCTCCCTGGGCAGAAACCCATTCCTGTCTCCCCCAGCAGCAGCCCAGATTTAGCCAGGGATATTTATAGTGCAAGTCTAGGACAGGTCACCGGCTGTGAATTTTTGCCCATGATGTGTCCATGACTTTTACTAAAAATACCCATGACTAAATCAAATTTAATTATAACTTCTCTAGCAATCATTAGCACATCCTTTAAATATCTGAGAGTTAAAATCATATTAATTTAAATAATTCCACCCTACAATAACTTGCTCTTTCTCCTTGTGGTGTGGTGAGCTAACATCAGAGTTTTCCCTCAAACACACAACCTCCACAGTCAGATATGTTTTTAATAGGGTCTCTGTGTTCCTAACAGAGGGGCTTCAAAGCCTGGGTGGTCTAAACTAAAGGACCTGTGACCTCACTCTGGCCTTTCATACTCTATCTAGAACCTCCTTTCTCCTGCCCATGAACGCACTGTACCACTATGATCTCTAGCCTCACAGCCACAGGGGATGACTGATGCTTTAAGTGATTTCAAAATTTCTCCAAACTATTTACTGGATGGAGCTTGTGAGCACTTCATCATGTGTTATCTTCTCCCACCTCTTGGAGGTGTTACAGCAGTGTTCTAACCTGCTGTTCCCAAGGAACAGTCTTGAGGCCTCCACTTCTAATTGGTTTAGAATAAAGATTGAATTAATCTGAGCAGAGGCAGCGGGGCTGACAAGAACCCGCAGTGCAGCCCCAGCCAGGGCTTGCAAAGTAGGGAGAGTAGCCCCGGTTGGGCCAGGAGCGCAGCTCAGGCACAGCGGCTGGGAGCACAGCCACAGCCAGAGTCAGTGCAGTGAGGAGCACAACCCCAGCCCTGGGCAGGGAGCACGGACCCAGTAGGGTTGGTGGCAAATGGGTCACTCAGGAGCAGAGCCAACAGCAGAGAGAGGAGCCTTGACCTCTCCTGGTCCAGCATACTCCGTGGTTTGGGACTGCTCAGGTCCCAAAGGTGCTGTAGGTAGCAAATTCCAGAGGTTATAATTCATACAAATCACATACTGTAATTCCCCAGATCATACCATTTTAGCTTGAGACAGGTTTATTTGGATATCAATTGTTTGCTGTTTTTCAACTAACAAAGCTCATGCTATTGCATATTGATGACCCTAGCAGTAAAAAATAATAACTATACAAACAAGTCTGTGTATCCTAGAATGTGTACTAAGTAAAAATATGTATAGTGACAGTTTCCCTGCCTTAATTGTTAATTAGTTTATCTCATTCTAGCTTTATGAATCAGACATTTACAGTGATCCCCATTAGTGGGCCAATAATTGCCAAAACATGGTGCCTGATATACCACGGTATGCTCCCTGCTTACAATCAGAGAGCACTGTTGTATTTTAGACAAGAGTGTGGCGAGAGTTAGCAAATGCTGAATTCACCATGATGGTCAGTCTATGTCCAGATTCTCCCCTCAAATACCTCGTGGGACATCTTGCTAAAATCTTATGTCTAGGCAAGAAGATGGATTTTGCCAGCTTGTGTTAATGTGGCAAAGGGCCTTACCAGTGCAAAGACCACTAGTGAAATTAGTCTATGTACCCAGAAGTGGACAGTATTGACATGGGAAGTAGCATGGCCATAGGGTCCAGGAGATATAGGACCTTCCCTGAGCCGTATTTGCTATCATGGCTCCTACATGCACTTAAAACTGCAAACTCAGAAGACCTGATGGAAGGTGGCAGTGTAGATCTTCCTCCTGCGATGGCAATAAATCTCTCCTGCAATGCAATAAATTGTCTCTCAACAGCAGCACAGCTGAATTAAGCACATCATGTAAAAGCATACAAATAGAGCTACTCTGTTGCTTGTAAAACTAGAGCTGAATCTAATTTTTCACTTTGCCTCAAAGCTGTCCCTCCCCCCCCCCCCTGTTATATATAAGGTGAACAGATGCAATAACTTTTTATAGTCATGGATACTCTGTTTGATCATCTGTTAGGTCACTTGAATATATACTAGTATGAGGCTTCTCTGAATAAACTGAAATTATGTGATCAGACTCTTTAAAGTTCATCTTTGTGATGAATCTCACTATTAATTCATTAAGAGAATATTAGCTGTACCAGTTTTGGGGGGGCTACATTCATCTATTTCCCCACACCCACCTTTTCTTGAAATCTAGACAATAGAGACAATGGATTTCAGGAAGGCGGATTTTGGTAAGTTCAGAGAGCTGATAGGTAAGGTCTCATGGGAATCAGGACTGAGGGGAAAAACAACTGTGGAGAGTTGGCAGTTTTTCAAAGGGACATTGTTAAGGGCCCAAAAGCAAGCTATTCCATGGGAAATATAGAAAATATGGCAAAACACCGCCTTGGCTTAACCATGAGATCTTGCATGATCTATAAAAAATGAAAACTAGGACAAATTACAAAGGATGAATATAGGGAAACAACACAGGAATGCAGGGGCAAGATTAGAAAGGCAAAGGCACAAAATGAGCTCAAACTAGCTCCAGGAATAAAGGGAAACAAGAAGACTTTTTATAAATACATTAGAAGCAAGAGGAAGACCAAGGACAGGGTAGGCCCACTGCTCAGTGAGAAGGGAGAAACAGTAATAGGAAACTTGGAAATGGCAGAGATGCTTAATGACTTCTTTGTTTTGGTCTTCACTGAGCAGTCTGATGAAGGAATGCCTAACATAGTGAATGCTAGTGGGAACGAGGTAGGTTTAGAAGATAAAATAAAAAAAGAACAAGTTAAAAATCACTTAGAAAAGTTAGATGCCTGCAAGTCACCAGGGCCTGATGAAATGCATCGTAGAATACTCAAGGAGCTGATAGAAGAGGTATCTGAGCCTCTAGCTATCATCTTTGGAAAATCATGGGAGACAGGAGAGATTCCAGAAGACTGGAAAAGGGTAAATATAGTGCCCATCTATAAAAAGGGAGATAAGAACAATCCAGGAAACTACAGACCAGTTAGTTTAACTTCTGTGCCAGGAAAGATAATGGAGCAAGTAATTAAGGAAATCATCTGCAAACACTTGGAAGGTGATAAGGTGATAGGGAACAGCCAGTATGGATTTGTAAAGAACAAATCATATCAAATCAATCTGATAGCTTTCTTTGATAGGATAACGAGTCTTGTGGATAAGGGAGAAGTGGTGGATGTGGTATACCTAGACTTTAGTAAGGCATTCGATATGGTCTCGCATGATATTCTTATCAATAAACTAGGCAAATACAACTTAGATGGGGCTGCTATAAGGCGGGTGCATAACTGGCTGGATAACCGTTCTCAGAGAGTAGTTATTAATGGTTCTCAATCCTGCTGGAAAGGTATAACAAGTAGGGTTCTGCAGGGGTCTGTTTTGGGACCGGCTCTGTTCAATATCTTCATCAACGATTTAGATACTGGCATTGAAAGTACGCTTATTAAGTTTGAAGATGATACCAAGCTGGGAAGGGTTGCAACTGCTTTGGAGGATAGGGTCATAATTCAAAATGATCTGGACAAATTGGAGAAATGCTCTGAGGTAAACAGGATGAAGTTTAATAAAGACAAATGCAAAGTGCTCCGCTTAGGAAGGAACAATCAATTTCACAGATACAGAATGGGAAGCGACTGTCTAGGAAGGAGTACGGCAGAAAGGGATCTAGGGGTTATAGTGGACCACAAGCTAAATATGAGTCAACAGTGTGATGCTGTGGCAAAAAAAGCAAACATGATTCTGGCATGCATTAACACGTATGTTGTGAGCAAGACACAAGAAGTCATTCTTCTGCTCTACTCTGCGCTGGGTAGGCCTCAGTTCTGGGCATCGCATTTCAAGAAGGATGTGGAGAAATTGGAGAGGGTCCGGAGAAGAGCAACAAGAATGATTAAAGGTCTAGAGAACATGACCTATGAAGGAAGGCTGAAAGAATTGGGTTTGTTTAGTTTGGAAAAGAGAAGATTGAGGGGGGACATGATAACAGTTTTCAGGTATCTAAAAGGGTTTCATAAGGAGGAGGGAGAAAACTTGTTCATCTTGTCCTCTGAGGATAGAACAAGAAGCAATGGGCTTAAACTGCAGCAAGGGAGGTTTAGGTTGGACGTTAGGAAAAAGTTCCTAACTGTCAGGGTGGTTAAACACTGGAATAAATTGCCCAGGGAGGTTGTGGAATCTCCATCTGTGGAGATATTTAAGAGTAGGTTAGATAAATGTCTATCAGGGATGTTCTAGACCCGTGGTCACCAACCCGTCGATCGCGATCGACTGGTCGATCATGAGGCCTCGACCAGTCGATTGCGAGGCGTTCGGGCAACCCCGCCCCCCATTTTCCCCCCACCCTCGAGAAGCCCCACTACCTACCTCTAGTGTAGTGCCGGCTTCCCGCGGGGTGGACGGAAGTCCTCTCTGAAGCCCGCGTCACATCCGGGGGTTCCGGAAGTGCGCGGGCTGCTCCCCCTCCCACAGCTCTGTTGCGTGCTGGGGGAGGGGGCGTTGGCCCTAGAGGAGGAGTGTGGAGGATTCCCTGCGCCGCCGGCGCCGGAGGAGTGAGTTGGGCGCAGGGGTTTCCCTGCGCTGCGGGAGCGGGAGTCGGCCCCGGGGTTTGGCCGCACTGCGGGAGGGGAGGGAGTTGGCCGGGCCGGGCCACGCTGTGGAAGGGGCGTTTGACCCCGGGGCAGGCGCCCGCGGGGTTTGGCCATGCTGCAGGAGGGAGTTGGCCGCGCTGCGCCACGGGTGAGGGGTTTGACCCCGGGGCAGGTGCCCGTGGGGGGTTGGCCATGCTGCAGGAGGGGGTTGGCCATGCCGCGGAAGGGGGGTTTGGCCCCGCCGTGGGAGGGGTGGGGGTTGCCCCTGGTGCAGGCTCCCACGGGGGTTTGGCCCCGCTGCGGAATGGGGGGGGTTGCCCCTGAGGCAGGCTCCCGCAGGGGTTTGGCCCTGCCGTGGAAGGCGGGGGTTAGCCCCGGGGCAGGCACACTCGGGGTTTCCCTGCGCCACGCGGGGCCCGGAGGAGGCATGTGCTGGCTTCCCGCGGGGGGGAGGGAAGGGAGAGAGAATCCTGGGAGGAGGCAGATGCAGGTGACTCTGTTGCCACTGGCACTCTGTCCCCGCTCCCCAGACTCCACTCCCCTGTCCCCAGCTACAGAACTCTGTCCCCACTCCTGTCCCCACTCCCCGAACTCTGTCCCCATTCCCCTGTCCCCAGCTACAGAACTCTGTCCCCATTTCCGTCCCCACTCCCCGAACTCTGTCCCCCCTCCCCGTCCCCATTCCCGTCCCCACTCCCCGAACTCTGTCCCCACTGTCACCCTGTCCCCTGCTGCAGAACCCTGTCCTCTGTCCTCCCAGCACCCTGATCCCTCTACCCTGCCCCCAGCCGCAGAACTCTGTCCCACAAAATGTATAATTATAAATGCTTCATTTTAGATTTAAATAGCATGAATAAAAAACAAGCCATTTATTTCATAACTATAAACACATGATTTTAATTTTATATATCGCATAATTTAAAAATAAAGTGTTTATCAGAGTGTGTAAGTAAGGGCTGGGGATAGCAAGTGATGGACAGGAGGAGAATAGAGAAGGCGGGGCTTCAAGAAAGGGGCGGGGCTTCAAGGAAGGGGCGGGGCGGTAGATCTTCGCCTGTTCTGAGATTTAAAAAGTGATCTTCGGTGTAAAAAGGTTGGAGACCACTGTTCTAGACAGTACTTGGTCCTGCCGTGAGGGCAGGGGACTGGACTTGATGACCTCTTGAGGTCCCTTCCAGTCCTAGTATTCTATGATTCTATGATCTATGAAAGATCAAATGTTCTTTTGGAAAATGATGTGTGTCACGACAACCTACTTTTTCATTAATGTACGGTGTTTTGAATGAAGACTGAATTCCAATGTCTGGAAGGTGAAGTGGTAACTGGTTGCCCTGGCATGTCAGAGGCAACGGTCTACCCATAGATCTGAGGGTTTACATTGCTGATCAAGCCATGGTATCATTCTTTGCCAATCTGAGTGTAATTTAAAACATTTATCTTCAAGGTTTCCAGAATATATTAAATTAAAAGCTCTCCTAAGAGCAAGTAAAGATAAGCAACTGGAAATATCAGCTATGCATGTTTGTCTGGGATAGAAAAGTGATTCTGTTAAATTCTTTTTTGCATCTACGTTAGAAAAAAACTGTAATCTTTGATCATTGAAAAATGTGTATATAGAAGTAAACAGTACACAATGGGCCTGGTTCTCATTTTACTTATATTGGCAAAATCAGGAGTAAATCTTTTAAGTGAGATTGGAATCTTGAGATACTTTCTTGCCAGGAATAGAATTTTTGCTGGGTTGTAAGGAAAATTCTTGCCATTGATGGGTCTCTGTTGTCTGGCTGCCAATTTGCCATCATCACTAATAAAAACTGCCCGAGTATCAATATTCCATATTGTTTTAATTGGAAACCAGCAGGACTGGAGAAATGGGTTTGCTGAAACAATGACAGCTAGGCTTCTAGAGTCTTACGTTAGAGAATACATTGATTAAAATTATTGAATTCATTGTGTGTGTGTGTGCATGTGTGTGTGCGTGCGTGTGTGTGTGAAAATGAGAGAGAGAGAGAGAGAGAGACACACACACAGAAGATTAACTGACTGGGCAGCATCAAAGCATACATCTTACCAGGTTGCCTTGCAATGATTCTTCCTCAAGAACAGATATATGTTGCTGGTATGTCTTGACATTTCTGTTAAAATGGATCAGCATTCTGTTGAAAACTACTAGAATAACTCATTCAAAAGACAGAGAAATGAGCCTACTAATGGGAGGAGGGGGCAAAAGGGGCAGCTAATTACCAGCAACAGTGGCGATAGGAGCCTTGGCCCTTTTGAATTGCCATTGGAGCACCAGAACACTGCTGTACGTGGCTGTGAGGACCGGAGGCATTGTTCCTGCTAATCTTTTGCATCCATATGCAATTTTATCTGTGTGTAGAATAAATGTTGTTATGTGCATTGAGGTAAGTGCAAATGTGCACCACCAGTAGAAATACTAAACCTAGCTGTGGGGCACTCTGTTAATCAGCTTGGTGGCATCTGAATCTCTCCTTAGTAGCTGCACAAATGCTCAGCTTACAGGGAACACTGGCTGGAGGAATGGATGCACAGCAGTTTGGGAGGTACTAAGGACTGCCTGCTCTCGACTACACCCCTTCCTCTTGAGGCCCCACCCCTTCTTGGAGCACAGAGCTGCCCCCTTCACATTTTATCTAAGGGCCTATGGTGGCTGTTGGTCCTGCTGGACATAAGTAAGAGTAAAGTACAAATCCTACTGTCCATATTTAATGAGAATCATTAGTGAAGCAAGAATGGAAATGAGAATACCATTATCCACAGTTTATACAAACATTGAAGTGTTGGCTTTTCACCTATCTGTAGTTTAAAAACATTTCAGGCAACACACACAATTTTTGAAGGTGCAGTTCAGATAAACATCCTAAAATATGAACCTCTTAAATTTCAGAAAAAGAAAATTGAATACCTCATAATTTGTCATGAGATCCCAAGCACTTTTTGGCTTCAGTCTGGTAGACTATGTCATGATAGATTTTTTCCCCTGGTATTCCAGTGTTTCTAATCCTAGGGGAAGTCAGAGGTAGTCCAGGCATTGAAAGATTTTTTTTTCAAGTTTAATGAACATTTTTAAAAACTAAAAAATAACCTGAGTCTTGTTCAAGTTTCAGTGAAAAGTCAGGATGGGTCTTATTGTATCCAAACTAGTTTAGGACCTAACTCAGACTTTAAGGAGGTGCATTATTTAATGGCCTCATTCTCAAATGGTGTAAAGTGACATAGTGCTTAAATTTGTCCCTTAAACTTTATGGCTTTGGCCCATTTCTAATAATAATCCATGTACATTTATTACTCATTCCTCTGATCTACTATATTTGCAAGCATTCAGTCCAGTTTGAACCTGAATGTTATTTTGTTTGTGGTGAGTCACTGTTTAAAAATAATTCATGTGCTATCTATCAGAACTGTAAAAATTAATTAAAAAGAAAATGCTCAAGTCAGTGGCAGGAAAAAAAACCCTCTAAAAAGTTACAATGATTATAGTGTTAGATACTTCTTTGGCAGAAACATATCCCTTGCATTTCCAAATAAATGCCTAAGGTAGCAAGAGCTGCCACAGCTAACTGTTGGTAACCTAATCTTTGCCTCAAAGCATGGGAGGAACGCTAGGTGGAATGTTTAAAACTTCGGGATTCAGGACTTTATATGACATGACTATGTAAATCGAACCGATTGACAAATATTTATGGTAGAAAATTCAGGAAAAGGCAAGATCCTTTACTCAATTAGGGGTTAAGATGGTAAAACTATCATTTGAAATGAAAATTCTTTAATGAATATTTATCGCTGTTCCCGCCTCAGCACACAAATGACTTTAGCATTCCTTGGCACCAGTCATCTCCCTTATTTTAAGAGATGATCTTACTCTAATGTCAAAACAACTTGAGAAAGAGGGAACAGTACGTCTCATGAAGTGTGTCAAGCAGAAGTGCAGTCAGCAATTCATTTGTGTTGACTTTATCTTATTGTTCTTAAAATAAGCCAGGGTGACTCCAAGCATTCAGACAACTGAGAAACTCATACCACAATCAAATGCTGGCACAGACTGTTGGTTGCTTTGGAATGTTCTTTCACATTGCTCCAGCCTGACCTGCTAGTACCCTGTTATGCTAATCTATCTTATCTGTCTTCAGTTTGCCTACCAGTGCTTTTTTCCCCCTTGTGGATCTAGTCCTGGAGCTTTCTTGAGACATTGCTGGCAATCATTTCAACTGCTGTTGATAATGCCTTTGTGCCCTCAGGAGCTAATTCACTCTCACTGAAATCAAAGACAAAACTTCAACTGAGTTTCTAATGGAGCTTGGCTCCAGCTCCCATTAGTCTCTTTGCTACCTGTGTGGTTATCCTCTCAACCCCTATATAGTCTGTTGATAGTAGCAAAGCCCAGTGGAGGACGGCAATTGAAGAAGAAAATAGAAGGAATAGTTCATGATCCCAGACATTGCTCTACATATTTTTAATTATTATGTAAAGCATTATATTTTGGTCTGTTATAAATTTTGTTAAACCCCAATCATTATAGATGATTTTGTTCACACTCCTTAATCATATCACTTCTGTGAAATGTCTGATGAAATGAAGGGACTTTTGAGTAGTGACCCTGGAGCCCACCTTGCTTCACAATTGCCAGCACTGCCATACTGTCAGAAGCTTTCAAAAGCCAAGCTCTAGTCTGAAAAATGTTTTAACATGTCCATCAAACCCTGTGTTTCCTCATTCTCAATCAGGAGCATCATTTCAGAAAAATTCAGTGGGGAGAGACAAAGCTGTGTTAGCATCCCCACTTCTGCCTCCTGAGCCAAAATTGGGGAGGGGGACATAGTCACTATCTTTCATTTTTCCCTGAGGTTCTCCACCTCTGCTCTGTCCCAAGGCCCCTCTCCTGCTGTTCCCCTTGAGTCCTGCTCTTGTACACCTCTTCCTGTCCCCACTCTGCCTCCTCCCATGAGCCCCCCACCCAATGCTCACTACTCTCTGCTGTCCCACTAAGTGCTTCCCCTGGCCACCAAACAGCCAGTGGGTGGTGCTACAGAGCAGCTGTGGCTGGTGGGTTTTTCCCATGGGTGCTTGAGCCCCAGAGCATTCATTGAGTTGGAGCCTATAGGATGGGCTATAGTCTCCTTGCCCAATAGCAAATGACACCCCTGCTTTCAAAGACTCAGTGTTAGATTCACTGTTTGCAAGTCACACACTGATTTCAAACTGCCAGTTCTGGGATATGGAGAAAGTTGATCAAATTTAAAGCGGTATTTGGTTTTCTGGCTTTTAGAATTGTCTGTCAATAGAATTTAGCTGGCAGAGTTGTTGGGGGGAGGGGGAGCATGAGTCAGCTCACTTTTCCCCAAAGCTGTGTTGGCTTTGGAGTGCAAACAAAAGTAAAATGCTGCTTTAAACAATAAGGTGAGGGATATATGAAGAGCACACTGGTATCCTACATTCAGGAAGGAGTCTTATTTTTTCCCCCACAGCCACTAGCTTGCCCCATAACCTTGCTTTAAATGGAGACAGTATTGACTAAAGCAACATATGCAGTCCTGTACATGTATCCTGCCTAATTAGGGCTTGTCAGACTGGTTGTCTTGAGCAGAGCTCTCTGACCCCACAAAGGCAGAAGGGCCAGAGATTGTATGAAATCCACTAGGGTCTTTGATATTGCTATTGATTTTGCACGAACGCTGTTCAGATCGAGTGCTGGAGGGCAGAATAAAATCCTCAGATAAATAGACAAATTAATTTACTGCAATAAATAGCAGTAAGTATTTTCAAGATTGTGGCTTGGTCTGCTGTCTCTTTGGGGAAGTGATCTTCCTATGCTATGTTTCGTGAAGTAGCTGAAAATATTTAACAAATTATTGATAAAGGTCACACACAAAAAAAGTTAAGGTTGCACAATCAAGCACTCAGAAGTTTCCTCTCAGTTCCCAGTCTGAGTCTTCTTGCCCAGCCAGTTCCAGTGTGTTTCTTCTGTCCACAGCTTCCACTCCCAGTTTATTTTATACACATCCCCAGCCTAGCCCCAGTCTCTCTGCCCTCTGCCGGCTCCTTGTCCCAACATACTCCATTAGCATCTCTGCCAGTCCTGGTCCAGGTCTTGTCCTCCTTGCAATTATGTCAAGTTTCTTCCTCCTCCTCGCTTCCTAGACACAAGCGGGTGAGGTTCAGGTAGGGTTGCCAGCCCTACAGGATTGTTCTGGAGTCTCCTGGAATTAAAAATTAATCTTTAATTAAATATGTAATTTGGTAAAACCTCCAGGAACATGTCTAACCAAAACTGGCAATCCTAGGTTGAGGGGAATTGAGAGCACAGGAGAGACAACCTGTGGCCCACAGCAACCAGAAGCAACAACTGGAGTGAAAGTCCAACTCAGCCCCTGCAATCCCAGCTTGGAGGATAATCAGTGGGATGGAATATCTGGAGAACTTACTTACCCAATGTTAACAAGTCTCTAGTGAGCATCTCCTCATGAAGATTTTTATAATGCCCAAAATTGTGCTTTCCTCCATCCGAGCAGCAAAAAGCACATCACTGACACCAAAATCAAATTTCAAGTCCCTGCTCCAAATTCTGGAGTCACTAGAGTTTTTCAACAAAACTGTTGTAAGAATGTATTTAGCACGGCCCAACAATATATTTTCCTTTAATACTCACTCTGCTCTTGCGTCAATTCATCACTGAGATCTCCCATAGGCTATAATTTGGCTAACTGGCATGCACTACATTGGAGAGATGAAAAGAAAAAGTCTGTTTAATGGATTGCCAGTATCTTGAAAGATGCAATGTTATAAGGAACTTTATTCTTTAAATTACAGATTAAAGTCCTGATAAGGCTAGCAGCAACTGAAAGCATATTTGTAGATCTTGCTGATTTTTTTAAATGAAAAATAGCTTTTCAACCAAACGGAACATTTGGCAAATTTTTGGTTGCATTTTGGCATGAAAAATTTCACATTTTCTAACTTATTTTATTTCCTATCTGTCTTTCCTTTTTTTCCATTGAATAAAGAGGGTGAAGGAATGATTTAAAAAAGGGAGAGTTGTTTCTATTTTCCCATCATTTTTTAAAAAATATTCTCCCAAAATTACAAATTATGAAAACATTATTTAGAAATTTTGTTAGAAAAAAATATTTTATGAAAAAATGCAGAGGGAATGCAAATATTTAATTTCTTTCAAAGTATTAAATATACTTACATGTTTTTCAAACAGCCTCATATAATACCACATGATAGCTCTGTGTGAAAGGATTGAAAAGGTCTGCATCATAAAACTCACTACCACATTTGGCACTAACTTGCTAGGCTGTTGGCAGTCTCAGCAGAGGGGGACTAAGTTGTCCCTGGAAACTGAGCTATCCTTTTGCTTTCTAGAGGAGGGCCTTCCAGATCAGAATTAAGACAATCTGTTGGTTTGTCTTACCACCCTACTATTGAGGAAATGCAAATCTATGAAAACTACATTTCCACTGCTTGGATTGTCCTGGTCTGAGGCTAGATATGGAACTTTAGTTTGCAGTGCTGCCAAACTGACAACCCTAAGCCTCATCTTCCATAATTCTACTTCTTTGCTGCCCCAGAAACAAAACAATTCCCTCCTAGCCCTACCTAATCTCCCAACAATGGACAGTTACCTTTCTTGACAGATGATTTTTCTTAAACTAACCCACTTATATTTTACAGCACCCATTTATGTCAAGGTCCATGATGCAACACAAAATGGGTGAAAAGTATATATGTAAATTGCATTTCCACTTCTTCTTAAAACATGATCATTGAAACAACAATGCTACCACAAACAATTTGCAAAAACAATAGCAGAAATAATTATAT
The DNA here is from genome assembly GCA_032595735.1 of Pelochelys cantorii. Lineage (NCBI taxonomy): Eukaryota > Metazoa > Chordata > Testudines > Trionychidae > Pelochelys > Pelochelys cantorii. The sequence continues at coordinate 72,159,385 of CM064329.1, forward strand.
TATTTATGTGGTATAACACTGAGATCTGTATTTGATTTTTACAGAAAAAGAGTTTTTTTTATTTTTACAGAAAAAGACTTCTTCAGACTGCTTAACATTTTTTAGGCCAAGGACCATAGCAAATGAAAAAGCCAATCTAACCCGGAGGCAAAATGAAGTACTGTACCAGATGCTTTATTGGAAAACTGTGCTAATTACGTAGGTGAAGACAGACACCAGACCAGGAATTCAGGTGACATCTCTTTTGTAAAAGGAATTACTATTACACAGTCCCCCAGAGAACTGAGAAGCTTTTTCTTCAGTTGTTTGAATGGTAACCACATAAAGGAGACTTAAATTCTAGAATGTCCTCTCAGAGCTTCTGTATTGAAAAGTCTTTTATATCATTATCCAATGTGTGTATGGAAATTTTGCTAGAGCCGAGCTAATATTGTATATAAAAATGCACCCAGTTTATTATCTTTTTCGTTTTGCAAATAGTTTGCAAAGATTTTGCAATTTTCTCAGTTGTGTTCATTATTTAAAATTTCCTACCAGTTAATTTCAATTAATAATTTTTTAGCTATGTCTATTGCTCATTTGTGAGCAGCTCATTGCAAGTATTCAGCATTAGACATTAGAAATGTGAGCTGAAAGGTCACATGGTAGTGTTAGCCTTCCTTGATTGAATAAGAGTAATCAGAACATAAGACTGGCCATACTGGGTCAGACCAAAGGTCCATCTAGCCTAGTATCCTGTCTTCTGACAGTGGCCAATGCCAGATTCCCCAGAAGGAGTGAACAGAATAGGGAATCTTCAAGTAATCCCTCTCCTGTCACCCATTCCCAGCCTCTGACAGAGGCTAGGAACACCATTCCTACCCATCCTGGCTAATAGCTATTGATGGACCTAACCTCCATGAATTTATCTAATTCTTTCTTGAACCCTGTTAGTCCTGGTCTGCTACAATGTTAGCAGCTGGAGGTCCTACAAAGGGCATGCAAAGGGTTGAATTTTTAAAATTAGACATGTTTGAGGAAAATACATTCAGTATAAGTCTCAAGCAAGGCTTATTGTTACTAGAGATTGACCTGAGGTGCAAGGTCGAGACTGGATTCAATTTTTCCAAAACTAGGTTATTTACAAGGGTTTTGGTTCAATCCACCGCAGAGGTTAAGGCTACGCACATAGCTAGCACATCTTGCTTTAAGGGGTTGTTTGGAGCCACACTGTCCTAAAGAGAGCGTCAGGAGACAAATGGAGCTCCCCAGTGAAAAGGTGCAATATGCAAAAACAGAAAGACTATCTACTAAAAAGGTGCAACATGTTAGTACCAGTGTGGATTCACCATAAATCCAATTTTTTCTAACTGTTTGGGGATGACTTATATCCCTATGGATGCAAATATGGACAATTCCATCACTCAAGTGAACACAGGGACTAGAGTAGTGGGCAGCCCTAATGCAGGGAAAATGAGGAATAGAAGGCTTCATGCACAGAGTTTTGACCCAAAGAGCATTCTAAAGACTGAGCGTTATTGCATTTAGCTCTAACAATAAAACTGAGTGTAGTTTTGCTTTGTCAGATGCATATTTAATTTTTGCAGTTGTGTAGCACATTCCTTCAAATCAGTCTTTAATTATTCATAAGGCTGTGGGAAAAAGATTTGAAGAAACGGTAACACATAAAAATATTACTTATTCAGTTATAGTTTATCTTTCCCATTTCTTTTTAAAAGCAAAAGAAATATCATAGCACTGCATAACTAGAATAAACCGATGTTCTGAGCTCCTTAAATAGAGTTGTGGTTAGCAAGAGTGGTCATTTTTTTTTAAATGTGTCTGAGTTTCATTGGATTTCATCCTTCATTTTATCATTTGAGTTTTATAAGAATGATACAGATGAAAACCAGTTAAATTTAGTACAGAAATCCAGACTGTAGGAACTTTTTGCCAGCTGAAAAGCCAAGACATTTGTAATTTTGGTACAACTGAGAGAAAAAAAATCTTTCCATTTTTAATTCATGTGTGAAACTTTCTGTAAATTTTAAAGTGACACAAAAGACAAATAATTGATTCATGAAATCCGTCAGACCATGACATATGGTATTTTTAGCATCATTCAGTGAGTCACAGCACTGTGTAGCACCTCACCTAAGCCACTTCAAAAACCCCTTTCAGGTAATATGTCACAATCACAGGTTTAAAAAAAAAAAAAAGCAATCAAGTATGACTAACATTAAACATCTGGCAGTACGAGGAATTTGGCTACAGTACAAAAGTGAGCATTGTAGCTTAGTTGGAGGATGATGCATCTGAAATTAAAAGATACGGTCTGTCATGGGCTTAGTAAAATCTGTTTTCTAGATGGCATAGTCTCTTCTTACTGCCAGTAGTGATGGATGGAATGTATGTAATGAATATTTATCCTAAAATGCCTGTAGATATTGCTGTTTTTAAAATTGCAAATCCAAATGTATCTGTGCATTGGGGTAAAATTCATCCTTGTGTGGAGAGAGAGAATCCAAGGTCTGTGGATCACTTAAATTCTATTTATGCTCTATTTCAGGAATCATCTATTTTCAGGTCTTAAATAGAACTGCAGTGTTGCAGGGAGCTTGCACTGACCTTCAGACTACCAGCAAATTTCACCCTCACAGAACAGATTGCCACATATAGCTGTGTGGAAAATCATATGCAATGATAATTTTGATTGTGAAAAGCTGTGTTTCTTGATTGGAATGAAGATTTTTTTTATTTTTTTACTAATTTTTCATGCATTGCATCCTCTACTGAGTATCTTGAACTTGAATGAATGCTGGATTGAATGTGAAACAGCCAGCTAGTGGCATAGGAATTTGCTGAAAATGATGCCTTGAGTGGCGTTGTCTTTGATGTGTTGTGAGATGTTCTATGTTCCCTTGATATTTCTCTGAGCAGAACTCTTTTATTCATTATTATTAAACTCTTTTTAGATCTTTCAATTGGTTCTCAGCTACGACCCCACTGCAACACCTCTTGACTTAGCTGCATTTGATGAACCTAAAAGTGTTCAAGAAAAACTCTATCCCTCATTGCAACTGAAGTCACAAGGGTAAGGAAAACTGTAGCAACTACATTTGAGAAAATTGTCTCAATAGGTATACCAGCCACATGCCAAAAGAAGCAATTGAGTCCCAAAGCATCCCCATCATGTGAACCTCTTAAACCTAGGGGGTGAGCAGATACCATTCCCACCAAAGCTGCCAGTTATGTCTCACATGGTTGAATCACCTACTACTGTATTTATCTAAATATTGATGCTTTCCCACCTATTGATCTCTCCTTTATCTTGTCTGGGTTGATCTTCAGCCAGTTCATGCTAATTCATATCCTATCTCAGGTAGGCATCAGAAGATCAAAGACACTGTTTCACCTGATTTCACTAAAAGAGAGACAGAAAGCTCTGTCATCCACAGACTCATTGCATCTCAGCCAAAGTAATATCACCCCAATGACCCTACAATTCACATTGAACAAGGGGGCTAAAAGAATAAATCTTTGTGGAAATCCACAAGACAGCCTTTAGGGCTGATTAACAATTGTCCAATAGAGCTATCCAGAATCTTGGTAGGAGGAAGGAATAGATCTACTTATGATAATCCTGTCTATCCAGGTAGGGTCCGCAAGAGAGTCAACAGAATTTTAGGATCAATAGTTATAAAGACTGCTGGCATATCTACAAGAACCAGTATGTACATTGCCAGATAGAAATCATCAGCCAGTGAGGCTATAACACTGTCGTTAGTCCAGATTCAAGTCATAAAGGAAGACTAAAGGGTTCAAGGAATCTGTGCACTCTTGACACAAAGTTGTTTCATCTGAACAACTTTAACCATAAAGGGAACAGTAGAAACAAGGTGATAACTACTGTTGCCAAGGGATGCCTTCTTAAGAATGCAATTTAACAATCTCTCATTTGAGGATAGCTGGCAACATGCCTTCCTGTAGAGAAACATAGGCGCTAAAGTTTTTTTTAAAGGATCTTTGTCCAGATGCCAAGCCTGCTAGGACTATGATGTTGCTCTGGCTTGCCTGAAATAGAAGGCCTCATTTGCAAATTTTTTTCTTTGATGTTGTTTTCCCTTTGGCTTCCCAGAAAAGCAAATGAGTAGTAAACAAAATAAAAGTACATTAGTTCTAGTGGAACTTTCCAACTAGTCCAAGAAAACTATGATTTAAACAAAATAATTCCTCCCCTCCATAGATGTCTCATAGTGCCCCTTTGCATTGTTTCACCTTACTAATTATTATATGGGCCTTCATATTTCCAACCTCACTGTCCATGGCTTGTGGGAGAGGTGCTGCATCTACAGCATTTTTGTGGGGTTTTTTTTTTTTGTATAGTAAAATCCAGCACATTCATCAAGAGCTCTTTGATGCCCAGTTCTCATTACTTGAATAGATCATCTGTAGAGTGTTGTAGGGACTGAGATACATCAAAGAGTTTACAGTGTTGTGCAGAATCAGAACAATATCTACATATCTATCTATCAAATCATTTTTGAAGTTTGAGATTCCTAAATCTTATCCCTGTTATAGCAGTCATATCTGAGGACTTAGGTGTTTGGTATTCTTCTGTGTTTGGAGTTGTAGAGTCAAAAATCAATTTACACACTGAGGCCATGTCTTCACTACGTGGAAGACTGACACTGCCACAGTCAATCTGCTGGGGTTCAAATTAGCGGGTCTAGCAAAGACCTGCTAATTCTCACTGAGAGGATGCTCCCATCAGTGCCAGTCATCTTGCTCCTCACGAGGAGTAAGGGAAGTCGACAGGAGCATTTGCTCCTATCAACCTCCCACTGTGTGGATGGCCCAAAACCACAATTTAAGATACTTTGACTCCAGCTATGTAATTAACATAGCTGGAGTTGTGTATCTTAAGTTGGCTTTCTCCTTTAGTGTAGACCAGGCCTGAGAGTTGAAAAGACTGACTCATTGTATATATTTGTTGTATTTTTGTAATTTATTAATGCAATTTATTTACGTATTCCATGCCCACATTTCAAAATGCTTTTGTACAAAGCTTGTCCTTGTAGTATAACTCAAAAGCATAACCTTAACTGAAATTAAGGTTGTTCCTAAGCACAATCAAAGCAAGTGGCTGATTGTGTTACTGCTCTTCCAGTGACCTGACGCCTGAGCAATTTATAGGCCATGCTAGTTTCTATCAGACATTAGGTTCAGATCTGAACAGTAAAACTGACTCCTTCCTCCAGTTATTGGACCTGATAGGAAGACCACCAATGTCCTAATTTCCCCTTCTAACTTTATGAAGTCCTGTAAACAGTTTGGCCAGAATTGACTGCAATCTTCGTAAACTTCCTCTTTATGGTCTTAATTCAGCAAGGTACTTCATAAGAACATAATAAGAACATAAGACTGGCCGTACTAGGTCAGACCAAAGGTCCATCTAGCCCAGTAGCCTGTCTGCGGACAGTGGCTAGCGCCAGGTGCCCCAGAGGGGGTGGACTGAAGACAATGATCAAGCGTGGCATCCATCTCCAGCCTCTGACAAACAGAGGCCAGGGACACCATTTCTATCCCCTGGCTAATAGCCTTTTATGGACCTAACCTCCATGAACTTATGAACCTCCTAACCTCCATGAACTTATCTAGCTTCTCTTTAAACTCTGTTATAGTCCTAGCCTTCACAGCCTCCTCTGGCAAGGAGTTCCACAGGTTGACTACGCGCTGTGTGAAGAAGAACTTTTTTTTATTAGTTTTAAACCTGCTACCCATTAATTTCATTTGGTGTCCTCTAGTTCTTCTATTATGGGAACTAATAAATAACTTTTCTTTATTCACCCTCTCCACACCACTCATGATTTTATATACCTCTATCATATCCCCCCTTAGTCTCCTCTTTTCCAGTCGCTTTAGCCTCTCTTCATATGGGACCCGTTCCAAACCCCTAATCATTTTAGTTGCCCTTTTCTGAACCCTTTCCAAGGCAAAAATATCTTTTTTGTGGTGAGGAGACCACATCTGTACACAGTATTCAAGATGTGGGCGTACCATAGTTGTATACAGGGGCAGTAAGATATTCTGTGTCTTATTTTCTATCCCTTTCTTAATAATTCCTAACATCCTATTTGCCTTTTTGACCGCCGCTGCACACTGTGTGGAAGTTTTCAGAGAACTATCCACGATAACTCCAAGATCTCTTTCCTGATTTGTCATAGCCAAATTAGCCCCCATCATACTGTACGTATAGTTGGGGTTATTTTTTCCAACGTTCATTACTTTACACTTATCCACATTCAATTTCATTTGCCAGTTTGTTGCCCAATCACTCAGTTTGGTGAGATCTTTTTTGAAGTTCTTCACAGTCTGCTTCTGTCTTGACTATCTTAAACAGTTTAGTATCATCCACAAACTTTACCACCTCACTGCTTACCCCTTTCTCCAGATCATTTATGAATAAGTTGAACAGGATTGGTCCGAGGACTGACCCTCGGGGGACACCACTAGTTACCCCTCTCCATTCTGAAAATTTACCATTTATTCCTAGCCTTTGTTTCCTGTCTTTTAACCAGTTCTCAATCCATGAAAGGACCTTCCCTCTTATCCCATGGCAATGTAATTTACACAAGAGCCTTTGGTGAGGGACCTTGTCAAAGGCTTTCTGAAAATCTAAGTATACTATATCTACTGGATCCCCCTTGTCTGCATATTTGTTAACCCCTTCAAAGAACTCTAATAGATTAGTAAGACATGATTTCCCTTTACAGAAACCATGTTGACTTTCATCCAACAAATTATGTTCTTCTACGTGCCTGACAATTTTATTCTTTACTATTGGTTCGACTAATTTGCCTGGTACCGAAGTTAGACTTACTGGTCTGTAATTGCCAGGATCGCCTCTAGAGCCCTTTTTAAATATTGGTGTCACGTTAGCTATCTTCCAGTCATTAGGTACGGAAGCCGATTTAAAGGATAGGTTACAAACCACAGATAATAGTTCAGCAATTTCCCATTTGAGTTCTTTTAGAACCCTTGGATGAATGCCATCTGGTCCCAGTGATTTGTTAACGTTAAGTTTTTCTATTTGTTCCAAAACCTCCTCTAATGACACTTCAATCCAGGACAGCTCCTCAGATTCATCACCCACAAAGGACGGTGCAGATCTGGGAATCTCCCTAACATCCTCAGCCGTGAAGACTGAAGCAAAGAAATCATTTAGTTTCTCCACAATGGCTTTATCGTCCTTGATTGCTCCTTTTATATCTCAATCGTCTAGGGGACCCACAGGTTTTTTAGCAGGCTTCCTGCTTCTAATGTACTTAAAAAACATTTTGCTATTTCTTTTTGAGTTTTTGGCTAGCTGTTCCTCAAAATCTTTTTTTGCTTTTCTTATTACATTTTTACACTTGATTTGACAGTGTTTATGTTCCTTTCTATTTATCTCACTAGGATTGGACTTCCACTTCTTGAAAGATGCCTTTTTGTCCCTCACTGCTTCTTTTACATGGTGGTTAAGCCACGATGACTCTTTTTTAGGTCTCTTACTATGTTTTTTAATTTGGGGTATACTTTTAAGTTGGGCTTCTATTATGGTGTCTTTAAAAAGTTTCCATGCAGCTTGCATGGATTTGGCTCTAGTCACTGTGCCTTTTAATTTCTGTTTTACTAACCTCCTCATTTTTGTGTAATTCCCCTTTTTGAAATTAATATATATATTAATTCCCCAATTACTTCAGTGGGACTATGCACAGGTTTAATATGCATGCTTAAGAACTGTGCTGAACGTAACACAAAACAAAATTATTCAATTTCTTTCTTTGTGAAGAACATCCCTACTGAGCAGAAAAAAGTTGCATGATATGCATAAGTCCCTATCTCATGAGTATTCCATTTTGCTCACCCATACCCATACTTTTTATTTTCAGTACTGGTTGATGTGTCATTACTTGCTGCATCTTTAGATGAACCATGTTCATTGATTTTGATGACAATTCCCCTCAGCTCTTGCATTAAATATACATTTGTGTTTGCATGAGTGAAATGCTGTAGGTGACACATACATAACTTGGAATGAATAGAATGACATCATGCAGTTGCTTACATCATTGTCTGGACTTGGCCACCTGCAAATATTCCCACTGTATTTCCTGAATTAAGCAAATTAAATTTGAATGAAAGACCTTTAAAGAAAATCAAAGGTGCTGAAGGAAGTGATGTGGTTAGGAAGCACTCTTCCCTGTATATCACTATTGGACAATGTCAAATCATTGTAAACATTGCTGTTCTTAGTATGGAATATAAAATTGAAATACTTAGCATTGTAAGCAATTTAGAAGTACATGGTTGTTGAAAGGGTAGCAATACGAATCCCAGAGTTTGCCCAAATGTCAACTAAAATAATCTTAATCGATCTAGCTAGAATTGCTTAATTCACTTTCATTTGCAAAATTGAAGAATTTTACAATTCTTGGAGAATTTACACTTGACTCAGGCCTAGCTGGAACTGCAGTCTGAGCAGCTATGGTAATTGCTGTGTTTCTGTGTTCCTATGGATGAATTATTTTAAAATTTTCCCTCCTGTGTAAAGAGTTGTGGGTTTTTGGCCGGCACACTGTGGTTGCCATGTCACCCTTCCACTGCCCAAGCACTGGATGCATTTAGAATGATGTCAATGACTGATTACTATGTTCAGCCTATAAAGCAATGTGGGAACTTCCAGGATGAAAAACACCATATTAAAACATAATCCATCTATTACAGTATCAAATATGAAACAATGGCGTCTCTCAAAGCTGAATGTAAATTATAAAAAATAATCTTGGCGTTCCTATTGAGAATACTTAAACACACCTGTCTAAACTAGTTTTTCACACCTGAGGTAGGTGCATGCAGAAGTGCTTGAGTGCTTACATGTGCAAATTTGGGCCATTACTGATATATTTATACATTCAGTTTCTTTGCAGTGTTAAGCAGGATAGGGAAAACAGCTCAACAAATTTCTGGCATGTTTTTGAGTTCCTTCTCTGTAAAACTGTCTTCTTGTAAAGGCTACACATTATTCATATGAATAGTAAAGCATTTAACTGAAAATTGATATAGGGAGGCTAAGTGCTACTTCAGAAACCACATTTTATGTATTGAAATATGGTTGAATGGAAAGCTGCTGACATATGTTTGATGGAATAGTAAACTTTTGCATCATAAATTGATGTGGAAGGATCATGGGTTATTATGTTGAAGATGTGGAAAATGCCATCGTTTTTGTTTCCAGAAGCTCCAGCTAATCATATCAATATGTTCTCTCTCCCAAATTTTAGGACACTGATTTTTCACTGAATGTGTGCTTTGTTAAGATGATTGCACTAAGCCTTAGGCACTGGAGTAAATTTTCAGTCTGTCTTTAAGCACCTACTTTTGCTCTCGTAGTTTTGTGGGTGCAAATTTCTTCCTTCAGATATTTGCAGGTGTAGTTAAGGTCACTTCCAATGTCTAGGCACCTATTCTTTAGGTACAACTAGGTCCTCATATTTCAAAGTAACATTAATTACTCTCTCTGGGTACGTCTACACTTGCTCCCTAGTTTGAGCTAGGGATGCAAATGTAGGCGACCGAAATTGCTAATGAAGCGGGGATTTAAATATCTCGCACTTCATTAGCATGATCTCGCCGGCGCGTTACTCTGCTCAACAGCTGATTTGAACCAGGAAGTGCACACCGGGACGCGTTCGTTTGAACCAAACCCCTTGGTTTGAACTAACGTTACTCATTTTTTGAGGAGTAATGTTAGTTTGAACCAAGGGGTTTGGTTTGAACGAACGCGTCCCGGTGCACACTTCCTGGTTCCAATCAGCTGTTGAGCAGAGTAACGTGCCGGCGAGATCATGCAAATGAAGCGCAGGATATTTAAATCCCCGCTTCATTAGCAATTTCGGTCACCTACATTTGCATCCCTAGCTCGAACTAGGGAACAAGTGTAGACGTACCCTCGGGTAATTGTAAATTCAAAAATTGTGGCAGAGTTTTAAAACTTGGCCCATCATATACTCCTGCAGCATTAATTGGATAGTATGTGTATACAAGCAACACTGCACTGCTCAGGGAATTGCACATTTACTTTTGTGTGAAATGTGTTCAGTTTTCTGCACAAGAATCTGGGAAAAATTTAAACTGACACAAGGTGTCAACTAAATCTCCAGTGTTTCTTATAATACGGTTGAGAGTTGTTGAGAGTATAGTGTTTCTCAGACATCAGATAATGATTTCTTATCCTTTACAGGCAATTAAGTAATCAGACAAAGATATACCCACAGAAATAAAGAACATTTTCTCCTGCTCTTCCTCAAAACAAACTACACACTGTAAACTTATTGTACGATTGTAGAATCCATTTTAAACAATCATCACAAAGTTGGCTTAAACTATTTTGTATACATTGAGCCATCACAAAGCTATCTTACCCTGTTCTGTATACAATGAGCTTTGAGCCAGAAATGTAATTTATCTCAACAGTTGGGGAGGGCAGTGATTATCAGCTTAGGTTGCTTTATCTTTGTATTTATTATGGAAGCACTCTCATTATAAAGCTCATAAGTACTTACAACATTTCAGAAGAAAATGATTTTCTTAGCTGAAATACTGTATATATGCCTGTCCTTAGGCCAAAGGTGAACTTTCCCTGTATGTTAAATTTAGTCTGATGGTTTTATTATCTAAAGGTGAGCACATGTCATTCTAGGATGTTTGAAAAGGAGTATTGGATGTAAGGCATTGGAGGTAATTGTCTTCTCTTCTAGTCTTAGATGGAGTTCTGTGTCCAGTCCGGGACACCAAATTTTATGAAGTATGTGAATTAACTGAAGAGAGTCCAGAGGAGAACAATTAAAAAACTTATAAAAGGATTAGAAAACCTGATTTATCAGGTTGAAAGAATTGGTCTTCTTTAGTCCAGAGAAAAAAAAATCTGAAGGAGGACATTGGAATAGCCTTCAAATATTAGAAAGACAAGATGGGAGAAGTAATAACTTATTGGTCCAATAAAATATATTATCTGACCTACCTTAGAAAATAAGAAAAAAAGCCTTACTGAGTCTGAGTTCAGCTCAGTATCTTGTCTCCTGACAGTGGCCAATGCCAGATGCTTCAGAGGGCATGAACAGAGAAGATGAATAAGTGATTAGTTCCTTGTTGTCCAGTCCCAGCATCTAGCAGTCAGATACCCAAGCATGGGGTTTCATTACTGACCATCTTGACTTATAGCCATTGATAGATCTAACCTCCATTAGCTTAACTAATTCTGTCTAATTCAGTTATAGTTTTGGTTTTCACAACATCCTCTGGCAATGAGAGCCATTCTGTGTGAAAAAATACATCCTTTGGTTGGTTTTAAACCTGCTGCTTATAAATTTCATTGGGTGATTCTGGTTCTTGTGTTATGTGAAAAAGCAAATAACTTGCTTTCTCCATACCATTCATGGTTTTATGGACCTTGTCATATCTCCCCTCATCTGTCTCTTTTTCAAGCTGAACTTTACCAATCTTTTTAATCACTCATATGAAAGCTGTTCCATACCCTTAATCATTTTTATTGCCCTTGTCTGTACCTTCTTCATTTTTAATGTTTCTTTTTCTGAGGTGGGGCAACCAAAACTGTATGCAGTATTCAAGGTGTGGGCATATCATGGATTTATATATTGGCAGTATGGTATTTTCTGTTTTCTTATCTACCTCTTTTCTAATATTCCTAACATTCTATTAGCTTTAATCTTGCTGCACATTGAGCAGATGTTTTCAGAAAACTATCCGTAGTGACTCCAAGATCTCTGTCTTGAGTGGTAACAGCTAATTGAGATCCCATCATTTTGTATGTATAGCTGGGGTTATGTCTTTTAACCAGTTACTGATCCATGAGTAAGACTCATGCCAGGATTGCTTACTTTGTTAAAGAGCCTTTGGTGAGGGACCTTATTAAAGGCATTCTAAAAGTCCAAGTATACTATTTTACTGGATCAACCCCATCAATATGTTTGTTGACCTCCTCAAAGAAATCTAATAGATTGGTGTGGCATAATTTCCCTTTACAAATTGCCATACTGACTCTTCCCCCAACAAGTTGTGTTCATCTATCCGATAATTGTGTCCTAATTACAGTTTCAGTCTACATGGTACTGAAGTCAGTCTTACCAGCCTGTAATTCCCAGGATTGCTTCTGGAGTCTTTTTTAAAAATTAACATTACATTATCTATCCTCCTGTCTTCTGGTACAGAACCTGATTTAAGTGATAGGTTACATACCATGATTAGTAGTTCTGCAATTTCATATTCAGGTTCCTTCAGAACTCTTGGGTAAATATCTTCTGGTCCTGGTAACTCATTTTGTACTTAGTGATTTCTGCTAAGTCCACATTTGCCACCAGATACCATACTGTTTCTTATTTCTTTTTCTGATTATGGTGAACAACTTTGCGATATCACATGTAGTTCTAAGTATCCTAGAAATACCTAAAATAGACTTGATAGATGGAAGAATATCACCATGCCATAGCTGTTGGCAAAGGATGGCTTTTTAATGGTTGCCACTGAGCCTCTCTTTGACAAGATTTTGCATTGCCATAGAGGTTTTTTTTATACATATTGATCATGGCTGGAAACATGATTTTCCTTTAATGGTCAGTGGCAATGAGGGTGATGATGGCATCCAATAAACAGTGAAAGAAAAGCAACCAACAAATAATTTAATGAATGTAATGAAGACTTGCACATGTTATGAATGAAATCTCACTGGACATATTGGGAAGCTAATGGAAGATATAAACAGGTTAGAGAGATGGTATTTTGTCATATTTCTGTTCTTTCTATTGACAGATCATGAGGAAGGAAGACAAGAAATTGACTCTTGCAACTATTTACATTTCAGCTTGCTAATTTTAGCTGTGAGTGACCTGAGAAATAGCAGGTGTTCTTTAAATATTGAAAAGCATAAATACAAGAAATAAGACAGAGGATTTTTATGTTATTAACTTTCCTTTTTCCTCTATAGAATTGTTTTCCTCCAAAAGTGTTTTATAAACAATATAGACTGGAATAGCTTCAACACCAGTGACATGCAGCTATGGTGGAATTCCGCAATACAGTGCAGACCTTGGGAGAACCATTTAGAAGACGTGCAGAATAATAATCACTAGTTAAAACTGTGAGGAGGCTTTAGATTGGCAAACTACAATTAACATAAAATTAAATAGAATGCTCATGAGACTGGGCTAACTTCTCTATTTTTACTCTCCCTGCAGACGTACCATAACATTGGAATCTGTAATAATTATAAAGTGTAAGGAGGGCATTGGCTTTAATATCTCATCCAAAGTATCCGAACCAGAAGAACAGATTCTGTTAGCACCATGATAAGAAATGGATTAGATACTGAAGGGAAGAATGCCACCTATTGAATAATTAACCTCCTCAAGGAGTATGTGAGTATCGCTTAGAGGTCTCCTGTCCAAGTATTAATGCAACCCAGCTGCAATTAGTTTGAGATTAGACAAGATCATACCTTGAGGTTATATGGCTTCAGGTTGCATGTGAATACCATATTTCATAGAACAGTCTAATGTCTTTTTTGGTTTTGTCTGGCAGAATTATATATTATCCAAGAATCTGTAATAGCCTAGGGTTATAAATGTGAATTATTTTCTCATGATTGGATGGCACGCAACCTTAATTATGTAAGAATCTACATGTTTTCTGAAAGTTCCATGTAGTAAAATAGGAGTTTTTGTCTTCATCATTGTCAAAACGTGCTACTTTTAAAATCCTGCATATCTTTTACCTCCATGACACTGTATGTCAAATATTCACATTCAGGTTCACATGGCATCTCAGTTAATAAAGGAGAATTACATTAAGTATCTATCTATCTATCTATCTAAATTACATTGAACTGCCATCCGTACATTGATTAAAGATTATCTGAATATTATTTTAATATCATCTTAAAATGCTGTTTGGAACTTTGGGCCAGATTATACTAAGTTGTCGGCAGCTAGATATAGAATTCACTCTACTCCCACCAAGTTCAGCTGGAGTTACTGCACATATGTCAGATGCTGAAAGCATTCAGATGGCCTCAGGAGATTTGCATACACATATATTGAAATATTTACAGTTCAGAGAAAATGATTCTAAATTGAGCATAAGGATGGCTAAGCAAATTAATTTTTAAATTCAAGAAAATACCTGTAGAAAATGTTTGGCTATATTCCTGCAATTCTATAACCTAGAGAAGATCCAAATGAAAATGTTTGAGATTATGAGAGCATGACCTACAAAGACTCAATAAAAAAACTGAATCAGATACATGACCACTCTCAGGCCAGCTACACCATGCTGCTGAGGCAAAGTTGCCCCAATGCTGGACTACCCATCCACTAGGGGAATTTCTTCTGATTTAGAGGGAACATTGTGCAGCATATAAATCATTATAGTGGTGGTCTGCCCCACTTCCATCCAACGGCTGGTGCAGGTGGGGCAATCGGAACACCCTCCTACCATGCTGATTACTAGTTGCTGTGAAGGCACATAAGGCAGCCAGTAAAACTTTGGGGAGCCTGCTCAGCTATGTCTACACAACCAGGTTATTTGGAAATAATAACTCCCGAAATAACTATTTTGAAATAAGCTTATTCCTCTTCACAAGCAGGAATTAGTATTTCAAAATAACAGGCTTGATAGTGTGGACACTCACCTTGTTATTTCAAAATAACTCCCCAGTGTAGATATGCCCTCAGTGCTGAGCTGCCCTAGGTTACAGGAGCACAAAGATACCATAAAACAACTGTGCACCCTTTCTTTCTCAGATGTACACTAAGCTGAGACCTTTGTTGGTCACACTTTATATGAAGGGCCTATTTATAGTTTATAAAAGGTTAACAAATGATTAATCAATTTTAAAGATTATTTTAGAGCACAACAGATTAAAAGATCATATCTGTGCATGGCTTATAATTATTTATAACTAACCATGTCTGTAACATGCTTATAACATCTATTTGTAAAAATACTCTTCATATAGAGTGTGGCCTGTTTATTCGACTTAATACCTGACAGGTGGTAATGAAAGCAGAGAACACTTATTTAAAGGTGCTGGATAACAATTTTGAATAGAAATACACATTCACATAATTTGATCCAGAGCCATTATAATATTTTGAATAGGTATTGAGAACAAACAGAAAAACCACCTACACAAAAATGAAACACTTTTTGATAAAAGTGAAGTATTTGGAGCTGTTATTGTGTTTGAATATTGAGAAAAGAACTCAGATATTTTTCTTT
Source organism: Pelochelys cantorii (assembly GCA_032595735.1). Classification (NCBI taxonomy): domain Eukaryota; kingdom Metazoa; phylum Chordata; order Testudines; family Trionychidae; genus Pelochelys; species Pelochelys cantorii. The sequence goes on from CM064329.1 coordinate 72,174,700, forward strand.
ATGTGGTGTTATGCTAAGTTTACATATTATTCTTAGTGGATCGATACTATCACCAAAATGACTCACAAAACATGACAGGGAATGATTGTCAGTACACATTAATAGTGGTACTGTGTACTAGCCAGATTTCAAATATGTTTTGCCTATGCTATAGGTCAAATTCATACTAACTCACATTGCTTGTATGACAGCTTACTTTTATGGAGCCATTCCACTGATAAAATGCCATTGAATTTTATGGATTAGCATTGTAATACTTATAGAATATGAAATTTATTATTTAAAAACTAGTATGAAAATTGGCAATTAGCATATTTTGAATCAATCATTTCTAATGAAAGGTCAGCTTGCTTCAAGTGATTAGTGTACACTTGAGCTAATACTCTGAGATATAATTAAAAAGCTATTTAAAGTTCAAATGGAATAATTAAAAAGCATCTAAGCCTGCCAAAACAGATCTTTCATTCTTCACTGAAAGCTACTCAACATTTTGTACATTATATATTTTTAAAAGGTTCAGAGAGAAGTCATATAGTTTGCTTTATTCTGAAACTAATTTATTTACAGTTAACCTCTCTAAGGGGCTTTTCAATGAAAACTTGGACATAGCTTTATGTCAGCATGAATAGTGCCTCTATAATAAAGAGGCAACTGAAGATTTTTGTCTCTTCATAGCTACAGATGGCAGTCTGATTTAGAAACACGATAGATATTTATTACCTTCAGAAGAGGGAATTGACTTGACTGGCCTCTTAACCTCCATTTCCTTTGTCTAATATAGGACTCTATTCCTTTTCTTCACAAAAAAAATCAACAGTAATATTAGAGATCTGCTGATAGTGTAAATATCACAGTAGCAAGCCACCTGCAGTTACAACTGACAAGACCTGCTTCTCACAGGTATCAGATTCACTAATTACGCTAAAAAAAAATCTGATCAGATGTCTTCTACCTGCATTTCTTTCTTTACCAATAAATACAGCTGTAGGGGCTGAGTTTTAGCAGGAAATTAACAAAATAATTGGCAAATATTAGCAAAACTAAAAAAAATAATACTACAGTGCTTGAGCCTATCAGGAGTTTGTACCACTTGTGTTATAGCTGGATAGGGAACAAATTAAAACCTGGTGAGAAGAAGAAACCTGCAAAATACCATCATGTGAAAATAATTAAACTCCCACAAATATGTACAGCCTCTCTACCTCCTGCTGTGCTATTTCAATAGCTCAGATGGAAAACATGAGTTTCACAAAACACATACCTCAGCCAAAACATTGTAAGTGACTGAAAGCAACAAATAGCAAAGAAGGCTACTGGCCTGAATCTAGTTCAGGTTATTTAGAAATTGAATTTATTCCTACTTGACAGCTGTTAGTATGCCCAAGTGAAATGACTTGAGACAGAGTCAACACATTTCATATTGAACAAGTACCCAGATTTAAAAAGTTGCCATCAAATTTGGCCCTCTGTAAAAATCTTCTAGGGAATCTCAAAGGAGAGAAGAAATGAGCTGATAGAGGAGGTATCTGAGGCATATGAAAAATCATGGAAGTCGGGAGAGATTCCAAAAGACTGGAAAAGGGCAAATATGCCCATCTATAAATAGGGAAATGAGAACAACCCAGGAAACTATAAACTTCTGTGCCAGGGAAGATAACGGAGCAAGTAATTAAGGAATTCATCTGTAAACATCTGGAAGATATTAAGGTGATAGGAAACAGCCAGCATGGATTTGTAAAGAACAAAACATTTCAAACCAATCTGATAGCTTTCTTTGATAGGCTATCAAGGCTTGTGGATAAGGGAAAAGCAGTGGACGTGGTATACTTAGACTTTAGTAAGGCATTTGACACAGTCTCGCATGACCTTCTTATCAATAAACTAGGGAAATACAACGTAGATGGGGCTACTATAAGGTCAGGGCCGGCTCTAGGCACCAGCAAAGCAAGCATGTGCTTGGGGCGGCACATTTCCAGGGGTGGCATTCCGGCCACACTTGTGTGTACTTGTGTGTACTATGCCGCCCTTGTTCTGCCCCCCATCCGCGGTCACCTGCCAGCAGCAGCCCCTTCCACACACCCCCCATGCAGGAAGTCCCAGTGCCCAGGCAGGTGCTCCATAGCCCCGCCCCTCCACGGGTGGCGCTGCCCGAGTCTCTTTCCCGCTGGGCCAGGACCTGCATGTGCCCCACTGTGCACACTGATTGGCCGGCCGGTGCCACATCACAGACCCGGTGGGGCCCTGTGGGAGGAATAGGAGCGGGAGGGGTGTGGGTCCCTGCGGGGGGTCGTGGTGTGCCGATGTACATCCAGAGGGGGTGGCCAGGGAGCCCCAAACCCTCCACCCCTCCCCACCCAGTCACCACGCTTGACTGCGCAGGGAAACTGAGGCAGCAGGGAAGCAACTTGTGGCCAGAACCCAGGCGTCTGGGCTCCAGCTTGGCGCTCTGGGTCATTCGGGTCCTGTCCTGGTCTCAAGCCAAGCTCTTATCCCTGTGCCGGGCTGTGCCGGACCAGATTCTGCGGCCTGGGCCAAGCACACCGAGCAGAACACCCTCTCCCTCCGTGCCAGGGGCCTAAGCCGCGGCCGGAGCTGCCCCTGCTCCGGGTCCGGGTCGCTGCCAACAAAAAAGGGGGAGTGGGGTGGCCAAAAAATTTTTGGCTTGGGGCGGAAAAAAACCTAGAGCCGGCCCTGTATAAGGTGAGTGCATAACTGGCTGGATAACCATTCTCAGAGAGTATTATTACAATCATGTTCAAAATCATGCTGGAAGGGCATAACAAGTGGAGTTCTGGAGGGGTCTGTTTTGGGATGACCAGTTCTGTTTAATATCTTCATCAATGATTTAGATGATGGCACAGAAAGTATGATTATTAAGTTTGCAGAAGATACCAAGCTGGGAGGGTTACAAGTGCTTTGGAAGATGAGGTAAAAATTCAAAATGATCTGGACAAACTAGAGAAATGGTCTGAGGCAAACAGGATGAAGTTTAATAAGGACGAATGCAAAGTACTCCACTTAGGAAGGAACAATCAGTTTCACACATAAAGAATGGGAAGCAACTGTCTAGGAAGGAGTACTGCTGAAAGAGATTTAAGAGTCATAGCGGACTACAAGCTAAATATGAGTCAACAGTATAACACTGATGCAAAAAAAGCAAACATGATTCTGGGATGCATTAAGAGGTGTATCGTGAGCAGGACATGAGAAGTCATTCTTCTGCTCTACTCTGTGCTAATTAGGAGTCAATCGGAGTATTGTGTCTAGTTCTGGGCACCACATTTCAAGAAAGATGTGGAGAAATTGGAGAAGGTCCACAGAAGAGCAACAAGAATGATTAAAGGTCTAGAAAACATGACCTATGAGGGAAGACTGAAAGAACTGGGCTTATTTAGTTTAGAAAAGAGAAGACTGAGAGGGTGCGAGGGAGGGTGACGTTGAATCCAAGTCTGGGGTGCCCCAAGCCCCTGTCTCCCTCTCTTTCCTTGCTGTTCCCTTCAAGTTTTACGTTTTCCCCCGTTCTGGTTCGCAGTCCCATGGTGTTTCAAGGTCTCTGGACCCCAGGCATTCCCGGCTGCAGGTCCTCGGCTTTGCCCCTCCTGTTCGACTCCACCACTTTGTCCGTCTGGCTTCCCCTAGTCCCCGGAGGTTCCTGCTCTGGGACTTCCACTGGGGTTTCCCTGGGGAGTGAAGGTTACGAAGCTGGAGCCCATCTGCCTCCCCCCTTGTTGCCCATCTCTCCACCCTTATCTGCTTCCTCCTCCACTTATGTGCGTCCGCCCCCACACCTGGCGTCTGCACGCCTCTTTTCCCGCCATGCTCTCCCCTTCCGTGTCTCCTCAGGGTCCTAACGCCTACTCCTACCCCCCCACCCGGCATCTCAGCGCCTGCGCGCTGGCTCGGCGGCCGGCTCTGGACACGGCGCGGTGGGGCTCCACTCCCCAGTTGCTCCTCCGCTCAGTGGGGGGGGTTGGGGTTGGTCCCCCCCTCTTTAACTTCCCCCACTGGGGCTTTACACCCTGGTACGGCCCTTGTGCATGCACTGCAGGGCCGCCGGGGCGGTGGCACACCCCCTTCCCAGGCCGCTCCCACAGCTTGGATAGTGCGGGGGTCCGGACCCCCATCACACACCTCCCCCTTTGGATTAGGGTTCTGCTCCTGTGATCCTTCTTCAGGTCAACGCCTCCAAAAAAAGTCCACGTTTGTGTGAGCTACTCCTGGCCTATGCAAGACCTCAAATATATATGGCTGCAAAGCTAAATACCATCGCATTATATGTGTGTTTGTGTCTTTCATTGACTGTAGCCACCTTAGGGGGGCATGGTCCATCACTAACTGGAAGTTACTCCCCCGAAGGTAATATCGCAGGGCTTCTATCGCCCACTTGACGGCTAATGCCTCCTTCTCTATGGTGGCGTACCGTCTTTCTCTTGGTAATAACTTGCGACTTAAATATAAAATGGGGTGTTCTGCCCCTTCTGATTCCTGAGATAATATGGCCCCGAGCCCCACATCGGAGCATCTGTTTGTACTATAAAAGTCTTGGTATAGTCCGGTTGGGTTAGCACCGGAGCTTGTGTCAGCTTTACTTTTAATGTCCGAAAGGCCTTTTCACATTGGTTGGTCCACTGGACTCTCTGGGGCATCATGTTTCTGGTCAGTTCCGTTAGTGGGGCCGCCAGAGTGACGAATTTGGAGATAAATCTCCAGTAGTATCCAGCTAACCCTAAAAACTGTCGTACCTGTTTCTTTGTGGTTGGAGCCTTATAGGTTCACAAGGCCTCTACCTTGTTGACTTGGGGTTTCAATTTACCTCTCCCCAGCACATACCCCAAGTATTCCATCTCCCTACGCCCCAAGAAACACTTACGGGGATTGGCGGTTAATTTCGCCTATTCCAGAGCCATGAGGACTGCTTTTAGATGTTCTAGGTGTTCGGCCCATGATCTGCTATAAACAACAATGTTGTCAATGTATGCCGCGGCGTAGGTTTGATGTTTACACAGTACCTTGTCCATTAGACGCTGGAACGTTGCTGCGGCCCCATTCAATCCGAAGGGCATCATCACAAAGTGGTATAGCCTGGAAGGGGTGGCAAATGCTGTTTTCTCTTGAGACATTGACGTCAGGGGTATGTGCCAGTACCCTTTTGTGAGGTCGAGTGTGGAGATATACTGGGCTTCCCCCAGTCTTTCTAATAATTTGTCGACTCTAGGCATGGGGTAGGCATTGAAACGAGATATAGCATTAATCTTCTGAAAGTCTATGCAAAATCTCAGGGACCCATCTGGCTTGGGGACCAAGACTATGGGGCTTTCTATTCACTCTGGGACTCTTTGATCACCCCCATTTTTAGCATCCGATTCACTTCGTCCCATACCGGTTCCCACAATTTTCGGGGTAACAGGCGTAACACATCTCGAACCTTTTGTCTGGGTGGTGTCTGGATGTGATGGTACATTAGAGGTGTCTTCCCCCTCTGGGCTGACAAGAACCCGAGGAAAGCTGTGAGTACGGTCTGTATTTCCTCCTTCTGCCGCTCAGTGAGGTCCTCCCCCAAAGTCACTTCGGAGTTGACTTCCCCTTCTCCTCCCCATGGTCCTAGCTCTGGGTCTGGCGCCTGCAAAGTGATCATCATCGCCTCCGAGGCAGTCCATTTCTTTAGTAGATTAACATGATATATCTGTGTTTCTTTGTGTTTTCCCAAGAGTCGCACTTCATAGTCTACTGGTCCCACTTGACGGATAACCTCAAAAGGCCCTTGCCATTTGGCGAGAAGTTTGGAATCTGAGGAGGGCAACAGCAAAAGTACTTGATCACCTGGTTGAAATGTACGGGGTTTCACCCCCCGATTGTAATATTGGGCCTGTTTTTCTTGGGCCTCGCTATCTCCCCAATCGTTTTTAACTTGTGTCTTAACTCTAGGATATAAGGGACCGTACCTTTTACTTGGGAATCCTGTTCCTCCCAGGTTTCTCTTAGGAGATCTAGTATGACCCAGGGTTGGCGCCATATAAAAGCTCAAAGGGAGAAAATCCTGTTGAGGCCTTTGGCACTTCCCTTATAGCAAAGAGAAGGGCTGGGAGTAAAAGGTCCCAGTCCCAGGGGTCAAGTTCCACAAATCATCTAATCATTCCTTTCAGCGTTTTATTAAAGCATTCTATGAGTTTGTCTGTTTGAGGGTGATACACAGACATTCTAAGAGCCTTAATTTGTAAGAGGCGACAAAGCTTGGCCATTAATTTAGCCGAGACATTTGTCCCCTGGTCTGACAGTAACTCATGTGGGAGCCCTATGCGGGCAAAGATTTTGACCAGTTCAGTCGCCAAGGTGGCCGCTGTGGCATTTCTTAATGGAACAGCCTCGGGGTATGTGGCATAGTCAGTGAGGACTAGGATGTATAGGTTACCCCATCAAGACCTCTCTAGGGGTCCCACCAACTCTAAAACCACCCTCTCGAAAGGGACCCCCACCACCGGCAGAGGCACTAATGATGACCGGAGGACGTTCCCTGCGCCTGTCCTCTGGCATTCAGGGCAGGAAGCACAGAAGTCCTTGACTTCCTGATGTATCCCCGGCCAAAAAAAAAACCATTGTGTCACTCGCTGGAGCATTTTCTCTCACCCCAAATGTCCGGCCCAGGGGTTGGTGTGGGCTAGATCCTAGACCTGTCTCCAGAAGCGGCGAGGTAGGAGGAGTTGTCTCAGTTACCTCTGTCGGATAGGTTTGTATGTCCCCGTGGATGCATTGCATCATGACAGGGGGGTCATGTGGGTCCTCTTGGGAGGACAACTCGGTTCGGATCAGGGTTTGACTGCACCCCGAGTCCACCAAGGCTGTTATGGGGTTACCCCGGAGCCTTACCTGCATTGTCATTTTCGCGGGGTCACGAATGTGGGCCCAGAGGGAGGCCGTCATCACTTGTCCATATGAGCAGTCCATAAAAGGGCAATCCCTCTTAAAATGTCCCTCTTGGCCGCACTCATAGCACACATTTCTCGGTGTGGTGATCGCCGAAGGCGGACCCTCCGTCTCTCCTGGGTGGGTGTTCCCCTCTGATCTGGCCTCCACCGCACCCCTTTGGGACCCTCCTGTGGGTATTTTCAAGAAGGGAGTCCCATTCTGAGTTTGCTCCTTCCGCGGTTACTGCGGGCCCATCCCCCCGAAGGGTGGTTTCTCCGGCCCTGACTTAGGGGCTTACTTTTCTCCTCCCAGCCCTCTGTGGCTACGTAATTCTCCATCGGATGTATGGCTTCTCCGAGGGTGGAGGGTTAGTGCCGACAGACCCAGGTCCTACTCTCTGGGGGCAGGATCTGCAAAAACGGATCAAGAACCACCAGTTCGGCCACTTGTGTGCTAGTTTTTCTTTCGGGTTATAAACATCTCCAGGCCATTTCCCGGAGCTGTTGTGCTACTGGTCTGGTCCAATATTGCTTCCTTTATCTTTTGGTAATGCAAGGTGTCTCTGGCCGATAGTCCCCGGTAGGCCAGCTGGGCGGGTCCCATCAAGTATGGTGTGAGTAGCGTTGCCCAGTGCTCTTGAGGCCACCGGGCCACGGTGGCCACCCTCTCAAAAGTTGTTAGGAATGCTTCTGTGTCATCCCCTGTTCCCATTTTGGTCAGCCGCAGGGGTAATGCCAGGGACGATCCGCTCCCTGCCCCTTCCAGTGAGGCCCCATCTGCCCCCAAGGTGGGGACCGTCGGTCCCTGCTGGCTCCATCTCTCCTGTTGGCGTTGTTGATGGTCCATCAATTCTCTCACCAGCTGCTGCTGCTCTCAGTGTTGGGTGGCCATCTGTTGTAGTATCTGGTTCTGTGACGGGGTGACTTCCCTGCCCCGCACTGCGGGTGCGCCGTCCCTGGCATGCTGGGGAGAAGCGGCGGCCCCATGCGAGCCCTGGCACTGTGCTGCCTGCTCTGCCGCAGCCAAGGGGGGGCCAGAGGCACGACCGGGCATTGCGTGCCCGAGCCTTGCGATCCCCTGCAGACGCAGGGAAGCAGCGGAGCTGGCAGGCTGGCCCCCGCCGAAGCTGCGCATGCGCAGAGCCCCTGGCGGCTCTGGCCAGAGCCGGAGACGGCTGAGAAGGGGAGAGGGGGAGTGGCCAGAGACACCGATGTGGGCCCCTTCCCCGGCGCATTGAACGTCCCGGCAGCAGGATGCTTAAAAGGGGCGCCGCCACCAGAGGCAAGGAAAGGAGAGGAGGCGGAGAGAGTGGAGGGGGCAGAGAGAGGAGAGGAGGCTGAGAGAGCTGTCCAGACTGGAGGAGTGGAGGAAGCTTCGTGAACTGGGGAAGTCCCCGAGGCCGGGGGCGAGTGAGCCCAAGCAAGGCAGAGCGAGGGAGGTAGGAAGCAACCCAGGGCAGGGTATCCAACCTGGGGGGTTGGTGTGTTTCGGGGTGGATTCCCCCCACCAACCGGAACTGGGACGCTGTCCCAGACCTTAGGACCCAGAGCGGGGGCAGGCCCGAGCCTCCTACCTTCCCTCGCTGGCCAGCTGAAGTGCCAGCCGGGAGGCGAAATCTACGAGGACTAGGCTCCGCCGGACTCGGGGTGGGGGCAGGTGACGGGGAGCACACGGCGAGGGTTTCCTCGCGGAACAGCCGGTGGTGCATGGGCTGACGGATCCTGGGTGGGGCACACCCACGCATCCCGTGACAGTCTGTTGCTGTTGTTGCTGCTGCTGAGTTTCTACCAACCACTCAAGCAGTTTGTTAGCCTCCATTGTCCTTGTCGCCGGTCGTAACTTGTACACCGTGAAACTTCCTACTAGAATAGCTTGAGCGTAACAAAGATATATTCTTTTCCCCCAACTTCTTACTGCCCCATACACTCTGGACTTCCCTGTATACAAAGAAAGACTTATAAATTATTATTTTTTTAAGGTTTACCCGTGATCAAATTAGTCCCTTGGGGGGGGGGGGGCGGGTCGACAGTACCCACATTCTCCACCATCTGTGAGATTGGGCGACTTTGAATCTGAGTCCGGGGTACCCCAAACCCCCTGTGGCCCTCTCTTTCCTTGCCGTCCCCTTCAAGTTTTACGTTTTCCCTCATTCTGGTTTGCAGTCCCATGGTGTTTCAAGGTCTCTGGACCCCAGGCATGCCTGGCTGCAGGTCCTCAGTTTTTCCCCTCCCGTTTGGCTCCACCGCTTTGTCAGTCTGGCTTCCCCTAGTCCCCGGAGGTTCCTGCTCCGGGACTTCCACTGGGATTTCACTGGGGAGTGAAGGTTACGAAGCGGGAGCCCATCTGCCTCCCCCCTTGTTGCCCTTCTCTCCCCCCTTATCTGCTTCTCCCTCCACTTATGTGCGTCCGCCCTCACACCTGGCGTCCACACTCCTCTGACCTTTTCCCCGCCGTGCTCTCCCCAGCCGGGTCTCCGCAGGGTCCTAATACCTACTTCTACCGCCCCCCCCGCCCCCCCCCGGCGTCTCCGCACCTGCGCGCTGGCTCAGCAACCGGCTCCAGACGAGGCGTGGCGTGGCTCTGCTCCCCAGTTGCTCCTCTGCTCGGTGGGGGGGGGGGTTTGGGGTTGTTCCCCCCCTCCCTTTACTTTCCCCCACTGGGGCTTTCCACCCTGGTACGGCCCTTGTGCATGAGCTGCCGGGCCGCCGGGGCAGCGGCATGCCCCCTCCCCAGGCCACTCCCATGGCTTGGATAGTGCGGGGGTCCAGACCCCCGTCACAGAGGGATGTAATAGCAGTTTTCAAGTATCTAAAAGGGTGCTACAAGGAGGAGGGAGAAAAATTGTTCTCCTTGGCCTCTGATCATAGGACAACAGCTTAAATTGCAATGGGCTTAAATTGCAGCAAGGGAGCTTTTGGTTGGAGATTAGGAAAAACTTCCTAACTGTTAGGGTGGTTAATCACTGGAATAAATTGCATAAGGAAGTTGTGGAATATCCATCACTGGAAATAGTTAAGAGCGGGTTGGATAGACATCTATCAGGAATGATCGAGACAGTGTTTGGTCCTTCTGTGAGGGCAGGGGATTGGACTCGATGACCTTTCAAGGTCCCTTCCAGTTCTAGGATTCTAGGAGTTTAGGATTCTCTTTTGATCTGTAAAATGACAGTAAACGTAGAACCCAAGATCTGGGTGCTTTCACATATGCTCTCGTGGCCAGGCTGTGGGCAGCCAGACGAACTGGGCAGAGCCAGAATCCACACTCATGAAACAGCAATCTTGAGTTAGCTGAATCAGAATAATGGGAGATCAGAAGCAGGAGATGAACTTGAGATGAAAACCATGAATTGGGAGCAAGAATCTGGATATCAGGAGGTTAGAGGCAAGGGACAAACTAGAGATCAGAACCATGAATCAGATGCCAGGAATCACATTGGATCAGGGTACCAGGAAATCATGCCAGGCAATCTGGAAACACATAGTCCAGGGAGCCCGGTTGTTTGGACAGCTTCCAGTTCCTACTGCCTGCTTTTGTAGGGTGAGTAGGACAATCAGCTGTGCTAGGACTCTGTCAATAGAACTTCAGGGGCAGAGTCTCAAACTGGGGCTGGGTTTCATGGGTCCTACACAAGCAGTTGTCAGCCATGGGCATCTCTACTTAGGCCAGTTCATCTTTGACTTTTTTTCTCCAGACCTCACAGTAATGGGGTAGAGCTGCTCTGCTTTTTTTCTGCTCTATATCAGCTGTGAGTTGGCAGAAAAGCACTGTATAGGAGGCAATTGTGCCCTGTTCTGCAGGAAGACCATGGCTGTTTGAGCTCAGTATGAGCATCAAAACTGGCTGATTTTGACTGAAGAAAAGCACCCCAGTTCAACAGCACCTTGCTATGGCCTTCCTGCAAGAGGGAGGCCTAATCTAATGTGTCTCCTTGTAGCACACTGATTACCAAGGCCACCTTGGACTGATTAGATGCATAGATTTTGGGATGTGTCAGAAACAGAGGGCAGAATTAATTCATGAAGCCCCAGAACTGCTGGCTGTTCCTGTCTAAGCATTCTGGCAAAGGTAATGCAGAACCCTGTTTGAAGCAAGGTGCTGCAGGCTGTGTTCACGGCACAGTATTGTTGGCATTGAGCTTACTTGCTTCTCTAGCCAGTGGTTTCCCCAGTGAGCTGTGCAATTTGGGACTGCAGTGCTTGATTATCCTCCTGGAAGTGGATGTGGAGGGTTAGTCTTGTGCTTCTAGTCTGGCTGTGTTGATGCTGCTGGATTCCATCCTTCTCACACCATGTTCAGTCCAGTAGAGCTGATGTAGTCTCAACAAGCGGTCCCAACTGGGTCATTGGCAGCCAGACCTAGTGGTCACATCTAGGGTCCACAATCATGAGACAGGAAGTTAGAGTCAGATGGATCAAAATACCAGGAGATCAGAAACCAGAAACAAACTTGAGATCAGACCCATGAATTGGAAACCAGAGTCGGATTGGATTAGGATGCTAGGAAATCAAGTAGAGGGAGTGGAAACAGAAGTCCAGAAGTTTAGACAGAGTCTGCTTTCTGCTGCTGGCTTAGGTGAGACCAGCAGGCCTAGTAGCTGCTCAGAGGCTCTGCCAATAGGATTTTAGGGGCAGATCCTTAAACTGGGATTGGGCTTCGCAAGTCCTAGATAAGCAGTTGTTAGCAGGCTGCCAGGCAAAGGGTTTGAGTGTGGCTGTTTCTGTGGACCCAACTTCAAGTCATGACATTCTCTTAAATTTCACAGTATTTAAATTGAATATAAAAGGTCAAGTTAAACCACTCACAATTAATTGCTAAAAAATGTACTTTCAGTCACAGATGGTACTCTAAAATCTATCCAGTGCCTCAGGTGTAACAAAAGTCCCTAATCTGTGAACCCATGTCACAAAAAGTGGTGGTTTTCTACAGTGGCGGCCCATCAATATAGGTGACCTAGGCAGTCGCCTAGGGCGCCAAGATAAATGGCTGTTAAGGGCTTTGGAGGCGGGGGCGACGATCGTGCGCCGATCGCACGTTTCACCTAGGGCGCCAGTTGCCAGCAGCTCGTCTAGGTCTGCTCCTGGTATTCTATTTTACAGAGGTGTTGGTATAATCATTACTATTTCATAGTGTCACTCTTTCTCGGCCTAGCAACATTATCTTAGTCTGATCTGGACTGGGTCTGAGAGCACAAGCCCTCATCCAAAGCACAGTCTCCTACAGAGATGATTCATTTCTTCCCCTGCATTGGCAGTAAGAGATATAATAGAGATGTGAAGCTGGGTTTGATCCCCTGATTCAGGGGTTCCCAAACTTTTTGACACTGGGACCAATAAATCCACTCACAAGCTTTTGGAGGACTGGTAACTTTCATTTGCATATTTGCATATTCTTTAAGCAAATGATGAATATTCAGATAAGTTGTTTCTGGTCCTCCCAAAGCCCCCAGTGCCAGCTTTAGCAAAGCTTTTGATACAGTCACCCACAATATTCTTGCCAGAAAGTTAAGGGAATATGGATTGGATAAAAGGACTGAAAGATGGATAGAAAGCTGGCTAGACCAGGGTTTCTCAAACTTTTTACTTTAATTGGAACCTGTTTTTTTTAGTACTGTTTTTTGCAGCCCAAAAATATAAACGCATATAAAAAAGAATTTAAAATGAATAAATTTTCAGTGTTTCACCCAGCTGCATCCTCTGCCCAGCCTGGGCCAGGCCTTGGGGGACCCGGCACCACATGGGCACTCCAGGAGGCGGGAGCAGGAGCAGATCAGGGGTAGGATATCTGGCTGGGAGGGAGGGTGCAAGGAGGGGTAGGGTTGCCAGGTGTCCAGTTTTGTACCGGACAGTCCGGTATTTGAGGGTTCTGTCCGGGAAACAAATTGAGAAAATACCGGACATATAAAATGTCCGGTATTTTCTAATTAGGTAAGTTTTATTTTTATTAGGTGTATCAGTCCATAGCTGTGAACTGCCTGGCTGGTAGATGTGCTCACGCTGCGTTAGTGTGTCTACCAGCCAGGCAGTTCGTAACTACTCGAGGGTGGGCAAAATGGAATCCCCCGGGCCGGACTCACTCGTGTGCCCAGGTCTGCATGTGCCCGGGTCAGTCCTCCTTCCCACCAGCCGATTTGCTCCCCCCCCCCCGCTTCTCCTCCTGATCTTCCCTGGCCAGCCCCGCTGCCCCCATTCAGCCCTGCTTCCAGCGGCTGCTTCTCCTGTCCTCCTCCTCACGATCTCCCCCGGCCAGCCCCCCCCACCCCGTCCCCTGGCCAGCCCGCTACCCCCATCCAGCCCTGCTTCCGGAGGCTGGTTCTCCAGTCCTCCTCCTTCCTATCTCCCCCGTCCAGCCCTTCTTCCGCCGGCCACGCGCCTGCCCACCCCGATCTCCACCGGACAGCCCCGCTGCCCCCAACCCTGCTTCTGCCGGCCTGCCGCCCCTCCTCCCCCCCGATCTCTGCCGGACAGCCCCGCTGCCCCCAACCCTGCTTCCCGGCAGCCAGTTTCCCCCCTGCCCCGTTCCCCTCCCGGCAGCCACGCTGAGGCCCGGTATTTTTTTCCCGCGACCCAGTACCACGGCCCATAGTTTGGGAAACGCTGCCCTAATTCATCTCTTGGCCTTATATATCTATTCTACAGCAAGGCGGATGGAATGGAGGATCATTGAGGAAAATAGACAAGTATCCTCTCTACGTCCTCTCAGATTAAAAGTGAAGCCAGTTCAAAATATCTTCCTCCACTCATGGTAAGACCTGTTTGTCAATAACTCTAAGTAATCAGTTATACCAAAGGAAATAGTGACAGATCTAAAAGAATAAGCATGGGAATGCGGACATCATTTATGGCTTGGGGGAAGACACGTGCAACTTCAGAACAGTTTCTTTTCCATGTCTGGGACAAGAATCAGATTGACTAACATCAAGAAATTTTAGACTGCAGAGTATGTCATTCTATGTCTTCCTCCAGCATGTTTCATAAGCACCATGCTTCTCTACTTTTTAAACATTTTCATATGCATAAAGATGGGGTTTTTGATGTTTTTCAAAAAATACATAAAATTGGCATTTTTAATTTAACTTTCATTAGGCAGTCAGAGACTAGTAAGATTTTCCTTATTAAGATTCATTTGAAATCTAGGTTAAGCATTCTTTGCTTATTCTTAAACTCTCGACAAATCCATCCAGTAATAGCATAGGTCTCCTTTAATGGGTTTCATACATCTGAATCCCCACATTCTTCTTTGGAAATTACTCTCTTTCTATCAAACAATCTAGCCAATGTTGTGAAAATTTACAAGCTTTTTCAAAAGAAACCAAGGGCATGATGTAGCTTGTCACATTATATTCAACAAATAGTATATTTTGGGATCAGAGTTTCCTGACTTGATAGCTTTTCCTTTTTTGGTATAAATGAGTAATCCTATATTTTTCTCTTTTACAATAAAAGCTGTAGAAGTTTAGCCAACAAGAGTATATTTCCATTCTGACCTGTTTATAGACATCTTTCCAGCAGCAATTGATTTTAAACCTGCTAAACTCATTACCAATTGTTAGGGGGATGAAAACCAAGGTCTCCAAAAATATAACTACTGCTCTCTTATTGCCTGCTTACTGTCGAATCAGTGAGTCTGAGATGAACTCCTCCTAGGTATCACAGACAGTTTGGAGATAATCCCAGCTGATGTCCAATGGTATCTTCTTCAACAGAGAAGTCAAATTTGGAATTTGCTCTGAAAATGTGTCTGGGACTTGAATATTTTTAGAGCTACTTGGAAAATGAACTTGTGACATATCTAATTGCAGTAGGAGAAACATAGCATAACTCTCCAAATAGTAAAATGAACAAGAGTTAGACATGTCTCCTTGACCATTAAGTGGACTTTCGAATATTTGATTCTTGCTACACAATATTACATTGTTTTTGTCATACCACTAGAACAAATCCCCTTTTCAAATCCATTCATTTTCTTCCGGAATTCCTTTTTCTTCATACCTTTTTGTCGTCTTTGCCAGTTCACTGATTTAAGGTTTAAATAGTTTGGTTTAATTCTAAGCCATAATTTACTAGCAGTAACCTCACTGTCCTCAATTTTAGCAATTTCCATCACACACTGGTAAACCTAGAGGCATCCAAGAACATATTGACTCATAGTCTTGGTATTTGGTTAAAGATCTGCATCTTTCCTTTCACTTTTTCATTGCTTAGGTATGTGTAACCATTCTTCACATAGCTGTTATTGTGCAATAATACAATTATTCTTTATATATTTAATGTCAAGCTAATAAAATAATTAAAGGATTGGAAGAAAAGAGAAAAATGATATTTATATGAGAGTTTAATGCATAAGGATGCCGGATTAGGTCTAATGGGTTTGGTTTATTGTGTTAATGGACAAATTGTTCCTGGCCCTTGAAAGCAAGTAGTAAGTTTAAGTAACACTAGTGTCCTGTGCCTATTTAACGCCCATTCACAGAAAGGCAGGCCCTGCAATTCTTTCACATTAACTGCTTTTCTGTTCATAGAAGGCCTACTCTCTATGTAAATTTGGTGCCAGAACTAAAACTCAGTTCTGCTTGAAGGAGAAGAGGGTTGTTACAAGGTAAAATAAATGTGCAATGTGTATGGTAATTAAACAAGACAGTAACAGGAAACGTGGAAATGGCAGAGATGCTTAATGACTTCTTTGTTTCGGTCTTCACCGAGAAGTCTGATGAAGGAATGCCTAACATAGTGAATACTGGTGGGAATGGGGTAGGTTTAGAAGATAAAATAAAAAAAGAACAAGTTAAAAATCACTTAGAAAAGTTAGATGTCTGCAAGTCATCAGGGTCTGATGAAATGCATCTTAGAATACTCAAGGAGCTGATAGAGGAGGTATCTGAGCCTTTAGCTATCATCTTTGAAAAATCATGGAAGACAGGAGAGATTCCAGAAAACTGGAAAAGGGCAAATGTAATGCCCATCTATAAAAAGGGAAATAAGAACAACCCAGGAAACTATAGACCAGTCAGTTTAACTTCTGTGCCAGGAAAGATAATGGAGCAAGTAATTAACGAATTAATCTGCAAAAACCTGAAAAATAATAAGGTGATACATAACAGCCAGCATGAATTTGTAAAGAATAAATTATGTCAAACCAATCTGATAGCTTTCTTTGTTAGGCTATCGAGCCTTGTGGCTAAGGGAGAAGCAGGCTACTATAAGGTGGATGCATAACTGGCTGGATAACCATTCTCAGAGAGTAGTTATTAATGGTTCACAATCCTGCTGTATGGACATAACAAGTGGAATTCCACAGGAATCTGTTTTGGGACTGATTCTGTTCAATATCTTCATCAACGATTTAGATATTGGCATAGAGAGTACACTTATTAAGTTTGCAGATGAGACCAAGCTAGGAGGGGTTGCAACTGCTTTGGAGGACACAGTCATAATTCAAAATGATCTGGACAAACTGGAGAAATGGTCTGAGATAAATAGGATGAAGTTTAATAAGGACAAATGCAAAGTACTCCACTTAGGAAGGAACAATCAGTTTCACACATACAGAATGGGAATTGACTGTCTAGGAAGGAGTACTGCAGAAAGGAATCTAGGGCTAATAGTGGACCACAAGCTAAATATGAGTCAATAGTGTGACACTGTTGCAAAAAAAGCAAACATGATTCTGGGATGCATTAACAGGAGTGTTGTGAGCAAGACACAAAAAGTCATTCTTCTGCTCTACTTTGCGCTGATTGGGCCTCAAATGGAGTATTGTGTCTGGTTCCGGGCACCACATTTCAAGAAAGATGTGGAGAAATTGGAGACGGTCTAGACAGTACTGGGTCCTGTTGTGAGGGCAGAGGACTGGACTCGATGACCTCTCGAAGTCCCTTCCAGTTCTAGTGTTCTATGATTCTTTTCTTTGTTATTGTAACACAGTATAATATCATCATTGTAAAAATAAGTTACCAGATTATTTCTATAAAACTACAGGAAAACAAAAACTTCCAGGTTTCCTGAGTAAAATAATAGCAGTACAGAGTCTAACTATTTAACATAGCACCTTCCCCAGTGGCTAACTGAGCCTGATAACCACATTAAAACAGACATCTTAATATATGTGTAATTTAAGAAGATATTTATATTACTCTTAGCCAAACCAATGTAGAAGTTCTTATTAAACATGATTAGAAATGGCATTTTACCCCTACAAGACATACAATGATTTTCTCCTAACTTTGCCCGACTGCATCCAGACAGAACCCTTCTTAGCTAAAAAGTCTAGTAGAAATGTGTGTCTTAGCCAAACCCATTGGGTCTATTGCTCACCTGCAGTAGTTAAAATCTGGCGTGCACTGCATTATGGGTGATCACAACTGCCATGGCAGTAGATTAGAAGAGAGACATTTATCCTCCCAAACGGTAAACATTTGAAATCAAAGTCAGTTTACCATAAAGGGGGAAAAAAAAGGAAATTTCATATAAATAAAACTAATATACTGAGAGATGTATCTTAATGGAATGATGGATTTGTCTAGAGTGGCTCATTTGTCACTATACTATATACTCAAACCATTCTGGACTTCATAATCATAAATGGAGATAGAATTCTGCTCCACAAACACCCAAAGTATGGACCCTTCCATTTAAGCTAATGGAGAATGTATGAATTAATCCCTTACATTCATATGTAGAAATATTATATTTATGTCAAACCTCACATTTTGCAAGGAAGCAAAATCCATGACACATGTCTCCATTGTACTGTAGGTCTCTTACAGAGGGTAATTTTCCTTAAACATGTCTGTAAGTCTTTAGGTATCATATGAGAAACCACAAGAGGGTATAGGGTTTTGATTTTCTGTAACTTAAATGTAACGGTAGTCAATGCAGCTAGAACTTGAAATTCTGTGGAAACATTACTTCATCTAATCTAAACTATATTGCCATACATAACATTATGACATTGCATAGCCCAGAAAAGATTATACAATGGAGACCATCCCTGAAATGTGAGTAAGAATGGCAATTCTTTGAGGAAGCATTAGATTTTCTCCCCAGGTTTAACTCAGCTACCGTTCTGATGCTTTTATACCAGACAGATAATTCAAGGTGAAAGTTTAATGGCACTTCCATTATCGCTAAAGACAGGCTTCAGGCACATCTTGGGTGCCTTTCCCCAGGTGACCAGTATGCTCCTGAGAGCTGTTTTAAAGATGGTCTTGTGGAACGATGCAATCTTCTGAAATGGTGTCAAGACATAATATGGTATCAAAATTAACACAATCACAACTCATTTTGGTTATAACATCCTGATGCCCCCATTTAAAATCTTCCAAGTCAAAGATCACAAGAATTTATGATTATTCAGAATGAAAGTGTCATAAGTGCTCTTGCCTCTCATCCTGACCATTTTAAAGCCTTTGTTAAATCAATTAAAACACACACACACACAAAGATCATACTTTCTTATATGTAGCTTGGTAAGGTATTTTCTCCTACAGTCTGAAGGCACACAACTGGCTGTAAGAGTTCATTTGTCATCTAAAGTTAAATAGAAAAAAGGTCCAAGAGCTGAAGAAAGTGTTGGGTCCCACAAGTAATCAATATTCTCATGTCACATAAGAATGCCCAAGAGGTTTCCAGGAAAGAATTTAGCTGTCACCTCCAAGATCTGGCAGACTTTACAAATATTTCACTTTGAATTATCTGTCTAGTATAAAAGCTTCATAGCGGTAGCCGAGTTAGTCTATAACTGGAAAAACTTAAAAAAACACGAATAGTCTACTAGCACTTTAAAAACTAAGAAAACATGTAGATGATACCATGAGCATTTGTGGAGCAAAATCCACTTCTTCGGATGACTGGAGTATTAAAAGTCCAGATCCAAGAATAAATAAGGGAAGAGAGGGAGAAAAAAGACAGTGAATAGATTGTTCAAATTACAAGAGGCTGATACGAACAATTAGCTAATTGTGCTAATTGTTCTTATCAGCCTCTTGTAACTTGAACAAACTATTCACTGTCTTTTTTTCTCCTTTTCTCTCTCTTTGTTTCCCCTCCTTCCCCTCCCCCCCACTTCCTGTGTTTATTCTTGGATCTGGCCTTTTAATACTCCAGTCATCTGAAGAAGTGGGTTGTGCCCACAAAAACTCATGATACCATCTACATGTTTTCTTAGTCTTTAAGGTACTGCTAGACTATTTATTGTGTTTTAAGTTTTTCCTGGCCGGTATAGTCGACATTCTATTCTGTATCAAATGCTTAATCATTGTTCCATATTGGTAAGCGTCAGTATAATCTGTGTCCAATTCCAAGGCCCATTTCCTTTTTGAATCAGAGTAATGCTTATGGATTGACCCACATATTGTCTGCAAAGTGCAACAGAGGGGGAAATCACAGAATTGCATTCACCAAATTGTTTTGAGAATAGGGAAATTAACTATTTTTAAAGCAATTGTTTAGAATTATATATCTAGCATCTTACATATGGACATAGTGCCACTTAAAATACTATTTCCCAATATTTCCCAATTGCAGATATATGAGTCTGTTATGAGTGAGCCTCTTAAGATATCTGGTACTCTAGATATCTACTTCTTAATAATGATCTGCTTTTGTCAGGGCTCAGTAGACTTCTTCTGCCCAGCTCTCATTCATTTGTGTGAACAGGGACATGGTGGTTACTGTGAAACCTGCTCTACTCCAAACCAAGCCCCAGTGTTGCAATCATAGGGCCATAGCCCCAAATTCACACTATTGAATTGAAGAGACCACCTATTCAGTTCATACTGTCAGAGGTTTTGGTGTAGTAAAACTTGCAGTTTGCAGAAATTGGTGGGAACCACTCGCTTAGAAGACCAGTGTTCAGTCAGTTCCTTAAGAATATTTCATTAAATCCAAAATTCTTCACTGAGCTCCACTTTTCAATATATCTCAATATCTGAGATGTAGGTGAGAGGATTATTCTGGGAATGGGTGGGTGAGATTCTGTGGCCTGCATTGTGCAGGGGGTCAGACTAGATGATCATAATGGTCCCTTCTGACCTTAAAGTCTATGAGTCTATGTCAGATTTAATCTCTGTTGTGCTCTTTCTACATGTACATAGCTTCCACTGATGTCCATGTGCAATTTGTTCTTGTAGAAAGCACATTACAGAATGGAAATTTATCACATAGACCTGAAAGCAGAGTTTTGTCCTTGGTGTGATGCTGTTGAAATGGTTTCTGCTTATTTACACAAGCACTATTAAGTTGATTGCATTGATATATTTTACAAGTGGATTAGATCTATGGATGGTGTTTCCAGCCTCGAAACCATATTTTTAAACATTCTCTATCAAGGCACGTATGTTATGCTCATCATTCACAATGGGCAGGGTATGAAAACAGAGTGTTAGAATATTGTGGCTGTGAAGCTGCCAATTGTTTTTAACATGGACTTTACAGTTGACCAAGATGAATTTAAAGTGGAATATCTTCCTTCTGAAGGCAGCTGAATGACATGTTGAACATCTATGTAATGAACAAACCATTTTTGATTAATTTAGAAATTAATCATCAGTTCCCTGATGGATACTATTAAGCCTATTGTTTTTAAATAGTCCAAACTATTTGTCATTGTTTTCATTTTAGGTTATATCAGTTGGATTTCCTAACAATCACCTTAGTGTATATAAGAAAACTGTTCCTCATTGTTTGTATAGTAAACAAGGAATCAAATCATCTGGAAGGCTGACAAAGCAGCTGCTAAACAGATGACAGGGTCCTGCAATGGAAGACCCTAAAATAGTAATAAGTTCTAAAACCATCTACATCAAATGTCCTATGATTGCAACATTGGGGTTTGGTTTGAAGTAGAATAAGTTTTACTATGCCAAGCCCTCAGTATAAACAGAAGAGGTGGTCTCTTCAATTCAGTAGTGTGAATTATAGGCCATGGCCCCACGATTGCAACATTGGGGCTCGGTTTGGAGTAGGACAAATTTCACTGTACATACCAGCCATTCTTTTTTCTGTTTGCACAACTGAATGGCATATGGGCAGCAGTGGTCAGTGCAACCATCTTAATACTCCACAGAGTCAAGGTAGGTGAGGCAATATTTTTATATTAAACCAACCTCTGTTGGTGAAAATTACAAGCTTTCAACTCCACAGTTCTCTTCTTGAAGTTACTAGTCCACAGTCTGTTTGAACATTATTGCAAAGCATATAGGAAGTCAATAAGAACCTTTTAGAAATTAGATATTATTTGTTTTCAAATGCAAGCACTAATTGGAGAGGTGGAATACTTCTTTAGTAAGATTAATTATTTAACACTTGTAAAACTTTGAATATTGAAATGGGCAAATAAATGCTAATTGTAATAATAGTGCTATTATTATACTTATTCAGCTGGCAAAGTAAATATAGAAAAGGTCAGTGTCACTTACTGGAGAAAATATAGGATAGAAAATGATTCTGGATCATTTGTAAATGCATAAGTGAAAGATGAAAGAAAATAATTAGAAGTTTGTAATTGATGTGGGATATGATTGGGATTTGAATCTAATCATACAAATCTAACAAAAGATAAATTTTACTGTAGAGTGAATGATTGTTGATACTAAGCATAATATTGGATTTAATATGTTCCATCTATATATGTAGACTCTTGCCCTAATATTCTTAAGGAAGAAGAGGAAGTATAAAAAGCCAAAAGCTTATTTGGTTCCTGATGTTTGTGTGAGCTGCTCTTACATTAAAAAAAAAAAGGGGGTGCCAAGAAAAGAGTTTTCCCATGGGTCAGCTTTGCTATCCCAGAAAGGAGTCACCAGGACTGTGTAGCCCATTCATTATAGTAATTGCCAAAAGTGTTTGTTGCAAGGTATTTTGAAGTTGGGCTTAGCCTATGGATAAATATGTGAAAGTTTTAAATAATCCTGTGTAGCAAAGGATGAAAAATATCAGGTATATTTAGGATATAGATATGAAATTAATTACTGTTTTTATTAATTATGCATTAATGTTGTAATACGGGACCTACAGTCCTCAGGCCTGTAAGACAATAGCTTAGCTAAACTAATTGAGACCTAAAAACTAAGGACTTGACATAAGCAGTTAACCAGTAAGTGACCCTAGATCAGAAGCTGTCACAAGATAGCAATGACACTGTATTACAAGATGCTATAAGATAGAGTGATGCTACAAGCAAGTGTTGCTAAGCTGCTGACAGGTAAGCACAAGGTGTCTTTCTATACAAACTTCAGATATCATAAGTTAGGCACATAAGTAGATGTCCAACCACAAGAATACCATGGTAACTAACAGATATATATTCTAATAAGCTTAAGGGAAAAGGTCCAGGAACCCATGAAAGAAGGTGTTGGAATTCCCTCTCCACTTCCCCAAAACTCAGGTCTTCTCCAGATTTTGTCACTCGTACATCCAGGAAAGCTGTGCCGCATTGATAAGACTCAAGCATAGCGGGGTGTGTATGCCCAGAATGTACCCAACGTCCAGACTTACTCAGAGAACCTCTTCCTTTATATACACTTATGGATTACATTGAATTCACTATATACTGTATCACACATTCTGGGACCCATCTCTATACAGCATGCTCTGTCCATGCACTGCCAATACACAAACTGACCTCTATTAATATCAGGAAGGTCCTGCTGATTTTATTGAAGTCTAAGAGTTGCATGGAATTGCTTCACTGGGAGCAGAATCAGGCTTTTTTCTTTGAATCCTAGAGGAATTCTTTAAAATTACACTAAGATTAATTATACGGCAGCATCAAAATATGATTAATATTCAGCGTGAAAATCAAAAAGGTCCTCAGAATGGGATTTATAATCTCACACATTCATAAGAAGTCATTTTAGACAAAGACATCACGTGGCCATTTTAAAGATGGGACAAAACAATAATTGCTTTGTTTTAACTGAATGACAAAATGAGAACATACAGTTTCTGGAAATAAGTTGTTGAAAGTGCTTTGCTTTAATACCAATGATTCCTTTTCTGCTTACTGTGTTTCAAAGTTCTGCTTTATCCAGGTGAAATGAACCACTTCTCTACACTGTGATCTTGTGTTTGACTTCCCAAGGTGTCACATTTGTGTTCCAGAAACTAATCTTTCTGTTTTGTTAGAAAAATAATATTTTTCCAGCATCTTAAGATGTGAACACATCAATAACGTAGGCAAGTGTTCCTATGCAATGTCTGACTAACAGTTTTACCATTTACTGCAAAGTTGTACCAAATTTTTTTTGGCAATTTGATTCTCAGAATGGACAGGTGACAATCCAGGAGAGGATGAACTGGTAAAAATTTCTTTCAGCTGTATTTTCTATAGTCTTAATGTCTCCATGAAACTGGTAACTCCACTTAAAAAAAAATCTGAAATGGGTTATACGATAGTTTATAATCACTTGACCTAAGATAAAGCACAATTTAATCACCAGCAAACCTCACTTTAAAATGCTCTATATGTGGGGAAAAATAATTATAATATTTTGAAGCAGAGAACAACCTGGTCCTCATATTTCAGAAACTTACTCAAGAGCTGTCACTTTGAAAGCCACTAAATCTTGATTTCACTCAGTCAAGCCTTCAGGTTTAATGTCCACCTCATTGCACATCATTGCAGAGCTCTTACTTTTTAATGAATGCCCTGTGTTATCACTTCTCAGAATTTCTTCTAGTACATACTGGTAGGCTGTGTCTAGACTGGCGCGATGTTGCGCCAGAGCTATGCAAATGAGGCTCAGCGTGGAATATCTCCGAGCCTCATTTGCATAACTAATGAGCCGCCATTTTTCCAGAAGAGGCTCTTGCGCAAGACGGAGCTGTCTACACTGCCCCGTCTTGCGCAAGAAAAACCGTCTTGCACAAAGCCGTTATGCTGATTATTTTCAGGCATGACGGCTTTGCGCAAGAGGGTTTTTCTTGTGCAAGACGGGGCAGTGTAGACAGCTCCGTCTTGCGCAAGAGCCTCTTCTGCAAAAATGGCGGCACATTAGTTATGCAAATGAGGCTCGGCAATATTCCACGCTGAGCCTCATTTGCATAGCTCTGGCGCAAGATCGCGCCAGTCTAGACACAGCCGCACAGTGTGCCACTTCACCATAAAAGTCTGATTCCATACCTATTGAAATCAGCAGGTCCCTTTTCATGGACTTCAATGGGCATTGAAACAGGTCCTTAATTAACGTTAAGATTTGCCAACAGTAACTGTAAGCATCCCTTATTCATACCCTACACATTACTGAAAAGATATTGGTACAAAATGTGTTTTGTGAGGTTTCATTTGAAAACTAATAACACACTGGCTATTAATATCATTGTAACATGCATGTGCTAACATATGTGAAATTATGAATTATGTCTGTATTATCTCACTAGAACATAGATAAGACCAGCCAGTCTAGTATAAGTAAAGGTGATAAACAGGTCTATCCTAGACAAAGGAATGTGGATTTACTTCAGCTTACATATTAGCAGAAAACAAAGCCATTAAGTTAATCCAGAAAGGGTTTTTCCTGGTCTTCAACTCAAGAGACAAAAAATTAAGATGGCTCCAGCATCCCAGAGAGAATCATTAGATGGAATATCCAGGATATATTCTTATCTTGTAAGAAAAACAATCAGATTGGAATATAAGAAGCACCGAGACTCTTTATAGATTCCACATTAGGAGACAAAGGAATCAAGCAAGTGGATCTCTGTGATGGATTCTGGACAGGCTGGCCTGTGAAAGCTGGAAAGAAGACTGTGGATAGGAGAAACCACCTTGAAATCTGCTATTTGGTATCACTTAACCTAAGCTTCTGTTTTTAAAAAAAATCCTTGTTTTATTTTTACTGTAGAGAAACTGTGGCTACGTCTACACTACGAGCCTCTTGTGGAAGAGCAAATGCAAATAGAGCGCTCATTTGCATATGTCGCACTCTCATTTGCATTTCCTCTTCTTTTCCCTTTTGCGCAAGAGGTTTTTGCACAAAGAAGTGATGTGTAGATGGCACATTTTTGAGCAAAAACCCCCTTTAGCGCAAGAGCTGTTTTTCCTCATTTTTTGGGAAGAACGGTTCTTGGCAAAAGAGGATTTTTGTGCAAAAAGGCGATGTCTACACAGCGCTTTTTTGCACAAAAACCTCTTGTGCAAAAGGGAAAGGAAGAGAAATGCAAATGAGAGTGCAACATATGCAAATGAGCGCTCTATTTGCATTTGCTCTTCCGCAAGAGGCTCGTAGTGTAGTCGTAGCCTCAGTGTTTGAAGGGAAGGGTGTTTTTTTCCAAGTACGGTTAATAAGTTGTAATGTACTGACTCTTGAAAAGAGCAGCAACCATGATATCCTTCTGTGAATGAAAAGTGATAGGAATTGGGAGCTGGAGTTGTCATATTGTTACCTGTAAGGCAAGGGAGAACCTTGAGGATTTTGCAGGTGAAGCAAACAGACTGGTGTGGCAGGAAGATGATACAGTTGCTAAGGCAGAGTGACTCACAACTCTGGGCATACCCAATTGCATGCTACACCATTGACACAACAGATTTATAGCATTTTCTTTCTCCTCTGTCAATGAAAGTCCCCTTATTAAACGGGCCTCTGACTTTTACTGGGAGGATTCTTTGTGCTGCAATCTAGCCCTAGAGACTACAATTCCCATGAGCCCTTGGAAAAAAGGGAGAAGGTTGCCTCTTCCAAGCTAAGCAGACAGAGAGTTAGGCTAGGCTCCATTTTTGGAGAGAGGAGACAGGCTGCTGGTGTGGAGCCTTTTTGAGGCCAGGAGCTGTTATGTTGCCGCTGGAACCTGTCACTGAGGGTGCGTCTGGACTACAGGGTTTTTTCGGAAAAACTTCACCTAAATCCATACTGCAATCTCATTCTTTCAAAACAAAATCGAAAGAATGTAGGGGTTTCGTCAACATTTGTAAACCTCAATTTATGAGGAATAATACCTTTTCCAGAAAAAGGCATGTGTAGATGTGGAAGAGGCAGTTCTTTCAAAAAAAGAGGCCTCCAGGAAAAAGCACAGGTGCCCTAGTGGACACTCCATCCACACTAATCACAGCTCTATAGTTCCTGTCTCCAGCCACCTCTTAAAGCTGCAGGCACCTGGGGCAATCCTTGTGGCAGGAAGCTGGCCTCAAAGCAGTACCCTGACTACATGGCTTTCCCTGCCACAGCAAGAACCAGCCATAGCACAGCCACAAGCCCTCCAAGACCCTCCTGACCCTTCCAGGGAGGCACCCCAGGGGTCCCAGGACTCACCCAGGGGCACCAAACGCTGGGTGCCATCCTGGTCAGGGGCTGAGATCCGGGCCCTCCTGGAGCTCTGGGGCAAGGAGGAGTCCCTCCAGGAACTCCAGTCGTGCCACAGAAATGCAGACATATATGGCTGGATGGCCAAGGCTCTTGCCCAGAGAGGACACCACCCCCGCACCCCTGACCAAGTGAAGAGCAAGGTCAAGGAGCTGCGGCAAGGCTACTCACGGGCCAGGGAGTGCAGCTCCCACTCCGGTGCAGGACCCCACTCCTGCCCCTATTACACAGAGCTCCACCAGATTCTGGGTGGTGGGCAAGACCTGTCCCCACTCATATTGGTGGACTCAGGGTTGGAGACACCCGTGGTCATCTGGCCAGAGCTCCTGGAGGAGGAGGACGATGACCAACAGCAGCTGCAGGATGAGGAGGACACTGGCAGTGTCGTCACCCTCAGCACGGAGCCAGTACCCCAGGCCCTGGACATCTCCCAGGCATCATCTGACGCCAGGGAGGGAATATCAGGTGTGTGCTGTCAGGCTGGCACACACACAGGGTGGGGGAGGTGAGAGCCAGGGGATGGGGCATGATCATCGCTTAACATGCTCAGCCTGGACAGCATGCAGCAGCAGTGTGCAACACATGGTCTCCAGAGCCAGTCCCGGATCACACATGGGCTACTGCTCACAGCCTGGGGAGAGGCCCTACACATGTCCGACCCCTGGGAGGGATGTCCTCCCCCCACCAAGCACTGCCAGAAGCAGATTGGGCACAAGGGCACACGCATGACCCCACACAGACCAACGACTTGCACATAGCACACAGCCATGCGTGCACATGCAAGGCACCACCCACTCCCGCAGACAGCGCTGCCAGGTGCAAGTGTGTGTGTGTGTGTGTGTGTGCAGGCTGCTCCAGGCCCCTTTCCTGCACATGGGAGCCCACTGCAGCTGAACACTTCCCTGGCCTTCTTGTCCAGAGGGAGGGGGGAAAAGCAGGCAGGATGGTCCCCTAGGCACCTGAGGGCTCCTGCTCTCAGGACATCACTATCCCCTGTTCCAAGGACAGTTGCTTGCTGCTCACGGAGGAGGGCACATCCTCAGGGACAGTGTCTGCAGGAATGACTTACTCTTGTCCTCCACAGGTGGACCAGCCATTGCTGAAGGGCAAGCCACGCCAGCCCAGCCATCTGACCGAAGCCGGGGGAGCCACAAACACTAGCAGATCCACCATGACCTCATGCGACAGCACATTGCAGTCCTGCAAGACATGCAGCAAACAGTCGCCCCAAAGGTTTGTGATGACGCCGAGTGGTGCAATCACATGTGAGACCAGCTCGTTTGGCAGGACGAAAAAACATGTACCACCATCCAGGAGATCATGGCATATTCGGGTCCCGTCTATGTTCCCACTCTCCCCACCCCTTCTCTCCCCACCCCTGCTCCTGCTGCCATCTCTGACCATGCTGCAGCCCCCCCTCCTGCCCAGCCCCCTGTTGTCCCAGGCCCCACCCAACCCTGAGTCAGTCGAGGTCCCTGGACCCACGGTGGCACTTGCAGGTGCTCAACACGGCACACCCAGCCCTGAGCCCCCCTCCAGGTTCTGAGCCCCCCTCTGCCCCAGTTACTTTGATTTTAAACAACTAAATACAAATTGTATTTTGAAATCAAAACTGGTGTCTTTATTAATTGTCTGGGGAATGGGGGAAGGGAGTGGTTGTGTTGGGAAAGGTATTGGCAGGAGAAAGCACAAGTCCTCATTGGGGAGGCCCTGGGGAGACTTACTGGGCTTCTTCAGAGAACCTCTCCCTCAGGACCTCACGGATGCGCATCCCAGCCTGATGGGCCGGGCAGATAGCAGCTCTCTGAGACTGTTCATGCTGACTCCCCTCGCCCCCAGCCTGTGTCCCCTGACCCGGGAGAAAGGCCTCCCCTTTGCTCTGCACCAGGTTGTGGAGCATACAACATGCAGAGACCACCTCAGGGATGTTGCACTCCCCCACATCGAGGCATGTCAGCAAAGGCACATTCCACCTGCATGTGAACCCAGTTCAGGTGCACGTTGAATTGTTCCCTGCTTGGGTGCAGGTGGCCAGTGTCGGGCTTCATGAGCCACAGCATCAGTGGGTAGGCCACATCACCCACGATGCAAGTTAGCATCTGCATGTCCCTAACTGCAAAGTCCTGCTGGGGAAAGAATGTTCCAGCCTGCAGCCTGCGGTAAATGCTAGAGTTCCTAAATATGCAGGCATCATATGTCCGGCCTGACCACCCTATAAAAATGTCTGAAAACTGTCCCCGGTGGTCGACTAGAGCCTGCAGCACCATGGAGAAGTAGCCCTTCCTGTTAATAAACTGGGTCGCTCGATGGTATGGTGTGCAGATCGGGATGTGCGTCCCATTGATTGCTCCTTCACAGTTTGGGAATCCAAGGGCAGCAAATCCAGCCACGATGGGGTCCAGGTCTCTGAGGTGGCAGCAGGACGGAATTGATGGCCCTCACCACCTGCAGAAGGACACATAGAAACACACAAAACAGAGAATGAGAGGGTGGGTGACTGAGCCCTTGGGAGGTACCCACATCCCTTCCCTGTCCCCCAAAGACCCTAGGAGCTCGCCCCATGAGGCCGCCCCCAGCAGCAGGGCTGTGTGAGGGCGGGCCTTGCCCCTACTCCCACTCCACTCCCCACTCTCCCTCCCCTTTCCCGAGGGTCCCTCTTTTCCCCCCACAGGGTCTGTCCCCCGAGAGCACCTTATTTCCATAAAGATGACCTCAACGGTGGATTTCCCCATGCTAGACTGGTGTCCCGCTGATCTGTAGCTGTTGGGGGTGGCAAGCTTCCACACAGCAATTGTGACCCTCTTCTCCAGGGGGATGGCAGGCCTCAGGTGGGTGTCCTGTCGTCTAAGGGCAGGGCCGAGCCAGGCACACAGCTCCAGGAAGGTGGCCTTCCACATGCGGAATTTTTTGAACCACTGCTGGTTGTCCCACCGCTCCATCACCAGGCGGTCCCACCAGGCGGAACTGGTGTCCAGCCTCCAAAATTGCCTCTCAACCATGAGGTACGGGGGCAAGGGCAATGTTCTCGCATCCAGAAGAGGTTTTCAATGCTGAGCGCTGAGTCGAGCTGGGGCAGGACCGTCATGAAGATCTGCTGAAAGTGTTGCAGAAGCTGCAGCATTACAGTGTGGGGCCATAGCCTGTCTGGGGCAGCTCCAGCTCCATGGCAAAAAGAGAAAAAAATGCTGTGGCATCCAAGAAAGCTGGGCAAACAAAGCACCCACTACAAAAGCTTTGCTGTCCCTCAGGGGGGTAGGCAAGCAAGCAGCAGAACCTGAGAAATGGCTGTCCAGGGGAGTCCCTTTAAGCACATGTCTCAGATAGCCTTAGGCAACAGCATCCAGAAGTAACTGCTGACCTAATGCCCTGCCAGAAGTGGTTCTGGGTGGCCTTTTATGCGACAGATCACCAAGTGAGTGTGGACGCTTTCTTTCGAAAAAGCAGATCGCTTTTTTGATCTGCTTTTGAAGTGTGGACGCTCTCTTTCAAAAGAAGATTTTGCCAGAAGATCTCTTCCGAAAAAGCTTCTTTCGAAAGAAGCTTGCAGTCTAGATGTACCCTGAGCCTGCTACTGGTGGGGCTTGGATCTAGCAGGCTGCTTTGGAGGCTGCTGTTGGTTGTCTCTGGATGGGAGAGATCCTGGCTGTGCCTATGGCTGGGAAGGGCTTACATAAACCTACACAGGAGGTGACTATGAGTAACTCGGCTGTTTGGAAAAGTGCTGCCTGGGACGGAGCACAAAAGACTAATTGACTCTGGGTGCAATGAGAGCCAGAGTGATCTGCCCAGGGAACGAGATGTGTTGGCATTTGGTAGGGCCTGTTCTAGTGGCAGAGGGATTTTGCAGCTGGCTGTTTAGCTTGGACTGATAGCACTGTGCAGGTTCTGTGTGTGTCTCCACTCCAGCTGCAGACCTTCAAGTGTGCCCACGCAAGCAAGCGTCTGGGACTCTGAATCCAGAGGAGTGCGCACTCTGGGGTGGGATAAATGGTGGCAGAGTAAATGCCAGATGGATAAGTTTCTTTTCTTTCTGTGTACTTTTTAATTGATTTTGTTCACTTTTAATCTGTTAAACCTGGTTTCTTTAAGTAAAGGAGTGTTAATTCTAATTTAATCAATTAGGGTTTGTCTACACTTGCCCCCTAGTTCGGACTAGGGAGGCAAATGAAGCATACCGAAGTTGCTAATGAAGTGCAGGATTTAAATACCCCGCGCTTGATTAGCGTATTTGCGGGCAGTCGCCATTTTAAAATGTCGGTTGCCCGATTTAACTTGCCGCGTGTAGACGCGGTAGTCTGATTTAAAACCCTTACCTCAAATTAACTGTTACTCCTCATTGCACAAGGAGTAACAGTTAATTCGAGGGAAGGGTTTTAAATCGGACTACCGTGTCTACACGCGGCAAGTTAAATCGGGCAACCGACATTTTAAAATGGCGACCGGCCACAAATATGCTAATCACGCGCGGGGTATTTAAATCCTGTGCTTCATTAGCAACTTCGGTATGCTTCATTTGACTCCGTAGTCCGAACTAGGGGGCAAGTGTAGACATACCCTAAGATATATCTTATTTATAATTGTCGTCTTAGAGTTAGTTCCAGGTTATTACTGAAATAATTTTATTCCTGGAGGCTCCCAAGGCACACCATAAGTGTGTACAAGGCTAGCCAGGTGGAGGCACCGCCATTGTATATTCTTTAGGAGCAAAGGACTGCAGCAAGGGTGTGGATAGGGAATCCCCAACTAAACAACATCACCACTGGGGTACTCAGGATCTCCTTTTATGTTAAAAATATCAGGCACCCAGGCACATATGTGAGTGTGACCTGCTCCTGAGTAATCCAGGGAGGAAAAAGGGGGGTTACATATTTTTATTCTCACAAATGCAGATAAAACAGTGAAATTTCCAAAAATGAATAAGTCCCATTTTCTAAAGTGACTTAAGGCTTGTCTACACAGTGCAGCAAAGCACACCCGAGATACCTCTAACATGCTATGCTCTAATTGCCCAGTGTAGATCTTGCCAGTGTGCTTTAGTTTGCATTAACTTAACTTCAGACAGGACTAAATCAACAGGTCCCTTTTAGAGAATTCTGGCAGAGTCTACACAGAGCACTCTGATGTGCAATGTTGATAAGCCATAAGTCAGTTAAGAGTGAGTTAGAGTTTTGCTATTGACTTCAATAGAGCTAGATTTCATTCTAAGGGTATGTCTTCACTTTAATTATTGAAGCACAGGTAGGCATACCCAGGGTAGCTTTAATCTAGCTATCATGGCTAGCAATAGTAGTGAAGATGTGTCATCAGCATGGGCTAGCAACCTTAGCGTGTATCTGGAGTGTCCAGCGATCTTGTAGTTGGGAAATGGACTAAGTTCTCTCTAAGCTGTAATGCTATGCAGCCACACAGCAGCCTATCAAAACCTGTGCAGGCCCTCAGGGCTGTGGTGGGTTGAGGCACCTCTCCCCTGGCCCAAGCCTCTGACCTGCCATGGTGGGGAGAGGCGCCTCTCCCACTGGCTCTTTCCCTGGAGCTGCCACAGTGGAGAGAGGCACCTCTCCCCCAGCTCATGTGCTTCTGCATGGCGAGAGAGCTAAGGGAGTCCTCTTTCCCTGCCACAGCCCTGGGGCAGCCTGCAGCTCAAACCCTTCATCCTGGGCCCCACCCAAGAGCCTGCACTGCCCACCAGAGCTCTCACTCCATCCCACACCTCAACCCTTTGCCCCAGCCCTGAGCCCCCTCACATACTCCAAACCCCTCATCCCTAGCCTCATCCCAGACCCCGCACCTTCATCCAGAACTCTAACCCTCCCTCACTCTGCACCCCTTGGCTCTACCTCTGCCACATGAATTTTGTTATGTGCACCGAGACAGAGGTGATGTGTCTCATGGGAAAAATTAAAGAGCTCATTGGTGATTAACCAGAGTACATGCAGTGCTGCCGTGTTTTCAGTAGTGGTGTTATCTGGGCTAGCTATCTTAAAGCTAGCATGGACACCAGTCTGCACTAGAAATACACCTTTACTCAGCAAAGAACACATGCACCTAATGTCATTGAAAGTCAACTAAAGTTAAGCTTCTGAAACACAGACACTTTGGCAAGTTTTAACTCTATCATTTGTTGTTTTGTTTGTTTTCTGTTTCCTCTTAAAATGTTGACAGTCCTGAGAGAGCCTTGTGAGAGATTTTTTCAGGCATTTAGACTTTAAAAAACCATCTCGCTTGCATCTCTTCAGAGATTGCAAAGAGGACGCTTATTTCCTTACTAATCAAGAGATGTGGCCTCTCCCCTAATATGTGTGTCAAGCCTCCTCCCTAGTGCCTTTTCTTTTGGAGTGGCTTCTCCCCTCTCCTTGCATGGGTTCAGACTGTTGTGGTAGTGGGACCAACACATTTATAAATTGTGAGTTCAACTGGAATGAGTAACTGAAAGTTCATAAAGTGTCACAATAACCTTAAAAATGTTGATGGGAAAAAGTATGAAAGGGAGACAGACTGAATTAGGCTTAGTGATATAACCTGGAATGTGAGACTTTATTACACACACACATACACATACACACACCCTTTGTTCTTTTCCTTCCCTACCTTCTTCTTCTTCTTTTCTCTCTCCTTTTTCGTTCCATCATTTAAGAGTCAGGCTTAGCTGGCTAAGCTTGTATTTTGCAACATTGCTTACAAGTCTGTAATCAGAAAGGCCGATAAAAACAATGTCCTAAACAGCCCAATTCCAATGTATGTTGGCCACGTCTCAAAGTGACTGATCAGACCAAGCGCCAGATCTGTGTTTCTTCAGTAGTGAAATTGTGGGTCAACACTAGAGAGAGAAGCTGCATTTTCCAGTTTTGCTGTTCTTTTTTCCTTCTGCGCGTGCGTGTGTGTAATTTCTAGGAAATGGAATCAGACTTTAACAACAGCAAGAGCCCATTTCAATAGATTTCTTCTCTTTTCTCCAAAAAAGGGAAAGTCAAAAAGGCTATTAAGTAAGGATTGTTTTTCCTAAAGATTTTCTCCAGCTAAAAGGAAAGGGAGCAAAAAATGCTGTTAAAATGAAAGCCTTGCTTTATTCTTTACATTTCAAATGCTTTAACTGATTTTCCATCTTCCCCATATCTTTAATAAAAGGTTAAATGATGTTTAATCTGTGTTTGCCATGGTACTAAGCAAGCTAAGGTCTCTGAATAGCAAGCTCTGAACACTGTTTAATATTGGACAATAACAAGATTATGCTAACACAGTTGATTCTTTGGGCCTTTATAGTTCACTTATATTAATACAGCAATTCTTGGGTTCTTTTTTTTTATGCCTGGTGACCTCACCCAACTTCTCACTGTGCCTGAGACACAAAAGGTGCTATTCCTTGGGAAAATGAATTAAGCTGTTAATGGGCATGTGGTATAAAGCGCAACACATGAGAAACTATAAAGTACAGCAACACAAACTTCACGATGGAATGACACATTGAAAAATAACAATATTATGAAGGGGATTGTTTTGAAAAGAGGAAAATAGTATTTGGTGAGGGAAAGGGGAAAAAATAACTAATACACACTAAACATTGTCAAAAAAATAAATCCCCTCACGTCCCAAAACCTATAGCTCTTCTTTTTGTTTTTGAATATGAAGTTTACCCACTGAACTAAATGAAAAGCTTTTTACCCTATAAGCTAACAGAGATAGAGATACTTGACTCTTCCCTAATAATAAATCAAGTTCTGACTGCATGACTAAGACTTACATTTATAATAGTGACAGAAACTATTTTAAAGTAAACTACATATGAAATTTCTTGTGATTAATTATTGCTCATAAAAGCTCTTGTGATCTACTGAAATTTTGAAACAGACCTATAATCAATGGAATGATTTCTTAAATCTGACTAATACACAATTTATTCAGTCTCTGAAAATCCCATTACGTGCAAAATCAAACCACATCATTGAGGTTTAAAAAAAAAAAGAAATCATAATCTAATTATATTCAAACATTGAATAGTCTCTGTGACATTCCATTCCATATTATTTAGGAAAATATGCTTATGATATGATATGACTAAGATGTACTTTATGCACGACAACTCATGTAAGGTATCATTGGAAAGGTTATGATTAACTGACTATGATTGTTCTATTTGTATGCATGTATCATTTTTATATCTGAAGTTAGGAATATGGACTAATTTATTTGTAATTCAACCACGTTCTTCTTCGAGCAGTGTCCCGTGGGTGCTCCACTGTAGGAGTCAGGCTTGTCCTGGCGCTGCAGATTGGAGATCTTTTCCAGCCATAGTCTGCCGGACCGCGCATGCGCGAAGTGCGGCTCGTGCCTTTTTGCGCCGTTTGTGTGTGCACAGTCCGGCTCCCGCCAGTTCCTCCTGACCATCCTCGGCCACGGACGGAGTTAGGACTCTCTCCCTGACACCCTGTCAGAATCAAGAGAGAGTATATCTGTTAATTCAATAGCTGTTCATTGTTAGTTAGTTGTTATTTAGTCAGTAGATAGTCATAGTTATTTAAAAAAAAATTTTTTTTCTTCTTCTTAGTATAGTTCTGTAAATAGTTAGTTAATCAAAATGCCGGGATCACCCGGCTTCAAAAAATGCGGTGCTTGCCGCGAGGCAATGCCCGCCTCCGATGGCCAGTCCCTCTGTATTAGATGCTTCGGGGAAGGCCACATCTCACAGAAATGTCCCCACTGCTCGAAGCTCATGGCCCAAGCAAGGAGAGACAGAGACGTGCGCTTAAAAATGCTCCTTTTTGACAGAGTATTTCAGCCACAAAGTACTGACCCCCAGCCACCTCAACCCTCGGGGCCTGTAGACCAGCCCACGAAGATGAAGAAGAGACCGTCTCCTTCCCGGTCCCTTCCTCCCTCCCGGGTGAGCATCGGCAACAAGCCAGGCACCTCAGGCACATCCGCTACACGTGGTCCTGAGAAGCCAAAGCAAAGCCAAAGCAACTCGGCTCCGAGCCCATTGGTATTGGGCTCCGCTATCTCGGCCATTCCCTGGGTGTCCCATTCAGCACCAACAGCATCTACGGCCTTGAGAACATTGCCTACCCTCAGACACTTCCCGGCACCGGAACGCTCCCTGGCACCAAGCCGCTCGCCAGTACCGAGCCACTCGCCAGCACCGAGATGTTCCCTGGTGCAGAGTCGTTCTCTGTTACAAAGGTGCTTGCTGGCACCAATTCGTCCCCCGGCACAGAGGCTCTGGCTGGCACTGAGATGATCGCTGGCACCGAGACGATCACCAGCATCCAGAACCTTGCCGGCACTGAGACGCTCACCGGCACCGAGACGCTTGCCAGCACCGAGACGCTCACTGGGACTGGGATGCCCTTTCGCAACTACATACTCACCTGTTCCACCGGCTACAGTCGCAGTGGAACTTGTTCCTCACACTACAATTTCCACCCCGGCTTCCTCTCCGCTTGCTCAGATTATGGCGACCCAACATAGGGCTAGGAAGCTGCCAACTTTGTCACCCAGCCCTGAATTCTCACCAGAGCTACCGTCACCATCGTCATCGTACTCGAGACGTTCGCCGGCATACTCTCACAGACAACATTGCTCTCCACCATTACCACCATGACCGTCAATCACCTAGTTACGCCACACACTATAGGGGAAGGTCCAGGTTGCCCAGGTAACCCACCTTATCGACCCATTCGGACTATTACAGACAATCATGTTATTCCAGATCGCCATACCGTTATCACCGGTCTTCATCGCACCATCGCCGCTCACATTCACCTCATTGGCAGGTGGCACCACCCCTTTCACCTCACAGCTCCCATTCCTCAGTCATCGAGGAGCACTCATCGCCTCCCCCATCTTCAAGACCCCCGACCCCGTCGGGGGTCCCACCTCATCCTAGGGATGTACAACAACCTCCTTCTACACAGGAGCGTATGGAAGGTCAATCCCCCTATGGACCATTCCTCTTCGTCCCCAGACAAGGCAGTCTTCCAGGGTGACACCTCCCCTTCCGACAATTTGCACCAATTTCAGCAGCTTTTCAAAAGAGTCGTGGAAAGTCAACGGGTGCAACTTGGAGAAGTACAACAAAAACATCACCATCTCCTACGCAACATTAAACAATCACACCAGGACAGAATTGCGCTACCACTGGATGATGCTATCCTTGAAATAGCAGACGACATCTGGCAGCTACCAGCATCCGTTCCGCCCACCAACAAAAAAGCGGACAAAAAGTATTTTATCCCCTCAGAAGGGATGGAGTTCCTTTTTACTCATCCGCAACCTAACTCATTGGTTGTGGATGCAGTACAGCAGAAGGCAATAGCGCCTCTATACAAAACCACCACTGCTGGTAAGGATAGCAAGTGTCTGGACTTGTTCAGCCAAAAAGTATATTCTTTGGCAACGCTGACACTGCGGATGGCTAATTATTCCGCGTTACTGGCTCACCATAATTTTGATAATTATGCCAAACTTGTGCCGCTTCTAGAACACCTTCCCGAAGCCAAATGGGACATCCTAAAGGCAGTAGTCCAGGAGGGAAACGCAGCCTCCAGGACAGCTCTACACATAGCCCTAGACACTGCTGACACTGCGGTGCGTGCAACAGCTACCTCAGTTGTCATGCACAGGGCGTCCTGGTTACAGCAGTCATCTGCCCCTAAAGACTTCCTGTCGAAGGTTGAGGACCTCCCCTTCAACAGGCAAAATCTATTTTCAGAAAAGACTGATCAACTGTTCCATTCAGGGAAGGACTCCAGGATGATCCTTAAGACACTGGGAATGTACACACCGCCTTATCGCCGGAAAAGATACACTCCGTACCAGAGACAGAGACCCTTCCTTCATCAACCACCAGCATATAGACCCCACGCACAACGAGGCAGACAACGCCAGCAGAGGGAGTGACCCCCACCGAAAGCGTCCACCCACCAGAACACCAGGCAACAGGTTTGACGCTTCCATCGAGGGACTGAGAACTACTCCCATCAGCAATCCCACCTGTGCTTCAAATACAGTCTTCCATCACCATTTGAGACCTTTCTTTCAACAGTGAGCCCAGGTTACGACCGACAAATGGGTCCTCCAGACCATCCAGCTAGGCTACACCATTCCATTCACATTGCTACCCTCCCCGTCCCACCCCCTGTCCCTCTTCAGGAACCCATCTCACGAGCCTCTGCTCAGGCAGGAGGCTATTCATCTACTCACCATTGGGGCAATAGAGAAGGTCCCAGACGAATTCAGGGGCAGGGGATTTTATTCCCAATACTTTCTCACAGAAAAGAAGTCGGGGGGTTGGAGACCAATATTAGACCTCCGGGGTCTCAATCACTACCTCCGGAAACAGTGATTCCACATGGTAACCCTAGCTACAATCATCCCAGCATTTCAGGGTGGAGACTGGTTCACGTCCCTTGATCTCCAGGATGCTTATTTTCATGTGGCCATCCACCCAGCCCACAGATGATTCTTACGTTTTCAAATCAGTGCAGACCATTTTCAATACAAGGTCCTGCCTTTCGGTCTCTCATCAGCTCCAAGGGTTTTCTCCAAGACCGTAGCTGTAGTGACGGCATGCCTTCGCCACCTTGGTATAATGATTTTTCCCTATTTTGACGACTGCCTAATCAGAGCCTCGTCATTGGTAGAGGCACTTCATGCCACAAATACCATGAGCGCAGTTTTCAAAGCACTGGGTCTCATTCTCAATGTTCCAAAGTCATCTATGAATTCCCAGCAATCAATACAGTTTATCAGGGCTCAACTCGACTCCATCCACAGACGAACCTTCTTACCAATAACCAGATTCCAAACAATTCAGGATTTGATTCAGGTGCTGCTGACGAGCCTGAAGGTCTCCATATTACAATGCCTATAGCTCATGGGGCATATGGCGTCCTCGACATACATCGCCAAGCACGCAAGGTTACATTTTTGATGCCTTCAGCATTGGATGGCGAGGACGTGCCCTCCGAACACTCACGATGTCCACAGGACAGTAGTAATACCTTCCCACGTCATAACGTCACTAGCCTGGTGGACCGTTCCCAACAATCCGATGTCAGGCATACCTTTCCACCCTCCTGAGCCAACAATGCAGCTTACGAATGACACATCACTCCTTGGATGGGGCGCCCACCTCAGACATGAACAGGTACAGGGCCTATGGTCCCCCGAGGAATTGTTGATGCACATCAACATTCTAGAGCTCAGGGCGTCTACAACACTTGCCAACACTTCCTCCCGATTATCCAAGGCCAAGTCATATGAGTCCTCACCGACAATATGATGACGGTTTACTACATAAACAGACAGGGAGGAGCCAGATCCCATTCGCTATGCGCTGAAGCTATACGCTTATGGAACTGATACAACCGCCACAAGATCCCTCTCACCGTGGAGTACCTTCCCGGTCATCACAACTGCACAGCCGATGCCCTGAGCAGACATTTTTCACTCAACCACAAATGGGAATTGCATCCCAAAGTACTTTCCACAATATTCCACCATTGGGGGTTAGAACATAAGAACATAAGAATGGCCGTACTGGGTCAGACCAAAGGTCCATCTAGCCCAGTATCCTGTCTGCCAACAGTGGCCAGCACCAGGTGCCCCAGAGAGGGTGGACCGAAGACAATGATCAAGCGATTTGTCTCCTGCCATCCCTCTCCAGCCTCTGACAAACAGAGGCCAAGGACACCATTTTATCCTCTGGCTAATAGCCTTTTATGGGACCTAACCTCCATGAAATTATCTAGCTTCTCTTTAAACTCTATTATAGTCCTAGTCTTCACAGCCTCCTCTGGCAAGGAGTTCCACAGGCTGATTACACGCTGTGTGAAGAAGAGCTTTCTTTTATTAGTTTTAAACCTGATACCCATTAATTTCATTTGGTGTCCTCTAGTTCTTCTATTATGGGAACTAATAAATAACTTCTCTTTATCGGCCCTCTCCACACCACTCATGATTTTATATACCTCTATCATATCCCCCCTCAGTCTCCTCTTTTCTAAACTGAAAAGTCCCATTCTCTTTAGCCTCTCCTCATATGGGACCCGTTCCAAACCCCTAATCATTTTAGTTGCCCTTTTCTGAACCCTTTCCAAGGCCAAAATATCTTTTTTGAGGTGAGGAGACCACATCTGTATACAGTATTCAAGATGTGGGCGTACCATAGTTTTATACAGGGGCAGTAAGATATTCTGGGTCTTATTTTCTATCCCTTTCTTAATAATTCCGAGCATCCTATTTGCCTTTTTGACTGCTGCTGCACACTGTGTGGAAGTTTTCAGAGAACTGTCCACGATAACTCCAAGATCTCTCTCCTGATTTGTCGTAGCCAGATTAGCCCCCATCATACTGTACGTATAGTTGGGGTTATTTTTCCCGATGTGCATTACTTTACACTTATCCACATTAAATTTCATTTGCCATTTTGTTGCCCAATCATTCAGTTTGGTGAGATCTTCTTGGAGTCCCTCACAGTCTGCTTCTGTCTTGACTATCCTAAACAGTTTGGTATCATCTGCAAACTTTACCACCTCACTGCTTACCCCTTTCTCCAGATCATTTATGAATAAGTTGAACAGGATTGGTCCTAGGACTGACCCTTGGGGGACACCACTAGTTACCCCTCTCCATTCTGAAAATTTACCATTTATTCCTACCCTTTGTTTCCTGTCTTTCAACCAATTCTCAGTCCAAGAAAGGAACTTCCCTCTTATCCCATGGCCATGTAATTTACACAAGAGCCTTTGGTGAGGGACCTTGTCAAAGGCTTTCTGAAAATCTAAGTATACTATATCTACTGGATCCCCCTTGTCCGCATGTTTGTTAACCCTTTCAAAGAACTCTAATAGATTAGTAAGACAGGATTTCCCTTTACAGAAACCATGTTGACTTTTGTCCAACAAATTATGTTCTTCTACATGCTTCACAATTTTATTCTTTACTATTGTTTCGACTAATTTGCCCGGTCCTGAAGTTAGACTTACTGGTCTGTAATTGCCCGGATCGCCTCTAGAGCCCTTTTTAAATATTGGTGTCACGTTGGCTACCTTCCAGTCATTAGGTACAGAAGCCGATTTAAGGGATAGGTTACAAACCACAGATAATAGTTCAGCAATTTCCCATTTGAATTCTTTTAGAACCCTTGGATGAATGCCATCCGGTCCCGGAGATTTGTTAACATTAAGTTTTTCTATTTGTTCCAAAACCTCCTCTAATGACACTTCAATCCGGGACAGTTCCTCAGATTCATCACCCACAAAGGACGGTGCAGATCTGGGAATCTCCCCAACGTCCTCAGCCGTGAAGACTGAAGCAAAGAAATCATTTCGTTTCTCCGCAATGGCTTTATCGTCCTTGATTGCGCCTTTTATAGTTCGACCGCCTAGGGGACCCACAGGTTTTTTAGCAGGCTTCCTGCTTCTAATGTACTTAAAAAACATTTTGTTATTTCTTTTTGAGTTTTTGGCTAGCTGTTCCTCAAAATCTTTTTTTGCTTTTCTTATTTCATTTTTACACTTGATTTGACAGTGTTTGTGTTCCTTTCTATTTATCTCACTAGGATTGGACTTCCACTTCTTAAAAGATGCCTTTTTGTCCCTCACTGCTTCTTTTACACGGCGGTTAAGCCACGGTGACACTTTTTTAGGTCTCTTGCTATGTTTTTTAATTTGGGGTATACATTTAAGTTGGGCCTCTATTATGGTGTCTTTAAAGAATTTCCATGCAGCTTGCAGGGATTTGGCTCTAGTCACTGTGCCTTTTAATTTCTGTTTAACTAGCCTCCTCATTTTTGTGTAATTCCCCTTTTTGAAATTAAATGACAGGGTGCTGGACTGCTGAGGTGTTCTACCCACCACAGGAATGTCGAATGTTATTATATTATGGTCACTATTCCCAAGTGGTCCTGTAACGGTTATTTCCTGGACCTGATCCTGCGCTCCACTCAGGACTAAATCGAGAATTGCCTCTCCCCTTGTGGGTTCCTGCACCAGCTGCTCCAAGAAGCAGTCATTTAGGCCATTGAGAAATTTTATCTCTGCTTCTCTTCCTGAGGTGACATGTACCCAGTCAATATGGGGATAATTAAAATCCCCCATTATTATAGAGTTCTTTATTTTGGTAGCCTCTCTAATCTCCCTCAGCATTTCAATGTCAGTATCACTGTCCTGGTCAGGTGGTCGGTAATATATCCCTACAGCTAATTTCTTCTTATTGGAGCATGTAATTACTATCCATAGCGATTCTATTGAACATGTTGATTTACTTATTTTTATTTCATTTGATTCTACATTATCTTTCACATACAGTGCCACTCCACCACCCACCCGGCCTGCTCTATCCTTTCGATATATTTTATATCCCGGTATGATTGTGTCCCACAGATTTTCCTCATTCCACCAGGTTTCAGTGATGCCTAGTATGTCAATCTCCTCATTTAATACTAGGTACTCTAGTTCACCCATCTTATTAGTCAGACTCCTAGCATTTGTGTAGA
This sequence comes from Pelochelys cantorii, assembly GCA_032595735.1. Classification (NCBI taxonomy): domain Eukaryota; kingdom Metazoa; phylum Chordata; order Testudines; family Trionychidae; genus Pelochelys; species Pelochelys cantorii. The sequence goes on from CM064329.1 coordinate 72,216,387, forward strand.
AGCACTTTAAAAATTTGCCACTGCTTATTTGTCTGCCCTTCCCTGGTGCATTGGATTCCTTTGTATGCAGTTGTTTGTCTGCTCTGACCCATGGTTTGCCTTCTCCCCTCCTCTCTTTCTGACTACAGCTTAGAGAATCTCTATCAATGGATTCTCCTCTAAGAAAAGTCTCCCTCCGATTTACGTGCATCTCCGCACCAATCGGCTTTCCCCCATCTTTTAGTTTAAAAACTGCTCTACCGCCTTTTTAATGTTTAGTGCCAGCAGTCTGGTTCCACCCTGGTTTAGGTGGAGCCCATCCTTCCTGTATAGGCTCCCCCTCTCCCAAAAGTGTCCCCAGTTCCTAATAAATCCAAACCCCTCTTCCCTACACCATCGTCTCATCCACGCATTGAGACTCTGAAGCTCTGCCTGCCTACCTGGCCCTGCGCGTGGAACTGGAAGCATTTCCGAGAATGCCACCATAGAGGTCCTGGATTTCAGTCTCTTTCCTAGCAGCCTAAATTTGGCCTCCAGGATATCTCTCCTACCCTTCCCTACGTCATTGGTACCTACATGTACCACGACCACCGGCTCCTCCCCAGCACTATGCATAAGTCTATCTAGATGCCTCGAGAGATCCGCAACCTTCGCACCAGGCAGGCAAGTGACCATACAGTTCTCCCGGTCATCACAAACCCAACTATCTATGTTTCTAACAATTGAATCACCCACTACTAACACCTGCCTCTTCCTAACTGGCATTCCCTCCCCCTCAGAGGTATCCTCAGTGCGAGAGGATACCGCAACATCCTCTGGGAGGAGGGTCCCAACTACGGGATGATTTCCCTCTGCTCCCATTGAATGCTCTGATCCCTTGAGACTTTCATCCTCCTTAAGAGCACTGGGGCTCTCAGACTGGAGGTGGGACAGTACTACAATGTCCCAGAAAGTCTCATCAACATATCTCTCTACCTCCCTTAGCTCCTCCAGTTCAGCCACCCTGGCCTCCAAAGCCCGAACCCGGTCTCTGAGGGTCAGGAGCTCCTTGCAACGGGTGCACACATACGCCACCCGCCCACAGGGCAGGTAATCATACATGTTACACTCGACGCAATAAACAGGATAGCCCCCACTCTGCTGCTGGGCTTCTGTCTCCATTTTTCTAATGAATAAGTTTAAGCAGAAACTGGGATTCTTTTTAAACCTTTGGAATATAGATTATTATAAGAGTTGTTTTTAAGAAGGTCAGAAGTCCCTAGTGCCCTCTAACCTCCCCCTCTGAACTCCCTCTCCAAACTCCCTGTTAGCTGTTCCTGTTCGCAAGCTCCCTGGTCGCTGAGTCACAGGCTTATATAGCTCTGGTAGCCCCTCTCCCTGACTGAGGCTCAGCCAATTAACAGAGGCTTCTAGATTTCAAACCTTTTAGAAGCTCCTTCAAACAAACAAACCAACCAACCAAACACACAAACACAAGCTCAGCACACAGCAAATAACTCCCCCACACACAAACACACACTCCAGACAGCCACTTACCACAAGGGTCCCGCTTTTACTCTTCTTTTACCTGGAGAACTCCCTCTCCAAACTCCCTGTTAGCTGTTCCTGTTAGCTGTTCCTGTTCCTGGGTTTCCGACAGTAGACCTCTTTGCTACACACTGCAATGCGAAATGTCTTCAACACTGTTCGAGAGCAGGGATTGGAAGCAATTCCAAAGGGGACACGTTCCTTTACAGCTGGAGTCGCCATCTTTTGTACGCATTCCCCCTCTATGCCCCTAATACCCAGGGTTGTAGAGAAAATTCTCCGGGATGGAGCCATAGTAATTCTAATATCCCCCTCCTGGCCACGACAGATGTGGTTCCCTTACCTGCATCGTCTGTCGGCTTGTCCTCCATATCCTCTACCCAGACGCCACGACCTGCTCACGCAGAACAACCTCTTTCTGCTACATCCGCAGGTCGACCATCTGGCATTCACGGCATGGTACCTAGTTGGTTCCAGCAAACAGAGATAACATGCTCACAGTCTGTGAAACATATCGGCTGCGTCTAGGCTGGCATGATTTGCGCAAATACTTTTAACTTAAAAGTTTTTCCGTTAAAAGTATTTGTGCAAGAGAGCATCTACACTGGAATGTGCTTTTGCGCAAAAGCATCCGTGCCAGTGTAGACGCTCTCTTGTGCAAGAAAGCTCCGATGGCCATTTTAGCCATCGGGCTTTCTTGCTCAAGAAATTAACGTTGCTGTCTACACTGGCCCTCTTGCACAAGAATACTTGCCCAAGAGGGCTAATCCCTGAGCGGGAGCATCAGAGTATTTGCGCAAGAAGAACTGATTTTGTACAGTACAACGTCAGTCTTCTTGCGCAAATACTCGCAGCCAGTGTAGACAGGCGGCAAGATTTTGCGTGAAAGTAGCCACTTTTGCGCAAAATCTTGCCAGTCTAGACGCAGCCCTCCTGTTACACAGTAGGAAATCATCCACACGTACTACCTACCTCCACAAATGGTCTCGCTTCTCTTCCTGGTGTTCTCAAATGAACTTAGATCCAGGTTCTGCTCCTATCCAATGAATTTTAGATTACCTTTTACACCTCAAGGACTCCGGCCTTTCCTGTGCTTCCATCAAAGTGCATGTTGCTGCAATATCTGCCTTTCGCCATTCCATGGATGGATATTCGGTATTTTCACACCCCATGATGAAAAGATTCATGAAGGGAATGGCTAACCTATTTCCACATCACATGCAATCACTGGATCCTTGGGATCTGGAGTAGGTCTTGAATGCGTTAATGGATAAATCCTTCGAGCCTCTAGCAACATGTGACCTTCAAACCCTTTCCATGAAGGTTATCTTCTTGCTCTCAATAACTTCAGCAAGAAGAGTTGGCGAACTAGCCGGCTTATCAGCTTCACCTCCATATACGGTGTTCACCCCCCAAGGGATCATACTACGCCCACAACTGCGTTTTCTTCCCAAGGTGAACTCTCAGTTCCATATAAATGAGCCAATAATCCTGCCCACCTTTTACCCCGAACTGCATCTCTTGCTGGAACAGACGTGCCTACACACTCTGGATGTAAGATGAATGCTGGCTTTCTATATTGATAGAACTAGACCCTTCCGAAAACCTAACACACTTCTAATATCAATGACAGAACGTTCCAGGGGTCATCCACTATCCGCACAATGCATTTCCTCGATTATCATCAACTGTATAAGGAGATGCTATCCCCTGCGAAATAAGCCACTACCATTAACAACAAAAGCACATTCGACTCGAGCGGTAGCAGCCTCCACCACTTTCCTCAGAGGAATACTGTTGAAGGATATCTGCAGAGCCGCTACATGGTCATCGAACTTAACGTTCGCCAGACATTATGCCATCTCCAATCTCCTCATACCAGACTGGGCGGTGGCATCAGCAGTGCTGTCCATGATTATGACACATTAGCTCCGAGCCCTCCTTCATGAGCTACTGCTGTAAATTCACCTACAGTGGAGCACCTACGGGACACTGCTCGAAGAAGAAGAAGAAGTTACTCACCCTGTGCAGTAACGATACGTATCCCATGGGTGCTCCATGACCCTCCCTCCTCCCCTCTTTGGAGTATTTCTATTTTATGTATTTCATAACAAGAGGTTCAGGAGGAACTGGCGGGAGCCGGACCACGCACACACAAACGGCGCGAAAAGGCACGAGCCGCGCTTTGCACATGTGTGGTCCGGTGGACTATGGCTGGAAAAGATCTCTGATCTGCGGCGCCGGGACAAGTCCAACTCCTACAGTGGCGCACCCATGGGACACGCATCGTGAAGAACCATCGTTACTGCACAGGGTGAGTAATTTCTTCTTACTTTGAATAAACTCACAGCTAACACTCCAGGTACTATAATGGAAATGAGAGACAGGGCTTATGGCCTATCAGCAAGGACAGTAGACTGTGAAAAGTTTTGGATTTCCTGTGGGTGCTCTGTACTGTCACTGACTTATGAATGCTGTGATGCTACAGAGTCAGGTGACCTGGTCTCCTGATGGTAATCTCCATTTTGGATTGTTCAACTGTTCTACTCTGAGTTGGGGAAATCAAAGAAAGGATTCCCGCCTTATGGAAATTCTTTGTGAGGTGGGGGAGGAAAACAGTGTCTTTAGTTTGCTTTACCTCTGGCTTCCCACCCACTGAGATACTTGAAAATTTGAAAACTGGCAATAAAAGGATGTGAATTGAAGGGCAAGAGGGGTAAAACTGCTGGACTCAGGTTAAAAGATATATGGTCTCTGAAATACTCTACCTAAACAATATCTAGGGTGAGGAATTATTATTTGTAACCAATCTCTTTAGTGACTCTGTCTTTGTTTGTGTGCTTTATATTATTTTCTTAGTAATCTGCTTTGTTTTGTTTGCTACCTCTTCAGCCACTTAAAATACACCATGTTGTTGTTAATAAATTTATTTCTAGTTTACAATATAACCCAAGGTATGTAATTTTTAATTGCGGGGGGTGTAGGTTGTTGTGTATACTTTCCTTCATGGTGAGGTAGGAGGTGCATTTTACATAATTTAGGGTTTGTAGTCTAAGGGAGGTGCATATCTGGGTCCTGTAGCAAATCCTTTACATGGAGCCTTCCTGAAGCTGATCTCAGTGTCCATATTGTTCTGCAGTTGGGTGTGGTCCTACCTGTTTATTGCTGGAAAAGGCTTAAGAGCCTTGCTCAGCAAGACAAAGTTAAAGGGTGCCCAGGCTGACAGAAAAGATGAGCTCAGTGCTATCTTCAGCACATTAGGTGATATCCCAAGGGGTCCAAACCATCACAGTCTTCCATGCCCATCTCCAAAGCTAAGCCTCTGAATTTCCCCTCTCACATAGAATCACAGAATCATAGAATACTAGGACTGGAAGGGACCTCGAGAGGTCATCGAGTCCAGTCCCCTGCCCTCATGGCAGGACCAAATACTGTCTAGACCATCCCTGATAGACATTTATCTAACCTACTCTTAAATATCTCCAGAGATGGAGATTTCACAACCTCCCTGGGCAATTTATTCCAGTGTTTGACTACCCTGACAGTTAGGAAATTTTTCCTAACGTCCAACCTAAACCTCCCTTGTTGCAGTTTAAGCCCACTGCTTCTTGTTCTATCCTCAGAGGCCAAGATGAACAAGTTTTCTCCCTCCTCCTTATGACACCCTTTTAGATACCTGAAAACTGCTTTCATGTCCCCCCTCAGTCTTCTCTTTTCCAAACTAAACAAACCCAATTCTTTCAGCCTTCCTTCATAGGTCATGTTCTCTAGACCTTTAATCATTCTTGTTGCTCTTCTCTGGACCCTCTCCAATTTCTCCACATCCTTCTTGAAATGCAGTGCCCAGAACTGGACACAATACTCCAACTGAGGCCTAACTAGCGCAGAGCAGAGCAGAAGAATGACTTCTTGTGTCTTGCTCACAACACACCTGTTAATGCATCCCAGAATCATGTTTGCTTTTTTTGCCACAGCATCACACTACTGACTCATATTCAACTTGTGGTCCACTATAACCCCTATATCCCTTTCTGCCGTACTCCTTCCTAGACAGTCGCTTCCCATTCTGTATGTGTGAAACTGATTGTTCCTTCCTAAGCGGAGCACTTTGCATTTGTCTTTATTAAACTTCATCCTGTTTACCTCAGACCATTTCTCCAATTTGTCCAGATCATTTTGAATTATGACCCTATCCTCCCGATTAGTCGCAACCCCTCCCAGCTTGGTATCATCTGCAAACTTAATAAGCGTACTTTCTATGCCAATATCTAAATCGTTGATGAAGATATTGAAGAGAGCCGGGCCCAAAACAGACCCCTGAGGAACTCCACTTGTTATACCTTTCCAGCAGGATTGTGAACCATTAATAACTACTCTCTGAGTACGGTTATCCAGCCAGTTATGCACCCACCTTATAGTAGCCCCATCTAAGTTGTATTTGTCTAGTTTATTGATAAGAATATCATGTGAGACCGTATCAAACGCCTTACTAAAGTCTAAGTATACCACATCCACCGCTTCTCCCTTATCCACAAGACTCATTATCCTATCAAAGAAAGCTATCAGATTGGTTTGACACGATTTGTTCTTTACAAATCCATGTTGGCTGTTCCCTATCACCTTGCCACCTTCCAGGTGTTTACAGATGATTTCCTTAATTACCTGCTCCATTATCTTCCCTGGCACAGAAGTTAAACTAACTGGTCTGTAGTTTCCTGGGTTGTTCTTATTTCCCTTTTTATAAATGGGCACTATATTTGTCCTTTTCCAGTCTTCTGGAATCTCTCCTGTCTCCCATGATTTTCCAAAGATGATAGCCAGAGGCTCAGATACCTCCTCTATCAGCTCCTTGAGTATTCTAGGATGCATTTCATCAGGCCCTGGTGACTTGCAGGCATCTAACTTATCTAGGTGATTTTTAAATTGTTCTTTTTTTATTTTATCTTCTAAACTTACCCCCTTCCCACTAGCATTCCCTGTGTTAGGCATTCCTTCAGACTTCTCGGTGAAGACCGAAACAAAGAAGTCATTAAGCATCTCTGTGATTTCCAAGTTTCCTGTTACTGTTTCTCCCTCCTCACTGGCCAGTGGGCCTACCCTGTCCTTGGTCTTCCTCTTGCTTCTAATGTATTTGTAAAAAGTCTTCTTGTTTCCCTTTATTCCTGGAGCTAGTTTGAGCTCATTTTGTGCCTTTGCCTTTCTAATCTTGCCCCTGCGTTCCTGTGTTGTTTGCCTATATTCTTCCTTTGTAATTTGTCCTAGTTTCCATTTTTTATAGGACTCCTTTTTTATTTTTAGATCATGCAAGATCTCGTGGTTAAGCCAAGGCGGCCTTTTGCCATATTTTCTATCTTTCCGACACAGCGGAATAGCTTCCTTTTGGGCCCTTAACAATGTCCCTTTGAAAAACTGCCAACTCTCCTCAGCTGTTTTTCTCCCTAGCTCTTTCTACCTCTGACAGCGTGTAGTTAGCCTGTGGAACTCTTTGCCAGAGGAGGCTCTGAAGGCTAGGACTATAATAGAGTTTAAAGAGAAGCTAGATAATTTCATGGAGGTTAGGTCCATAAAAGGCTATTAGCCAGGGGATAAAATGGTGCCCTTGGCCTCTGTTTGTCAGAGGCTGGAGAGGGATGGCAGGAGACAAATCGCTTGATCATTGTCTTCGGTCCACCCTCTCTGGGGCACCTGGTGCTGGCCACTGTTGGCAGACAGGATACTGGGCTAGATGGACCTTTGGTCTGACCCAGTACAGCCATTCTTATGTTCTTATGTTCTTATGTGAAAGAAGTGTAGGCTGCCTGGTGCCTCTCTATAATGATCCTTCACTTCTAACACAGCATTAATACCCTTCTGGAAGCAAAGATATGTCAGATCACAAAGGGGAGAGACCTCATATCTTATTTTCTAATGCTACAGAACTAAAGCAGCATATTTTCCAAAGAATTCAGTACCCAGGAGCTTCCATTCAGGCACCTACCTTGAATGGACAGATTTCCAAAATTGCTCTGCCTCCAGCAGCTCCTGTGGTGGCAATGGGTGCTGATCAATCCTTTGTACATTTCAGTATCTAGCACCACTGTTCTGGAGTTGCATTTCTTCTATTTTAGTCATGCTGGAATGGTCTGTCCCTCATATATACCCATGGTAACTTTGGCTACATCATGCATAAGACCTGAATGTTGCTAACAGAGATGAAATTTTAAAGATAGTTTTAAATGCATATGAACATTAACCATCACCTTAAGCTAAACAGGGTCATACTTTGGTCATTGTCTGCGTAAAGAACCATGAAAAGAAATCCAGGTGACATAGGACGGGGAGTTGTATTTTTCACTTTTCTCAGTCAAAACCAATGTCTCAACATGGTGTTGGCAGGTAGTGTGCTGTTGCAGATCTTTTAATATGAGATGCAGAAATAAGATACTAGTCACTTGTGATCTTTAGATGGTCCAGTGGTACTTTTTGCAATACTAAACATATGAACTCCAATATTTGGGCCAAATTCCAACTTGGATAATTATACTGGCCCAGATCCTCAAAAATTTCTATGCACTGAACTCCTGCAATTAGGTACCTAAGCACATTTGAAAATCTTGACCATTCCTCCTACTTGAAATTTCCCCTATGGTATCAGCAAGGGTAAGTATTTATGTCCTTTCCCTTCCTTCCAATATCTCCCACAAAATATGATGTTTAATGCTCACTTTCATCCCAGAAGTAGCAGTTTTTGAGCTGTGAATGATAGTATCAAGAGTGCATTATGAGTTTTCAAGATGAATTAATTATTTTTAATTACTAGTGACATTAAATTGGCATAAACATCAGATACCATATACGTGAGTTTACTTGGAAAACAATGAGATTAGATAGTCATTCCACTTTGTTACAGTTCAATGTGTGTCTGATTATAGAAAATGCCTAAATACTGCCAGGATTTAAGTTTTCATTTTTTATCTCCATGAGGGAACATAAACAAGTGAATATTTTTTCCATTATTTAGTTTGTTAGAACCCAAATTTCCATCTGCTCATACTGACACCTTTCCAGGGGCTAGATGTGAGCAATTTAATCATATCTTTCAGAAGAAACACTGAATTCCTTAGGATTCAGTGGCCCAGTGGACCAGATCCAGATGTTAAAGTGCAGTCAGTGTTGGTCTCACATAAATTATTAAAGAAGTTCTCTCACTGTTTCTTTGTTTAAGCTTGCTAAAGTGCTTCAGCAAATGCACCTAACTACTTCTTGGATGCTTGCTTCCACATGGGATTACAAAAGAATGACTCTCTGTGATGGTCTTTGTGTTGATCTTTAATTCCTGATAAAGTTCCAATGACTTTGAAAATGGCTATTATTATTTCTCGGTAGAAAAAAGCACCACTTCTAGCCTGATAATCCTGCTTGTTCTCTTCCAATTTCTAACCTGCTTTTCCCAGCTAAAGCTTGTTGATGAAGTAATGGCTTAGTAGTTCTTCGGTATTCAGGGCAAAATGAGGTATTGTATGTGACAAATCTTAAGCTATGAGTACAGAGGTTACTGTGATTACATTCTGTAGAAGCCTTTTTCCTAAAACGGTAGGATGAAAGTCACCTCTTTGCAGAGGGGCAACACAAAGTCTATAGGTATCACTTCAGTCCCGCTAATGCCTCAAAAATGGGACTTAAATGTGAGGTAAGTAACTCCTAAGCTTTGTGCCAGACTGGTATGTGGGAATGAATTTAATAGACAGTTGGCAATGCCTTCACTGGTACAGAGATATTTTAAATCAATTTGGAACTCATGAATAGTGCAGATTATCAACATGAAGTCCATGTTATTCTTCAGTCTTAGCTCTCTCTGCCAACAATTGTTGTATTAATTTAGATTAAATAAATGGGCCAACCAAGTGTTAACTCTTTGGGGTGCATTTTACAAGGACCACCACCTCCTTAGTACCTTGGTAACACACAGTTAAAAATCCTTTTAATCATTAAAGATACAGAAAAGAAAGGAAAACAAAGCATTTAAAATGTAAAGTATGAAGTGAGGCTTTTATTTTAAAAACATCCTTTGTTCCCTTTCCCTTCAGCTGGAGAGTTTTTAGAAGGAAACTGTCCCATGTTGGACAGTCTCTTAGAAGGTATCAAAGATGGTAACACCAGCCCTTTGGGGAAAAGAGAAGTTAGCTGAGGTCGGTTGCCTCTGTTGTTGCAATTAAAATCTGATACCATTTCTTCTCAGGTGGTGTCTGAGATTCAGCTAGCACCAGTAGAGATGGCAATATCAGCTGGATCTCTTTCTCTGGTCAGGACATCTCCTAGCATCTGGATAAGAAAGGCCTTGTGTCCCAGACAACACTGGGGTTGTCCAGGATAGTGGAGCTCACTCCAGTAGCCAATTTTCCAAGGATCCATAAAGGCAATGATTGGCAGAACTGCCCATCTTCTCATTATTTTCTCCACCAATTAGGTCTATTATTAGGACACACTAATTTGGGTTCATTAATTTACAGGCCCACATTTTCTTATTTACCAAGCATGATCTTAAGACAATCCTCCAATTAGATCAGTAGTCTTATCTGTTTGGACTAATTCAGTTTTCCTGTGCTTGCTATTGCACCTTTTCATAGGGATAGAGCAACCTTCAGGTGGTGCTGCAATAAAAGGAAGGCTGGTTGGGTGGCTAGGATGTTAACTGGGGACTTGAAATACCACGTTTCCAGTCCCTGCTCCACCATGTACTTCATGTGTGACTAAGGACCAAGACACGGAATCGCTTTGTGCCTCAATTCTTCATCTGTAAAATGAGGTTAATTGCATTTTCCTATCCAACAGAGGTGTGGTGAGAATAAATTCATGAAAGGTTGCAAGGCAAATCAGATATGGGACCATAAGTATTTAAGAGTATGTCTCTGCTGCAATTAAAAACCTGCAGTAGCTCTGTGTCAACTGACTCAGGCTCATGGGGCTCAAGCTAGTGGGCTGTTTAATTGCAGTGTAGCTCTTTGGGCTCCCAAGCCCATGTCTACATTTCTACTAACCAGCCCATTTGCCTGAGCCCTGCAATCCCAAGTCAGCTGCCTCAGGCCTTTTGTGGGTGTCTACTGCAGGGTAGACGTACCTTTGGACAAATAATCACCTTTGATCACTACTGAACTGAGCTGGATTTGAGGATATCCCCACAGAAATCCCATGAGTAATCCAGATCCTGAATTTAGTGACACCATAAAATATAAGGCTCACTTTGTAATATCTCACGAAGGTCATTGCCTGAAAGAAACATAGTCTCTTATCTCACAGCGAGGTGTGGGTGTTGGCTCATGTTCTAATCATGTGAAAAGATAAGACTCTTGTCATTTGCTTCCTACTCCGCTCACTTGATACACTGGTTCATAAAACTAAAATAGTTCAAAACTGTTTCCTGACTACTTGCTTGTACTAAATGATCATGGTGCTTCTGCCTGAATGTGTAATCCTATTTATTCATTTCCATTTAGTTGCTTGTTTCAGTCTGTTTACAAAGGTGGGACCATTCTTTGTTTCTTTATAGACAAGAACATTTGATGTAGATGTGAATTCTCTGGCTTCCTGATCAAATCTAGTTGGTAATAGCTTGAGTGTATTACCCCAATATGTAACTTGATTCTAGAACTACTGTATATCATTCCTCCTGATACCTGTGGGGGTTGAGTCACCAAGAAAGTTCAAAGTTTATTTATTCAAAGTGTCCTGCGGAAGCTAATCAGAGATCATTTGTAAACGGAATTTAGTACACCTTTGCTCTCGTCTGCATTTAGGAAGTTTTACTGGCAAAGCTATGTTAATTAGAGGTGTGATTTCTTGCCAGAATACTTATGAGAGTAAAAGCACAAATGTAGCTTCAGTTATATCAACATAAGGTGTGTTATCTAATCTTATTTTGCTTTCTGAATCAGAATCCACTGTGCATTTTTATACCAGTACTAGAAAATCTGTTAGTCTATAAGGTGCCACAGAACTCCTTGTCGCTAGTACTAGAAGATTTACCCGGTGTTGCTCGGGTCCTCAATTAATTTTTGTTTTTCTTCATTGTAATCAATGCTCTGGGGTAGGGCTGGGGATGAAAGGTTCAGTATACCGGCTGTTCCAGGGAGTGGGACTCCCCCAGCCCTCTCTCATCGCAACAGTTTGGAGACAGGTGAGAAGTACTTTTCTGCGGCTGCTGCAGCTCCCAGCAGGCACAGCAAGGGAAGGGGTGCATGTCCCCTGGCTGGGGGGTAGGTCCAGATTTGTCTGCCCTTGCTTTTCCCAACAGATTGAGGAATGGAGCAAACTGTGCACTTTCCCCTCGCTCCCTGATGAAGAGCAATAGCCAGAAAGGTTCCTGTATGAATCCTTGGGGGGGGGAGGAGGTTGGAGCTGCACCCCCCCATCCTTCTGAAAGGGCACTTTGGATGTGGGATGCTCTGTGCTGGGGCAGCCCCAAACCAGGGGGTAGGCCCCCAGCTAACCCCTTTCACCTGCCTGGTGATTCTGTCTCTTTTCTGTATGTCTCCTCTGTACATCTCCATATGAATTGGGGGGGTTAGAGGCTTCCTGCACAACCAAACTTTTACTTTGCTTTATATTATAAGAGGAAGCTGCATACCAAATTTCGTAATCCTAGCTCTTACCGTTTTATGAGTCCCCATACTACCGTGTTTTAGCACATATAACCCACGGGTTATACAAAGTTTTACAAACCCTGCAACCCCCCCGTGGGGTATACATGTCTGCAGGGTATACAAGTTTATTTTTACTTGCCTGGGTGCAAGTGCGGCTCCCTTCCTGCAAGCCGGCCAGCTTGCCTGCGCTGCGCTCTCTTTTCCCCGCTCCCAGAGGAGGGTGGGTTGAGTCTGGCTGCGGCTGCACAGAGCCTGGGTGCAAGTGCGGCTCCCCTCCTGCAGGTCGGCCAGCTCGCCTGTGCTGTGCTCTCCGTTCCCCCCTCCCGGAGGCTGCAGCTGGTATGTGCAATTACCAGGTACCTTAAAGTAGCGTATATAACCCGTAGGTTATACACGTGCGTGGGTTATCTAAGACTTTTTTTACACATTTAGGAAAAAACGTGGGTTATGCATGGGTGTGAGTTATACACGAGTGCGGGTTATATACGCTAATTTATGGTGGGGGGGGGAAGGTGGCTTCAGCCCCCTTATTCCATGCACACAACTAAACCCTTACCTTACTTTTAAGTTATGATAAGAGAAAGTTGCATATCAAATTTCCTAGTTTTTACTTTTTAGTAGGAATTCTGGAACGAACCAACAGACAGACAGACATGCTCACTCACAGACGGACAAAGTCTCTCGAATATATACTAGGTTAGTGCATCTACAGTAGAGGGTTTTTGTCACTTTAACAGGCATAGTTAAAGCAACAAAACTTTCAAATGTAAACAAGGTGTAAGAGCAATGTAAGAGAACTGTATATCCTGGTTGGAATTAAAGCTAAGACTATTCAAGCTAAATATAATGAATAGCTGGGCAGAAGGTGAATTGATAGTAATTATTGCTGGCACAAGATAATAAAGAAAGATGTGTGGTGGTATTGGTCTGTGTTTTCAGTTAGAGCCCAGTTTCAGTAGCAGTTAAAACTCCACAATCAACATAAGTGGCAGCAGGATTTTCTCACTTGAAAAGAAGTATCACATCATCTTAGAAGAGCTGTAGGCTAGGAAGACACATGCCTTACATCACTCCTTTCTAATCCAGCAGTTATCATGCATAAAAAAATCCTATTGACATAAGGCGAGACATTATATGCAGAATCAGACTAGTAAAGAGTTGGAGTCCTGTAGGACATGCTACAAAACCTATCTATTTCCCCAAGCTTTTGTGGGGGAAGGAAAGCAGAGGGAGCGGTATGATTAAGACTTGGGAGGGAGAAGTGGTTTGTTACAGTGGATGTTGTAATATTTTTGTTTGTACAGTGGATTGGTAATATGTTTTATGATGACTGTCCAGTGCTATGGGTGGGTTCTTAAAACATTAAATAACGGGATAAATAATTAGCTCTTTGCCTTTTGCAGAAGTATCATCTACCTTATTGTTCTCAGATTTTTTCATTTTGTCTATCACTGCAACTTTTACACAGTCATTGTCCATCATATTACACAGTCATATAATATAGCCTGATTCTCACTTGTATTAAAGCTTCTTTACACACTGTGTAAAGGTAAAGGGGGTCTGAAAGGACCCATAAATTGCACTGATCCCACTTTAAGGCCTCTTTTAAAAATTATGCAAAGGGGCCATAGTGAGACTTGTGGCTGTGCAAAGTTGATGTGAATTTCTAAAAATGGCCATGATAGACAAAATGAATAAACATGCCATGGAAAGGAGGATCAGACTTTAAAAATCACACCCATCTTCTGGATGAAATGTAAAACTAAAGCCCTGAGTAATAATCATCAAGGGGCCTATCCATAAGAATTGCTATTACATACTTATTCTTCTAGGTAAATTCCAATTAGAGTAATCCTAATCCACATCAAGTTTCTGTTAGATTGATGGCATTCATTTCCTGTCCTAAATGGGATCATTAACTTCCAGACAGCCAGACATAACAGAAAGTAGTAGACGGGACCTGTGTTTAATGTTTGATGTGCAAAACAGCAGACTTGAGACTCCTCCCACTTATACTGGTAGAACTCAGAAGCAAATTAGATTAACTCTATGGGAAAATACTTATAAGTAAGAGGAGAATACAACTCAGCTTTCCTCGCAGTGCAGAGCACACAACAGTGCACTTACACAATAAGGCATAAACCCAAATCTAAATGAATAATTGGACCTACAACTTTTTGACGCAATGTTGAGCGTGCTACTAATTCATCTGTTCTGGTATAGGCAACCTATAATATCCATACCAGCACTCATTTTGCAATCTACATTCTACAGCCATGTATGGGATAGCAGCATTTGTCCCTTAATATTAGAATTGAATTACTTATCAATAGAACGGGCTGGGAATTTTTCAACACAACCATTTCAGATAAAACCAAAACTTTTTGCAGTAAACTAACTTATCACTGTTGATTAGCCAATACCTGATGATTAAGGCACTCACTAGACTGTGGGTGGGTTGGGTTCAAATTCCTGCTCTCTCTCTTTTCCCACAGTGGAACACAGGAGACTTTTAAAACCTTTTCCAAACTGTAGAAGTAACTAATGAAATCAAAACAGGTCTCTGATAAACCACTGTGGCAGTTAAATAATAATATTATTCTGAAAAAAATCAGATGTAATTATCAAGCATCTATCAGACCAGAGGAGGTGCTATTGTGCAGAATCTAACATTTCCTATAAATCAGCCATTTATGACCTCAATGTTCTTCAATAAGTAACACTCCCTGAGCACGACTCTTTAAAGAAGTGGATCCTGCAGATTTCCCATGAGCCAATTAATTCCCTGTTCATATCACCATCCAAATTTTAACCAAAAATTCATATGAGAATACTCATAAACTTAGGGGAAATTCATATCAACATACAAACTTTGCTGGTAGGGCCTGTTTCTTATAGACCCAATTACTGGCTGATAAAGTGCCAGATTTGGTATGTCAATTGCTGGAACTGACTTTGGCAGCATTTTAGGATTGCATGGTTTGGACACTTTTCTCAAGGCATGAACTTCCTTCAGAAATATTATCAAATACGAATGGCCATCTTCCAGTCTTCCACCCACCAATGGCTTAGCCGTTTTATCATCCCAAAACTTTGATTTTAGTGCCAGTTTATTAGGGTAAGCACAAAGAAATGCAATACATTTATCTCATGAATAAAAAAGCATGCCTATAATTTTTGTCAGCTCGTATAACTTGTATATGGCTTTATGAACTCATATAAATATTCATCAGCTGTTCTTTTTGTCACAATGAGGTTCACATATTATAAAGATATCTTGGCTTTAGAAAAAGTTCAGAAAAGGGAAACAAAATGATTAGGGGTATGGAATGGCTGCCTCTGAGCAGAGGTTAATAAGATTGGGATTTTTCAGCTGGGAAAAAAGACCACTAAGGGGGGATATAATAAAGGTCTATAATATTATGACTGGTGTGGAAAAAGTTAACAAAGAAGAGTTATTTACTCCTTCCAATAATGAACTAGGGGTCACCAAATGAAATTAATAGGTAGCTGGTTTAAAACAAACAAAAGGATATGATTCTTCACACAACTCAGGGTGCGTCTATGCAGAAGGGCTTAACTCGAAATAAGCGATGCAAATTGAGCTATGTCAATTGCATAGCTTATTTCGAAATAGGGAGCATCTACATAGCACTTATTTTGAAATAGAGCACTCTTCCTCTGACTTCCCTTACTCCTTGTACAATGAGGGTTACAGGAGTTGGACTAAGAAGTCCTCCAGCTTGACAGTATTTTGACACTATTTCAAAAAAACTTCCTGCTTTGTACATGTGGGCTAAGTTATTTTGAAATAACGCTAGTTATTTTGAAATAATGTTGCTGTGTAGACATGCCCACAAAGTCCATCTGTGGAAATCCTTGCCAGAGGATGTTGTGAAGTCCAAGACTATCACAGGTTTCAAAAAAGCACTAGATCAGTGGTCACCAACCTGTCATTCCCGATAGACTGGTTGATCGTGGAGGCACTGCCAGTTGATCTCGATACAGTGTTCCTAGCCACCTCCTTCCCCTCCCCCACCCCCCGCATCTGCAACGAGGAGCCCATGCTGGCACTGCAGCCTCCCTCCCCTTGCAAAATTTGAGCCAAAGCCAGCTTTCTGCGGCAGAGGGGAGGGGAAGAGTCCCAAGGCCAGATCTGGCTTCTCAGGAAGTGCACACTACTCCTCCCCTCCCCACAGCAGCACGCACACTTTCTTCTCTTGCCTTCCTTCCCCCGTGCACCAAGGAGGCAGGGTCAGGGGGTTAAGAGGATCTGGACTGGCTGGATTACTTAAAGGAGTCACACGCTTCTTCCAACACTGCCTGCAGATCCTTCCCAAGAGATTCTCGATCCCCAGGTACTGGCCAAGCTTCCCCTGCCCCCTCTTCCCTGGCCAGACACTCACCAGCACCCTGCTTCTGCCCCCTCCCTACTGGCCAGACACTTACCCTCAACTTGCTCCTGTACCCTACTTCCCACCCAGATTCTGCACCCCCACCCTATCCCACTCAGTGGTAGCTCTGTCCTGCACACTGAACCCCCCAGTTTTGGCTCCACCCCAGAGCCTGGGGAGGGGGCACAAAATCCACTAACCCTAGAACCTCAGAAAGTTACTTTGGCCTGGGGCCTTGAATCTCAGTCCTACCTACCATCCCCCCAACAGGGGGCTGGAGTGCCAGAGGAGTGAGGTGTCTCAGCTGGGGCCACTTCAGTCATGGTTGGGTTTTTTTATCTCACTTGTTTGGTTCCCGACTGATTTTTCTGTGGGTCAGTGGCCCCCTGACCCAAAAATGTTCTGCATCCCTGCCATAAATAAAGACAATGTTGAAACATTTTGTGTTGGACATAATATTTTATTTAAAAATTAAGCCTGGCCAACAAGCTCCCAATTGGGGCCAAGCCCCCATCTGGCCGCAGCATCATAACACCCTGCACCTCTCCCACCTCAACCCTGAGCCCATCAGACACCTGAACACCCTGCCTGAACCCCTCTTACTCCCATATCCCCATACTCCTACACCCCTCATATCCTCAGTCTTGTGCCACAACACACCTGCATCACCCACACACTGCAAACCTGTGCCCTGAGCCCATCATACACCCAATCCCCCTGCCATAAGCCCCTCATATACCCCAACCCAAACTCCTGCACCTTGATATCCACAAGTCTGTGGCTTGCTCAGCACCCGAACCCTCTACTTGACCCCAACACTCTCCAGCCTGGATCTCCCTCCCCGATCCAGCATCTCCTCCATCTCCTCCTGCATCCAATTTCCCTCCCAGAGCTTGCACCTCTTACCACTTTCCACACCTAAATTCCTCATTCCCACCCCAGAGCCCACACCTTCCATCTCAACCCAGTGAGAGGGGGTAAGGACTGGGGACAAGAAGTGATGGAAAGGGTGGGGCCTCAAGGAAGAAGTGAGGTTTGGGGGAAGGGATGGGGTAGTTCTTGGCTTGCCCTGACATTTAAAAAGTGATCTTGGGTGTAAAAAGGTTGGAGACCACTGCACTAGATAAATTAATGGCGCATAGGTCTTTCAATGGCTACTAGCTATTATTGGCAGGAATGGTGTCCCTAGTTTATGTTTGCCAGAATCTGGGAATGGATGACAAGGGATGGATCACTTGATAATTCCCTGTTCTGTTCATTCCCTCTGGGGCACCTCACATTGGCCACGGTTGGCAGACAGGATACTGGGCTAGATGGACCTTTGGTCTGACCCAGTATGACTGTTCTTATATTTCAATCCATAATAAAGCAATTTTTCTCACATTAGTTTCCTTTTGAAGAATGTTCTTCCTAAAATGATTCTTTTATGTCCATTTTAACAACTTTACAATAGACAAGTTACCTCATAAAGTAATGATTAATCTTTCTATACCAAGTAAGTTCAGTGAATATCTGCAGGACCCTTTCAAATCTTCCTACCCTCAACATCTATGATGTTGCCATTCAGAACTGATGAGTCACTTTACTATTAATAACAGAGGTCACCATTTAAAGTTATAATCCAGGGAAATAAATTTAGTTTCCTTTGTTTCCAGATCCAGTATGGAATAAAAGATTGAAACCGCTATAACTGACTCTGCTCTGATGTCTGTTTCTCATTTTACATCAGACAGCAATTTGTTATGTGTACCAAGCAATTTAGTATATAAAAAAATGCCAGACACATATTACATTTTACAAGAAAATTATGCAATAAAAATGTCTGACTTTTTAAAATTGTTTATAAAAGTGATACACAATAATTTCAGTTTTAAAGAAAGAAATTCATTGTTTAACTTAATTCATTCTCTTCACCATACTGTTTGACTACTAACTTCACTTACAAGGCTTTTTTAACTATTTATCTTTACTGTTTGTGAGCTTTCTTATTTCCAGTTACCTTAAGATTTCATAGATACAAGAGTGATTTAGTAGAAGTCTAGGAGAACTACTTATATTTTAGTTTATTTTCTAACACAGATAAATAGATAAGTAATTAAAGTTAGTAAAAATGAGGGTGGGGATCTTTGAGAAAAAAAATCAAACTTGTTTCCATTTAGCAGAGTTAAAACAGACCATTAAACATTAAATACATTTTTAGTTAGCAAAATAAGTTTTCAGTAAATGGTTTACTAAATAACACAGTTTTCAGTAAATAAAATATGGCTAATTTTGTAACTATTGGCTGAAGTATTTAATAAAATGTTAATAAAAAGTTGTTTTCATTGTTTTTGGAAATACTTTTTTTTTCACTAAAAAGAAAACCAAATCTTTTTTCATGACACATTTTTTCACTAGCTCTTTAAATTATATCACACCCTTATATATGAAGGGAATCAAGAAGATGGGAGAAGGGCAAAGAAAATTCGATTTCACTGTCCTTTTATCAGTTGTGCCTTAAAATTGCCAAGGCCGGTTGTGATAATTGGGCCAACACATATACTCTAATGTTAGCTCAACTATAAAAAATGTCACCACAACCTATAATAATAAATGTTGGTGGAAAATTAGTTCCAACAAAGAAGGCATACTGACATAATAAAAAGTCTCTCCTCACCCCCTAAAAAAAGGATAGTTATTACTGCTTAAAGGCTGTCTAAAGATTCTTTCCAGCTAAAGGGAAAGGCTACAAGGGATGTTGTTAAAATGAAAGCCTCACTTAAACTTTGCTTGAACTGTTTGTCCCTCTTTTCTGTTTCTTTAATAAAAGGTTAAAATAATTTTGAAGGTGTGTTTATCATGATGCTAAGTAGGCTGAAGTCTCCATGTGCTAGACTTCAAACTTTGTTTAGCATTGTTTGTACAGGGTCATGTGGGTCATGTTACTACCTTTGACTGTTTGGGTCTATATATTCCGATTAAATGATTACATCAGGCACATGTAACATGATGGTGGTTCTATGAGACAGTTTGAGAACTTTCTGTTGTGTGTGGTAGCGGATGCCCAGATGCCAAAGTGGATGTCAAGGCTGTTCCCCACTCTGGCACGATGAATGCAGAAGTGGGGGCCCGCAAAAGCAACCCCAAAACCTGATCTCTATAGGCTTTGGTACAAAAACTTCCCCAAAATTCTAATACCCAGACTTTTGGAAATAAAAAACCACTGCCACCACCCAAGTAATACTAAAAAACCCAGGAAGAGATCACTTGGGAAATCTCAGCTCTAAAGTAAAACCAGGATGCAAAAATTAACCAATACCATGTTAATTAAAAAAAGAAAGAACTTTTATTATCAAAACAAAACCCCAGTTAGAAGCATAGTTGGAATGGCTAGATGGTAAGAGTCACCAATTAATATACTCATGGGGGATCTCCCCCCCCCCATGGGCCAAAACTTAGTTACAAAAGAGAGGAAAAACCATTTCTAACAACACGGACAACAGATCCAAATTCCCAAACCAGAAAACAATAAAACCTGATGGATTTATCTAGACTTTACCCTACTTACACATTATGAAGAGTCTTTTTCTTGGAGGGAGACATGTCTTCTTTCTCCCTCAGTATCTAGAGAGCAAAATGGCTCAGAGACAAAGAAGGGAAAACCCAAAAATTCCTTTGTCTTAGTTTGAAATCCCTATCTGCATTTCTATTGGCTGACCGCTACCTGGCTAGTTATAGGGGACATAGTTAACCCCTTAGTCCCAGGCTGCTGGCCAACCCTCATGGTTATGACAGTGGATTTGAGATTCAGTGATGTAGCACTGGTTGAATTTGTTTGGAAACTTTGAGTTTGAATCTATCCTCTGTCAATAGTAAGTAGCACTATGACACAGTCTAATTCAGCAATCTGAATAACAGTTACATATACAAGTCGCTCCAGTGAATTCAGCTGGCCACTATAAAAAGCTCTACATGGAACTTTTTATGCAGAAATACCACTCAAACAGAATAAAGCTTGCAGTATTTGGTCCTAAGTGTTCGTGCTTAAACTTTCAGTAAGTCTGACTTCTCTATTAATGTATACCTCTGTGTGCCCAGGATTACAGGGATAAAATGCTATGCAGCATGCTTCTAGTTCAGATGTTTGGTGGGGAGACCTTATTTGTGTAGAGAATACAAAGCTTCTTCAGGTGGTTTGTGATGTTTCTACTGAAATAGTGAGTCAAGAAATGAGGAAGATGGCAATTTTCAAATGAGAAACTGACATCCTCACATCCACTCCAAAACTAGGCAGTCAGAAAAACAGAGGCAGGATGCCCATGACTCACGGTATGTGCTCTGGAACGCATGCCATTTTAAAGTAGCTCCATTGGGATTCATGGATTAAATTCCTCAGTGACAAGCACTACTCATCAGAGCAGGCAATTGTGCCTGTAAATAATGTTGCCATGACAGTAAGTGACATGCCAGGCAGACCACAGAAGAAGAAATAGCAGCAAATAATGCTTCACTTTCCAAGGATCTGTCTGATACAAGTTGGCCTGGGAATGAGGATGATAGTAGCACTTTAGAATGTCAGTCTGCAGACTGATTTTAATCAGGGCCTGGTACATATGAGTGCAATTAAGAAATTGGATTTTCTTTCTCAGCCTCAGTTACAGGACCTGGATCAGAGTGATGCAATCACATGACAGGGGTGTGATCTTTACAATTCTCATGATTTCTTCATGAGTAAGATGATTTCACCTAGAGCTGGAGCCAATCTCACAATTAATTTCTGCTCTGCATGGAAGAAAACACCCCCTCTGTAGAGCCCGGCAAATCCATGGGTATCTGCTCTATATCCACAGGTATCTGCATCTGCGGATGTGGATATCTGCTGCTCATTTTTGTGAATACAGATGCAGCCACAAATTTTGTCTCTCTCTAATGGACTGCCTTGACCACTTGCCTGCTTCCTGCAGAAGAAAAGTCAATCGGAGCTTTTGCAGGAGACAAACAGAACTCTCCCCCCACTACTCTGGGACCCAACAACTTTTTGGGTAGGAGAGGAGTAGCTGACACCATTCTCACAAGAGGGAGGGCAGAGGTGGGAGCAGAAGAAGCCTAGCAATGTAGGGTGGTCCTGCTCCCTTTTTCCCTCTTGTGAACAAGGGATCAGTCTGCTCTCAGTTCTTTCTCCCCAAGCGCTCACCTCATAGCACCAAGCCAGGGAATGGGATCAGCGGTAAAAAGCCCCTGGAGCTGCAGGAGGAACAGAGAAAACCAAGTATGGGGGTGTGAGTATGAAGGTTGCATCTACTCTCTTCCTCCCTTTAGCCTCCTTCACCTCAGTCTTGTCCATCTCCCATTGCCCACTGCTTCATCTTCATATATGTAGCATTACAGAGGCAGATTAAGAACAGATTCATGCATCTGTAAGCCTTGTCCCCTTATACAGTTTGAGAGGCAACCTATTGGCTTTTCCACCCAGTTTTGAAGCCT
The DNA here is from genome assembly GCA_032595735.1 of Pelochelys cantorii. Classification (NCBI taxonomy): domain Eukaryota; kingdom Metazoa; phylum Chordata; order Testudines; family Trionychidae; genus Pelochelys; species Pelochelys cantorii. The sequence continues at coordinate 72,238,369 of CM064329.1, forward strand.
CTGCACAGTTTATTGGATGAAGGAATAAAATGGGAGTGAAGATCCTTAAATTTCCAGCCTCTAAAAAGCCTGGAATAGAGGAGCTTAAGAACAACTGATGTGCCAGAGATCATAAAATAAGCTTGACAGTGGATTTACTTTGGATTCATGGTGGAGCCATTTATTGCTCACCAGGCCCTGAAATACCAGAGACCAAACGCTGGAAAATTTCCTTTCTCAGGGCTCTCCAGGGGAAGAATGCTGAGCTTCTTCCTCTGATTCCTCTGAGCTTCTCCTCAGATTCTCCCACAACTCACATAGGCTGATAACTTATTTGCAACCTGTACAAATGTAGTGCTGAGGTATTTGCCAAGATGATCTGAGGTGACATCATCATTAACTCTTCCAATTACCACCCTTCCTCTCCAGTTAATTTAACTGCTGGTATTCTATTGGTTTAAACAAGCTAGTGGAGTGAGAGAGAATGTACATCTGTGTGAGGAGTTCTTATCAGTTTTATTATGTGACAGTCTGTCCACAATGAGAGAGAACACTGGATTGCCACAACCTTTCCCTGATTTAAAGACATCTGTGGCTGCATGCCTAGCCAATGACTCCTTCAAAGACACTTGTAATGAATTTCTGGAGCTCTATTCTGGGTAATTATTTCAAATTTGACATCCATCACTGTGAGTCAGAGAATGAGTGACAGAGAGAAAGCCTGGAGGCAGAAGAGAGCAAAGGAGCAACTGCAAACTGGGAAGAGTATGGAAGATAAAGAGGAAAAAAAAGCAATAAAGGTGTGAAGCAGAGATTAGGGACAGAGCTGGGAGGGAATATAGGACATCACACTGAAGATAAAGGTGCAATGCAAAGTGGGAGAGAAATAGGTAGACAAAGGGTGCAGAGAGTGGGAGCAAAGAGAAAAATGGTTAGAAAACTGAAGATTAAATAGGGCAAAGTTTGGGGAAGGCAAAAAGAGGATGGTCGAAGAGAGTACAGCTAAGCAGCACAGTAACACGGGGGAAACAGAAAAGGGAAAGAGGAAGACAAATTCTGGATCGAGATAAAAGGGAGGGGCAGAGGGTAGAATTTTAGGGTGAGAAGACACAGGGAAAGAATTGCACTCTACCCATATGCTCCTACTTGCTTTCACCTTCTAACACTGACACAGTAGCTGCAATTATAATCTCCTCCATCCACTGCACCTGGCAGATGCATGACCAGCTCATACTAGAGCAAGTGTGTTACTTTTAATGGAGTGAAAATTGTATGACACTCGGAGGCAGAGAGAAACTGGGATTCAGGAAGAGTGTCCAGATCTGTTGGCTCAGTCTCAGCTGATGCTGGTTCTGAGACAGGCGGTTTCAGTGTTTGTTTGTTTGTTTTTCATTTACCATTCTGTGACCTGCTGGTCTTGCTGCTGTCACTGCCTCAAAAGACTGAGGACTTCTGCTGTGGTTGGTGATTTGAGAGACTTGGTGAGGGGTCCTCTTGCTACAGACCGTCACAGAGCACACTGCACAGTGATGATTCTGTTTGTATCCTATATCCTAGGGACAATATATTTTGGTTTTGCTTTCCCTAAAAGGAATATAATGGTTGAAATGCTATAAAGTTATTTTTTTAAAGAAACGCGTGTCCTTTCTCTTTGAGTTCAAGATGTCCTATCAGTGTTTTATGTTAAGCAATCTATTTATCATGTTGGCTTATTGTTATTAATCACAAAGGATTGATCAAAAGCAGAAAGGATTAGCTCTGTAGCTGAGGCACATATTCTAGTTCACATAATAAATGATCCAGCAGGATTGTGCATAATAGCTTGCACCTCTATTATACTCTGGTTTATGGTGGCCTCTCATTCTCCTGAATTTAAATGTTTGTGCAAAGCATTTTTCTGTAATTTAGTGCACGTAGTGGTCATATCTTTGATCTGTATGCAGAATCAATCCCCGAATATAGCTTAGGCTAGGTCTACACTACAGCTGTTTTTCAGAAAAAGATACACAAAATGCGCTCCTCATTTTGCATAGCTTTTTCCGATTTTTTTTTCAGAAGAGGCTTTTCCGAAATTTGGTGTGTCTACACTGGGCCAAATTTCAGAAAATCCCCCTCTTTCAGAAGATCCCTTCTTCCTCATGGAATGAGAAAGATAGGGTTTTCCTAAAAGAGTGCATTTGCACGTCTTCAAAAAAAAGCGGAAGAGCAAATGCGTTCCCTGGACGCAGCAGAATTTTTCTGGGATACCTCTGGTATCCCAGAAAAACCCTGCAGTGTAGACATACCCTCATACCTTAGAAGGTCAGAGATGCAGAATTCATCTTTCTGAGGTTTTATTTAGGACTAGAGTCCCATTTCATACATAGCTGTACTTCTGACTTCTATCAGCAGTTTCTCTTCCTTTCCTTTCTTCTCTCAGAAAACATGTGGTCATCTACTGGCAGCTGTCAGGTGCCTTGATTAAGAAGAGTGGAGAGGAAACTGATAATAGTCTTCAAATAAGTTAATGGCTCTTATAGTTTTCCACATCTAGTGAAGAAAGGACAAGAAGTAATTAGTTTTATCTGCAGCCAGGGAGATTTAGGTGAGATATTAGGAAAAATTTTCTAACTGAAGGGGTAGTTCTGGGATTGGCTTCCACAGGAGTTTGTGGTATCCCCATCACTGGAGGTTTTAAAAAATAGGTTGTACAAGCATCTGCCAAGTATGGCATAGGTGTATTTGGTCTTGCCTTAGCCCAGTTGGCTAGACTAGGGGCGCATCTAGACAGCACCCTTACCTCGAAATAAGCTCCACAATTTGCTCTGTGCAAATTGCATAGCTTAATTTTAAGTAATTTCAAAATAAAGTGTTATTCCGACAAATCCTTTAACCCTTGTGGAATAAGGGTTACAGGGATGCCAGAATAGCACGCCTGTTATTTCAAAATATATTTCAAAATAACAGGCTCATTTAAAGACATGGAATTGCTATTTTGGGATAATTCTGTCTAGACATAGCCTAGATGACCTCTTGACACCCCTTTCAGCCTTCATTTCTAGGATATCATTTTAACAGGCTGGCACTGTCTACACAAAACACTCTATCCTCTTAGCCCTCCCAGCAAGGGAATTACTAGCTAAGTGTGCTTAGCTGAATCACAGCAGTGATTGTCTTGTTACATCACCTAGATGTGAGCAAACATCAAGTGAGGTGGAGGGAGAGTGAATGGCGCAGGAGTGCAGCTCAAATTTCTTTGTTTAAAGCAGAGCAAGAGAGCTTTTGCTCCCCTTCCTGGCTTAAGTGAACCTCACTTCCTCAGATTTTCTTTGTTTAGGATGGCATGGTGAGTGTTCCCCTTTCCTGTTGCAAGTTATTTTAACCACAGAGGTAAGGAAGGTAGGAGTGAGACTCTGGGAAATAAGTGACTGGATATGGGCTAGTCACTCTGGAGGTAGGAACACTAGGAGCAGCCAAGCCGGGAAGAAAGGTCTTGGATGAACTTTGTTTATTTCAGTGTTACTAAAATCATGCCCCAGCAAGGGGAAAAATATTTATTCTGGTGAATGGACTTTGGGAGCAGTTTGAAAAGGCACCTCTTTGCAATGGTATTATAATAAATCTATTAAAATGGAAACAACCCTTATGTAGCTCTAATCCTTCTATGCTCTTACATTAAGAATGGGAAAAATTTGTGGTGTTTTTAATAAGGATATTCATTTCCTGTAATAATTTTATACATATACTGAGGGCAGTGCAAAGCACTTAGTTTTGAAATGTTTGACATTTTAAAAACAAGATTCTTCAACATCTTGCTTAATTAGGAGTTTATTGAAGTTTATTTTAATCTTTTCGTCTACTTCTGTTGTCTATTGTGTAGACTGAAAAACATCTGGTGGATTTGCACATATTCTTTGCAGCTAGAACATTTGATGAAATGCTTCCTGTTCTCGGGAACTGTGTTTTTTAATACAAAAGCTCTTTTTTTTTGAAAGAGAAAGTATTTGGGCAACAAATAATTTGAAAACTTAGAGAGATAGATATCCATCCCATATATCTGGCATCTGAAATTTAGCATCTGGTGTAGATACTAAGTATAAAACACTGCAAATCTTTATCCCATCTCAAACTTTGGAGATGGTTTCAGTTCTAGAGTAGCAATTGGATATTTTGGATACTGCTCAAACATTATTTTTGTTTATTTGTTGGTATAGCCTACTTCTGTATTGGCATTGATCTTTCACTTGGTTCATGTGATTGGTATGTTTGTTTACTCTTGATATAGAAAATAAAAAATATTACTGCATAAAATATTAAACTTCAGTGTAGCTTTGTTTTCAAACTGTACTGCAACTCAGAGGCTCCATCTACACTGCATCATTTTTGTGGAAGAGGAAATGCAAATGAAACTCTCATTAGCATTTCTCACACTCTCATTTGCATATTCTCTTCAGATCCTTTTTGCAGAAGAGGTTTTTGCCGCAAAAAACCCAGTTTAGACAGGGCCATTTTGCGCAAAAAACGCCTTGAGGAATAAGGGTTCTTGTGCAAAAGGAGGTTTTTGCACAAAATGGCCCCGTCTACACTGCATTTTTTTTCCGTAAAAACCTCTTTCACAAAAAGGATTGGAAGAGAATATGCAAATGAGTGTGAGAAATATGCTAATGAGCACTTCATTTGCATTCGCTCTTCCGCAAAAATGATGCAGTGTAGATGGAGTCTGTTCAGAGAAGAAAGAACCCTTTTTTCTGTGCTCATTTCTTTGCCAGTACATTTGTATTCTTTCCAGGAGGGATCAGGAAGATATGCAAAGAGAGACTGCCCAATGAGACAAGTTTAGATAGCACAGCTCAGACTGGTTTATCCTGAAGGAGGATCTCTTTTGTCTTAGGTAGAGCTGTTACCTTTGACCACAAAGGTCTTAATTTGAATCTCAGTAGCACTTAATATTTAAGAACTGCACACCATGAGTTCAGTTGAACATGAACATGAAGAGTTTACTAAAGACTCCCTGCTGGCCCACAATATAATATTTTTATTGTAACAATATATTTCCAGAAATATCAGCGCTGTTATTTTAATCTTTTTTCTGATACTCTAAAACAATAGTAAAATCATGTAATCTGGAAGAATGTTCCTTTAGGGAGAATTGCTGCTGTCTTTTTTTCAGACGTATCTCAACAAAATCAATAGCACATCCAAGGAATTTGTATAACTTTAGTCCCATTTCTGCAAAAAGGATGCACTATAGTATCATCATTTTTGCAGACACGGGGTACAATATAAGGCAGATTAACAAGGACTGTGGGCCAATTTTTATGAAAGGACTTCTATTTCTTTAATAAAAAACATTCATCTGTGCACAGTTTGTACATCTGTGTGCAAGTCTAGTTTCAGAGCTCAGGGACACCCGATTCTCCAAGATTTCATATGATTTGGCAAGACTTAAACTGGAGATTTCAGCGCTGTATGTACTTTATGTTTATTCCTCCTAGCTCACCCTGAAATTGACATTTTCTCTGGAACTCTCAGATTCCTCTCTCTCGCTACCACAGCCCCTGAATATTTTTGGAATTTTGTGTGTTTTGAGTTGGTTTCATTTATAATCAGTCACAGATCTCAAAAGTTATTGGATTCCACTTTATACATTCTCTGAAAAAACACTAACATTTGATTTAAGTAGATCATTAGAGGCCAATGATCAGAAATTATCTTTTGCTTTACCACATAAAACCTGAAATTTGGCAATGTGTGTTCAGCTGGTACAATAGCTGTGAAAATATATACGTCCTTTTTAAAGGATTACGGTAAAGCTTTTGGTGTTTATACCACACCACATGGGCACCATTCAGCAGAGCTCTTTTATACATGTTTCACTTTAAGCCAGTGCTTCCATCCCATTGACCTGTATTTATTTAGTAGTGTGCTTGCTGGAATAGTCACATTTTTGAGCAACTTATTTTCCCTATTCAGAAATGTAGCTCTGATATAAGTGTTTGTAAACATAATTCAGAATAAGTGTGATTGAAATACACCTTTGCACTCATCACTGAATATCATTGTATCAAAAATGTGATTTAGGTGATATGAGGAAATATAGTAATATAGTGCATTAAATCTTAGAAAGCATATAGGGTACTGGTGTAGACATTATTTAAAATACCGATTTTCAGGCCAGTTTTGCTATACATTTATTTTAAATCTCAGGAGACTGACATCTCTCCTGAAGAAGAGCTCTGTATGCTCTCAAACGCTTGTGTCTCTCCCAATCCAAGCTAGTGAGAATACAGAAGAGGATCTGAATATTATATAGGAAGAGTTAGATGGCCCTGAAGCCTGGAGTAATAGAATGGGATGAAATTTAATAGTACAAAGTGCGAGGTCAAACAGTTAGGGATGATAGTGGGACCCCATTCCTAGAGCACCCTGGGCAGTGCAATGCAGCATTGCAGTTACATCTCTGTTTCAGTCTCCCCATACTTCTTATGTCCATGTGATTTGCCAATGAGGCAAACCAGTGGAATTTGGTAACCCTGCACCTGGGCAACAGTAAACAGAATGTCTTGTAGGCCACTCATAGAACCATAATGGGCCGCAGGTTGCCCAGCACTGCCTTGGAAGCTTTCTCTTTCCATGTTCCTCTACCCAGGAGCCTCTGTTCACTAGCCACACTGGGAGTGGCTTCCTTTTATCATTCCCATATGCTTTCCTGCATTCCTTCTAGTTACACTGTGAGTTAACTAATTCGCGGTGAACCTGAATTCTTAGTCCCCTTTGTGGAGTCCACCAGATGTTGGGCTGAGCCACTGACCCCTTCAGAGGTCCAGCTACACTCTGATAGGGGCTAATAAGTTTTTTTTTCTATAGATGGGCGCTCATCAGTTGGAAATAACAGAGGAAGAAAAACAGCCTTTTTTTTTTGTAAAAGGAGACTAAAAGAACTTTGCTTGTTTAGCCTAAAGTGAAGGCTGAGCAGGGATATAACTGCTCTGTGAGTTAAAGGACAATGCTGGCACAAAATAATGGATATAAATTGTCCATATGCAAATGGCAAGAAATTTAGGCAAGAAATTAGAACAGTGTTTCTAACCCTCAGCAGAGTGATGTTCTGAAACAGTCTTCCAATAGGCAAAATGGGGACAAGAAACCTAACTGGTTTTAAGATGGAGCTTAATATTATGTTTATAAAAGGAATTATATAACATGTTTCCTGTGCTAGACGGGAACTGCAGTTGATGACCCAGGAGATACCTTCTAATCCAATGTTCTTAAGGAAATGTGTTAAGTAGTTTGTGTTAATTCATTTAAAATGGATCCTTTAAGAATCTCAGCTGGGGCTTTATTTATATACTCAAAAATTGGAAGAAAACTGAATCGTTAATAGAATTTTGTGTGCCTGAAAATAATCAGCATAACGGCTTTGCGCAAGAGGGTTTTTCTTGCGCAAGAAGGGGCAGTGCAGACAGCTCCGTCTTGCGCAAGAGCCTCTTCCGCAAAAATGGTGGCTCATTAGTTATGCAAATGATGCTCGGCGATATTCCACGCTGAGCCTCATTTGCATAGCTCTGGCGCAAGATCGCGCCAGTATAGACACAGCCCATGAGAATAAAGCTACAGATTGACCACAGTTAAAATAGTGCTCTCAGCATACCCATAGTCTCCCATACCCAGTGGAACTCAAGCCATAGGCTGCCTTCCTTCAGCTTCTCCTCATAGCATTCCTCTCTGCCTCTTGGTAGAGCAGGGAGAGCTAGTCTCTTCCCTGAGAACTGTTTGGCTTCACGCCTGTTGGGATCAATGGGAATAAGTGGCCATATTGTCAGTCTTCTCTTGTCAACTTCAATTTTTGTTCACCTTTTTGAAGCCAACTGAGGATTGAGCAGAAGTTTTTACAGATGCTTCAGTGATGCCCACGACTTTTATCTGAATGGTTATGGTTAATTTAGAATGTGCATGGATAGCTTTAATTATTCCTGCTTTTAATTATTCCTTTTTTGAGGCATAAGGATCTTGCGCAAAAGGGGTTTTTTGCGCAAAACGGATCCATCTAACTGCTTGTTTTTGCACAAAAACCTCTTGCGCAAAAAGCATCAGCAGAGAATATGCAAATGACAGAGTGACAAATGCTAATGAGCGCTTCATTAGCATACTCTCTGCCAGCAAAAGCCTGCATTGTAGACGTAGCCTATTTAATCTAGTACAAGATGACTAACTTCTGAGAGACAGAGAGGTACAGTGCTGATTGTCCTTTTTTCATTTCCTATGGTTCCTATAGTTTGTGAAAGGGATGAATGCTCCATTTTGAGTGTTGAAGTTTGGAAAATACATGGCAGCACATCAAATGCCTCTTTAATTTAGAAAATGAATGTCCATGAAAATAAACAGCACTTCCTGCTGTATATTCTGTATCACACTGAGGTGGATCCATCTGAGACACACAGAATACAGGGATACTCTGTAGTTAATGACATCTACCTGTGCAGATCTTCACGGGTATGCATTTTCCTGCAGTCCATCTGCACTATCTGATTTGCAGATTAATCGTATTTTGTACAGTAACTGTAAAGACAATATACAAACCCACATGCTCTGAAAGAAACTATTCGTCAGTCACAGTGCAGAGAATTTCATAACCCTGTTATGGTTATTTCTGAAGAATGATAATGTGAGCATGAAAATCTTTCTACTGAAACTCCTATAAACCTTCTGTTTTGCTTGGCTTCTGTACTCAGAATTATCAAGATTTTTTGCCAAAAAAAGAAGATGCTGACAGAGCTTCCCATTTTTTTCCACAGAAAAACTTCTATATTTACATAAAGAAGACCAACAAAAAAGCTATTAAGAAGAGAAAAAAGAGGGCTATTAAACTGCAGAAAGGTAAAGTTTAAAAAACAATTGTTTAAAAAAAGGAAAGAAAAAAATCTGTCCTTCCTCAGCCCTTCATCTCTCTTTCATCCTTTTAGGGCAGCAGGGCTCTTGTTCTGACTCCTCTCTCTTTCCTAGTTATTCAGGTCCTAGAACACTTCCCATAATAAGATCCTGTTTTCAGTTGCTTATAGCTTTGCCAAACTTCAGCTGTTTGGGTTGAAAATTTTCATGCTGAATGTGGGTAGGCAATTTGTATTCTGGCATTTCCTAATCTATGAGTGTTTGGCTTTTTAACTGTAATAATGTTCTTTTACCACAGTTTTTGTGTGTGTAATATTATGGGCTTTTTACATTGAAACAATCCCCTTTCTCTGTTCCACCTCTCCTACCAGCTCAGTTCCGAAACATACTGTAGACATAAATTATAGTTATTCTGTGATAGGATTATTCCAGAAAAATACCATTCAGATTTAAATAATCCATACTATATTAATAAAGCCAAACAGAAATCATTCAAACCATGTCACACTTATCTTTATTAAGATGTTTATGGGATCATTACTGGTGGCATATTCCTTTTATTACACACATAATATGGTGATAACATACTTGTAACTGTTTGAGGCAGCGAGAGGCCGCGCTGACTCACGGCAAGCCCCAAGTCCGGTGCCTCAATGGCCGGGAGGCTGCTAATTAGCTGTTCAAATGGCCCGCTGGTTCAGGGCCAGGCAATAAATCAACAATTAAATCAACAACAGTGTTCTGGTGGGCTACCCCACAGTTTGGGAGCTCAGGCCCTGAGTCAGGGCAAGGGAGCAACCACAAAGGGAAACACTAGGGTGGTTCCTCAGTGCAGGCCTGTTCGCAGGCTGAGCCAGGGGTCGGTACTCCTCGCTGGTGGAGAGCTGACAAGCGCAGGGGTTTTTCCCCATAGAGGGAAACCTGCCACGCAGGGGAAGGTGTGGCAGGTGGGACACGGGCCCTCCCTACTCCACCGCGTCCCAGCCCAGGGCCCCAACAGTGACAATGAGGCAGCCACTGGACCAGCGGGGCTCCAGGCCATCACGTGCTGTCTGGGTTGGTGGGTCAGCGGGGGTCCGAGCTGCAGAGCACTGCCCACCCGATCTCCATTTCTTCAGCCATCCCAGGGTCAGCTGTCCCTGGGCCACTTCCCTGCTCCCCCCAGCGGCCTACCTGGATTGGCTGCCATTCCTTGTCAGCTAGGAATGGGGGTGCCAGCAGGGTTTCCATTGGCTCGGGATCCGGGGTAGGCAAGGGTCCAGGCAGTTCGGCCCACTTGGCGGCGTCTCGTGCAAGTCCTGAGGGTCCCAGCAGATCGGTGGGCCAAGGCAGTGGCCTCCGCCAGTGTGTCCCGGGATCGAGGTACTACAGCAGCCGGGGTGGTCTAGGCCTGGGCTCAGGGTCTGATAGCTGTCCGGGCGGCCCGACCCAATCATTCACCAGCGCGTGGTGCAGCGCGGCGGAGCCTTTCTACGCTGGGGCTGGGGAAGAGCCTCTGCCCTGCTTGGCAATCAGGCTCTGACTGAGCTGGGAGCTTCCCTTCTTATACCCCTAGCTCTCACTTCCTGTTTCCTGTGGGCAGGGCTGGGTGATTCTGGCACCGCCCACTAAGGGGTTTCTGTGGGAGTTACCTCCTCTGAGTCAGCGAGAGGCTACGCTGACTCACTAAAATACTGTCAAAAAACAGGCAAAAAAAAGTTAACATTTAAGTCTCATAAAGGAGTCATAAGTCTGATACAATTAGCTCCCTGGTAATTGCTTTTCCTATTGGAAAATACAAATTGAGATTTGTAGTCTTAAAATACTATAAACATATCTGTAATTTAACAGGGATTTAAAAAAAGTAGTTATGTAGCTTGTAATTTTTTTAATAGCACCATAGTTATAGCTGAAGTGAGTGATAAATATTCCACATCACTCATGTTGTATAGTGGCAGTGCCACAGTTTTATGACTGTATACATCTCACCTGCACATACAATGGATTTATGCTATTTGTCACATTAGACATGGATCTAAAAAAACCCAAACCAATCAAAAAATAACTGTCAGTCTGTACTGATGAAAATACAGCTGGTCCTATTTCTTTTAAAAGAACCCTTTTGATGATAGGGAAATGTTCACATGAATTGAAAGCAATCTACCTTGCAATTCTATTTGGTTTGGGTACAATTCATGACATTTTATCAGTCGTGACCTAGCTAGGAAATCTACCATATTTGCCACATTTTCCGTGGAATGAGACCACACACACACACACTCACACACACACTTTAAATGGGAACATTAAGGTTTATTTGTTTAAAATAGACATAGAAGGCACATGGATAAAATCATTTCTTCAGGCAGAATATTAGTACCCTACAAATAATTTATTTATGTAGATATGCTTGAGCCACGAAGTTCAGATCATCATCTCATCACCTTCGTAATCCAAAGGTTCAGAGGTTGACTCTAAGCTTTTGACTTTGATCCATTTCTGATTAGAACATACAGTTATTATTTAAAAGATTTTCTCTTTGTGTTTCTTAGTGGTGGCCCATTGCTGCAGCATATGATCTACAGATCTTACCAAATCTTGTCTTTCTAGTGTTTCTATTGTGAGGATATGAAAGCTGTATGTATTCCAGCCAAACATTCCAGTGCATGTTTATTTACATAACATCTTTGTTGGGAAGAAAACATTCTGAAAGAAAAATTCTTCAGTGTGCTTGACAATGAAAGGCTTAGATCTATGACACTGAGTTCTAGTGAGCGCTGTAAATGCAAAAGGCTTATTAACATCAGTGGACTTTTCTACACATACAGAAAATAGAGAAGTGTAGGATTTTGCATGTGCTTTTTATCCTTGCAAGGCTAAGTATAGATTGAATCATATAGTCCCTATGACTACGTCTAGACTTCAAGCCTTTTTTGAAAGAGGCTTTTTCGAAAGTATCTTTCGAAAAAGCCTCTTTCAAAAAAATGCGTCTAGACTACAACCAGTACTTTCAAAAAAGCAAGCCACTTTTTCGAAAGAGAGCATCCAGGCAGTCTGGATGCTTTCTTTCGAAAAAGCACAGTTTGCATTATATAGCGCCTTTTTTCGAAAGAGCACTTTCGAAAAAAGGCATTCTTTCTCGTAAAACGAGGTTTTCCGCAATCGAAAAAACTGCTGTGTTCTTTTGATTTACTTTTGAAAGAACGTGGCAGCAGTCTAGATGCAGGAGAAGTTTTTTCGAAAAAAGGCCACTTTTTTCGAAAAACCCTGTAGTCTAGACACACCCTAACAAATAAAACTCCCATAAGTTTCTGTGGGAATTTTGCTGGGTAGAGACTTGAGAAGAAGACACTATATCCAACTGCAGCCATTATGTTCTTTGCCTTTCGAAATTATGGTTATGGGGCAAGAGACGAGTCTTAGTTTTCAATTTACGAAAAGGTCGGCCATGCTCCTAATGCTAAGAAGTTGGTTGAGTCTTGGAGATAAGTATTAAAAGCTGAAACAAACTTAATATTGAATTTGAATGCCAGGAGAGAAACAAACCAACAAAATCAATCTCAGGGAATAACTTACATTTTGTACAACAGCTTTCCTCACACACTTCCTTCAACCCACTACGAGAGTCTTGAGCCTACAAAGGTATTCTCAAGCGCAAACCATTTCTTCTGCATGATGTTCTGATGATGGTATCAATGAAAAATAGTAGAATGTTACATGGATGAAAGCATAAGGACTTGGGGAATCCCATTGAAAAATTAATCTCTACATGCAAACCGCTCCATTGGATGACACCTGACCAGAACAAAGCAATCCTATACAACAATGGGGATATGGGGAATATTAACAGGGCAAGACAAAACTGGAGAAATTGCTAATTTTAAAATGCCAGAAAAACACCAAAGTCATACAGAAGAAATGGGATCTCTATTATTTTAGATGTTACATCTAAAATACCCATGTATGAACCCCATATCTCCATTGTGAAAGATTGCAGGATTTTGTCAGTTTTGCTATAATTTGAATGAATGTTTCCTGAAGTCTAGCTGACTCTTATGATTTGACGGGATAGGAGAGTTATTTGAAGACAATATCAATAAATTTTGAAAATCTGGCCTGAGTTAGTAAATGGATCACAAGAAATCAATCCATAAGGATATAGAGGAATATGTCTTGTTCATACAATATCCTCAGATCTTTATATAGTACAATGAACATTTGTGTATGCAAATTTAGTTGCGTTCCTATTTGTTTTGTGTTTCTGTTTGTATGTGAATAGGGGTGTGTGTGGATGCTTTATGTGAAAAGGTTTTTTGTATGAATAATTCTATGTGCCTTTTGTCTTCCAGTAATCAGTGCTACATAAATAGACAATGTTATGAATATGATACACAAAATTTATTTTACATGAGAACAATTTTCATAATGGACATCACAATTTTAATTTTCACATTCACATTCTTTTAATAACATCCTTCTCTTTGAGATAATTTTTACTCTTTATCTAGCAAAAGGTTTCCTAAAATTGTTTTTTTTTATTGTAACAGATTCATTTCTTCCATGAGCATTGCCTTTTTTGTGCAAACATTTCATATCTGTTGTAGTTTGCAATATGATATGAAAAACCATCTATTATATATTTTGAAGAGTTTGTGCAAAATAAAGTCATAATTCATGATTTACCTACAGATACCAAATTTTGCATAAACAATCCTGCCTCTTTAATTAGCTGAATGTACTACTTTTTACACCGGAATACGCTGTGTGAAAGGTTTAAATAATTATTTGTTTTTCATTGAAAAAAAAGTCATGATTCTTATGACTAGAGTTTATAAAAAAAATTGCTAACAAAATTAAAATTGAGTCACCTATTCAATTGTTATGTTAGTGCAAAGAAAATTTTTACTGTTACATATCACAAAATAATTCAAATTAGTTATGGAATGAGGAATGGAAGCTTTATGAGTTTCTGATTCAAATGTACTATGTATAGTCATTATTCAATAAAATGAATCATGTTTGAAGTTGAAATCCTACAAATTTAAAACTGTTCTTTTGCTGCCCTTTTGCAAGCACTTGATAAAAAATTCTATTTCACGTATTTAATTTCTTTAACTTCCCTATAAGTGTAATTTATGCAAAATGACTTTGCCTGGTCAGTTATGGGCCTCACCTGCTAACTAAATTAGCTATATTTTGCTAATTTTGCACCATCTCTCACTTCATACCACTGCAAAAGATTAGGAAATTGTGTGTTGGATTCTGTCTTTCCTAGTTTGTCTCCCATTGGCTGACCTTTCAGAAACCTCACGAGTATGTTTTTATGTAAGAGAAGACAAAAGTATGCTTTTGAGAGTAATGAAGCAGTAGTTGGTCACAAATGTGAATGTTTAGAAAGAAAGAAAGTGAAAATAACAGCTTGGTTTTATCTGAAACCATTAAAATCATCCTGTAATTGTCTCTGTGCTATGATTATATATGTAAGCATATAAGAGATAGTAGTCAAATATTTCTGATTAATTTAATCTACTGAATTAGAGCATTTTGCACGTCAAACAATGAGCCCTCACGTTGGTTGTATTTCACAATACCCCTTATTATGAATAGTGTCATGAACTCCAACTGTATACAAAAGTGCTTTTCAGAGTGCAAGGTAAACAGCCTGCTGACAAAAACACCTCCACAGCTATGTGAGACGCCTAGCAATAAATACATAAGAACAAATTCTAACTGTTATGCAGCCAAATAAATGTTTAGGTTTGCTAAGCTGTTGGCAAAGGAGAGGTTTGCCCATTTCCATTATATCACAACATTTGAAAAGTAATTACATTACTGTGACAGATTCAAAACATTTGGTTTTAAAATAGATTCATAGGCTAATGCCAGAAAGACCCACTATAATCATCTACTCTGGCCTCTATACAAAGGCAGTAGAATTTTCCCCGAAATATGTGCAAATAAATTATCCTCAGATAACTGCAAGCTGGTAAGTTTCAAGGTAATTTTAGTGTTAATAGCTACAATCAAAAGTACATGACTAAGCACTTAATTCTGCATTTCTCTCCTGGACAACAGCTTCAGAGTACACAAATGCATTGGATTAAAAATTAGTCTGGCCTTTCTGAATCAAGGCTTGAATTATCAGTTTTCTTGCTTGGATATATAAGCCACATGGTATGGCTGTATTCCCTAACTGGATGACTGTAGCCTTAAAAATCAGGTTTCAAATGTGAATATGCAAGGTTACAAACTCAGAATCCATGTTTTCTGAGCACTTGCTCAAATTCACTTTTAATCCTCTTTTTCTTCAAATACTCCTGCCAATAAAGTGGTTCATGATAATATCTGCAGAAACTGATCACAAACAAGGTGAGAACACAATTGACATAAAATGGGCTTAGAGATTTAGCAAGTATTCACGCAGTGTTGTACTGGTAAAGATGGTCTGCAGTAGTGGAGAGAAACCAGATGCAGGCAGCAGCCAATATTAGAATTGTGTCTCACTTTTTATTAAAGAAACATAATATTTGCAATAAGACATAGCTATTTCAAACACCAGACTTTATCTTGAAAACATGGAGTTATCTTGCAACCAAACCTCTTGTCCTCAGAAGAGGGAAAATTCAGTTCCTTGTCCAAAGTTATCTTTCTTTAAGATTGTCTGCTGGTCACTGCTGAAACTTCCATTGCAGGATCGCACTTACATAGGAATCGTTCCCAGCTTATGTTTCTCTTAGCTAGCTCTTTAAATTTGTCAGAGAGAAGTAGTTCCAACCCTAATTAGTCATTTGCAAGTCAAATGCTGCATCTCTCTTCCTTCCAGCTGGGAAGATTTCCTATAATATTTCCCCTTTCTTTTAGCATTGACATGATAACACATCCTCACAGGAACATGTGCCCACTGAGAACTGGACAGTGATCTCCGAATTCATTCTACAGAAGCCAACAAATTGTTCTCATACAGTATCACCATTTTTTGGTACCAAATTGGGGTATATTTGAATAGGCTCACATAATAACAGGCTCACATAATAATGCCAATCCATGAGCTAGCCACTTAACATCAAATTCTTATTACTTAAATATACTCAGTTCTTATTATTATTTATAATGTGGAAAAGATTTAACTTCCAGACAGACGATCTCTATGGCAAATTTCACTGCAGAGCAAATTTTTATGACCAAGTTCAAACCTCCAAGTACCCACATTAGGATTTTACCAGTAGTCATTACTGCAGTGAGTTATCTATGAACAATCATGCCAGACGTTTTGTTCTCTTGCTGACTGTCTGAGGTCAAATTTCTAGTAGACATACCAGAAAAGCAAAGGTAGGTTATTTGAGACAAATGCAGTCTGATTTACCTGAAAAGATTTTTCTCTTCTGAAGTAGATAGCACATCTAATATGGAATGACATGACCGCTGAGTCATTCAACTGATGTATCAGCTCAGTACAGGCTTTTATTGATACTGTTACATTGCTTCTGCTTAGAATGATCTTTTTGGACGCCCTGAGAATTTAACAAACTTGTAAGCTGCATTTTTTACATTCTCTGTATAACACAGAACTGTTCTGATTCACAATGTGCTTTACACATTAGCTTTTGGCCACAGCCACAAACTCACTATTGCATTCTTTTGAACTGAATAGATGCTTTTACTCAGGTACATTTTAAATGTGCCCTTATCTAATTTATTAGAGTTACTTGTACCCAGCCAAAAACACTGCACTTAACAGCAAGAGGTGATTTTATTTAATCTTGAACAGCATTTCTCTTTATTTTGAATTTCCTCTGTCATTGGATAGACCTGAACGATACTGTGGCATGGGGAATAAATTGCCTTCTCACTATGAAGACTTACATATATTTTAATCTGGCCTCACCATCCCTGCAACACGTAGCAGTTCTGATCAAAGCGGCTAGCTGGTCCCTGAGGCTCTCTGTGCTGCTGGGGAAAGAGGGAAGGCTTTGCACACTGCCCATGCCCCCAGCAAATCCTCTCAGCTCCCACTGGCCAGTTTCCAGCCAATAGAAACTGAGAAATTTTGCTTCTCAAAATTTCCTTCCTCATTCCTCCTGCAGCTCAGAGAGCTACAGGGAGCAGCAAGTTGGTTTGAGCGGCACTTCTCTATGCTGCAGGGGTGGGTGGGCCAGATTAAAAGCTTGGCAGGCTGGATCAAGCCCATGGGCCGTATCTTGCCCACGCTGTTCTAGTTCCTCTGCTCCCTAAGGAGCAAAGTGCCTCCTCTTACTACTTTCACCTTAAGTCACCACTCCTGTAAAATACACAGGACCAGCAAGCTTGAATAATAAAGCAAAACAATGTATTTAAGAAAGAATAGAGAATCCATTAGAAAGTGATGGAAATCAGTGGTTTTAATACAAAACAAAATCATAAAATGTGAACTAGAACCCACATTTATGAATAGTTAGTAGGTTCTAGTAAACTTTCTGATCTAGTAAAGTAGGTTCCCCAACCTCCATCCCAAAATTCTTGAGAATCAGGATCCAATCTTTCATAAAATATGACTGTAAGCAGGGTCAGGATAAGCTCTACCCTGACATCTGGTGGTGAACTGTGGCGAGTGATGCAAAGAGATGTCAGGGGCTGATCTCATTTGCATAGATACACCCAATTTACATAGACACACCCACCCCGCCTAGTATGTGCTCACAGCAGCCCAAATGGTCACTTTGGCCACTGTGGGATCCCCAGTCTCTCTGTTATTGAAGCAGGGGGGATAAAAATGTTGTTACCCTGATTATGTGAATCAAGGACAATGGAATGGTGGAATTGTTTATGACAGTGGGATTCGCCATAAACTAAGTAGCACTCGCTAGACAAGGGGCATGGGTTCCAAACCCAGTCAAGTTGAGAGAGGTTGGGGACAGTTTTTGTACTTGGTGGTGGGGTGGCCCTGTTTGAGGGCCTAAACAACACTGATTGCATCCTCTCCACTGTGGAATATCAGAATGAATTTGGATTCTATTAGGAGTCTAGTTGTGAGCTGCTGAGTTGACTTCACTGTGGGCCAGTGGAGCACTAGCACTGAGGCTCCTCTATTATGATCTGAATTAGCTGAAATCACTATTGCTGTGGGGAGCCTGGCACTATGCTGCTGAGCTACTAGCAGAGCAGCTTGCAGAGACAACTAGCAAGCGCAGGTGGACAGCAAAGCAGTTTGCGGAGATGACCGGCGGGTGCAGGCGGATAGCAGAGTGGTTTGCAGGGATGACCGGCGGATGCAGGCGGCCAGCAGAGTGGCTGGCGGGGACGACCTGCGGCCAGTAGGAGCGGCAGCAGACAGCCAGTGGAGCAGCTGCAGGAGCAACCAGCTGGCGGCCAGGGGCATGGACCAAGACGGCTGGCAGAGCCGGACAGTTTGTGGGACAGCTGAGGCGGCTCACTGGATAGCAGGTGGAGTGTGGCGGAGTGATTCGCGTTGATGGTGGCAGCAGAACCCTACGGAGAGGCGGAGCCATCGGCGGACCACGTAAGGTGTATCAATCCCCTCCCCCTAGGTTGGGAGGGTAAAACCCTGCCGGGTGAACTTTTGAACCCTGGGACGGCATTGACCCGGGGCAGAGACTTTTGGGGTGTTGGATTTTGGGACTTAAGAGACTCTTGGGCTACGTCTAGATTGGCATGATTTTCCGCAAATGCTTTTAACGGAAAAGTTTTTCTGTTAAAAGCATTTGCAGAAAAGAGCGTCTAGATTGGCACGGATGCTTTTGCGCAAAAGCACTTTTTGCGAAAAAGCGTCCGTGCCAATCTAGACGCGGTTTTGTGCAAGAAAGCCCCGATCGCCATTTTTGCCATCGAGGCTTTTTTGCGCAAAACGGTTCTCAGTTGTCTACACTGACCCTCTTGCGCAAAAGCATTTGCGCAAGAGGGCTTTTTCCCGAACGGGAGAGTCATTGTATTTGCGCAAGAACATGATGATCATACATTAGATCGTCAGTGTTCTTGCGCAAATTCAAGTGGCCAGTATAGACAGCTGGCAAGTTTTTCCGCAAAAGCAGCTGCATTTGCGGAAAACCTTGCCAGTCTAGACGCAGCCATGGGGTATTGGACTTTTGGGACTTTGGGTGATTCATGGCTGGGGGGTGGGTCTTTGCTCATGTTTGGTCTATGAATCCGAGTTGTGGTGTTTTCCCAATTTAATGCTGATGTCGGTTACCTCATGTTATTACAGGTTTGCTGCTATACTGAGGCTCTGTGCTTGCAAGAGGGGAAAAATTTCCTCTTTGAGGTGCCCAGAGGTGTATGTAAGATTTCCCAGGTCACTGGGTGGGGGCTCGAGCCGGTGTTGTATTACCTTGCTGGGAGGAGACCCCTAGATACTGAACCCAGCCCTTGCTGCTATTAACTCGGCCTGGCAGAAGGGTTACATGACCATTCAGCAAACTGTCTCCTCACTGAAAGGCTGCAGAGTGTCTTTCTTCACCCTGGGATGTACTGAATCAGTCTTTTGTTTGCACTGACATTCTGGTGGTTCTTGGTTGGTCATAATGTTCCTTTTTACCTCCAAGTCATTGGGTATGTCTACACTACATGGCTCCGTCAATGGAGCCATGTAGATTACCTTTGTAGACATCAGAAAATGAAGCGGCGATTTAAATAATCGCCGCTTCATTTAAATTAAAATAAAATCCCACGAGGCATACCGGGGAGGTCGACAAATGCCTTTGATGTCGACCGCGGAGCGTCCAGACTACAGCGCTATGCCGACAAACAGCTGATCGGCACAGCGGGGCAGCCATTTTAATTTAAATGAAGTGGCGATTATTTAAATCACCACTTCATTTTCCTATGTCTACAAAGGTAATCTACATGGCTCCGTCGATGAAGCCATGTAGTGTAGACATACCCATTGTGAATGTTTGCAGTTGTCTTTTGGTGGTTTTCCATTTACTGTTCTGTAATGTGGTAAGGGTTGACAACTGAGCCTTGCATTACATCACAAACTCACCAGAGAGAGGTAACAACTCCCTTCGGGTTGAATGGAGTATTACAGAGACATATGACTTCCTGGCACCTAACTTTTACTCCAAGGCCATAACACATAATTTGCAATATATTGTTCCTTAATTCTTACCAATGTAACAGGGCCTCTAGCTCCATGCCTCTTCTGAGGGTGACACCCAGCAAACTGGCCCCTCACCAGTAAGTCCCTGGTGGCTTAGTCCACAAACCAATCACAGCCTCTGGGGCAGTCCAGGCCTGAGACCCAAACAATAACCCCCTCTTTCAGGGCAGTCAGGCTCCTCGGCCTGATCCTTCAAGGTCAGGCCCAGCGCCTTGGTTCATATAATAGTTGATGCTCCCCCTTCCTTGCGGTCACAGGGGTGGGGGTGGGGAAGTCCAGGCTCATCCTCTCCACCGGGCCCCAGCCCAGGGCCCTGTTGATGATGGGTGCACCCCCAGCCACCAGCTCAGCGGGGAATTCCTCCAAAACACGCCAAGCTCATTGGGTTGCCTTCTGGCTCCCTGCCCTTGGGCTACTTCCTACCCCTGTCCAGCTGCGTAGGGTATTGTTTGGTGTTAGGCTGCCACTCCTCAGTCTGCTGCTCCTCCGGCCACTGCTCTGCAGGCTGCCACTCGTCCGGCTGCTGCTCCCCAGATGGCTGCTCCTCCGGCTGCCACTCCCTCTGGGTCGTGCGGTTCCTCAGGCTGTGGCTCCCTCTGGTTTGTGCTGCTCCTCAGGCTGCTGTTCCTGGGTTAGGACAGGAGCTCCTTCCCCCCTGGTGGCCAGCTTCTCTGGCCTTTATACTAGGGATGCAGCTGAAGCATGCTGAGCAGGGCAGTGGGGGAGGGGCCTGCTCCACCCAATAAGCCTGTCCTCCACCGCGGTCAGGGCGGGGTTGATACACCCTTTCACACCAATATACACATCACAATGGCTGTGTCTAGACTGGCATGATTTTCCGCAAATGCTTTTAACGGAAAAGTTTTTCCATTAAAAGCATTTGCGGAAAAGAGCGTCTAGATTGGCACGGATGCTTTTGCGCAAAAGCACTTTTTGCGGAAAAAGCATCCGTGACGATCTAGACGCGGTTTTGCGCAAGAAAGGCCCGATTGCCATTTTCGCCATCGGGGCTTTTTTGCACAAAACAAATCTTAGTTGTCTACACTGGCCCTCTTGCGCAAAAGCATTTGCGCAAGAGGGCTTTTACCCGAGCGGGAGCATCATTGTATTTGCGCAAGAACACTGACGATCATACATTAAATCGTCAGTGTTCTTGCACAAATTCAAGCAGCCAGTGTAGACAGCTGGCAAGTTTTTGCGCAAAAGCGTCCGCTTTTGCGCAAAAACTTCCCAGTCTACACACAGCCAATGAGTATGAGTATCAATAAGTTACAAGCTTTTAGCAGAGATGTCACATGCTCCCTTTCATGGATAAATTCTATGAAAGTGATGTATTAGATGGAGCCAGTCTGTCCAGTTTTATGCAGGAGTTGCTTGTGAATTACAGTGAATCTTTTGCCCATTGGTATGTATGGAACTGACTATTACAAGAACCCTCAACATATTCATAAATTTAATGAAAATATTTCCCAGTTTGCAATAGCATTTTTTTATAAACATCCATGATTTATGTACCACCTTTCTGTTAGACATTATGGAGGAAATTCTTTTCTTAGCTACACCAGCACAAAGCAAACCTGGTATACTTCAATGTACTTCGTTGGAGTTATTTTGTATTTGAACTGGTGTAACTGAAACAGAAATGAGCTCTCTAAGGCTATGTCTACATAGCAGCATTATTTTGGAATAACTAATGTTATTCCAAAATAACATAGTCTGCTTCTGCACAGCAAGCAGTTATTTTAAATGTCGAAATAATATCAAGATGGAGGACTTTGTACTTTGACTCCTGTAACCCTGTAGCCAGACAGGAACCCCCCTCCGTAACATCTTGCTTGCCCCTCTCTGAGATGCCTGGAGCACACAGGGCACACAGAGCAGTAAAATCAGCATAGTCTTTGAAGCATAGACAGGAGGTCCGGATATGCTGGCTGCTGTGACCCTGGATGGCTGTAAACAGAGATACGCCAATTGCTGACCTAGAGGCTGCAGAGGAGTGCCCTTGACTGAAACCCATATTGATACGAACACACACTCGTCTGGGGGGAGGAATCTCCCGCCCAGTAAAGAATGCCCAGTACTCTCAATATTTAGTTATCTCTCTCTTACAAGTGTAAATTAAGTTCACAACTCCCTTGTAAGAACTGGCGTCACAAAGACGACCCAGCACCATTTGGCATCACAGATAAGAAAGAGGATACGGGCCCCTATGTGTATAAAGATGGGTCCAGCAGCACACTTACTCTGAACATCAATCTACCATCTATCTGCTGGTTGGGTTAGGTGATTGGCCTCCCGAGGTTCCACGGGGATGCCCACCTCGTATTCGTCTTTCCTAGGAATTGAGGGACAGACCCCGGCCTGATACGCTGGAGTCGAGAGGCACAGAAGGGGGTAAAAATTGTACCTGGATGTGTCCTTTGTCTTAAGTGTACACATAGACTTAGAGCTCTTTAAAGATTAAGCTGTCACTTGGTACCATTATTTCTATTTTCTATCTTTATTTTCTTTGTAACCATTTTTAAGATCTATATTTGCTAGCAGTTAAGAAATAGAGCAATAGCCATTGTAACCATATGATTTATAAGCTTCTTTAATAAACCTGTAACTGTTTAAGCTTTAACCTGACTCCTTCAGTTGCTGTAACAGAACCAAGCACAATTTAAAAGAACTCCAGCCGGTCATAAAGGACAGATACAGGCAGAGCTGGGCGTTTGGATTGTGTCGCTTCCAGAGGACAGATCCGTGGGGCATCTCTCAGTCTTCCCTAGGCTGTGCCCACTGCGAAGGGATTCTGTATCCTAGCAGTTGAAATCTGAGATGTAATAAGCTCTCCCTGTAAACTCTGGGGCATCTGTCAGCCTGCTGGCTGCCCGCCGCGAAGGGACCTGATCCTAGCGGTTAAAGACACGGACGTTAAACTCCTCAGGGCGCCCTTCAGCCTCCCCTAGGTTGCCCGCTGCGATGGGACCTTGTGTCCCAGCAGTTGAAGACTTGGGTGTATCACACACACACACACACACACTGCCCTGACTGTCAGCTGACAAACCCTCATTTCATGAGGAGTAAGGGAAGTCGGAGGAAGAGTGCTCTAACTTGGACTTCCTGCTGTGTAGACAGCTCCAAAAGCCGAAATAAGCTATTTTGACTTAAGCTATGCACTTGATGTAGCTCAATTTGCGTAGCTTATTTCAGCGTTAGTCCTGCTGTGTAGGCATGTCCTAACACTTGGCAGGGTCTCTATGCAGCATGATGAGTCAAAACAGCAAAGTTATCCCTCCTGGAGTCTTGCACCAGGCTGCCAGTGAATCTCATATGTTATCACGATTCTATAACCTAACGTTAATGAGGTGTCCTACCTTGAGATATGCCTGTTGCAAACTGTCTGACAATGCCTTTAGGCTGTCATTGTGAAGTGCAATTAAGAGATGAATACAGCGAGGCAAAGGCTACGCTACAATTTAACATGAATTATGTCGCTCAGGGG
This sequence comes from Pelochelys cantorii, assembly GCA_032595735.1. Lineage (NCBI taxonomy): Eukaryota > Metazoa > Chordata > Testudines > Trionychidae > Pelochelys > Pelochelys cantorii. The sequence goes on from CM064329.1 coordinate 72,261,774, forward strand.
TGTGAATTAGCCATCCACTGAACAACATAACTTACACCGATTTAAGTGCTGTCTACTTCTAACATAGCTACCACTGCTTGTTGGTGCTGGAGTAATAAAGCCAACAGGAGCGCTCTCTTCCATCGGTTTAGAGCAGCTACACCAACAGCTTACAGTGGCACAGCCGCATTGGTACAGCTATACTGCAGTTAACTCTCTAGTGTAGCAGTCGCCTCAGACCTGCAAAGTAAAGGAGACTTCAGCATTCTGGGTTCATGTCTGTCTTGCATTAACTGTTCATACTGTAGTGTATGTCTGGGAACCTGAGGCCTTAACTGCTTTTTTTTCCCCTGAACTTAAAACTACATAAAGGCTTTTATTTATGTTTTTTAAAGTAAATGTAGTGTTAGGATGAAAATACTCTTGGATGAAGCTCGCTATCCAAGGAATAGATGCAAGCACAAATATTGGCAAACCGAGTTTTGGCATACCACTCCAATGCATGCTTGCATTGATATATATTACCAGTACAGTTCTGTCATGCGCCAGTGTAAAACAGTGGAATTCTTCCTGAAGTCAATGGTGTAAGATTGGTAGAAGTAAGATTAGAATCAGGACACAGACTTTGTGATTTACTAATGATTGCAATAAAAATAATTATGATGTCAGAAGATTATGACATCGGTTGAAAGAGAAACAATGCACACAGATGAATGTCTCAGATCTTGTTTTGATGCAGATGTTTTTAATGCAGAAAGGGGAAGAGATGCAGAAAACATGGCCATGCCGTAGATCTGCCTCTCTGCCACTTCTTTTTTTATTTCCCTAGATCAGAATCTAGTCACACTCAAACTGGAATCAATGGCATTACACAACTGTAATTTAACTCATAGGTAATTCTTTTTTATGGTATTTAAGCCAGAGACTGGTTTTCTATGAATTTTGTGGGAAAGTGTGCTTGTATTTTGCATAATTATTTAATTGCCAAAGAAAGTCTGGTGTAGTCTCAAAGTTAGCTCCTGGGAGATGGGGGAGGAGGGATTGACTACTTTTATTGCAGGAGGAGAGGTATGATCTGCTGTGGCCTGGCTACCCTTCTAGAGCAGCTTTCTGGCCACTTCACACTGCTTGAGTAGCATAAGATAGCCAGGCAGAGGGTTGCACCCTGGATCTCCAGTTGTGCAGAAGCAGTGTATTTGCTGAGGGAATAAGTTAGCTCTAACTTGCTGAAGGCTTGTTCTGTACAACGACTCTATGTTGTCAGCAATACAAGCTACATCAGTATAGTCTTCTCAGATGGGACCTTTGTTTTACTTGGCTTTTGCTGCCATTATTTTCAAAACAGACAGCTTTAAAAAAGCCTCATTAATCTAGTTTTCTTTGGTAGATTTCAATATGCTATAACATGGGATGCCTGAAAAAATCATTAGGGTTATTTATTTCCCAGAGTCTTGGTGCCTTTACATGAGCAAATGGCACAAAGCCAGCATTCTACTCAGAGAGCTAGTGTTTCAGTGTCTGCAGTCAGGAAAACAAATTAGGTAGGATAGCCATTTGTTTAACATAAGTAACTGGATGCAGTTGGGCTTCGGTGGGCAGCACTCTTATGGAAGCCAACTTCACCTCAAAGTGAAACAGAAGTCACATAGGGTTTCAATTCATTCACTCAGAAAAAGCTACTAAGTGCATTTTAAAACAACCATAAAAAAGCCAAAGAAAGCCAATTTTTTAGTTTTTAAGCTCTCCACAGGTAGTGTTGCCCTTTATGAATTCCCCATTTCAATCCAGAGGAGAGGGAGATAATTTTTAAAAGAAGATATTGTGGAAGGGGGTCATGATCAAAACCAAACTACACATTTTCACAAAAACATGCTCTGTTACTGCAAACACTCCATCTAACTGTAGGGTGTAGGTGGTAAACTCTTCGATCACAGCTGTTCAGTATGTAATTCATCACTTCTCTGTGGGCCCGATTGAGCTACCCTTGCCCACAATGAGTAGTATCTCACTCCTCAAGTTGTACTACTGGCTTAATTAGAACTACTATTCAGAATGACTAAAGGAATCAGAGTCTGATCCTATGTATTGTATTGGTGATTTCTATTTAATAGGTAACTGAAGAGTACTCTCAGCTTACAGCTTATTAACCTTTTTCTGAGATTAATAAACATTGAGACCAAAGGCTGAGGGTTTATAGGAAATCAATCCTGTAACTGAAGGCTCAGGAGCTGATAAACAGGGAATACAGATAACAGCTGTTACTGAGTTAATAGGGAACACTCTCAAGATGTTGCTACGTTGCAAAGATTTACTCTCCCTCTTTTTGCCTCTGTGCTCTGTTGTTGCTACTATAAATCTTTTAGGCTCTGATAGACTAGTACCCTCAGAACTCCTAAATCATATAATCACCAAAACTAGACCCATCTCAGTTTGTGAACTTCATTCTACAATGCTACCTGCAAATCCCTGTGGTCTGAATCCTTACACTTAAGTGATTATAAAGCTGGCTCAATATGATCATTTCATTTTTTGGATACCAAAGGAGAGTTATGGTAAATAATACAGTGTCTTGAAGTTGTAGCTGCTCATATCTAACAACAATCTGTTTTCTGTGTAAAACTATAGTACCTGATTCTGTCAGGCACTAAGGCCTTGGCTGCACTATAATGGAAGGTCAAAATAAGATATGCAACTCCAGCTACGTTAATTATGTAGCTGGAGTCGACGTATCTTAAATCATGTTGCCATGCCATTCACACAGCAGGAGGCCAACAGGAACAAATGCTCCTGTTGGCTTCCCTGGATCCTTACAAACAGAGGAGTACCAGATGCCAGCTGGAACTGCCCTGAGCATTCATTGTGCGGGTCCATACTTGATCTGCTAAATCAAATGTCAAAAAAGATCAACCTCAGGAACATCGCTCTTCTGCATAGTGTATACGTGCCCCAAGTGTTTTCTGTGAGGTACAGAGAACCCTTAACTCCTAGTGCTTTCAGAACAGGTAAAGGTGTTCAGCACCTGGTAACTTCTGGCTCTATAAGTCTTTAATACTTTAAAGCATGGTTCTACTCTGAAAAATAACTGTGAAATGGCATTGTTAGGTGGTATTATTTATTTGCAGAGAATAGTGCTCAGTTTACAATTTTTCTTCTGCCTACTCTCAACATTCAATCTATGATTTGACAATCAAGCTGGATTTTCATTCTTCTGAGTCAGCCCTGGTGTTGACGGCAACCAACGTGACATGCCTGTGATCACACCTGTGAAGTTCCATTGCTTCAGTGAGTTTCCACAGGTGTAGAGGATTAGCCCTAAAACTGGACTATAGTAAACAATTCTGACAATGAGGTGGTCACAAAATTAATTGTGCATCAAACCTCCATCCCCTCCACCAACGTTTTTAGTCCTTTTTGAATGGACTACTTTGTTGACAGGCCTGACTTCCTGCATCACTCCTCATACGGTCCAACCACCTTTAGAGGGGATCCCTGGCCTGCAGCCCTTCTATTTCCCAAGCACGTCAATGCAACAGGACCATGGCACTTATCAGCAGTTCCACTCTGAGGACCTGTGCCCAGCAAGTTAGTTCAAGAAATTCAAAACCAGCATTTTCAGAGAGCATTATTTATTTATTCCCTCAAGCCCTTAGCAAAGGGTAACAATGATAAAAGCTATATGTACATGGCTCTTATTTACGCAAGCTAGCAAAGAAAGTGTCAGCGCCCCTTGGCCCAGCTAAGCTCCATCTCTGGAAGGGATGCTCTCTCCTGCTCACAGTGTGTTTCCTTGCCAGCCTTTCAGACCCAGTTGACACCCTGGGCAGTCTCACTCAACCCCCACCCTTTTCTGGATCTGGAGGTGCTGTTATGGTTTTGTGTTTCCTTTGATCTCTCTCTTCTCAGCTTTGGCAAAACAGCCAGAGAGGGACTTTGAAAAAGCTTAGCTTGGTGGTGCTGCTAAAAACCACTGGGAAAAAAACTGCAAATCCTTTTTATGGCAGAAACCGTGCATTCGGTTGCTATTATCACTTCAAGCCAGGAAGTGCTGCCACACCCCCAGGACCCCCACTTCCACTACTCCTGCAGGTAGGTATAGTCTCTTCACAACTATAAGCATGGCTATTTTGTTTGCATGTTTGTTGGGATGCTCCTGACATCTTTATGTAATGACTTTACAGAGCAGAGATGCACTTAAAGCAATCACCCATAGGACAGTGAGCAAACCAAAAGAAAATTTAGTGCTGAAATAGAATGCCTATCTTGATAAGAGAAGTCTGTGTACATTGTTATTTCCTTCACATCTGTACACTGTGATCTGCCCACTTTCTATGCGTGTATCACGTAGAGATAGTCAGTCATGTGTCTGTTTTTGTTTGTATTCAAGTGTTGCATTGTGGAACTGAATAATGTCTATGAACGTTTCTTATTCAGATAAATTGGCTGGATTGCGTCCTAATATTTGTTACAGCTGGAGATGTACCAAGTAACTGTGATAACCCTCAAAATGATTTTTCACGTTTTGGCATCTGTGTGATATTTGTTTATTTGATACTATGTGAGCAAAACACATGAGACACCACTGACTTCCAAAGTATTTCTGTATACATAGGAGCTTTATTTTAAAATTTACTTTTAAAAACTATTAGAAGAAAACTACTGGATTAAAACTGTTTCTAAACAGTCAAAGAAATACATTTAAAAAAACCTGACAAAATGCAAACATTTTCTCACTATAATTTATTACAAATATAATCATATACATTAGGAAATGTCACATATATTGGGCCCATAGGGAAGGGGAAGTCTACGTGGATTTAAAAAAAAATAAATGTAACTTTAGTCAGTTGTGAAAAGTACTTGACTGATAGTTCTCAAATTTGGAATGTTGTATCAAAACACAGCACACATCTGATATGAACGCGTTGTATATGGCCCTAACAGTTTGTCCAAACCCTGCTGTGGAGGAAACCATATCTTCAAATAAAAGGGAAGTTCATTCTACATGCACATATAATGCTTGGCCTCCTTGCTGAGCATACCAACCAATGTGTATGTTTGTGGGCAGAAGGTCTTGCCTAGGAATTGGACTATGTCTATTCATCTCCTTTTACAAAAGATGTTGAACAGCCATCAGACGACAGAAACTGTTGGTCACTGCTGATTTGGACTGTTTTTTTTTTAAAGAAGATTCTAGACTTTTACTATTTTTAACTATCCTATTTTGTGGCTTTATTACCTTGAAGAACCAAACAGAAATGGTTGATCAGTAAATCATCTTCTAAGCAGCTTAGTTAATGACAGACCCTTTGAAAGAGGAAAAAAAAATACATGAAGAGCTGGTACACAGCACAGCAGTCATTAATTTTTCAAACCTACACATGAATGTAATTGGGTGAAATTAGAAGTTGCTCCACCAAGAATTCCTGGGTTCACTCAACATTGAGAATAGTAAGGAAAATTGAGAAAGCCTATCGCAAAGTTTAGTTTGGCATGGGAGTGCAGCACCAAGCAAGAGAGAACTCCAGTGGGAGATCCCTGCTCCATCAGCTTATATGACAGCTAGAGTGAGCAAAGGAATTAGGTTACAGCAAGCCCGGAAATCAGTTAGGGGCAATGGTTAGCCCCAGTAGAAAAGCTTTCAGGCAGGAAACAGGAAAGACTGAGAGTCTGTTAACCCTCTGTTTTTAAAGTTCTCCTTTTATGAGCTCATAGACCGCGATTCTCATAGGTCTACCATCAAGCAAAGTGTAGAAGTTTTTGTTTCTTAGGTTGGGACCCTATTTTCCTTCATATGTGCTCAAAATTTCTTAATGAGAGTTATATATGGTGAAAATAGATTGTCTGAACCAATTTCTCATGAAAGCAAAACTCCAGCTGTTTTTCTGTTCACACTAGTGACACGGGGACTGGGAGCTGCTTTTTACATTTTACTCTCGGCTCTTTTCATACTTTTCCTGTAGGGTAGCAAAATTAAACCTGCCCAGGAAAAAGAATGAATAGTTAGGCAGTGAATAAACTGCAGCAGTCACTTAGGTCTCTTCAGTAACGACCATCAGTGTTAATTTCTTAATTCCAGTTCACAACTATAGCATGATAGAGTTCTGTCTTCCACAAATAATAGAGATAAACCAGGGCATGTCTACACTGGGGAGTTATTTTGAAATAACTCCCCTTATTTTGAAACAAGTGGGGTGTCCACACTACCAAGCTTATTATTTCGAAATAATAGACTGGTTATTTTGAAATAACTCCTCCTTTCCATGAGGAATAATGCTTATTTTGAAATAGTTATTTAACAATAGCAGTACTGTGGATGCTCCATTGCTGCTATTTTGAAATAACTACTCCCCAGAGTCAATCAAACTAATTATTCCCCACTGCTTTCTGGGGCTCTAAGTTGAGGTAGCGCTTCCACACTGGGGATGCATCTACAGTGTACCCTTGAATAAGCGTAGCTTATTTCATCATTTGGAAATTTCAAAATAAACCGCTATTCTGAAATGTCCCTTAATCCTCGTGGAATGAGGAGCCCATTGTATTTTGAAGTAATGGGCTTGTTTTGAAGACACAGAATAGCTATTTCTGGATGCCTGAATTAACCCGAAATAGCACCGCCGTATAGATGTACCCTAAGGGATCCTGCCTCGGACTAATTTCGAGGCTTTCCTATAGTGTGGATGAGCTATTTCAAAATAGTTATTTCGGGAGTTATTTCAAAATAACTTATTTTGAACTATTTTCCTAGTGTAGACATGCCCTTTGAGTGTTGCCAGCATACACATGGGCAATAACCTAACTTCACCCTCCTGGTGTCTTACAAAGGTAGAGTCACATGTTTAATTCTTATACCCAATCCGTCCTTTCCCACAAACACACAGAAAATTAAAAAAGATGAGTCTTTTAAAAGCAGAAGAGGGAGAAAATAGATTCTCAATCCATATATATATATATATATATACACACACACACAAACACCAGTTTTATCAACAATAAATATAGTATTGAAACTAAATTAGAAGAAACTAAATTAGACACCTTATATATGGATTCTGCCTTCCTCCCAGCTTCAAGCTACCTTACATTCACTGAGGCCCAAATTTTCATATGAGTCTCCTAAATTATTTCCATAAAATCTGTACATGCATCTATTTCTGCCTGTAAATCCCAGTTTACATACACAGGAATGGCGTTTTCATGCACAGCAGGATACATGCATCCATTTTGCAGGTGACATTTAAACAGCCCTTTGTGAACATTTGATCTTGAGTGTAAAATGTATATGGAATAAGTAAACATCTATTCCTTGCTCTCCTGTGCCATGGCAAAAATGGGTGAAAAGAATATTTGAAAATGTGTGAGTGGATGCCTACAGAATTTTTGCCTGTTATACACTGAAAATGTGTATGATACATTCAGACTCAAATGAAATGGTGGTGTCTATGTTTTCAGTCTTGAAACTAGTGTTTTATACTTTATAAGAAAATTGCTGAGTCTAAGTATAGTGCAACCGTAGATGTCATTTGAATATAATTTACATACAAAATGTGGGTTTCCAAAATTCTTTTTTCAATCAAAAGTGCATTTCCTTTTGAAAACTCTTTCCCAATTTGGTTTATTAAAGTGTCTTCAGGATGAGAAGGTAAAAATAAACCAGGCAACAATTACTCCTTTCCAAATATAAACTTTTCTTTTACAAGCTAAGGTTAAAAAGAATGAAAACTTTATTTCAATAGACAATGCTGTCACTGAGAAGCCTGGAGCAATGTAAACTTTTGTGGGTCTGAACTGAAGGCAAGGTGGATGCGGAATCTAAATATGGAGGACTAGACTTTTCTGCTTACTATGCTGATGGACTAGGAAAAGAGAACGAAGGCTGCTTCTATCTCCTGGTGTGAACATTGAATCAGGATCTCTCTGGAGCTCCAGGGAACACTGGGAGAATAGTCCGGCATCAAGTTGGTCTCACATAATGGTCCAAAGGCAGCACTGCTAGGACAGACGTCTGCTTTCTCTGCTGGCTGGTACATATGCTGTGCAGTCAGCTAGATAGGAATACATAGTGCTCCTGTTCAATGGAGTGGGTTCCAAAGGACATCCCTATACATGCCACTTGTAACTTGTGCTTCCTAGAGCAGAAAACATCTTTGCCAACATCCCAGCTCTTCTTGGCAAAGCCAGCAGGAAACATAACCAGCAACATACACATTTATTTTTATTGAATAGCAAATTCAATATAAACGCTTACTATAGGAAACAAATTCCACATGCACAGAACAAAATGTGTTAAAAGATTGATCCAAAAATTTCCATGTGGAAAGAAATTATAGAATGTAAATGTAAGAAGTGTTTTAATTTTTTTTCTGTCTTTATAAGTGGCAACCACATCAATATTTATAATTTGTATTACAGTATCACCTAGAGGTCCCATTACTAACTGGGGCTTCATTGTGCCAAGTGATGTACAAGCAAAGAATAAAAGATAGCTCCTATGTACAGAGATGCTGTAACTAGCAGTTCTTGGGATGTTGCCACATCCCCTAGCTTGAAGTGGTTTCCTTATATACAGGGTTTACAGTTGGGTTCAATGGCTTTCAGCATCCCCACTAAGCAAATTGTTCCAGCAGCCCTGCCTATGAATCTCAGCCTGCTTAATATTTCAGGGAGAAGATGTCTCCAGTTTGTGAAAGTTGCTTATGTAATAACATAGGTTTCAGAGGGGTAGTCGTGTTAGTTTGTTTCAGCAAAAACAACAAGGAGTCCCATGGTATCTTAAAGATAAACAAATTTATTAGGGCATAAGCTTTTGTAAGATACAACTCACTTCCTCAGATGCCTGAAGCCAAAGAAAGGCAGAAGTACAGAGATAGGAGTGTAATATCAGTGCTAATTAAATCGGGGTGGATGTGGGTTACTTCCTACAGGGATGAGAAGGTGAGTGTATCTGAAGGAGCAGTTACTTATTGTAGAGAGAGCCATTCCATGTTTCTATTCAGACTCCTTCTGAAAGGGTTTAGCAATTTCACATTGCAGTATGGTTTTGAAATTCTCACGCAAAAAACCCTGAAAAAAAGACTGCAATCTGAGAGTCAAATCCCAAAGTCCGTCTTTAATCTTTATTCAAGAAAAACTATGAGCTAGTCCATTGTCTCTCATTAATTGTCACTTCATATCCTCAGTCCTTCAGGGTATGGCTAGACTGCAGGGCTACGTCTAGACTACATCCCTTTTTCATAAAAGGGATGTAAATTAGACGTATCGCAATTGCTAATGAAGTGGGGATTTAAATCTCCCCCGCTTCATTAGCATAAAAATGGCTGCTGCTTTTTTTCCGCACGGAGCTTTGTCGGAAAAAAGCACCAGTCTGGACGCTGATCTTGCGGAAAATAAAGCCTTTTCTGAAAGACCCCTTATCCCTTTATGAAATAAGGAGAGGAGGCAGAGTGCATTTTGCGTAACTTTTTCTGACAAAAAAATTGTAGTCTAGCCATATCCACAGAGACTACCCCATCTGTAGGTTGCCATTCCAAAATCCTTGCCCACATGGCAGTTGTCTTTTATAGCTCCAGATGGATGCTAATTTTAGATAATTAAAGAGAAATGGTTCATTGATTCCCAGGCCAGAAGGGACCACTGTAATAATCTAGTCTGATGTCCTGTATAACACACGCCAGAAAACGTCCTAAAACAATTCCTACAGCATAATTTATGGAAACACATCCAATCTTGATTTAAAATTGTCCATGATGGAAAACATCTACCATCGTCCTTGATAAATTGTTCCAGTGGTTAATTACTCTCATCATATATATAGTAGCTCAATGCCTGTGACTCTGTAACGCTGAAACGCTGGCTGTTCCCTGTGGGCGGCACTGTTGCCTCCCGCCGTGGCACTCGGCTGACTTCTGCACTGCTCAGCCGGGCCGCCGCGTGGGAGCAAGTGGTGCAAGCAGCCGTTTAGGGTCCACGCTCCCCATGCAGCATGGGGGTGCTGCATGGGGAGCACGGGGCCCAAACGGCCGATTGTGCCGCTTGCTCCCATGTGGCAGCCCGGCTGAGCAGCGCAGAAGTCAGCTGAGTGCCACGGCGGGAGGCAAGAGCACCGCCCAGAGGGAAGAGCCAGAGGGCGGGGCCTGGATGAGCGTGCGTCTTTGACGTCAGGAAAGGGCACCGGATTCAAAAGGAGGAAAGCAGAGCAGACACAGAGGACGCAGAGGAGACAGAGAGGAGAACGGAGGAGGTGGAGAGGAGGCAGAGGACAGCAAGAGAGAGAGTGAGAGAGACGCAGCAGGAGGAGGAGAAGAGAAACACAGAGTGAGAGGCGGGAGGGGGAGAAGAGAAAGAGAGAGAGGAGAGAGAGGCAGGAGGCAGACGAGAGCTGAGAAAAAGAGAGGGTGAGGCAATAGGAGGAGAAGAGAGAGAGAGAGGCTATTGGTGTTGCTTGCTCCCACGCGGCGGCCCAACTGAGCGGCACAGAAGTCAGCTGAGCGCCACGGCGGGAGGCGAAGGAGGGCGGGGCGGTGACGTACATGCCCATGGGGCGGGGCCTGGAAGAGCATGCATCCCCGACGGAGACAGAGGAGAGCGGAGAGAGAGTGAGAAGCAGGTGGGGGAGAAGAGAAAGAGAGAGATGGAGAGAGAGGCAGAAGGTGGAGGAGAGCTGAGAAAGAGAGGGGGAGGCAGTAGGAGGTGGAGAGAGAGAGAAAGAGACACAGAGCGAGAGACCGGAGGCTCAGGAGAGAAGACCGATGTGGAGGAGAGACCTGAAAATCCCGTCTTATGATGGGCTAATTGGCTAGTTGTTAATATATTATGCCTTATTTCCTGTCTCAATTTATCAAGTTTCAACTTCCAGCCACTGGATCATGTTACACCCTTCTCTTCTAGACTGAAGAGCCTATTATTAAATAGATGTTCTCCCGCAGGTACTGATAAACTGTAGTTAAGTCACCCCTTAACTTCCTCTTTGTTAGGATAAATAGATTAAGGAGTATAAGTCTATCATTGTAATACAGGGTTTCGTGTCATTTAATCATTGTCGTGACTCTTTTCTAAACCCTCTCCAATTTATGAAAATCCTTCTTGACTTATGGGCACCAGAACTAAATACAGTATTCCAGCAGCAGCCATGCTAGTGACAAATTCAGAGGTAATAAGCTCTTTACACCTACATGAGATTCTCCTCTCTCAGCATCCCAGGATCACATTAGCTTTTGTGGCCACAGAGTCACATTGGGATCTTGTGTTCAGCTGATTATCCCTCCACAAACACCACATCTTTTTCAAACTCATGACTTCCCAGGGCAGACTCCTCTGTCTTGCCAGTATGGCCTACATTCTTTGCTTCCAGGTGTATACATTCACATTATCTATATTAACATGCATATTGTCTGCTTGAGCTCAATTCACAGTGTGATCCAGATTGCTCCGAGTCAGTGAATTGTCCTCTTTATTATTTACCACTCCAATGTTTGGGTCATCTACTATATCTTCTGGGCCATTGATATAAGTGCGAAATAACATAAGGCCAAAAACTCTTGATCAGTTAACCAGTTTTATCCATTGGGGCAGGTAATCCCACTCCTGAGTTCCAGACCCCTGCTCAGTCCTCTAGCTGGCAGTCTCAGTACTGCAACTCTGGTCTTGCGTGCCCTTGCCAAGGTTTGAGCTTTTGTCCCTGGACTACAAAGGGCATAGGGGCCAGTGCCCCCTGGTCAGCCTGGGCTGGATAAACAGTCCTCTCCAGCTTCCAGCTGGATTGTCAGGCTGCCAGGGAAAAGGGAGCCCAAACCCCCTCATTGGAGCTCGTCACCTCTCTCTTGCAGTCTCTACCAATGCTGCTGTTTCCTTTCTCAGTTTTTCTGTTTTTTCTCCCCACCCCATCTGTTCTGATCTGTCACTCTCCTCCCCTCCCTGCAGGGAGGGCTTCTTTTTAAAAGGCTGAGTGGCACCCTCAGGTGAGATCAACTGGCTCTAATTAATTTTCAACAGCCCTGTCTCCCCTGCTCCTGATTAGCCAGGGCCCTTGTTGCCTTTTAGAACTGCATTTCTCTCTCTCTAATCTAACCCTCTGGCCTGACCCTGTCACACCATTTAATGTTGAAGATTATAACTCTGGTGGAAGACGTAGAAGATAGTTTGCTACCTTGTACTGATCTGGCTCGTGCATTGCAGCTAGCTACATGACTAAAGAGAAGAACTCGGTGTTAATTTAGGCATCAGAAGCTACTCCTGATTTTTGTATCAATGTCATCAGAGTGGATATGTTAGTGTATCTTTGGCAATGAGGGTATGTCTACACTACCACCCTAGTTCGAACTAGGGTGGTTAATGTAGGCATTCGAAGTTGCAAATGAAGCCCGGGATTTAAATATCCCGGGCTTCATTTGCATCTTGCCGGGCGGGCGCCATTTTTAAATCCCCTTAGGTTGAACTCCGTGCCCGCGGCTACACGCGGCACGGAGTAGGTAGTTCGAATTAGGATCTCTAATTCGAACTACCGTTACTCCTCGTGGAATGAGGTGTACCGGTAGTTCGAATTAGAGATCCTAATTCGAACTACCTACTCCGTGCCGCGTGTAGCCGCGGGCACGGAGTTCGACCTAAGGGGATTTAAAAATGGCGCCCGCCCGGCAAGATGCAAATGGAACCTGGGATATTTAAATCCCGGGCTTCATTTGCAACTTCGAATGCCTACATTAACCACCCTAGTTCGAACTAGGGTGGTAGTGTAGACATACCCTGAGAGACTCAGATAGAAGGTCCTAGAAACAGAATACTGTTAATCCACAGAAAAGATGCAGCAATGGCAAGGGATGTGCTGAACCTGTCCTTGGAGAAACCACTTCTAGGCCCATTCAACATCTTAATTAAAATTGCCTACAAATGTGCTATAGAAGATGAGGCTTTTGTATGTGAAGTAGAGATCTGTCTGCTAGCAGATATACTAAGATTGTTGACTTATCTACATAGACCCAACAGCCCTCAAATGCTGGTGACTCTTGGTCAGTACAGAAAAATGAACCTTCTGGCTTTGTCTACACTGCAGGGTTTTTGAGCAAGAAGCTTTTTGAGGAAGAGATCTTTTGCAAAACCTTCTTACACAAGAGAGCATCCACACTTCATGGACACTCTTGTGCAAGAAAGTTCTGATAGCCATTCACAGAATGGCCATCAGAGCACCTGTGCTTTTTGTGATAGACTCTTTTGTGTAAGAAGCCCCTGTTGAGCATCCACATACACCTTTTTGCGCAAGAACTCTTGAGCAAAAAAGAGTTATGCCTCATAGAAGGAGGTATATCTACACAGCAAAAAGCTCTCTGTTCTGTCGATTGACTGTAGATTTTCTTGCGCAAAAACGCATTTGAGGTGTGGACGCTCCATGGGTTTTTGCACAAAAACGTCTGTTTTTGCACAAAAACCCTGTAGTGTAGACATAGCCTCTGAGAATAACTTTTCAGAAGGCTTTTTTTTTAACTAGTTCTGCTTACAGGTCAAAAACACAACCACTGCTGCTCTGCTAGCTCCAGGCAGCCTTGACGCAGTCAGAGCCAACAGATCCCTGTCCATTTTGGCGCTGTGCTGGAATGGCTTTCTCATAAATATAGTAAAACCTTTAGACCCTGCTCCTGAATTATTTCACCTTGCAACTTCTTTGCAGTGACTTGAGCAAGTAAGAATTGCATCTGTGAGTTACACTGTACGTGTTGTCTTTCTCTGCCTTACATTGTCCCTATCCATGGCAATTTTTGTAAATTTTATGTGACCTTGAGAGAAGCCCTTTGTGCTATGTTAAATTTGACCTTGGCAAATTAGTATACTCCTGAATGTGTGGCAAGAAAACCAGATAGAGAATGTAGTTTGATAAGGATGGTGAAAAGTGGGCACCACTGATAAGTAAAGGGCAATTTTTTCAAAAGCTCTTAAGTTGCATTTTCAAAAGAAACATGTATACTTAGGAACCTAAGTTTTTTTTTTTACTTTTGATGAGACAAAAGCTCCTAAATGTGCCTACATCACATCTGAGGATGGAAACAAAGTGATTTAGGATCCTCAGTCTCATTTTCAAAAGTGGCTTAGGCACTTAGGAGCTTAACTCTCATTTATAGTCAATAGAACTTGAGCTCCTACGTACCTAAGTCATTTTAGATAATAGTCCTAGGCTCTTAAAGCACTCGGGTGCTTTTGAAAATTTTACTCATCTCACATTTTATCCATCCAAAGCCCTTTCTTTGAGTCTTTCCCTGGTAGAAAGTTGGGTAGTAACTTTTGAACTAGATTATAATGTGTTCTGGCCCTTTGCCTCTCTCTTTCTGTGGCGCCGAGCTATTGTCTATAATGCTAAGGTTCTGCACCACCTGCCATTCGGCCGCAGCAAAGAACACATGGTGAGTGTGGAGAGTAGACATGGTTAAAGTATACTCCTTAGGGACCATTGACATCTGGTGTATGTTAGGACAACCATTCCCAGACTTACACCGGGGCCAGTGGAGACCCACTCTTATAATTGTAACTGGGTTCCTGACAGCCTCCACTCTCTGTTGTGCTGTGTAGAAATGCAGCGCTGCAGAGATCCTGAACCATCATCTAAATCATTCACTGAAGCTGCTTCTGTATTATTAATAACTAAAGAAGCCTAAGAAGCACAAGGTTCTAATTTGGACCCTTTCACAACTAATTTCAAAAATACTGTTTTTCTTCAAGAACTTATTTTTGCAAGAAACACATTTTTTCTGTTAGAGAGCTGTTTATATAGTGTGCCTCAGAAGAGAAAAAAAGCAGCAAACAATGAGGGATGAAATGGTAAAAGTCTAAACAAAAGAAACACAAATCATGAGATCCCTGAAAGCAGCTGTCCCTCTATTAAAATTCCCCAGGTGCAGTGCAGATTTTGATACGGCTTTAAACCTCTCCAAGGAGCCAGTTAATTATCATTGTAGCTGGCTAGTTAAGGAGAAGACTTTTGGAAATGTGCTGTTACTGTGGGTCACTTGGGCCAAGCCAAGGCGAGTTTTAGCTGATCTCTGACCCTTGAGGTTAAATGCCTGACCCCATCAGCACAACAGGAAAGCAAATATATCAAGATAGGCAATGAGCGCAATACTGGTTTAAACTGCACAAGTTCAACAGAGTCATACCAAAGAAAGTGAAAGGAGAATTTGGCTTTCTGGGCTGAGAGAAATCCACTGAACAGGGATAAGAGTTTGTCTCCATTCTGATCATTTCAGCAGCTTGCTCTGTAACAAAAAGCTTTTTATGTAACTTCAATATCCCTTTCTGATATTTGTCCATATTTTCTCCTGCTGAGAAATTTTGTAAAAGTACATAAAACCATAGATGCCGATTTCCCCTCAGGCTTTTGCCCCTCTACTCCAATCCTTGCCTCCGTTCCACCTTTTTCCCCATGACCCCACTTCTGGTCTGCCCCTGTCCGGCCCTCGTTGCCCCCGATTCCTTCAACGCTCACCTCTGCCCTGCCAAAATTCCACTCTTTCCCCAAACCCCGTTCGTGCCCCGCTGTCTCCCCCCTGTTGCACTCCATCCTCACTCTTCCCTCTCCCTCCTGGAGCTTCCTGAATGCTGTGAATTAGCTCTTCAGGACACTCCAGAAGTGCTGGGTGGGTAGCAGAGGAGATGGTCAGTGGGGCTACCAGTGGGTGAGAGACACAAGGGGGTGTGAGCGTGGCTGCTGATTGGTACTTAGCACCCACTAATTTTTCACTGTGGATGTTCAGCAGAGAACCCATAGAGTTGGCACCTATGCATAAAACAATAAATGTATCTGATCAAGAAATTTCTAATCCCACTGACCAACCTGCTTCACTTAATGGAAATGATGGGATGATTTAAAGCTATGCTAAATTACAGGATTACAGCTGTTTAATCAGCATAGAGGACAGTCCGCTAGAAAGCTGAAATTGCCATGAAAGCATAGTGCCAATGTTTTCCCCAGCTAGCCCACAGTATCAGATGCAAATGAAACTGTCTAGTCTGTGATTTGAAGAACTGAGAGCGTTTGGGGGAAGATATGACCTTAATTGTCTTCTCCTGTGCTGTGAAGCCACCATATAACAAGAAGGCAGGAAGGATGAAGCTGAAACTTTGGAAGGTATTTTTGCAAAATTAAGGCTTGTTTTGAACCTGCCACATGCACTCTAGTGTTCTGCAACTCAGGCTGCTGAACTGTGCAAAGCATTCCTTAGGATTTATAGATACTTTCCCCCAAACATGTAGACCATCATGCTTGCTTTTACAGATTTCCCACGATATAACTGCAATATAGAATGCATGCTGAGACAGACTTAAAATATGGCCGGGGTGGGCAATAATTTTTTGCCAGGGGCCACTTCAGAAATTTTTGAAGTGGCCCCGGGCCACACCCCGGAAGAAGCGGGGCCTCAAGTGGAAGGTGTGGGGCCAGGATACTTCCCTGCTATCCCACCCACAGACCATGATTGGTCTGGGGGCAGGGAATCAGCTTTACCACCACCCCCCCCAGGTTCCCACTAGGCACCCATGCCCCTGGCGGTGGGAGAAGACTTTGTGTGTTCCCCCTTCTGCTCCCAGGCCAATCAGGTCTTGGGAGTGGGGGAGCGTGCAAAGTCTCCTCCCACCCTGCCAGTAGCGCGGGGCACTTCTAAGCACCATGTGCTCCTTGCAGGGTGGGGACAGGGTGGAGGAAACTTCATGCACTCCCCCCGCCCCCAGGCCAATGAGGGCTTGGGAGTGGAGGAGCACGTAAAGTCTCCCCCACCCTGCCAGGAGCAGCTCCTGGGGCGGAGCTGCGGCAGGGCCTTTGCGGGCCAGATCAACCCACTTGGCAGGCCAGATCTGGCCCGCGGAGGCTCTTTTGCCCACCCTTGCTGTAATGGCTCAAGGATGGAGTTAGTGATGAATCGAAGGTGGAAAAGAGATAGTCAGTTTGTAGGAGTTGAAAATCATTCAGGGTGAAGAAGTGGGATGATCTCGCCCCTCTCCAAAATTTTCATTTGGCTTTACTCAGGGAATTTCTCATTGTGATTAATAAGAGTTTTTAAAAGCTGAGCAAGGATTGCTGCATTTTGTTCTCCATTTCTGCTTAATGCATGACGCTTATGATCACAAACATCCATGTTATAGTTTTTCTTAATATTGCATCAGCATGAGATCTGACAATGAGCTAAGCTGAATTAAAAATGAATTGTTGGAATTCCTCATCCAGTCTCATGGGGGATCTAAAAGAAATATGGTTGATGTGCTGAAATAGGACCCTGGGTGAGAATATATACAACCCCCAGCCCATAAGTTATTGATACTCTTTCTGTTGTTGTTTTTAAGTTGAAAGCTAGCACAAAACTGAATTGCCTTGTGGGGATACTCATGCCAGGCCAATATGGAGATGATTGGTGGGTCAGCGTAATGCTGAGATTCATTGTACTGAATTTGGCTCAAAGCCATGTAATATAGATGGTCTCAAGTTACAGTGGGGGAGGTCTAGGTTGGCTATTAGGAAAAACTATTTCACTAGGAGGGTGGTGAAGCACTGAAATGGGTACCTAGGGAGGTGGTGGAATCTCCATCCCTAGAGGTTTTTAAGTCTCAGCTTGACAAAGCCCTGGCTGGGATGATTTAGTTGGGGCTGGTCCTGCTTTGGGCAGGGGGCTGGACTCGACCTCTTGAGGTTTCTTTCAGCCCTATGATTCTATGATAGATTTGATTTTCTATGCTTGAGGGTCTATCAACTCTCAAATATTCTAAAAATGGAAAAGAAAATCAAAACGACATTGTTGCTCTTTGAAGTTACATATTTCTTGGTTTGTTATTTCCATTCCAGCTCATCTGATGAATGAGTTTTACCCACAAAAGCTCACTTCAATATATTTTTGTTACGTCTCTAAGGTGCCACAGGACTACTCATGGTTTAATCAGAATTATTGCAAACCTCTATCTTCTTGTGACATGCAATTTCATTTGACTTAGTTTTGTAGCAGGAGGTCACAGGACCTCAGATGACTTATTAAATAATTCTGCTTGCTGAAAACAGCTTCACCTAAAAGTCTAGCCCTACAGGCTAGTTACAAATATTGCATCAGTGAACAGAGAGCAAAGTCTGTAGTGTGAAATCCCTTGGTCCCGTTGCTCTATTGACACAATGATTCAGTCTATGTTTATAGAACATATTGTAATACCCATAGTGCACAAATATTTTTAATATTTTCCATGTGTTCAGAAGTACAGAGTTTTGCTTTGGCTATGCCTTGCTTCTTAACTTGGCTTTGCTAAAATTTTAAAATATCTTTCTGTTTGTATATATCTGTCTTTACATAACCTTTGAGAGTGTTCATTCCTAAGGTTGCATGTCCTCACTAAACATTTTGAAAATTATTTTATAACTGTAGTATTATATATTCAATCTAATATAAAAAGTTATGAAATTATCTATTATTTTCCCTGACATTAATATGGGGTCAAGAGCCACTTGAAACAAGACTGAAATCACCAAACTCATTCCACACAGGTCATTAAATGCTAGCCACTGTCAGAGTGCTTCTTTGAAACACTTACATCATGGGCAGCCATAGTGCAAGCTTCCTCAAAATGATCATTTCCCATGTCAGGACAACTTTCTAAGGAGCATGCAAGCACAAGGATATGCTCTTCATCTCTCTTCCTTTTCCTTCTCCCTTTCTCTGTTTGTCAGTCTAAAATAGGGTTTCTCAAAGTGTGCCATGAGCCAGCTTTGGGAAAGCCACTAGCAGGTCCATGCTGCTTTGTCTACCTAAAGTCTCTGTACCCACAGAACCTCACAAATCCCATTGGGTCTGGTTTGCTGTTTCCAGTCAAGGGGAGCCACAGGCCCAGTAACAGCTTTCCCAAAGTCTTCCATCAGTCTAAAACTTTGGAGCCAGTAAACAATTTCAAAAATACCATTTTAAATACACAAATTAAAATAACATTGTGCCTTCAACGTCAATTAAGTTGTTATTGCTAAGGAAAATGTTGTTCGTTTCTGATTAACTCAAAGATTCTTGTTTGATCTCATTTTGACCCACTTTCTCAATTTTGATCATACATAATGCCCAAAGATCAACAGTTTGTGAACTTCAGGCTGGTTTTCAGTTGGCATTCATAATATAGGAGAACATATGAAGCAAATCAGCACTGTTTTTTATTTCTTTTGCTGATTTTTAAATTAATAATAATGACATATACAAATTCCCTTTTTTATCAGATATCTTCATTTAAACACTATAAAATAGGAGAAAAATATATATATGTTGCCAATTGTTCAGGTAAAGCAGAAAAGTAGAAATATGTCATGTTTCTTTCACTGAATGAGCAAGATGCATGAATGTAGTCTAACTGCCATCATTAGAATTCCCCCTTTAAAATAGTGCTATTAAAATTGTATATGAACTTTTCTATCACTATTTTTATAAGGACACATACATTTAATATTAAGAAAGTTCACAGCAGTTGGGTTGATTCAAATGAAGGGCACAAGAGACCATTAAAAATTATTCATTCCCAAAAGAGTATTGCAAAACAGACCACCTTTGATTTTTAAGAACCTGAAGAGATTTGGATGTTCAGCTTTGAGCAGCACCCACATTTTGTATGCTATCCGAACTACAGAGCAATATTCTGTTATGAAAAACTGTCCTGAACAGTTCAGATTTTCCAGCAACAGAACTCCTTTCTTTTCATATATTGGTACTTTCATTACCAGGCCTATCTGGAATCAAGAAGTGCTTGCAGAATCTTGCAAAAATGGGAAGAAAGTGAACCACATTGCTTTTCAAACCTCAGAAAAAGTTCCACTGGGATTCAGTTTGAGTTTTGGGAGAAGGCTCATACTGTTTATTATTTTATTTGAAGTGGTCCACCCAGCTGTTCAACACTATTACCTATTTATCATTGCAGTTTGTAGGAAAAGAGTGGGGAATTGTAGCATTGAGCTGAGATGAAAGACACCAGCAGGAAGTAGTTGCCTTTGATTAGTGGGTTTGGCTCTAGCCCTGTGACTTGGTTAGATAGCCCAAAGCTCAAGAATATACCAAGTTAAGGCCAAGGCTCTCAGTAAAGTTGCCAGCTGTGTCAGTCTGAATGGCTGCCCAACCCTTTGAAAAGGATTTTTGTTAATGACTGTGTCTCCTTGTGTAATTAACTATCCTTATTTTGAAAGTGTACACCAGAAGTCTTAGGACTCCATTAATCCCACTGTACATAACCCTATATCAGCATGCAAATTCAAATTCAAATTATGCAATGACCCTTAGACCTGAAAAAATATTCAGCCAAATTATAATAGCACACCGTATCAGAGCTACTTTTATTGTGGTTAATAACAGCAATAGTAGTAATAATTATTATGTTAATTATTATTTTAATTTTATTATTTTGCACTGAATTCATGACTCCATTCACAAACCCAGCTTTTTAATTAGTTAGCATATTCCAGGGCCACTGCTTGACTACAATTTTAAAATAGCATAATGCTGTTAAATCAATGGTCTTACACTAGTGTAAAATGGAGTGTCACAGTGAAGTGATGAATCAGGATCCTCCTATCAATGGTAACCTCTTATTAATTTTACTTTAGCCCATTATTTTGTCTGTGGCTAAAAGTTCTTAGAATGCCTTTACTGACAGTGTACTATGTGCACTCATAGAATGTGCAGCTTCCCTGAAGTACAGATGAACTGCTCAATAACAACATGAGGATATATGACATTAGGCCATCAGGTGCCACTATTCTATCTAGAGTGCACCAAAGGAGATAAGATATTGATTAGCAAGCAAACCATTAGTATTTAAATATTAACACCTCTACTCTTTTTTAAAAAAGGTTGGTTTCTTTCTTTCAGTTGTGTTGAGCTGACATTACAAACTTTAATTGACTATATTTACTACTTAGAATTTTGTTATTAAGTCCAGTTTCCCTTGGGGAAATTATCTGGCTGAACAATAATAGAAAATGGAAATCAGTTGTTGCCAATACAGCTCTAAAATACTCCTCATACTCCACCCTGAGAAAAGTCGGTTTTCATAAAGCACTGGAGGAAAAAGCTAGTGGAATCATTACAAGGTCTAAAACCTTTCCAAGTTCATTCAAGGAAGCTTTGACTTAAATAGGGCTTGGGTCACACCAGTTCAACTTAAAAAACAAAACAGCCTATCACAACTTTTTAAGAGTGTGCACTGGCCTTCTTGAATCTGTTTTAGCATTTCAAAGCAAAAATTCTGAGGATACATCTACACTAGCCCCCTAGTTCGAACTAAAGGAGCTAATGAGGGCGACCGAAATTGCTAATGAAGCGAGGGATTTAAATATCCCGTGCTTGATTAGCATATTCCCGGCTGGTCACCATTTTGGAAACTGACTAGCCCGAAGTAACTGCCTGCGTCTACACACAGCAGAGAAGCGGGATTCTGAGATAAACCCCTTTGTTCGGATTAACTGTTAAACCACATTCCACGAGGATAGTCAGTTTCCAAAATGGCAACCGGCCGGGACTATGCTAATCAAGCGCGGGATATTTAAATCCCATGCTTCATTAGCAATTTCGGTCGCCCTCATTAGCCTCCCTAGTTCAAACTAGGAGGCTAGTGTCGATGTACCATAATAGAATTCTTAAGAGTTTCCTCAGCTTGAGGTTAAGTCTTTATCAGAGGATGCCCAAGCATAAGAATGTATATCATTCCATACCCATATTTAAAGTTTAATGTTTACATTTTGATTAAATATGAACTTGAATGTTCTGAATTTTTTAAACAAGAATTAGATTAATAGACATTAAAGTCAAAAAGGAGTTTGAAGAACAGCTAGCCAAAAACTAAAAAAGTAATAGCAAAATGTTTTTTAAGTACATCTGAAGCAGGAAGCTGGCTAAACAACCAGCGGGGTCCTTGGATGATTGAGATGCTAAAGGAGCGCTCAAAGATGATAAAGTCATTGAACAGAAGCTAAATGAATTCTTTGCTTTAGTCTTCATGGCTGAGGATATTGGGGAGATTCCCAAACCTGAGCCATTCTTTTTAGGTGACAAATCTGAGGAATTGTCCCAGATTGAAGTGTCATTAGAGGAGGTTTTGGAACAAATTGATAAACTTAACAGTAACAAGTCACCGGGACCAGATGGCATTCACCCAAGAGTTCTGAAAGAATTCAAATGGAAAATTGCGGAATTATTAATTGTGGTTTGTAACCTAGATTTTAAATCAGCTTCCGTACCTAATGACTGAAAGATAGCTAACGTGACGCCAATATTTAAAAAGGGCTCTAGAGGTGATCCTGGCAATTACAGACCAGTAAGTCTAACATCAGCACCGGGCAAATTAGCTGAAACTATAGTAAAGAATAAAATTGTCAGACACATAGATGAACATAATTTGTTGGGGAAAGTCAACATGTTTTCTATAAAGGGACTAATTTAGCTACAACTACTCAAGAGAAAGATCTTGGAGTCATTGTGGATAGTTCTCCAAAAACATCCACTCAGTGTGCAGCGGCAGTAAAAAAAGCAAATAGAATGTTAGGAATTATTTAAAAAGGGGTAAAGAATAAGACAGAGAATATCTTATTGCCTCTGTATAAAACCACGGTATGCCCACATCTTGAATATTGCGTACAGATGTGGTTGCCTCATCTCAAAAAAGATATCTTGGCATTGAAAAAGGTTCAGAAAAGGGCCACAAAATGATTAGGGGTTTGGAACGGGTCCCATATGAAGAGAGATTAAAAAGACTTAGAATCATAGAATCATAGAATGCTAGAACTGGAAGGGACCTCAAGAGATCATCAAGTTCAGTCCCCTGCCCTCATGGCAGGACCAAACACCATCTAGATTGGACATTTCAGTTTAGAAAAGAGGAGACTAAGGGGGGATATGATAGAGGTCTATGAAATCATGACTGCTGTGGAAAAAGTGAATAAGGAAAAGTTATTTACTTATTCCAACAAGAACTAGGGATCACCAAATGAAATTAATAGGCAGCAGGTTTAAAACAAGCAAAAGGAAGATTTTCTTCACTCAGCACACAGTCAATCTGTGGAACTCCTTGCCAGAGGATGCAGTGAAGGATAGAACTTTAACAGGGTTCAAAAAAGAGCTAGATAGCCATTGATGGACCTAACCTCCATGAATCTATCAGCCAGGATGGTAGGAATGGTGTCCCTAGCCTCTGTTTTTCTGGAGGTGGGTGACAGGGGAGGGATCACGTGAGGATTACCTGTTGTGTTCCCTCTCTCTGGGGCATCTGGTATTGCCCATTGTCGGCAGACAGGATACTGGGCTGGATGGACCGTTGGTCAGACCCAGTATGGCCATTCTTATGTTCTTATAAAGTCCCATTATGATAACTTTGTCACAGTACTGTTGCATTTGAAATATGACTGGTACTCTCTACCATTTTAGAAAAAATCACTAGGAGCGCAAAAACAATAAAAAAATTTTCAGCCACAAAACCATGAATAATAACAATAAATCTACATTTTACTCATCAGCAGTTTTCCTAATCTGTGTAAGACTGTGTAATATAGAAACTTAATTTACTTTATTTTCTAGTGGCTGAGCTTGTTCTTTATGTTATTGATGGAAAAAATAGATAATTAAACAACCATGTGACTTTTAGGATAAAATCTAGGTCCTTTTGAAGGCAATAGCAAAACCCTCATTGACTTCAATAGAGCTAGGATTTTACCCCTTTTTCCTTCATGTGAACCTGAACTTGCACTAACATGCACTTATATGATTAAAGGAAAATATAAAATATGTTTATTGTGGAGTCTTGCTGAACAAATCAAGTTATGCGTGCTTTGACTATTCTGTCACTAATAAAAGATTGCTATTAGTTCTGGGTTTTAATCCTTTAAATATGTTTCTTGGTCACAGACTATGAATTTCACAGAATGCACAGGGAAAGTTGTTTAGCCATTTGTCAAGTCCAGATGTCTCTTTTAGAATTAGTGTTATTGGAAAGCAGCACTCTGCATTCCCAAATAAGTATTCCCAAAGCCCAACTCTGCCAAAAATAAAGTTAAGATCAGATGGTGGTGCTTAAGAGAAAGAAGAGTAATCTTCACAATTTTTATTTTATTTTATGTTTTGCATTTAGCCTCATGAAGATTTTCTCCAGTAAATAATTATAGCCTTGTGATTGACTTCACCTTTCCAGTTCATGCATCCCTCATAAAGGTAAGCCAATCAAAGATGTTTGTGCAAATGTGTCATGCATATTTTACTAATGGATAGATATATATGTGGCCCATTTCTCCATTCTCATTAGTGTTTACTCTGGTGGTAAATCCTTTGATTTCAGTTGAGTTACATCTGATTTACTACTTAGCCATAGGAGTATCAGACTTGTGTTCTGAATAATACATGATAAATTGTAAGTATATAAAACACCGTAGTTGTAAGAAAAGCCTACTTGAATGACCTACCAGTTAATTGGGCGACTTCACATTAAAAGGTAAGATCAAGGCTGAAGAGATGAACTCACTAAATGGAGCAAATGTATGTCTCCAGTGTAAATGGAAGTATAAATGCTCTGTGTTTGTCCTATCAAAGGTTGCAGGCTCTTTACCACAAGAGATCTCACCTGGTAATGTTAGCTTTAACAGTAAAGTGATATCATTGTGACAAAATTTTAGGTAATTAGATACCAAAGTAGAACATTGTAGCCTATGACCACATGAGGGGTAGAATGTATGAGAAATAGAATCTTATATGGCACAGTAGGACATATGGAAGATATGTCAAGGCTTCTGTTTTAACTTGATCATTCTAAGCCCTTTGACAGTCTTCAAGTGCACTGATTAAACCCAAAATTTCTGATCTGATACATATACATGAACTAATCTTGTTATGCTTAAAAGACGGACACGGGATCTTTTTCAGGGAGATAAGCCAACACGACGCATTTATTGATAATATAACAAAGTAGCACATGCATTCACACACACACACACACACACACACACATGTCCTGCTGATGGAATAGTTACCAGTCTGTTGCTCGACCCAATATATTGGGTGCCAGGGAGAGAGCTGGGTTCTTGCCAGTTCGGACTGATGCTCCATAGTCTTAGCAGGACGAGAACCCGAAGAACCATACAAGACATCCCATCCTTTATAGGATTTTCCTTCCATGCAAGTCTATGTATTTTGCCTTGTCAGGCCTTAATCAGTCATTCAGCATTACAATCAGTTTTTCTGTGACATATGTTTATCTGGAGGTTGTTCTTGCAGTCATCTGATATCAGTATGCTGATGAACCTTCCTGGGTGCTGTCTTCTGGCGAAAGTTGTTATTGGTTCCCTATCAAGGGGTGCTTACCACTAACTTCAGAGTTCCATCAATCTGCCCTGGTAATCTGTGTCTTCAGTGTGCTGTCACTTAGTTGATAATTATTTGGTGCTTCTGAGTTTCCAGCCCCTCCTCTGACCATTTGAGCATGAAGTGGCCTTCACACTTATCTCTCTTAAAACATTCTCTTTCTCATTCACACAAACAATACATTTACAGAGTTGCAGCATGGAACAAAGGGGTACTTCCAGTCACTTTAACAAAGTTACAAAGACTTTCAACATTAAATTTCTTTCTATCTACTACAAAGCTTTATCTAATGCTGAAATCACTAGGCATTACAATATTCCATCCCTTCACTTCAACATGCTAACATCAAAGAGAGCTGGAGCTAAATTAACAAAGCTGCCTGGCCTATCTGAGGCCTACATCTTGTATTTAAGTTTAATCCAAACCTTTTGCTATAACATATATTCATTATAACTAACTGACTTATTAGTTACAAAATTCTAGGGCTGCAATCTGTAATCAGAACATATAATGAAATAGACTGATACTGCTTACGTCCATTACCTTTTGTGCCTCATAATCTTTCCTGTCATAGCTCCTCCATTAAGTAGTGACTGTCTAGACCAAGATCTTTTGTTAAAAATTTCCTATATTTAAACTCATGATAATTTTTCATTACTATTGAATCTACCAGAAATTCAAAACCCCCAGTGTCCTAGTGTCTATGCAGAAATGCTAATGCCTCAGTGTTCTTTTGTGTTAGCCACTGTTATGAATTAGCCCGAGTCAGTGCCATGGTAAAAAATATAATTTGTGGTTATTGTTGATATTTGTTACAGAACAGCACTTTGCCTTTGGGAACATGTACCATTTCTCAGGTTAATACTGTAAGTACAGACTGTATTCTAGGTGAGGTCTAATTCCTCCAGTTGCGCTATCTAGTAAGTGTTCTCGTTTTGGTTTTTCTTCTTTTGAGCTGCCAGTGGTAGCTGCTGTCCTTAGAACTGCAGAAAACTGTTACTAAATAAAAAATCTTCTTGTTAAAGAACAGTGGCATTTGAATGAAGTCATGTGGCATTAGCATTACTGCCCTGGTGCCTAATTTGTATAAGAAAGTATACAACATATTTTCAAAATTTTCCCCACCGCTGCTTTATAAATCAAGCTTCTCACTGAAGTGAGAGAGAAAGGAAAGTGGTATTCTAGTCTTCTACTGCAATTGTAGTTTTTTGTGGATCCCAGGCAGTGCTGCTATTGCTTTTGGCTAGTGTCCTTTTGAAGTGTGGTTTTTTAAGTCATTATCAGCATTCACAGATAGTAGCAATTCAGAGGCTAAACCCTGATCAAGGGCAGCCCTGAAATGCATGCCGTATAGTCCTCTTAGTGACTCTGAATATTCTGTTCCTACAAGTGACAGTGTAGTGATTTTGATGCAGTGAGTCATTCATTAGAAGCAAACTCTTTGCCATTCCAAATGCTGAATCCACCATGAAACATCAGTAAGTGATGCATTAAAGAGTTGCTGATGTATTTGAAGGCTTGCTATTTTCCATGAGAATTTTTTTTTAAACTTTCTTCTGCCTTTTCCTGCAAAATTTGCTATAGTGGATTCATTACTTGTCTTAAGATGTCATTCCATTTAAATCTCCCATTTCTGGCTGTGTGATACTTCATTATTTGCTGTACTCACTGGCTGCGTCTAGACTGGCATGATTTTCCGCAAATGCTTTTAACAGAAAAGTTTTCCATTAAAAGCATTTGCGGAAAAGAGCGTCTAGATTGGCACGGACGCTTTTCCGCAAAAGCACTTTTTGCAGAAAAGTGTCCCTGGCCAATCTAGATGCGCTTTTGAGCAAGAAAGCCCCGATCACCATTTTAGCCATCGGGGCTTTTTTGCACAAAACAATACCACGTTGTCTACACTGGCCCTCATGCGCAAAAGCATTTGCGCAAGACGGCTTTTGCCCGAACGGGAGCAGCATAGTATTTGCGCAAGAACACTGACGATCATACATGAGATCGTCAGTGTTCTTGAGGAAATTCAAGCGGCCAGTGTAGACAGCTGGCAAGTTTTTCCAGAAAAGCGGCTGATTTTCCGGAAAAACTGGCCAGTCTAGACACAGCCACTAAGTAAGTGTCATCTGCAAATATGGAAGTCTTTGCTTTCCACATCATTATACAAATTATATTTGTGTAAATATTTCAAAAGTGGACGCCTAACACTGACTCCTGTCATACCCAACTAATAACATTTTAGGCTGAATACTTTCCATTTGTGACACTTCCACATTTTCTACGCAGGTAGTCAAATTATGTTACACATGCCAGATTTTTTTCTATTCCATATCTTGAATGACAAAGAATCACTTAGACCAGTAGCTTTCAAATTTTTTTCTCATGACCCAGTGGAAGAAAATTGTTGATGCCCATGACCCTACATAATTTGACGAAAGTGTGGGCTCTGGGGTGGGGCTGAGGATGAGAGCATTGGGAGTCAGAGGGGGCTCCAGGTTTGAGGAGGTTCAAGTCTTGGGTAAGAGGGGCTTACCTTGAGCAGCTGCCAGTCAGTGGTGCATTGGGAGTGCTAAGGGAGGCTTCCTGCCTGTCTTGGCACCTTTTAGGGCTGTTCCCCACTCTGGCACTCCGAGTGCAAAAGGAGAGGGCCTGCAAGGGAGCTTAAAAACCTTGCTTCCACAGGCACTAGTTACCAAAACTCCCCAGAGTCAAAGATTCCCTGGCTCTGAGAAATAAACAAACAAGCTGCCACCATCAAGTGATTTTTTTAATCCCTAAAAACCAGGGGTAAGCACTTGAAACCACACCTAAGGGTACCCCAAGCTCTTTTGCCGCAAAAGAGCTTGAAAAAAGAAAAGGGATAAACAAGCTGTGATCTCTAGTAACTGACCCCTCAGTCTAAGGCATGCAGATACGCACAGAATGACAGACCTTCCAGGACACAAGAATCAAATCATCACCTTAAAAAAAGTGATTTTTTATTACAAAACAAAAGATAAACTTGAGAGAGCATACTTGGTTACTAGATGTTATAGAGCAACTAAGGAAAACAAATTAAAACACAGAGGAAAGTCTCTGGGCACAGTGCTAGATGGTAATTGGTGAGGGGAGGGATACATTCACACAGAGCAGTTCAAACCAAACCATAAAATAAAGAGAAAATACCCTGAACGTGACCAGATTCACTTTTCCCCCTTTTTACTTACTTCCAATCTCTTCTTTGTTCAGTCCATTCCCATGCTCCACATTCCTTGGAGGTGTGATAATCCTGTCTGAGTTTAATTCATTTATGTCTACCTTGCGCTTTCTTGTGCAAGAACATATGCAAATGAGGCATGGCGAAGAATATTGCCGCACCTCATTTGCATACTTAATGAGCCTCCATTTTTGCGCAAGGGGCTTTTGCACAAGAGCCATTCTGCCACTTTATTTTTCTTCTTGTGCAAAAGCCCCTTGTGCAAAAATGGCAGCTCATTTGCATATGTTCTTGTGCAAGAGAGTGTAATGTAGACGTAGCTTCTGTGTGTCTCAACTCCTGGTTTCTCTCTCCCACACAAAGAAAGCAGGCAAGGAATCTATACCCAATTCAAATTTCAACCCTCTATCTCAACTGGTTCTCCCGGCCCCCTGGCCGACACCTTTGCCAGCTATCTGAATTTAACCCCTTAGTCACCGGATGCTGGTCAGCACTCCTCCTGTCCATTACAGCACTGCAGACAACACTGTGCCCTAGAAACAGCCAGCAGAAGGTTTCTAGCCAATTGTAGTGTGGAGCTAGTTCTCAGGGCAGGGACAGTGTGAGAAGCCCTATGCACTCCCTCTCTTCCCCCCCCCCCTCCATTTAGGAGTTTGGCCTACTGCTGTACACTTCTGGGGCACAGTGCAGTCTTCAGTGTCAGGATGGGCAGGAAGCCTGTCTTAGCACCCCCACTGATAACCCTGCAGCAACGAGACTGGGTGCCTGACATTCCACGACCCCATACTGGTTTGAAAACCACTGATTTAGTTTTACTACATAATATATTCTAGTCATAGAAATGTATTCTTTGAGGGTACGTCTACACTTGCCTCCTATTTTGAGATAGGGATGCAAATGTAGCCGACCGAAATTGCTAATGAAGTGGGGATTTAAATATCCCACACTTCATTAGCATAATCTCGCCTGTGCGCTATTCCGCTTGCCAGCTGATTCGAACCAGTAAGTGCGCTCCAGGCCACGTTAATTCAAATCAAACCCCTGGGTTCGAACTAATGTTACTCCTCAAAAAAACTCCTCATTTGTAGACATACCCTGAAGGAGAATGTATACTACCATACTTCTGAAAAGTTATGTATTTCTTTGCCAAGATATAAAATTAATCTGTATAACCTGAAATTTGTTTCCATCTATTGTTGTGTTTAACAAGTTCCCTACTCAGAATATCTTGCAGCTATTTCAAATTGAAGTTGCTTCTATATTACTTAATCAGATATCCCTGTACATGTGTGTGTATATATACACAAGCATGCTTCCAGGTCTAAAGACACCATTTGGCCCACATACAGCAAAGTTTGTTTCTAGGAAGATCCCTGTTCATAGTAAGCTGTATTTTCAGATTTTCGGATTGTAAAACTAATCCCCAGTGATGTCTGATGTCTGAGTAGTTCAGCTGCTTGGCTACAAGCCTAGAAGCTGTAGGTTTGAGTCTTTCTCAATCTCACACAGAAAAGCTGCATCCAGTCCATCCAGCTGCAAATGGGTACCTGATCTATAGGGTTATGGGAGTTAAAGATGGCTGGACATAGCATTAGCCACCTCACTCCTTTATGCACCGTTGGCTATGGAAATTGACATCACACATCAGCTGAGCATAAGGTGGGTTTTTACTTTGAGAAATAATCCCCAGTTCCTCTAAAAGTAACTTCAGTGGAGATATTTCCATTCATGCCAGCTGAGGGATCTGGCCTATAAGTTTTTTTTCTTTTCAGCTTCTCCAAAAATATGTACATTCTTACCAAGCAAATGAAAACATTATTATACTTGAGGGACTCTTATTTATGCATTTTTTTCTTGTATTGCACTTGAGGAATGTTTTGGGTTTCCTAGCTACAATTTAACAAAGCCTTTCTGTTTTCATATTACTGCTAAATTAAATCCCTATTCCATTTTCTTGTTCTGAATGAGACTCATTAGAGCAAAGCACAGAGATAAAAAATCAAAAGTATGAACTTACACACATATGTGCATAAGTGAACCACTCAAGCTCATCTGAGGAAGTGGGTTTTGCCCATGAAAGCTCACTCATAATACTATACTATATATATATATATATATATATATATATATATATATAATATGTGTGTTTGCGTTTGTGTGTGTGTGTGTGTGTGTGTGTGCGCGCGTGTGCGCAAGGTGCCACAGGACTACTTGTTATTTTGTTTTTAATATTTCTGAGAGTTGTGCATATACACATGCATTACACATTCACTGAAGAGTCTAGCAAGCAGTGCACAAAGAAAATATTATAAAATCAGGATATTTTTGACAGAACCTTATGAAGCAAGGGCTGCAGATGAAGTTTACTTAGGCCATTTAACATGTTCAGTCTATATTAGTCACAAAAAATTCTTGTCCCCAAAATGAATGAATCAAATAGTTACAAACAACAACAAATTTTTGAATTGCCTCAAATACTTTCTCAAGGACATACTGCACAAAAAACACAGATTTAATTATTTTCCCCACAATAACATTTATTTACCCTTCAAAAGTCAGTTTCCTTAAAATGCTTAGTAATTTCACCTTAACCAAAAGTAGAAACCACTATTGCTAGGAAGAAAGCAGATTATTTTTATGATGAATAGTAATAGAGATGTAGCCGTGTTAGTCTGGTCTTGCTGAAACAAAAGACAGGACTATGCAGCAGTTTAAAGACTAACAGGATGGCTTATTAGGTGATGAGCTTTCGTGGGCCAGACCCACTTCCTCAGATCAAATTGTGGAAGAAAATTGGCATGACCATATATACCAAAGGGATACAATCAAAAAAAGTACTTTACAAATGGGCCTTAACAAAGATGCTAATTATCTTACCCATTACAAAGATAGCTTCCCCAATTATCACCCCTAATATCATTATCTCATAGACACTAACCTCCCCCATCCTCCCCCTCCCCCGTTCTAAAATCTGATTTGTCAATTTTATATGTGTTCACTTTTTTTGATTGTATCCCTTTGGTATATATGGTCATGCCAATTTTCTTCCACAATTTGATCTGAGGAAGTGGGTCTGGCCCACGAAAGCTCATCACCTAATAAACCATCCTGTTAGTCTTTAAAGTGCTGCATAGTCCTGTCTTTTATTTTTATGATGGTTTGGCTTGTCAAGTCAGGCCACGTCAGTGGCAATCTGAAGGCTGGATGAAAGGTAAAGCGATTCTTTGGTTTTCTAGTAATAAAATAATGTTATTGCTAAACAATGGGAGGCTGTGTTGCTCTGTATTCACACTATTATTTTGAGTTACTGAAGTGGTTGCATGAAATATGCTTTCCTTAGCATTTTCCCACATCTGGGTTAATTGTGTATTTTGGAGTTGATTGTAGCATTCTTAATGTCAGCAGCAAGAGTGGTTATTTTTCCAGATAGTGGCTCTAGGGTTCTGCCTGTAGAAATATGATCTTCTGGCATAATTATGACATAACTAACATCTCAGAGCACGTCTACGCTATGGGATAAAGTCGAATTAAGATACACAACTTCAGCCACATTAATTGCATAGTTGAAGTCGAAGTAGCTTAACTCGGCTTTAAGTGCTGTCTACACAGCAGGAAGTCGAAGAAAGAACATTCTTCCTTCGGCTTCCCTTACTCCTCAAGAAATGAGGGATACAGAAGTTGGAGGAAAAAGCCCGTTATTCTGAAATTATTTCAAAATAACGGGCTTGCTGTGTAGACACGTACTCTGTCCTTTTGAAATAACATGAGTTATTTTTAATAAGTGTGCAGTGAATAATAACATGAGTTATTTTTAATAAGTTATTTTTAATACGTGTGCAGCCTCAGAAATGAATCACCACCAAAACCTGGCCTCAGAGACTTGAAGACTATTCTTCGATTATAATGTAAACCTGTTCTCAAAAGGTTGCCAGCCTGAGTTCCCCATCAAAGAGGCTTGGGCAAGGTTTGGAATGGATAAGAATCTAAATTTTAGGATGCTCATCTGAATGCAATCTCCAAACCCTCTGACTTTCAACCATTATCTTTTAATACGGGGATTTTTTTTTCACCAGCCCAAGCATTAGTTGCATTGACAGCCAAATAAAGGTGTCCACACCTTCATTCACTTCTCCACTATGTCATTCTTGTTTCAGGTCAGTTGCATCTAGCAATGATGGTATGCAGAATCCCTGTAACCACAGATAAATGGGTTGGGACTTATCGATTACTGAATGACTTCACTGGTTCCAATGATGTTAAAGTGCTCCCTTGCCTGTGGAACCCTAGGCAGCTGTCCATTTAGCCTATGGCAACAAGGCTACCCCTCTTCACAGCTGTGATATGATTAATTTAATAGCATATTACATGCAGTGCTCACTGAATGTTCTATTGTTTTAGCTTTTTTCAATAAAGGAGTCATTCAAAGTAAATAGTGACCTCATCATACAGTTTGTAACTTACAGTTAATGGAAAATCTCCAAAGCCATAATAGAAAAAAATAGTTCAACAGATGTAAGATCCGAGATAAAAAGTGAAAACTAATTTGGATGAGAATGTGATCCCCAAAGACCCGTGCAATTATTTGATCCTGCTCTGTGCAGACTTTGCTTTTCATAAGTACATGGTTGCTTATTTTGTGGGAATTTAGGAGAAATTAAACATCCTGATACAGTGCCTTAAATGTGTCTGGCACAGCTCAGGGGAACAGGGCAAAAGTGGCTTTACTCACAGAAGCTAAAACATGAAACAGAACAGAAAACAAACGCTACAGTTAAGGAAAGGAACTGCCAGACAGAAATGCAAGTGTATTATCTTTAGCTTAAACGGTGAGATTTCAAGGCCACCTAGGCATTTATACACACAATTCTTATTAATTTCAATGGGAATTATGCATCTGTGTTGCCAGGTAGCCTTTAAAATCAGCCAAAGTACTCAAGTACTTAGGCATATCGTGTCATCGTTCAAGCATTTCAGATCAATCATAATATACAACACAAATAAGAAAAAACACTTCCATAGGGACAGGTTTGCAATGCAAACAGCATTTATGAGGGGTTTCATGTACCTTGTTCATATCAACCTCATTTTCACTCTGTGTGGTACAGGCTGAATCTCTCTAATCTGGCACCCTCGGAACTTGACCAGTTCCTAATGAGAGAATTTTCCAGATGAGGGGAGGTCAATATTGTCTAGCAGCATCACCAGCACTTCCACTGCTTACTGGGCTGTTAGAGGCCATTTAGGGGTAAATTAGAGATAAACAAGAGCATGGAACACTGAGAGCTAGGACTAGTGGCTGTAAACAAACTTCATGGGACCGCGGGAAACTGGCCACACCCATGAAAAGTGGACATCCAGCTAACTAAAATCATTCCGGACGATGGACATTTCTGGACCAGAGAGTTCTGGTCTTAAAAGGCTCAACCTGTAATATATGTGGACACAGTCATATCTGCAAAAATCAGTATACCTGTAGCTTATACCATTCATGATGCATTCCCCTGTATGACTATGAACAACCATATACAATACAAATGTTTAACTGTCTCCATTATATTAATATTTTATTATGCATTATTATTACTACCACCATAGCACTTAGGAGCCCTTGTCACAGGCCAGGATCCCGTTGTGCTAGGTATTGTACAAACACAGAACCAAAAGATTGTCCCTGTTCCCCAGTGATTTTATAGTTTAAGTATAAGGAGAACAAGACAGATGTACACCAAAAGAGAGATGTGGGAATATACAAGGAAACAATACTGAGTCAGCGTGATTGACCATGGTTGCAGGAAACCAACAGCCTAGCCATTCTCAAGTTTGTTTTTAGGCATCATGGCAAACAGGTCAAGAGAATGTAAAATGATCTAAACTGTATTATATATGTCTTTCTAAATATTCATTTAGAAATTCAAGACACATGCCTAATTCAATAAAAATAAAAATGCTGTTTGTTTCCAAGCTGCAGAAACCAAGATACATCTTCCCTCCACCCCCCAAAAAACCCCTGAAACTTTTTCTTTTACTAGGGGAGGGGGAGGTTTCATGACTTTATATGGGCCTCAGAAAATGAAGACAAGAAGATTTTTCTTGGATCTAGTCCAAAACAATTTAAGTATGTAGTACTTTATGTTCTCTGCTTGATGGATTTTTCCCCTTTTTTCATAGATTTATATCAGAGGACATATGCTCTTCTTTCATAGAGGAATTTAAAGAAAAAATACCAAAAAGGAATTCAACATAAATAGGGCTTGCTGTATAAACAATTCTAATTTTTCCCTTTTAGAGTTTGCAATGGTTTATACTCTGGGGTTATTGTATCCTCCCACATTAAATTACTAAGAAATATAAGAAAGGACATTTCCCTTTATTTAATCCCATCTTTTTTTTTTCTCAGTGACTCACTAGTGTTCTGAATTCCCAAACCAGAAATGTTCTAATCATTCTGTGAACAAACTTACTTTAGTTATCCTGACATCATCTGTGCTACATTTATATTGTCAGTGACATTACACAGGATATGCCAAAAATAGAGCTTTAATTTCTTGTTGGTTTTTTCCCCTCTTTGACATCACACTCATCACATTCTGAGCCATGTTTTACTCCCACAGCCATTCTTCTGCTTTTAAAGCAACATAGAAAACCTTGCCTTGCAGCTATTGGTACATGCTTTCTCAAATAGTTTTTGTTAAGATTTATATCTGAGGGTATGTCTACACAGCAAAGTTATTTCAAAATAACAGCTGTTATTTCGAAATAACTTTCCTAGCATCTACACAAGCCAACTGCTATTTCGAAATTAATTTGAAATAGTGGAGGGCTTATTTCAAAATTGGTAAACTCATTCCACGAGGAATAGCGCCAATTTCGAAATTGCTATTTTGAAATAAGCACTGTGTAGACCCTTATTTCGAAATAGGAGGCCTCCAGCCCTTCCCAGGGTGCCTTGCTGGCTGCCCTGGCCACAAGGTAACTTCTGACCTGATGCCCTGCCAGAACCAGTTCCGGCTGGCCTTAAATGCAATTCAGCTCCAATCAGTGTGGACGCGCTATTTCAAAATAGCAAAAAGCTATTTCGAAATGCATTTTATGTGTAGACCCATTATTTCAAAATAAGATAGTTCAAAATAACTATTTCGAAATTAGATATTTCGAAATAACGCTGTAGTGTAGACATACCTTCTGTGTGTCAGACTTTGAGGATGCAGGAGCACCGTTGCTCAAAAGAAATATTTCATTTGACCTGAACCAAAAATATTTTCAGATGTTTTCATTTGGCAACTTTTTTTTTTTTTTTTTTTTTAAGATTTTAACTCTTTTCCTAATTCCAGACAAGAAAAATTGTGAAATGTTGAAAATTCTCATGGGACTGGAATACTATTCCCCACACAACACTATGTACAATGGTGTTGGAAATATTATCTGTTCTGACAATTACTCCCTCATGCTGATATTGTTGTGGGTTGGGTGGAATGGTCTTGGAACTGGAGGTATGATTGTCATCCTTTATTTGATATAGCTGTACAAAACTAGTTAGCTCCATTATAGCAGCCCCTACCTAAAACAAAGGCATATGACACTGCAGGAATTAACAATATGTGGGCAGAAGGCTTTCCTGAGTATTGTGTTGGATAAGGGTTTGGGTGGATGGGAGATACATGGTGGCTACGTCTAGACTACATCCCTTTTTCGGAAAAGGGATGTAAATTAGACGTATCACAATTGCTAATGAAGCGGGGATTTAAATCTCTGCCGCTTCATTAGCATAAAAATGGCTGCCGCTTTTTTTCCGCACGGAGCTTTGCCGGAAAAAAGCGCCAGTCTAGACGCTGATCTTGCGGAAAATAAAGCCTTTTCCGAAAGATCCCTTATCCCTTATTTCATAGAGGGATAAGGGATCTTTCGGAAAAGGCTTCATTTTCCGCAAGATCAGTGTCTAGACTGGCGCTTTTTTCCTTATTTCATAGAGGGATAAGGGATCTTTCGGAAAAGGCTTTATTTTCCGCAAGATCAACGTCTAGACTGGCGCTTTTTTCCGGCAAAGCTCCGTGCGGAAAAAAAGCGGCAGCCATTTTTATGCTAATGAAGCGGCGGAGATTTAAATCCCCGCTTCATTAGCAATTGCGATACGTCTAATTTACATCCCTTTTCCGAAAAAGGGATGTAGTCTAGACGTAGCCGGTATGTCTACATTTCCAGAGAGAAGTGAAATTTGCTGTTTAAGGAGACGTACTCATACTCTGATCAAGCTAGTGCAGTAAAAATAGAGTGTGGCCACAGTGGCATGATTGGTGAAAGGTGCTAGACCCCTTGATTATGTACCTCTCCAAGACAGTAGATACATACATGCAGGGCTGCCAACAGAGGAGAGCAAAGGAGGAAGTTGCCCTGGAGCTTGGGATTTAAAAGATCCCAGGGCTCCAGGCCACTGCTGCTGCTACCACAGCAGCATTCAGAATCCCAGTCCTTTTAAATTGCCCTCAGAACCCCAGAGTGGTCCAGGTAGCACTGAGAGCTGGCTGAGGGAGACATGGTCTGGGCAGCACTGAGGGCTGGCTGCCCCTAGCCCTGCCCCTTCTGCCTGAAGCCCTGAGCCCCCTCCACATTGCCTCGGCGAGTCTGTTGCCAAACCTGCATACATGGAGCAGCTAGCCCCTCCCAACGGTCATACTGTTAGTGGCTACATTTTATTCTGAGTGTGCTAGGTCCGATGGAGCAAACGTGGCTATGTCTCAAGAGAAAATCTCACAAAGGATAGAAACAGTCAGTGAGACACAGGCTGAATAAGCACCGATTTATGGCCTAAGTGGTATATAAACCAGGAAGTCATCATAGGGAGCTGCCCTAGCAACAAAGCAGTCTATTTGCTTACAGCTGCTCCAGGCCTTGCCTTGCTGTGGACCCAAAACTCTGGCTTCTGACCCTAGTTCATCCCTGACTTTGCTACTTGCCTCCAGACAGAAATGTGGTGCCTGACACTGGTTTCCTGATATCTTAATCCAGCTTAGCTCTGGTCTAGCTACTTGTGTCCCAGCTGTGAGTTGTTAGCTGACTGGTGCAGGCTGCCTTTGACCCAGTTCTGAAAGAGCTTTTGGATCGGGCTTTGGGTTAAAGAGTTTGGGGGCTCAGAGCAAGGAAACTGTTTCCTTTTGTTTGGTTCTTGTGTTCAGGAAAACAGGACTTGGCTCATTCTTTGTAAATAAGATTCAATTTCTCCTCTTACCTGGAGCAACCTACAAGTCTGAATTTTTGCTGTTCACATCAAAAGAAGTAGCAATATATATATGTGGCTCATGTATATGCCTCAAGTAGCTCAATGAATGGCATATACCCCCCACACACACATACACATTCCCATATAAGGGCACCTCAGAATAGCATGGGCTGCCCCGGAGTTGCTTCCCTTAGAAGCAACTCACAATATAGGGCTTGTTTACATTAGAAAGTTTTACCTCTAACTATACCATTATAGCCTCAGAGGGGTAGCCGAGTTACTCTGTAACTGGAAAAACTTAAAAAAAAGACTATTTGTTGTTTTTTAAGTTATACCATTATAGTTAAAAGCAGGAACCTCCACCCCTAGTTTGGATGTAGTCTGTCCAGTATAAAAGTACACATGGTTGTTACCCCAGGAAAAGAGCGTCTTCAAGGTCCCCTTCATTGGTTAAATTTTTGAATATCTTAATTTTTATTACATTTGTAGCCCATTTTGCAACTTGGATGCATGATTTGCAGGCATTTTATCTCTGCCATATATGATGATAATTTGCATGCTAGCATCTGTAAATATGTATTTATTCATGCCATATATAAGCAAATAAAAATTCATTTCCTCTAAGCGTATAGAAACTTTTTAATTTTAAGAATAACTGAAATGTACTAACATCAAGAAATTGAACTATGTACCAACAGTGGATGGACAATTATTAAATAGTGGAATAGTAAGTGACAGCCTTAGAATGTTAACTCTTAGTTCAAAGGGTCAGCGGCAGAGAGATCCAAAGACCGGCCAATGGCATTTTCAAGTGATGATATAGCACATGATGTCAGTATCTTGTTAAACATCATCAACTAAAATGTGTTTTAATGGGCCTGAGCTTCAAAAAAACCACACTCCCCACTTGCAACTGTGATCAACAGTATGAGCAAAATCCTCAATGCTATCCACACAAGTGTCCTTCAGCTCTGTCTCGTGGATGAATTGGAGAATTTGGAATGTAGAATGCTTCTCATGGTGCACAATGTGATGAATGTTGTCCAATTCAACACAGAGGTCTTTATCATTGGTGCGTGAACACTCCCATGTGTCAGCATTCACTGAAGG
Organism: Pelochelys cantorii; assembly: GCA_032595735.1. Classification (NCBI taxonomy): domain Eukaryota; kingdom Metazoa; phylum Chordata; order Testudines; family Trionychidae; genus Pelochelys; species Pelochelys cantorii. The sequence continues at coordinate 72,300,583 of CM064329.1, forward strand.
TCTGTACAATTGCTTGAGTGTTTTCCTGTTCACTGGCAGCTTATTAAGGTCTTACAACTCCCTCCCCACCACACATGCTGTGTCTTCTCATGGTGCTTCATTTGTCCAAACTTTTCTTCTTTGGGCACCAAGAGTTCCTCTAAGCTGCAGGGCAACGAGCCCCTCCCTACCAGCTCGGAGAGACATGCTGCTATAGCAGAGGGAGAAATGCCCCTCCCCGAGCTAGGCCGCTCTACGTGCAGCAGTCCTGAGCCTCTGGGTGAGGCTCATTAAGCAGCTGAAGTGTCGAGCTCCCTCACAGCTTAGCGGGAACCTTGATGGACACTCAAGCAGTGTACAAGCAAGCAAAAACCCTCTCTCTTTTGTTGTCTCTGTAGACCAAGATGAAATCATTGCAGCTTTTCGTCAGCAGCACCCCCAGCCTGGCACCCCCATATCCTGCCACCCCAAGCAGTTGCCTGACTTGCCTGCCCCTAAATCCAACCTTGAAAGTACTTGTACCAATATAGTCTATTCTGTTCAGGAAGCAAAATAAGCTAAAGTGGAGTAAGACACCTTTATATTTGTATAACTGCATGCACACTAGGGCTTGTATTGGTTGAACTATATAAGTTAAAAAACTAATGCTACCCAGCAATATAGTTCTACTACAGGTTGAACCTCTCTAATCCAGAACTCTCTCATCTAGAAACATCTGTGGTCTGGAATGATATTAGCCTCGTGTCTACTTTTCATGGGTGTGGCCAAGTTTTCCATGGTCACATAAAATTTGTTTACAACCACCAGTCCTAGCTCTCAGTGCCATTATTTAGCTTTAATTTAGCCCTAAATGTCTTCTAACAACCCAGTAAGCAATGTAAGTGTTGGTAATGCTGCTAGACAATATTGACCTCTCGTAGTCCAGAAAATTCTCTCATTCAGAGCCAGTTAGGTCCTAAGGGTGCCAAACTAGAGAGGTTCAACCTGTAGTATAACTTTTGTAGTGTAGATCAGGTCTAATTGGAAGGGATAAGGGTATATGTGGGTATATGGCTCCATCTCCACATCATGCATACTGACCATGTCAAAAACAGGGAAACTATATGCTTAAAGGCACAAAATAATTATATTTTCAGTACTGTGCCTTCCTGATTCTAAATATTGCCAAATGATCCTCCTGGATCAATGCAGCTCTGCATGACCCTCAGTGCAAAACTGTAAATGTCACAGTTTCACCCTGTATGAGTACTAAGTACTTATACTAGAACTAGTTGAGAAATGGAGGGAGGGATTTCTCTGGAAAACGTCAACATCTTGTTGAGGCACTGAATGAGCCAAAATTGAAAAATTTCCAGGAAAAAATGAAAAGTATTGAGGAAAACAGATGCTTTCCATGACGATGTTCATTTGATCAAAACCTCACTTTTCTTCAGAAAAAGAACTTTGACTGAAAAAAAATCTGACAAGTACTAATTATTAATATTTTCTATACTTGTTTTCTTCCTCACTGATTTTTTTTTAATTTTGAAATAGAGAACAGAGAAAAGGAGTGGAAACTATTCAGCTGTTTTAGGAATTTTATTTATATCCCAAGGAAGGGCTACGCACTTCATACTCCATATTCTCCTTTTTTTATAGTACGTCAGTGGCATCCAAAACTAAAGTTAAAAGAAAATATAGGAGACATGACATGTCTCTGAAGGCCAAATTTTCCCCCTGTTCTAATATAGTTCATAGTTCTCATTCTGCATCACTTGAGGCCTTGCCAGTTTTGTAGTCTGTGAAGAAGAAAAACACACTCAAGTGTTCATACAACGTCATTGTATAATAATAGTTAATATAAATTGGCATATCACTGGGGATTACAAAATTACCAGTAAATATGTATATCAATGTTGTATCTTAATCATTTTTGATACAATAGAACGTTTTTCATCTGTCACCAATGGGAAAATATTTATAGCTTGCATGTGAGTAAAATTAAACAGTGTTACCAGCACTCAACATCTTTGTAGCTAGCTAATTTTGACCAATTCCTTTTATTGTCTTTGTGAGTTTATGTCATTACAAATGAGTTCAAAGTAGGGTAATCTATAAATAAATAATATATTTTTATTATTGCTTGAATACAAATAAAACTAAATTTCAAGTCTATTTGATGACCATCAGGCTATTGTTACTATAATCCAGAAGGAGCTTTGATGGCATGTGTTGATGAGCATGATCTGGGCATGGAGTCTGGGTGACTATGCTGAAGATCTCTCAGCAGTTTTTTTTTTTTAGTTGTTTAAAATAATTTCTATATTGTTAAAGTAGGATATGACCCTTGCCATTACATTAACTGAGGAATATCTTTTCTGTTATACATATGATGATTGCTTATGAATTTATAGGCAATTAACATACAACTCAGTCAACTAGAGTGGTGGGTTTGGCAATTGACCATGAGGTGGTGTTGATGAAAGTGCAGACCCTGAATGCAGCCAGTCTTAATGGGAAAGTCCTGTAAATTTAAAAAAAAAAAAGATAATCCTTCTATAGTCATTTTTAAAAATCATCCTGTAATATTTAAAAAAAATTAAATCCTTATATTAAATAAACCTACAGAATGGAGATCAAATTCTGTACCTCAAATTTTCAAATGTAGGCACCTAATTATACACTCCTAATTCAATATTAGTTTTCATTAATAAATCTGGCCTGATTTTCAAAAGTGCTGCTCCTGTTGAGTTCATGCCAAAGTCCTGCATACATATATTTCTAAAGTGAAATAGCTTGTGTATGATACATATGATGACTGCTTATGAATGTATGGGCAATGAAACTACAGTTCAACCAATGGGAGTGGTGGATTCTCAGCACCTTTCAGATTCTCAGACTTCTCTTTTAATTCTTAACAGCTTTAGTCTACAGTGTTTTCTTAGAGAGTTCACTCCTATCATTTTCATTTTTAAACATTTGTATAGTATCTTCATTCTGCTAAACAGGGGAGTTATTGGAATATTCCAGCTAAAATTATCCTCTTTAATTCTGTTCTTTTGAAAGGATGTCATGGAAGTTCAATACCATTTTTGAAAAATCCTTTAGGCTAAATCTGTGTCTTTTTGCAATGCAAAAAACCAAAACAGAGCAACAGTATGAAGGTTTTTGTGCTTTTTGAACATCTGAAACATCTGATATGCCCATGTTACACTAATTAACATTATTACTTGAACAGTGACCCATTGTTATTGGTCCTAGGATGTCATTCAAGTGTGTACCCTTTGTGAGGTATATTGAAATCAACAATTCTAAGAAAAACTGAAGTCCTTGCTCCTTTAAAGGATGTTTATAGTCCAGTATACTCTGTACCATTCCCTTCTGACTGGTCGTCTGAGTTCTCTCCATAAAACAATCCATTTGAAAAAGTGAGATTTTTGTGAAACACACTGAATTTGTTTTGGGATTTGGTTGGGTTTTTTTTTTAACATAATAAATAGCAACCATGTTTTGGGTTATTTTCATGTTTCCTTGCTGTACGACTAAGTATTAATGAAATTTCTTTTTCATTATCAAATGATACTTTTATATTTCAAGAACCTCCCACTATTGTAGGCCCCAGAGCTCTGCAACCAGTCTTACTCAGAGGACATTCCAACCCTGTCACTACACAGCTGCTGTTGACAGATAGCCACCCACGTTGGGCCTGAGCCAAAACATCATTTCCCCGGGGCCTCTGAACAATGTATTGGAGCATTGGTTATTATTGTGACATCCGCAAGGCTGCTAAAATATTTTTGGCCAGATAATGGATTCACTTATTTTGTGTTTACAGAGTAACACCACTGGATTTCATGGAGCTATTCTTGCTTTACCTCAGAATCCATCACAGATGTTTATTCATCATGTACCTTTGACCACCTCATCTGCACTCCACACCTGCACTCCACTCACTAATCCATTTCAGCTGGAACTCATAATATTCCAAATCTTCGAGCATCCACCATTTAAAGGAAGAAAAGAGTGTGGGGGAGAAATCTACCAAAAAGAATTTACTTCCTCTTCATACTCTTGTATATGGAATTTCTCCCTGCCAAATACATTTCTCCAAGGCTCAAAAGAGGCAAATATTAGCCATGGACAATGAAAGATTTAAGGGCCTATATCTTGCAAACTATTATGGCTAGAAATTAGAAATGTATACCATTAAAACTAGGAATTCCCTCTTCCCCCACCTTTCCCAAGGATATCAGAAAGGATTTGATTTTAGCCCTAATAAGTCAGGCTTGGAAACTGTGTTATTGTTATCCATGGAATAGCTATTTTAGGTCACATTTTGGAGGTTTCAAAAATTGATTCATTATAATTTTTCTCATCCTCTTCCAAAGTTCTCTCTCTCTATATAAATGTTGCAAACTTGTCTTTGAACTGGTAGAACTTTTGGCTACTGAGAGGGTAATCATTCTACTGGAAGAGCAGGAGCAGCATTCTAGAGATCAATAGATAAGGACTCTGGAGGAGTCTATTTATATGGAAGAGCAGGAGATACCAGGAACATTTTGAATTTCTTTGGGCTCCGGAGGAGCAGGCATTGAATAGACATTGATGAACCCATTCATGGAGTAAGTGGTACACCATAAGAATAGGAGCATTCTTTAATGGAGATGCTCACTGAACTGATGGACATACAAGTCCGGGGTCAGCCTGCTAAACTACTGAACCTGTCTGTGAACCACAATATATCCTCCTCTGGCAGCCTCCCATGGTGCTGCATTCCTGAATGTTCTGCTTTCAATGACATCCTGTATACCACACACCCTGAGCGACTGGGAGAAGACCATGGAGCCTATAGGACTTCTCTGAAAAGAAAAGAAAAGAAATTTAAGAAAGAGAAAAAAAGAATGGGTGCTGATTTTGTTCAGTCTGAGTTGTGGGAAAATATGTGTCATTTTTTATTAAAAAGATCTACCGGAAACACCCTGACTTACTCAGCATATAAAAAGTGAACTCTTTCTTTACTCCCCTCTCTATTGTAGGATTTCTTTCCCAATGGGACTGGCTCTTGTTTGTCAAACACAACCTCTGAATCTATGATTAAATATGCAAACTTTACCTATTCATTAAGTGACTCAGCTGGAAAAGCATCTGTCTTGAAGGGCCTGCCAGTTAAGTGACATTTTACAGCTGCGCTGATGTTTTTGAATTCTGACTTCAAGTCCAACGTACAACAGATGTTTGCTAAGATTCCTGCTGTGGTGAATTTTTATGGCATCATTTACAGCCACAGACTTCAAATGAAAGAGCCCCCAAATCTCCCTGTAGGGTGCTATGAACAGTCACAAGTTATTACTTGTTTTTAAGGAAGATTATACAGAACTACTAAGATTGTTTTCTCCTTATTCCAAACTAATAAATGCTGAAGAGATTCCTTTAGACCAGTGTTTCTGAAAATGTTCCGTGGAATCACTTACAGAAACACATTAACTGGCCGCCCTGGTTTGTTTATTTGCTGGCACCGCAGCCACGGAGCCTCGTGGCTACCGTTGACTCTGTTTCGCTCTTTGCAGCCAAGCGGAGCAGTGGGAGGTGGTAGCCCAGCCCACGCCACTTCCCGCGGCTCCCCTTGGCTGCAAAGGACGAAACGGAGCCAATGGGAGCTGCAAGGCTCTGTGGCCATGGCGCTGGTAAATAAACAAACCGGGGCGGCCAGTTAATGTGTTTCTCTAAGTGATTCCATGGAACATTTTCAGAAACACTGCTTTAGACCATTTCCAACACTAGCAATTAACTTCCACTAATTCAGGTTATAAGGACTGGGGCATAGAATTGTAGAAGGAAAACTATTTGAATAAACCACATAGTTTGGATACTTTCAGCAAAATATTTTTGAAGTTACAGTGCAATTTTCAACAGACCTGCTTTATGGCAGGAAACTACTGAACATCCGAAAAGAAGGTAGAGAAGGGAGATAAGTGACTGTGACAGGGTGCGCCAACCCCACACTAGCAGTGAAGGAGTTAACCAGGCTTGCTGGGCTGAGAAGGCCCCTCCCCTGCAGCCCTGCTGGGCATGCTCCACCTGCAGGGTCAGTATAAAGGCCAGTGGAGCAGCTCAGTCAGGGCTGACCACTGAAGGGGAAGGAGCTCCTGCCAGAACTGAGGAGCAACCACCCCTGCGGGATCAGCCGGAGCGGCCACGCCAGCTGGAGCCGCAGTCACTACCAGAGCCACAGTTGCTGCCGGAGCCGCCACAGCTGCCTCCAGAGCCCCTACACCGGCCGGAGCCACAGCCGCTGCAGCTACCCCCGCGGCCACCGCGCCTGTCACAAGCTACCGCCACAGCTGCAATGCCAACTGCTACGGCGCCAGCCACCGCCATCGCCAACGCTGGGCCAAGCACAGCCACTGGCGCATTCACCAGCCCAGGTAGGAACGGGGCCAGCCAGCAGGTGAGGGTAGGAAGCAGCCCAGGGCAGGGGGCAGGAGATCACCCAGAGAGCTCGGCGTGCTTCGGGGACAACTCCCTGCCAAGCCAGTGGTGGGAGCCACCCACCACTGATAGGGCCCTGGGCTGGGGCCTGGTGGAGAGGGAGAGCCTGGGCTCCCCTACCCTCCTACCCTGACACCCCGGAGAGGGGCACCATTTGGAAGTAATACAGTCTTGGCTGCTAGGCCACATTAACCCCCAGGCAGGGGGCTGTACAGACTCGGCCACTAGGCCGCATTTTGCCCAGACAGGGGGCAATACAGACTAGGCTGCTGGGCCATATTGACCCCCAGACAGGGGGCAATACAGACTCGGCTATTAGGCCATATTGACCCTCAGACTGGGGGCAGTACAGACTCGGCCGCTAGGCCATATTGACTCCCCAGACAGGGGGGCAGTACAGACTCGGCTGCTAGGCCACATTTAACCCAGGGAGGGGGTAATACAGACTCAGCTGCCAGGCCATATTTTCCCCTCCCAAAGGGGCATGCGACCCTGTGACAGTGACCTTATATTGTCAGTGCTTTTTTTTTTAATGGCAGCAACAAGCAATTTACTAATAAATATAAATATGTGGCAGACTAAAGAACTGTGGCCTGCATTCAAGTAACTAAACAAATGGGCTGGAATAAAGTTCAAGTAAGTAAAATCTGAAAAATAAAGTAAGCAGGAAAGTCAAGCTTAGAATCTAGAAACAGGAAGGATGGGACATTCTTGCTCGCAGTTGGTCTATGAAAAGCTAAAGAATGAGAAAATTGATACAATTAATTTTTACTGTCAGCAAATGTTTACCATCTTACATTGATATAGCAATTTTCCCCCAAGGGTTCCTGAAGGATATTTTAAGCTCTCGCCAAAGTGATGTACAAACTCTAGTAGAAAAGAGCCCAAGTCAAATCTCCAGATCCAAATACCCACACGTTTGGGAAAGGTCATGTCTAGCAACTGGTTCCTCTCGCTGCAATAGGCTGAACTACTACACTGGATCTGAACATGCTCCAAACTTAGGGAAGTTCAAATCTAGATCCAGACCCAAACTTTGTGGCTCAGTCTGGTCTCTAATATACAGCAATCACTTTATCCTCTGCTTATATTCAGCTTCCTTTAAGTTACATATTTTCTGCAGTAGCAGTTCACAAATGTGAGGTTTTGCAGACCTCATAAAATATTTTGGGTTTTTAAGGTTATGGACACTGATTCAGATACTTCCTCTTCTAATTTAAATTCTTGTTTCTTCTGAAAGTGATTGAGTGGTTTTAATGAAAGCCTATATTAAGCATTAGGCTTTGAGAATAGAAGAATAGAAGAACATCCCCCAGAAGCTGCACAGGGACAACAGGATGTCATGCATATGAGCCAAATTTTGCTTTCAATTAATCAGATGTTTCTTAATTGAAGAAAACTTCAATGCATAGTGGGTCAGACCTGTGGTCCACCAAGTTCAGAACCCTGTTTCTGATAGTGGCCAAAATCAGATACTTCAGGAGAAAGTGCAAGGCAAATATAGGGGTAATCTGCCCACCAGAAATATCTCATCCTGAGTACTAACAGTGAGAGTTCACATGAAATTTGAGGTTTTATTTCCCTTCCAATATTTTCTGTTTGTTAGTATTTAACTCAGGATATTCTTGTTATCTACATAAAATATTTTTGAAGTTATTAAGTTCTTTGCCCAATGATTATCTTTTGGCAATGAGTTGCACAACCTAACTATATGTTATTTGAATCAATATTTCCTTTTATCAATTTGGAATTTGTAACCTTCCAGTTTCAATTTCACTTACTCTCCACTAATTTTGCAGTATCCTGTCTGTGATGGGGTACCAGTACTGCACGTAGCCTTCCAGATGAAGCTATATCATTAGTTTATGTGAACTTAAAAACGATTGGTCCTGTAGCACCTTAGAGACTAACAAAAAATATATAGTAACATAAGCTTCCACGGGCACAACGCACTTCTTCAGATGAGTGGAGCAAGAGGTGCAGAGGGGCACAGAAATCCCAACATTTAAAGCAGAAAAAGAGCATTAGTTTATATGATGATAATACAATTGTTCCATATTAATCTACATTCAATTTTTTATTCATTCTAACATCATGTTTCCTTTTTTGACCACAGCTCCATGTTGAAAATAGATCATAATTGAGCTCTCTATAATAATACCTAAATCTCTTTCCTGAGAAGATACAGTTAAAATCTTGCAGAAGTTTGTGGGCCTACTATATCTATGTTTCCTTAGAATTTTAATCCCTTAACCCCTTCTCTGCTGCTTCTACACAATCTTTCATAAATGCTGCTAGAACCCAACTGTTATTTGTATTTTAGCTGAACTGTAGAGCCAATGACATTTGACAGGATTCCAAATTAGACAAAACAAGCTTACCCTTCTCTGTAATATCGTCAATGTGTATTTTTTTTAATTCTTCTGTACATTATGTCAGGATACAGTTACCTGGGAATATAGAAATATTCAGAGTAATAGAGACACAGAAGGCCAGATTGTAATCTCACATACACTTGCATTATACTCGTGTGACTTCATTTATTTCAGTGGAGTTATTCCCATGTTACAGTGGGATGAGTTTTGAAGCAGACAGATATTTAATTTGAAGAATTTAATTTGCACAATTTATTAAGGAATTAGTTGTTGATATTAAGGCCATAGAAAATAAGTGTAGGCATAGATTCCCTGTTTCCTTTTTTCAGACCCTGATGTCCTTTATTAAATTCTTACTGATGCAAACTCCCGTGAAAGCAAGTGGAAGTTTTGCCTGCAAAAAGGAGTGACCTTATCCTGTGGTGCATTCTGTTTTTCTGAGCAAGTATTGCCACAGTATAAGGTTAAATTCTTAGTTTCCAAAGTGGAGGGATATGCCATATAAGATGTGTTGAATAATAGAAACAGAAGTAAGATTTGCTCTTTCATTATATCCCTGAAGAAAAACTAGGTCAGGCAAATGGTACTGGATTACACAGTGTTTGGTAATTGAACTGTAAGCACAAAATGTTTCATGCCTCAATGTAAATGCATGGCAAAGGAATCCTGACTGTGTGGATAAGATGCTTCCCTGATGACTAGTTAGCAGCTCTGGTTTGTGTTTAAATTCCTCCTTCAGAACTCATGCATCTATGAAACTAGGTTGGGAAAGATTCAGTTTTATCACTAACAGATTATCGCAACATGTAGGGACACATTCACTTGGGAGAAATTCACTTCAAGGAAATGGCACCACACGGAGGACACATCTGTAGAGTATGACAGAGTCTCCATAGTAATCCTGCTAATGAAAGATGCAAAGGGGCCACGCTAAATCAGCCCAACATTTGGGTGCCATGCCTATATCATCTCTGCATATAGGCTGCACTGATTTTGCAGATAGATCTGTTGGATGCTAAATTATTGCAAGTTATGCTACTTTTATTACTTGTGTCCCGCACCTTGAAGTTGGAGTTACTAACCTAACTGATGAATTTAGACTAGAGAGTATTATGAGTTGCTCCTACTTAGATTGCTCCTAAAGGCTACATCGTACTTTCAGTCTTTAAATAGGACTGCCCACTTAAATGAATAGGCAGCCCTGCTCTGAAAATAAGTTTACAAAATGACCCTAAATTTGCTCTAATTGCTCTGCACTGCTGTATCTGACTGCAGATCTTGGTCTATTGTAGAGTTAATTTTAAAAATGAGCAGTATGTTGAATGAAGAAATTGTTAATAATTGATATTGCAGTGAACTCACTTAAGAGCAGAACTTTACTATTTGTTTAGGGAAAGGGATATTATTTTAAAATAGGATTTGAAAATATGCAAATTAATGATTGGATAATGTTCAGAGAGACAATAAATAGATTTGGGGGAGTTATTAAATACAAAGGTGAACTAAGTCATTTGACTGAAAATTGATAAAAGAACAGAAATGGAACATCTGTCAGTTCAATTAATTCCACATACAGCTAGAGCAAAAGTCAGTTTGAAATTGTTTTCCAGTAAAACAAAAATCTACTTTCTAAATCTTTTTGTTGCTTTTGTTTTCTCTTTTTTTCCACACTGTAGAATAGGCAGCCAATGATCATCCTGGATTATGAGAATATGTCTCAGTCTCCAAAACCATGAGATATTATTTGAATACTTCTCTTGCAAAATTCTGCAAGCATATAACGTTTCCTGCACAGTTATTATGCTACCCTGAAGTTACTATATAATAATAACTGCTTTATATGCCTTTTCCCTCTTAGGAAATTTCATTCAAAATCTTGAAATACTAATGTCTATGGATATTTAGCAAAATATGATGACAGATGTTGTACTGTACTTCACAGGCACATCTGCATTTTAATAATATGCCAATGTTAACTTTAAGGGAGTTTCAAAATCAGTAAATGAAAATGAAGAAGCCTTTTATACTGTGGAAGAATTATTTATTAACTCTTCCCCATTCTATTAATAAGTCAGAAATAGCATGACGCTTTCATTTCTACCCATAAAAAGTTAGAGAAAATATCCTGGCATCCTCATAGATAGATAGATAGATCATTGTATTGTTTTAATGGTATAGTCAATGGCATTTCAGTCATTAAGGGCCTACTAACTAATCACAAAGCCCTATAATTCTTTTCACAGTGAATTCAGAAATCTTTTCTATTTGTTTTTTATAAATGACATTTTGTTCACAGAAACATTCCCAGAAGGAGAAAATTAATGAGAATGAGTGTGCACATCTGTTTGTGTAGCCATCTTGAAAACTTTTTTCATTCTGGGAGTAAAATTATGTCATGAGACTCAGTTGTCTAATTATATCGTAAAATGACAAATACCTGATGCAATAGTTATGGCAAATAGTGGGTATCCAACCCAGAGGCTGCTATATATGTGTGCATATACTGTTAATCAAGCGCTTTTTAATAATCTGTATCTGTTTTGTAGATAATAGTCAAACACAAATAAGGACAAAATTCATTGAACAAATTATTCTTTGACCCTAGTTTACCCAGTTTATGATGAGTCCTGAGGTGGCACGGTAGCTGCCACAAGGATTTTATCACACCAGGTGTTGAGCACTCTCACTCAGCCCTGCACAGCACTTAAACACATGCTGAGTTATAAGCATATAAGCAGTCCCATTAAAGTGAATGGGACTACTCACGTGTTTACAATTAAGCATATTAAGTGGCAGTTCAGCAGAAAAGGACCTGGGGATTATAGTGGATGAGAAGCTGGATATGAGTCAAGATGGTGCCCTTGTAACCAAGAAGGCTAATGGCATATTGGGGTGCATTAGTAGGAGCATTGCTACCAGATCTACTGAAGTGATTATTCACCATTATTCAGTACTGGTGAGGGCACATGTGGAGTACTGTGTCCAGCTCTGGGTCCCCCATTACAGAAAGGATGTGGATGCACTGGAGAGAGTCCAGCAGAGGGCCACAAAAATTATTAGGGGGCTGGAGCACATGACCTCTGAGGAGAGGCTGAGGGATCTGGGCTTATTTAGTCTACAGAAGAAAAGAGTGTGTGTATGGCGGGGGGGGGGGGGGGGCGGAGGGAGGGGGAGTTGATAGCAGCCTTCAACTACCTGAAGGGGGATTCCAAAGAGGATGGAGAGAGCCCGTTCTCAGTGGTGACAGATGACAGAATGAGGAGCAATGGGAGAGATCTAGGTTAGATATTAGGAAAAACTATTTCACTGGGAGGGTGGTGAAGTACTGGAATGGGTTCCCTAGGGAGGTGGTGGAATCTTCATCCCTAGAGGTTTTTAAATCCTGGGTTGACAAAGCCTTGGCTGGGATGATTTATATGGGATTGGTCTTACTTTTATCATGGGGTTGGACTCAACTTTTCCAACTCTATGATTCTATGTGCTTAAGTATTTTATTGGACGAAGCCAGAGGGTTCAGTATTTTATAGGATCACGCCTTATGCAAGCTGGTGGGAGAAAGCTGATCTTGAAGCACAGCGCTGAAGATTCAAGGGGGACTTTTTAGCTTTGAAAAGAGACATTAAGGGGGGATATGATAGAGGTCTATAAAAATCATGACTCCTGTAGAGAAAGTAAATAAGGAAAAGTTATGTACTTCATCCCATAACACAACTAGGGGTCACTATATGAAACGAATAGGCTAAGCTACAGGTTTAAAACAAACAAAAGGAAGTATTTCTTTGAACAACACATAGTCAACCTGTTGAACTCCATGCCAGAGGATGTTGTGAAGACGAAGACTTTATCAGGGATCAGAAAAGAACTAGATAAATTCATCTTTAGCCTCCTTCTGTCAGGGCTGGGAATGGGCAATAGGGGATGGATCATTCAATGATTGCCTGTTCTGTTTATTCCCTCTGTGGCACCTGGCATGGTCATTGTAGGAAAACAGGATACTGGGCTAGATTGTCTGAGCCAATATGGCTGTACTTATGTTCTTATGTGCATTCATTTGAACAGTTTTGAATATGCATAGTTTTATCTAGAACACTCAATTGCATCTCTATTGCTGCCATACTCTCATGCAAGCAAACTGTCTTAAAATACTCATGGATTATTTTTCTAGTTATTTTTTTTATTAAACCAAACTCAGATTCTGAGTGGACCACATACTGATGAATCCAAAAGCAAATGGCTAGTATCTCGTAGCTAGAGTATACATACTTGAATATACAAACTGCTACCCAGATATTTGATTATGAACATCACAGAGTTTCTCTTTAAGTGACTTTTTTTATTATCCTGATTTGCCATCCCAGGCGATGGTTCTAGAGCAGGGGTGGGGAACTTTTTTGGGTTGGGGACTGCTGACCCCCAGACAAGTAGAACTGTGTGTGCTCCACCCCCACACTGGGATAGCGGGGGAGCTGAAGTGCCAGTGCAGGCTCCCTAATGCTGCAGGGGGAGCCCTGAGCATCAGGGGCCAGATTCAGACAAGCCAGGGGCCACAGGTTCCCCACTCCTATTTTAGAGGGTACCAAACACTCAGGGTATGTCTAGATTGCATCCCTCTGTCGGCAGAGGGATGCAGATTAGGCAGGTCGACATTGCAAATGAGGCAGGGATTTAAATATCCCGTGCCTAATTTGCATAAAAATGGCCACCGCGTTTTGCCGACTCAGCACTTTGTCGGCAAAAAGTGGCAGTCTAGAGGGGGATCTGTCGAGAAAGAAAGCCTTTTTCGATAGATCCCTTATGCCTCCTGCAAGGAGGTTTACGGGATCTGTTGAAAAAGGCTTTCTTTCTCGACAGATCCCCCTCTAGACTGCCACTTTTTGCCAACAAAGTGCTGAGTCGGCAAAACGCGGTGGCCATTTTTATGCAAATTAGGCACGGGATATTTAAATCCCTGCCTCATTTGCAATGTCGACCTGCATAATCTGCATCCCTCTACTGACAGAGGGATGCAGTCTTGACATACCCTCACTGTTACCATTGCTGTAACTGTATTAATTTGTTTTCAGAAAGTCAATTTGTGAAACACATTTAAGTTGCCAAGGAAATGAATACCAGAGCCTTTGGAGAAAGAGACATTGAATAGGAAAGAATGTTCATTTGTATATAATTTGCATGTAAGAAATGGTGACATATATGCAAATGCTAATGTCCAGTTAGTAGAGTTTATTATCTTTGAAAACAAACAACAGTCTAAGAAACATCGATTTGGTTTGAAAGAGTTAAGCCAGGTCTACACTAGACCTGGAAGCTTGGCTTAAGGTACACAACTCCAGCTATGTAGAATATATAGCTGGAGTTGGCTTAGCTTAAGCCAAACTTAGGGCCATCCCTACAGTGGGAGGCTGACAGGAGCAAATGCTCTCTGAGTTCGATTTAGCAAGTCTTAACTAGACTTGCTAAATCAAACTCTGGAAGATCAATCATGGCAGCGTCAATCTTCTGCAGAGTGAAGATGAGGCCTCAGAGTTCCTTAACTAAAGCTGACAAATGCAAGTGTTGTCTTGTGCCTATAGCCAGCAGTTTCCCCACTAAATAAATGTTGAAGGCATTCCTCACATTCCTGAAGAGAAGCTACTGATAAGGATCCATTGATTGTGAATCTATCCCACACCAATTACGTAATGCCTGCCTCCTTTCTACAGAGTTTTATTAGTGAGATGAGCTTTGATTTTGATATTACAGAACAGCAGACTTTCATGTATTATTCAATTCTATTATCTGAGAACAGACACCATTCTCTCCCAAGCAAGTATTAGAATGCATTTAAACTTCATTTGATGGGCCTCTAATGCTGTAATCCTATGTACTCTAAATTTGGCAGCTGCCTTTTCAGACTCTCTTTTGTTGCTATTATTTTTGTAGTAGCTGTAATGTTGTCTAGAGTGGTTCATGATCATAAGTGCTTACCTCGTGGCAGACTGTCAAAAACAGGGCAGACACCTCAAACTGAAGATATGTTTAAAAAACAACAAATAGTTCTGCAGCACCTTAGCGGCCTTTTTTCGAAAAAATCTTTACCTGCGTCTAGACTGCCACCGCGTTCTGTCGATGGTAAATCGAAAGAACACGGCGGTTTTGTCAACTGTGGTAAACCTCTTTTTACGAGGAATAACGCTATTTTCGACAGAGATCTCTCGAAAAAAGGTGTGTGTGGACGTGGGGAAGGTTTTTTTTTCGAAAATAAAGGCCTCCAGGAAGAAGCCTTGATGGACACTCCTTGCCAGACCTTTCACCTCTATTGTTCTTGCCTGTAGCCATCTTTTAAAGGCACAGGCACACAGGAGTAGCTTTGTGGCAACAAGCCAGCTCCAAGCAGGACCCTGACTGCTCGGCTCTTCCTGATAGGCCCATTACAGCCATGTCACAGGCACAAGCCCCCCAAGACTCCCCTGGCCCTTCCAGGGACACATCCCCGCACCAAGCCAGGGGCACCAAACGCCGGGCGCCATCATGGTCTGGCCCTGAGATCAAAACCCTCTGGAGCTCTGGTCTGAGGAGGAGTCTCTGCAGGCCCTACAGTCTAGGAGGAGAAATGCAGTCATTTATGCCTGAATGGCTGATGGCCTAAGAAAGGCCACCGCCCCCCCACCTTTGAGAGCAAAGGTCAAGGAGCTGCGGCCGGGGTATGTTAGGGCCCATGAGCCCAGCTCCCACTCTGGGGAAGCAGCACACTACTGTGCATATTATGAGGACCTGGACCAGATCCTGGGGGCAGGGGAACCCCTGTCTCAGAGAAGGTAGTGGAGTCTGGGATGTAGACACCTGTGCAGCAGCAGCCGCAGCTCCAGGATGACATCCCTGAGGACACCAGGAGCATGGTGACCCTCACCCAGGAGCTGGACACCCAGATGCAGGAGGCCTCCCAGACGACTTCGGACACTGGGGAGGGAACATCAGGTGAGTACTTTGAGGGTTCAACACACCCAGGGCAGGGGAGGCGGGAGCAAAGTGGATGGTGCAGTACTGTGACGTGTCATGCTGATCACAGCCTGGGGGGGCCCCACGCATGGCCGACCACAGGGAGGGCTGTCCTACCCCTGCACCTGCATGGGTATGATGCACCACCTGCTCCTGCAGAAAGTGATGCCAGGTGCAGGCATGGGTTGGGGACCCAGGGATGGCCATGTGGCTGCAGGCCTCTCAGCAACCTGTGGGAACCCCAACTGTGGCCTGACATTAGTCTGTGCTGCTTGGCCATGGTGTGTGTGTGGGGGGGGGGGGGAGGGACAGGATGGTGGCCTGCACGCCTTTTGGGCTCCAGTGGGGCCATGGCTGCTGGCCAGGCCACACCAGGCCTTTCTGAGACCACATCAGCATCCCCTGACCCTACAACAGGCACCGACTGCTGAGAAGGAGGGCATGCCCTCTTAGGGAAAGTGTGAGCATGTATGACTGATGACTTTTCCCTCTTGTCCTCCACAGCCAGACCAGCTGTCCAGGAGGGGTGTGCCACACCTGTCCCACCACCCAGACGGCTGCATGGAACCCGCCGGCACTGGCGCACATACCTGGACCTGAGGTGCCAGCACATCTCAGTTCTGCAAGGGATGCAGGACACATTTACGCAGAGGATACAGGCAGAGGTAGAGTGGCACAGTCGCCTGCTGGACAAGTTCGTCCAGCAGCGCACTGCAATTTGCGCTGCTATCCGGGAGGCGATGGCCTTCCCAGGTCCTGTTCCTGTTCCTGCTCCTCCTGCTCAGCCTGTCCCCCCCAACCCCTGCCCACCCTCACCCACTGCCATGCCAGACCCCGGTGAAGCCCCACCTCCTGCCCATCCCCCTACTGTTCCAGGCCGCATACACGGCCATCTCCGAGCAGGCCCCCGTACCCAAGGTGCCAGGACCTATTCATCCAGGCCATGAGCCTGAGCCATGAGCCTCCCTCCCCCTTCCAGGTTTACATCCCCCTTCCCCCTTCCAGGTTTACATCCCCCTTACCACCAGTGAGAGTGAGTGAGGGAAGCACTTTAATTTGTTAACGAAAAGGGTTTTTTTTATTACAAAAGAGTTATACTGTTTGTAACATATAACTGTGCAATAAACTGAAAGCATTTTGTAAACCACATCTGTGTCTCTTCTCTGTGTATGTGTACAAAGTGGGACAGGGATGGGTTTGGGGGGGAAGGCACTGGGGGCGTGGAGCAAACCCACATGTGGAAGGCACTGGGGAAAGTCATCAGGCTCCTTGGGAGATGGCAGCTGTCCAGGGCTGCTCAAACTGCCTCCCCTCCACATCAGCCCATGTCCCCCACCCTCAGAGGAAGGCTTCCCCTTTCCTCTCCACCAGGTTGTGCAGCACACAACAGGCAGCAACCACCTTGGGGATGTTGCATTTCCCCATGTCCAGGCGAGTGAGCAGGCATCTAAACCTGCCCTTTAAATGCCCGAAGGCACATTCTACCTGCAAGCAAGCATGGTTCAGGTGGGAGTTAAACAGTTCCCTGCTCGCATCCAGGTGTCCAGTGAACGGCTTCATGAGCCAGGGCATAAGGGAGTAGGCCACGTCAGCCACAATCCACATAGGCATCTGCACATCCCCGACTGCAAAGTTGCGCTCCAGAAAGAATGTCCCAGCCTGCAGCCTGTGGTACATGTACGAGTTCTGGAAGATGTGGACATCATGTGCCCAGCCCGACCACGTCACACAAATGTCAGTGAATTGTCCCCGGTGGTCAACCAGGGCCTGCAGCACCATGGAAAAGTAGCCCTTTCTGTTAATGTACTGGGCTGCTCCATGGGGCGGTGCGCGGATCAGGATGTGAGTCCCATCAAGTGCTCCACTCCAGTTCAGAAATCCTAGCCCCGCAAATCCAGCCACGATGGTATCCAGGTCTCTGGGTGGACAGTCCTGTGAAACAGCTCCGAATTGATGGCCATCACCACCTGCAGAAAGGGACAAATAGAAACACACGTAACAGGAAATTAGAGGAGTTGCCTGAGCTGATGAGAGGTGCTCCTCTGCTCCACGACCCCAAGAGCCCCCTCTCAGGCAACCTCCCCTCCTCCCCCCGCACAACGTCAGGGTGAGGTCAGGAGGGCTTCTACCACTCCCACCCCATCCCCCATTCCCTCTGCCCGGTCCTGACCATCCCCCTTGTCCACACACCCCCATGAACTGTCCTCAGAGAGTGACATACCTCCATCACGATGGCCCCAACAGTAGACCTCCCCATGCCAAACTAGTGTCCCACTGAGCGGTACCTGTTGGCGCTGGCCAGCTTCCAGAGGGTAATAGCGACCCGCTTCTCCAGGGGGATGGCGGGCTGCAAGTGGGTTCCTGGCGTTGTAGGGCAGGGGCAAGCCAGGCACACAGCTCCTGGAATGTGGACTTCCACTTACGGAAGTTTCAGAGCCAAGCCTGGTCATCCCACTGCTCCATAACAAGATGGTCCCACCAGTCTGAACTGGTGTCCAGTCTCCAAACTCGCCTCTTCAGGAATAAGTTCACTGCAGCCCGAGTGAGGGGCTCAAAGCTGGGTTCTGAATCCAGATCTGGCACGGACATCATGATGGTCTCTTGAAGATGCAGCAGAATTTCAGGCATCACAGTGTGGGGCCATCGCCTGCCGAGGGGCAGCTCCAGCTCCATGGCAAAAAAAAACAATTAAAAGCACAAAAGCCAATCAGAAAAGTAATTGCTGTGGTGTCCCAGAAAGCAGGGCACTCAAAGCAAGCACTGCAGAAGTTTTGCTGTCCCTCTACGAGGTAGGCAAGCCAGCTGCAGGAGCAGAGCAACGGCTGTTCGGGGGGGGGTGGGTCCCTTTAAGCACACATCTCTGCAAAGGGCATGCAGCAGCACCAGGAAGTAAATGCTGCCCCCATGCCCTGGCAGAAGCAGTTCCAGTCGCCTTTTCTTTTCGAAAGAGCATCCAGCAGTCTGGACGCTCTTTTTCGAAAAAGCGAATCGCTTTTTTGATCTGCATAATGCAATCTAGATGCTCTTTTTTGAAAGAGACTTTTTCAAAAAGGCATGTGGTCTAGACGTACCCTTGGAGACTAACAAAAAATGAAGATGGTATCATGAGCTTTTGTGGGTACAACCCACTTCACCAAGCCAGTAACAAATGTGAACTCCTGGATCACTGTAACAGTCACACAATGGAGTCACAAACAGACACCTTAGACTCTTCAGTCTATCTTGCCATCCAGGCAGATTTGATTTAGTGATGAATGGTCACTTACATGAAAAATTACAACACATTCAACTTGCTTCCAGTCCCAAGAGACCAGTCATTTACCTCCGATCAACTGATAGCCTACTTCTTACACCAAAGATAACACCTGTAGCCAATTTTGTAATAAGCTAACAACATTTTTTTAGTTGAGTAAAAAAGGTATAAGAGAGTTATTTAAAGTAACCAAGCACATACACACAAATGGTTTACCATCTAAATCCTGGGAGTGGCAGAGTTGTAGTGATCTGTCAGTTCAGAGTGTCTTATGGTGGACCCAAGAGAATCTCTGGGTTAAGTTCAGTTTCTCTGGCCCTGTGCAAGTTCCAGCATCAAAGCAATGAAAAATTTTCACATCAACTCCTTTTATTTCCCTCTTCTATGATTCAAAGCGATGCGAGGAGGCATTCCGCACATATTTCTCAGCAACATGTTCCATGTTAAAAAGCAAAACTTACATATTTCATTATAGCATGGAATACTATACATATTACTAATACCTATTTTGAGCAAAGTTAACATACAGATGAACTTGTCTGGTCTTCAACTATGAGTCTGTTAGTCCTTAGCTAATGCCTGCAGTCTTGCTAAGAGCTGGCATCTGATTTGCTAGTGCCGTGGATCTTTTTTTAAAAATTAAGGCGGAAGTTATTTCAAGTTTCTCAGAATTTCAGAATTTTAATCTCAGTAGCATAAGCTGTTAATACATGACTTTAGCAAGAGATGTCATTAGACCACAATTCAGTTTACTTTTAATCAGAATATTTATACAAAAAGCACTTACAGCAAATAAAGATTCCTAGCTTCTGAATACTGCAGTTAAATTAATTATTAAGAATGGTGTTTACCACTTTAATTTTTTTCAACTTCAGACTCTTGATTTACAAATAAAATCTAACAGCATTAGGCTTTCATCCTGCAATTGACCCTTGATGCCCCTGTGGTGAGCTACTGATTTCAACAAGGTTCTGAATATGTATAAGGGTCTATTCACATGGAGTTAATTGTATACTCCTAGATGTTGTCTATTCTAGCTTAGAAAATTGTAAGTGTGTTGTCACAGTTCATGGATATAGAGACATTAAAAGTATATGCTATAGCAATGGTGCTGGTTTAGACTTTTATTTTGCTTAGCAGTAATACAAGGAATTCTCAGGCTTAGAATCATAGAACCATAGAGCTAGAAGAGACCTCAGAAGGTCATCAAGTCCAGCCTCCTGCCCTAAGCAGGACCAATCCCAACTAAATCAACCCAGCCAGGGCTTTGTCAAGCCAAGACTTAAAAATCTCTAGAATGGAGACTCCACTACTTCCCTAGGTAACCCATTCCAGTGCTTCACCACTCTCCTAGTGAAATAGTTTTTCCTAATATCCAACCTGAACCTCTCCCACTGCAACTTGAGACCATTGTTCCTTGTTCTGCCATCCGTCACTACTGAGAAAGCCTTTCTCCAGCCTCTTTGGTCCATCTCGCCCAGTAGCCTGTCTGCCAACAGCGGCCAACACCAGGTACCCCGGAGGGGATGGACCGAAGACAATGACCAAGCGATTTGTCTCGTGCCATCCATCTCCAGCCTTCCACAAACAGAGGCCAGGGACACCATTCCTACCCCCTGGCTAATAGCACTCCATGGACCCAACCTCCATGACTTTATCTAACTTCTCTTTAAACTGTTCTAGTTCTCATCTTCACAGCCCCCTGTGGCAAGGAGTTCCACAGGTTGACTATTTGCTTTGTGAAGAAGAACGTTCTTTTATTAGTTTGAAGCCTGCTACCCATTCATTTCATTCGGTGTCCTCTAGTCCTTCTATTATGGGAACTAATGAAGAACTTTTCTTTATGCACCCTCTCCACACCACTCATGATTTTATAGACCTCTATCATATCCCCCCCTCGGTCTCCTTTTTTCTAAGCTGAAAAGTCCCAGTCTCTTTCGCCTCTCTTCATATGGGACCAGTTCCAAACCCCTAATACTTTTAGTTGCCCTTTTCTGACCCTTTCCAAGGCCAAAATATCTTTTTTGAGGTGAGGAGACCCCATCTCTGCACAATACTGAAGATATGGCCTACCATAGTTTTAGACTTCCCCTCCTCCTTCTTCCCCTGGCTTCCCCCTTCCAGCTCCCTCCTCCCAGGTTTCCACCTCCCCTCTCCCACCCTCTCTCTTCCCCTCTCCCACCTCCTTTTCCCAGTCTCCCCAGAGGTTAATCCCCCCCCACCCTCAGTTTTGTTAAATAAAGAGAGTTTCTATTTTTGAACATACGTGTCCTTTATTTTTTACATCAGGAAGGGGGGCTAGGGAAGGGTAAGTGGAAGGAGGTGAGGGAGGAATGGGGCACGAGCCCCCGATTGGGAGGACTGGGGTGGCTCTGCGGACTCCTCAGGGTAGAAGCTCTCCTGCAGGGCCTCCTGGATCCTGACAGCCCCCCGAATGACCCCCCCGGATGGCAGCCTGCGGCAAGTGCAGCCGGGCTGATGGCCGAGTGCTGTGATGTGCCGAGTGTGAGCACTCAGGGCACTCCAAGACAGGACTGCTTTGCTGTCCCTCATCGAGGTAGACAAGCAAGCGGGGAACCCTGAGAACTGTCTGTCCGGGGTGGGGGTCGGGTCCCTTTAAGCACAGCCCTCGGCTAGCCTGAGGCAGCAGCTCCACACTCTAAGTCCTAAGCTGATGCCCTGCCGGCACTAGTTCCGGCCAGCCTTAACTTCGGTTCAGGGTCCACTCAATGTGGACATGCTAGTTCGAATTAGCAAAACACTAATTCGAACTAGTTTTTAGGTCTAGATGCGCTAATTCGAATTAGCTTAGTTCGAATTAACTAATTCGAACTAAGTTAGTTCGAATTAGTGCTGTAGTGTAGACATACCCTATCTTAGATACCTTGTGCTCCTCCATCTGTTTTTTGTATCTATTGTTGGTTCTTGTCTTACAGTTAGATTGTAGGATCAGGAGAAGGAACTGTCTCTTTTTTTGTATGCTTACACAGCATTTAGTGCAAAGGAATCCTGGTCTCTGACAGAGGCTTGTAGACAGAATAGCAATGCAAATATTAATGTTGTAATTAAGCGGGGAAAGGAATATTAAGGCAAATAATTTTTAATATTACTTCTTGTGAAAGCTTTAACTTTTAACATGATTATAATTTATTTATTTATATATTGCTGTAATGCCTAAAAGTCCCATTCTGCTAAGCACATATAACACGTACCAAGATATACCAAAGAGATGGTCCCTAAAATGAAAGATAACAGATGAATATAACAAGCAAGGAAAAAAACAAGCTAATAATGAAACTATTCAGATCAATATGATAAGAAGTAGTTGAAGAACATTCATAGTATATTTTTAGTTTATATGGTTCAGTTAATGCATATTCTTATTTAATGCAAAAAATGTAGACAAATTATGAGATGTTCAGGATTGAATTTAGGCCCATGAGAACACTGGACAGCTGCTTTTGTACTCTGAAAACACAAAGGTTCCTTATCTGAAAGCTGCATGGAAAAGTTAGGAATGAGTCCAAAACAGAGCATACCATCCAATATCCTAATTACAGTATTTTTCATTAAAATATTTTGGAATCCATTCTTTTCAAAATTTGCAAGCTTTATCAAATGTTATCTAGATGCCAGAAACCCTAATCTAAACTAGAGCTGGTTGGAACATTTTAAATTAAATGGAATTTTGTGTAAAGATGCTGTTTTCTCAAAGCTCAAATACTTCACGGAGATGTGTCTGCTTCTATTAAGTTTGTCAGGAATGATTTCTGAGACTAGGGCTTACCACAAGAGAGAGAAAAAAATACTTTTATTCATTATAAAAGCACATATAAAACATATAAAAAGAGGTGTAAATAATATTAAATATGATACAGTATAACATACCCACAGGAAAGACTAAATAAAGATAAATCTTCCCCAAGTAAATATTACACATGGATCACTGAGGCATCACCATGTTTAACCAACACATTATCAATGGATCAGGGTGACTAAAAGGAACCTATACTGCAAGTCAGTTTTATAAAAGGTGTAGTTAATTGCAGGTTCACCACAATCATCATGCAGAATAACGCCACTATATCACACCCCTCTGTTTCCAGCACTCTGCCCTTCTGGTATTTCAAAAGGTTTGACCTGTCCCAATAAAAAATGGCCAGTCAGGAACCAGGCCATGGGAAAGCACTGTATCCATCCAACTCCCAGAATAAACAGGGAGCAGGAGAAAACAAGCTGCTATAAAGCTGCCAAAAAAAAAAAAGTCAGAGAGAGGGATCAAATGTGGACAGTTGAGGAAAAATGAAACACTGGATTTGAAGCCAAAGAGATACCTTGGGAGTAATATGGCACACAAAGCAACCTGGTGAATGATGGTGTGCCAGATCTACCACGTCAGGTTGCCCATGTCAAGGGAGAGGATGCTTGTAGAGCATCCTCCAAACCAGGAACACAGAGTCATCCTCAGATAAAGACATTCTCCAGGTGCTGTCAAGTAGATCAGTGATAGTAAAATAATGCCACAGACTCCATTGTTCTGTTTCCTATTCATAGACTGAAAAGGAAGATCTGCCAGACAGACAGGACCATCATTGGCACAGCTCTTCTATCACCAGCACATTGCAGTTCGCAATACAAACTTCAGTAGAAAAACACAGATACTTTTTGGATCTCCACAGTGTCAACTCTCAAGACACGCAACAGGCAGCTAGAGACAGTGAATCTCCAAATGGCCCACAATTTTCCTTTCCAACCCACTGTCTTGCAGTTGGATGAAACAAGCCTGAATCAGAGTTTTCTACACTCCACCTCCACCAAGTGCCCCAGAAGCTGGTACATCTCAGTAAAAATGAGATGATCAAACAGGGATGCAAGGATGCTTATGCAGATTCTTCTTTTCTGAAGTTGCCTCTACACAAAACCTTTTCATAGCCCCAAAATTAACAACATAGCCCATCTTCCTAAGAGTCAAAATTTGCTTGAACACTAAGAAAATAATTTGGAAGACCCTGAGTAACAGCAACACCTGCTGATGCCTGCTATAAACATATTATTCATAACCAATGGTTCCTCCAGCTTTATATCCACTACAGATGTTTCACTGCAGAAAATCCTGTTCTGTTCTTATGGGAATGTGGCTGTAGGAGAATACAGCTGCAATCATTGAATAGTTTTCCTAGTATTTTTTATTTTTTTGTCTTGGGTGAATATATAACAAGGAGAATCAATGAATGGTGGACAAGTGGGTAATATTTTGTAGACAAACATGCTAATACTGTGCCATCATCTGTCTCTGAAATCAATAAAGGGTCAATATGGCGAACGACCATTTCCTGTTACTCAGGTTGTTTATAATCTCTCCTAAGTTTTCATTCTTGCAGCATCTCTACCAAATCATTAAGAAAGGCAAGTGGTAAGACTGTGAAATGAATGTTGGTTTGCTTATTGGCCTTTATGTCATCTGAGACATCAAAACAGTATTTAGGAGAAATTTGAAACGTCCTGTCCTCACCCAGGGATCTAGATAATTTTTGCCACACCTCACAATTGTTACCAGATTTGCCCAATACTCTGGGGTATGCTCATTTATTAGGGTTACTCTTATGGGACTGAGGGGAGGTTAACAATTCTATCAGTGTGCTGCTTGTGCTTCCTTGTGCTCTCATATGGAGCTGAATTCTCCCTGCTGCCAATTCCCCTTCCCACTGGAGCTCTCCTGCAGGAACGAGGTTCCGCAGGATGGGGTTCTTACCACCTTAGCAACACACACACTAACAGAGCACGTCTGAGAGGACTGGGTAATCAGCACTCACAAGCTGACCTTCATATGTCTCTGGATTCAGCAGGCTGGGTTTAACAGCAATGCCACACTGCACCCTCATGTGCCTTTGGACTCAGTGGGCTGGATTAAACAGCACTTCATTTCTTCATTTGAATGTTCCTATGAACATTTTATCTTTAATCTCTATGTCCCACCAGCTGTGGGCAGCCAGTGCTACCATGCTATTTTTCAGATTCAAATTACTTTGCAGTAGTATGCCAGTTTATCAGAGATTGTAGCCATAATTGTATAGGCAGCTGTAAATCCTGTGCTGTCTTACCTACTTCAGAAATAGACTAGTTTATCATCTTTATTGATCTTTTTTATAAGTTAAAATATCATTTCCATACATCAAGACCCAAATACTCCTCTTTGATCTGATTTGTCTTTCTGAAGTCAATAGTGTTCCAATGCTTAATTTTGCATTTATAGATTCACAGAATGGATAATAGAACTGCAGTGTTGATCATAGAAGGGAACTGTGATTATAAATCCTACATGTGATCATTTTACATAATACTTTGACTGACATTATTATATCTTGCAAGTGAATTTATTCCTAGAGATGGCCACAGTTTTCATAAAATCTTAAATTGGATTAAACTCTGCATTCAGTGCTACCACAAAACTGGGAGGTCAAGCCAGGATCATGGAAGTGTTTTCTGTAAGTCTTTAACGTTTGCTTCAGCTCAATGTCAGATCAGTCCTGGCTGTATTTTGACTGATCCTAGGCTGATTTTTGGTTTCAGATGGATATTCAAAGCTTGCTGATTATGAAGAGGTTCCCTATGAAGTTTTTAGTAATTCTGAACCTAAAATTCAAAGGATCAAACCTGTACAAAGTGAAATAGAAGTTATAAGATTCTCATGATGCCCTGAAAACTCAAACCACCACATACAACTTTAATAATTCCATCTTTTTTTCTTTTTCCAAATGTTTATTTTTTTTAAAGCAATGTGGACTGTATATTAAGTTCCTAGAAAAGGAACATACATACATAAGAAATGTGTCTTTGGAAGGCAGAGAAGGCATGTGAAGGGGTGTTCACCCCACATCTGCCCAGAAAGGGTTAATGTAGAGTATGAAGAAGGCTAATTCACTTGACTGTCCGCAGCTGAGGGGAATCAGGTAGCTAAGCAATCCCCTGACAGGATGAGGGAGCCAGCTCAATTGAATAGTTGGAGCTGGGCTCGATTTCTAAAGACAGGAAATTGGCTGCAAAGGGGACTGCTGGAAAGCCTGCAGTCACTCCCTGGAAGAAAGGAGGAGTGTTTAGAACAGAGGTGGGCAACAATTTTTGATGGGGGGGGGGGTGGCAAGATTTTGGTAAATAGTCATGGGCTGCACTTTTCTAAGGAGAGGGTTCAGTGTCTGGATGGAGGTTGGGTGTAGAAGGAAGTTTAGGGTAGGGGACTGGGGTGGAGGAGAGGGTGTGGGGTCTGAGAGGGAGGAAGGAGGGGGTTGTGACCTGGGGCAGAGGATTGGGGTGCAGGAGAGCATTCTGGCCTGGGGGAAGGGTATAGGAGGGAGTGCAGGGTCTGAGAGGGAATTGGACCTTGGACTGGGGCAGGGTACTGTATGTTTGGGTGGTGGTGATCTGGGGCAGGGAGTTGGGGTGCAGGACAGGGTGACGTGCTAGAGGCAAGCTCTGTCCAGGAAGTGCTTATCTAGGCAGTTTTCAGCCAGTAGCTCAGCAGGAACCTCAGGCAGGTTCACTGCCTACCAGAAGCCCTAGAGTGCTCCAAGTGGCTGGCTTTTCCATGTGGCTATCTAAGCTGCCCTGTGAGAGTGGGGGCAGAGGACTTCACGCACTGCCCCAGCTCCTGGCACAATCCATCAGCTTTCATTGGCCAGTTTCCACGTGAAGCAGCCAGATGCTTTGAGCGGTGCAAAGCTGCTCAGTGCCTGTCCTGTTAGGGTGGGCCTGATATGGCCCGCCCCTTGTTTAGAGGCTGTGGAGACCTGTAGTCTACAGTTACTCCTTGGGAGGAGGCAATTGGAAGGACAGCAAGCCCAAAGAGTGGGAGTGCCAGATGGCAAGGAAGGGACTCAGGGAAAGGCAGTCAGTTCTAGGAGGAAACAGATCTTAACTTCTGATTGGAGTCTGAGCCCATAGGCACCGACGTCCCGTCTAGCTGGGAGGTGCTCAGCCTCCCTCAGCCTCACCTCAATTTCACTCGTTCCCTCACCCCCCACTCCATCTCCACCCCAACCCCCGTTTCACTCCTTCCACCAAGTCCCTGCCTGGCCTCTTTCCCCAAGTTTGCCATGTCCCAACTACACCCCTTCCTTCCTGGAGTGTCCTGAACACTGCAAAGCAGCTTTTTTGTGGCAGGTCAGAGGCATTGGGAGCTGGGGAGAGGGCAGAGTTGATCAATGGAACTGCTGGAGGGTGAGAGGCACTGGGGGATGGGGGAGTTTGGCTGCCGGTGAATGTTGACCACTTGCTAATTTTTCATCATGGCTGCTCCAGCCCCAAAGCATCCACAGAACTTAAACTAGAACCCAGAGTAGAGGTTGGGCCCACGTTCCCCTGCCAGCCACTGAGGCTGTGGCAGTGAATAAGAAGACTGCTTAGAAGAGCTGAAGGAGGACTTTGGTACCCCAGAAGATGAAAATGCATACAGAGACTTGCCCAGAGAGCTGCATCTTGAAGAGGCAACAGCAGTTTGTGGCACAAGCAAAGGCCTGCAGACCGAGAGAGAAAGGTGGAGAGATGACGTACAATTGTAGGAAGGGTCATTGGCCTTGTAAAGCTAATCTCCATATTGGCTAAGAGCGGGTGCCATCCTACCTATGATTATAGAACCCATCACAGGGCAACACAGTGAAAGGACAATATAATTTGAGCTTCCAAAATTAAAAGTGGAATTGCTTCCCATAAGTGAGTGCACTTGAAAAAGTCATTCTGGATCTAGAGAGATTACTGGTTCTCATGGTATTCCTCCTTTAAAGAGAAGGACTAGCTCTAAAACCTATAACATTTCCAAGGCTGAAATTATCATCTTTTTAAGTGTGCCTATTGTCCTTGCAGATCCAGATCTTGCAACATGCCAACTCCTAAATCTCAAGGGGAATTGACAGTGCTTGACACCACCGACCACAGGCCTATACAGTCATGTATTCCTTAGATGGAATGAGGAAGACTAAATGCCAATTCAAACCTCCTCATCAACGAGACAGTCACTATTATTCAAAAGCTGAAACTAGAGGGCTCTTTAATTTAGAAGTCAAAGGCCTAACAAAATCCAGTGGCTGGAATTTGAAGCCAGCAAAGTTAAAATTGGCAATAAGACATCAATTTTTAATAGTGAAAGTATTCAGCCATTGGCATAAGTTATCGGGGTAAATTCTCCTTCATTTACTGTCTTCAAAATCAAGATTCTCTGACTTTCTTAAAAATAGGTTTTAATTCATTCACAAGTTTATTGGGTTTGATTCAGGAATCACTGGATGAATTTTTATAGCCTGTGTTTTGTCACAGGTTTGATTTGATCATAATGACCCCTTATGACAATGAAATGTATGAAAACATAAATATAAATGCACAGTGCACTGTACAAAACATTTAGTTAGGGCTTAGGATCAATACTTGAAACCTGATTTGCTTTTCCCCTTCAAACTCTGGTCATTTATATCAGGCCAACTTCTCATGAATACATATATTTAAAGTTTGTCTGCCTAGTTGTCACTTGTCACATTTTCTAGGCTCTGCCTTACTTTTCAAATCCCCCAGAGCTGTATTCATATTAATGCATAACAACCTCTTCTTTCCTGCATGAGAATTTTCCGTGAACATGAAATTAAAATATCCCCTCTGCTCTCCATTCAAATGTCACAGCTACAAATCATCTATCACAACTTTAGTTCACCCCGTGAAATGTTTTTCTCTGCTCCTTTAGGGTGTGTCTAGACTACATGGCTCCGTCGACGGAGCCATGTAAATTAGTTTATTCGGCATAGTCAAAGAAGCAGGGATTTAAATAATCCCCGCTTCATTAAAATAAACATGGCCGCCGCGCTGTGCCGACGATCAGCTGGTCCGGCACAGCACGGCAGTCTAGACGCGGATCTGTCGGCTGGGGAAGCCTTATGTTTCACGAGGCATAAGGGATCAGTTGGCAAAGACTTCCCCAGCCGACAGATCCGCGACTAGACTGCCACGCTGTGCCGGATCAGCTGATCGTCGGCACAGAGCGGTGGCCATGTTTATTTTAATAAAGCGGGGATTATTTAAATCCCCGCTTCTTTGACTATGCCAGGTAAACTAGTTTACATGGCTCCGTCGACAGAGCCATGTAGTTTAGACATACCCTTATAGATGCTGCAATTTCAAGTAAGCAGTTCAAGCTCCATTTCTCCCCATGTCCCAAAAGAGGTAGAAAAAATCACCCTCATACAAGAATTTCATTTGCATTTTTGCTTCTTGCTTCAGAAGCAGTGGAGAAAATGAGAACTTCTGTGCCCTCACATACTTGTAGCTCCTCTTCTGTCATTGTTAAGCTATTTGTTTCTTTGAGAACAGGCTGTGCTGCGGACAGGCTCAGCTTCTCTCTCTCTCACACACACACATCACACAGCACAATTCACCTGCCATTTCAAATTTCAGAAAGTCTTGGTAGGCTCTTCTTTGTTCCCAAAGACAAAGATCAGGCCTCTCGGGTACAGTGAATGGAAACAATATGAGATCGGAGTCATATATCCAGAAATACTGTGTAATGGCATTTTATTTAAAATGTAGCTTGTTAGCAATTTTATATCACATTCCAGGCTCAGATTTACACTGTATTCCAGGCTTACCTCTTGAGGACCTGGATACAGTGACGTTCAGCCCAAATTTTATATATATAGTCTCAGTCCTAGTGGACGTTTGTTACTTTGAAATACACTATTTCTTCCTGTATTATACTCATCAGGGCCTGATTCCATAAATCTTTAGTAATGTGACCAATCCCCGTGACAGGAGTGGATGGCATGGGATGGCACACATGTTTAATGTCTAGAAGTAGGACTTGCTGATCAATCCTGTGGTTTCTATATCTCATAGGCCTACTGCAGTTTGGCCTCTAATCCTACAGTTTTATTCAATTACATTCTATGAACAACAAATATGTAATAACCAGGAGGTGATAGACATGTTTTTTCCAACTCTTTGGGAAGATTACATTACTCACAAGTGGTTCTGCCAAAGAATAGCATGCCGTTCTTTTCTAACAATAATAATTATTTATTTTATCTTGAATGTGTTCCATACAACCCTTGGCCAAAGCACTCAGCATGCTGTCTAACTGCATAATGACAAAACACAATACAAACTAAATATAATTAATAATAAATAATAAATACAGACTTTTAAAATTCAAAAGTGAGACGCAAAGAAAGGGCTCGATGCAAGAAGCAGCCTGGGAAGGGATAGTGGTAAAGAAAATAAATAGAGAGCCAACACTGATGGCAACAGAAAAATATCTTGAGATGAAAAACTCTTTATGTGTTTTTTTCAAAATGGGGAGAGATTAATAGAGATGGATACTAGGTTGGGAAAGCAAGTGCCACACTCTAGCATCTGCAGGAAAAAGGGTGATTGCCTCTCAGCCTAAAGCACAATAATGAGACCCATACAAATCAGCCCTGTTAGAGTGCAGGAACCTCTCTGAAATAGATCCAAGGAAGAGAAATTAAAATATTAGCCTGGATTCTCACACACTCTCATGCTTTGTGCACATCAACCATTCTCAAAGAGTATGTCAGGACTCCAAAGTGGGTCCCATCCCAATTTTAATGGGGCTGCCAAGGCTGGCTTAGACTTGCTGGGGCCCAGAGCTGAAGTCTGAGTTCCATTGCTCAGGGCCAAAGCTGAAGCCGAAAGGGGCTCATGTTACAGGCTCCCTTGCCTGAGGTTAGCCCCCCCACGTCCCTACCTGGAGTGGAGGAACAGTAGAGGGCTTAGGCTTTATGCATTATGGTGGCTCAAATAGCAGGAAGACTGTGGTACCTCATGGAAGATGCAATCCAGCTATGGAGCCTAAACCACTGATGGAAATGGGGGCATTAGACACCCCATCTATAACATCCATTAGGCTCAGGCAGGTTGAATCATGTTGACATGACTCATCATATTTTGTTTTGATTCTCCTGATTGAAATTTGAAAATTTTTAATTTTTGTACAAACTCTATTTTCTGCTGAGATTTTTTACAGATAATTACCAATGAACTCAATTATTTTGTTTTTAATTTTTCTCCATTAATAATTAGAGGTTGTGAGTGGGGGTTTTTTTGTTTGTTTGTTTTTGGGTTTTTGGGGGTTTTTTGCACTAGAAGCTTTTCATTTAAAAGTATTCTTTTAATGAAATAGAAGTTTTCAGGAAAAATTGTTGGCACTACTGAAATTTTTCATTTTCCACAATACTTTTTACCAAAATTATCTTTGGTATGATCAATATTTTAATGGAAAATTGAGGTTTCCCTAAAGAAAATATTTAAAAATTATTTTCTTGAATATTTTGGTTTTAAATGTGATCCGTTTTGAGCCATATAAAATAGAAGCAACTTTATATTTTTGTGTAATTATGTGGGATTAGTTTCATGGTTCATAGTAGGCACCATTAATGATGTAATCTATGGAAGTCTTGATAAAAGAAGAAATAAAAGCAGATGGACTGTGTCAAGCTGATATGCATAAAGGAGTTGTCTAGGTTGAGCATATTTATGGATCTTCTTCCTTTCTTCCTTCCAAAGCTGCAGATTGTGTAAAGAGGTCTTATTGTTCCATGAGGTTGCTGTCTTGGCACTCACACCACAACTATGGAGTCACAGACTTTCATCATCCATTTCAGGGAAGCTTGGGTTCTGGAGCACAAGATAAATCACCAGGGAAAAATCACTGGTTCATCAACACACTGCAAACCAACTAATCCAATGTTATCCAGTGAGCTACAGAGCTGGATAGTTATGATGAGTGGGTCCCTTAGGATTTGCGGGAATGAAGGAGGAGGAATGATACTACTTCCTGTCAAATAAGCCAACCCAACCTCTGAGAACAATTAGAAATTATTTTCTACAGGTTTCACCTCCGAGTTGTTGTCTGAACTCTGCTGTGAGTCACATTATTTCTTCATTATCTTAACAGGAATATAAAGAATGCTCCCCTTTTACTGACTTCCCCCCTTCATAAAAAACATGCAATAGAAGCATGATGTACTCACAACCAGCCTTTTAATGAGAGAAGTGTGGTTGTGTAAGCTTATAGATTTTATTAAAATGTGTTTAAAAGTGCATTCACTTTGTTGAATCAAATCATGGCAGTGATTCCTGTCTGAGGATTGTTTATATGTCCCAAAGCATCCATAACTCACTGGGTTCAGCCATCTACAAGTGTTTAATTACAGACTGTCTGTTTCATGTAACGAGTGCTTGCCAGCAGTCTTTTGGCAGAATATAGAATGAACTTTCTGAAGAAAAACTCAGCAGCAGCAGCAATGAGGAAAACACTATCTCCAGAGTTCTTTGTAGGTTTCCAGTTACCAGATCCAGCAGAATTACCAGATCCAGCAGAATTAATATTTACAGGACAAAAGCATGTAAGGAACCGTGGAAATTTTAAACTGAAATACAGAACATATTTTCCACTTCCATATCTAGTAATGCAACATAAGGGCATGGAGTAAGACAGAAAGAGGAGAGAGAATAACTGGTGCAAGAAAAGAATCTTTCTTTATGCTTTCTGAAAGATTAACATAAAGCATCGACTTATTAAGAAAGCAAAGGGGTACCTCACACTTTACAGTCACAAGAATCAAAGTAGAAAGTACTGTGTATCCCACATTAGAAACTCAAGCTTGTCTGGAAAATGGAGATTTTTCACACAATTGTTTAAATTGAACTCATATATAGAAAATGTTGCCTCTTAGGTGAAAAAAATGAAAAGCAAAGTTTTTGATTTTGTTTATTTTTTTTTACTGAAAAATGAAAACATGTGGTTGAAAACTTTCAACACAAATTTGGAAAAAGCCACTGTTGTGCATTATAGGATTTGTAGTTTGGACAGCACATCCTCCCCCATTTTCGATTATGGGCTGTGTTCCCAGATCAGACTACTTCATAAGACCATAAAAATGGACATACTAGGTCAGACCAAAGGTCCATCTAACCCAGTATTCTGTCTTCTGAGAATGGCCAATGCCAGATGCCCCAGAGGGAAAGAACAAAACAGGTGATTCATCTTCTTTCATTCTTAGCTTCTGAAAAACAGAGGCTAGAGACACCATCCCTGCCCATCCTGGTTCATAACCATTGATGGATCTATTCTCCATGAATTTATATAGTTCTTTTTTGAATGCTGATATAGTCTTGACCTTCACAACATCCTCTGAAAAGGAGTTCCACAGGTTGATTTGTGAAGAAGTACTTCCTTTTGTTTGTGTTAAACCTGTTACCTATTAATTTCATTTGATGACCCCTTGTTATTTTATTATGAATAAATACCACTTCTTTATGTACTTTCTCCACACCAGTCATGATTTTATAGACCTCTATCAAATCCCCCTTAGCCATCTGTTTTCCAAGCTGAAAATGTCTAGGTTTATTAAACTCTCCTCAGATGAGATGTTCCTAATCATTTGTGTTGCTCTTTTCTAAACCTTTTTCAATTCCAATATATTTTTTAAATGAGGTGCCCACATCTGCACACAGTATTCAAGATGTGGGCGTACCATGGATTCATACGGAGGCAATAAGATATTCTCTGTCTTATTCGCTATCCACTTCTTAATAATTGTAAGCATTCTGTTTGATTTTTTAACTGCTGCTGCACATGGAGTGGATATTTTCAGAGAACTATCTACTATGACTCCTAGATCCCTCTCTTGAGTGGCAACAGTTAATTTAGTCCCCATCATTTAATACATATAGTTGGGATTATGTTTTCCAATATACATTAATTTGCATTTATCAGCACTGAATTTTGTGAGGATCTTGCATTGCATGCTCAATATTCAAAAAACATTGCTGAGGGAACATTTTCTACATGCTCTATCCCATACCCTTAAGTTCAACATTTCTTTACCATTACCATGAACTGCTAGATGTTGCATTCCAACTCCCCAGCGTGACCACTGTCTGAAATGATGTTCTTGCTTTTAGGTTTGACCTTACTGATATCACTAAATAAAAGCGCCTACAAATATGTTGACAGGAATTAAATCCACCAAAATAAATGGGAGCTTATTTTAAGTGTAAGTGATGCTGTCTTATCTCTATCAGGAAGAGGGAACACAAAACTGACATTTACGAAGACAGAGACTGAAAGAGGAAGTGTGTTATTTCAATGTCTGGTATCTTTAATTGAAGGCTGGACTAGAAAATTTGACATGCTTTAAGTGGAAGGTTTGTTTGAAGGCTAAGGACAGGAAGTTATAACCACAAAGTTAATTGTCATAAATAAGGACATCAGGATATCTACTATTTCAATCATTTTTCCCCTTCAACATATGGAATTTGGTCTCCCCGCTACCCTCCCTATATACATTTCAAACTTCTGGATCCAGGCTTCTCAATGGCCACAAATAGAGTCCAAATGTGTAATTAAGATAAAGGCCCATTGTGCTGAGGAGTAAAGCCCCTTACTGCCCCAGAGGAATCTAAAGAAAACACAGACTGCTGGAGCTCTGAGGTGCCTAATAACATAGAGAGGGTACAATTTATAATCCCAGCTGGGATGTGGGGAGGAGGAGTGTGTCCATAATTCCACCTCTTTCCTGATCCCCTCTGCCTCTTTTGGGGTGGTTAACACCTTCATGTGATAGCGTGAAGCAGACCTTGCAGCCGGACAGTGGAGAGATTGCAACTGTGACTCACATGTAGGCAGGAAAGGTTTGGAGCAAGGGTGAGGCTATCTCCCTGCACACACTAAGTCTTATGCCCAGTACCAGGGCGAAGCATGCATTTGTTTCATAGATATTAACAAGCAGATATAATATAACGGGGGAATTGAGCTCTGAATCTGCTGCTGCAAAGTCTTATAGAAATAAATACCAATCTAAAGTGTAGAGAAGAACCAAAAGACTTGTACTAAGGAGAGATGTTGATCTTGTAACTATGAAGAGATGCTGATTAGATGCATGGGTGCTCTTAACTAACAAGAGTTTCACGAGCATCCCATCTTCTGCCTGTGAAAGAAAAGCAAAGATGTATTTATAAGTAGAGAGCAATTTTCAAGCCAGATACAACTAAATATAGCTAGTAAGCTAAAGGAACAAAGATGATAGTCATATTTTCATTAAAAAGACATTAGAAAAGGTTGAGGTGAGTAATTACATTAAAGTTTACCACATCACTGATGTTCTCTGATTTCAGTTGGTGGTTTCACCAAATTCCCACCAGTAATATCTTAAGCACAACACAGCTCCTTACAGCTGAATTTATCTGTTGGCACTTACGTTCCAGAAAAAAATAAGTCAACAGTATAGAAAGTGGTCAACACACACCCACAAAATTCACAAAATGTGACTGCTTATAAACCTACTATATTATGGTTAATGCTTGGAAGATATGTAAAATCATCTTAGTAAATGAAATATTACTTTAACATATAACTTCCAAAGTCTGTTTCTGGAGAGATAGATAGCTGTCCCAAATGTATTTAGCTTCACAGTGTCATCATGAGGTAGGGAAAGACTATTTTCTCCATTTTATAGATGGGGAACTAACTTGCTCAAGGTCACAGAGGAAGTCTGTGGTGAAGCAGATACTCAAACCCAGGTTCCCCACGCCCTAGGCTTGTGCACTGACACTGGATCATCCTTCCATTTTCATAGATAGCAGTGCCACCAAAGGACACGTATATGTGCCGAAGTTTAGATTCACCTAGTGTCACGACACAAGTTTTATGCTCCTGTAGAGAAGAGGCCCATGAGTCAAAGGGGCATTAGCTAGTAAATTGGATGTGTGCTTTCTTTTGACAGGGGTCAAAGAGCCCAGAGAGGGCCTTGAAGATATTGGTACTGGAGGAGAAACACTCATATTGGCATATATTTGAAAATACCAACATATGAAAAAGGTATCTGTTTTCTTGGCAGTCTGTCTCTGGTTAGAAGTAAGATCAACAATAAGAGCAACAGATCAGGCTGATATAGAGAATCTGAGGCAAGCAATATATTAATTAGCTGTCAGGCCTATATGAAAAAAGCACATATGAGTACTTTCCCATGAACCATTTTTAAATGTATAACATTAGACCTTTTATTCTCTTGTAATAGTGCCATCCTGTGTGATTTATGGTTTTGCAACAAATTAACATTGTATATGGATGGATGCAAAATGGAAGATTCTCCTCAGGAGCAATTGGTCTCAAGCCTTAAACCAATGAGAAGCGAACTTGACATTATAGGTAATAGTACGTTCTTTGAGTCACATTGTGGCCTGCAGTATATGCTCAAGCAGTAGAGGAAAGGACCCTTTGGCTCCCTCTTTGTCCCTTATGCAAACTGTTTTCATCATTGGTCACAGCACAGGGAGCAGAGTGGGAGCAAACAGAACCTTCTAGGTGCCCGCTGCTCCCCAACCTGTGCGTGTGTCCAGGGGATACTTGACTCTCTTCTACCTCTGCCACCCACAATGTGTCAGCCAGTGAAGCTGAGCCTGTACAGAAGAAGAGGTAAGCAATGCCAAACACAAGGCTGGTAGATCAATTCCCTCCCTGGAGCATGGGAGGTCAGCTATGATGTACCAGGCGGTACTGAATTTGTAGTGCTCCAACTCACAGTCTGGTCTCTGATTTGCTTCTGGGACAGTGCAACTACATGCAGCTCTGGACACAGTGCTTGTGACAACTTCAAAATCTAGCCTTATTTAATATCATTCTTAATAATTAATACAGTTTTGTTTGGTATAAATGGCACTTTACACCCTCTTACACTTACATTTTATACTTTGCACAAGAACCAAAAGAGAGCTAAGATTTTTTCATTACAAAGTTGCTGAAATTCTTGCCATTTGTATTCTAAAATATTCTTAAACCATATTTTAAGTGTCTCTGACTGCTTATTTACAAATATAGACAGTTGCGTGCTTTGTGTGTGTTGGTTTTGTGGTGATCATTTTAGACTTTGACATGTCTGACATTGTACTGTAATCAACACATACATTATGGTCAGTTTATCTTTCTAGTGCCAGAAATGGAGGAAATGGATTATGACAACACATTTTCATAGTTTCCTCTTGTGATGTTGTTTTTCTTAATTTTGTTTTTTAATAGTATCTTTGATACTCTACACATGTCTCTAAATTGGTCCTTAGCCTGAAGCTATAAGAGTGCAGAAAACATTGATATGCACTTTAAATTGAAAAAATATGGGCGCTTTAGCTCTGTATACACAACATAATTCATGTGTGTTACTATATGTATGTGTGTGCATTTGACATCTGCATGCATTTATGGACAAAAAGCTTTGGAAATTATTCATTTCTGTCTGCAATTTAGGGCACGCATACGGATCATTACGGGGACTTAGTCAATGGGACTCTTTCCATTGACTTTTGTGGGTTTTTGGATCAGACCCTAAATGTCACATCTTAGGTTATAGAAACCTGAAAGGTAAACTCTCCTGCCATGTCCCATCCTGAAAGTGTAGATCAAGTGATTAGCTTTTCTACATAGGTTCTAGACCTGAACATAGAGGACATGACACTTTCAGCAGAGATCCCTCATGTCTGGAATTCATGTTCCCTTCTGGTCTGGTACAGCTGACTCTGTTGATTTGCAGGACACAACGTAAATCCCATTTGTTTATTTAGGTTTTGTGTGGGGTGAGGGAGAGTTGTGAGGAATCATCCCTGAACTAGAACCATATGCAGTGATGAGTTATTCCTGTGTTCAGCTTTAACAGGAGCTGGTCTGGTGACTCTTAGAGGAGGTGACTCTTAGGCTGTGTGTATACTGGCGCGATCTTGCGCCAGAGCTATGCAAATGAGGCTCAGCCTGGAATATCGCCGAGCCTCATTTGCATAGCTAATGAGCCGCCATTTTGCGGCAGAGGCTCTTGCGCAAGACGGAGCTGTCTACACTGCCCCTTCTTGTGCAAGAAAAACCCTCTTGCGCAAAGCTGTTATGCCTGAAAATAATCAGCATAACGGCTTTGCGCAAGAGGGTTTTTCTTGCGCAAGAAGGGGCAGTGTAGACAGCTCCGTCTTGCGCAAGAGCCTCTTCTGCAAAAATGGCGGCTCATTAGTTATGCAAATGAGGCTCGGCGATATTCCACGCTGAGCCTCATTTGCATAGCTCTGGCGCAAGATCATGCCAGTATAGACACAGCCTTAGAGTCTCACAGGGGAAACAGAAGCTGAGTCTGCTCAATGCTGTTTCATGGCCTGGAACTCTTTCTTGCCTGATACTGGTGACAGACTCTGTGGGCCTCAGTCTAGCTCCCAACCCTGCTCTGAACTTCTGATTATGGCACTGAGCTTTGATTCTGACCACTAGGCCTAACCACCCTGGTCTCAATTTCTGTGATATGTGGTATGTATTTTTCCTTCTCGCCCCCCCCAAGAGTGGGGTTGGGAGTTTTGGTTCAGATGACATTGACCAACAGATTTTCTAATGGTTTACTCATATTTCCTGCCATTGCACTCAGAGAAAGTTATTTAGTACTAAGATTGTTTTTAATAAATAAAGCTGTAATGTATAGAGGGACTTATCTGAATAGAACTAACTTTTGAATTTTTTAATTCTCTGTCATCACTAATAATTATTGGACTTACAAATGATGTGAAAGAAAAAACATGTATAAATCCATACTTCAAGTGTATCTTCCTGGTCTGATATAATCAGTGAAGCAGTGTGGTGCAATAGTAGAGCATAGGACTGGGCTGCAGGAAACGTGAATACTATTCCCATCTTAGCCACTGACTGGCTTTGTGATTTTTGGACAAGTGTCTTCCCCCTCCCCCCCGCTCTACTCCTCTCCCTCTTTATGTGTGAGTGTGTGTATGTTGTTGTAGTCTCTTTACTATGGGAGTCTCTGACTTTTACTGGGAGGAACCTTTGTGCTGCAAACTAGCCCAAAAGACTACAACTACCATGAGCCTTTGGAGGAAAAAGGAGGGAAATGTGGCTCTTCCGGGCAGGGAAAGAGAGAGTTAGGGGAGGCTCCATTTTGGGGAAAGGAGCCAAATTACTGACGCCCACAATTCAGACATCAGACATCTTCACAAGGTAAAACCAGTTGCTTTTCATTTCAACCTACCTGGACATAATCTTAACAACCTTACTACATGCATCTTACTTCAAAGAGACTTTAACACCAGATTACAGAGGGAAACTTCAGAACTTTCTTTCACGCTTAACTTTGACACTTTACAAATGGGCCTTAACAAAGAGGCTAATTATCTTAACCATTACAAAGATAGCTTCCCCACTTATCACCCCGATTAGCCATTCATTGACTGATAAATAGCTATTCCCTCCCTCCCTCGCCCTTACCCCACCTTCTGTACTAAATCTGATTTGTCAGTTTAATAATGTGTTCACTTTTTTCATTGTATTCCTTTGGTATATATGGTCATGCCAATTCTCTTCCAGAATATGATCTGAGGAAGTGGGTCTGGCTCACAAAAGCTCATCACCTATTAAACCATCTTGTTAGTCTCTCAAGTGCTACATAGTTTTTCCTTTTGTTTTTGCAGCGTTTAAAAGAGAAATAGATAAATTCATGGAGGTTAAGTCCATAGATGGCTATTAGCCAGTATGGGTAAGGAATGGTGTCCCTGGCCTCTGTTTGTCAAAGGCTGGAGATGGATGGCAGGAGAGAGATCGTTTGATCATTACCTGTTCAATTCACTCCCTCTGGGACACCTGACATTGGCCACTGTCGGCAGACAGGGTACTGGGCTGGATGGACCTTTGGTCTGACCCAGTATGGCCATTCTTATGTTCTTTTTCCAGGTCAGAAGCTGCTGCTGGAAGCTAGAGCATGCTGCTGAGAGCCTGCTGGGGCTTGGATTTAGCAGGCTGCTTCAGCGGCTGTTGGTGATTGTGCCTGGTGGGGAAAGACCCTGGCTGTGCCTGTGGCTGAGAAGGGCCTGCATAACCCTGCTTAGAAGGAATTGTGAATACTTGTGGCTGTTTGGGGAAGTGCTGCCTGGGACAGAACACATAAAATCAGCTGACTCTGGGTCCAAAAGAGGCAGAGTGATCAGCTCGCTGAACCAGAGCTGCTGGCATTTGTTGGGGCCTGCTCCACTGGCAGAGGGATTTTGTAGCTGGCTGCTTAGCTTGTACTGACACACACAGAACCTGAACAGTGCTGTCTCCACTCCAGCTGCAGACCTTCAAATGTGCTGACACAAGCA
Source organism: Pelochelys cantorii (assembly GCA_032595735.1). Classification (NCBI taxonomy): domain Eukaryota; kingdom Metazoa; phylum Chordata; order Testudines; family Trionychidae; genus Pelochelys; species Pelochelys cantorii. The sequence continues at coordinate 72,340,798 of CM064329.1, forward strand.
AGTAACTGGGACGTGGAGATCCAGAGGCGTGCGCACTCTGGGGTGTGATAAATGGAGTCAGGGTAAATGCCAGTTAGATAAGTTTCCTTTATTTTTGTGTAGTTTGTTAAATTGATTTTATTCACTTTTAGTCTGTTAAACCCTGTTTCTTTAAGTTGTTAAGTAAAGGTGTGTTAATTCTAATTTGATCAGTTAGATGTATATTATTTATAATTGTTGGTTTTGAGTTAGAGCCCAAGTATTACTGGAATAATTTTATTCCTGGAGGCTCGCAAGGCACACCATTAAGTGTGTACAGGGCCAGACAGGTGGAGGTGTAACCCACACACCTCATGCAGTTCACTGTCCTATGCAGTGGCACCTAGACCACAGCAACAGATAAAAACAAGAGATGTCTACAGGGTGGGCTAAGAGCCAGCTGGCTTTTAGCTCAAAGGGTAGAGGTTCCTATACTAAGCTCCAGAGGTCCCAAGTTCAAATCTGCCCAATGTGGTTACAAACACACCACCATTGTATATTCCTTTAGGAACAAGGGACTTCAACAAGGGGGTGGATACAGAATCCCTAACTATATAGCATCACCACTGAGGTACTCAGGATCTCCTTTTATGTTAAAAACAACAAGCACTCAGGCACAGAGGTGTGTGTGGTCTGCTCCCGAGTAACCCAGGGAGGAAAGTGGGGGTTACATTGTCTCTATAGTCTGTCTATTATTCAGGACAACTTCTGTCTCTTACCATTAGGGTGTATTGATAATTACGTTAAAAATTTTAGACTGTCACTTTAAATTTCAGAGAGGTTTCCTTGTACTCATTTCAGACTAGGAGGTTCTGTACAGAACTATGAAATCTGGGCCTAGCATGGTCATCAGTTAGATCACCAGCTTGGATGAAATTTCAAGATCCACACACAATAAAAACGATCTTTCTTTTTAACACAGAAATGTAACAAAAACCAAAAAAGACATTCTAGACACTGCCCTGGAGAAGAGAGACTGCTAAGAGTTGCCTTTTTGGTAGGCTGTGGCTGAAGCCCATAATGAAGGTGCTAATACTCAATGTCTGAGTCATATATTTGTTCATCATCAAATGTAAATTGTTACTAAATCTTATCTTCTCCAAGTCTCCCTGCTGATGAGGTCAGATTGTGGTGTCTGAGCAAATTTTTTGTTTGGGCTGGATGTGATTTTCATTTGGACCAGTTCCACCTGCAGCATTTTACTTATTCGTCAGACTAAGCAATCACTGGCAGAGGCCATTAACCAGAAATAAAGATAAATTCCATTTGTAATGGAATGAGAGCATAGACTTAGCTGTCAAAATGCATAGTAGAAAGATAATTGACAAGATACTGCACAGCACAAGAGTATTGAATGCCTTCTGGGAAGCTTTAGCTATGCGGGTATATAAAAGGGAATGACAGTGGCTTCCAGTTTATAAACACCAGAAAACAAGCAGTCTGTCTTCTAACAGTTTGAAAAAACTTTGATTATATGTACCTCAAGAATTAAAAGTGCTGAAAAGGAGCATGACTGAAATGGCAAGACAAGCAATAAAAAATTCAATTTGACTCCAGGGATAGGTTTAGAAACATTGTGGTCAGAAATTTCTCTTACCTGAGTTGCGGGAGAATGTACTTTATTCTGTTACCATTTTAAATTGGATTTCAAACTGTGTATAAGTTTTGAATTCCATTTAGGTTAGAAGCAATTTAAATTTACCTTCCTTAAGGCCATGAGGATGGCTGAGCTATAAAGCTTTATGCAGTGTAGTTGTAGCCTTGACAGTCCCAGGATATGTTACAGAGACAAGGTAGGTGAGGTAATCTCTTTTACTGGACTGCCTTCTGTTGTCCAAACTGCCTCTTATCAACAGAAGTTGGTTCAGTAAAAGAGATGACCTCACTCACTATGTCTCTGTAATAGCTTTGTCAACTTCCTGTAGCCTACCAGATGTTTCTACCTCTGTTCAGTAAAAATCGAAAGAATGATGCTAGCTTTTGGGTTTCACATATTAGGCACTGAGGGGGGAGCCCTGATTAATGGGGGTTGATGAAAAGAATTGTGACTCTTCTTCTGCAGTCAGTGGAGTACTTAGATTCTCTCATTGTTCTGTGTGGAAGAGCCAAGCACTTTTTTCTCATTCTGTTTTCCATCAGAAGACCCCTATGGAATAAGGGATGTTAACAATAAGAACTGTGTTGAAGTGGAGTAGCCAGTTAGGAGTGCATGAAAATCTGCATATGAATTTAATACCTGTGGAACTCCTTGCCAGGGTATGTGGTGAAGGCTAGAACTTTAACAGGGTTCAAAGCTTGATAAATTTTTGCAGGTTAGGTCCATAAATGGCTATTAGCCAGGGATAAAGTATGGTGCCCTAGCCTTCATAACAAGGGCAGGAGATGGATGGCAGGAGATAAATCACTTGATCATTGTCTTCTGTTCTCCTTCTCTGGGGCACCTGGCATTGGCCACCGTCGGCAGATGGGATGCTGGGCTCGATGGACCTTTGGTCTGACCCAGTATGGCCATTCTTATGTTCTTATGTTCTTATGTTCTTAAAAGAGCTAAATAGATTCATGGAGGTTAGGTCCATCAATGGCTATTAGCCTGGATGGGTAGGAATGGCATCCCTAGCCTCTGTTTCTCTGGAAGTGAATGACAGGGGAGGGATCACGTGAGGATTACCTGTTGTGATCCCTTCCTCTGGGGCATCTGGTATTGTTCACTGTCGGCAGACAGGATACTGGGCTAGATGGACTTTTGGTCTGACCCAGTATGGCTGTTCTTATGTTCTTAATCTTTTAGAGCTGGAACAGATCTAGCTTGGTGCTGTCCAAATGTGTTGACCAACACCATGGTATTTCTACTAACACTTAGGTCAGGGCTGGGCAAAATATGTCCTGGGGGCTGGATCCGGCCCACCAAGCCACTGTATCCGGCTCATGGACCACCCTACCAGGATCCTCAGGCACTCAGCTGCTGCGGTTTAAAGCACAGTCTGTGAGGCTCTCTTTGCTCTGCAGGCAGGGGGAGGCTTTGTGTGATCTCCCCCCATCCCCAGCCCAATCCTTAGCTCCTAATGGCTGAAAACAGCCAGCCTATAGGAGCTGAGAGATTGGCCTGGGGGATGGGGGCAATGCAAGCCTCTTTGCCCTCCCAGAGCTGAGAGCCAAATGGAGGGAACAACCTGAAGTTTCAAGCAGTCTGGAGCTGCAGCAGGCAGGGAGTCCAGCCTACCTTGGGGGTGCTGCAGGGCTGCTGGCCAGGGGACACTTAGGTAAACACCTCCCAGCCAGAGCCTGCTTCTGGCACCTTTGCCCCTCCTGCACCCCAGCTCCCTCCCCAAGTAATCATCCAAACCCTTTGCACCCGCTTGCTCCAGGTCACAACTCCATCCCAGACCCTGTATCCCCTCCTACACACCTCCCCCAGGCCAATATCCTCTCCTGCACCCAAACACCCTCCCAGATCTTGCACCCCATTCCTCCTTCACCCAAACTCCCTCTCAGACCTCAAACTATCTCCTGCACCTCAGTCCCTTTCCCCATGCACTCTTCTGCACCCAACCTCCATCCTAGACCCCCAGATCTCCTCTACAGAAAAGTGTAGCCCTTGACCACTTTCCAAAATCTTGGCGTGCCCCCCCCCCACCAAAAATTATTGCCCACCCCTGACTTAGGCAGAGCTCACTGCCAGATGTAATATGATCCTTCGTGAACCACTTAGAGAAAGATGTCACCTTTTGTCTTCCCCACTAACCAGTGAAAGAAGAGGACAGCAAAGATCCACTGAACCCTCCCAAATACCATATGTGGGAAGGTGAAGAGAACATCTACCATCTTTCAGCTATGCAGTGGGGTAGGGGAGAGAGTGAATGGACAAAAAGCAAGGAGTTAAGGAAAGGGGAAGAGACAAAAGGGCATTGTAGGAAGAAAGAAAAGACTGAGAGTTTCCTCTTTTCCACCCCCATCACAATAAATAAATTTGCTGGAGGACCCAGAACCACGGGACCTTATTCTCCTCTGATTTGTGCCAGTTACATTTGTGTAACTCCATTCACTTCAGTAGAGCTAATCTTAATTTACACTGGTGTAATTAAAAGGGATTTTGGGTATGGATGTTAGCTATCAGTTAATTGAATAGTCAACTAACCGCATGAATGCTTAGCAGTTAGTTGACTATTCTGTAGTCCCCGGGGGCAGGGCTGGCAGCCAGTGCAATCCAGCCCCACTCCCATGGAGTCTTCTGCCATCTCACACTGCTCAGAGGCAGCAGTGCAGGGTACCAGGGAGAAGCTGGTCCACAAGAGGAGTCAGTTTAAAAACCAGCTCCCCTCACGGAACGGCTGTCTGCCACCCCATGCTTCTGCCTTTTATACAGAGGCAGCAGTGTGGGGGGCAGCAGTCCCTGTCTGCAGGGGGTCCGAGCTCCCCGCTGACAGAGGCTGCTGTGGAGGGGAGGTGGTGGGAGTGTCTGCCCGAAGCAGCCTCTGTCCACAGTGGTCTGGGTTGGCCGTAGATTGGGGCTGCCGCCGCGAAGCAGCCTCTGTCCATGGTGGTGCTGGTGCTGGCCGCACCACTGGAGCAGCCTCTGTCCACAGCCAGCACTGGCACCACCACGGACAGAGGCTGCTTTGCGGCAGCAGCCCCAATCTACGTCAGCTTCCCCAAGCACCAGCTTCTGCTTCTTGATACAGAGGCAGCAACGCAGAGGGAAATCAAGTAGTTGACTAGATTAACCGATAAGCCTAGGGTTATTGGCTAATCGACTAGTCAACTACTCATTCACATCCCTAGGCTTGGGCTGGTAATACTCATGCTGCATAAGAATTTCCATTTAGTCCAGAATCCTGTTTTTAGCAGAGACCAACTCTTGTTGTTTCTGAGGAAGGCCAACAATCCTGTACAACTACTTGAACAGAGATGTATATTTGGAATGGTAGCAAGGGGAAATACCCTGTTTGCTCTCCTCCCTAGCACTCACAAGCAATCATTTTACATCCTTAAGTGTGAGATAAGGTTCAGTTACCAATTCCACTACTTTAATTTACATACCAACAATTTTGTTAGTGGTTGAAAAAAATTGCAATCTGTTTTTAAAATGGGGCCATAGTATTACTCTCAATGATGTCCTATAACACTGACTGCCACAAGTTAATTATATGTTGCATTAAGTCTCATTTTATTAGATCTAAACATTTGCTCTTTGAAAACAGAAGAACTTTGGAAATACAAGGTTGACATATCAGAGTGTTGAGAATGGAAAACAGCTTTCTTTAGGCTCTTAGTCTGAGTCTGGTGCAGATCAGTTAGAAAGAGCATCTATTACCATCACGTGGCTCTTCATGGCCTTCACTGAATCTTTTTCCTAGCTGACTACAATGGCAGCTGGATCAGTTCTTAATAAAACGTCCTTCGTCACTGTATCTGTACTAAAAGAAAATGAAATGCAAGTGTAACGCACAGGCCACTGAATAAACAGGACATCGAGTATAAATATTTGAATTAGTTAGCTATCTGCAATATGTGTAAAGGGAAATTGGATCACAAAGAGAATATGCATTCATTGGCACTGTGACAGGGTCAGGCCAGATGGATACAGGAGAGTGATCAAAAACAGGTATATTAGCCTCAGATTAAACAGGTCCTTTTTCCCCAGGGTAAGCTAACAGGCTACTCCGGAGCAATCAGGAATTTGCTAGAACCAATTAAGGCAGGCAGGTCAATTAAGACACATAGAGTTAATTAGGAAGTTGGTAGAATCAATTAACACAGCCTGATCAGGACACCTGGAGCAGCCAAATAAGAACTGGCTAGTACTGGTTAAAAAGACTTCCCTTGAGTTAGTTTAGAGCATGTAAGGGCTGGAGTAAGAAAGTGTGCTGCTAGGGGACTGAACAGTACAAACACTATCAGATACTAGAGGAAGGTCCTGAGGTAAGGATAAAGAATGTGCTGGTGAGGGACTATGGGGAAGTGGCAAGAGGAATCATAGCTGTCATTTAGCTGGCTCAGGAGGCATTCTGTACATCTGCTATCTGGTCCCTGGGGGTATGTCTACACTAGCCCCCTACTTCGAACTAGGGAGGCTAATGTAGGCATTCGAAGTTGCAAATGAAGCCCGGGATTTAAATATCCCAGGCTTTATTTGCATCTTCCCGTCCGGGCGCCATTTTTAAATCCCCCTAGTCCGAACTAACTGCCCGCCGCTACACGCGGCAGTCAAGGGCTTAGTTCGAGTTAACTAAGAACTTAGTTCGAGTTAACGTTTGACTGCCGCGTGTAGCGGCGGGCAGTTAGTTCGGACTAGGGGATTTAAAAATGGCACCCGGACGGGAAGATGCAAATAAAGCCCGGGATATTTAAATCCCGGGCTTCATTTGCAACTTCGAATGCCTACATTAGCCTCCCTAGTTCGAAGTAGGGGGCTAGTGTAGACATACCCTGGGCTAGAACCTGGAGTAGAGGATGGGGCTGAGTTAGAGATGTAATAGTGTAGTGGATTAATGGATAAGCAAAAACTTATTGGTTAATGCTATAGACTACACACATTTCCCGCTCTCCGTCTCCCTGCCAGTACATTTTTTAGCAGGCTGGGCAGCAGTCTGGCTCAGTCCTGGCTTGTGATGGGTCTGAGATCTATTCCTACTGCAGCTCTGCATTTAAAGTGTATTAGGAGCTGGGCAGGCAGGCAGCCCAGCTCAGTCCTGGCTCAGGCTGGGTCCGGGAGCTCAGACACCGACTGCCACCATCCTACACTACTGCTTCTTATTCAAAAGCAGCAGCACAGGGTGACAGACAGCCAGTCTGTGAGGGGAGCTGGTTTTTAAACTGACTCCTTTCATGGATCAGCTCCTGCCTGGCACCCCACGCTGCTGCCTCTGATATAGTGGCTGCCGGCCCACCCTCAGGGACTATAGACTAATCGACTAACTGATAAAATGTCATGAGGTTACTCAACTATTCAATTAACCAATATTTAACATCCCTAAGCTGAGTTTCCCCCAAACCCCAATTCGCTATTTGTCTTGAGAGGCTTGACCTAGACAGTGAGACACACCTGAGAGGAACAGCTACTTTGGAAAGGGATCTGACCTGTCCCTGGCCCACTGGAAGGGGCAGCAGAGACTATGGGGACAGTTCTCCTCTGTTTCACTCAGGCTGACCAATGATGGGGATGGCTCAGTAAATAGCAAATTTTGTCCCTGAGGAAAGTGACTAAACTGAGGGTCGCCATGAGCCTCTGAGGAGAGCAGTCTGCCCAAAACCACAGGTTCCACCAACGCAGAAAAGGAACTTTGTCACAGCACTAATAGCATTCCTTTTCAATGAATTCAGTGCTTAAATCAAGCTCACCGCTTCCATTTCCCCCCACCTGTTGCTGCCATTATATGATCCTCTATACTCTTCATGCATTGGGGTTTCACTGCTTTGGAAAGGAGTTACATAAGCACAGGTGTTGCAATTTGTTTTGTTTTCATAATCTCTGCAGCAGCTTTTTGCCTTGCGTTGTTACACTATGTTCTGAACAGGAGAGGGCATGGAGGGTGAGAGCCCAGCCCCTAAGTACATGGGGAATTCTGTGATTCATCTGCATATTGTCCTAGTGAGACTTAGAACTCTGTCTCCTTAAAATGGATGATTTGTATTGGAATGGCATAGAATTCTAGAAGTTAAAGAGGGGAAGTGGCTTTTAGACTAGATTTTTCACATTAATTAGACATGGCTTAATAGTTCCACTTTGTCCATGAAATTCTAATAATTGCACATAAAAAATCTGTATAAATAGCTAGTTGTTAATCCTTGGCACATGTTCTTGCAGTAACTGCATGCACAAAAGTGGTGCTCATTTGAATATTTAACATATTTGAAAATCTAGCTCATTATGTCTTCTAATCTAGTCTGATCCCAAACCAGTGATTTTGCTGGACTGGGGCAGTCAATGCTGGCCCCTCTGCTCCCTTATGCCAGCTTCCAGGGCTCTGCTTCCAGTTGTCAGCCCCTTAGGGCTCTGCTCCCACCCACCACCAGCTGAAAAGCTCCACTTTTCTCTAGTATCAGAGGGGTAGCCATGTTAGTCTGGATCTGCAAAAGTGACAAGGAGTCCTGTAGCACCTTATAGACTAACAGATGTATTGGAGCATAAGCTTTCGTGGTCAAAGACCCACTTTGTCAGATGCATGTAGTGGAAATTTCCAGAGACAGGTATAAATATGCAGGCAAGAATCAGGCTAGAGATAACGAGGTAAATTAATCAGGGAAGATGAGGCCCACTTCTAGCAGCTGATCTGGAGGTGTGAACACCAAGGCTATGCCTACACAGGCGGGTTGTTGCGCCAGAAATATGCAAATGAGGCTAAGCGTAGAATATCACCAAGCCTCATTTGCATGCCTAATGAGCTGCCATTTTTTTCAGAAGAGGCTCTTGAGCCAGAAGGAGTGTCTACACTGCCCCTTCTTGCGCAAGAAAAACCCTCTTGCACAATGCCACTACGCTGATTATTTTCAGGAATAACAGCATTGCGCAAGAGGGTTTTTCTTGCGCAAGAAGGGGCAGTGTAGACAGCTCCTTCTGGTGCAAGAGCCTCTTCCGCACAAATGGCGGCTCATTAGGTATGCAAATGAGACTCGGCAATATTCCACGCTGAGCCTCATTTGCATATTTCTGGCGCAACAACCCGCCAGTGTAGACATAGCCCAAGAGAGGAGAAACTGCTTTTGTACTTGACTAGCCATTCACAGTCTTTGTTTAATCCTGAGCTGATGGTGTCAAATTTGTAGATGAACTGCAGCTCAGCAGTTTCTCTCTGAAGTCTGGTCCTGAAGTTTTTTTGCTGCAGGATGGCTACCTTTAAATCTGCTATTGTGTGTCCAGGGAGATTGAAGTGTTCTCCTACAGGTTTTTGTATATTGCCATTCCTAATATCTGATTTGTGTCCGTTTATTCTTTTGCGTAGGGACTGTCCAGTTTGGCCAATGTATATAGCAGAGGGGCATTGCTGGCACATGATGGCATATATTACATTGGTAGATGTGCAGGTGAATGAGCCAGTGATGGTGTGGCTGATCTGGTTAGGTCCTGTGATGGTGTCGCTGGTGTAGATCTGTGGGCAGAGTTGGCACCGAGGTTTGTTGCAGGGATTGGTTCCTGAGTTAGAGTTACTGTGGTGCGGTGTATAGTTGCTGGTGAGAATATGCTTCAAGTTGGCGGGTTGTCTGTGGGCAAGGACTGGCCTGCCTCCCAAGGCCTGTGAAAGTGAGGGATCATTGTCCAGGATGGGTTGTAGATCACTGATGATGCGCTGGAGAGATTTTAGCTGAGGACTGTAGGTGATGGCCAGTGATGTTTTGTTGGGCTTGTCCCGCAGCAGGAGGCTTCTGGGTACACATCTGGCTTTGTTGATCTGTTTCCTTACTTCCTCGTGTGGGTATCATAGTTTCAAGAATGCTTGTTGAAGATCTTGTCGGTGTTGATCTCTGTCTGAGGGGTTGGAGCAAATGCGGTCCAGACTTCAGAGAGAAACTGCTGAGCTGCAGTTCATCTGCAAATTTGACACCATCAGCTCAGGATTAAACAAAGACTGTGAATGGCTAGCCAAGTACAAAAGCAGTTTCTCCTCTCTTGGTGTTCATACCTCCAGATCAGCTGCTAGAAGTGGGCCTCATCCTTCCTGATTAATTTACCTCGTTATCTCTAGCCTGATTCTTGCCTGCATATTTATACCTGGCTCTGGAAATTTCCACTACATGCATCTGACAAAGTGGGTCTTTGCCCACGAAAGCTTATGCTCCAATACATCTGTTAGTCTATAAGGTGCTACAGGACTCCTTTTCGCTTTTCTCTAGTCCAGCAATACACCTGGCCCTAGCCCATTATTTTTGCCCCAGGAATGCTCCAACCCCAGAGCACCCATGGGGTCACCAATGATGCCAGACCAAGGATGTTGCCAGACTCAGAAACTTACTAAGAAACTCCAGAGCTTCAACCTGCGGTATATTTTCCAGCTTTAGAGTTTCAAGGAATGTCGCTTCTAACGTTTGGGAGACTAGTTGTTTTGCACTGATTGTAGAAATGGATTCAAAATACCAAGTTCACCTCTGCATTGGAACTTTTGCAAAGAGTGCTCACATTCAGCGTTCCAGTCAGCGTGTATCACAGGGAGACACAACTTGGTTCACCTCCAATTTTGAATCCCATGTTCTCCAAGTTAAGATGGAGGTGCGGTGTTGATTTGGGTATAATATCTGATTTGACATATCTCTAATTTACTGGGCCATTTAGCACATCTAATACCCGCAATTCTTTCTTCAGTCCTCTCTAACGTGACAAATGTTAAATGACCAAGGGGTGCCACCTGTCTATGTGTTAGTCATGGAGAAGGAAGGAATGTTAGTATGACTCAGACAGGGAGGGGAAAGTAAGTGTCAGACCTCTGGATCGAGCACTCAGCCTGCTGGGGAGGAGGAGGATTATTAGGGCTGGTGAACAGGGATTACTTTGTCCTTTGCCTGATGCAATAACTGTGGGAGGGTGACTTCCTTCCCTCTGGCACCTGCCTTCCCTCACAAAAACAAAAAAATTCTGGCTCTGAAGTACTGGTTGACAGACAGCACTTCAACCAGCTATTTTGAGGTATGGCTTTGCTAATCTAGCTACCAAATATGCCACTTGAAAAGGAGCATTAGGAAGAGCGCATAGAAATAAATCAGCCATATGCACAGTCAGGAATTCTCATGTGTGTGCTTTTCTTTGCCTTTATCTTATCACTTTCATCCTGTGTTGATGAATGGCATGCTCTGGTTGTTCCTGTCCCTGTATAGTTTGGGCGCTCACCAGGGAAATCTAAACTTTGTCAAGGATGAGACAGATCAGGCTACCTATTCCTGCTTTGTAATACCCATCCTGGTTTGATTTGATGTGGCTGTTCCTAATACATAGACCAATACATTAGTGTAAAATGCATTTGACCAATACACACCAGAGGGCTACTAGGTTTGATGGCCTTTATCTTCTACTTTGATCCTTCTAAAAAAGTGACCATGGCAACATCAATTTTATTTGTATTCATTCACGATTCATCTTAGGACAAAGTGTAAGATCCTCTGATGGTGTAAGTCAGTTTAGTTCCTTTTGGCTTCAAAGTTCTTATTCCAGTTTTACAGCAAATGACAATGTGGCCATAAATACAAAAGTGCCAATAATTTAATATTTTCACATGCTGTGTGTACTACAGATGGAACCTCTGTGTTCTGGAACTCTCAGGCCCAGCAACATCCATAGTCTGGCAAGACCATGAATGTTGCCAGACCAGAGAGCCCCAGCCACAGAGGAAGCCAGTGGCTGAGAGCTCAGCCAGCAGGTAGCATGGAGGGACAGTGGCCTGGGCGCAGGGAGCCCGGCCAGCAGCCGACAGCTGAAGCAGGGCCGGGCAGGGAGCCCCTGCCTACTGTGTGCATGGAGCCACCTCTGGCCAGGGACATGAAACTCCTGCTGGACAGGAGTGTGGAGCCACCACCAGCCGGGGGCTGGGAAGCCCCTATGGCCAGAGGTGTGGATATGCCCCTGATTCAAGGCAAGGAGCCCCTGTGCCTGGGAGCACAGAGATGCTTCTAACGGGGACAGGGAGCCCTACTGGCCGGCTGGAGTGGGGCAGCAGCCAGGACTGGAGCCATGCTAGCAGCTGGGGCCAGGAGAGGGGCCCCGGGAGAGCCTGAGGCCTGACTTCCCTTTGTCCTGCAAACTCTGTCCTCCGGGACTACTCAGGTCCCAAGGGTGCCGGACCAGGGAGATCCAATCTGTATAAAATTCCACACTGGAAACCCAGAAATGGTATAACAGTAGTTAGAGTTAAAATTCATGGATTTTTAAACCAGAAGGGACTATTAGGATCTAGTCTGGTCCACCCCCTGAAAATGGGCACAGATTTCATTTTAAAGGGTGCACTTCTGAGTAAAGATTCTACTTCAGCACTGCAACCTTATGGAATGATGGTCAAAAGGAAAAATATGAATGTCAGTTGTAGCTAGTGTATTTCATACATTCCCTGCTGGAAAAGCACATTTCTTTTCCAAAATTTGAATCAACACAGTGATATAACTTGTTGTAGAAGATAAAATCTGGCAGAATGGTGGTCAACCACTTCCAAAGTCTGGTTTTAGGTAAATTCCTTCAAAGTCCACATGAAAATGTAAACAGATTTTATTTTTCTTTCCATAGTATTTTACATCAGTGGTTCTTAACCAGGGTCCAGGGCCCACCCAGAAGGTTTTAGAGGGTTCACCAAGCATAGCTGGCATTAGACTTGCTAGGGCTCAGGGAAAAAAGACAAAGCCCCACCATATTGGACTGCAGCCAAAAGCCTGAGCAACTTAGCTTTATGCTGCCTATTCTGGCATAGGGCCTTGGGCAATTGCCCTATTTTGCTATCCCTTAACTATGGCTCTGGCTTTCATAGCAGAAAAACAGTTGTTGCAGCATAGTTGGGCTGTGGTGTTTTTATAAAAAGCTGGAGTGGCAGAATTTAGAGAGGATCTCATCCTTTTTCTGTCATGTTCTAGCTTCACTAAAGATGTTATCTAAATTAAAAGAAAAAGCTTAAAAATAATTAAACAAATCCATAAAGCATAGTATTGAATCAACAAGAAATAATGCAAATATTCTTTAGAGTTTTTCACACCCAAGTGAAAAAAAAAAAAGGTTTCTGGAAAAGTGGGAAAATATTCTACCTAGAAGTATGCAAATAGTTCTTAATAGATTACTGGGCTCTAGTCATAGCAGAGCAGATTTCTTTTCATTGTTTCTGCATTTTTAATATGTGTAGTAGATTTTAGGGGTAATTCTGTCCTTTGTCGGTGGACACAATAATGAGAACATAATAACTAACCCCTCAAAGTTCATCTGGATACAATACAATTTGATTTGCCCCTTGGTACCAAATAGATCTGTTTGCAGATGGTCTTCATTAGACCAACGGATGAAAATGAAAATTATTGAAACGAAGATTATTTTGCAGGACTAACACTGTCTGGCCACTATCCTATAGATCTTAATATTTACAGTAAATACTAAAGATGAGTGTTCTCTTTATGATATATGCCTGCATACAACAAAAAAATCAAGATAATAGTACTGAAGCAGTAATAATCAAAGTAACTTCTGGGCAGAATAATAACTTTGTCATACTTTCCCCCTCCCTTATATTGTATTATTGGAAAATTTCAAGGTTCTATTTCTGCAGGCTAACGACTGTTACTTCGACAGGTAAATTTTTGTTTGTTTGTTTTTAGCTAAGGTTTATGGAGCTGATTTTTTCTGTTGTGGACAAAATTTCTCTATCTGAAAGAATATATTTGCCAAAAATATCACCACAGTACCATGGACAGACAAGTATTAGACATGCAGTTATTGAACTTGAATGTATAATTTGGCAGCATGTTCAGTTGCTCTCTTACTTCAGTAAATTAGTAGATTTGCAGGTTCAGTGGGCACAAGTATATTTTGGTGACTGCAGTTGTGGCCAGAACTGAAAATCTGGCTGATCTTCATAATGGGAAGGTTAAAAGTAAAGTTGGGCAGAAAATGGTCAAGAATGTTTCATAAAAAATTCAAAAGGTTTCTTTCTCTACATTTTTAATTTTACAATGAGAAATCAAAACTTGCAAGGTTTTTTAAAACTAAATGTTTTCCAGTTTCTTACTATTGTTTTTTCCCTTTCTTCTTCTTCTTCTATCTTTCCTAGTCGTCTTTTCTCTTTATCCAACTTGCCCCATTTTTCCTCTTCCCAGTTTGCCACTGAAATAGGATTAAAAATAGAAAAGGGAGGGGGAAAGAAGGGATGAAAAAACGGACTCAAACAGAAATAATTTTCATTGAGATGACAGTGGTCTATTGAAGAGATGTCTGTAGGTATATTTGCCAGTAGATGGAGCACAAGAATATTCAGCATAATTCATAACATACTCGGCCTTACCTTATTTGACAGCAAATATTTTGACTGCCTCAGGAACATGTTAGTTCTAATTGTGCAGAGTAGGACCCAGTCCTGATTGTCCTTCATTAAAGACAATAGTGCTTCATTACTCTGTATGTAAAAGTTAATGTTTTCTTTTGGATTACAGTTCTGGCTCTCTGTATTTGCAGAATCAGGTCACAAACCGCGTATTTTCCAAGTATCTGTAACACATTGCAAAGAAACTCTCTATTTGGGGTTACAAAGGCAAAGAACCAACGGGTATAATTACTCCAAGTCTGGGTTTATGTTATTTCACGGTTCGAGCTGTTGTTTCTGCTTCAACAGCTGCCGGAACTTCCCTTCGGTGGACTGGGAATAGAGTAGATTTTCTTGCCACCTGTCCTAATTTGGACTGGGTATTTACATTGTGAGCTGTCCTGGGGTTTAAGAACGGAAACAGAAAAGCTCTGGTACTTTCTAAACATATTTACTTGTAGTTGCAATCTAATCACCGTAGTCCCCCGAGAGATTTTTCTCTTTTGTTTGCAGTCCAGAGTCCAGGGTTCTTCTTCAAACCTTGATAAGTACCAACATGTTTCAGCTGAAATTTTGCTTTGCAGCTTACCTCATAGCCACCTATCTATTCCATTACAAGTTAAATATATTGAAGTCTGGATGACTCCCTCACAGAAATGCACGTGGAACAGGGTTCTGCAGGGATATGTAGTTGCGGGGGAAGGGAGGGGAAAAGACTGTCCCTGTAGACTGCGCAATGATTTTACCTTAAATTCTGCAGATCTCCTATGCTATACTGATAAACACTTAACACAACAGAAACATGGGGTTTAAAGCCCATCCTCTAGTTCTAAATCCCAAGATAAAGGTTTGACTTCAGTATATTGGAACCAGGCTTTAGTTTTGGATTCAGCTTTAACTTAGCACATCAAAAGAGCATAATTCTATGCCTTGGAAGCAGAATTTGTTTTGCTATACAGTCATGCAAACCTTTGCCCAAATTCTGAGTGTATGAGCTGTCAGCAGATGACTGTAGAGTTATAAACAGAAGGTTGCTCAATGAGATTCAGGGCCAACTTGACCCTCCCCTACCTGGTGCTACTAAAGCAACATCCATTCAGAACCAGCTGACTAAAACTCTATTCCTGAAAGCCTCAAAGGATAATGAATTATTAGTGATTATCGCTGAAAATGCATGAAGGCAAACAGTCCATATCTTGAAAAAGGGTAGGAAGAAGTCTTACTGGCCTGTAATTCCTCAGGTCTCATAACTGAGGCTTGAAATGATATTGAAACAAAATATTAAACAATCCATTTATAAGTACCCAGAGGATAATAGGGGTCCAAGGAATAGCCAATATGGATTTGTCAAGAATAAATCATGCCAAACCACCTCATTTCCTTCTTTGACAGGGTTATTGGCTGGGGTGGAGGGGTATAGATATGATACACCTTGATTTTAGTAAGGTTTTTGACACAGTTCTACGTGACATTCTTATAATCCAACTAGAGAAATATGGTGTAACTTACCTTACTCTAAGGTAATGCTGCACAGCTGGGAAGGTCATACCATCTGCAAGTTGTACTCTCCATTCCATTCTCCAAGTCATTAATGAAAATATTGACTAGTACTGGACCCAAAACAGAACCCTGTGGAACCCCATGAGAAACATCTCCTTGGTTTGACTGCTAATTATTGATAATTACACAAAGTTGGGAGGGGTTGCAAGAACTTTGGAGGACATAATTAGGATTCAAAGTGACCTTGAGAAATTGGAGATTTGGTCTGAAATCAAGATTATAAAAACAAGTGCAAAGTACTATGCATAGGAAGAAAAAAATAAAATGCACAACTACAAAAAGGAGAATAACTGACCAAGCAGTAGTACTGCTGAAAAGGATCTGGTGACTATTGTGGTTCACAAATTCAATGAGTGAATAACATGAGTTGTTGCTCAAAAGGCTAATATCATTCTGAGGTGTATTAACAGGAGTGTCACATGTGAGACCTGGGAGGGAAGTAGTTGTCCCTCTCTACTAAGCGCTGGTGAGGCTTCAGCTGGCGTATTGTCACACTTTATGGACACACATTAGGAAAGATGTGGACAAATTAAAGAGTCCAAAGGAGAGCACCAAATATGATAGAAGTTGTAGAAAATCTGACCGCTAAGGAAAGGTTAAACTGAGCATGTCTAATCTTGAGTAGAGGCTGAGGGAAAACCTGGTAAGTCTTCAAATATGTTAAGGACTGTGATAAAGAAGATGGTGATATATACTCTGCAACAATATATTTAGGACAGACAACAGAAAAAGCTTTCTAATATGAAGCACAGGAGCAAGTTTCCAAGGATGGTTGTGAAATCTCCAACATTGGAGGTTTTTAAGAACAAAATGGCCTAGATTTTCTTGATCTTGTCTCAGCCCAGATGAATGAACTAGACATTTTCTCAAGGTCCCTTCCAGACCTACATTTCTATGATTAGTGGTGAAGCTCTCTGTTCTGTATTGATGGAAGCTCACTGATCTGGAATCTTGGTTTTAACCTGTCATGTACCCATTTTTAGTTAATAAGTACCTTTACTGGGATATCGTTTCAGATAGGGTGAGACATATATGATAACCAAGGGACAGTCCATTTTTAATCAGATTGACACACTCTATGAAACCAGTAACTCTGATCTTTTCTGTAAGCCATTTAATCTTTTAATGTGAACCAGTGTAAATGTACCCCAAAGAACACTGATATTTGTTTTATATAACTAATGAAATTTCATTTAAAGGCAAGGACTGATAGGGATTTAGTTAAACTAATACATGATTTGAATCCAGCTCAAGTTGGTATGGGAGTTAGTAAAAAATTGTTACCAAGATGA
The DNA here is from genome assembly GCA_032595735.1 of Pelochelys cantorii. Lineage (NCBI taxonomy): Eukaryota > Metazoa > Chordata > Testudines > Trionychidae > Pelochelys > Pelochelys cantorii. The sequence continues at coordinate 72,357,638 of CM064329.1, forward strand.
CTGGTCTTTTATGGCCTATGTGATATGAGTTGGTGATTTCAGGGTGACCCCTAGTAAATGGGTGTCCATATGCCCTCCAAAAATGGACAATTGGCACCTTTGTTGGCAATCTTGGTTGAGAGACCAAGGGGTAGATCCTGAGCTGTTCCAGAGCTCTCCTCAGTAAGTGGGAGGCGTAACACAAACACTTTCTTTCCAGGATTATGGGGGCTTTATCTAGTCTTCTTCCCCCTGATATAGGAAGAGTGGATATTTAGTACAGCACCAACTACATGGGCCTTCAATCAAGCGAATCCCCAGATGCCCGTATTTACAATTCCTGTGAAAAAGGGAATGGCTTCAATAATTGAAATTGTCCTGGAGAATGATTTCAACTCTGATCCCTCCTCTCTTACCCTTAGGTCAGGGTTGAGACAAATTGGCAGGACAATGGGAAGATGACACTGCTGTTGTCCATGCTGTACCTTTTCTGTGACTTCAATTTCCAGGAATGTGTGTATGGAATATTTTACAAGTACCACATCACTAGAAACAAAAAAATGTAAACTTGCTATGAAAATCAGCCACAAGCATTATTTTCATCTGCTTTTACTCCTGGACTGAATTTAATCAACTTCAGCATAACCTAACTAATGAGCTGAGAGAGAATTAACATGAATTAGGATACAAATTAGTGTCCTAAATCTCAGTACCATCTTTCTCTCCACAGGTTAAGCAGTCAACATGCTTTGCAGAGTAGCGTTTAGGAATGGGACAATCTATTTTGCTTTATTTTGAAGCTACTTGAGTAGCATTAGACAGAAAGTTTGATTAAAACTCAAATCCCATTGAGTTATGGTTTACTAGGAATAAAAAGGAGAGGGGAGGTGAATGAAAATAATTTCTAATGAAAAATAGGGTTAATATAAAGACTGAGAAAATGCAGAAAGAGAATACTTTCTAATGTTAAATCTTTTTTTATATTTTTCATACTCTTGATAGATATGGTGTATGTATAGACTAATTCAGAGGTCCTGAACCTTTTTGGGCTCAGGACCGATTTGTAAATATGTATGGCTTGTCACAACCCAGTACATAGTCTGTGGGCACAGGCCGTGGAGCAGAGCTGTAAATAGGCATTTTAGCACCCAAGGCAAGGATATTTGCTCCCCCTTCCAGAAACAATGTGGTGGGCTCGTGGGGGTCACATGCCTTGCAGATTTTTGTTGCGCACTTCAACCCAAACAGGCCAGGTGGCCAGCTGATGAGAGTCAATGGATGGAGGCAGTGGTCCTTTCCCAAACTCTATGGCTCTTGCAGTTCCTGTGATATGGGACTGGCTGTGCTTGGCTTCACTCCAGGCATTTCAGTCTCTGGGGTTGCAGCAAGTTTCATTCAGATTTCGCCCCCACCCTCATAACTGGACCCAATTTGTGTGGGTGACAGTGTGACCTGGCTCTTGGGGTTGCCTTTGGCCCACTGTGTTAATTTTAAGTGAGAATGTGGTGCCCAATCTCGTGAACATGGTTTATTCAACTACATGCACAACTGAAATGAAATTAAAAAAACCACAAACTGAATGCTGCTTTCTTGTAAGAAGTTTCCGTGTGCACTTTCCCTCCTTAAATCATATTGAAAATCTTGGAACATTCCTAGATTCTCATCTCACTTTAGACCAATTTTATAGAGGTGTTCTGCCACTGTCTTCAATGGACTCACTTCTGATTCATGCTGAGTACATGAGAGGAGAATCAGGCCTTTTAAATGCTATAGGATATCTTTTCATTAATATGAACCGTTGGATACTGGCTCCCCTCAGAGGTAACATAGAAAGCATGCATCAATTCTAAACCTGCCATGTGCTAGATGTCAAACTGAGAGGGAATTTTGTGTCATATCTGGTACAGGAAAAAATACACCATTACAGGATGGAATTTAAGAAACACTTTAATAAATTCTTTATGTAAGAATGACTGTAACCAACTAGTAAAAGCTGTCACAATTAGCCATGGAAAAGCATGAAGGATGTTAGAAAGGAAAAACCCATATTAAGGTTTAAATTTTGTTTAGCTAAATATAATTGCTGGCTTTAAAAGTGTAATGTCTGCTGCTTATCTGATGTCTGATATTTCAACTGGCTTCATAAACTAACCTTGAAACAAATCAAAGAAACCAATAAAAACAAATTGAATTAAAAGACCATTACATGCAAGCTAGAATTTTAACATTTGACTAACCTGATATTTATATTGGCTGAAGTCCAGTTTTGACTATACTTTGAGGTTATGCTGTGTCTCTATAGTGCTCTGTCCAGTCCCTTTAAGCTTATTAACAGATCTTCTTGCCTCAGATCCAGTGTTCAGGACAATAAATCACATATTTTACTTTATGTCCATTTGATGGCTTCAAGGGAAGATGCTGTCATTGTTCTCTTTGCACTTTTATGAGCTGAACAAAATTGTTTCCAAAAAATTTTCTGAAAATTACATCTCAGGTGTTTTTTAATTGCTCATGGTTTTAGCATAATGAACACTGTGGAATATGCTCTTTAAATTCTAATAATCCTATCCTATCATGTCCCTAATCTGTCCTCCCTGAATTAGGGTGCACAACTACACAGAAAATTTGAATCTGCTAAACATGTAGTTGAGTGTCTATGGATTTTGTAAGCACACACTCATTTTGTGTGTAAACATAGCAAAATGAACATATGCCAATTCTACATGCTCATTTTAAGGAGGCCTGTTTTGAAAATAATGTTTAAGTGTTATTTTATTCTAAAATGTTTACAGTCTTATACATGCAACAAAAGTACAAGTCCATACTGAACACTTAAGTGAATTGGCTTATGATCTAAGCTTTGTGCTGGTTGTACAAGCTCTGGACAAACCTGCCATAGATAACTTGGCATAATTGCTGTCCCCTATATTAAAAAGTCTTATAAGAGAATGAAATGAATGTACCTGCGAAGACAATCCAGGATTAAGATGAATATTTCCTTTAATTGCACTTTCATCAGAGGATCAAAAAGCACTTCTACATTAGTTAAACTTAACAAGAGTGTTTAAGACAATAGTATTTTAATCCATTTCATGGACAGCTTAGGTGAGGCACAGAAGTTGGGATGGTAGAGGTGCTGTGTACTCACAGCTCCTGCTTGCAGGGGTACACTTTATTCCCTTCACAGCATATACAGCAGGATTGTAAAATTATTGCAGTTCCCATGTGCTGCCATAGGGGACAGGGAACCTATGTGCAGGGTAGTCAGTGGAGGATAACAGGAATTTTGCCTTAGTAGAGTAGTGGGATGAAGGGACTTTGTAGGCTTTCAGTATATAAAACTTTTTAAAATCAGTGGGGCAAAAAATATTCTGTGACTTTGACAAAAACAATTTTTTAAAATATTCAGATGAAAAACTTCAGACTGGCTCTATAGATCATCAAAGTCCCACCACAGAGGGGTAAATATCAGCCCTTAAGCATCACCTGACTTGGCTGTTGTCAAACTGGTCAGTAAAATCACATGATAAAGGGAAAAGCCTGCTCTTTGCTCAGATCTCTTTCTATCAATAATCTTGCATTATTGTCTGCCTACATGCAGGCAAAGACAGGTGATACTCATGAACTATAGCTAGACAGCAAATTCTGGTTTTGAGGGGGGTTTTTTGTTTTATTTTTTAAAAAGCTCCATAGTAGTACCACAACGAGAAAATCTTCCTCTTTATTGTAACAGACATAACATGCACACATAAATAGACTGTATGCACCAGAACTCCCTGGAGTGCCCTTGAGTCTTAAGAAAACACTAACATGAATTTCCTTCACCATCCAATTTACATTTCACATGGAACTCATGAAATAAATTAAACAAATGATTTAAAGTGTGTATAAACATATCCTTAAAACATACGTAAATACTTCTGTTTGATAAAGACTTATTTACAAACTTTCCAGGTATCTTTACAGGCAATGCAAGTAAAACAAGTAGGTCAGAGATTAAGCTCTACTGGATGTTATCTTTATCTGCCATCCTCACATACTAAAGTTACTTCAGCTGTACTAGTTCAGCACTTTCAGTAGCTGTTTCAGATCTTTCCAGGACACCCTTAAAGGGCCAGATTCTGGCAAGCTCTGCATATGCCCATACCAGAAAAACTACAGTCAGGATTGAGAGGGCAGAGAGGCTATGTCTAGACTACATCCCTCTTTCGAAAGAGGGATGTAAATTAGACATATCAAAATTGTAAATGAAACCAGGATTTGAATTTCCCACGCTTCATCTGCATAATCGCATCATGGTGTTTTTTCAAAAAAGGTTTTTCTTTTTGAAAGAACCGCGTCTGGACCGCAGTTTCACTTTCTAAATAGAGTTTTTCGGAAAAAAAAAACCCACTGTGACGCGATTATGCAAATGAACCCTGGAAATTCAAATCCCGGCTTCCTTTGCAATTTCGATATGTCTAATTTACATCCCTTTCGAAAGAGGGATGTAGTTTAGACGTACCCTGCAAGGAGTCCGTAGCTTCTGTCAGAAAGTCTAACGTGGCATGGGAATGTGATTAGGGAATGTAGTCTGTATACTTAGATATATATATGTTGTGGCCACAATAACTTCAGCAGCCTTATGGAAAGAGAATACAAGTAAACTTACTCTTTACTATTTTATTCATATCTCCTTACTTTTCATGCCATTGGTAAACTCAAATAATTCTAATTTAAGCAGGGTAGGTCAGAAACACTTTGAAACACAGAGTGGTCCAAATAATCAACTAGGATTCAACCAATCCTTCAATGCCTTTGGTTTTATTTGAGGGTTTTTTTTTTTTTTACTATATATAATGCATTGCCAAATTAAAACTAGTTTTGGGATTGTTGCTATCATTTAAAATTAAATCCTCAAGAAATATTTAATAATCTTTACATTTTATAAATTAAACCTGTGGATAGTTAACTCTAATTTCTCCATTGCAGTCACATAAAAATAACCCTTTCTGGTTAAAATATAGGGCAAGATTTTCATTCTTTGCGCTTTCTTTTTAGGCCCCATTATTTTTAATATGGAAAAGTACAATTGTATAGAACATAAATCAATTACAACTCTGAATTCTACAGCAACATTACAAAGCTAGGTGATGGAAAAGCACATGCTGCAGTCTGCAATGGCCACTCAGGCCCATTCTCTAGAAGGTGTATTGTGACAAATTCCAGGCATAAGACTATTGAAGTCAATGAATTTGCCCAAGTGAGAGGAGGGCCTTTTTCCAAGTGAGAGGAGGGCCCCTCTTTACCTGCAGCCAATGCTAGACCTGGAGGGAGGTTAAAAGAAAGATGCCTGGCTCAGTTAGGGGCTGACTAGTGAGGAGACAGGAGTTGGTTCTGCTGTCTGCAGGAGCTGAGCCAGAACCTGTCTACTGGGCCAGCTGCCAAGGCACGTAAGCCTCCAACTCTGGGGCAAAGGAGGGGGAACCTATGAGGAGCCCTCATGAAGGAGGGGGAAATAGGACTCTTGGGGCTATGCCCCATGCTTAAGAACTATACTCAGAAAAAAGGTTGGAGTTCTCAGGCCTGGGGCAACAGTGGCAGGGGCTGCACCCTTCCCCCTGCCCCGCCCCCCCCCTCGCCCCCAAATTAGGGACCTAACCACTAGGCAACCCTGCAGCCAGGGAGACCTGGCCACAGCCCTGTAATGACTATATCAGTTTGAATGAGTCTGGGACTAGCTGCTTTTCTGGCTCCTCCTCCTCCACCTGAATGAAGCAGCAGTTTAAAGCAACAAATTTGCTCATAACATACATGTGTGTAGGATCCATTCAAACTCCCAGTGACTTCAATGGAAATTTGATCTAGTTCGTATGTTAAATTTATTCCCTTTACTCCCCCAAGACCATTGAAAATAACGAAACTAATTACAAATCTTATTCCATTAGGACCCAGTCTAGCATTATTTTCAATGGGATTACACACATGTTTAAAAGTAAGCATTTGTTTAAGTGCTTGGCAGGGTCAGGCACAGAGGCCTGGATCCACAAAAGAAATTAGGCATTGCAACACTCAGCATCTCAATGCCTAACTTTTAGGCTCCAAGAAACTCACAGGAACAACACAGCAATCCACAAAGTCCAAATTAGACAGATAAACTCCCTAGATGATGAATGGGAGAGGAGAGGCTCCTTAGTGTGCAATCCACAAAACCTAGCATGCTAGTTAGCTGCCTAAACTAGCCAAAGGGAGATGCCAACAAAAATGGGGTGGGGTGAAGTGCTAATCCCTGCCCCTTTCCTGGACACAGGTGCCTGAGTTCAAGATGCAGGGAGGCCTCTAGCTGTTCAGCAATCCATGAACAGGAATCTTTTCCCTAGAGTCAAGTGCTTAGCTACCTGCTTCACTCTATGCAAAGTGGCCAGAGGAGAAGATGGCGGTGGTATTCACCTTATAACCCAAAGATTACCCCTCTTACCTGGGATGTGGAAAACTCAGGCCCAATTCCTCCCTGAACTTGTTGGGGAGAAAAAAAATTGGAAGAGGGATTTTCTGCCTCAGAAAATATTCTCATGTAGGGCTCACTCAGGCCTTGTCTAGACTACCGGGAAGATTCGAAAGAGGATATACAAATTCCATGAGAATTTGCATATCTTCTTCCGATCTCACTTTGGAAAGCAGAACTTTCAAAAGTGAAAGTAGTCTAGACACGTTTTTTTCAGCAACTCCCCCCCCTTTTTCGAAAAGCTGCTTTTCCTCAAAAAATGAGGTTTATGCGGCTTTTCGAAAAAGGGGGGGTTGCTGAAAAAATGCATCTAGACTACTTTCTAGATCGGAAGAAGATATGGAAATTCCTGTGGAATGTGCCTATATTTGCATATCCTCTTTCGAATCTTCCCTGTAGTCTAGACATAGCCTCAGTCTCTCCTGTTGAAGCTATTCTACTTTGGATAAAGAGTAATTGGAAGAGAAGGCTGGTTCCTGAACTTCCTACTTGGTGGCCCTTATCATTAGACTATAGAGTCATTCTCTCTTACCCCAGTGACTAAGTTTTTATCCACAGTAGAATTGTCATCTACCTCCTGCCATTAGCCCCCACACATACAACTCCCTGACTCCTGTACACCACCAGCCCTCTGCTCTGAAGGACTCGAGCAATGCCAGGTAAGTCTTCCATTATTAATATAAAATGGCAGTATTTACATATGCAAATCAGTTGTTTGTGAGCATTCAGGGCCAGGTGGGTCCTCAGATGTTGCAAGCTACCTTAGCTCAAGGGAAGTCATAGTTCAGTGTCCTCAGTATTTTAATAGCAAAAATAAATTTGCATTATATATTTTAGGTGCACATTTAAAAACTAGAGTGCGTCAGTTCAAAAGATCTGTTCTGTCTTAATATTAATGTTTATATAACTTTCAGTTTAGGGATAATTCTATTTTAAATCATTTTTCCATTTAGAGATGAATCTGAGGTTGAATGCTGGATCTGAACTTTCTGGGCATTGTTAGTGATTGAATGTGCAATGGTAGATCTGAATCTAGCTCGATTCAAAATATAGAAGACAATTCCGACTTGCAGACTTTGAAGTAAAAACCAGGCCCCCCTGGGGGCTGAGCCTTCATGTTCCTAGCATCTTTCCTTTGTCTTCTTAGAGGCAACTCCACAGACTTCACTCCTCTCCAAGGCTTTTCAGGAAGACATTGAATGACTGGTCCCACATGCCCTCCTGGCAGGGATGGAGCTGTCAGAATGTTACCATCCTTTAAATTAGCAACATGATGGTAAGTAATTGAATTTTCTAGTCATCCCACAAGGTCCAGTCAAAGGCCAGGAGTAGGCAAATGTATACGCTGACAGGGTGGATGAGGGGAAGCATGCCATGCCTCCTGTAGCCATGGGAATGCTCTCTCTTTTGAACTGAGACGTTCCCAGAGGGAATTTGGCTTCCTGAGGCAAAGTCTGTCTCAGAGCTGTCCTGGATAGGAATGGTCTCACTACCCCAAGCCAAGACACTTCCTATAAGACACAAGTGATTGCTATGGCTATGTTTAGACTACATTCCTTTTTTGAAAGAGGGATGTAAATGAGCCTGATTGAAAGTGCAAATGAAGCACAGATTTAAATATCCTGCACTTCATTTGCATATTTGCATCCGATCACTGTTTCAAAAAATGGTTTTTCGAAAGTGAAACTGCAGTCCAGACATGGTTCTTTTGAGAAAAAAAAAGACGTGGTTCTTTTGACAGAGGGATGTAGTCTAGACATGCCCTATAAGAACTGTGTAGAGACCAAATTACCATACTACATCCAGAAATTTTACAGGTGTTAACTGTTACCCCAAAAATATTCTCACTGGAGACCACCCAGGGTTACACTAGTATGGGTTTATTTCCACTAGGTAAAACTAAAGAGGAGAAAGTAGCCACCAAAGGTTTAAACTAAAGAAGATAGAACTCTCTCTCTCTCACACACACACACACATAGACAAGCAAGCAAGCACACACCCCTCCATTCATTCACTCACTCACTCATTCACAGCCATTCATTCCTGCCCTCAGGCACTCACACACTTACACAGACATATGAGTTGCAGAAGGAGCCAAGGCATGTGGATCCTGGAGGGTCTGTCTACTCATCATGGCTGGGGAAGCTGGTCAGGAAAGACACTGGAAAGGAGCTTCTCAGGATCAGGGGAAAGAAAAAGAGAGAGTCTCACACGTTCTCCCTCTCTTTATATAGTGTCTGAATGGCTCCTGTGACTCATTCACCTTGTCATCAGGGAGCATGCCCAGACTTCCCTTTATCCAGCAGAGAGCATGCGCATACTGCGATGACTCATTGAAATGTACACCATTGTTCCAAGCCTTCTTCAAACACGCTCTCACACTTACACTCTCTCGCCATTCACTCAGGGGAGAATGCAGCGTAGGGAAAGTTACAAGCAAGGTGGCTGAGAGTTACAAAGATTACAAAGTTGCAGTTTACAGTAAATTTCTGAGAGTTACACAGATTACAAAGATTGAGAAGGATTACAATAAATTGCAGTTTAAAACCTTAGACCTTACAGTTTGGTGTAGCTTTAGAAAATCCATGTATATAAATCTAGTGAGCTCAGGTGGAGGCTTTTTTATGCAACATTAACAATAAATTTAAGCAACTATTTATGGAAGTTTAGCATGTGTACTCCCTTAGTTACTCTTCAAAATGGTTGAATATTGTTGATGGAAATATCTTTACCGCATCCAAAACAGCTCAGTCATGACAAACATGCAGTTTATATTAGCGAGTCTATAAAAGGCCACAATGCAGTCAACATTCTCTAAGAGTGGGTGATGTGTCCATTTAAGTATGGTTTGTAACAATCTGTGTAATTTAGTAAACATGAAAAACTTTCTCAGAGCTGCACAAGTAAACAACTTACAGCACCAAAGCACTGGATGAAACAAAAGTAAATGCCTCACCTCACTGAAATCTACATATTGTGGATGAAATCCACAACCTTTTGAAATTGATGTAGGATTGATGTATGTGTAAGGGTCTTATCTTGCAGACATTGACTTGTCTGAGCTAGAGGATCAGGCCCTATACCATGAAAAATTAGACAGCTGGAGTTGAGAAAGTAAGATGTGTCTTCTCATGGTTATAACACAGAACTGTGACCCAGGATTCCTGACTTTAGCATAGATTAGCTTTGTGACCTAAGAAAAGTCAAGAAAATTTCCTTGTAATTCAGTGTATCTGTTTGTGATATAAGGATATCTGGCTGGAGAGTTGGGAGGCTTAATTCATTATTCTTTGTTATGTGCTTTGAGATTTTAAATGAAAGGTTCTGTAGAAGTGCTTGCTAAAATTATTAGTGTGAATTTACTCTATGGAATGTCAGACATGGTTGGTCCTTACTGCCTCCATTTACTGTACCCCATAGCTAATGGTGGTGAAAGCCAATTGCTTGTTTATTTCTTTGAAAATGTTCACAAAAAATGAATTTTAACCAAAGTTGCTTAGTGATTTTTGTTGAAAATGCAAACACTCAACATCTAAAATGTTAGTTTGTCAAAAAAAAAATCATTTTTCTGCTGTCAACATTTCTACAAAATTAGAAATTTTCTTGCAACGAAAGCTATTTTCATCAGAAAAAAAGTTTTAACAAAATGTTGTCCACCAGATATATCCAGAACAATCATATCTTATTTCAGTGTAAATGAAATAAAACAGGATTCTGGAACATGAACAGTGCCTTCAATCACTAATTCTGCTGCAGTCACACAGAAAAGTGAAGCAGGATGTATGGTGTGGGGCCTACGGCATTGGCCTTAGATGTAGGTGTATGGGTTCAGTCTGTGCTCCTCTGTCCCATTAGACTTTTTGTTCACATCTATGAAATGGAGATCTGAGTGCCCATCACATGTGGGGGGGGAGGAGGGGAGAGGAGGTTGTGAGAATAAATATGCTAAGGGTGATCTACTGATGAAAAGTGTTAAGTAAGTGTGAGCAGGGGTTGAATGAGTTCTCCCCTGACGGCTAGCTGGGAGGAGGAGAGACTTCTGGAGCAAACTGTATTTACATATACATACCTAGTCTGCCAAGATATTCCACAGATATGACAGTGATCGACTTTGGCTGATGTTAGGATACAAATCTCTTTAGTAGTGAATGGCCAGATGTCAAGTGCAGCAGAATGAATGGCAGGCAGGGTGACCACCAGAGAGGAACAGTAGCCGGTGGAGCAGGAACAGTGGCAGGCAAGGTGGCCAGCCAAAGCAAGCACTGAGATGGTGGAACAAGCAAGATGTCTACTACCTTTGGGGGAAGGTGAACTCACACAGATAAACTTCTGAATGCTGGTTCCTCACTGACCAAGAACAACCATTGTGAGTGATGTTGGGTGAGGGAGAGGCACAGAAAAGGAACTTTTGGTTGTAGAAAGAAAGAATGTGAGGAAGATGACTTTACCCCATGCACTCTGGGGTGGGTGTCCTGCTCACAGTTTTATGGCTATAAATCCTGCTTGTGGCATTTTATTTAATTAATGTTGGGTGATTTCCCTGTTTTCATTAAAAGTTTCTTTTTTCTACACTCAGGTTATGTTTATACTTGGAAGGTTTGGCGACAAAAGTGGTGTCAACATGCAAAAGTGAAAAATTGTCAAACTGTTTTTTCTGCCTCCTATTGTTGACATTTCATGGCCACATTGCTTTGCTCTGTTGATAGAGGAGCTAGCAATGTGGGTAAGCATTCCATAGTGCAGTGTTATGGCGAAGCAGAGCTCATCCCTGCGCTTCTTGGAATTCTCTCTGAGTTCTCCCACAGCATTCTCAGCTGCTGGGAGCAGCATCATAAGTAGCTCTGTGAGCTCTCCATGCTGATGAATGTCACAGCAGTCTCTCCAGCCTCACCCCTGCAGCAGCAGTCTGCCCCCTGCTGTGTTCCTAGCCGGGCAGAATGGGAATATTCTAATGATTAGCTCTTTTTGTTTGTTCCCCAAATGGAGCAGCTCACTCAGCTGTCAGATACCTCCAAGACCTTTGAAAGGGGAGGGGAGCATCTCTGCACGGCAGCAGAGATCACAAAACACCCAGCAGAGATCACAAAACACTGAAGGCAGTTCTCTCAACAAAACAAACAACATAGCCCACACTGGCTCTTTGACAATAAAAAGAGGGGAAAAGTTAAAAGTCTCTTGCGGAGGGTGGGGAGTTAGGGGAGCACTTTTTAATCACCAAAACTGACTGTTTTTCCTGACAAAAGTTGCATCGTAGTGTGTACACTCTCACACACTGAGAACAAAAACAAAAGACAGTTTTTGGCAATAAAACACATCAGTGTAGACAAGGCTTCAAACTACGTGCCTGTCAGTGGGGAAGCAATGCCTCTCAAAAATGCGCATGGGTGGTGTATAATTTCCCCAAGTTACTGAGTAGGGGCTCAAACCAGTTCTGTGTTGTATCATTAAAAAGGAGCCCCTAGATTTTGAGCCCAGCTCTGGTTGCTGCCAGCACCACCTGGCAGTAGCGTTACATAAGAAATAAGCACCTTTTTGTTATTACCTCATCCAGGATTTCACTGGAAAGCTTCCTTTTAAATAATAGTTCTTTAAAAACCAGCTGTTATTCCAATTCACCTCTGCCTCTACCCAGCCTCCTATGGTGTACACACACAACTTGTCCACGTACAACCTTGCAGCTGCACTTTCAGGCTCAAATATCTGAGCACCTTCTAGCACTTGTTCCTGTGCAAATGTTAGCTTTTTTACCCAGCTGCATTCATTGGTCCTTAATAGCAATAGCCATGGCATATGGGATAGGAGGAAGGCACTATCATGTTTCCACCCCTGCACTCTTACAAATGCAGAGGCCTGGCAGCAGAGGTTGCAGCATGCTGCAACCCTGAATGGGCATAAGAGCAGAACCACCCCCCTTTGTGAGCCAGAAAACTCCACGAAGCAGGTGGACTCACAAGAGGAAGAGTTTATAGAATCCAGCCTTAAGAGCAGAAACAAAAAATCCATGCTGGACCAGATTGTGACTTGGCATATTTGTATTGGCACAGGAGCAGCCCAGGGAATGAATTGAGCCTGAGGCTTCACTTTGGGTCCAGCTCTCATCCTGGCATTAATATTCAGAGTCTGATGTATTAGATTTATTCAATAAACGTGTATTGGATTTATTCAATAAAATGCCATTATTTGAAAAATAGAATAAAATTCATGAAACTAACAAGATGGGTCCAGTGTTTATCCCAAGTAGTACCTTAAAGTTAAACTTTACAGGTGGTAATTGTCACTTCCCACTGGGCTGAGGCTACAGATTCAGGAGATCCCAAAAGTGTGTGTGTGTGTGTGTGTGTGTTTGCTTTTGACTGCAGATATAGTGATCTGATTCCCTTTTCATGACCATTTTCCTGATACCTTGTACCTCTCTCCTCCCCCCCCCCCCTTTTACTCTTTGGGATGTAAGCTTTTCAGGGTTAGAATTATGTTTGTCTGTGTTTGTCTGGCACTTACCATATTATGTAGGTTACTGCATTGTTAATTTTCATTACAGTGGTTGGTACTGCAGGATGTTTTACCCATAATGTATTTTCCAATGCTCTGAGTCTGGCAATGGGGCTTTGTCCATTTTCATTGGTTTGCACGTCATTGCTGTACAATTCAGTTTAATTGGCATCCCCTGTTGGCAGCCACAGAAGAGAAGGTAAGGGCTGAATGGGTATGAACAAGGAACTATCTGCTTGGCTGTAGACATACAGCTGGCAGGATTGAAGCTAACTGATGGTACCTATAAGACAGAACTGAATCTTATACTATTAATGCTCATGCTGTGCTGACTTCTGTGGTTAGAGGACTTCGGTCTACAAGGCTGCCCGTGTAGCATCTTTCACAAGCATACCCAAACAAATTCCATGTTACCACAGACAGGAAAAATCATTCACCAATGTATTTTTATTGGGTGAATTTCATTATTCTTATATTAGGATTAAAGTAGACAGGGAAAACAGACAAAAAAAGTCAAAATGAATATTCATGACCAATTTATAAATCCTTAAATAAATCTGTTTATAATGGAATCACTGACAGATAAATACAGGTAATATCATTGCATCTCTACACCTTTGATGCATTCTGTGGTTTTGGAATTGCAACGGGAAAAGCTCTCCTCTTCACTAGACCAATGAAAAATAAATATTACATTTTACAGCTTGTGTTACAAATCTTTTAGAACGCTACTATACAGATCTGGTTTTCTCCATCAGATAATGCTGAATATATACAATCTGAATTTTGCTCTGTGCCTCCAATCTATTAGATTGTCTTTCCCATTCTTACAAACATCTATGATAGAAAGGAAAAAACACTGTGCAAAAGGGGACTCTTATGTAAGTAGTTCAGCAGTATTTTTTTTTCAAAAAAACACAAAAGATAGTAGTAGCAAGTGAGAGCTATTCAGTTTCATATTCAATTCAATGAATGTCTAAGAAATCAGAGCCCTTAATTTGGTCTGAGCGTTTGTTTAAGACACTGGGAAACAGCATTCCATTAGTTCATTATTAAACTGCAAAAGAATACAAGTGTGGCTGCCACTGCCACCAACACAAAACTAACATGCATGTGGCCACTGGTATATAGATCAAAGCATGCACAGACACACCGAGAGCTGAAACTTGGATACTATACATAGAATATTCATTTTCAGCAGTGAGTTATCTAAAAATAAGCTCCTATTCTAATGTAAGAGTTTCCTTTGTTGTATTTTAGTAATGTTAAAAAAAATCCAAAATCCTACTTTTAATCTGAAAGAATGTTTCAACTTCTGTAGTGGTGTCAGAAGGCCAGGTTCCAGTCTCCTGTGAACACATGTCACATTCTTCTAAAGAACTGGTCAATTTCAAAAGGAAAAAAAAATATTTTTGAAAATAACCTTCAGTGATTTTTGCCAGCTGCAGTACACAGAGCATCTGCCCTCAAAGGGAATTCAGTGGTTTTTGGCAGCATCTACAAGTGAGTCTGTTTTTTCCAACCCAGAAGTGTTTTCTCTGCCTGATATTCATCTGAAAGAGTGTCCTCAGACAGAAAACGCATGCTCAGTGTGTTTCTCACTCAGATACTGTAAGGAGGCCCATGAGCAAAAGGTTCTGAGGTTTCAGGGCCCCGTGCTCCAGATTACTGAGCAGGTAGGCACAGGAGGGGAATGGGAGGGGACATCACGAAGGACAAGGATTCCCAGGATTACTCCCAAGATTGCAGGAGCTTAGAGAACATGGGGCAGTGATGCAAAAGGGTGTGATAAGCATGAAAGACTTTGGAGGACGATAACTTGAATTTGGATGTTCTTTGCAAATCTTTCACAAGCCTTGTGCCTTATCCCTTTAGAAACTGAGTCGTTTTATACAGTGTCCAAAGTTGTAATGCTTGTGAAAGATGCTCAGATACCTTGGTGATTGACAGTATAAAAGCTTAACCCAGATACAAGTTTAATGGCATTTTTACTACATTGCAATGACTATTGTAATCTCCAGGACCAACTGCTTTTACCCAGAAAGACTTTTTCCCTCCTTAAATGAGAAGACTCCCAAAATCCACACATATTTGCTGACATTATTTACTCCTTTTCCACTGACTGTTTCCTCAAATTACTTTTTAAAGCTCATTACATGCAAAAATAACATTTTCTCCCTCTCCCCCAAAAATATTCTTTAAAATAGATTGTGGGGCTTTGTTTGGATGGGGTTTTTTGTTTGTTTGTTTGTTTGTTTGTTTTTGCATTGTTCATCTTACTGTTCTCAAAGTCTTACTGTTTAATATAAGCTCTTATTGTAGTATTCACACATGTCAATTAGGCCATAAGCCTTATGTTATTATGGTGGGGGCTACTAATGCAGCATTTGTTGTTAATTTAAATTATTTTCAAAGCAGATGAGGTTGTGTCTTTTTTCTCAGCAAAAATAATTGGGTGAAATTTTGTGGTTATGTTATACATGAGAGCACCCTTGATTAGTAGTTTCCAACCTTTCTACTTCACTTAAACTATTTGCTTACAAAATCAGACATAAAAAGACAAAAATGTCTCGAACATCAGTGGCAAATTTAGAGTTAGTAGAGTCCTGTGCACAGCATAATTTTTGTCCCCCTCCCCTCCCCTTGTGACGCAGCTAAGAAAAAGAATATTCTCTCATCTCCTTGGTTTTCATTCTTTTTTTTTTCTTCATACTCCTCCTACATTATACATAATAGGAATTAAATGGGAAAAAAAAGTGAAGTACCTGAACTGGGGTTGGGGCTTGGGGTGCAGGTAGGAATTTCAGGGTAGGGCTCTGGGAGGGGGGTTGGGTGCTGAGTGTGGGCCTGGCTGGGGCAGAGGGTTGGCTGATAGGAAGGGTGAGTGGGCGGGCTATGGGAGGATTTTGGGTATGGGGTACAAGCACTTAGTGTACACAAGGGAGTCAGAAGGCAACACTTACCTTGAGTGGCATGGCCCCTGAATTGACTGGCACACCTCTCTGGAAGTGTCTCTTAGGTAGAGAGGGGTCAGGGGGTTTCCATGCACTGCTGTCATTGGCACCACTCCCACATCTTCTATTGGCCACAGTTCCTGGCCAATAGGACTGTGGAGTTGACACTTGGAGTGGGGGGCAATGAGCTGAGACACCCCTCCCCCCAGGGGCCACAGGGACATGCTGGACATTTCCAGGAGCAGTGCAACATGGAGGGAGGAAGGAAGGAAGCCCCACATCTCTGCATGCCCCTTGGGGAAAGGGGAGCAGCAGTACATTGCCCAGTGTGGGGAAGCTGCTCGGAGCTGCCTTCCCTCCTCTAAGGGCATTCAGAGATGTGCCAGCAGCCAGCCACTTCTGGGAATAGCGTGGGGCACCTGGCCAGAGCATGTAGGCAACCTCCCTGCCTGAGCTGTGCTGCACTACTGCATTTTGCCTCCCTCACCCTCACGTTTTTGGTACCCCGTCCCACTGCACAGTTTGTTTAACGGGATATTTGCTCCTGCCACACATATTACTGAAAAATTGCTGACTTTCTCATTTGTGCCATATCACTGTAAAACAAGACAATTAGAATATAAATATTTTACTTACATTTCAGTGTGATAGCTAAGCCTGTTTTTCACTTGTGAGCCTTATCTGATGCTAGAAGCCCAAGCAGTAGGCTTAAGGCCTGATCCTGAGGTGGTGAGGTGTAACTTAATTTTGCAGGGCCCACTGCATGGGGACTTGGGCAAATGCTAGCCCCTAACACCAGCTCTGCACATGCAATCACCCTAAAACTGTCCCTCAACCCCACTCAGGGGGTCACAAACCTAGTTGAGAAACACTGATCTAAATGAGTTGAGTACCCCCTGCAAGACCATTGTGTATCCCCAGGAGTACATGTATCCCTGAGTGAGAATCACTGGTAGATGATCAAATAGTCCTTGAAGGTCTTAAATCTATGATTAGTTCCTACATCCCATGATTAAGAAGTTCAAGAGAATTACAATATTTATTCTTCAGTGAGTTAAACTACTACCTGTGAGCATTTTTTTCTAATATGAAACCTTTTAAGGCAATATTCTCACATTCTTGACTGAATTATGTGTTGTTACGTTAAGGTTATATTTTTAATCCAATGGTGATGGTAATTGTCCGATATAAATTACTATACTAAAAAATAAAAAGGTTGAATTAAAGGTTTTAATGGCACCATTCCTCTCTGATTTCTTTAAAGAAAATGTTTATCAAGTTCATTTACTTCTTGCAATCATTCCTGGTATAGCAGTTCTGCTCATAAAAATGCTTATGGAAAGCAATTGTTTTGCAAATACTCACATGGCTAGGCATTTGCTGAATATTTCTGGTGCCAATGACTGCAGTTATCTCAAAGATCAAGAAGAAGAAAAAATATCACATAACTTACAATACATAATATGAATAGCACACTGAGACTAGCAAATGTGTGAAGGACCATTTATGGTGAAGCATTTGCAAGCAATCATTTGTCATAATTTCAAGTGATGACTGAATTCAGGAAAAAGGGTTACAGTTGTTAAATAAATTGTTTGTGCAAATAGCCTATTTGTGATTGATTGTTACTTTCTAATGGATGGAAATTTTTAGCATCCTGGTTTAGTAATTGAGGGCAAAGAGGGGAAGGAAAGAAGCAGTAAAGCTCTCTGTCTGATTGTTAAACCAGAAAAAGGGAATGAACACTTCCTCTTCTGGTAACCAACTGGATTGTGCTCTGTCTTTTGTTTAACTTCTTTTTAGATTCCAATACTTGGATAATGTTTTGTTTGTGGCGTTTTAAAGTTTGCTTACCAGGCCATTTTTATTCATGCTCATCAGTATATGCCTTTTTTTTTTTAAATATGGCACTACATCCTGCAGTACTTTATCATAAAAGAAGATGTAAGTTAGATTTACTAAATAATCAGATTTTGTATTGTGCAGACGCTAGTGATAGAATAATATATATTATTGTAATAGCAGATTCAAAAGGAGAAAGATGGAATAATTAATGGAATTAATAGTGTAATTATGGATAAAATAGACAAATACTGATCTCTGAACATACTACACATCTAAAATATTAAAATAGGAAACAAAACTCAGCATTTTTAGGTGTTTGTGTTGTCAGCAGTAATTCACTTTAATGTAAATGAGAAAAAAAGCAGTTGAGAGGTAGGAACAGCATCTGTGAAATATTTACTAATTCTTATGAGTGTACAGCATGTGGTCAGTTATTACAAAGGGCTGTTCTAATTTGCTAAAGCCAGCATTTACTGTTTTTTAAAGAGATGGGTTCTATGGTGGTCAGTGCTATCTGATAGTCCCTGTCATATTGCAATGCAGACAAAATCAATGACCAGAAGGAGTCAGAATTTTATTTATTTCAATAAAACACATGGCAAGGTGAGGTAAGAGGGGGGACTTGCACTGTACAGGTGTTGTTAAAAAGTCTAACTCTAAATATGAGTAGCCAGAACCACCCTAGCTCTCTGGCTAGAATCCCTGATGGTCAGACTTGAGCACATTTCTATTCTGACAAGTCTTTTGGGAACTATTGCTAAAATTTTCTTCAATCCTACCCTTCCATATAATCACTGTTCGTACGACTTTACTCACTCATGTTGTTTAGAATTTGACAATTTGTCTTTTTCTATAGGTTAGAACAAGTTCAGGTCCAATACATATGTTTAATGTGCTCTGCATCTGTTTGGTTGCCAAATCTCTTATAGGTTTCTGGCTGTTAACATATTCCAAATGTGTGTGGCTGTCTCATAAATGTAAAGTCTACTGCAGTGTCACATTAATGTTGCAACTGTAACCCTTAACAATGCACAGTCCTTTGTATTAACTTCTTAACGTCCCGCAAGAAGAGGGAAAGACATGATGATGTGCAGAGTGATTGCACACAGAATGGCTATGGAAGCTATTAGAAAAAGTTATCCTAGATGTGGCAACATAGATTGCACCATGCATGTGATTTATGTTAAAACATTGTCACAAAATGGTATCACAGGATTCTATATTCAGAAGGAACTTGAATCCAAATACCATGACAGGAATTGTGATAGTCTTCACATCTCTGTAAAAAATAGCTACCTGAATAGCAATGTTTATTTAGGTGCCACCAACTCCAAAATCATATAAAATATACTTTCAATGACTCCTAGTGGATTCCAAGCTCTGGGCGGCCCTCGGCATGCAAGAGTATAGTTTTGTTACTGTTTTTTGTAAGGGGAAGAGCATGATTTTTGAGCATACTTGAAGGTGAGAATGTATATTAAGAGGGAGCTTCTGGATCGCCCATCGGCCCTGGTTTTTATGGAATTTCCTCACTTTGATAGATACACTCCCCTGTCCTCTCAGGCTAACTGGGCTCAACTCCCTACTCCAGGCAATGTGAACTGGCATTTGGCATGCAGTGTCACATCATGGCTCAGGTTTGGCCTACTCCCTCTGACAGGAGGTTATCCAGTCATTTTGTGACTCTAGGCTTTCAGTGCTATGTTGTCATATTTGGCCAAGTCACCTGCCCAACGAGAAACTGGCCAAATCAGGGCAGCACTACAACCCCATGTGCAGGAGGCAAGGTTGCAATCCCTGGAGAGGGGATCCAAACCTAGCCACCTCTGGGGCACAAGAGCTATAGGAGTTACTGCTGCATGGCATGTGTGAGGTAGGCTCACTCTGACTTTCCATCTCTGGGGGCATCCTTCATGAGCTACTGGAAATGTTGGGAGATATGGTTTTATTTAACTTGTTTATTAAGATTGGAATCCAGCTCTGTACAAACCTAGCTGTGACTTTCTGGAATAAGTCTTTAGTCAAATTTGTAACAGTTGTGCTCTCTTTTCATTACACTAAATGGTATCTGCCACGAAGTTCAAGGAAAAAATGTCCATTTAGTGTATTGGGGCTTTTTTAGTAGGAGGAACCTGCTGGAACACATCCTAAAACAGTAATGATCCACTTCAGAAGGTCTTCATCAGTCAATGAATGGAAAACTATGACCCATCTGTTATGGATTCAGATGACCCTCTTGCAGCCAAAGTCCTGTAGTTCAGCATTATTAGTTGAGAGAGGAGTCAGGGTTTGTTGAGGCCAAATAAAAGGTGTACTCCATCTGCATGGTGAGGAGTATTGAGAGCTGAACAAAAGTGCACTGGAGGTGAGGGAGAGCAAGAACTGGCAGCTGAGGATCCATCGTTGGGTATAGTTGCAGAATCTGTTGGACCTTATCTACAATTTGATTTTAAACCAATTCAGTTAAACCAATGAACACCTTTTATTTAGCTTAAGAATAGTTTATTCTGGGTTATCTGTTGTTGGTAACAAATCTGTTTAAGCTAAGTTGATATAAACCACTCTTAAACCCCAAATAAGTGTTTCCACACAGGGATTTCCATCAGTCTGACTTATGTCTCAGCTCAAATTAATTCTGCAGTGATCTAAACTTAAGTTAGTTAGCCTAGCTCAAGTGAGTGTGGCTGTACTGCAAAATAACATATGAGCTGTTACATCCACACTGGTGCTGCGCTTTTGTATGTAGCATTAAGATTTTAGGAGTCAACTCCCATCATTCTTGTGCTGCAGTATACTGAGCTGCTATATGAATGCTTTCCCAGTGTGTTGTGGGAAAACTTCTCTCTCCTCACTGTGGAGGCAGGGGAATTGTGGGAAGAACTGGTATATGCTGCATGGCAATAGCTTGTTTCCACACTACAGAATGATCATGTTAGCAGCTGATGAGTTCTATGTAAGCAGGTTTTAGCCTATGTCTGCTTTTTGGCCTGTCACCGTGAATTAAAAGCACCACTGCACACAAAGGTTTATGCGTGTGGATGGAACTCAAGTTATGAGCAACACTGACATAATTCATTTTAATGTTCAGTGAAGACAAGCCCTAAATCAGTTTAAAAAGTGTTTTAAATTAATCCAACCCAGTCTTCTCATCTAGATAGGCTTTGGCTGAACAGCTCCTTTGCTGTACCTCCCCTTGCAGATCACGCCAGGTCCAGTCAAAAGTCAGGCTGAGTGCATTTGAGATCATGTTTATCCCTACAGTGTTCATCTCCAGGTAGTAAAGTGAGATTTACCAGGCAAAGATGAAACCTTTCCAATTTTATTTTACCCTCTGCATACAAGAACTGAGCAAACAGGCACATTGGCAAAAACACCCAGATGAGTGGCTTACGTGTTAAGATTCTCAAACAGCACAGTGCCCTTTAAGTGTGTAAAATAATAATCTAAGACAATCTCATTTTAATATCACAAAGAGTGTAACATTAATGCAATAATAAGTAGAGAGGGGCAAAGGAAGATGTGTTTGGGGGTAGGATTTGGGATCAGAGCCTGTTCGAGGGCCAAGAGTTGGGTTTGGATTCAACATTAACTAATTTGATTTTAGCAATCTTGTGAGACTTTTGACTCAGAATGCTAGAGATTTCCCAATCATGACCAGCTTGCACAGTTACAAAAAGATCAACTCCATCAGCTCTTACTCAGAAGAGGATCATGTTGTTTTCAAATGGAATTGTTCCTAAGGATTGAGGATATAATCCTAAATGGAAGATTATTTCAGAATATTAACAGGTGCCAGATGTGCAAGTGCAGAGTATAAAGGACTGTGAAACACCATCGGACACTTGTGGAGTATGCCTTGTTAGTTGTGGACTAAAAGACATTTTTCCCTTTCTCTCCTTTTATGCAGGTAGGGGGGAGATTGGGAAGGAGTAGAAGGGAAGACTCAGTCTTCTCAAGGTAGAAACAGCTCCAATGAAGAAGTGAAATTCTTCCACTCATGTAATTTTTCACCAGCCCCACAGAAGACTCTGGGGTTTCTACTGCCACCAAAACCATAACTCTCCCTATCCACTCAAATCTAAAGGATCTTCTATAGGCACAGGGCCTCCTGGCTGCCACTTCTGGATGATAAGGTATTTACAGAAGTCATGTGGGTAGGTTAGGTTAGTTTTCATGCTGCTGACTGGACAGCAAAGAGGACAACCAATGTATTATATGATTCCACGATGTTCCAGCCTGAGCCAAATGTGCGACATTGCAGGGTGTGAGGGGCAGGTGCTAGATGCTGTCTGGCCATTATGTTTTAGGTATTCCAGGGGATCTCTTCCATCCTGCTTTCACTGGATCAAAGTTGAAGATGATCCTTGCAGGGAAACTGAGAGGTGATCCATACCACCATAGAGAGATAGGGGGCGACTGTTTGAAAGAGCAGGACTTACTTAGAAAATGATTCTCTGTCAGGGAGTTCCAAATCTAGGGGCTTAGGAAGAAATAGAATATGCTACTACAGACCGTGTCACTTTTTTGCATTTAGTAGATTGGAACTGCATAAAATCTAATTACCTCAGTTCTTTACTGTGCATTATAGTGAGGTATTGGTAGCACAGTAATCATGCAAGTAAATGGAGCAGCCTTCAGTCATAATTAACATATGGCCTGTCACATAGTCAGTATATCCATGCTGATTCAGCAGCCAAAGTATTAACAAAGTAATGGTCTGCCTGCTTAGTAGCTTAGCTGATTGGCAGCCCCACAGTAAGGCCCCACAGTAAGGCAGGGGAGTACAGTAGCTGCTACAGAGATTAAGGGGCTGCTAAAATAGGATCTCTTCAGGAGAAGTTACTGAACCCACTAAGGAAAGAGAAGCGGGGCAAGAAGCTGGGTGAAAATGACAGGAGTAGGAAATAGCTCAGGGAAGAGCAAGAAGGACCAGTTCTGACTGTTCCAAACAAAGAATGATGTTTATACTTTTGTTTGTACTGCAGTGTAAGCATTGGGTATGAACCCAGAGATGAGTGCTACTGAGTTACACTGATCTCTGGGTTTCTAAACTGATCTCATGGGATAGATGACAGCAGCATATCCACCATACTGGCTACACTAAACACTATGTTGTCCCCATAACATAAAAACTAGAGGGGCACAAAGTGAAATTAATAGGTAGTAGGTTTAAAACAAACAAAAGGAAGTTATTCTTCATACAGCACATGGTTGACCTGTGGAACTCCTTGCCAGAGGAGGTTGTGAAGACCAGGACTTTAACAGAGTTCAAGAATGAACTAGATAAATTATGGAGGTTAGGTCCATCAATGGCTATTAGCCAGGATGGGTGAGAATGGTGTCCCTGGCTCTGTCAGAGGCTGGGAATGGGAGAGAGGAAAGGGATTCATTGATTCTGTTCTGTTCATTCCCTCTGGGGCATCTGGCATTGGCCTCTATCGGAAGACAGGATACTGGGCTAGATGGACCTTTGGTCTGACCCAGTATGGTCCTTTCTTATGTACTACATCGCATCTTTCAAGACAGATACCTCAAACATTCCAGAAACTCTAGAGCCCTCACTGACTATTCCTATCCCTCTCCATCCATTCCAAGTCCCCTAAGGGAGCAACTTTCTGAACAGTCCCTGTGCTCTGGAGACTACTGAAATTGTACTTGTGCCTGAAACCTTTGGAGGCAGGAACAAAAGAGAAAACACTCCATATTCACTTTCCCTTGCAAACCCAAGCAAAGGCCATCCATAATCTGGGCCTTTTGGTATAGAGAGTAGTCAGACTTGCTTTAATGGCTAACCTTCTTGCAACGTTTCTGCATTGGGTCAATTTTTCTTTCACAACTTTATTTAAATGCATCCTTATGCATACACAATATTTGTATATTAGAGACATATGTTGACATGGTTGTACTAACTACTTCACACTGCCACAGGAATTCTGGGCAACAAAACAAGGGGAAATAAGGGCACACAGTCTAAAGCAAGAGTCCTATAACCTCTACTTTTCCAAGTTCCATGTGATATTGTTTATGAAGCAGCATGAGAATATTCACTTTCTGGCTTCTTTCATCCTGTCTGGCCTATGAAATTTGATCTAAATAACAGTAGGCAAAAACATTATACTCTGACTATGGTTTGCACACCATAAAGGGAGAAAGGTTAGGAAACTTCTATTTTTGTTAAGTGTTTCTAAATTTAAAATCAGTTGAACCACTTGTATTTCTGCTCAATAAAGATATTTTTTGGAAAAAAACCCTCACAGTTTATGGTGAAATACACAAAGCTAGAAGGCCTTGGACTCTGATGGGGGAAGAAAACAGCTGCAGCAATAACACTACAGCAATAGCACAGAGCTACCACAGATTCAAACTATAATAAATATGCCTTGGTTGTATATCTAGGGATATTCATGTATTGCAAAGAAAAATGGGCAACACCAAGCTCAGAGCCTGGATCACCTGACTGGGGCTTATGAGTCTTGGGCTGTGGGGCTAAGCATAACAGTGTGGACCAATGGCTCTCAACCTGTGGCCTATGGGCTGCTTGCAGCCCAATCAGCACATAACTGCAGTCCATGTGATCATAGGTACTGGCACCAGGGGTGCTGGAGGTGCTGCCACATCCTCTGGCTTGAAATGGTTTCTACCATGTACACAGTTTACAGTTTGGTTCAATGGATCTGAGCATCCCTTCTATACAAATTGTTGTAGCACCCCTGCATGTGACTTCCTCAGGGCCATTCAGGTAATATATACATTGTGCAATGAAACCTACATAAAACCGAGAGCTGCATATGTGGCCCACAATGGTAACTAGGTTGAGAACCACTGGTGTAGACATTTCCAGCTCAGGCTGGTTCCTGGGCTCTGAAATGAAGGGGGAGTCTTCTTTTAGCCCTATGGCTCTGACCCAGTCTCTGAGACTCAGTGCTGTAGGTCTTCTTCTCAGAGTAGACATACCCTAAGAAAGTTTAAGTGCTATTCTTTTAGTTAAAGAAGGTTGCCACTGTTTTGGTAACTATCTTCCCAAATACGAACATGTGAAGAAGAAAGGCGTATTAAAAAGAACAGGAACAATTTATGGGCTGTATTGTTTTGACTGCTTCATTATTGGAAACATGGTCTAAAGGGCTAAGTTTCCCCTCTGGGAAAATTTCCAGATTACATTTGGTCTATGTATGCAAGCAAGGCAGGGCACATCAGAGTCAACACTGCTCTGCCTACAGTACAGCTCTCACTATGGAAGAATTTTCCAGAGTGACACTCACCACAACAAAATAGCTAGCCCCATGCCTGAGGTTAAATGCAGAGGTGCACTCTTGGTTTAGTTTTGTTCTAGTCCATCCTAGTGTGATAGGGCATTTGCCCTGCATTGACCCTTTAAGGGCAAAACCCCAGCCCTGAGCAAGGGCTGAGAGGGAAGCCCCAGCTGAGGCTATATAAAGGACTCCTGGAGGGAGAGAGAACTGACAGCTGCTATGGACAGAGAGCAGTAGGGACCTGACTGCCAGGGAAGCAGGAGGCTTCTGGAAGGTAGAGCAGTGCTGGGGAAGGAAGGCAGGGAAGGAAGGCAGGGCTGGGGAGGCTCTGGCCAACCAAGCTCCCAGGCTGCATGGCCTGAAGCAAGGCCTGAAGCTACTGCGGCTGCAAGGGGCAGCCATGGTAGGCAGGGACAGGAAGTCCTCACCCCTTTGCCAATGATGAGTGGCCATTACAGACTGCAGTTTGCCCCTGAGGCAGGGGCTAGATGAAGACTGACAGTGGGTCATTGAGGCAAGGTGGGTACAGGGGAACTGGATGTTCCCTGGGAGAAGAACTGGGGGCCCCGGAGGAGGGGAGGACCCTGGTGTGCGCAGTGGAGTAAACAACACCCCCCGACACACACCGGAAGGGGGCACAGAGAGACTGGAGTGGACACTGCTGGAGGGCAGTGTCTGGAAGAAGATGCCGTGGTCAAAGAGAATCAGGGGGAGACGCCAGTAGAGGGAGGCATCCAACGAGCCAAACAAGCGAATTCCCAGGACTGCCGGCTGGAGGCGCTATGGCGGTGAGTCAGCCCCGTGATACCTAATTATATTGTGTTTATCATCATAGCATCTGAGCACCTCAGTGTGGTGTCTACATTTCATGGTGGTTTGTTCCTGATGCCAAACACAGAACGAATAGCTTACTTCTACTTATATTGCATATATAATCATAGAAGGGTCCATCAGAGCGAGGGGGTGTGGTGTAATGAATTGAATAAAGGGCCAGAAGCCACGGACTGATCCTTGCTCTACCATTAACTGAATGGTCACCATTGGGCAACATGCCTCTCTGTGACCTTCCCATCTTCCAAAGGAATTACAGTTAGGATTAATTAGTTAATGGACTTGAGTCTCCTCTCAGTTATAATAGAGCAATACAGGTGTAATGCCAAAGAGAATGAGCAGTTATATAGGTATAAAATATGAGATGAGAATCAGGCATAATGTTTTTACAGCACTATGAAGATGTAAAGCATCATATAAGCTCTAAGTATATTTATTATTTGAAGTAATATCATTCTGAGCCACACTTAGAACTATGCTTGAAGGTCAGAAACATAACTTAAAGTATGTACAATGGTACTTCCTAGACAACCTATTTTATAATTGTCACATCACATAAAGGCCAAAGATCATGTAACACCTTAGCTGGATCCTACTCAATTTGTTCTGTGTGTCATCAAGGAATCAGATTCCAAAATGAGGTGTTGCAGAATTTTGTGTCCTCCATATCACCAATGTGAAAGGCATGTCACCCGTTTAACTGATGTGCCAAAAGTCTCGTTTTACCTTACAGTCTAGAATGACTATTTTTAAATTAAGGACAGCAACAAAAAATAACAGCCTCCTGTGCATCTCTCGAGAGCAGTAGTGAGAACAAAATGACAGCTGCCCTAACTCTACTGGTGTAGCGTTCTTGCATTTAACACCACAGCAAACAAACAACTACAGCACTATAGTTTTAGCTGCATAAACAATGGTACCCCTAACCATTAGGAGCATGATGCAGCTGGAAAGCTGGCATACAACATGCACAGCTCAAGATGAACCAAAATCTGACTCCAGAAGTAATCTAAACTATTATGCCAAATTAATTTGTCATGCTCAGAAGAGGCTCAATTTCTTTAAACGTTTTGCATACTTTTGTGATGAAAATACCACAGTAAAGTTTTAGATTTCATATCACAAAATATACAGGGGCACAGTAATGTGTCCCAGACTTTTTATTATTATTGAATGGTGCTAATGTGACAATTTTCTGAAATGCATTTGGAATAAACTGTGTGTGCTTAAATTAACTGATCTGCTAGCACCTATGATGAAAATAATTTCAGCATTTTCTACACTTAGATGTATTTTTTTCAAAATGTGAAAGACTCGATTTAGTGGAACAAAATTTTCCTTTAAGACAGTGAGTACAGTGATAGGAATACATTTTTGCTCCAGTTGAAAAAAGGTCTACTTCTACTGAGTGCTTTTTTTGTTTGTTTGTTTTCAAATAAGTGTACAGATAGACCACTTATTACAAATTATAAAATGGTCAGAGGAAAAAACTAAGCAATTTAAATCAGCTGATTAGGATTCTGAGCTGCAGCTGGAGGGGTGAGAGTTAATTGTTCAGAGATCTGAGCTGAGTTGTAGTTGATCAGTCAAAGTGTTGATTAACAATACAAACAAGAGTGTTTTGGCTGGATAGGTATTGCATTAAGGTAGCATTCAAAGATCCCAGGACGGCTTTTTACTAGTTGCAGTATAAACACACAAGTTGTAGCTTCTGCCCAAATGCTTACTGTTTAAGCCATTGGTTCTCAAACTTATTTGATCAAGCCTGTTCCTTAGTGTCCATAGTTGTTTACACCATGCCCCCTAACTCCCACGAGTATATATACCACCCCCCCAGTTCTGAAGGCAGAGGGGGGAACAGCCGCTGGCTGGGTGTCCGGCTCTGAAGGCAGCAGTACACAAGGGTGGCAATATGAAAAGTGATATTCAACTTTGCACCCCATTGCAACCCTTACTTTTGCCCTATTGGTGCCATCCCTGGGCTAATAGTCAGAGTCCTTTCTGCCTCCAGGTGCGGGATTGGGGAGGGGGAGAAGTGCCCAAACCCACTGAGGGAATGGGTGGGGGGGGGAGAAGGGAAGAGATTCCGAGCCCAGATTGTCTCCCAGGGAGGGATTGAGAGGGAGGAGGAAGGAGAAGAACCCAAGCCTGAGTGGGGCACTTGTAGGTCTCCCTTTATCCCCACCTCCCAGATGTGTGCTCCCTTCTGCATAAGCCCCAGCAACCTGAGCTAATAGCCAGAGCTCTCTTTTAAAAAAAAAAAAAAAAAAAAAAAGGGGCACTCTGCTTGTGCCTCCCTTGACATGTTCCCATGAGTCCCTTGGGAAACCTGCCCCACAGTTTGAGAACCAATGGTCTAAACATGCAACTCTGTACCTCACTGGATGCCAGGTGTGAATTAATGTGACACAGGTCATGGTTTCCAATGCATTAATTCTTAAATAATCCACTCTTCCTAGTTACATTTCCTGGGCTTTATTATATATTAATGACCATCCTCAAAAGTTTCAAAACATTAAGTGTGAAAGGTCCTTCTACTTCCTCTTTTTGTCTTCCAGTCCAAACCATATTCTTCTCCATGCCATCCCCCAAAATAGCCTCCTTTGTTGGAGACCTAAATCCATAGTTTAATGAATTAAATCAGCAGGCTAACATTCCTCGGAAGGTCTCAATAGGCTCCTCCATTCACACCTGGCATTCAGAGGAGCTTTTATAGGGCATACACAATCCAGAATGAGTTGAGTGTGCCTTTCACGTGGGAGTGCAGAGCATTTTTTCAATGGATTAGCTGCCAAAGACCAGCATACGGGGATACCACACATTGCTGTAAAGACCCTGTGATGAGCATAAGAATTGCTGTAGCCAGTGGTTCAATATTCCCTCTTGGCTGGTGTCCTGTCTCCAACAGTAGCTGTTGCAGGATGCTTTGGGAAAACAAAGCTCTCTCTGGCGATGTCTATATTGCAGCGCTATTTCGGGATACCGGAGGTATCCCAAAATAGCTATTCCACATCTTTTGAGTGCGCCCATTATTTTGAAATGTAATGGCGGGGCGGACTGGCCCAGCAGGATACCAGGAATTTCCTGGTGGGCCGTCGTTGCCCCGCACTCCGAGCGGCTCTGCAGCTGCGCTATATGCAGCGCATGGAGCCTGACCCGCCGCTTGTGCTGCATGACAGACGTGACACAGGGAAAGGGGGTGGGGCTTGAGGGGCACACACAGGTGACATCATGGGGAGGGCCGTTCCCAGGCCTATTTTGATTGCCAGTCCACTCCTGTGTAATGGGTTTGCTATTCTGACATCCCTGAGGAGTAAGGGACGTTTTGGAATACAAGAGGCCCCCCGACTTGTGATGCAATCAGTTCTGGGGAAAGCATCGCAAGTCAGGGGCATTGTAACTTGAACCCTTATTTACGATAGGCACCAGGCACCTGTCGTAAATGTGGGCCACAGACATAAGTCAGGGGTTTCTGGCCCCTTCCACTCTTACAAAAATGGCTGTAAGTGTGGGGTGTTGGAACTCAGGTGGTCACACCTCGGGGGGCCTCCTGTAGCGATTTGACAGTGTCAAATTTCAAAATAAGCTCAAACTGTGCAGCTTATTTCAAGCTCTGGGTGCAGTGTAGATGCACCGTATGGCACCCAACTGCAGTATTGTGCCATGAAGCATGATAGTGACCTAGGATTTCTCCCTGGCTCCATTTGGTGATCAGCTTGCTCTGAAGCATAAAACTATTGAGCATAAAGCAAACAGCATATTAGATGGAATGTGGGTACTTCTCTGAAGTGATCCAGCTCTAAAAGAAAAGTTGTAGTTTATTTAGCTTGAAGAAAATGATTAAAAATTTGGCTCGTGTCTTTTCATTCATATCAGCAACTGAGCATTATATTAAGCTTGATTTGACATAGCTATTTCTGCTTTACTTTTCAAGTTTAGATCAAAATATATCAAATGTATTGCCTTCCAGCCTTGTAGAAAATGCAACACAAAGAATCTTGTTATAAATTATTTCAATAGGGCCCTCACTTCAATCCAGCCAGTTACATTGGTCTGACTGAGGAGCACAGCTGAATAAACTATAAAACTCAGGAAATAGTTGGTGTTACAGGCACTTGGTCAAAACAGAACATGCCAGTCTTATCTTGTGAACTTGAATCTATATACATCATACCAGTCCCTCTTATACTTCTGAATGAAGGGTACTAAGGGCCTGATCCTGCATTCCTAATTCAACTTGTACAGTGTCCCTCACTAGAAAATGTGAGCCTGATTCTGACTACTGTACATTGGGGATAACTTCACAGAAGGTAAATTGGTACAAAACTGGTGTGAGATCAGAGTTAGGCCTAAGACAGGTGTGGCCAAATTGTGGGTCCCAAGCCACATGTGGCACATTGAAGTGTGGCAAGGTCCCAGCCTTCCCCCCACCCCCCGTTATCCTCTTCCCAGACTGCAGGGAGTGGGGAGAGGGAAGAACTCAAGATCTCTGCCTTGTAGGGAGTGGTGGGGTAGGGGCTTCTGTGCAGTGGGGAAAAGAGGCTTGGGGCTTCAACCTGGCAGGGCTCAGGGCTTCAGTCTGACACCCAGGAGAGACGACAGCCTCCACAGTTCCCTGGGCAAGGTGTGTGTGGGGGGGGGCGGGCGGCAGGCTCTACCTCCTGAAAGGGACAGGGTCTCAGGCAGAAGGGGCAGGTAGAACTCAGCACTGCCCAGACTGCAGCATACCCCTTCCTTGGAACTGGCTGGAGTGTGCTGTGTGGCACTCCAGCGGCTATTTAAAGGACCCAGAGCTCTGCAGCAACAGCAGCCAGGAGCCCTGGGTCCCTTTAAATTGCTGAGTCTCAGGGCAACTGCCTCCTTTGCCCCCCACCTCCATCAGCAGACCTGCTGACGTGCCAAGTCCTTGTTCCTGGCTGGTGCATTCTGGCTCTCAGATTTCTGAATGTCACCTGCGACTCAGCGGACCAGTAAGTTTGGCCATCCCTAGTCTAAAGTGTTAGTTTTATACATATAATCTTTGCAAATTACTGAATCATCTTTAGAAATAATTGTAAATTAATTACAATAAAAAAGATACATAGTGAAGCCTGTACTGAAAGCAAATTGGGCAATCTCCTGACTTAAGTAACCGCAAATCTTTTAAAAATAAAAATTAACAGTTTGTTTTCTATTTTTTCGTCAGTTTTCATCAGTGCCTCAAGTGGTCACTTAGAACAAGTTTCACAGCATTTTGTTTCCCTCGTTGTTATGAGGAACCCATTCTCTGCCTCTAGAAAGTCACACAGAATTCTAAAAAGTAAATGCTGCGAATGCTGTCAGGTGCCTTGCGTGTAACTTTGTAGTGAATCCCCCAATTTGGGTGTGTGTGCCTCTAGAGATTTGTTTGAGCTCATGTCTATTATTACTTCTGCTTCAGAATCATGGACACATAAAATGAATTGACATCAGTCAACCTTGTGTGTCTCTGACTCCATGGGAATTGAGTGCTGCAGCAACTCTGAAAAATGTGGCCACCAAACTTTGGTTTAGAATTATTCTTCAGCTTCCGTTGGCTTGAATAGCCTGCAGCATTCTTTTCTCTTGGCTGCTCCGGCATGCTTTCAGGGCATAGGCTCTCTGTTACTCCTTCATGGAAATGAGATTACATAGCCCAGTTGCCCTGGGCCTCAATACCAGACTCCCCAGTAACTTAAGCACATCTCTTCCCAGGCATTCTTCTGGGTCTGCGATAATTTAAGAAAAAGAAAAAAGCCACAGACTTTGCAAGGTTTCCCAAATACCAGTCACTGTTTACTTAGCAGCATATGACTCATGCATATGTCTGCCAAATAATAAATACAACTTCTGCATTTCCCTGCCTCCATTCCTGAGCACTTGCTGGGGATAGGCCTGAGTAATCTCAGGGATCCAGGGTCCCTTCTCTCTGGAACATGGAGTCTCTGTCCTCTTCTCCCTCACTCTCTAAAATAACCAGTGAGAGACACTGGAGGACCTCCAGCCCTTTGTCAGGTGACTCCCCAATCAGTCCCATTAGGGGTGCCAAGTTCTCTACCATAAGATCTGCTGCTGCTGTTACCATCCCCTGGAATTCTGATATGAAAAAGTAGTTTGCCCTGCACAGTAACCTTCTTTGTCCAAGAGTGCTCCATTTTACTGGATAATCACCTTCCATTGTTAGCTCTGTGCCACCGTCCCTTGGAATATTAGTCAAAGACACCCAGACAGCAAAGACCAGCCTTGTGATGAAAGGGAGTTTGCCGTCTGACACAGATACACCTATGCTTCAATTTGGGGTGTGATTCCTGGATCTCACAGACCTACTCTTGCTAGCACAAAGGACAGCTAGCATGTTAAAATTGGTAGTGTAGCCACAGTAACATGAGCTGCAGTGGCATGGCTTAGCTGTGCCAAGTATGTACCAATGGGGTTCAGGAGGGTTTGTACTATGGGTGGCTAGAATGGTGTAACACTACTTTTCTACCTGGCCAACTCAGATGAGAGGTAGCACAAGCATGTCTACACAAGCTGGAAATCACACCCTTAGCTCAAGGTGTAGTCATAGCCAGAGTCCCAACACCAAAGAAGTTGTGAATTTCACACAGATTCCCCAAATTGTGACACCAGTTTAGCCACCCAAATGTTCTTGAAATTGGAACAAATTTCTCAGTTGATACATGGGCATTAAAAGAACTTGCTTCAAGAGACTCTATCTGCCAATCATGTTACATTTTCAAAGTTTAAAAACTTTGAAGATAATTGATTTAGGTATAATTCAGGTTTGATACATTAGACCTATGCTGACATCAACTCAGCATATCCTTATTCTGTTAGGAGCACATCCTTAGATTGGGGGTAACACTCTCCATCTGCTTGGTAAATTCAGCTGGAGACTATCATCTAAGGAATTGGGCTGCTCTAAGTAAAATTTCAGAAGATCCTTCTTTGCTAAATAGGTGAAGGACACAGGAATAAAATCAGAGGCTGGTACCTCTTTGGAAAAAAATGCTATTGTAAAAGACAGCTGGACAATCAATAATAGCAGAAACAAACAGTAAATGATGGTGCTGCACCTGCACACAAATACACACCCTCAAAACCTGGGCCAAAATGAATGATGTATTTACAAGGAACCCACAAGATGACTCCAACAGGTTATGAAAGGTCTTAGGACATGGAACAAAGCTAAAAGTCATATCATGCAAATCACTCCTCTCCAGCAAACATTCTAGTGACCTAAGAAGGTTTTGAGAATGAGGACTTTTTGTTTTGTTGGGGAGAGGAAAACAGTTGTGTATGTTTTTAGTTTTACGTGGGATTTTTATCTCCTGCTTATCTAGTGGAAAATAACCAGAAAATGACGAGTAAAGAGGAATGGCAGCCAAAAGGGAAAGGGGAAATATGTACAGGCTAATTGCTGGTGTTCATAATAATAGGGATTTATCAGGCAGTTTAACTTGTGAGTGACAGCAATAGAGGGGTTAAAAATAGCAAATTTGAGATTAGCAGGCTGCTCCTTGATTTGCAGTCTGGAAATATCCTCCAGTAATTAGTAGGAGAGAAGGCATCTAAATGATAAGGAAGATAGCAGGGAGGCCCTAGAGAGCGAACCATCAGGTCGGAGGAAGAGATGTAATTTGGTTCTTTGGAAGTATAGTACTGGATTTGCAAAGTGGTGTGGAACATAAGAAGTAAGCCACATTAACACTTTTTAATTATGTTTGAAACTGGTTTCAAATGTAAATATGGCAACTAAAGGTCATCTTACACAACTGTGCAAGAGACTTGCTAAGGAAGTAGCTTGTATGTATACATTATTATGGCATACCACACTATGGATAGCACTATTCCTTGTTTTAAAAAAGTCTGTCCACACTGGACGCTGCAGCAAAGCTAAATTCATACTAGCTACAACCATGTTTAGAAATGGTTTTCATGCCAACTCATGTAAGAACTGTGGTGGTGAATGACTGTAGAACGTTTTTGTAACTAGCATGTTTCTGTTCCCAGCATGGATAGAGCCTTTATGGGAATGTTGGTTGAGCTAGATAATGAATGAGATCTTATAGTACTATGGGGAGATTTTTGGAAGAAGGTGGAGGTTTTGTAAAACATCCATACATATGAGAATTACAAGCTTTTCAAATATAAATATGAAAATGCTGCCCTGCTTGATTAAATTTTGTTCACAACAAATTCATAGGTAGAGATAGAAGGAAATTAGCATCTAAAAGTGTGCTGAATTTTTATCTGTTTGCAAAAATATTTTAAGTCTGTGTTTGTTCCCAAAAATGCTTCATTTGTGGTGTTTGTTTTTTGTTTGTTATAGTCAGTTAGTAGCCTAAAATTCAAGAATAACCCTACAATAATAAATCAGTACACAGGAAGAATAGAAGGGGAAAAAATGTGGCAAGGAAATGGATTTCCATTTGAAACATTCCAGAGGATTTTATAAAGAGCACGGTTTAAAAGACTGTAAGCCTTTTGAAGCACACTTTTTAAGCAGAAGATGAAATATCAAGGAATTGTTCATATTTCCAGTCCTGCATTCTTAAGACCCAAATGGAAATTCCTCAACAGATCACCTTACTTCAGTGTGAATGCTTCAAGTTTAAAGTTGTGTATGTTGTGACCATTTATGGATGGTTAAAGACAGCAACAGAAAGATTTATTCAGGTTTGTCATCAAGAGTACATACTTTACTACAATGATTACCTCCCTAGTTTTAATGGTACAATTAGAATCTGAACTTAAATTGCCAAAGTACATGTTCTTTTGTGTCTCTGGTGTTTGATGGATCTGTTCTTGTGCAATGCACTATATGTAGGAACAGGGCCGGTCCTAACCAATTGGCGGCCCTGGGCCAAGCCCCCAAAAACA
Organism: Pelochelys cantorii; assembly: GCA_032595735.1. Taxonomy (NCBI): domain Eukaryota; kingdom Metazoa; phylum Chordata; order Testudines; family Trionychidae; genus Pelochelys; species Pelochelys cantorii. The sequence continues at coordinate 72,392,353 of CM064329.1, forward strand.
AGCCAGGGAAAATTTGCAAAAAAAAAAAAAGGGGGGTTGTGCTGAAATATGGTCATGACCCACCGCTTAGACCGGCTCTGTCGGCGGCCCCAGGCAACCGCCCGGCTCGCCAGCCCCTAAGACCGGTTCTGTGTTGGAAGCCAGATCGTTCATTTTGCTTTTAGTACAAGTTGACTACTCTAACTCATTTAATATAACAATGCCTGAGAAGAGTACTATGTGGTCTTCATGAAAGAGCTATTGTGTTTCCCCTTTTTACCATTCGATGCCCCAAATTCTTCCCTCAGTTATACCCACTGTGCCATTAATACTAGTTTCAGAATCAAATTAGGTTTGGGGTGCATTTTAGACCAGAATGTATAGAATTTGTCACAAATCCAATAAATACTCTGCAGATTTCCCAAAGAGCCCTTCTAAGATATCTTTCTTTAGCTAAATTATTCCAAACCTAACTCTTGCCTAACCAGAGAAGGACAATCATAATATACTTTGCAAGTACTGTGTGGCTGGGTTTTTTTTGATTGAGGGGGGAGCATAGATAAAGAAGATTGGATTGCCTTTGTGACCTTAAGAGGTAGAAGGTACTGTATTAAGGCTCTAGATTTCCTAGCCCTGTAATCAGTCTTTTAAAGCAGATTTTCTACAGTGGAGGTAGGGGATTAACATGAGAAAGTGTATTGTGTTTATCATACCATTGTGATAGTTCCTATATTAAAGATTTTGGCTACGTCTAGACTGGCATGATTTTCCGCAAATGCTTTTAACGGAAAAGTTTTTCCGTTAAAAGCATTTGTGGAAAAGAGCGTCTAGATTGGCATGCACGCTTTTCCGCAAAAGCACTTTTTGCAGAAAAGCGTCTGTGCCAATCTAGACGCTGTTTTGCGCAAGAAAGCCCCGATCGCCGTTTTAGCCATCGGGGCTTTTTTGCGCAAAACACTTTTTAGCTGTCTACACGGGCCCTCTTGCGCAAATACATTTGTGCAAGAAGGCTTTTGCGCGAACGGGAGCATCATTGTATTTGCGCAAGAACACTGATGATCATACATTAGATCGTCAGTGTTCTTGCACAAATTCAAGCGGCCAGTGTAGACAGCTGGCAAGTTTTTGCACAAAAGCAGCCACTTTTGCGCAAAAACTTGCCAGTCTAGACACAGCGTTTCTGTTTAATTTTTTGTTAAAAAAAATCATACTATTTAGACAAGTTTAGCAGTGCAGCAGGGTATCAAGGGTTGCACAGGCAGGGAGAGGCACCCCCTATTCCAACCAGGTCCATCCCGGCCCTGCTGGAGCTGCCATAGCCAGGGAGACATGCATCTCCCCAGGCCAAGCCTCACCGGGGCTGCAGCAGTATGAGGCAGGTACTTCTCACCTGGCCCCAAGCTGCTGCAATGAGAGAGGGCTGGAGGGAGTCCTCTCTCCCTGCCAAAGCCCCAAGGCAACCTGCACTCCAGACCTCTTATTCCTGGCCCCACACCAGAACTTGCACCCCCCATACTCTAGCCTCCTATCTCAGCCCTGAGCCCCTTCCCACACTCCGAACCTCTCAAACATATTCCTACTACACATGACCTCCATATTGGTACACATAACACAAGCATTCCACAGATGGACATAAAAATTAGAGGGAACCCTGCTATTTAGTAGAACTGACTTTTGGGTATATTGATGTTGGTCCTGAATGCTTAAGTAATCAACTTCATACGTCAGTCCACAAAGTATCATTTTAATGAGCAAAGTCTAGAGAAGGCTCCCAGTAACTCACTGAGTTCTGAATGTTGTTCTTTGTCTTTCATTTGTGCAGCTCAAACATCTGGCATACCATATAATACCTCATGCAAAACCTCTCCTACAACTTCCACTAGTTTTAAAATCACCAGTTTCATTGGTCTTTCTTTCATTGTTTACAAACCTGGACATTTACAAACCTGGACATTTAAAACATATGGGCCAGATGAATCAAGCAAAAGCTTGTGTTGACACAAGTGAGAATTTTGCCCATTTAAGGGCTGCAGAATTTGATCAAATAATACTACAGATTAAACTTTCAAAAATAAATCACAATGGTTGGCTCTACTAAAATGCATATGCTCAATGTGCATAAAAAAGCACACACGTGCACATACCCAAGTGCGTATTCTTCTGTTTAAATCAGGAAATTGCTTGATTTGTGCATGGTGGAGTAGATATTCAAGTATCTACACTGAGTTTGTGTAGACATACAGCTAGATAGCATGCATTCAGTTCCTTACCATATTCAGTATTTCACTATTGAGTCCTATATCCTATTTATGTAAGGTTTGTAACAGTCCTAGAAAATTTAACCAGTGTTGCTCAGGTCCTTAAGTCAATCATTTGTTTTGGAAAATAAAATTAAAACATACTTCATTGAAATCACTGCTCCGGGGTGGGGCTGGGGATGAGGGGTTCAGTAAGCTCGCTTTTCTGGGGGGGAGAGAGGACTACCCCAGCCCTCTCTAACCACAGCAGCTTTGAGCCAGGACAGAAGCACCACTCAATGGCCACTGCTGATCCAGCAGGCACAGCCGGGGAAATGGTGCATGTACCCCAGCTAGGGTTCAAGTTCGTCTGTGCTCCCCAGCCAGAGTGAGGAATGCAGCAAATTGTACACTTCCCCTCATTTCCTCATGAAGGGGAACAGCCAGCAGTGTTCCTGAACAAATTGGGAAGGGGGCACTTCAGCCTCCCACCCTCCCTAAAGGGTGCCTGGAGGGTGAGCAGCTTGGGGTTGGGGCAGTCACATTGGGCAGGGCAGCTCATCCCAAACAGCTCCTTTCACCTGCTTAGCGATTCTGTCTCTCTTCTGTATGGTTTTCTGAGAAGCACTCCCATTCCAGGCACATACCATAATTTAAAGCAAAGTAAGATTTGTTTGTGACAGAAAATGGGAAGAGGAAGCTGTATACTGAATTTGGTGGTCCTAGCTCTTACCATTTAGAAGGAGCTCTTGAACAAACAGACACAGATAAACTCAAATATATAGCAGATTAGGGAACCATATCAGTCAGACCATGCCCTGTGTGCAGAAAGGGCTTTCCATGGGCCGACTTCTTCCTGCCCAAGTGGAAGGGGGAATCAGCCACCTTTATAGTACCATTATCCTCTATTCTACTCCCCACTGACCGTCTTCTGCTGTTCCACAGAGCCTTCTTGTGCAGCAGAGGAGGACAAACTCGGGGGGTACATTATCCCTCCATCCCACCTTCTAAGAACATGGACTGAAAGCAACCTCCTGGGTCATCAAGTCCAGTTTTTGGCTATTGGAGGCAACTATCCAGTAATCTTAAACTTTTCGAGGTCTGTTTTAAAACCCATTCATTTTCTTGCCCCTAGTTCTATTAGAAAGCTGATCCAGAAACTCACTTTTCTTACATTTAGGTACTTCCACTTGTACTGTTTCAAAGTATGCAGAAAGCTATTTGGAACAGCTTTTTGAGCCAGGAATGGCATTTAATATGCAGAAGGAATCACTGCTCGCTCTTATACTGAACCAACTGAGATTGGAAACTCTTTGGTGTAGGGATCCTATTTTTGTCTTGTGCTTGTACAGAACCTAGATCAGTGGGGTCCTGGACCATTATTGGGGCCCTCAGCACTACTGAAATACAAGTTGCAACTCCCTAAACCAGAACTCTCTGGTCTGGCAACTTCTGTGGTCCTGCAGGACCAAGGATGTTCCTGGAGGAGAGAGCCCTGGGGCAGGAGGCCAGCAGCAGGTCTGGGAGCCTGGGGAGGGGCTAGCGGTAGTGAGGCTGAGGCCGTAGCAGTGCAATCAGCAGTGAGCTGGGGCTGGGGCAGCCTGATTGGCAGGCTAGCCAGGCAGGGCCAGACCGAGCCATTCCGGCGCCCCAGGCAGACAGTTTAATTGTGCCCCTAGTTGGGGGAGGGTGCATGTGTGGCCCCGCCGGTGCATGGGGGAGGGCGCATGTGCAGTCCCTCCCCCACCTGGCACGTGGGGGAGGATGCGCGGAGCTGGCGGCAGCAGGACGTACGTGCCCAGCCCGGCCCAGCCCAGGTACCGCTGCTGGTGCACAGCCTGGGACCGCCCGGGGCAGGCCAAGCATGGCCGTGCAGGGCCCCGCGGCTGTGGGGGGAAGGGCGCTGCTGGCCAGCACTGCGGGGGTTAACGTGGCCCCCACCCCGGGCAGCCGCTGCAGGGTGGCCGCTGGGAGCTGCTGCAGCCCGCGATCCAGGAGCCGGGCGCGCGCACCCCTTACAGCTGTCATCAGGTGCCCCCCCCATAGGTTGGCGCCCTGGGCAGCTGCCCGGCTAACCCATGCCTTAATCCGGCCCTGTAGCCAGGGCAACTACAGCCTACCAATGTCTCAGTGCCAGCCAGGGGGACTGGGGCTGCAGCTGCAGTTGGCTTGAGTGGTGTGGGGCTGGCAACCCAGCATCAGAGCCAGGGCCATGGCAACCTGCCTGAGGTAGGGGCAGCCCTGAAGCCCATCCAGGACTGCATGCTGCCTGGCAGCAGGGCTGGGGCCACAGCAGCCCATCATGGGCCTCATGGAGCTGGGGCTGGGGATAGCCAACAGGCAACCCAGCTGGCATAGAATGAGCTGGCAGCAGGGAGGGGCAGCAGGCTGAGGGTCCATGGCAGGAGACCTCTCTTGGTCTGGCAAATTTCCTCCTTCAGGATTTGTCAGGTCCCGAGGGTGCCAGAGCAGGGAGGTCCAACCTGTGCAAATACATAATAAAGACCACTGGGGAAAACATGTTCAGTTAGGACATGAACAGAGCTGCTAATGTCGGATGTGTGTTTACCAAAGCAAACAGTAACTGAGTCACCCTCATGCCTGCTCTTGGGGAAGTGCCACTCTGTACTGCACTGTTAGGTTACAGTCCATTCCTGTCTATGCCAGGTGTGTGGTAAATGAATGCATTATATGGTTCAAAGTTACTTAGATAAGGGTGGCCTAAAAACAGATGTAAGGGGGTGGGCATCAACCTCCAGCAAACTGAGGTCTAAACTTGAGGTTGAGAACCCCAACTTTAGCTCATGTTCTGGAAGCAAGATCCCAGCACACAATGTTTTTCTGAGTTGCAATGCTGGCATGAAAATATTTGTGTTCTAGTGCTGCATGTGCCAAAATGAACATGTGGATAATTGGCTCCAGTATAGCAAGCTAAACTGCATCCCGTTTTGGGTGGGCTCCGAGTCCCATTCTAAACCATTCACCCTGCCTTAAAAGGAGAGCCCACCTTTGAAATTCTCTCCATCTTGGTGAAGGATTTGGATGAGGCCTTCTGTTGTGCTATTAATATAGTGGATCAGTACAGGATGCCTGACATTACACAGTTTGGTTACAACAGCATTCTTGTCACCATTCCACACTGAAGGTTAATGTTAATATTAGAGTCTGACAGGTATGGAAATAGCTAGAAATTTGGCAGTGACCAAGAAGAGGAAGGAAAAGAGATTAAGCACTATGTTAAAGTATGGTGGATGATCCAGAGGCAGTCATAGCAATTAACTCAAAGAAGAAAGCAGCCAGATATTGAAACCAAAAATGTAACTGGAGCTGTCAGGCTATTAGGTAATAAAAAGGGAGTTTAGTCTACATTTTCTGAATGCTCAAAAATCTTAAATCAATCAGTACTGATACAATGTTAAAAATAGGTTGTTACTGTAAGCAGGGTCAGCAGAAGGGTTACATTACAATAATGTTCATGTAGGGCAGGGTTGGGGAACCTCACGCCCAGGGGCTGGATGCAGCCCCCAACTTGCCTGGATCTGGCCCCCAAGACTCAGGGGCCCTCCAGCATTGGGGAGCCCGTGCTGGCAGTCCAGCCCTTCCCATTGCCTCACCAAAGACTGGATCTCACAATCTACTAGGCAGGGCCCCCGTAGGCTCTGGTGTGAGAGGAGAATGTGAGGAGTGTTCTCCTCAGACAGGGGCCACATCAGTGAGGGGTTTTTTTTGTTGTTTTACTTCTCATTTGTGTGGCCCATGATTGATTCTTCTGTGGATCAGTGGCCCCCAAACCAAAAGTGTCTCCCCCCCGATATAGGATCGCCACACTGTGTGTATGTGTGCTGTGAAGCAACTCACTTTCACTGGAAATCCAACCAGCTTTCAGAAGAACAGAATTGTCTGTGGTGTGTCAACATGCTACTGAAGTGATTTAATTTAAGACTGGGTAAAGAACATTTTTTGGTTGGGGGCTGCTGACCCACAGAAAAAATCAGTCGCATCCAGCCCCCTGGCCTTAGGTTCTCCACCCCTGTTTTAAGAGAAAGCAAACAATAACTTCCTCTAACTTCCTCCAGTAAATTGGTGTCTTAGATAAGCCAGATGTAATTACCTGAACTGGAGTTTATGTTGGAAATCCATACCTCTGAATGACAGTTATGCCAACCTTACCCCGGCATAGAAAGTGCTATGTTGATAGAAGGGCTTCTCCCATTGACATAGCTATCACTTCTAGGGGAGGTGGAGTAACTATGCTGGTAGGAGATGCTCCTCTGTCAACTTAAGTAGCATTTTCTTTAACCCTTACAGCTCCACTGGTGCAATGCTGTAAGTATAGACAAGCCCACAATTTGAGCTTAAAAGCAAAAGGGTGGTGGTGAAGCATTGGAAAGATTGCCTGGGGGGTTCTAGAATCTCCATGCTTAGAAGTTTCTAGGACCAACCTTGACAAAGTCCTGGCTGAGATGATTTAGTTGGGGGTTGGTCCTGCTTTGAGCAAGAGGTTGGATTAAATGACCTCTTGAGGTCTCTTCCAACCCTAATCTTTTGTTATTCTAACCAATGAAGAAAGTGGCCTTTGTAATGTGCTGGAGTAGGAGCCAATGTGGTGGTGGACCCTCCCAGAGATAATGAGGATACAGTAATAGCTCAGGTATAAAACATTACTGCCTTTAAATGGGCTCCCAGAGTGTAATGTCAAACTAAAAGGCAAAGTAAGCTGTAAAGCGAAGACAAGCCTAAAGCCAGAGTACTGCATAGGCACAGTAGTCACATGCAAGCTTGGTGAGTGGTGTATCTGAACCCAGAGGAGAAAGAGGGAGATAGAAACTCACTGCTGCTTTCTGTGGGAGGTAACTTTATTGTTCTTGCAAAACTGGAACTAACATGAAAGTGAGGCTTTGCATGAGGGAGGGGAGAGGGCTCAAACATTTAAAGCATTACAGCATGGGGGGCGGGGTTTATTTGTCTTAACTAATGTGGATTTGTACAGAAACTGAACTTCACTCCCTTGGATGAATGGCATTGCAAACTGGTGGCTGTGCCCACTGCCCTTCTCTCCTGAGTAGCAGCAGCAGGATGGGCAGCTGATCCCCACAGCTCCACAGCATGGCCAGACTGGCTGCAGTGAGCACACTGGGTGGCAGTGTGTTGCTCATATTAGAAAGTAGAGGACTAGAAATGTATGTTTGCCTTGGGCCCAGTGTTGGGTTAATCCAGCCCAGATAAATCCATAGATATTAATGCTACCTAGTTCTCCAAACTTCATGTACAGTCATAAATGACCCCAAGGCTCTGCACCACTTGACACCCGTAGCTACACATTCAAACTACAGCATTGATTTCTACATCACAAAGAGAAGTTAGCACTACTGGACTTCTCCAGGAGTCATGATGAAAATTCAATAGTGATAGGTGCCTGAGAAATGCTAAGGGGCATTAAGATTAGCCCTCTTCCCCATCCCACGCACCACCACCTGCCCTTCCATGAGAGGGAAGAAGAAATTATTTCACTCTTTCAAAAGCAGGGATTGATGTTTGATTTGTCTCTCCTCCACCCCCTGCATTGAGCTCTGCAGCTGTAAAAGGCTTTCCAATTTTTGTTATAACCTGCACTGACTGCAGGACTACATGGAAGTGGAAAGCAAGGAGGAACGGTGATGAAGTTCAGGCAAAATTAGAATAAGCCCAAGTGCCTTCTGGATGCTTAATGGAACCAAATGGCTAGCTGGAATGAGACTTTCAAGTGTAGGTGAGGACTTTTAAAAAAATAAATTAACAAATATATTATCAGGATGAGTGGAATATGTTGTTGTGTAAATGTGGTGAAGAATAAAAATCCATGGATGTGTTGAGTTTGTGTCTCACATCTCACTGAGCACAAATGAAAAGCATTACAGTTCCTCTTTGGGGGGCGGGGGGGTGGAACCCAACTCCCCGTACTGCATTCATAAAACAAAAATAATGTGTGTGCAAATAAACAGCCTCCATGCCCCCTCCCCATTGGTATGTATACGTGCATTATATTAAAATGACAGCCATATGTTGGTTTTAATTTTTGGTATGAAGTAGATATTTATATGCATGTGAGGGGAAAAAAAACATTCCTGCAGACTTTGCTGCTATGCTGTTAGGCACCATGTCAAGATTGAACAAAGAGCTGGTTTAGTAGCTCTCTGCTCTATATGCTAGAGTGCATGGAAGCTTCCTCACTTTCCTCCACAGGTGACTTTGTGGATCTACCCTCCTTCTGTGCTCTGTGGCTTCTTGTTAGCAGCAGTTAGGAGGACTCTGAGCTTTGTAAACGGTTGCCATATTATCCTGGGATATCATGGAAACTAGGCACCAACCTGCCTTCTTGGCTGCAATGCTGGAGAAACAAACTGCTGGATTTTAGTGGCTTGATATTAAAAGCACATCAACTCTATCATTTTTTCCATATCATTCCAAAACCTACATCTTTAATGTTAGCATTGAGTTCATCTGAAAATCTTAGCTTTGGTAAGAGCCTTCCTCATGTGTATTGCTATCAAAAGAATACAGCGAACAATGTGGGTAGGGATTAAGTACTGTCCCATTCCAAATTCACTCCTCCTTAATATTTTATCATTAGTATTTATTTTGCGTACTCACAGGGAGTGAGTTATTCTGAAGCGTAGTTATAAATGAAAGGGACATTTCATTTGCCCTCAACCTGGTATGGATACAGAAATATTGACCAGCACAGGTGATTTGTGCAGGTATAGTAGTGTCATGTCCTCAGCTGTATATTCTGCCAGAGAGGAAGTTGTACAGTCATAACAGCTTTATTCAACATGGCCACCTTGCTTCCACAAGCTTAAAGGAGCCCTGTTTACAGCAGAATGTTTCTGGTGAGCCAAATTATTGCACCATCTGACATGCCCCCTTAGCACTAAGCATACACTTTCTCACATCCTTCCTCCTTCCAAACTTACAGCAGCTTTGTGTGTTAAATAATTTCTATGTGCAGCTTGAGCTTTGGGGCAGGCTCATTTTAAAACCGTTTAAAGACTACACAGAATGCTTTCAAACACATGATCCAGAGCACTTTTAAGAATTTATCGAAGCACATTAATATTCAAATCCTACCCCCATCCTCCAAGCTCTTACCTTCTTCTAATTCAAATCCTTCCTTTAAAAAGTTTATTTTGAAATGACAATGTGTAGTGCCCATCCATGAGCATCCAGTTCTGTAACACCACCTCCCTGCCCCCCCCATCCCCCACCACATGAAAGTACTTAATTACATGCGTTCACTTATCACTCTTCAGCAAGGCGCATTAACACATGCTTAACTAAGCATGTTCCTAATGTTAAGCATGTGCTTAAGTCTTTAGACTTATGAAAACATGTTTTGACCATTAGGGTGGTACACCTACTTCTGATCTCTGATTATTGGCTTCTGGTCCATATGAGGATGGGTAGCAAGAATAATGATTAATTTAGCCAAGAACTTTCACCTAAAAACATTAAGTGACCATTACATTAAATGGCTTTAAAGCTTATTCTGCTGCTACCCTCATACTTGGGAAAAGTCTGACAGCCCAATAGCACTAACAGTAGGATCATCTTGACTATGTGAAGGTGGGATTGGGATTTCCTGTGGTTTTAGTGTCTGTTTAAGAATGGGTATCAACACCAATTAACTGCATGTTAACACTTCTCTTGGGTGAAATTTTTTTTTAAGACAAACCATATATTTCCTTCCTAAGCCATGAATCAATGTTATCACAGTGGTGCACACGAGTTCTTTTTCCCATGTTCTGGCTCCATCTCTGGTTTAATGCCTTGTGCTGATTTCATTATGTAAAAATGCTTCACCTCGATGGTAAATGTGGTGTAATCAAACTCCTTCATTGTTGTGTACCTTGGCATAAGTGAAAAGTTAAGGAAAAAAAAATTAAATTGTCTTTGATAAAATTCAAATATCTCTGCCCTATACTTCAAACGCTATTAATAACTACATCTGGCATGTTTGACATTACTTAGCTTTAGGAGTAAATTAAAGGGAATCAAAGAAGCCATATAAATAAAATCTGTAAATTTATGTTAAAGTTTCAAGTAAACAGGTTAGAAGTCTTCAAAAAGGAGAGGTTACTCACCTTGTGCTGTAACTGGAGTTCTTCGAGATGGTTGTCCCCGTGGGTGCTCCACCTTAGGTGCTTCAGCACCACTGAGTGCAGGACGGAGATCTTTTACATCAGTACCCCTGGCCAGCTGCGCGCGCAGGGAGCCGGTGCGTGTTCTATACAGGCTACTGCGCATGCGCAACCGGCCACCCCCCGCTCCTCCATTCCTTCTCTGTCATGGAGATGTTGAATCTCAAAGGAGGGGAGGAGGGAGGGTGGTGGAGCACCCATGGGGACAACCATCTTGAACTCCAGTTACTGAACAAGCTGAGTAACCTCTTTCTTCTTCAAGGACTGTCCCCATGGGTGCTCCACCTTAGGTGACTATGAAGCAGTGTTTGTATGAGGAGGTGGGAGCTTCGGATGCTGAGATTGTGAGGCCAAGAGTATTGTGTGGCCAAACTTTGTGTCCGCGTCTGCAAAAGTCTGCAGTGAGTAATGTCGTGTGAAGCTGTGTATTGAAGCCCATGTTGCAGCTCTACAAATGTTTTCCGCAGTAGAGAAGGAACTGAGGGGGGGCGGTCACGCATGCTCAGTAGCCTGTATAGAACACACACTGGCTCCTGCGCGCACGGCCAGCCAGGGGTACTGCTGTAAAAGATCTCCGTCCTGGGCTCAGCGGCGCTGAAGCATCTAAGGTGGAGCACCCACGGGGACAGTCCTCTAAGAAGAAGTATACACTTCTGCAAGTTTCAATCAAAAACATCAGTAATGACCAGAACTTCTATAACAGTGCTTCTGCAACGTATTTTTTTAAATGGGAAACATGCGCCATCATGACCTCACTGAATAACTGCATAATCATCTTTCTCAAACCCCTATCACTTCTTCTCATCCTCAGCTCGGGTTTTTTTCTGGTTTTCTCTTCCTTCCATTTAATGGGGACTCAGCAGCAAAATGAGAACAGACCCCTGTGTGGAATTAAGTGGCAGGCTGAAACTTTTATTAAACTTTAACACAGGGGAGGGGCCCTACCTGTGTATTACCCATACTCTCATACCACACATTGAACTGGTTCCAATGCAGTTATTACAAAACTCCTTACCATATAACCTGTAACTAGCACCAGGATTACAAGGCCCCTTATCCTGTAATGCGTAGCCTACCCCTCAGGACTCAGCTTGCTGAACAAGGGTGCCATTTTGGGTTCATATGGGGGGCAGCAGCCATGCGCTCCGGGATGTGCTTGCTTTTCATCCCATTCCCCAGACGCTAAGGGAGTGAGGGGAAAGTGCTTACATTCTGTGCATGCCTCTCATACCTGGCTGATGAAGGGAGCTCATCAGCCAGGTGTGAGGAATGCACAGAATGCAAGCACTTTCCCCTCACTCCCTTAGCATCTGGGGAACAAATGAAAAGAGAGCCACATCCTGAAGCACACGGTTGCTGCTCCCCCTATGTGCCTGAAATGGTGCCCTTGTTGCTGAGTGCCAGTATAACCCACATACCTCTTGGCTGCGTCTAGACTGGCATGATTTTCCGCAAATGCTTTTAACAGAAAAGTTTTTCCGTTAAAAGCATTTGCGGAAAAGAGTGTCTAGATTGGCACGGACGCTTTTGTGCAAAAGCACTTTTTGCGGAAAAGCATCCGTGCCAATCTAGACACGGTTTTGCGCAAGAAAGCCCCGATCGCCATTTTCACCATCGGGGCTTTTTTGCGCAAAACGGTTCTTAGTTGTCTACACTGGCCCTCTTGCACAAAAGCATTTGTGCAAGAGGGCTTTTTCCCGAACGGGAGAGTCACTGTATTTGCGCAAAAACACTGATGATCATACATTAGATCATCAGTGTTCTTGCGCAAATTCAAGTGGCCAGTGTAGACAGCTGGCAAGTTTTTCCGCAAAAGCAGCTGCTTTTGTGGAAAAACTTGCCAGTCTAGACGCAGCCCTTGGGTGTGGTGCACTGTCCCACCTAGTGGCCCTTAGACCACTTACAGAGAGAGAATGAGTGTGCTCTACAGCCTTAGCTGAAAGCCAGCTGGCTTTATAGCTCAAGCCTGGAGGCTCATGTACTGAAGTCCCAGGTTTAGTTCCATCTGACAGCTTTACACCAGCACCCTCCTCCCTGCAAGGGGAACAGAGGGTGAAGCAGTGTGGAGACCTCAACTCTATCACATGAGCCCAAAGCCCATCACCAAAATTCCAGGTCACTTTATTATTTTAACTTTATTCAAGCAACTTGTGACATTGCCAAACTCTCTCCCCTCCCCCCCCCCCAGTACCTCAGTTAGTTATTAAGCATGTTTCTACTTAATGCTCTGGTTTGAAGGTGCTGCAAAGAAGGCAAAAAAGCTGATTGGCCCATGTGAGGGGGGGAAAAAATACCTTCCTGATCCCCTTAACAGGAGATCAGCTAGACATGCAGCATTTGTCAAGCCAGGTTCCTATTCCCAGTTTGGGTGGGTAGAGTGGGCTGCTGGAATGGAGCCAAAAGAGATCCAGATGGTTCTTGCACTGGGCAAAATCTAAAATCTGGGGAATGGTGGATAAGCAGCACCCTTGTCTCTCAGCTGGCCAATGGGTGCCAAAGACTTGCAGAGGAAAGAGCTTATTACTGCCATTTGCAAATGTTGCCCTCCCTTGTTACTGGGACTTTCCCCATTTCAGTGCTGGCCCCAACAGTTTCTCTCACCTGTTGATGCAGGAGGTTGACATTTATTGGCTGCAGTTACAATGTCTCCTCTTTGGAACAGTGAGCATATCGTTTTAGCTGTATGATGAAATACCTAGCACAGTAGCGAGCTCTGTAAATGAATAATTTGTTAGATCATTTTAATGGTCTAGAAATCAGAGAGAAAAATCTCACAGGAACGCAACAGATTTCTGAACCTCCCAATTCTGATTAGTTCAAAAATAAAATAAACAGGGCCTTTTGTTCTATTTTGGTACTGTTGACTCTGGGTGCGTGAAAAATGCAATGGAAAGAAAATTCAACCAAACTGACTTCAGTTTATTTTGTGTTTTGGGCCAACATTCAGGTCATTATGTATTTTTTTAAAAACCATTACATCCAGACTTACTGGCAAGAAGGAGCCATGGGTGCAATTTATATTAAAAATAAATAGATATTGACTTCAGCTTGGCAAAATTAAGGATTTCATATTTTCAGTGGTTTAGAAACACCTTTTTTTTCTGTTTTGGTTCATGAGCATTCATAGTGCCTTAAGTTACACATCTGAACAAAGCTGAAAGCATACCTAAGCCATTACTACCAAATCATACTGAAACCGAGTCTTGCATGGTTTCCACCAAAATCCATAAAACCACTCCCCAGCCCTGCTCCACACTTGGCCCAAACTTCAGACTCAGCTCAGGTTTCCTGAAAATCTAGATGGGCTATAGCAACAGTGACCATATTTCTCAAAATGAAAATGGGACTCCAGAGGGTTTAGCCCAAGCTCCTCCTTTGCCCTCCTTCGCCTTGCTGCTACTGGGGGCTGGCCCAACCTTCTTGCCCAAGCCCCACTGCCTGTTGCCAGTCACCTGAGCCCCACCATGCAGGTCTGGCATCACTGTTCACGCCACCCCTAATGGTCCTCTACTTCACTAGGGGGACAGGCCCTACCTTTTTGGCTGAAATGGGCATTTGTCCCCTATTTTTCCTTTCTTACTGATTTTTCCCAATACAATTATGACATTTAGGACAAGGATTATAAGGAAGACTCTCCGAGCCAAAATGGGACATATGGTCACCTTTGTTATAGCAAAATCTAGCCCAGGTCTGGCGTTTGGAAATCTGGCTTTGCATTTGATTATGAATATTAAATGCAGCTGTAATGTTGAAATTGTAATTTCAGAACCTAAATTGGAATCAGATGAAGATGAAATGTATAGGACTTAGGTACTGAGTTTGTTAGCATTCTTCTTTTTTTTTTTTTCCTTCTAATTATAAAAGCTGAGATCTTAAAGAGGAAAGGCATATGAAGCAAGCTTGTTCATCTCCTGCCAATGCAGCATTGTTCTCTACTCTACACTATACTTTCCTGGACTTTGTGCAAGCTACTTTTAGAATGAGTCAAGCAATACGGCTTCCAACTCTCCCCTTGGGACGCTATTCCACAGCCTAATAGACTCTTACTGTTAAGAAATGTTTTCCTAATATTAAGTCTAAATTTTCTTCACTCAGATTCACCCCAGTAGCTCTGGTTATATTCTTTGTATTTGCATACGAATATGGTGAGCCCTATAGTCAGCATTAAAACATCACCATTATCTCATACTGGTGTCTGAGATCCCACCATTGTCCCCAACAGCAAAGAAAATGTGGAGTAGCTCATATTCCTACATGTCATGCCATGGTGTACAATCTCACATTACTGTCACTCACTGTTTTTCCATGGGGTGTAGTCTCCCTTACAAGAACATATGTGACTTAGTATTGCACACTTCCAGCTATAGAGAGATCAGTAGGAAGGTCAGATCAAAAGAGCTGGATTGTCCATTCCACTAAATTTTATCTGTGGCTAGATTGGATGTAGTGAAGAATTAGGGCAAGAACTTCTTTGGTGTAGCTTCAACCTCAAAAACATTTTTAAATACTAGACTACCAAGGAACTTTGAACAGGAGAAAATGGGTTCATGTAAGATAGGACTACTAAGGACATGTAGTTTGGTGGCATAGATTCTATGCTCCATCATATTTCGATCCTGGGATCAAATTCAAATTAATCTATATATTAATGTTCATAATTTTTGGAGTGGGTATGTATCTCATTCACATTCCAATTTGCAAAGCCAATTTTAGTTAAAATCCAGTGCTCTATATGCAAAGTAGTGAGTGGGTTTGACTGAATATTTGCTCTGTTTTTTTCCATAGATGTTTTCTTCTTGCCCAATGCAAATGCACAGTTGTGCACAGCATCACAAAGTAACGAGCAGGATAGGTAGTACAAGGGACCCTAGTCCTGACCAGTGAGAATACTGATGCCTCCAACCTACTTAGATAAGCACTTTTTTTGTTCTAATGAGAATGAAGAGATGTGAATTTATTCAGAAACACTTTTTCCATCTATTCCCCCATCTTATTTTACCCTACACACGTGTAAAAAACCATAGGCGGTAAGTGCTAAATGGGATTGAGATTTACTTTGTTTCCAGTAATAAGGTCTATCTTATTCCTTAATCTCATTTGAATCTTCCACTTGTAGGCACTAATCTTGTACACACCTATACAAGGGCCTATACAATTCCAGCTAAGTAGCCAGTGAAGTAGTAGGAAATTGTTACCAGCTCCTTCCTTGATGCTGAGTGTTACAGTCTGCACTGCCATGTGGCAAGAACTTGTTTAGTTCTTGTTCCTGTTGGCTCACTGGGAGTTGTTAGAAATGCTGCTGAGGCCTCATTCTCAGTTCTTGGGCGAGGGAGCCATTCACATTCCCATACAGGAATTAGACTAGTGGAAGATTCTCAGACAGATAGAAGACTACTGGGAGAATGGTGTCTGCCAGTGACAAATAACCTTCCAGGGGCATGGTGTTAAGGCAGGGAAAGGATGGCCACATTCGGGACAACAGTGAGGAAACTAGATCTTCCTCTCTCCCTGTCCCACCAGAATATAGCATCAAATATCATAGGTGTTGTGTTGTACTCTGAATGTAATGGAGGAATATATAGGTACAGAAACACAAGCATGAGAAACTAAAGATTGCAATTCTAGGCCTTGGCCAAGTCACAGAGGCTGTGTCTACACAGCAGCATTATTCTGAAATAATTGACATTATTCTGAAATAACAAAGAGCGTGTCTACGCTGCAAGCCATTATTTCAAAATAATGGCGAGCTGGAGGACTTCTTACTCCGATTCCTGTAAACCTCATTTCACAAGGAGTAAGGGAAGTCAGAGGAAGAATGTTCTTCCTTTGACTTCCTGCTGTGTAGACAGCACCAAAGCTGAATTAAGCTATTTCGACTTAACCTATGCAGTTGATATAGATGAAGTTGCGTTGCTTATTTTGACTTTTTCCCTGATATGTAGATGTGCCCACATAATCCTGCCCCTCTTGGGAAAACCCAAGTCCAATACACCAATGATCTGGCAACATCATACCAGAGATTTGGCCAAACTTCAGGCTTTTGGGGCCTGCCATCCTTTGTGTCTGCAGTCTTCATGCCTCCCCTTCCAGGAGAGATTAGGAGTGCCTACTGGGTACACTGAAGCAGACGAGGTCCATTTGTTCAGACCTTCTGCTGTATCCCTGCACTACTTCACACTGTGGCCTGCAGCGAGGTCTTTCTCACAATCTTTTTCTCACCCCCAGCTCATTCTTCTACAAGTCCAAAACAAAGGAAAGCCAAACTAGCTGAGAAACTAAAAGAAACAAAAAAGGTTCTGCACCACTTCTGGCTGCCCCAAGGACATTGAGAAGGCAGCTCTAGCTTTATTCTAACCCCAGATGGTCTTTCCTTCCTGGCAGCATCAAGGCAGTCTCTAGTTAGGCCTTGGCCCCAGCCAGGCCTGTTTTCACAAGTTTATCTTAAGAAGCCTACTCCCTCTCTGTTGGTCACCTCTGAGCTAGGCTTTTCATGTTTTATCATTGTAGGCATGACAACTTGCACAGATATAACGGGGTGGGGCTAACAGTGCCCCCAAGCTCTCATTAATCCCTTCCGAGTCAATGTGGGAATCTGCATATCCCGCCACACTGCCCCTTGCGATGAGCAACAGGGCTAAAAGAGACCAACAATCAGCCATGCCAAGTGTCACTCATTTCACATCAATAATCAAACCTACTCAGTATCCGTCATTTCATGCATTTGGCAAGCCTGTCTTGCCTACCCATAGCTTGGTAAGAGATGTTCTCCACATGTGCTTTGAACAAGGAGAAGATGCTCTAAGGTGGAGGTAGGAGGCCAAGAGTTCTGGTTTGATGCTTTCTACTGAATAATGTTTAAATGTCTGTGTAGTTCACAACCCTTCATTAATAAGGGCCTTACTTCCTTTCTGAGGAAGTCTACCATTTATCATGTCCTCCCCAACTATAAATTAGGTAATAGGAGTTCCACAAAGTCAAGTGAGGTAGAGCTGTGAGTAGAATCTTGGTCCCTTAGCCTCTGAGCTCCACTGTCTTTGAGAGAGAATGTGCCAGAATCAATGTGCTTGGCTATATTGTCTTCTAGCCTAGTCTACATTGTTCCCATAGCCAGGAACAGAACCCAGCTGCCCTATAGTTGTTGAAGCCACTGGCAAAGTATGTTGTCACCCCTTCTAAATACTGGTCTATAACAAGGATAACAGCTTATTTCTATTACCAGTTAGTACTTTCGCTCAAGAGGAAGAAGCCTGTGCTATGGATGTATAAATCCTATACGCAAAGCCTACTGTTTACCTGGCAGAAAAATTAATATGCACTCTTGTAATTAAACACTATATCATAAAATATATACACGAGTAGGCGGATGTTGTTCACCAACAAGAAAGCCATGCTACTTTTTGAGATGTGAATGTACTTTATATACAAATTTGCTCATTAAATAATTTGCATAATCTTTCA
Organism: Pelochelys cantorii; assembly: GCA_032595735.1. Lineage (NCBI taxonomy): Eukaryota > Metazoa > Chordata > Testudines > Trionychidae > Pelochelys > Pelochelys cantorii. The sequence continues at coordinate 72,410,204 of CM064329.1, forward strand.
TTTATATAGCTGCAAAAATTGTTGTATAAAAACAATGATTATCTCAAATCCTAAGCAGGAAAGGGAAATGGAAGTAGAGAAGGGAAAGGAAACTGAAAAGGTAATTATTTCCAATGACATAAAAACAAAACATTCAATTAGAGGCCAGAGTCGTCAACTCTCCTGACCTTTACATAAACGACTATGCCAGTTGAACATTGGCCAGGTGGCAAGTGGCAACCCCTTTGCAGCTCCATATATACCCAAATGAGCAGGTTTCTGGTGCCAGAAACCAAGAGGCCAATGCCTTTAACACCACCACCCAGTAATTTATAGCATCATGGTTTACGCTACTGTAGTTAAGGCTCTTTTAATGTTTGTCTTATAAACTGTTCCCAAGGGTTTATAATTTAACCACTAACATTCCCTCAGTCCCAGAGACTCAGTGGCTAACCCAGAACACAGTTTTGTGACAAAATTTTGGGGAAAAATGTTTGTTAGTTTGAGAGAGGAAGGAAAAGCATGGCTACTTAAAACAGTGAAGGTTAGTATTTTTGTGTGTGTGCTCCAATGTCTAAAACTGGACTGTATTTTTTGTAAAAATGAATTATTGTTAACATGCAGCATTACATCTGTGATTCTAAAATAGTTTATTTTAAAGCAGGATATTATGCAAATTTTGTAGCTTTTCTATTGGTTTTTATAATGTTCAGGAAAAAATACTATATATAATTGTGTATTTATGCTGCACTAAAAAACCCCAGTCAAGTTCAACTGGCAATTTTACAAGCACACAAAATGAGAATGTGGGTTGAGGGGGGAAATATATTTGGGAAACTTCTGCATCTACTTCCACTTCATTCCGCCAATAACCTCTCTCTACCCACAGTTCCTGTAGTAGTTGGAAATATAGGGAATTTTAGCACGGAGCAGTGCCTATGCTTTATGACCCCCTTTATGCAAATCAAATTGCATAGCAAACCATTTCACATTTTGTGTCTAGCAAGGAAAGTTGCAGGTATGGGGCAACTTCAAACTTAGAAGCCAATGCTATTCTCTATTACACACCACAGCACCACTGAAGTCCATAGGAACTGCGTAATCGAAACTGTGAGCAGCATTTGACCCTAAAGTCTTCATGCTTTCGTGATCTTTAATAAAAACATGTTATGATCTTGAGTACACTCTAGCAGATGAAGAGTCCTCTCTTATTGTACAACCCTTCAAGCTTTGCTGTTGTAGCTCATTACCTGGCATGCAGTCATCAGCAACAAGAATGCCCTTCATGTCTATGTATTGGGCAGCCATGATCCAACGCTCTGGATCCAGAAGCCTGCCCGCAGTACTATAGACTGACTTCCACTGGCCTCCTGCAGTTTTGTTTCATAATGAGTGGACCCACTCGTTATGAAATTTAAATAATTCACATTGGGTACATCTATACAGCAGGGCAAAAGTTGAATTAAGATACACAACTTCAGCTACATCAGTTGCATAGCTGAAGTCGAAATAGCTTAATTGGGCTTTTGGTGTGTCTACACAGCAGGAAGTCAAAGGAAGAGCGCACTTCCTCCCACTTCACTTACTCCTAGTGAAATGAGGGTTACCATGAGTCAGAGTAAGAAGTCCTCCAGTTCGACATTGTTTTGAAATAAAAACTTGTAGTGTCGACGCGCACTCTGTTGTTTTGGAATAACATCAGTTATTCCGAAATAATGCTGCTGTGTAGACATAATCTTTGTAATGTATCATTCTTCAAAACTGGGCCATTCTTCTTTGATATTTTTCTTTGGTTTGATTGTTTGCCTTTTTTTCCTGCATTTATGGAGTCCTTTCTTGTTGGCTCTCATGATTTGCCTAGAGCCTGGACTGAAATGTTCAGCTAGCTAATATGTTATAGAAGACTTATTGGCTGGAGGACTGCCATTTGCCAGCATAGGTAAGCTACTTGTATTGTTTGGGGATTTTGTCGTAACTTTGTGGATGAGGGTTTTGAAGTGGGTTCAAGTTTTAATTTTAATCAGTGTCAATAATACAGCCTAAAAATGCTCAAATGCATGAGCAGGAAGATCCATACTGGTGATAGTCCCCCAGAACTTGCCACTGTCTCAGAACGGGGTCCACCCATTCATCATGCTTAATTCTTTCTACAGAGAAAGTATAAAGAAAACTGTGACATGCCTGTTGAGATTCTTCAGTTTGGGCGGGAGATATGGAGATATTACAAAGTTTAACCATATCTGACAGCATCTACCATGTTGTAAGTAAATCCACAGACACTTTATTTCTCCTGGACACCAAATTAAATGTATGTTTTCAAGTTTTAATTTGGTTCATTTATAAAATTTTGTCTAAAAGACAAACCATATATATAGGGCCCTGTAAGTAGAAGAAGGAAGGGGTGGCAACTAACAACACTGATTCCTTAATATTAGAAACAAATAGTTTTGGTCAGTGAATGTGTCTGAGGAATCTCTGCATGGGACAATTTCGTTGAGAGTTATTGCATAATATCTCTTTCAGATTGTTCCTCAGGATAACATTCACACTGGTTAAAGTTAATTACCCATAAGTGGAAGCTGAGATGCATGTTAATCATTTTTCTAATAACCCCTTTACCCAATAGACTACAGTTCCTTGTATGTGGAAAGGTAGATTTGGAATCCGTTATGCCTGCTGCCCAACCACTGGTAGTAGTGGTTTCAAAATATTTAAACAACAATAAATACTTCAGCTTTTGTTTATGGCATTTTAACTTTTAACAATGTGTGTTTTCAATTATCATCAAGTTACCATTCTAAAAATGCTGGGGGAAGCACATCAGAAACTCATTTTATAGAAGATGGCATTCAGAGAATGGCAAAGAGGGTGCCATGTTTGTATAATGTTTGGTGGTGCCCAGAAAATATAGGAGGTAAAAGCCCCAGGCCCTGCACTGCAGGAATCCCTGCACTTTAGGGATCATGGAGTCCAGGGTGGCCTGGAGGATTAGCAGGGGATCTGGCATTGGTAGCAGTGAATGGCCCAGACCCAGTCTGTCCTACTGGCTCATGATGTCGCTAGGGTGGGGGCGGAGGATGAAAGCCATGAAGAGGCAGAACAGGGGTTTGAGGGAAGGGTGGAATGGAGGTAGGGAGGGGGGCAAGGCAGGGCTGGGAAGATGTGGGGTGAGTAGAGCAGGGGCCAGGTTGCTTGCTGCTGGTGGTGTCAGACTAATCTCCCTGGCCCCCACTTCTGCCTGAAACACAGAACCCCCCAAAACCCGGGGCTCAAGCCTATGGATGGGAAGTCTATAAGACCAAACTGGTGGAGCCAGGACCACGATCCTAAATATTGGTGGAGCATGAGCACCGTGGACCCATACAACTTGCCGCCTATGACAATGAGTATACATTAGTAGAAGTCCACACAAGACAGGAAAATCAGGACTAACATGAGAACTCAATCCATAACGTAATTAACTGTGTCTCACTATGTTTTACAGGGTTATCTATTAGATAATCCGTATTCTTTGGGCCTGTTGAAAGATGCATGATGCTGTGACTTTCAGACTTAGCTAGACATTTTGAAATAAAATTATTTGGGCCACACTGTACAGGGTTTTTACTGGACTTGGTGTGTTTCGAACAGCTGTTGGGCCCTGAAGAGTATGGTGGGGTTTACACCAGGGGTAGGCAAAAGGGCCTCCGCAGGCCGGATCCAGCCTACCAAGTGAGCTGATCTGGCTCATGGAAGCCATGCCACTCCCTCTGCCCCCAGGCCAATCAGGACCTGGGGCAGAGAGAAGTGTATGAAGTCTCTTCTTACCCTGCCCCTACCCTGCAGGGAGTGCATGGTTTTTAGAACTGCTGTGTGCTGCTGGCACAATGGGAGGAGACTTTACATGCTCCCCTTGCTCCCAAGTCCTGATTGGCCTGGGGGCGGGGAGCAATCTCCTCCCTCCCCCCCCAGGCAAAAATTATTGCCCACCCCTCCTCTAGATATTTGACTTACATATAAGACTGTATGTTACTGGCTACCATATTTTTTTAAAGCTAATTGTTTTTGCAAAGAAAGAGTCACCCGAGAGAGGGAATAGATCAATTCAGGTCAGGGTGGTTTTTTTAGTATTGGCTTAATTTATAGGTCCATATCTATTGAATTGAATAAGACTGATCTCATGCTAGGCTAAAACGACAATGGAATATTTTCACTTGCATAGCTTCACTTATTTAAAAGGTTCACAGCCACAACACAGTAAAGATTATGCTCTTGTTCCAAAATCCATTCATACAGCAGACATGTTTTCAAAAGGAAAACAATTGTTGTTTATCTGGTAGGATAAGCTAGCATATTTCTAATATTTCTTGGTTTTCCAGGGTGTGGAAATACCAGGAAAACAGCTTTTATGTAGCTATGTTGAAAAGCAACATGGAAGATGTCAGTGTTTCAGGGAGGAATTGAAATGAAGAGATTATTTCAACAAAAATGCAGGGTATTCTTAATACCTATAAATAATAGATATTAATGCCTTTTGAACAAGAGAGGTTTTCTCCTGGTATTTCCAATCCATTCAAAGCAAAATACATGTAAAGAGAATTTTGTCCACAGAATCTTTAATACCACCAATCATACATAGGCTAAAAAGAACTCAGTTTGACTTTCAGAGTCTCAGGTTGAGGAATGGTAGTTTAAATAAACCAACTTACTGTTTATGAATTGAACAAACAACGCATGCAAGCGATTGATTGAGACACAGACATAGACTTAGAGCATCACAATGAGATTTAGAGTTGCTTACAAGATTAACTTTAAAATGAAAGACTTCCTATTTGTGTTAAACTTTTTAAGGGTAGCATAAATCAATAATCCTAACAGCACAAGTGCTAAACAGGTATGTGTTGGTGAGACCCCCATGTTTGGAGGTATATGAAATTAATTATCAACATACGGTTCATATATATTACGGCTACACTACAGTATTACAGGTATCTGCAGGGCCATAGACAAGCAGGGTGCCACTTCGTTGAATCTATATATTATCTTCATTAGCTTTAGAAGTAGAAGGGACAGTTATTGTACTTGTATGTATTTTATCCTTCTGCAGATAAATAGAAAATTTCATTGCACAAAAATAGTAAATTGTTTTGTGAAAATGAATCTGATACCTGACATGCCATTGCACTTCTGCAATGAGGTATCAACAAGATCTGTTTGGAGGAATTTCATCCAGTGGAATTCTGCCAAATAATATGAACCATAAAACTCACTTCTGGCCTATTTTATTTATGTATACATAATGACCACTAACTGACTAAGATAATGGAGTCTGCTGTGTCTCTTCAGGCCATGACAAATACATTAGGCAGTAGTCATAATTCAGTATTAGTCCTTTCTCTATACCATTTGTTTTATTTTACTTTGCTTACCAATTGTGACTGAACTTCAGAATACACTAGTGAAATTGTCAGAAACAAGAGTTGAGTCTCAAGTGAAATATGCTGATTCTTCAAAATAGGGTATGTAATAATAACACCTAGAGTGACTAATTTGTATTATATATTTGTGACGGTGATTCAATCAGGAACAAAATCCCTGCAGTAACTGGTTGGTCAGATACATCATACTGCTTTCTTAAGAGCAAGTAGAGTTTTGCTATTACATCACTAAGATTCTGAAATATGGTTATGTATGCTGTGGTGCTTCATCCCATTAGAGTCAAGGTAGAGCTGCACTCTCACATCTTTCCTTTGTGCTCTTGAGGGTGCCAGAAATATTTTTTTCTGCAAAACTATGGCAATTGCTGGCCATGTGGCCTCTCATATTTCAGACAGACCTAACTTGAATTAACATTAATATTATTAATTCTAAAAATTGGGATTGAATTTGGCCCGTAATAAAAATTGTTGAAAGTTGAGTTCATATGAACTCTACATATGCTATGTCATTTCCACCAGCTGTGGAAATTATATTGTTACACTATAATAAAAACTAGTTTTCTCATTTCTTCCCATGATCACGGGAGGTCAAATGCAAATGTATAGAATTTCTAGCATCCATAAGTTGCATGTCTCAGACTGCAAAGTTTGAAGCATGATTGTTATGGCAGTCCTGACACATTAATAGATCCTAGAACAGGGGCCTGCAACCTATGGCTCTAGAGCCAAATATGGCTCAGTACGGAACCGAATATAGCTCTGTCATTCCCAAAATACGCACAACTTTTTCAATTAAAATGAAAAATTAATTCAAAATTTTAAGAACTTGTAATTACTCATGTCAATATGTTTTGGGGTTTTTTTTTGTCCATTTCACCTTTAACTATTCATTTTAACAACCATCCATCCTCTCCACTCATTGGGGGATATGCATATTCTCTTTGTATTGGATTGGTCAAGAAATCTTTCCATCATCGCATGTGATGGTGAACTCTGTAACCCTCTAACAGTAAAAATGGTGACGAGAAAGAGAGATGACAAGTGCCAAAATTTTCAAAAGGAGAGGACAGACTTGCGTGCATTTGTGGATAGATCTGGATCTCCACACTGTCTCACTTTGTAATGAGACTGTTCTCAAACAAAAATATTTCATGCCAAAACTTTTCACATTTGCTACAAAATACCCCGAGAGTGGTGCACCCCCCAAAAAAAAGTCTGCAAGGAGCTGCAGCGAAAAATGAACATTGGACAAAATAGCCTTTTGGCATGCTCAAAGGAAGGTGGGATCTTAAACTCGACAAGTTTTGCGGGCTCCTACAGCATTATTTGAGAGGGGAAGCCTTTCACTCACAGGGATTATATGAGGAAAAACTATGTAGCACTTTAAAGACTAACAAGATGGTTTAATAGGTGATGAGCTTTCATGGGCCAGACCCACTTCCTCAGATCATATTCTGGAAGAGAATTGGCATGACCATATATACCAAAGGAATACAATGAAAAAAGTGAATACATTATTAAATTGACAAATCAGATTTAGTACAGAAGATGGGGTGAGGGAGGGAAGGAATAGCTACTTGAGTCAATGAAAGGCTAATCAGGGGTGATAAGGGATATGAAGAGATGCATGCTAAAAATTGGTCATGAACTATTTGAATTTCACAACAAGGACAAAAATCTTACAGAAAATTCAAAGACATGTCATTATCAGCAAAACCAGTTCATGACAGAGCTCTGAAAACAGCCCCTCAAATTGACAAGGAACAAATGCAAAATTTGAGTACACCTATTTATTTTTCATTTGCTTTGGATAAGAAAACCGACACACGTGACGTTAATCAGTTATGTATTCTGGGATGATATATTTGTGGAAATGCTGTGCATGAAGAAATGATTGAGATATTACCCATGAAAAATCAAGCAAGGAATAAACACATCCTTAAACTGTGGTGAACATTGTATATGAGGGGAAAAAATACAGTTGGATAATCTTTTGTCATTGTTTACAGACGGTGCACCTAGCATGGTCAGGAAATACAGGGGATTCCTTATTCTTCTCAGAACAGCTAAATCACCTGCTTTTGAACTTTCATTGCATTGTGCATCAAGAAGCTGTTTGTGCTCAATCTTGTGGAACTGAACTCAGAAATGTAATGGGACTGGTCGTTCATATTGTCAGTTGGATTCTTGCCCAAGCCCTTAATCACCGTCAATTTCAGTCACTGTTCAAGGAAGTAGATTCTGAATACCTCAATCTACTAATGCATGATGTTCGCTGGTTATCTCGTGGCCAAGTTTTGTCTTTTTTTGTCTCAGAAAAACGGCTCTTGCGCAAGAGGGGGTTTTTGCACAAAAAGCTGTGTAGACAGCTCCTTTTTGTGCAAAAGCCTCTTGCACAAAAAGCGGGCGCTCATTAATTATGCAAATGAAGCTCAGCAATATTCCATGCTTAGCCTCATTTGCATATTTCTTGCACAAAATGAGTGCAGTATAGACATAGCCTTGATCTGTTAAACATTAATATCTTGGTGGACTGTATGTGCTATGTATTGTATGTAAAGCTATGAAATCTTGCTATGTATGAGTTACTAAACTATAATGTGAAACTGGAAATACCCCAAACAAGTCTTTCAGGTACAACAATGGAATAGCTGGAAGGTGTTGATGAAAGCAATTAACACCCCTTCAGGGAAGAATTCACTAACACAGGAATTCTGTATAAAGACACCACCTCAGAGGAAGCACTGAGACAATGGAAAATGTTTGGCTAATGGGGGTCACATACATAGACTTTCCAGCAGGCTAGAAGAAACAGTAAAAGATGGGGAGTGACATTGTGATGTTGAGTGGTGGAGGGGAACCCACGCTGCAAATTAGATGCAGCCTGTGTGCCTCAAGGATCTATAAGCCTGCTTGTATCAGTCAGAGTGAGATATTGCTGATTCAAATCCTATCTAGTCTGTATAAATCTTAGATTTTAAGTGATAACAAACAGATCAAAGCAGGTTACTTAGGAAATTGAACCTCACAATCAATCTTCCTGTCGTTAATAAACCTGTTTTATGGGTTTTCTCTTAACCAGCATGTTCTAGAGTGAAGTGTTAGGGAATCTTAGCTCTGTTAACCAAAGCTGATACATAGCTTACCCACTTAGAGGAGGGGAGTGTTCTAATTAATGAGCAGGCACCGTAAAGAACCTGGTGCAGTGCAAGATGGGATAATTCTGAGTTTATACTCCTGGAGGAATGCAGAGCTGGGGAGCTGGGAAATTGGCTAGTGTGTCCACTCTTGGTCCATGAGTGGCTTAAGTAAAGCATTCAGATGACTCAGTTGGATGTATGGCACCACCTGCTGTCATGCTGGGTGATAACAGGGCCTAGATGCACTGCCTGTGCCTCCAGCAGAGAGAGAGGCCAACCCAGCTGAATGGTTTGGAGAAATTCCACTTTCAATGGCATCAAGCCTTCACCTCAGGGGTACATCTCATCACGCACAGTTTAAGGTCAGCAACAGAACTTGCAACTGCTATATAATGGGAGATATGTATCTACCAGTTTAATTCTATAGCTAAGAGCTGTTGAACTTGTTGGGATAAAATGACGATTGATCTGAATCTTTACTCACTATTTGAATTTATTAAACTTATTCCCCTATTTTTCATTTGTAGGTGCCTTTGAACAGGCCGTTTTCATGGTATCTCTGGCCCAGCAAGAAGCTAGAGGTAACAGGAATCCAGGGGCAAACTGGCAATCAAAATAGGCCCGGGAAATGGGTTGAGAACGGCCGACTTTTTCATGCACACTATCTTTGTTCGTTTACACCGAACTCGTACTGTTATTTGTCAGTTACGGAAAACCACACACCCACAACGACAGACGATAACCGAACTCATCCAACCACTGCATACTCTCTACTCACTGGTCAAGACTCGAGCCACTCCATCACCGATTCCACCGTTGCACAAAGTAGGCCTATGCATTGCTGTCATGCACCATTGCGCATTGCACATCCGTTCCGTTGATTTCAACCGTAATGCGATATCATTCACTTTGGCGCCAAAGAAACCAAGGCTGAGCCAGTGCAGCGGACCATGCCTGACCCCACACACAAACACACACGGCCTCGGCTACCTCGGATTTATTCGGAAACATTTTGAATTTTGGTATTATAAATTTTTGGGGGTATTAGAACAGTGGTCTCCAACCTTTTTACACCCAAGATCACTTTTTAAATGTCAGAACAAGCCAAGATCTACCACCCCATCCTTCCCCCAAGACCCTACCCCTTTCTTGAAGCCCCACCCTCTCTATTCTCCTCCTCTCCATCACTTGCTATCCCCAGCCTTTATACACTCTACACTGCCGCTTTTTTTCTATTCTTCTGTACGAAGACATTTTTCCAGCATTTGGCCTGTCTGGATGGGACCAAATGTCAGAAAAAAACCTTCTTTCAGAAGCCCCCTTATTCCTCATGGAACGAGGAATACAAGGCTTGCCGAAAGAGCATGTTTGCTCTTCCACTAAAAAAAATGGAACAACAAACGCTTCCATGGACGCAGAAGAGCTTTTCCGGGATATCTCTGGAATCCTAGAAAAACTCCTGCAGTCTAGCTGTATCCTCACTGGGTTGAGACAGGATGTGTGGGCTCTCGGGTGTGAATGAGGGATTTAGGTGTGGGAAAGGGTGAGAGGTGCAAGCTCTGGGAGGAAATTTAGATGTAGGAGGAGGTGGAGAAGGGGACACTGGCTCAGGGCTCCAGGCTGGGGAGTGTTGGGGTCAGATGGAGGGTTGTGGTACTAAGTAAGCCACAGGCTTGTGGATGTGAGGGTGCAGGAATTTGGGTTGGAATATGTCAGGGGCTCAGGGCAGGGGGTTCCAGTGTATGACAGGCTCAGATCTAGGGGCGGGGGGGAGGGTGCAGGAGTGTTATGATGCTGCAGCCAGATGGGGCTTGGCCCCAATTGGGGGTTTGTTGGCCAGGCTTCATTTTTAAATAAAATACTATGTCAAACACAAAGTTTCTGCATTGTCTTTATTTATGAGAAGGGCAGGGAACCTGTTTTGAATCAGGGGTCACTGACTCACAGAAAACTCAGCTGCGGGGGCCACACCAGTGAGATGCAAAAAACCCACCTTCCTCCAAAACCCCCCCAAGCCTCACTAATGTGGCCCCCAACTGTGCTGGTGGGAGCAGGGGACATGGTACTAGGGAACGGTGCTGGGGCAGGGGACAGGGTGCTGGGGTGGGGGCAGGGTTCTGCAGCAGGGGACAGGGTGCCAGTGGGGGCAGGGACTCCCCCGGCACCCGTCTCCCCCCGGGACTCCTCTCCCCTCCCACCACAGAAGAGGGAAGCCCTGGCGCGTGCCTCCTCCGGGGACGACGACCCCCCCTGCAGAGGAGGGAAAGCCCCGGTGTGTGCCTCCTCCATGGACGACTCCTCTCCCCTGCCCCACAGATGAGGGAAAGCCCCAGCGCGTGCCTCCTCTGGGGACTCCACCCCGCCCTGCCATGCCAGTTCCCAGCACGCCACAGACCTGGGGGAGGGGAGCAGCCACTGCACTTCCAGAACCCCCGGAAGTGGCACGCAGCTGCCGGACTTCCGTCCACCCTGCAGGAAGCCACCACTACCTCCATTGTTGCTGGAGGTAGGTAGTGCGGCTTCTTGGGGGTGGGGGGAAATTGGAAGGGGGGGGCCCCCGAACACCTCACGATCGACTGATCGAGCCCTCGATCGCAATCGACGGGTTGGTGACCACGGTATTAGAAGCTTTACGGTGGATATTATGGTCCATTCGGACAACGGCCCACTGGGAAATTCCCGGTATCCTACAGGGCCAGTCTGCCCCTGCAGGAATCTCCTCAGAAATCTGTTCTCATGCCCTTTGTGCTGTTTTTATTTGCTCATTTGAATACAACAAATAAATTTAGACTAAAGCAGAGAGAACATTTTTACTGGTGATAAACTCAACTTTTAAAAAAGATACATAAACAGGGAATTAAAGATGGGAGCCCAAAATGCCTTCTAACTTCCTCCCCTCGCACACACACATTACATGGCTATGGAGACATAGATGATTTGATTCCCCTTTCCTGAAAGGATTTGACCAGTGGACAGTCATATTTATGAATCTATTTGCCATAATCTTGCATCTCCCATGGCCATCCAAATTTCCTTCCATGGGAAAGTGTCTTCCATAAAAGCTAACGAGATTTAGTCTCACAATGGGTTTAGACCAGGGTGGGCAATAATTTTTGGTGGGGGGGCCACTCCAAGATTTTGGTAAGTGGCCAAGGGCCGCACTTTTCTGTAGAGGAGATGCAGGGGTCTAAGATGGAGGTTGGCTAGAGAAGGGCACTCGGGGAAAGGGACTGGGGTACAGGAGACAGTGTAAGGTCTGAAAGGGAGTTTGGGTGAAGGAGGAGGCTGTGACCTGGGTCAGGAGACTGGGGTGTAAGCTAAGGGAGGGAGTATGGGTGCAAATGAGGATTCTGGCCTGGGGGGAGGGGCTTTAGGAGAAGGTGCAAACTTTGGGTAGGGAATTGACCTAGGAAAACGGGGGAGGGGGGTGCAGACTGCAGAGGGTTTGAGTGATGACCTGGGGCAGGGGAATGGAATGCAGGGTCTGGTAGGGTGTTTGGATGAAGGAGAGGATTCTGGCCTGAGGGAGGGATGTAGGAGGGGCTACGGAGTCTGGGAGGGAGTGTGACCTGAGGCAGGGGGGGTACAGAGGGTTTGGATGGTAACCTGGGGGAAGGAGTTGGGGGTGCAGGAGGGGAAGGGGTGCCAGAGGCAGGCTGTGTCTGGGAGGCACTTAAGTGTCGTCTGGCCAGCAGCCTTGCAGCACCTTCAAAGCAGGCTGGACTCCCTGCCTGCTGCAGCCCCAGACTGCTTGAAACTGCAGGCCATTCCCTCCATGTGGCTCTCAGCTCCGGGAGGGGGAAGAGGCTTGCATTGCCCCCATCCTGCAGGCCAATCTCTCAGCTCCTATTGGCTGGCTGTTTCCAACCAATAGGAGCTGAGGATTAGGATGGGGTGATCACACAGAGCCGCCCCCTGCCTGCAGAGCGAAAAGAGCCACACAGACTGTGCTTTGAACTGCGGCAGCTGAGGGTCCTGGCAGGGTGGGCTGGATCCAGTGGCTTGGCAGGCCAGATTTGGCCCCCGGGCTGTATTTTGTTTAGACCTTGTCGACCCCCAGTTCCATAACACTCAGGCTGTGTCTACACTGGCGCAATCATGTTGCCTGTCTACACTGGCCGCGTGTTCTTGCGCAAGTAAACTGACGTTCTAATGTATGAAATCAGGGCTTCTTGCGCCAGAACTCTGATGCTCCCACTCAGGAATAAGCCCTTTTGCTCAACTGTTCTCATGCAAGAGGCCAGTGTAGACAGGCAACATGAATTTCTTGCGCAAGAAAGCCCTATGGTTAAAATGGCCATCAGAGCTTTCTTGTGCAAGAGAGCATCTACAGTGGCATGGATGCTCTTGCGCAAAAGCACATGCCAGTGTAGATGCTCTCTTCTGGAAGAGTGTTTGCAGAAGAACTCTTCTGCAAAAGAATTTTTGCGTGAGAACGCGCCAGTGTAGATGTAGCCTCAGGTTATGCAAAGTCACTAAATTTATCACGCGCATTTGTCCACATCCGGCCTCTTGGTTCTGCTTCATTTTGGTCCATAAGCATCAGCATGTGTGAAGGGAGGGGGCAGGATTTAGATCTTCCCAAGAGAAGGGAACAATTCCCATAATTTTGTTAGTGACCTGCTAGCTAACTGCATTGATTTGGTTTTTATGAGGATAATTATTAGTCCAATTGGATTTTTAAATGTAGTTCCTTTTAATGTTTTGTTTTAATGTTCAGTTTGAGCATCCAATTACTGTGGTAGCCATTAAGAGATAATTCTCATCTTTACCACAGATATATAGCCAAACCTAATTTTAGGAGGAAATAGTGGTAATCCAAGTTACCTCTTGCGGTAACTGTTGGCAGTTGTTGACTTTTCAATGGCAATCATTGCATGTTTATTTCAAGTAGCTTCCTAAATATAATGTACTCAGTAGATTAAGCTCTGAAATGGAAGCTATTCTAGTGTGTAATTTAAATGTATTTTCAGTAAATGGCATATTTGCCTTATGAGAGAAGGCAGTGTCAGAATTGCTGTGTCATGAATTTATTTATTTATTGATTGATTGATTTTCATTGCTCATTTGTAGGTCCCTACCAATTTCATGGCCATGAAAAACATGTTACAGATCGTGAAATCAGCCCTCCCCCAGTGAAAGTTGATCACTGTGCTACTGGGAGCAAGGGGCTCCTAGCTTCTCATCTTGCTAAGTTGGGAAGGGACAGGAGTTGTCCTTCTCCTGAAGGGCCACTTGTGGTGGGGAGATCAGACCCATCTCCAGAGGCAGCACAGAAATAAGTGTGGCTTGTGCTCACTTCTGTGCTGCAGCAGCCCAGAAACCGGGCTTCTGGATTCTGCCTCCACCCACCTCCCCATGGCACCTCCCATATCACCATGCATTGAACTAAGGCTTCCTCTCAGAGCAGCTCTTGCTGGGTTAGGAGCTTTTCCAACCACTAGCTACAGCTGAAGCAGCCTGGGCTCTGGTCTTCTGCCTCTTCCCCCCCGCCCTCCTCTGCCACCCGCAACCCCTGCTGTGACTCTGGATGCCTGGGGGCTTCCATTCCATCCTGCAGCCAGCACTTGGGACTGGACAGCCCAGGCCAGGGGCTTCCTCTTCTGCTCCAGTCAGGACAGCACTGGCTCAGGCTTCTGCTCCCCTCTAGCTGGGGCAACCTGGGCTTCTGCTCCCGGCACCAAGTTCAAGGCTTCCTCCTCCAGCAGCTCCTCCAATGGCTGGTGGTTGTGCTCCTGCCAGCTGCAGCCGGGATAGCACAGGCTCAGGGCTTCCATGCCCTGTCTCCTACCTATTCTGTTCCAGCCTGGGCTCAGGGCTTCTGTCTGTACCCCTCAGCTATTCAAGCCAGCACTTGGGGCAGACCAGATTCTGGGCTTCAGACCCATGGCACCTGAGCTCGTGGCTTCTTCTCCTGCAAATCCTACCAGGTTTGGGGTGACCCAGTAGCAGCTTCTGCCTGGGGCTTCTTCCAGGGTTGGGGCACCCATTTTTCCTAGCTATCCCCAGATAGGCCAGAGGCTCCTGCCTTACTCTGTCTCTGGCATGAACTGGCAGCTAGGAGCCCCTGTCTAGGGTGGAGATCTTACACATTTCAACCTCTGGGAATCTCTTCTAACTGCAGGACTCTGGTAAGGTGCTAAGCTTGGAACCCCCATCCCCACAACAGCTTTGCAGCCCCTGCCTCCTATGATGCCATTTGATTAGGATACTCCTGGTTACAACACTGTGAAATGTCAGATGCAAATTCCTGAAGTTGTGAAATGGCCAATTTTAGAACTGTCCGTGAAACTGACCAGCTTGGACCTTGAATTTGGTAGGGCCCTAATCATTTGAGTCATATAATGTATAATTTTTTGTTTATCTTGTTAGTGTTAGCTACTTAAAGCTATCTTTTTCATATTCCAGTAGGAAATACTAAGGGCTAAATTTATCTCTACTTGGAAGTACACTGAATATGGTTTTTGATGTTTAAGAATTGTTTAAAAGTTAATCAATATAGTTTAGTTTGTTGCTTTTTGCCTAAGTGATAGATCATAAATGTTAGCTTTTACTAACACTTTCCTTTCTACCATAAGCAATTTCAACTTAAGCTATGCAGTTGACATAGCTGAAGTTGTGTAGCTTATCTTGGCTTTAGCTGTGTTGTGTAGATGTGCCCTTGTTGTCCTGAACACCTAGGTTAGAATTTCACGAGACGCTGTGTGGATAAATTCTCTCGTTAGCTTTCAAATCCCCAACCTTACTGGCTGCTTGATATTGCCGACCTAGTTTCTATTTATTCTCATCTGGAGTGGAGGTTCCCTTCTTATGTTGCCTCCCTATCTTTACAAAAATATCCAATTAGATATTCAGAAACAGCAATGCACATATGACTTCCCCCAACCCAGAAGCAGAAACCACCTTCACTCATCTTGTCTTTTTTTGAGGACAGATACTCTTCCACTCCTGATTAAGTACTGAAGCAAATCCAAAAGCTCTTTCCAAATGACCTCAACCAACTGCTGCCCACCCACACACACATACATGTATGTAAAGTATTGGTGATTATGATTTTTGCTGCCAAAACCAATATTATTGAAACATTCCAGATTGCTAAATATCAGTCTATATCAGAGGAACTTTAGATGAATTGTGGGAGAGACATTATCAGGAATGCTAGCATTGTCAATAATATCAAGATAATTAACAGCTTGATAAACTCAAACTTATTATTTGGAACCAGCATGAGCTTGTTTGTTGCATTATGAATACTGTACTAGAACAGTACGAACTGCTTGTATCTCTTATCTTTCATGACTGACAGCTAATTTCAGTGTTGTGATTAAATTACAATGCTAAATATTGGCTGCACCCTGAGAAACACTGCTTTAAACAAAATTTGAAATGAGATTTCAAAGTTACAAAATGGGGTTTCAGTTACAATATATTTAAAAGTTACTAAAAAGTGAAAATAACAGATTCTTAAGAGGTTACTAAAATTGGGCTGCAATTCATGAGATTACATAATGTCACAGTGGTAGATACAATTAATTAAAAGGGCAATTTTATTCTTCAGCCCTTCAATTGTATGCTGGTTTTGCTACTTCATTCACACTGACGCTCTGTCTACACTGCCTCTTTTTTGTGGAAGAGGCAATGCAAATGAAGCACTCGTTAGCAACTTCTTGCACTTCATTTGTATATTCTCTTCCAATGCTTTTTGCAGAAGAGGTTTTTGCAAAAAAAGCTTTTTTGGAAAAAGGCGTGTGTGGATGTGGAACGGGGAGGGATTTTGGAAAAAAAGAGGCCTCCAGGAAATAACACAGGTGTGCTGGTGGCCACTTCATCCAAACTAATCAGGACTCTCTAGTGCCTATCTCCTGCCAGCTCTTAAAGCTGCAGGCACCTGGGACAAGCCTTGTGGTAGGAAGCGGGCCCAGAGAGCAGCACCTCCCCATGCAGCTCTGACTGGCACACTAATTAAGACCCAGGTACATGCCCCCCAAAACCCCTCTGGCCCACACAGGGAGCATGACCAGGGCTCCCAGGACCCAGCTAGGGGCCAAAAGAGGCATGTGCCATCGTGGTCCAGGGCAGAGATCCTGGCCCTCCTGGAGGTGTGGGGTGAGAAGACCCTGCAGGATCTCTGGTCCTGGCAGTGCAATGCCAACATATATGGCCAAGGCTCTTGCCAAGAGGGTACCACCCCCAGAGTCTTGAACAAGTATGGAGTAAAGTGAAGTAGCTACGCCAGGGAGCACAGCTCTTGCTCCAGGGCAGGACCCCACTCCTGCCCCTATTATGCCAAGCTCCACTGCATCCTGGGGGGCGGGGGGTCATGGACTTGGGGCTAGAGAAACCTGTTCTTACCCGCCCAGGGCTCAAAGCGGAGGAGGAGGGGCCAGCCAGCAAGGCTTACCCTCACCCTTGAGCCAGTACCCCAGGGCCTGGATGTCTAGTAGGCATCCTCCGAGGGCAGGGAGGGATCATCAGGTGAGTGCTCTCAGTTTTTCACACACACAGGGTGCGGGAGGTGACCGCCAAGGGGCTTGGGTGCAATTGTTGCACAGCCTTCGCGGCCTGGATGTCACACTGCACTCTGTGCACATGGAAGCACGTGACATGCCAGTCTGTGCTACATGGCTCAGGAGACAGCCCCCGAGTACCCCCAGTCTCCTGCTCTCACAGGCTCTGGGGATGGCACACACACACACACACACACACACACACACCTGACCACCCTGGGGGGGAACACACCTTCCCCCCACCAGCCACCACTGGAAGCAGGCTGGGGACAAGGACACATGCACACCTGCCCACAGAGTGCCGCATATGGCACACTGGTATGCGTGCACGCACAAGGCACCATCTGCTCATGCAGACAGCGCTACCAGGAGCAGGTGTGTGTGTGTGGCCCTCATAGAAGGCCAGGCTGCTCCAGGCCCCTCTCCCACCCATGGGATCCCAGTGTGAATGGACACTTCCCTTGCCTGCTTGTCCAAGGGACAGAGGGGTGGGAAGCGTGGTTCCCCTAGGCTCCTTGGGGCACCTGTGAGGCAGGGCCCATTGTGTAGGCCACACATGGCCTTACTCCCAGGATATCCCTCTCCTCTGGCCTGAGGACTGTTGCTCACAGAGGAGGATATGGACTCAGGGACCATGTCTGCATGGCTGACTGATCACCTCCCCCTCTTTATTCGCCACAGCCAGACCAGTTGTCATGATCACCAGCAGCCAAGGCAGCCATCCAAATCCGGGGAAGCCGCAGGCACCAGAGGATCCACGGGGACCTGATGAGACACCATGTGGCCATCCTCCGGGACATGCAACAGACTCTGGCCCACAAGGTCTGGGAGGACACTCACTGGCAGACCCAAATGTGGTCTCAGCTTGTGCAGCAGGGCCAAAACACGTGTGCCACAATCCAAGAGTGGATGGCACACACGGCTCCTGTCCCTGTTTCTGCCCCCTCCCCTGCCATGCCTGTCCCTGCTCTAGGCCCCCCGTCTACCTCCCTGTTGTCCCAGACCCCACCCACCCCCAAGGTCCCTGGACTAGAGGCAGCACTTACAGCTGCACCACACGCCATTCCCAGGCCTGAGCCCCCCTCCTCCCATCCAGGTTCTCAGCTCCCCGCCTCCCCCGTTACTCTTATTATGAAAACAAATGCTAAGTTGTTGGTTTCCAACATAAAACTGGTGTCTTTTTTGACTGTATAGGAAAGGGATGGGCTGTGGCGGAAAAGGCATAGAGTTACTAGGGTTCTTGAGAGAAGCACTCCCTCAGGGCCTCCCAGAGGCACACCCCCACCTCATGGGCCTGGTGGATTGCAGCTGTGCGTGGCTGCTCAAAGGCCCTTCCCTCCTGACCAGCCTCTGATCCACACCCTGGTAGGATTGCCTCCCCCTTCCTCTCCACAATGGTGTGGAGAACACAACAGGCCGAGATCACCTTGGCAGTGTTGTCCTCCCCCCACATCGAGGCGGATCAGGAGGCACCTGAACCGCACCTTCCACCTTGACACAGGCCCTAGGTGATTATTAGTGCAGTTCATTATTCTGAACAAAAATTTTCTAAAGCATTCTAAAATATTCAGGAACGGTCTTTTCTACATTACATATTCTGATTATGATAATGTGATGAATACAAATCCTTTTCTGCCAACTACCACCTTAAATAGCTGTAGATACAGTACATAGAGACATAAACAGAAGGTCTGATCTCATATACACCTACTTCTTGGTGCCATGATCCTTGATTTCAATGGAATGACTCAGGTTAATGATCATTGCTCTTGCTACTAAGCATGTGTAGGACCAAATAAATATATGGTGCCAGAGATGACCCTTATATCTCCTCTCCCAAAAATTTGCAGATGTCCAGATATAGGTGCATAGCGGAACTGTGTGGCCTAGACACTTATATTTTCAAGGCCAAGCACAAAATGCATTTGAACATATAAAGGATATATAATTTCCACAGACAGGACATTGGACTAAAATGATCAATTCAACTGAGGCTATGTCTACACTGTAGCATTTTGTTGGCAGAGGAAATGCAAATGAAGCGCTCATTAGCATTTCTCACGCTCTCATTTGCATAGCCTTCTGATCCATTTTGCGGAAGAGGTTTTTGTGGAAAAAAACGCAGTGTAGACGGGGCCATTTTACATTAAAAAAACCCCTTTGTGCAAGATCCCTTATCTCTCAAAAAAGGAGGTATACAGGATCTTGCACAAGAGTTTTCTTGCACAAAATGGCCCCATCTGCATTGCGTTTTTTTCCACAAAAACCTCTTCTGCAAAACGGATCAGAAGAGACTATGCAAACGAGAGTGCGCGAAATGCTAATGAGCACTTCATTTGCATTTCCTCTGCTGACAAAATGCTACAGTGTAGACATAGCCTGAGTGGTAGTAGCTCCTACGATTCTGGCATATGCTCTTTTATAAATCAGTAGCAGATGACGCCTGTCGTTAAGCAGGCCAAGTCATTTTGTGTAGATTCCATGTATAGGAAAGTTCAAGAAATTAAATATATGTAATAGAATTTTTTATTAATGTGCTTGCACAAGGAAAGTAAAACACAGTTTTAAATTTGTAGGATTTCAAATGCTTCCATTACTCTTTCTATAATGTCAATTATTTTATGATTTGTAACAATAAAAAATGTCTTTGCATGTAAATGACAGTTGAATAGATTATTCAATTTGAATTTTATTAGTAAATATTTTATGAACTCTAGTCAGAATAGTTATGACTTTTTTCCAATGAAAAACAAAAATAATTATTTAAACCTTTCACCCAGCATATTCTGGTGTAAAAAGTAGTGCATTCAGCTAATTAAAGTGGCAGGATTGATTATGCAAAATGTGGTATCTAAGTAACGGCAAAGTATGACTTTACAGCCGCTCCCCGAGTTACGAGCACCTCCACTTATGACCATCCGCACTTACGACCAAAGCAGTCGTAAATGCGGATCCAAGTTACGAACAGCGCGGTCGCCATGTAACTCTATGGGATCCGAGTTACGAACACTTCGAGTTACGGCCAAGTCTTTGGTACGTAACTCATTTGTAACTCGGGGAACGGCTGTATTTTGCACAAACAAATTCACAAACAAACTTCAAAATATATAAGAGAATTATTGTTGTAAACTCAACAGCTGCAAAGAAAGTATTTTTCCCAGGATTGGGAAAAATATTTTAATATTAGATAGAGATAAGACTGACCTAAATCTTATCCCAATCTTCACTTCATGGCAATAGATAAATATTTAGCTGCAAAGCCATCTGAATCATGCATACAACTGCAGAGAAGGGTTAAACCAGTTGTTATTGGTGGGCTCTGAACCATATTCTCTCATTCCAGGCTAGTATAATGACAGGTATCTCAACTGTCCTATTCTAGGAAAATGTAATGTACGTCAGCTCACTACAGGGGCTGGTTGTATCTATATCTCTTCTCCTTTCCTCATCCCAGCTTCTCCTCCCAAGAGAAGAATTCCATCCACATACTTCACTGGGCTTCTCCTGACTGTCCTGCATGCTTTCACTTAAATTCTTCCCTCAGCCTGATCATATCCTCCTCAAAGGGCACAGGTAAAGTTAACAGACCTCCCTTAAACCCTTTCAGGGCCTGTGTGGAGTTCTAAGAAACCCCATCACAGGCAAACACTACAGTCAGAACATGTACTCCTGTATTATTTCTTTGCAATTCTGTGAATTGAGTGATCACACAGAGGCCTCAGTCAGAATCAGGACCTTGTTTTGCTACATGCTGGAAAAACACACAAGATGATCTTGTCCCAGAGAGTTTATAACTGACTTTGAAATAAAGCTGTAGCAAGTCAGTTTAACAAGAAGAGGAGAAAAGGGGAGGAAGGATTAACATGATATAATCCTGTGTGGCCTCAGTAAGAATCTAAGGTGCTCTTGCACAGCAGGGAGTAAAGATAAATTATATAAATCCTTTATGATGTTTGGATGAAATACATATTTTAATGTAAAATGGTCAGATTAGAAACCACCACACTTAGTTAATCATTTCTGGTTAGCAAGAGATGCCGTAAGGCTTTACACTGTACCTGGAGTGGGGCCAGGACCGTTGGTCTCATGAGTTGGACTAACACATTAGATTGTGCTTCCTATCTCCAGAAGTACCATAATAAATAACAGAGGGCACATCTACACAGCAGGGCAAAACTCAAATTAAGCCACGCAACTTCATCTATATCAATTGCGTAGCTTAAGTCGAAATAGCTTAATTTGGCTTTTGGCGATGTCTACACAGTAGGATGTCGAAGGAACACTCCTTCTTCAACTTTCCTTACTCCTCGTAAAATGAGGGTTATAGGAATCAGAGTAAGAAGTCCTCCAGCTCGACATTATTTTGAAATAAAGTCTTGCAGTATAGCCACGCTCTTTGTTATTTCGGAATAATGTCAGTTACTCCAAAATAACGCTGCTGTCTAGACATACCCTGAGGGCTCTCTAGTCACAAGGCTGGTGTAAGAAGGAGAAAAATACAGACTACATGAATGTATCATTTTTCTTGGACTGTAAGCTTGTGTGAACACATACCTTGACTCTCTGTGTCAATAATTTGAGCCCAAATGACCATTTCCAACTCTGTTGAGAATATATATTTTTAAAAGCAAATAGTTTAAGACCAAATGGGGTCTAGTCACTCCTCATATATGCATAATTCAAGAGTATGTTCAGCAAGGAGCAAACCAACCTGTATACATGGAATGGCTACTCACCTTTACCACAGAGCCAAGTGTAAGGCCTGTTGAGAGCAATAAGGAAGCATTTAAGTGTAATTTTGAGGAAATAAAAGGAAAAAACGTAAATGAATGAAATCACTGTTTCTTGCTTCTGCTGGGCTCCTGCACAGATAAACAAAAATTGCACACAGTTTGCATTAAACAATATTCCCACTCCATCCTTCACACATTGCTTCAGGGCATGTTTTTGTTGCTGCTGTTTTGTCCTTTAATTTCACAAATAAATGAGGACAACTTCACAGTGCATTTCCATAGGTTCTGTTGAGCACAAATAAATAAGAATATTGAAGGGAAGAGAATAGTCTATGGTATAATATCAAATGAAATTGGGGTGTGTAGGTAAACCATTATTATGATAAAGAAAGGGGAATTCATGATGAACCCAAATGCCAGGTGTACTACAGTTAGCTGGCATGCTCAGTCATGATTCAGGTTATTCTACCCACCTTGCCTGCGCTGCATTTTGTCAGTACATGGTATTTCTACACTCAAAGTCTCCAACTCCCTGAGCTGAGTATTGGGCTATAAAAGAGGTTTTGTGTTTTCTGTCTGTAAAAATGAATGAATGTACTGAAACCATATGGCTAATCTATTCAGTATGTTTTTAAAAGTACTCTGTTTTTTCCTCCCTCAATGACGGTTAGAGAGGTGTTCTAGCCGACCTGCCTAATCTCTCCGCTTCAACCAGTTGTGCAAACATGCCTCTTAGAAACTGAAACCACTGGAATGGGATTGGGGAAGGTTGAAAACACACATCAGTTTTTAGTATCTCCTCATTTGTCCTTTCATAGTATACATTTTGTAAATGTATTTCTGTATTCAGTACAGCCTTAGTTACACAGCCCCGCCCACTCATCCACTTCACCAAAATTCCCTTTTAACCAATGTCCCCCCAGAATAAATCACATACATAGCTGCTCACCATTTGTTCACATGTTTTTGCTATGTCTGCAATATTTTCAATTAATGTGGTCAAACTCTATGTATATGGTTTGCATATATTAATATATATATAACTTGACCCAGATCAGACTTCTACCTGTTTTTCCCCCTTGACTATTCCAAGGAAGGGGACAATTTAGTCTCTGGTATTTACTTAACTTGAATAGATCTTATTATGTGATAGGAATTTATAATCTTGTCTCCTTAAAGAAAAGTTCTAAATGTAAAGATTAGTCCTTAGAATCATCTAATATATATTTTGAAGATCGAGTTTGTTTGTGGATTTGTTTGTTCAAAATAAAGTAATGCTTTACAATTACCTACAGATACCAAATTTTGCATAAATAATCCTGCCACTTAAATTATCTGAATGCACTACTTTTTACACCAGAATATGCTGGGTGAAAGGGTTAAATAATTATTTTTGTTTTTCCATCAGAAAAAGAGTCATGACTATTATGATTAGAGTTCATAAAAATATTTGCTAACAAAATGAAAATTGAGTCACCTATTCAACTGTCATTTCAGTGCAAAGAAAATGTTTACTATTACAAATCACAAAATAAGTCAAATTAGTTATGGAAAGAGTAATGAAAGCTTTATAAGTTTCTGATTCAAATTTACTATGTATGGTAGTTATTCAAGTAAATGAATAATGTTTGAAGTTGAAATCCTACAAATTTAAAAGTGTTCTTTTACTTCCCTTTTGCAAGCACATTAATAAAAATTTCTATTACACATATTTAATTTCTTGAACTTCCCTATAAGTATAATCTATGTAAAATGACTGCCCAGTCAACTACGGGCCTCACCTGCTAGTTTAATATAATTTATTCTCCAACTACATCAAGTAAAATAAAAGGAAGTAAGATACCTTTCATCATTTGTTCACATGTATAGATCACATTTTTCTCCAGATATGACACTTCAGGGAAACTAGGCAATGCAGAGGAGTGGGAAGGAAACAGAGCTGTAAACCTGTAAGTCTCCAAAGGAGGGCGAGCTATACATCCTTAAGCGGCATAAGTGGTGGCAGTAATCCCCATATATGTAGAGCATGCCTGAGAACCCATAGGTGTCCATGAAGCACTGTGTCCTTCACAACTCTCACTTGAATAGTGCAGGCCCCCAACTGCCTCCTTAGTGGACACCAGTGCATTAAAGGTGTGGTGGAGCCCTACCTTTGTACTCTAGAGGCCTCTTCATCAAAAGATCTTGCAGCTCTTTACACATTTTTGCTTAATTTTCAAAACATTCCTGCAAGATACAGACATTTGGATTTAAACTAGCTCTTTTAATGCACAAACAAGCCCCAAAAGATTGTGATATTTGGCCAAAGTCATGCACTGAGCAAAAGACAAGCTGGAAAATGAAATAAAGAGGAGACATGGGGGACAATTAGAAAGTGAGAAAAAAGTGAGGGGCAAGCTTCTAAGCAGTATCCAAGTGTAAAACTAGGCATTACACTTGGACTGGAAAGTAATTATTAATGACTGTTCTAAGTAGTTAATATTTAAAATATGAATTCATGAAATCTAACATACATTGCTGATTTAAATTGGTTCATCTCAATTTAAGTGAATAGAACTGCACCCATTCATAGTATGAGGTATGATAATATGCTATGACTTTATCCTCCTGTTTTGAGTACTTTACTATATTTTACTAAAGTCTTGATCCTCAAAGGTTCTGAGCATTTTTAAGTCCCTACGTAACCAAGGTAGTTGTCAGCTAATATCTGTTTACCTATTTACTTAACATACAAGTTTCCGTGTTTGGAACAAAATGTAACTTCGGTTGTACCTATGCAACCCCACTGAAATTAGCTCCATTGGCTTAAATCAGTAGGATTGCAAGGATGTGGCTGAGGTCCAAACAGTGCCCTTACATCATAACTCTCAACACAAAAATGTCAACAGACTGAGCTGCAAGCCGGACTTTGGTGCAAAGAAGCACTAATTACTTGAGCTAGAATGGTCTTTTATTAGATTTGTGTTTTCCAAAATGTCTTTTTCTAAAGAGTTTTCTTCAATTGCTTGCTCATAACTAATACCTGAAACATTAGGCTAGATTCAGCCCCGGTGAAACTCAATCACCTGATATGTAATATTATTTAAGGTATGTAGTTGGCCCTCTCTCTATAGCCATTAATTCATGGATCTGATTGTGGGAAATATTGGCTTATTCATTCTGATTCATTTGAGTTCCTAAAAAGTGTGTTTTGTCCTATAGAATGTTCAATATGCTGTAATCTGAGGCCATAGAAAGTGGACAACTGACTCCTCTCACAGCTGGTAATAAACTAAGCTTGTTTGTAGAATATTTGGGCACTGGCTCTTGATTGAAATGTCATGCCCTACTCTCCTCCTTTCCCAGCACTGCTTTGAAGATGTTTATTTAAGTTAAACAGTATTTCTTTGAATGTTAAATTAAAGGAGGACTTCTCTATCAAGGCTAAACATAACTTTCAGCAAACATCGTAAGGATTAGGAGGCCTGATTCCACATCACTGAAGTCTGTAAGATTTTTGCCATTGACCTTAATGGGAGTAGGACCATATCCATGACAAATTAGTTTCATTTTAAGATTTAAGATAATGAATTTTAAAAACCAAAAATGAGCATAGTACCGTCTATAATTTTATTATTATGCTTACATGTGAATCTAGTCCTCCCAAAAGAGACTAATTAACAGCCACGGAGTCTGAAGTGGTTTGTGTATCCATAGAAAAAAAAACAGAGAGGCAGCTCAAGTTTCCCTTGAGCCCTGCCAATGTGACTCAAGCCCAAGCCTCAGTAAGAGATTAGTTAAATTTCCAGGTAAGCCCTTGGCCTCTCTGCTGAGTCTGCCAACAAGGATGCCAATTGATTCTAATTCTGGTAGGCTTGTGTGTGATGTGGTCACCTACCCTCTGGGAATACGACTGAGACCAACTGTTGGTAACAGATTTTGGTTATTCCTCTGATGGACTAAATTTGAACTGGTGACCTAGACATGAGTGGCTGCATAATCCCCTACCCTATTCCTAGTCTCCTGAGAATTGGTTCTGTGTAATCCAAAAACTTCAGAGGTTTAGAGATTCATCCTCATTAAATGATATAGATCAAAGGATGAGTCCTGCTCCTATTGAAGTTAACAGCATCTTGCTATTGACTTAAATTGTAACTGGAGTGAGCCAAAAGTATAATTTTTCCTTGAATAAATTTGATTTGAACAAGGAAGGAGCCCTTAAAAGACTTATGGAAAAATCTGATAGAATTTAATACAAAATAAGAGCATTTATATGAGCTTTTATAACAAAATACACTTGATTGTCTTAGCATTTCTTGTATTGCAGTATGAGCCCTAAACTTACAAAAAATTCATAATGAAACTGCTGCAACTACCATGACATGTATTGTAATAATTGATTTTCATTAAAAATTGAAATTTGAAGCAAACCAAAACTGTTGGTTAAATTTACTGAAAATAGCCATTTGCATGAAGCTCTATTGTTCTACAGATCTACCACTTCATCCAAAGCAAAAGAATTCTCATTATAGGTCAAGTATCATGGAGCTTTATACAGAGATTTTTGACACACAGTTGTATGATTTTCTGTCAGCCAGTAGCATTAGGAAAAGATGTTCCATAAATACTGAGGATGTGTGTCAAAAATACTCTTCTCTCACTATCAAATGCTTGTTTTCATCCTGTTTTGACCAGAAGATTCTGTGGCTCAAATTGAACAGAAATAATGGAAGTGTTTATACTGGGTAGAAAAGTAAGAAATGAAGGGGACGAAGAGTTCATTTGCATTTCTCTATATCCTGATCCACATAGTACATTGCAGGTATTCCAGATTTTATTTTATTTTTCCATGTAATGAGCAGTGCCAACTTGTCTACTAACTATGCCTACTACTAATTCAGATGCTCTGAATAAAGCAGTCGATATTGTTGCTTCGTGGCTTTTTACTTCTGTGATTGTATAAGTAACTCATCTATTTACCTAAGGTATGGGAAGAACATAAGTGGGAGTTGTGAATACTTCCACATGTTACCCTGCGACATGGCTAGGTTCTGACCTGCAAGGTGTACCTCAGGAGCTGAGATGTTAATTTGATAATTCAATCTCAATAGCTCATTCCACTAAAACTGTCAACAGAATTACCCATTAACTCCTATTTTAGCACCGCTTTAAGATGTAGACATCCATTTGGAACTGGTCTGAGACCATTAAATCTACTATCTTTAATATTATTAACATGTAAGCTTTTACAGGAAAAGTTAATCAGACTACATTTAAATCCCGATTCTTTCCTTACGAGGGAATAATT
Organism: Pelochelys cantorii; assembly: GCA_032595735.1. Lineage (NCBI taxonomy): Eukaryota > Metazoa > Chordata > Testudines > Trionychidae > Pelochelys > Pelochelys cantorii. Next base: position 72,437,267 of record CM064329.1, read on the forward strand.
TGTGTATCTACTAGGCACGTATACATCCTCCTTACTAGAAATTTTGAGTTCAGAGTTTTAACTCCCAGATTTTACTCAGAATGAATCAGTTGTGTAGTAAGTGGCTTTGCTACCAACTTGTACTATGGAAGGTAAGGAATTCCACCTGCAAAATTGCAAATTCCAAGACCTATGAGTATGTTGGAATCAAGGGAATTCTGTATGTGGAAGGACTGTTTACAGGGAATCCTTCCTATTATATGCTGAAGTCAGACTGATTTTAATGAGACTGTTCCTAGGAATAAAAAGCTTTAGGAGAGTGCTCCGTGTTTTATATTTGTAATAGGTGACTTATGGGATTTAAATAATTTATAACTAGTTGCCCATGTTTGCAAAAGTCAACAAAAAAAACAAACCTTGGAAAAATTCACACAGTGTCCTATACATTTTTTTTAAAAAACATTAAAATCAGAATTTCAGTGGACCAAAGTAAATGCATGAAAACCATCTCCCACAGACTTTTCCTTGGTAAGAAATCATGATTGCAAAATCTTAAATATATTTGTTTTATTAGCTGTATCAGGAGTTTCACTGAAGTAGCACAGAGCAATATGTATTAACTTTTATAAAAGAATATAGTGTGCACAGGCTGCATTCAAAGAAACCAGCCAATTAACTAGGCAGGATAAACTAGGGCTGTAGAGTCTAGCAACTCACCTGTCTGAAGCAAAACTCTAAAGTAAAGTAGAGGAGAGAACATATAAAACATGTTAACAGTAATGTGTGATATAAGAGCACCAAACACTGTACAGAGATTTGCTGCAGTTTAACTGAGTCATTTGTTGTCTGTGAATATCTAAATCTCTATAGTGGGCCTAGGGCAACTTCAAAAAAACTAAATTTAATTTAATCTTAAACTGATATTTTGGTTTTAAAATATTATAGAGAAACTAATGATGTTTCCATAGTTAAGGGCCAGTATTGCTTTTAAAACAGAAGTTCATTCTCTGTTATGTATGCATAATGTATAGTGTGCCCTCCCTTGACTTAGAGCACTGATTCAGAGAGTACACATTTGATTTTTATCAGAATTTACCAGTAAATGTGCTACATTAGTTTAGAAGTAAAACTTACATTATTGGACACATTAAAAATGTGTATGTGTGTTTCTTATCCATTTTTGCACCTTTCTACCAGTTTATTAGTTACTCTTTATACTTTCCAAATAGTTAAAACTCACTGAAAACTAGTTGATATGCACTATTTGAAGCAAGTAGGTTGTAATCAAACAAAAATATTGCAGTATCTAACTTACCCTAATTCAAAATGGACAATTTCCAAAAATTTACAGTGAGACGAATGAAATAGGCTGCCCTTAGTAAAAATGGCCTCTATTTCCCTACAGCATATGCACAAGGAAACAAGGCTATCCCTAACAGATAGACAATGATTCCTACTGTTCCCAGTGGGACTGTAGCTCTCTGCCTGCTATGTCACAATGTTGATCACTTTCTGTTTAAAACTATTCTTCATTTAATATTTTCATTGCTGACTATATTTAATTATGGGTGGATGGTTCAGAATCATTCTTAAAAGTTGTATTTCTAGCCACTCTGAAGAAAACAATGAAAATACTTATGCAATGCAAAGAGAACAGAGCTCCACCTCCACACCATGCAATCCCACACTCCAGGGTCAGCCCAAACTAACCCCTTACCTACCTAACCCCCATATTTCTGTTCCTCCTCTCCCTCCTCATGGCTCCACAAAATTCCTCTGCCCTCACATAGTATTTCAACCTCAACTCATAATTCTTCTGCTTTCCACATACAAATCATTGTGTCAGGGTGCTATTCAGATTCATAAGGTTGTCTGCATGTGTGTTTATGAGACTGGAGTCTAAATAACTAAATTACTTCATAAAGCAATCTGGAGAACACGAGAATCAGTGAGGGGAAAACCCTCCTGAATGGTCCATTTAAAAATAAAAATAAACTAATTAACAGATTTATCTGAGTGTTCTCAGAAAATTCATTTACTACCAGAGTAAATACCACAAATTAGGGAAATCTCATTTAGAAATTTAGGGTATATCTACACTGCCCTTCATTTCAGATTACACAGGTGTGAATAGCAGTACAGTCCATGTTGCTGCACCGTAACTCCCTGGTATGAATGCTGCAGGCATGAACTAAAAGGTTGAATCTCTCTAGTCTGGCACCCTCAAGACCTGATCGGTGCCGAACCAGAGAATTTGTCTAACTACGGAAGGTCAGTGTTGTCTAGCAGCATTAACAGCACTTTCACTGCTTGCTGGGCTCTTAGAAGACATTTTGGGGTAAATGAGAGCTAAATAAAGGCACAGAACACTGAGAGTCAGGACCGGTGGCTGTTAAAGTTTATGGGATTGCGGGAAACTTGGGCACACCCGTGATAAGCAGACATTCGGCTAAGTAAAACACCAGAGCATGAATGTTGCTGGACCAGAGAGTGCCGGACTAGAGAGGTTCAACCTGTAGTAATCCTGTTTCAAAGGGACTATTGGGCAGTCTGAACTGCCTGACAGTGCAGAGAAGTCCTCAATCTCTTCTTAAAGTGGAAACTATGCTGTAGTGCCCTTGCCCTGGTTTAAAATAGGGAGTAATTTTGAAATAACAAGTTGAGCCCTTATAGAATGACATACTGCCTGCTATGTCACATGAGGACATGCTAGGTATGTGCTTTTCATACCTAGTATTACACAATAGGTCAGGGGTTGGCAACGTACGGCACGTGCCATAAGTGGCATGCAATATGATTTTGAGTGGCACATGACTGCCTTCTGCTCTGGAAGCCATGTGTGGCCAGGCCCAGCCTTCTTCCCCCCCCCCCAGCCTCTGGGGTGTTGGGTCAGGCTAAAGCCACATGAGGCCAGGTTCTTCCCTCTCCCCCCACCCAACCTCCTCGCCCCAGTGCTGCTCCTGGGGGACAGCAAGTCCCAATGCTGCTGCTCTTCCAGTGTGTGCGCTAGGGGCACAGGGATGTGGGGGCAGGAGGGGGGTGAAGGAGGATGTGGCACACACTTGAGGGTACTGAGAGAGATTAAATGAAACTGCTAAAAAGTAAGTAGGAGTATTATTGACTTTTAAAAGTATCAAATGGCATGCAGATTGTAAATAGAAGTGAATAAGTTAAATCTTGGCACACCATTTCTGAAAGGTTGCCATCCCCTGCAATAGATCCTTGGACAAAACAGCACTGGACCAATGGGAAGAACATGAACACACCTGTGTGGTATGCCTGCTATTGACTGTTTATCTAGATTTGTTGAAATTCTCTTTCTTACTGAATGCATAGTAAACAAATCACAGAAAAGTTCAAGAGTATCAATTTGGCATTCCAAAAAAAAAACAGTCACTGACAATGAGTCATTGTTGGCCATCTCTGAATTCCAAGCTGTCCAGTTACAGCATGATTTCTAGTTTATTACTTCTAGCCCTCACACCCCTACACGTACGGGAATGGATTGGTAGATTGAGTATTACAAATTGCAAACAAAATTCTACAACAAGACACAATATTAGTTTTGTTAATATAGATAGAAGCCCCCACATCAGTCACTGGTGTTAGACCAGATGAACTGCTTATGGATTAACAGATCAGAATAATGCTGCCAAATGCAGAAATAATTCTTCATCCTAAGTGGTTCTGCATAAGGGATATGAGGCAGACATGTCAGTCTAAGAATTCTCAGACAGATGTCTTTACTCATAGCAATTCAAAGCTTATTCAAACCTCAACCAGATGACTCTGTCCTGATAAAAGCAAGAAAAATAAAATTGGAGAATTCCAGAAGTTCCCAATGGATTTAGGTGCACTATGAGCGCTTACATGGATCGGACTGATCAAGCTACTCAGTATAGAAGAAAATAAGCACCATCCTCAGACTGAATAAGAGTCATAAATCTGCTGAGCAGATCACTACACTTTAAGCTATAGACAAAGAGACAGAACACTCCTACAGAAGAGGACATAAGCAGATCTTGGTGAGCAATGAAGCAGATGATTCAGCTGGCTCTATAATTTATTATTAAACATTAATTCATGTCTAAGATTCTTTATGCAGCACAGAGGGTTGATATAGAAACATGGAAATATAAGATAGGAAGGTCAGGTCTACAGTGGACCTGGAAGGTTGGCTTAAGGTACGCAACTCCAGCTACGCATTTTGTGTAGCTGGATTTGGCTTACCTTAAACCGAGCTGTTGTGGCGTCCACACTGCAGGAGGGCTGACAGGAGCAAATGCTCCCATCAGCTTCCCTTACTCTTCACAAAAGGAGGAGTACTGGACACTGATGGGAGCTAAATCAAGACCTTGAAATGTCATCGAGTCCAGCCTTCTCCATTCATCTTAAAAAAAAAAATCTTAAAAACTCATGCTATAGAACACATCTCAAATACTCAGGAAGCCCTAACTTACTTCCAAAACAAGGACTGCAGCAATTTTAAAAGCTACATGTTTAGGAGAGATGATCCAAGATATAATTAACCTAGAATACTGGGTTTATTCAGTGGATGATTTGGTCAAGCATATCCATATGTTTGGGCACCTGGTACTGTCCCATCTGCCCTCCTCGTCAGGAAATTAAAATTGAAAGAATACCAGAGGAACAATGCTAAGGAGTGACATAAGGCTGTTGTTTCTTGGGTCCTCATTTTTACCTGTGCAAGTTGGTGAAAAACATTGCTATATCATAATGGGGAGCGTTCACTTGCAGAAGAGCAAACAATTATATATAATATAAGGCAATGGAGATTTGAGCTACAAGAGTATGCATGTATGTATGGCGCACACAAACATAAGATGGAGCTATCTTATAAATGCAACAGACCCATCATCCTGTTCTCATTATGTCTTTTGTTTGTGTGTTCAGACTAAGAAGGGAAAATATAATTAATACTGTAGTACTGAAAAAGTATTGTAGACTTTGTTTGAAGTAGCTCATACTTCTGTCATATCCCAAATCAAAAGAGAGGGGATAGAGTTTGGGCATCTAAATCTTGGGAGCACCTATTTAATCAATATTGTTGCCAGTGATTCTCCAGGCGCCACTGAAACCATACATTTTAGTGAAATTCAATTAACTTATAGAGTCTTTATTTCAAACAAGAAATAGCTCATTTTGTGAATAACTGACTAAGGAAAGTAACGCCAATAACTGACTGGAGCAGACACTGTTAAAATAATAATTCTCCCCATCAATGGGATTGTGTGTAAAGCCTATTTAACACAATATATTTTGGCTTCCAAGAAAAGACAAACAACTTTACATGGTAAGAAATCCCTTAAGTAAGCCAGTGATACAGAAAGCAAGCCTGGTGCCTTGCACTAAACAGCAATGTGTGAATTTTCTATTCAACACAGCAACACTGGTCTATTTATTTGGTTTATGTGTGTAATTAATAGTAAAATTATGCAGCTTTTTAACATATAGTCATTACTCTTTATGGGTCTGGGTCTTGAACAAAAATATTTCCTTTAGATTTTATTTGAGTAATGCTTTCTTCAGGTGAGCTCTGGCAAACGCCATAAAATTATAAATCTGGAAACCTAGGAAGTATAGGAAAGGGAAGGAAATTGCCTCAGTTTGGCATGAGGTACAATGTTACTTTCTTTAAATAAAATGTATCCTCTGTCCTTACTAACCCCGTATAGGCTAATTTAACATTTCATTGTATTCTGTCACTTAGCTTTGTCCATTGCCAGAAACACAAGGTGCCTGGAGTTACAAAGAGCCTATGTTTCCACTCACTATTTTTCACTTCCCTTGGAAAAGCATGGTAGAATGGCACCTTTTCTTCTTTAATCATAAATGTTCTTTGGCTTAAGAGAAGAAAAATGGCATATGTCATTACATGTGTACAGATAGTGAAGATGTAGATAAATATATATGGTATTTCATAATATTTATCACCACAGTATCTTATAACAACCTAACTTGGTATTTCACCTATACCTCACTTAAATGTGCAACCAGTGAGACCAATTTTAGAAAAGACTTATGAGACAAATCCTTAGTGGTGACTTCAGGCTTCCAGTATGTTCTAGTGAATGATGGAATCCAGTCAGTAAAGTATTAAAGGACAGTATCATAGTGAATACCAATTAATATGGTTTTATGGAAAAAAGGTCTCATCAAATGAATTTGATATAATTTTTATGAGATTACAAATTTGGACAATAAAAGTCATTATTTTGACTTCCACAAGGCAAAAAGCAAAAATGAGACTTTGGCTCTTAAATCAGTTAGACATTGCCACACTGAGCATAATAATGCCTAAATGCCTTTATAATGTGGACATGCCTACTTCCTTTTTTAAAATATATTTAAGCTCCTAGATCAGTTAGGTGTTACAACACAGAGTGCAGCAATGCCTAGATCTCTTTAAAAATCTGAGTCTTAGCCACTCACCATTTTGTTTAGCATTATTCAAACTCAATGGAAAACATACTAAAAACTGGCTAAGTGTTAGATCTCAAAATAGATATATTAATGAGGAACCATCATCCTCAAATGAGAGTTATCAATGACTCTCTCAGAGATCTGTTCTTGGCCCAATGCTATTTAATATGTTTGCTCAAGGAAATATTAATGATCTGGAACAAAACATAAAACATTGCTGGTAAAGTTTGAAGATGAGAAAATGATTGATGAAGTAATAAATACTGATCATGACAGATCATTTATACAAAACAATTTGGGTGATTTTTAAGCTGGTTTTATTGAAAAAAAAATGTTGTATTACAGCCAATGCATCTAAAATGAAGAATGTAGCTCATGAAGACAGAATTGGAAACTGTGTCTCAGGACTTAGTGTGTGGGGCTGCTGCCTGAGGCTATCTGAGCTCAGTGCTTAAAGGGACCCTACTCCCACCCCAGACAGACAGTTCTCAGGGCTCCCCGCTTGCTTGTCTACCTCGATGAGGGACAGCAAAGCAGTCCTGTCTTGGAGTGTCCTGAGTGCCCACACTCGGGACACCACAGCACTCAGCCACATGGAGCCAGAGCTGCCCCTGGACATGTCGGTGCATCTCGTGGGGTCGTTGCCATCAGCCCGGCTGCACTTGCTGCAGGCTGCCATCCGGGGGGGGTCCATCGGGGGGCTGTCAGGATCCAGGAGGCCCTGCGGGAGAGCGTCCACCCTGAGGAGCCCTCAGAGCCACCCCAGTCCTCCCCACCGGGAGCTCGTGCCCCATTCCTCCCTCACGTCCTTCCACTTACCCCTCCCTAGCCCCCCTTCCTGATGTCAAACAAAAGACACGTATGTTCAAAAATAGAAACTGGGTTTATTGAAGAAAACTGGGGGGGGGGGATGGAAATGAACCTCTGGGGAGACTGGGAAAAGGAGGTGGGAGAGGGGAAGAGAGAGAGTGGGAGAGGGGAGGGGGAAACCTGGGAGGAGGGAGCTGGAAGGGGGAAGCAAGGAGAAGAAGGGGGAGGGGAAGCTCAGGGCTCAGGGTTGGGGGTCTCGCCGGACCAACTTAATTTTCATGCAAGCCTGCTCCTGGGTTCGCATGTGGCCTTTGGTGGCCAGGCTGGCAGCTATCCTGCCATAGACGGCCACATTCCTCCGTAGTGTGGAGATCATGGACATTGGGGGCTTCCCCCTCAAACCTGAATAAGGTCCATGATCTCCACCCTGGACCAGGAAGGCACCCGCCTTCTCTAGACCCTGTCAGGCTCCTGGGAGCTGGCAGACTGCTCCTGGGGAGTGGTGGAGGGCTGGCTGCCAGTGGCTTGCTGGCTCATGTTTTGGGGCCACTGGGTCAGGGGCCCCAGTGGCCACTGCTGGCTCTGGGCTGGCAGGCTTGGAGCTGGCACAGGCACTGTGGCCAGGGTCTACCCCTTTAATGGCTCCGGGGCTGGGGGAGAGGAGAGTAAATTTTCCTGGTTGTGCCCAGAGTGGCCACCAGGGCTCCCTGGGAAGGGCTGGAGGCCCCCTATTTTGAATTAAGTGTCTACACAGCACTTAATTCGAAATAGCTATTTCGAATTTGGCATTATTTCTCGTAGAATGAGGTTTACCAAATTTGAATTAAGCGCTCCACTATTTCGAATTAAATTCAAAATAGTGGTTTGCCTGTATAGATGCTATTGAAGTTAATTCGAAATAACGGCTGTTATTTCAAATTAACTTTGCAATGTAGACATACCCTGGGAGAAATAGGTCAGTGGGAGAAATTTCCCCATCTACTTCCCTTACTCCTCGTGACCTGGTGGAATGCTGGAGTTGACAGGGGTGCCATCCGTGATCAATTTAGTGGTCCTGACTAGACCTGCTAAATTAAGCCCCGGGAGAGCGATCTCTGCAACATCAATCTTTAGGTAAATAGAGGCAAGCCCTTCTTTTCAAAGGTCTAGTTTCACACAGACTTAGGAAACCTAACTCCCTCTTCAGGTACTTCAGTCTGATATGTAGGTACCATCAATATTCATACAAAAATTGCTCAGCGGCCATCTAACCCTATTCCACAATAGACAGTTAAATTTCCACTGGTGGCCATGAACAAAGAACTGAGGCTGCTTGTGGCATTGTATGCCCATCCTGTCACAGGAACATGGCTATTCCAGGGTGTGGATGTGGCCTGATTGGATGCTGGACCAACAGCCGTCTCCCTAACCCATAAGTCTCTTGATCTAAGTTGGTGAGTAGTCCTGCTTGCTGGGTAAAATGGCCTACTGGCCAAAGTCAATAAACATTCCTGGCTTCAGGGCAGCATGGCCTAATAGCCAGAGTCAGTGGCACCCTTGCTTCAGGGCAGTAGGGCCTAATAGCCAGAGTTAATAAGCCTTCCTGGCTTCAGGGAAGTATGGCCTAATAGAGTCAGTGGGTACACTTGCTTCAGGGCAACATGGCCTAATAGCCAGGTTAGCTCTCTGGTACGGGGACCCAGGCCCACCCTGCTCTACTCAGGGCTCTGTGAGCAGTGGGACAGCCTACCACTCCCTCTCAATGGGAAACCCGACCAAAACACACCAGGAGTACCTGGGTGGGAGAGGCAGCTCCTGCACCTTCCCTGGGTCACTTCCTACTGGTCCTGCTGGGGGGTTATCCCACGTAGTGGCTGGGTCTCCCAGCTCCTCAGCAGTGGCTCCTCCCTGGGTCTCCATTAGGGCTGAGTAGTGGCAACCTCCTGGCATTTCAGCTCCCTCTGTCAGGGCCACGGGGTGTAGCAGCACTGGAGCTCTGTCAAGATGTCCTTCCCCTGCGCTGGCCAGCCCAGACTGAGCTGCTCTCTGGCCTTTTATACTGCCTCTGAACTTGGAGCATGCCCAGTCTGGTTGAAGGGGCAGGATTTTCTCTGCCCACGGGGTTTTCACCTCTCCTGTTCTAGTGCGGGATATACCCACTCCATCACACTGCCCCACAGCTAATGGGTTGCTCAAAGCCCTCACTCACACCTAAACCTCTACTGGATTGTCAAACTTGACATTCTTCTGCTTATCACCTACCAGGACCCAATGTGGTAGGCATACCCTGACCATGCTTAAAGATAGCCAAGGATGAAAAAAATCAGAAATGTTGGGGCCTGGCTGTGTGCACTAGAATATCCAATACCCCAGTGGTTCTGGCCCTCACCTGAGTTGTAAGAGACCCAGGACTGAAACCTCACTCTGTGTGGTTTAGAGCAGGAACTCGAGCTAGGGTCTCCTATATTACAGGTCAGTGCCCTAAGCATGAGGCTATTAAGTATTCTGGGTGAAGGTTTCTCCGTCTTTCCTGTTGAAGCTGTTCCACTTTGCATAAATAATTAAGTGGAACCTTGCTCTCCAGTAAATGCCCTAATCACCCTGTAATAAGGTCAGTCCTTTGCTTTCTGTCCACCTCAGTCAGAGACCCACCCAAGAATGCACACAGCCTGCTAGAGCACTTAGATGTGAGATCTATATCAGACAGAGCAAAAATTTGAAAACAAGTCTCCCACATCTCAGATGAGTGCCCAAATCACTGGGCTGGTGGCAATAATGGGACAGGCAACCCTCTTTTTTTATGAGAAAAGGCTGACCTGGATTAGGCACCTAACTCCAGGAGACAACTCCCAGCTGAGAATCACAAGTGGAGATGGGCACCTTCCTCTGGCCTGTTAGGAAAGCACTCAAGTAACTTAGAGCAGAGGTCTTAAAGTCCCAGCCTGCGGACCATCCCTGGCCAGAGAGTTGCACAGGGATCTTGGCAGGTCAAGTGGGAGTCTGTCTGTTCCCATCCCTCAAGTCCCGCCCCTTCCCACCATTGCCCCGCCCTCTCCTCCCCATGGCACACATCCCCTGATTGTGCTCACCCAGTGTGCTCTGCTTCCCCACAGCTCCTGTAGCTTCCACTGCTGCCCTGCACCCAGTAACTCATGAGGTTACATCCCTCAGGGCACAGGGTGCCATGGAGGGAGAGGGCAGTTCAATGGCAGGAATGGCTATTCCCCGCACCCACGATTTATCCCTTCTCTCTCTATTTCACTCATGGTTAGCTTAGACAGCTTCCCACTCAGCTTACTGGCTTCTGAGAACCCCTTTCCTGGCCACCTACTTCTCCCCATACAGTGCATCAGCAGTCTGGGTATCTAGCTTGAGGATGTGTATTCCAGTAGGTAACAGGTCTCTGGTGGTTAGTCATTGTAATGCCTGAATTGCTTTTGTGAATCTACTTCAAAAGTGCCTGTTGCTTTTGAAAATGGGCCTTAGCCTTCTGTGTCACACGTACTTTTGAAAATTTTACCCACCATCAAATGTGTGTGACTAGATAATCTGTGAAAGACTGTGTGTGATTATATGAAAGCTTTTCTAGAATGGAAGAGTTATCACTTCAAGAACGAACATCAAGAAACACCTATATCGCACCCACTTCCGAGTCTTTGAACTGAGATAAGCGTTCAATGATTACAGTCCAAAAGATGTGCATGTGTTCTACAGGAAACCAACCAGTTTTAAATCTCCACCAGATTACTCCACAGTAGCAAAATACTTTCCCAAAGAAATGGGCTGAAATCTCATCTCTCTCCCATTCATGTATGAGCTCTGATACTGGTTCTTCGAGAGCCATGAGATTTGTTAGATATTTTGTAATTATACAGAGAACCTCATCCTACTTTCACTGAAATCAGCTGGACTATCTTTGAATTTTTGGGGAGAAGGACTGAACCCACAGATTTTATGGTAGAGTGAGAGGTTGTTGGGGTTTTTAAAATTAGGATTTGTTCAAATAATTACAAATCTTATAATTATGCGTGCATTCCCTAGCATTTTATCTATTGCTTAACTTTCCTAACAAGAAATATTCACCTCTCTCTGAACTCCTCAGTAGTATGTGTGGATGATTAATCAGTCAAAAACGTTAAAGTATCAAGTCTATTTGACAGATTCTGTTGAGAACATATGCGCTGTAATTTTGCTGACTCCCTAGTGAAGGACAGAGTGCTGGCAAAGCCCAAAGGTTTATCAAAACACAGTGATAAATCCCAGATGTGATCTCAGCTTTAGTACTTTCTATTTTGCTAATGTCTGCTAAAGCACTGGTGTTGGGTTTTTATTTTTTATTTTCCAGATTCACAGCTAATTGGTCTGACTTCTGGTATCTGGCACAGTGGCACACTTCCTCTTAACAACTGTAAGCCTGTCTGAAAAACAGAACAACATGTTTGAGATGGGGTGTTTATATGGGCAACTTACAGTCACTGCAGAGAATATGGCCCCATCTTCAAAGGGATTTCAGACCAGTACTCACCTGATGAAAGCATGAACTGTTTTTGGTTGACTTGATTTACATTGAAGCAGCCAGCTCATTAGCTGAGTTGAACTTGAGGAAGCAAATATAACACACATGCAAATGTTTTCGTAGCTATTGGTGTCAATGTTGCTGCAGCTTTCCTTGAGGCAAGAGAACAAAGACAGCAGTGATAAGGCCTTGCAGCATTCACAAGTAGCTAAAGAAGGTCTAGCCACTGAAAAGATTTACATCCAGGGGGCTGAGGTTAAAGAAATTAAAGGAATGCAGCCAAGTCATGTTGGTTGATGTATTGAATTCCACTGTATGCGGCATATATCCATATAGATATTTTTTTAAAAATCACGGGGAAAGTCAAAGGACCAACTGATATATGAAGGATATGACCTTAATACGCTAATCCACAGGAGTGTGGCAATTTTTATCCTACAAGTGTCTATGTTGAGCATGCAGCCTCTCCTAACACCATATTTTGAACAGAACTAGTCATTTAGACATTCAGCTCACACGATGGGTTTTACCCACAAAAGCTTATGTGCTAATAAATCTGTCTCTAACGTGCTACAGGACTCCTCATTGTTTTTGCAGATACAGACTAACATAACTATCCCTCTGAAGCTTGATTTCAATAGCCTTCTGCAGGATCACTACAAAAGCAAGTTCTGCAGACCTAAGGACCTTGTAATCAGGGCTTTTGTAATCCAAGAACCCCTCAATACCAACTGGCAAAGAAGTTACAAGACTATCCTCTGTTATGGTTCATCAAAGAATGTCATGTGAGGTCTTAACTGAAAGAGAAGGTTACACTGGTGATTAATGTACTTTTGAGGAGATATGGATAGATACTGAAAATACGTTTTAGTCTGTATGAAGATTAAACTGAATATCCTCTGCCATATGCATGAAAATTTACTGGCCCACACAAAGCCCACAATTCCTTCGTATGGAAAGCTACTCACAAAGATGGTGTCTGAGGTCACATGTCCACATCACATGCCCTTACATGTTTTGCTGAATCACAAGAGTGGCCATTGTGTCCTTGCTGTTTGAGACCTCCTCGGGAAAAGCTATTTAGAGAATTGATTCTACTTAATGGCCCATCAAGCTTGATTAGTCCTTTCAGAATGGGCTGGCAAGACTGGATGTAAACTACCTTGTGGCTGTTACCCCAAGAAAAAACATATTTGAGATACAAATACACAGGCAATACTCATAACTTTAGAAATAAAAATGATGCATGGATTTAACCAGGTTAATCGCACTTGACAGACAGTAACTTTTCCATTGCTACCCTACACAATATACTTTGTAGAAGATTTGTTACAATTATATAACAATGGTATCAATAATATCATAAATTGTCAACCATCTTTTAGGCAGCATCACATTGCACCTAGGCAATAAATGTGCAGTGCATCTACATTCATGAAATCAGGATCAAAACCAGTCATGATTGCAAATGCTGCAACACTGAGTGACACAAGACTTCTTTGGACAGGAAGTTAACCCATTTAGCCTCTAGAAACCATGTTATGATTTTGCTTGATAGCTAACCTTTTGTTTCCATTTTCCTTTCTCACCATCTCTTGACTCTTAAATCTTTGACAACAAATTTAATTATTGTTTTCGCTATAAAAAAAATCTCATTGCTGGGTACTAACTCAGGTGCTGGTTTTAAGCTGAATCATATAAGCTCATGTGTACACAGTTCCCTTGGTATTTGTGAGAGTGTTCAGTGGATAAGGGGCTGGACACAACAGGGACATGCTTCAAAAGACTCTGGGACTAAGGATAACTCCATTGTTAACCTGAAAGGAACAGTAAGGGATGGCATAGCCCAGAGGAGAGTGTGTGAGTGGCTAACAGGCTGGTGGTGTCAGGAAGCTGTCACCCAGTTACACACAAGCCAGTCCCCCCATCACTGGAGGAAGGGTGGTAAGTAATGAGGCATCTCACTGTCCTGGGTACCCCAACAACCATCACAGCCTTTGCATAATTTCTTTCAAGAGACTACACACAGATTTTTGTTGAATTTACCGTGACAAGTTTGGGAATCCCTTTAAAATAGTACTTATGAATATTCACAAAGTCAAAACATCCACACAACAAAAAGAAATTTCATTCAGCAACAAAAAGGAAGCTAACAAACTGTACCTATTAGATTCTGTTTTAAAAACCTAGGGCAGGAAACATCTCACTCTTTACACGGAGAAGTTGCCTTCTACTATGTCTCAATAAAGACCCAAAGAAAAATTGTACTGCTTCGCCCTTCAACTTCCTTACCTATCAAGGAAAATTAAATTGAGCTTTTTGCAATGCTTACTCTTATCACCAGATCCCACTGCCTGCACTCACCAACCTCCACAACAAGCAGCCAATGCTGGCTGGAAACTGGGAGGTGAAGAAGATCTGCTGGCTAAGAGGCGGCATGCACTGACAGACTAGTAGAGGGAGTGGCCATTCCTGCACACTGCAGTTTTGCCTGACCACCAACCTTGCACACCCACCCTCATCTTCAGTCACTGGACCTCCACTACTCACTAGTGGTGGGTGGGTGGCTGGCTGGCTGGAGAGCAAGCATCCAGCCAGCAGTAGGACACACCAGTACTGATGGGAGGGGAGAGACAGAAAATATGGGATAATTTGCTCATTTTTAAGAAAAATTAGGGACTTGTACAAGATGACTTGGGACTGTCCTTTAAAAACTGGACAATTGGTCAACCTAGCCATCCTATTCACGTGATGTGCCTCACTTAGCCATTGCCTGTGAGGTTCATTAATACCTACTTCCAAAGTAGACATCTTGCTCTTCGGGTGAGTATCTATTATTCAAATTCAACGTATTTGTTTTTCCATTGCTAAAAGCTAATTTCAGTACAGGGAAAGGCTCTCTCCACGGGCAATAAACTTGTGAGAAGTATTAATATAAAAACTCATTCATTCAATTCTTAATATTTTTGACATACAAGTATGTCATGTATTTTTCCAAAATACATTGCCCCAAGACATGACATCTCTCGTAATGATGGGAGATTACCAACATCCTGAGAAATCAATTACAGATGAAAAATATAATTCACAAATTTAAGTATGTTTATTGTGAGGTCAAAGAAAAATAAAACACAAATATTAATCAAACAAACAAGTGAAAGTGGAACATCTGAGACCCTAGTATGTAACCTGTACCATACATCTGAGGGGTTAGGCTGCAATGCATACTACAAAATAACTTCTTCCCCATACCTTATTAATCTGTAACAGAGAGCTTTGCTTACCACCTAGTTGTTCAGATTATTTTCTTTCCAGGTCCTCCTAAGTTTTCTTTTTTATAGTTTTTTTAATCTTTGGATATGACAAACAAATACCTTACCTCCTCCCTCTCCATTATTTAGTCATGTACTGTTGACTCTGTACTAGATGCAGGGCCTTCCTCGGGGGGGGGGGGGGGGGGGGAGGCCGAAGGGCATTGGGTGCAGGGCAAAAATCACAACAATATTCAGAGGGGTAGCCCTATTAGTCCGTAAATTAGTCTGAGTAGTCCTGTGGCACCTTAGGGTATGTCTACACTACATGGCTCCATTGACGGAGCCATGTAGATTACCTTTGTAGACATAGGAAAATGAAGCAGCGATTTAAATAATCGCCGCTTCATTTAAATTAAAATGGCTGCCGCTCTGTGCTGATCAGCTGTTTGTCGGCACAGCGCTGTAGTCTGGACGCTCCGCGGTCGACATCAAAGGCATTTGTCGACCTCCCCGGTAAACCTCATCCCATGAGGCATACCGGGGAGGTCGACAAATGCCTTTGATGTCGACCGCGGAGCGTCCAGACTACAGCGCTGTGCTGACAAACAGCTGATCGGCACAGCGCGGCAGCCATTTTAATTTAAATGAAGCAGCGATTATTTAAATTTCCGCTTCATTTTCCTATGTCTACAAAGGTAATCTACATGTCTCTGTCGACGGAGCCATGTAGTGTAGACATACCCTTAGAGACTAACAAAAAATATAGAGAATCATGAGCTTTCATAGGTTAAATCCACTTAACCAGATGAGTTAGAGTAGAAATAATAGAAACCAAGAGATTTATATAACAACAAAAGTAGTACCTGGCAATTGTAGGGCCCATGTAAATGAGGCCAATTAAGCGGGCTGGATGTGTTCTATTCATAACTTTCGATGTGAAAATGTGGATGTTAAAAGCAGGAGAAATTGGCTTTGTGATGTGTCAACCAGTAAATGTCTTTATTCAAAACCAGGGTAACAGTGTCAAACTTCTCGATGAATTCCAGCTCTGCAGTCTCTCTCTGTAATCAGTGAAATTCCTTTATAGAAAAATGGCTACTTAGTAACAATTTAACCTGCATGGTCACTCAATCATGGATTTAAAAGTAGCCATCCTTCTACAAAGGAATTTCACTAACCAGTTACAGAGAGAAACTGCAGAACTGGAATTCATCTACAAGTTTGACATTGTTACCCTGGGCTTGGATAAATACATTAACTGGTTTGTGCATTACAAAACCAATTTCTCCTGCCTCAAAGTATAATTCTAAAATATAGTGTCCGAAGTAATCTGCTAACAACTTGTACTGACGGTTCTGGGCTCCATCATTACTCTTCATGTTTTTTATGTTTATTTCTTTATGTTTATTATGCAGCATTGAGTTGACAAGAATAGGTCACTAACTAACTTCTGTGAGAAGCTATATGACTTCTTCATGACACATGCTCTTTGAGGGCTGGATGCTCCCTATATCAGATTCCAAGAACTGCAATCTGTTATCAAACAACAAAGAATGCATCATATACTTACAACGGAAGGTTACGCAGAACCTCTATGTCTGGATGCTGCTAGACAAAAGGAGTATTAGTCACTACATATTTATTATAAAGTGCTTTTCTTGCATTTTGCCTAGCTAGGTACTACCCCAGACTGTAACTGGAAGTGTCCATGTATACAGTCAACTTCAAATCCTAGTCTGAGTTTGTAAAAATATAAAGTGTTGAAAAGTCTGTTTCTGGATCCCAAATATTGAACTAAATATTCAAGTATGTTAGTTCAGTTCTTAGTGCACCTGAGATGAGGCAAAGGGTGGCTCACTGGAGGCTAGACTAGCCTCCAGATTTGCAGTGTCTGGCCTAACAAAGTTCACTATATACTTTGTTTCCTAGACATAGGGAATCTCTGGTATTTATCCACTTTAAAAATCAACTCTGCTTCTTGAATTAATTCTTCTCAATCAGTAAAAAATTTTGTGATTGACTCCTCTAGAATATAACTTGCACATTCAGAATGCATAAGTAGTTGACCGACTCCGAGATTTTTTAAAGGTGAAGAATCATATCATTTGAAAAGTAATTTATTGTGGATATACAATGAGGACTGGGATTTTGACCTGTGACAGACACAGAATAACTGATGCATCCTTAAAACAGCTTTTCTTTTGAACAAGTATCTAGGTTAGTAAGAAATTATGATTCAGCATAAAGAAACAATAGAGTATAGACTTAAGGTGCTAGAGAAGAAAATCATTCATCATGGGTGCGTCTACACTCCACCATTATTTTAGAATAACTAGTGTTATTCTGAAATAACAGTGCAAATGTCTACACAGCAATTCCGTTATTTTGAAATAATATTGAAATAATGGGCAGCTTATTCTTACTTCTGTAAGTCTCATTCCATGAAGAATAACTCCTCTTCCGAAATAACAATTTCAAAATAGCAGCAGTGGAACATCCACACTGCAGCTATTTCGAAATAGCTCCTCCCCAGGGCCATTCTAAGTAATTTCTCCCTGGTGTTTCCTGGGGCTTTAAATCGAGATAGCATGTGCACATTAGGGGAGCCTGCCTTGGACTAATTTTGAGGCTTCCCTGCATTGTGGATGCTCTATTTTGAAATAAGCTATTTCGGAATATATCTTCCAGAATAGCTTATTCCGAAATAAGCGTACAGTGTAGACGTACCATGAGAAGGTATAGAACATTATTCTGATGTCATTTCACTAGGGGAGGATTAAAATAATTCCCCTGAATTTGATATAGTACAGCAGTATATTCCTCTTTAGATGTGAGGAAAATTAGACCATTATTTCAACATTTAACATATATACAACTTCAGCAAAACTTCTTCCATGATGCTTTTTTATATCCCTTTTAATATATTTTTGCATACACAGGTAAGAGAACTCCAATAAAAATGCCAAATAGTTGACTCATTTATTTGCTTTCTTGTTAGGAATATAAATGTTTAACTTTATATCCTCATTTTTTTTTAATTCTCTGTGACAGAGTTGGACTGTATTACTTCAATTAAGTTATTTCTATAAAGTAAAATTCGACACAAGCCATCTTGTTTGCATGTTTGACAGTTGGGAGCAAAATGTCTTGTTAAATACATGTTGGTGCTTTTTTGTTGTTAGAATTATTTGTTATTATTAATAACAACAACAACAATATTATTAAACTGACAAGGGAGCAGAAAATATCTTGTTGCAAAGAAAAAAAAGTCAAGTTTCCAAAAGAAACTAAGAGCACTCCATTTCTGTGACCTAGTGGATTACAGTCAAATGTTTTAGTACAAGTAGGTTGAATGAAGCTATTCATTAATTAAAGATACAATGAAAATGTGTAACACAGGGACCCTTGATTTACGCTAGGGGATAAGCTTGAATTAAGACACACAACTTAAGCTATGCAATTAACGTAGCTGAAGTCAAAGTATCTTAACTCAAATTTTGGCACCATCCACACTGCGGGAAGGTGAAGGGAGAATACTCTCCCTTCAACTTCCATTATTCCTTGTAGAAGCACGACTACCAGCATTGACAGGAATGCCCTCTCAGTTCAAATTACAGTGTCTTCACTAGACCCACTAATTCATACCCCGGAAGATCAACTGCGGCTGCTTTGATCTTATCTGTAGTGTAGACATGGCTGGAAGGTCTAACTCTTCTCTCACATGAGTTTTACTGTGGCATAAGTCCACTGACTTCAGCAGAATTACTGCAGATTTACACTATTTTGTGAGAGAAAAATTCTGAAGCTTCAGGAATCTGTGAGTCTGAGGGATGTGGGTGCAGGATGAGGGTGACAGTTGAAAATGGTGATTGAGGGAACAGCCAAGGAGAATATGTATTCTGAGGGCTGGAAGAGTAAAAGTAAAGGGACAGTGCAAAAGTGTAGTTTAAGGGAGGGTATTCTCAAAACCTATGGTTACTGAATTTTGTTACAGAATCTACGCTTTGCATAAAATAGGGATCTAGAATCTATTTTCTAGGCCAAACAGAAGTGGAGGAAAAAATCTTAAGGTTGATGGTGTCTTTATGAATTCAAAATGCCATTTGACAGCTGAAATAATTGCTTTTCAAAAAATGATTATATAAAAATATTTTTCCTGAAAATGTCTCACAAAATTCAGTTGGCTTCAGAAGAGAGATTATAATAATTTTGAAAAACTACTTCTCCAATTCTTCAGTCAGCTCCCTGTGCCTGACTTTTTTGCCCTTGTAGAATCCCACTGGCTGAATCCATTTACAGGATGGGGCCCAAATTATTGCACTAAACTTTGAAACAAAGGGATCGCCTGCGTCAAGTAGAGGTCTCAACACAACCTTAGCTATGGATGCATTACAGTTACCGCCATATGGGACTATTGTATTAATGACACTGTACATACTCAAATTTAACTCAATAAAGGATGTATTCTTTAAATGTAACTGATACTGCCACAAAACCTCCTGTCTGCTGCATCTGGTTGCCACAGAATTGAGTTTCAGAGTATAGGGTTACTTATAACCTTCACCCTTTCTTTATTACCTCTGCCATCTTTACTCCATTCCCAATCACTCACTTCTTATCATTTCTCTTATAGCTCCTAGCACTTCCAACCCAAAATCCTTATGCTTCCCTCTAACACACACACACACACACACACACACACACACACCCCTACCTTGAAGCTTGCCAGGTATCCTAGTTAAAAACTGTAGTTTATAATTTCCTTTCTTTCTTACTTAAAATCTTAAATGTCATGCTTCACATTTAGAAGTACTGACTAGAAGTTCAATGAAGTTATTCATAAAGAACTACTCTGTTTACATTAGGAGTTGCAGTTCTGGCTGCCAGTTTGTCTCAAAAATGGGATGGAGAATTAAGTCTTAATGAATAGTGTAAGCTTTTTGGTGCAGGGACTTCCTCCCGCTATGTGTTTGTACAGCACCTAGCACAATGGGGCTACAGTCCAGGTCATGCCTTTTGGAATGATTGCACTTAAATGAACACAATTACCTGCTGGGTGCATTTTTAGCTGTGTGAACTTTTTATCTAAACTGTCTGTATGTGTTTATGTATATGTTTGATTCTCAACAGCTCTGCATCATATCCTGTAGGGTCTTACAGAGAAGTTGTAATGCTGCATGTGTGTTAGAGATCCCATTGAGTTTTCAGGGATTCAGTTAACACTTTAGCCTATTTTATTACATTTAGGATGTTATATAAATGATGGGTTAAAGTAGCAAAACTCAGAACTAGATTCCATTCTAAATTTGCAACATCCCTAAAGTTAAAAAATTGTGACCTTTAGGATTTTAGTTTGCCCCAATATGAAGTCTACCACTGCTGTTCACAAGAGTAGCATAGCCAAGACTAAATATAAGCCTCCTGGTACCCATTTAGATATGGGTCATTGGTAAAACTTGGATCCAAATCCAGTTTCCCTTAGGCAAAGAGTAGCCTATGTTCCATACCTTCTAAATTCTCTGCAATTTGCTCCAGCATTGTCACCACAACCTGCAAGACCCACTTAGATGAACAAATGACTTGAATTTTTAACTATACTTTCAGTAGTAGGGAATTATTATTCTAACATTATTCATGTGCAAACAGCTTCACCCCTTGAGCAGCATCTTAAAATGAAAGCCATTATAATTTCCCAGTAGCATACTGTAACAATAGACTCAGGATGAAGATGGAGTTACATTTAAATAGTGAGAACTTCAGGACTAAAATCCAGACATTTCTAAACATTTTACTGTATTCCAACAAAATCACCCCTAGAGTTGGCCTGTCAATTTCAATTTACTTTAACAGGAGCTGTAACACACATTTTCCAAGATAAGCAAATCCCACACTATTGCATTCCAGGATACTCAGGCTTAATCAGCAAGGAACTTTCAAACATTCTCTCTCTCTCTTTCCTCCCTTCTATCATTCGTGCACACACCTGATTCATTTAGCATCATCTTTTAACTCCAAGCCCAGTGATTCTCCACATATTGTGTAGGCAGCTCTGTGCTTTAGCTTTAAGGGTATTAATCTTTGTTGGTGCATCTTTTCAATACATTTCCAGTTTACTAATTTCCAAGAAAAAAAGAGCGAAAATATTTTCTCCAAATGGCTCCATTTTTGTTTTCTCCATCTCCCATCTGCAAGCACATCATCATACTGCAACTCCAACTGTAGAAAACAGTCTGCAGGGAAAATCCTGCACTCTCCCAGACATCTTCAGTGAAGGAAGAATCAAAGTTGTCCCTAGGACACTGTAGAAAGTTGCAAAAATATAGAAGACAGTGAATCTCTGTCCTTCCAATCACTTCCTAAATGACTGGTAGATTGATAAAAAGCAAACAAAAGTGATCTGAGGCATATTTTTGTAATGTCCTTGTAACTTTCAGATTGATTTGGCACTCTAAGTACACAGGAAGCATGACATGGTTATAATAAATTATATAGGGGAATCTTTACCAAGGTTACTGGACACACAGAGACCTGTAGTTCTGGTGGACTCTCTAGCTGTCTGACTGTAAATTGGTTTATGTTGTCTACATCTTGGTCTGAAATAAACAGTAACAGACATCACTGTCTATGTACTTCAAGAAATATTCATCCATAGTAATATAATTTAATAAAAACAATAGGCATCTTCAGGAAACAGGTATATAATTATTAACATACTAGTGAAAAAGTGAAAAAATAACTTAAAATGCATAGCAATATTAATAAATATTCAACAGTTAAAATAGATATTATTTGTTCATTATACTGTGATTAAGAATTAAACTCAAATATGCCAACAAGAATGTACATACACAAAACAAAACAAAAACATGAAAAGTAACGAGGAAACCCTGAAGGCTCTGACCATTCTGAGATGCTGAACAGTCAGTCAGTACAAGCTGTTAGATATCAGAGTACTTAGGCCACTATATTTTAGACACTTCAAGAATGGAAAGCCAGTCTTTAATACCATCCTGTGTGTTTTGTCTTGGCAACTCTTTGGATCAAATCCACCAGGGTTTTTTTTTTTTAAGTGATACTCCATATTTTAATGCATACTAGTCTGAGTTACATCCCATTTTTTTCTTTAATCATCACTAGCTTATAGTTTCCTCTGTCAGTTATTTTTGCTCTAAAACCAAAGTATGCCTGGAATTGTAGGAAAAATGTTGTAGACGTGCGGTAGTGATGCCATTGATTACATATCATATTCCTTTTTCATGAGCTTTGTCATCTCCATATCAAGTTCTATAATGAATGCTATTTGATCTGTAACAATCCACAGCACTTTTCAGAAACCAATTTAAATTCTGTACAGCCACATATAACGAACTGCACTATAGAATCTCTATTCTGATTATAATCAGATTATAAATAGCTGGCAGATATTTAACAGCTTTCATCCTAGAATAAAAGCCAGTGTAGGGTATTTTTCTTGGCAAAATATCCTTAGCTCTTCAGAAGCCACCATTTTGTATGACTACCTCTTTTCAACAATAATTAAATTAGAATAATAAAAAACATCACTCCTGTTCACAGCAAGCAATTTATCTTCTCATGCAAAGCAATGAGAGCCAGCACCAAGCTGATGCATCTATGCCAGGTTACATCAACTAAGGATCTGGCGTTGAGTCTGATCTGCTGACTAAGTAAAAGGCAGAGGTGAATGTGAGTGGGGCTAGTATTTAGACCAGAGGTGGGGAACCATTTTTGGGTGGGGAGCCACTGACCCACAGAAAAATCAGTTGGAGGCCAGGGGCTGTGGGGAGGCAGTGGGGGGAAAAGGAGGCTGAAGTGCCAGCACGGGCTCCCCAATGCTGGGGGTGGCCCTAAGCCTCAGGGGCCAGATCAAGGCAAACCCCCCAATTTAGACAGTAAGTATACAGTACTTCCTATAGGGGGTTTTATTCTTAACAAGGCTGTGTCCATTTTCATCATTATGCATTGTCATTATCTGCACTGTAGAGGATAGGCATTCCTAATTTCATGTACAGATACCAGAGGGGAGGAGGGCAAATTGTATGCAAAAATATTATTTTGTCTGAATGAAATTTATACCTGACTTAAGGCATCTTTATACTACCAGAGTGATGTAAATGGGAAGCAAACCTTCAGAATGATGGAAAATTGGCTCATGCAACACAATCTGAATCCAGCTCTAGATTTCCAATACTCCAAAGTCTGGAGTCATTGACATATGGTTTAGTTCATTATAAAGTTAGGGGCCACTTACAAAATTTGGGTGTGGGTTAGGGTTTTAGTTTTTGTTGTCCAACCCATCACATTCCCCACAAAAATCAAGGACATTCAGGACCAAGTTGAAGGCCTAATAAAGTCTAATAAAGACTGATATTTAAGGGAAGCCATCAATTTGATGATCACATTTTGTTCCTGGATATTTTGTACCTATTATAGTTAAGAATCTGATAGAAGTTACTTTTCTCCCTCCCCCTCCCCCTCTCCCTCGCTCTCTCTCATTTTTTAAAGTGTTGTCTTTTCTACATGTAACTCTCTGTATAGTCAGTTTCTTTCTTCCTGAAGTTTCTTAACAGAAGAACAGAAGCATCATACTATGGAGAATGTTAAGTAGCTTAACTATCAGCATTGTTTCCAGTTCAGCATTTAAGTATTTAGTATGTGTATTAAAGAAGTGCCTCGAGGCCCAAATCAAGATTGGAGTCCTGTTGTGATAGGTGCCATGAAATTATATGCTAAAGAAAATAGTGAAGAATATGTGTCATGCAGTGCTGCTCAGCATGCATACAAGGACTTTTGGTTTGTTACATATTTTTAAAAATTCCATGGATGTTTGTACCATCATAGTCACAATGTTCTGTACCAATGATCTAGTTAGACAGGAATTCTTGTTGGACTAAACAGAGTAATCAAAGTGCAAAAAGCTATAAAGCTAGACTTAACTGGGAGGTAACTTATGTTACTCCAGCTTTGCTTAACCCAGTGTCTTCGTCTATACATAATTATTTTTCTACTGATTCTCATGATCTTGCCACCTGATGAGCACTGCAGACTGCTCTTCTTCTGGCACATTTGGTAGTCCAGCAAAGAGACAAATGTCAACAATATTTTGCCTAACTAATGTTTCTTTACATCATTCTTCATTAAATTTAGATGGAGAGTATAAAAAGAGCCTGTAAGCTACCTGGCTCAGACCTGTACTCAGGACCCATAACAAATGCTCAACAGTCCCCTTTAAGCTCTGGCCCTGAGTACAGGGCAGAGCAGTCAAACAAAACACAGCCCAGTCTTTACATGGGTCCTGACCCTGGGGAAGACAGGCTGACAAAACCTCGGTAGTTCCCAGTTCACCCAAGCCCAGTCCCTGGTGCAGGGCAGGCAAACACAGTTTAGTAGTCACAGTCTCAGTAGGCTCAGGCCCAGTCAAAGAGCGGGGCAGAGAAACAAACAGTAGATTGCAGTTTAGGCAGGTCCAGGCCTCGGGACAAGGTGGGGCAGACAAACAGCAGTTCCTGGTGAAGTTATGCCCAGGCCCTGATGAAGGACATGGCAGGTAAGCAACCACAGTTCACAGGAAGGCCCAGGCACAGGTGCAGGGTGGGGCAGGTAAACAGACACAGAGTGATCACTGGTGAGATAGAGGGGAAGACTGCCACCCAGTATGTGGGATGGTAGGGGGGACGCGGGCCCTCCCTACTCCACCGCGTCCCTCCCAGGGCCCTAGCCATGGCAGCAAGGACTGCCACGGGGGGTCAGCGGAGATCCAACCTGCTACACACTGACACACTCTAAAGTACTACAAGATTAGCCTGACAGTTGTCGACTGCCCCCGGGCCACATCCTAACTCCGCCTCGGTGTCTACCTGTCTCCATGGTGGCTGCAGGTTCTCGAGGTTATCGGCATCTGAACCCTCAGGCAGGGTATAAAAGGTCTCCTCTTCAAGGATAGAGGCCCGGTAGTCCAGGCCAGTCTCAACCTTAGTAAGGTCCTCAGTGGCCCCCTGGCTTGGGAGACAAGGGAAGGCTTCTACTTCCTCCAGCAGCTGGGCCTTTACTAAGCTTCTGGGCTCAACTTTTATACCTCTCACCCCGCCCTTGGCTCCCTGCCCTCCTTAAAGGGGCAGGACTCGGCTTGGCCCACCCAGACTTAGAGAGGGGTTCTTCCTCCTCAGAGTCAGTAAGCAGCTACCCCTGTTCACTACAGAGCCCAAGGGAGTTAAGTGCCTAAATCTCATTGAAATAAATTC
This sequence comes from Pelochelys cantorii, assembly GCA_032595735.1. Taxonomy (NCBI): domain Eukaryota; kingdom Metazoa; phylum Chordata; order Testudines; family Trionychidae; genus Pelochelys; species Pelochelys cantorii. The sequence continues at coordinate 72,462,508 of CM064329.1, forward strand.
AAAACCTAATACATTTGGAAGCTGGTGCTGAGTTTCTACACCTTGCTTTTAGACATATATTAAAGAAAAATAATTTTGTTCACTCTTCAAAGCTCTTTCAGGTACCAGGTGTTTATATATTCCTAGAGAAGAATTAACACTTTGGTAACCTAGGTTTCAGGGCATATCTAGACTTGCTTTCACTTTCGAAAGAAGATATGCAAATTTGGCACAAATTTGCATATCTTCTTCTGATCGCTTTTTCAAAAGAGGTTCCTTCAAAAAAGAAAGTAGTCTAGATACGGTTCTTTCGAGAAAAAACCCTTTTTCGAAAGAACCGTTCTGCCTAAAAAAATGAGGTTTACATGGTTCTAGTCTGTTTCAGCAAAAGAACAAGAGTCTAGTGGCACTTTAAAGACTAATAAATGTATTAGGGTATTACGGCTTAAGCTACAACTCACTTCCTCAGATGCTGAAAAGGGATAATAGGCTCCAGGAAACAAAGTAGGGTGTGTGCAACTACTTATTTATTTTGTGCACACAGTGACTATAGTTTTGCATCCAAACTATAAAGTCATCTAGATTGGGTGTACATTGGCACATACATTTTGGGTGCCCAGCTTTTAAAGGAAACAAATCCAAAATCTCTGACTCCTAAAGTCAAAGAGGGCATGTCTACACAAGGAAATTATTTCAAAATAATTAAATTCAACTTAATAACTACTGATTTTACAAAATGAAAATAGCATGTTCCCACTACAGGGAAGCCTCGAGATTAGTCCGAGGCAGGTTCTGTTAAGTGGATGAGCTACCTCAACTTAGAGACGCAGAAAGCACTGGGGAGTAATTAGTCTGAATTACTCTGAGGAGTAGTTATTTTGAAATAGCAGCACCCACACTAATATTTTGAAATAACTATTTCAAAATTAGCATTATTTCCTCAGGAAAGCAAGAGTACAGATTTCTAAATAAGTGGCCTGTTATTTTGAAATAACAGGGTTGGCGTGTGGACACGCCACTTATAAATTCGACCTAACGGGGGTTATTTTGAAATAACACCCTAGTGTAGACCAGGGCAGAGAGAATTGAAAACCAAGGAATAATGTTTATATTGGAAATGGGAACTTGTGCACTGGGAATATGTACACTTGCATAAGAATGTGTGACTGTGCTCTAGTGAAAGGAGCTCTTCTGTTGTTTTCAAAAAACAGCAGGCTTCTTTGGTTATCAGGCTATATAGTTTCTACCTAAAGAGGCTCAAACACTACTGTTTGGAACACAATTTCCTGTTAACAAGTCTGCATAGACCGTAGCACAAATTCATGTTTCACATGCAATCCAATCACAAATACTGTACAGTTGAGTACTCGGTAAAAGGGAAAAAACGTATGGGCTTAGTCACTATAACTACAGCTACAGTAAAACAAATGTTATTTCCCCCCCATTAACAAATGAAGCAAAAGCCTCTGCAAAGCAGAGCTATCCATTCACTGCCCCTCTCCTAACCAGATTCTATGTTAAGCTGTATTCTATATTAAGACGGCCAGATTCTGTGCAAAATCCACATAAAGTAGAAAAAAGTGTCATTTCCACATTTTATATCAGACTCAAAAATAAAAACTATGGGCTGTTTACTGTTGACAACCTCCAGTGAACTGGGATATTTACTCAAGTGCAAATGATACACAATCAGTTTTAGAGGGGAATTTGTACCTTTATAAAATTAAAATGTAAAGTTACAGAATATGACACGGCCTCCAGGAATGACACACACTAATTTTTGTGCAGATTATTTCATGATCACGCAGTCATGTAGCCACAGGACAGTTGCCATTTGGGGATTTCTTGGCACAGGGAGCTGTTCCTATATATACAACCTGCAAACATTGCAAAGTGTATAAATATTAGTGGAGGGGAACTGCTGCTCCAGGGGGGCTCCAAGAGGAGCTGCTGATGAAGGGGGACACTGATGGAGGACCCAGGAGGGGCACTGCTGGGGTCTCCAGGTTGCCACTGCTCAGAGGGACCCCAGAGCCAGTGGCATCAGCTGCCAATGGCTGCTGAGCAGCGGCTGCTTTGGCAGCCCCCAGAACTACTGCTAGGGGCCACCAAGCTGCAGTTGCTCCTGCTGCCCCCAGGACCACTACTCAGGCAGTCTCCAGAGCCATCCACATTGACTGCTATTCAGGTATCCCCAAGGCTGCCTGAGCAGCAGCTCTAGGACAGTTCCCAGCAGTGGTCAGTGTGTCTGACTGTGGGGCCACTCCAGCTGCTGCTGGGTGTGGCTGGCTTTGGGGTCAGCCACAGAGGCAGCTGCAGAAGTCACAGAACTCATGAAAGTCATGGAATTCTTGACATCTGTGACCTCCGTGACAGACAGAGAGCCCAGCTATTAGAATGTGATGAAAGGATATGTTTTTTGTATATTTTCCCCTGTGATGTTGACAAATTCTGTTTTAACAGTTATAAAGCTTTAAATTTTTTGAATCGTTATATGTACTGTACTTCCATGAATACCTACTGTCTGACCCCCTCCAGTAATAGCCCACAACTAAGAAAATTAAAATTGATAAAAATTGAAAAATGCTTAAAAATAAATATTTTAACATTATCCATTGAAACGAAGAAAATAAATACGGCATTTTGCCAAGCTATGTATAAAGAAACAGTACTGTCTTTTGGATGGGATATATAGCATAATATGCCTGGGGTTTGTCTACAGGTCCATTATTTCCCACTGGAGGGGTGTAAATTTTAGTCTACGCCAATGTCTTGTGCACTAACTAGCCTGGTGGATCCTTCTGGTGTGCACTAAAAGTTCTCCAGTGTGCAATAACGTAGTTCTGTTTCACGTCATCCCTAATGTGCAGTCGGGAAGTTTTAGTGCACGACAAGAGACTCCATATGGGCCAGTTAGTGTGTGGCAGACTAAAATGTACACTCCCTTGGTGCCGACTAATATATTGTGTGGATAAGCCCCTGGGCACTCGTGGTCCCACAACACTTTCCACAGGAGAACTGTGTCCTGGTCAAATTACAACTCAGAAAATTGGAATCTGTCTAATAACTTCCCTTGTGGGTTCCATTGGAGAAATTATACTTCATTGCTCTTCTAAAACTTCCTTGAAAGCAATTAGGTCACATAAATGCCAGGCTGATTGAAACTTTGTACAATTACACCTGACATGAAAGGTACTGTGCAGAATGACAGTGCTAGATTTATCCAAAGTCTGCAAAAAAGAGACCCCACAGATGAAATTCTACTCAGTTCCACTGATGAAACCCCAATGAAGTTCACTGAGTGAAAAAAGATTTGACCTTAGGAGAGTATTAGTAACGAAGCGCAGTGCATCTATTATTAGCTACACAATAATAAATATTGAACTGTAAGATTAAAATAAAACATCCGTGCTTTGTAGCCAGGAATATTTTTTTAAATAGCAAGAGCAGTTTGCTCAATGCAGCAACCCCAATCTATTTTATACACACAAAAATGATATTATTCAAAGTTTATCACTTGACAAAATAATTCCTCTCAAAAACAGAAGTTGAGCATGAATGCAACAGTGCAACAAGCTATGTAGCAATAACAGCCAAGCCAAATATTTGCTGCTGTGTATGCTACTGTGAAATTGGGATTATATACCCAGGAAGCAGTGCTAACATTATCAAACCAGTCCCAACCAGTCAAAGGCCTAAGGAGGTGCAGGGTCTGAATGATGTCAGGCAAATGAACTACATGAAAATACATTATTAACTGTGAAACTGCAGTTATTATCTGGGATTGTTTCCCTTGTAATACTGAATCTGAATTTCACAAAGCAACATGTCTTAAACCAACTGGGTGAAATAATATGAGACTTATTTGGAATAAATGGTACAGCATATGTGAACTGAACCTATGGAATATAATAAATCGCAGCCCACATTTGACCTTCAGGCAAAACAGAAGGAATGAATGGAAATAGGGGATGAATGTCAATCAAGATGGAATAATTGCCTGCACTTTTGTATTGCTGAGCCCTCTTCTGAGACAAAAACAGGCCACATGTCACTTAAGAGGTACTTTCAAATGGATCCATATTTCTAGCCTGCCTCAGAGTTGTGTTTGGCAGTGTGCCCATTTATATTTTATACAAAATATGTGATACTGCGTTGAGCATAGTGAACAGGCAATTACAATGCTAACATGAGCAGTGTTTGTACTTTAAGTCCTGGTCTCCACTAAAAGATACGCAACTCCAGCCAAGTTAATTACACAGCTGGAGTCGAAGCATCTTAAATCTGGTTTTCATGCCATCCACACAGTGGGAGGACGACAGGAGCACACACTCCCCTCAACTTCCCTTACTCTTTGTGAGGAGCAGGAATACCAGCGCCAACGGAGGAGACCTCTCAGTTCGAATTAGCTGATCTTCACTACACCCACTAGTTTAAACCCCGGAAGATTGACTGTGGCAGCGTCGATCTTCTCGATGGTGTAGACCAGCACTAAGAGATATGAGCAGAATTTTATACTGGACAAAAACTTATCTCTTGGCACAAATCTGTAAACTATCTTGGTAGCTAACCCCTTTCAAGGGGGGAGGGAATATTCTCATCTTCCTCTACTACTGTCCTCACACACTGGTGTTCCCTCTGCCCCTCCTGACAGGCATCAGCATACTGAGCTCCAGAACAGTCTTGGTGAGGGAGTCATTTGGAAGAATTCTCTTTTCTTCCTCTTCATCCCTTCCCCACCATCATCCTATCCATTTGGGTTTTTTCTGTGATTCAGCCACGGCGCCTTCCCACACCATTCCTGGACTGTCCTCCATTCTCCTCCCTGCGAGTTGACCCACCACTCTCTCTAGCCTCCATCCCATCTGCTCCCTGCAGCTCTGTAATCCCATTGTCCTCCCACACAGTCCTCCATCCCTCTTGCTCCTTCTCAGTCCATGCCCTCCCTATCCACTACCTTGCTCAAGCTTCACATCATTTGTGCAGTCCAATTTATTATTATTAATTATAATTATTATTTACAGAGATCATCTTAGGTCACCACCTCCTATGTTCATCCAGAAGTTTCCCTTCCCCCCATTTCAGCACAGGTCCCCACAAGCCCCACAAGGCCCTCCTGAGTGAAGGGAGGCAGCCAGGAATCCAGTCTCTTATAAGCAAGCCCAGAAATATTTGCCCTTGCGAGTTCAAATCTCTGGAGAATACCTCGTTGAACTTCTGAAGTTTAGTTTTGCATGGAATTTGTAATAACAGGAAAGAGAAATATACAGCCTTTCAGAGCTTGGAATGGCAAAGTGTCATGTGGTTAGGAAAGGTATGTCTGGGATTATCGTATAGCTGTTACTCAACTTAGACACAGAGGAGCTTTGTCCAGTGAGTTGAGGCATCTTTAGCAAGGCAGACCAAAATACAGACATACGGCTGAGGCTGAACTGGTTTAGACTGACACAGACAAGTTACAATCATGAGCACAAGGCATTAATTTTTTTTCCTCTGTTAGAAAAATAAAATCCCAGTGTTGGCCATCTTCAGACTAAACTTTTAGCACAGGACAGACCTTCTATTCCTCAGGACCCAATTTGGAGAGTTAAAGAGGAAATCTGTGGATGATCATCTCTAGCCAGAGGTTATCTGGTCTCTTTGTGAAGCTAGAAAGAAGGAAGGCTGCTTGTTTTTCCTATAAAGTATCCATCCAACACTTCTACATTACCGTTTGAAGCTTTATTAGATTTCTAGCCATAAAATAAAGATGGGGAGGAGTCTTAAAAACTAGCTATATTGCTCTTGTTTCTGCACCACACTTCTGCCCCCAGGATGTATTTGGTTTTTATTTGATGCAAAGCTTCTTAAGATCTGACCTTTGAGGATTGTCTGTGTACTGCTGTAGACCTTTAAGGATCGGTTTATAAGGAGCCTGTAAGTCATATTATCTATCATCTGTGGGCAATACACTATTGTATATAAAGCTTATTTAGGTCAAAAAGTTTTGGCAAGAGATTTCCATAGAGATTATAAGGTTTGACGATACAGAGCAGCAATGCACACTATGAGGTGTGATTTCTAAAACACGCTAATGTGTTGTGCACTCATTGATCCTTGTAGTCGCTGCTGGTCTGAATTTAAAAATACTAATGCATTTTAGTATAGTACTGTTTCAAACAAGGTTGTACTAAGCACACTCGGAAAATTCCAGTTTGTGTCAGCAGGGTCTACACAGATCAGTGAATTATGTCCAGTATCATACACAGGGAAGGTCAAAGATGACAAATATCGAGCACAGACACAGAGACCAGTTGCATATGGGAGAGCTAACTCCCAGCAAGAAACTTCATTATCAGCAGCAGCACCAGTAGCTCATGATCTCTGGGGTAATAGAGTGCCTCTTTGTATTCATGTATAGGTGAGAAAGCAGAGGGAAAAACAGTCATCAGTTAACTAACCACATATACCACGTTTCAGCAGGCTCAAGAAAGTAATCATGGGAAACGAAGAAAAGATAATGAAGGGACTTTTTCACACCAATAGTCCACAACTAGACAGAGACATTTACCAACCTATTGTAACAGTTACTGGTTAGTTAAATAAACTAGACTGTATTTGTATTGCAATTTATTCTGTGCAACACTAAATTTTCATGTCTGACCAATAATGAATTAATTCCTGTACAATTGGAATTTACCTCTCAGCTCCTAAAAACTGTTCTCCCTTCTTGTCTTTACAGATGGATGAAAGTTCCAATCACCTATTCAGAAATCTAGCTAGAGTCACAGACTCCCTTACATCCCCTCGCCATACATGCCACTCACCTCTTCTCCCTCTCCTCTTGCTTCCAGCAACAAAATAGAAATAGCAGAATCCCTTTCCATCAACTTGTTATTCAAGATAGCTTAGCTGCCACATTTTAATAGCCAGCGTGCCACATTTGGGCTCTGGCAAATAGACAGATATATAAAATATTGAGAAATACATGCACTGTTGGTATGCTAGGAAAACTTCTTCCCCTTTCTTCATCTCAATGTTTAAAAGAATATTTTATGAAGCTAAAGGGACAATTCAGCTCTAGTGTAAGTAAGGGATATGATTCTGTAAAAGACATGATTCGAAATCAAAACTCACACAGATAATATTCTGTACTGTTTGCCCCAAATATTATAAGTTATAGTTTTGAGAGGATTACTATTGGCTTCTAGATTATAAGGCATTTCTAAGGACAGAGGAAGCAATTTCTCTATGTGATTTGATTAAATGTTATTAAAGTAAAGCAGAAGTGGAGGTCTCTGCTGATGGATGATATAGAATACTTTCTTAAGAATGCTAGCAAATTGCCAATTCGGTAGTTCATCTGTAAATATTGGCCTATAAAAGACAATTCTGTCAGACAACATCTTAGAAATATGGGGGCAGATCCTCAGTTCAGGCATAACGCCAATGAAGGCATTAAAACACTAATTTACACTGAGGATCTGGCCTGTATTCTTTATTTGTAAAAAATTTGGAGGTGGGGTGGGAATTGTTCCAAAGGGGAATTTAGGACACATAAAAGTAGAATCTGACTGTCGTTGAAGCTGTAGACCTTTTGTTACTCACCCAGAAAGTAGTGATAGCTTCCACCAGACACTTTGCCAGTGTGCCTCAATCCTGAATTGGGGGAACCAACTTTAGAGTAAGTAAGTGATTGGCTCAGATTCCATCACTGGCCTCTACTGAGCCTGCCAACAACACTGCCAATTAGCATCAGTTATGATGGTAGCTTTTTGAGTGGCTATTTGTCCAACAGAAACCAGACTGATATCACCAGCTAATTTTATGTTGGCCTCCAAACAGCCATGATATATAACAACTTTTCAACAAAAGGACTTTGAACTGGAATCTAAGAAATAAAAGGCACAATATGTATGTTGTAGTCTATATGTTTTAAAGCATTTTTAGCTGAGTTTGATGGCTGAATTGTATTGCCTATAAACCCTCCTCTTTTAATTTTATTGATTTTTTCCATATAGAATCATAGAAAACTAGAACTGGAAGGGACCTCAAGAGGTCATCCAGTCCGGTCCAGTCCCCTGCCCTCATGATAGGACCAAGCATATGTTCCTTTATTATCCATTTTCAGTTTTCTAGAAGAAACTCAACATGATGTTTAGATTACACAAAACCTTTTCAGCAAATTATCTTAGTCATGGAGGAAGAAACATCATAACACCATAAAAAAAATAATCTCTGAAGTCTAATTCCTGTTGAAAAAATGTTCTTATAATTATTGCAGCAACTCCACATTTTCATCAAATGAGTGTCCAGGCTACGTAAAGTCTCTGTCCCGACTGCCTTTGAGCTCATGTGATAATTCTAATGAACAATGTGGCACTATGGCATTTTTTTAAGTCTTTGATGTTCTTTTTGCAACAAGGTACACTGATAAAACTTGTAGCCTACACAGGACCACTGACAGTGAGGGGCAAAGAGGGCAGATGCTTGGGGCACAGCAATTCAAAGGGATCCGGGGCTCCTGGCCAGTGTCATTGCTACTGCAGCAGCAGCTGGAGTCCTGGGCCCTATAAATCACTACAGAAGCAAGCAGGTGGCATACTCGTGTGGGTCTGAGAGCTGGGGGGGAAGAAGTTGTACCACACTCTGTGCAACACTGATGGTTGGCTGACCCCTTCCCTTCACCTTTTGCCTGAGGCCCAGCTCCTTCTGGGAGCTTGGAGATGGACCCCCCCCACACCTTGCCCAAGGGCTCATGGAAGCTGTTAGCTCCCCTGAACCTATAACAGATTTGGACACGTGTTCAATGGTGGAAATTCATATGGCCGATATGTCTGAATCACTGGGCTTTATGCAAGTGATCTGGAGAGGAATGGGAGCTGGGGAGCTGAAAACTAATATCATCTAACTCAGGGCCAAGAAGGATACAAGTTATAAAAAAGTGCTTGGGGGGGAGGGAGCTGTCTACTTAAATTCCAGTGATACCTTATTACAGGTTTGGTTTTGTTATTTGTTAATTTTTATCAGATTGCTCCTCAGAATGATACAGAGTTCACATAGTTGAAAGCAGGAGTAGTTCCTTGATGTCCCTATGTGTAAGATACATCTTTTTAGTTGCACAATATGTGCTAGTGGCAAAGGCTATAGTCACTCTATAAAATTAGAAAAAATTAATTAAGAAAGATAATGCTAATGCGGGAATACTGACTGGCAAGAATAGGAGGTGCTGGAAAGGCACTATAATCAATGGAATGGAATAAAAGCTACAATGTGTGCAGCAATATATAGGAAGAGGATGTCTGTGAGGCAACATTGATTTTTGTCCAGTGCCAAGACAACCGTGACTCCTGCTATGCCCTCTTTAGCTTTGTGAATATCACTGAGACTGATAAAATGTCAACCTTATTTAATTGCCAAAAGCATTGTGTCAGACTGCAAACCAGTGCTATCCCATGTTAGTAGATGGAGCTGCACCTGTTTATGGGCTGCTTAAATTTTGTCCATGGGCTTAATAAGCCACTGGGAGAGCTGAACCTCAGAGATGGCATTTTTCTCCACCCTCCCTTTTCTCAGTCTGCTTGTTATCTTGCACAGAGAATCGTTTCCACTAGCACACTTCCAACTAGTCAGGCTGAGGTCAAAGAAAGGCGCTTTTTTTGGTTCACTGCGTGGCACTTCTGTCTACCAATTGTAAGAACCCCATTTTGAATTTCACATTAGATAATATGCATAATATGTGCACAAAACAAATCTAGCACCAGAAAGAAAATTCAGCTAATTTGTGGAGGCAAATCAAATGGCCATCAGTTACTAGGTCACTTTAGAAATTAACCACAGAAACATATAGAAACACAGCCCTGTCTCCCTGGACCAGTGCAGAAAATCATTATGATATGATAAGGGCTTGATCCAAAGTCCATTAAGACAATGGAAAGAGTGCCTTTGGCTTTGAAGATGGTCCTTAAACTGACGGTGGAAACTGAACTAGCACAGTCATGAGCAGTTGGATGTGTAACTGAGTACTGGGCTCAATACAGATACAACTGGGCAAAATTTATTAGCCTGTGACATACATGTCAAAGAAGATAATTTTATGGTCCCCACTAGCCCCTAACTCTATGAATCTATTAACTGACCCTTATCAATTATAGGAAATGTATGAGTAAATAGGCATATAATCTACACGAACATGTGCAAGCAAATGGGCCACTGGTGTTATTTCCTTTATTTTTATCCAGCTAGCCTGGGAAAAAGACAGGAGATACTGGTTATAATTTAATTAGGCCACAACTGTATTCTTCAATGTCTGGAAGTACCTGGCAGATAAAAGTGTACAATACAAGTAATTTCGTAAAGCATTTCAATATATGTCCAAAGTACTTCCATCAGCCCTCCCTATTACCCATCAAGCTGGGATTTCATCATTCTCCCTCTTAAATGAGGGGGAAGGAAGGGGCTATATAGATGGGAGATCCTTGTGGTACTAGACATAAGAGATCTAAGCCCCCCATTTTAGCTCCTTTAAAGAATACCTCCTTTAAATCCTTTACCACTCAATTTTATCTGATATCTGTATATTTTCCTTATGACGTACCTGCACTGGACAGCCACCCCAAGTTCACATAAGTTGTGATGTCATAGCTTAACTCCCATTTCATGTTCACCCCAACTGTGCCCCCCACCCCAAACTACTGTGGGGAAGACAAAAAACCCTTCACTTTGCTTTGGCCAATTTGGCACGGACCCCCTCTTCCAAAATCTACTGTGGGAAGTGGAAAAAACCCACTTTGCCCTGGCCCCCCAAGAAAGGAACAACTAATGCAGTGCCCACTGCAGTTCCTGATAAAACCTGGTGTTTCACCCTGTCCAAGGGGAGGTGCTGCTCTGCTTGGCCCAAGTAAAACAGGGCTTTTCCTGCACTGGCATGGACTTGTATAGTCCCCCTTTCCTTTCAGTCATCTTGGGGATGGCGTGGGGGGGGGGGGGAGAGTGTCAGTGTCCCCACACTGATAGAGTCTGTAGCTGCAACAAAAAGTCACTGACTGGCTCTCTGACCCCTAAAGGTCACCTGATACCTTTTCCAACAAGCCAGACAACAGCCCTGGGGCTTAATGTGCAATGAGGTCATTTTAAGTGCTTAGTGGGATAGCCTCTGAAGGATCATTTTTGGGATGCTTCCATGGAGACACGTGTCATTAAACCATTTGACGATTACTATAGCTGATTACATATCTGACAGAACCAGACCATAGCTCTGAAAAACATTTATATTTGCAATACTCAGTATCAGTAATATGTATTCTAACATAGAATCATAGAGCTGGAAGAGACCTCAAGAGGTCATCAAGTCCAGCCCCTTGCCCAAAGCAGGACCAATCCCAACTAAATCAACCCAGCCAGGGCTTTATCAAGCCGAGACTTAAAAATCTCTAGGGATGGAGGTTCCACCACCTTCCTAGGTAACCCATATAGTCAAAAATGTACATGTATTTATAAATGAGGTCTTGACTCTGAAAACATGCTTAGTGGTCAGTCTTGAGTGTCTGTAGCAGAGATACCTAGAGACCTCACATGCCGCCCAGTGAGAAGAGTGTGCCGAAGCTTTGGGAAATGGAACTGGACATTAAGGAAATAGTTCAACTCCAGGAATTTCAGCAGCCATTTTCAGGGAACTTCTCCATTAAATTGGTGTCCATCCATTCTGGAGGCCCTGTCCTCAATTCACGTGGCACATAGCCACTTATTGGAATAACCTGACAGATGTATCCTTGGATCTGGGCGCTCCCTGGATTGTAGGAATTCCAGGCCCTGGAGCTCAGGAGTGGAGAAAAATAAAAAAGGAGTGAAGCAGAACTGAGCTGAGTAGTAAAGAAGGAGCACTTCCCAATCTTTGTCTTCCTCCAATCTCTCCCTGAGTGTCTGAATCTGTATGCTGTGCATTCCCATGAATTCCCCTTTAACACACAAGTAGAAAAAAATCCAGACCCAACACAATGTGACACAAACTGCCAGTTGAACAATAGTGAGGACCTAGTTGAAAATCATCCCAATCTAAAGCTGCACACACTGGAACATAGAAACCAAATGCATTTCGATTAAATAGAATATTACCATTATGTCTAATTTTTTTTAGCGAGAACATTTTTTAAATGCATATACAGAATTCCAACACCCTGACAATAATTAAATGATAGTAACAAAACCACCTAGAGGATAAATACTAATATGCAAATAAATTAATATGCTATATTCTCAGAGAAAGTTCATTTCATGCCCTATTTTAGCATTCCACTTTGCAAAGAAATTGGTTACTCCAATCAGATGTTAGAGGGAGGTAAAAAATAGGGCTTAAAATAGAAATCAAGAGCTAATTTCCATTATGTAGACATAACTGGAGACTCAACAATAAAATAGCAAATAGCTAGGGAGGGGACTTGATGGGAGTTAACAGAGCTCCACGCTATATTAACCTCCAACTGGAAATCTGGAATCAGCAGGGGATGCTGCCAAGGAAAAGAGCTAGCTCCTTAAAGAAATGTGATGTATAAGTTAAGAGAGAACAATAACCTTTATGTAGGGGTTTTTTAATCATCGTGTGGAATTTAATAGAAAACTATGTCTCTGCTGTGTGATTCTATAGGATGGTTTGTAAAAACGTACAGAGCTAAGATAATTCTCTACTACATTCTGCAGCTTTTGGAGCAAGTTTTTGTAGAATCCTATTGTGTTTCTTTAGAGCTTCATTGGTTTTGTTCCTAACCAGTTCATGGCACTTCTCCATGAGGATTCCCTCACTCTGCTACTTCCCTACAACAATGCATTTCCCACAAAGATCAAACCCCTTGGAGGGCTGACCTAGCCTATGAGTAATGACTTCAAGATTTGACTAATTGTTGTTTTAAAAGTTATGTTATTTTGTGTTACACACAAGCCTGCCTCTTATTGTTCACTTGCGCACTTTAAAATTGATGCTTAGAATATTTATGGTATAATTTACTGGCTAAAAGAATAGATTTTGGTAAAATAAAATTGCATGGTTTGCAGGCTTTTATTATGAAAAAGCAAACAATAAAAATGAACAGTAAACATAACTAAAGCAATGCAAGACCAACCCAAGGAATAATTAACCCTCTCACCAAACAGAGCAATGTATTATAAAATACTGAAGTGAGAGGAATTTTGCTAGAGGTTAACTATGGCTGCACAAAGTCCATATAGATTATTCTACAGTAGTGGTAACCCTTTATTACATCATATTTCATTCCCTTTTCTGCTGGTCATTTACCTCATATCTCCTAGAATTCTTGAAATAATATTGCTTGCAAATTAAGCCAAAAAGTTGTTCTTGATTCCAAGGAATGTTAGAGAATTTATAAGGTATTTACCTTCCAATCCCTGGAACCACTGACAGAAGTAGTCAAATCCAGACATTTGCAATTCACCAAAGTATGGCAAGTTAATCTCATCAGTAGTATTAAAGTTTGAGCCAATGACCTCAGAAGTAAGACATTTGATGGCTGCCAAGCCACAATTGCTCATGCCATTTCACTGTATTATGAAAAGTTCTTTTGGAGTTTTGTTTTCATATGTTTTGCCACCCTGGCATACAGCTCAAAGAGAGCCAGGCACATTCATGGTCCAGATTAAAATTCTTTATCCCTGCCAAGACTCTGGCAGGCATAAATGTAAAGTAGCGCGGGCCACCATCAAACGAGTCATAGGTTTGTTTCAGACAATCGGTATTCAAAAGTTTCTGAACTGATCTGAACTTTTCATCTGCAAAATTCATCTGATTTTGTCTACATGAGATTTTTGGAACTTTCATCCACTCAGTCTGAAATTCATGTTAAAATTATTTTTCTTGTACAGGTGGGACCTCCCTGGTCCGGCAGCCTGGGGACCTGACCACTCCTGAATGAGGCAATTTGCTGGACTGGTGGGGGAGGCCCTGCCACCAGCCCCCCATCCTTCCAACCCTTCCATGGACTCTCAGACAGAGCCAGGGCTGCCAGACACCAGCCTACTACCACTGGAGCCCTGACCCCAGGGCTCTGTAATCCAGGGACATTTGTGGTCCTCCTGGACCATGGATGTTGCCAGACCAGAGAGTCCTGGTTTAGGGAGGTCCAACCTGTGGTATTTCAGTACTTCCACTTTCAGATAGGGGCAGGAAATGCAGAGGCACAGTAAAATTAAAAATAATTTAAATCAATAGTCCTCTAAATATTTTTAAACTTCATTGAAGTTTAAGGTCAATTTGATCCCTCTTGATTTGCCTATCCCTCGTTTGGCTGCTGCACAGGATTAATATTTTACTATATAAAATGCATAGTTTCTGATGAGAACATGAATGTTTTTTCAATATCATTGTTAATACTGTCGTCAGGTTTCTGGACTATGAGCTATCAACTCTACCGCTTACTGTATCTGATAGAGCAGAAGGAGAAAGATCAGCATAACCATACAGAAGTAGATCCTTCTCACAAGAGCACAGCATGGGAGAGATATTTTTGGTGAAAAGACTAATGGATTTATTAGATGAAATTCTGGAAAAACTCCTACAGACTTTGCTAGGACCAGAATTTAATCTAGTGAACACTGAAAGAATTGTAGGCTTAGTATGGGAGTTAATCAGGTTTTTAGGTTGGCCAGCTGGTCTCTTACCCATGCCTGAAATGATTCTGGAGCCACCCTGTTTATTAAAAGCAATGGAACCCAGTATCAGTTGTACCCACAATGGAAGCTGATCTTATGGTTTAACTTGAAAACAGTAAAGATTCATACCAAGAGTCATGATTTTGATGCACAGATTTGGCCAGTCATTTAGTAAAAGAAGGAGCCCATGCTGGGATTCCATTGCAATGGCAGTGTTTAGAGGAAACAGACAATTCTCTGAGGTCCAGGTAATTACTAGGCAGCGAGCATACCACGAATGATTAGAACCAGAGATGTAAACTGAGTATATACTTGTGTGTGTTTTGGAAAAGTAAGCAACCAGAGTTAGATTAGTCACAGTTCAAGCCAGAGATGATTCATTTGAATCCAGAAAATGATTCAAGATGATGCAGAAGCCCATGCCATTAGCACTGAATACTCATTAGCACTGAATACTCTAATCATCAGCTGAGAGCTATGAGTAATGAAAAGACAAGGCCCAAATTGACTAAGGGTCTGTTGTTTTATATTCATGACAGAGTTTAGACACTAAATGGGTGATCCCTCTTGAGCAGGCCTGTTGACAGGGTAGGGGGAGCAAAAGGGGCAATTACCCCAGAGCCTGGTGATCAAAGGGGCCCAGGGCTCCCAGCTGCTGCTGCTACTGCTACTGCCAGAGCCCAGGTTTCTTTAAATCACTGCCAGAGCACTAAAGACTGGGGTGGGCCCAATGTCGCACTCCAGGCAGTGCTGAGGGCAAATGTGCATGCGCGATGAGGGAAAGCACTGCTAGGCAAAAATCTGCGACCGCTGGAGTGAAAAAGTACTGAGACCTGAGTGGAGCACTGACAGGGAGAAGAAGGAGAAGGAGGATTTCCTGCTACGTGTACTCCCAGACCACTGTTAGATGTTGACAGCTCAGTACTGTGGTTGCTTAAAACGGCCACCTTTCTGTTAACTAGATTTCTCAATCTATCCATCTCATACCATATGATCAATTTGTAATATACATGATTATGCAACCCCTATTACTAGAGTTATTATTGCTACAACTTGACTGCATAGTACTATAAAAACTAAATGGAACAGTTATGCTTTTTTTTTTTAAATGACTGTCCAACTCTTATGCTGTGATATTCCAAGAATAGTGTATCCAAGAAAAACACAAAATGCAACAGGGATACACAGCAGGTACACCTGCCTGGGAGCACCAGCAGATGTTCTGGGAGGCTGCAGTTCAGTTCCAAATTTTAATAGAGTAGGATCAGAGGGAGGAGAGAGGGTTGGAAGTGATAATTTCAGAGCATTAATACAAGTATATCATAGCCTCCTAATCAGACAAGACAAGAATAATCTCTCTTTCTACTTTTAAAGAGTTTTAAGGAAAATGTGATTGGCATGATAGGATAATCAGTGACAGAAATGGAAGTTGGCTATTGATTCATAGGTCATACTGTGTACAAGCAACTGTACTGTGGGCTTTCTCGCACTGTCCTGCCTTTTTTTTTTAGCTGTGCTCCCCAAAGATGATGACTAATTTTAGTGTACTCCTCTTCATACAAGAATCGAGTATAGGACAAATTTCAACACATTTTTACATGAAAATACTAAGGCTGGGCTTGCATGAAACCCCCAGGAACTGAACTTGAAGTTTGCATATGGATCCACATCCAGATCTCTCCAGCATGAGCCCCATTTAGTAAATCTATCTATCTATCTGTTTTAGAGTCTTTCTGTGTGTCTGTCAGTGAGTCCATTTGTTCAAGAACTCCTCCTAAACGGTAAGAGCTAGGGCCACCAAATTTGGTATGCAGCTTCCTCTTCTCCTAACTTACAGCAAGGTCAGGGTTTGGTTGTGCCAAGATAAGTGAAAGCCCCAGGAAAAGGACAGTTTTTCCATAACATGCCACAGGAGCGGGTGCTGTTCAGAGGGATGCTATATGAGAGTGGCCACTGGGGGCAGCCGGACCACCAAAGGAGTGGCCAGTAGGGCTGTGGCTCAGCCAACTTGCCTGTCAACAGACTGGTAACTAGCCCCGCTGCCCCAAGCTTTTTCCCCACCTGGCCACAGTGCTGGAGGGGAGGAGAGAACAAGCCCCAGGCAGGCTGGAGTTTGGCCTGGTGGAGGAGAGAACAGGCCCTGGATGGGTTGTGGGGGTGGGGAGGATACTTAAGACAGCAGGCCCCTACCCCCCAGCCTCCTGCACACACACCCCAGACATCCCCAGGGCCCTGCCCTGAAGGACCTGGATAATACTGGGTAAGTCAGCTACTGTTCTATAAACAATTTAAAAGTTTCTATGTTAGATTGAATGTTACGGTTCTCTAGCTTACAAAAATAGCTGTTCTCTCCCCCAGGTTAAGCTGTATCTAGTTAAGGGCTAAGAAGATCAAGTGTAGCCACACAAAGTAGAGCAATGAAACAGTTCTCTAGGAATCGTTAGATAATTGTGTACGTTGGTTTTAAAAGAGCGCTATTATGCATAATCCAAAAGGATATCCTTTTAAATCTAATCTTGGCAAGGTAACATTAAGTCTTCAAAGAAAGCAGCTACAGACAAAAATCAACTTCTCAATCAAGCTTATAAAATCATGATTGGTTTGGGCAGATTCCAGGTTAAAATGCTCTTAATATTCGTCAAACAGATGTGTGCACTGATCTTTTTGGTAGACTATAGGTTCAAACATGCTAGAGTCTATATATTGCCCTCTATTTATGTACCAAGTTTCTGTTGATGTCCGCTCCCATCACAGAAGCTCTTCACATAGTTCAAGGTCAGTCCATGGCTCTAAGAGAAACAAACACTCAAACTTGTCTAACATTAAAATTTAACTAACCAATGTAACCAAATATAAACATTCAATATATGGAACAAAACCATGATTGAGCCATTGAAAACAGGTTTTACATGCACAAAGACCTTACAGAATATATCAAAATGAAAAAGAACTCAAAGTCTTTAATGAAGTAAAGTGAGTTGCAATAGCATAAAACAACTGGAAAAGGTGTTTCCTGATCTGAGCAAAAATCATCAAAAATTTCCTTTGTCATATGTCACCATACTAACAATGCCGCTCTATTTTAGAATTCCTGGCTGTTAGTAAACAAAAGAGTTAGAACAGAAGAGTTAGAAATACTTTAAGTGTCTTAAATACACATAATTAATCAATGTTCCCTGTTAACTGTGTGCTTGTGCAGCCCTTCTCAGGATAGATTCAAATGCCGCCCATCTGAAAAGCAGAGGGCCCACAGTTAGGTTTTTTATTTCTACTGGTAGTGCATTTTCATGCAATGCTTAGTGCACATAAAAATGTATTCTGCACACGGATGGAAAAAAGCCACACATGGATGGAAAAGATTTCAGGGAACATTGGTAAGAGGAAATTAGTTACGTGATTGATATTTTAATATACGTTTGCTAAAATTTAACAATTACATAATTGATTAACTGTCAATCATTTGTTTAAGAATATTGTTCCTATAACTGTGGACTAGAAGTCTTATCTCCTTGGTTCTATTCCAGTCTTTAACAGCAGATGCTTGCTATTTACCCTTGAAATGAGAGATATATAAGCATCAGCAAATCCATCTGTAAAACTGGGAAATATAGTACGTGACTATCTCAGAAGAATGGTGAGTCACAATATATTCTTATAAAGTGTTATGAAATCTTTAGATAAGAACTGAGAGAAATAAATACAGGAGACACTGAGAGGTGCTCAGATATTATGGCAACGGGTCCACAAAAAATCTAATATAGAGGTGTTTAATGAATGAATAATTAAAGAACTAGAGGGTGTTTATGCACACACTTATGATATGGAGAGAGCAGGTGTGAAAGCTTTTCCTAGATTAACTGGAGTTCAGTGTGTGACTTTCACCGGCCAATGAACCTCAAGTTAATAGGGAAAAGACCGATATAATACATGTGTAGAGAAAAGTTAATAGGGAAAAGACCCTGATATAATGCATGTGTCTCAGTGCAAAGGACATAGTCACAACTGGAACCTAGTTATGACAAACCAGAAAAGAATCAAACTAAAAAAAGGGGAAGGGGAGGATAAGTTTTCAGAGCTAATACTTAGATGTTCTCTAAGAAGGCTGTGCATACTCAGAGAAGGCTCTGAAGAGCTCTCTGCAGGAGAGACAGAGCATGGGTGCACATTTATTACACACAAAACTTAATGATTTTGTATAAAGAACTCTGAATATTTCTTAGCTTTCCTTGCTTCACAGTGCATATTCGCCAGTGTGTGTGTGACACGTGTTCTTCAGTGCCTGATCCATAGAGGATGTGCATTTGGTGCAGCTCTCAGGGTTTGTCTATATGAACATGTAAGTTCATAGCCAGTTCAGGTGTAAATCTACCCTACACCAAAGAGCCATGCACTAAGCACCATATGGACTGAGCTGCTGCACACTAAAAGTTCTGGCGTGCACTTTGATCTATCCCATGTTGAAATGTGAATACATTATAGTGCAATAGGGAAGTGGCTTTCAACCTTTCCAGCTACAATATCCCTTTCAGGAGCTTGAGTTGGTTTGTATACCCAGTGTTTCATCTCACTTAAAAACTACTTGCTTACAAAATCAGGCATAAATATACATAAGTGACACAAGACACAATTACTGTAAAAGTGCTTACTTTCTAATTTTTACCATACAATTATAAATCTATTGGAATATAAATATTGCACTTACATGTCAGTGTACAGATTATAAAGCAATATAGACAAGTTATTGTCTGTATGAAATTTTAGTTTGTACTGACTCTGCTAGTGCTTTTTTATACATGTTGTTGTACAATTAGGTACATATCTAGATGAGCTGAGGTACCCACTGGGAGACCTCTGCAGACCCCCAGGTGTTTGCATGCCTCTGGTTGAGAACCGCAGCACTAGGGATGTTAGTGGGTGGCAGTAGAGTCCACATGGACAGCGTGTGACCGTAGGGTGGGGTAAATTTATAGCCTTGCTTGCTGCAAACAAAGTGGGCATATCATCAAGCCCTCAGGTGGAGAGCATGGCTCTCTACCATAAGCCCCTGGAGATTTATGCTTCTAGCTGTTTTCCACCTCCAGTGAGCTGGGCAAGATGGCAGTCATTCCACTTATATTTAACAGTTATTAGTTTTCCAACAGAGAAATAGGTGCTCTTTGGTGGAGGGGTGGTGGTGGAAATGATACCTACAAAGATGTCAGGGAAGGTGGTATGGCCCTAGAAGTGGGAACTCCTGAATTCTAATCCTAGCTGACTCGCTGTGTGACTTTGTGCCAGAGACTCTTCATCTCTGTGTTGCAGCATCCCCATTTGTAACCTATAAATTGATGGAAGTAGTTACTCTGTGAAAATGGCAATGTAGTGTTCCACGCTTACTGCCTCTCAGGGGATTCCATGTCACAGGAGGTGTACTGTATCTTTCGCAAAAAGGCCACTCGGTGCACGTGAAACCTACTTTACTTACTGTACGGCAAGTTGGGAATGTGCTGCTTTGTTCAACTACATAACAAAGAGTGTGTGTGTGTGTGGAGCTGGGGAGGAGGCACGCTAACTAAATAGAAAGTCAGAGTGCCCTGGAGCATGGCTCCACCTATGATACTCAAAGTAGCCCAATTACTCTCTTGATGACCACTGTACTACAGTTTCAAGTTCCCATTTTTCTATCACAGAGGCCATCTATAAACAGGGAAAGAAGAACAACCCAGGAAACTACAGACCAGTCAGTTTAATTTCCATGTCAAGGAAGATAATGGAGCAACTAATTAAGGAATTCATCTGCAAACACCTGGAAGATAAGGTAACAGCCAGCATGGATTTGTAAAGAACAAGTTATGTCAGACCAATCTGACAGCTTTCTTTGATAGGCTATCAAACCTTGTGGTTAAGGGGGAAGTAGAAGTCACGGTATACCTAGACTTTAGTAAAGCATTTGATAATTTCACATGACCTTCTTATCAATAAACTAGGGAAATACAACCGAGAAGGGGCTACTATAAAATGGGTGCACAACTATGTAGATAACCACTTTCAGAGAGTAGTTATTAACAGTTCACAATCATGCTGGAAGGGCATAACAAGTGGGGTTCCACAGAGGTCTATTTTGGGTCCGGTTCTGTTCAATATCTTCATCAAAGAATTAGATGAGGCATAGAGAGAATGATTATGAAGTTTGCAGATGATACCAAGCTGGGAGGGTTGC
Organism: Pelochelys cantorii; assembly: GCA_032595735.1. Lineage (NCBI taxonomy): Eukaryota > Metazoa > Chordata > Testudines > Trionychidae > Pelochelys > Pelochelys cantorii. Next base: position 72,483,323 of record CM064329.1, read on the forward strand.
AACTGCTTTGGAGGATAGGGTCATAATTCGAAACGATCTGGACAAACTAGAGAAATGGTCTGAGGTAAATAGGATGAAGTTTAATAAGGACAAATGCAAAGTACTCTACTTAGGAAAGAACAATCAGTTTCACCATACAGAATGGGAAGTGACTGTCTAGGAAGTAGTATTGCAGAAAGGCATCTAGGGGTCATTGTGGACCACAAGCTAAACATGAGTGTTGTGATCAAGATAAAAAGTCATTCTTCCTCTCTACTCTGCACTAATTAGGCCTCAGCTGAAATATTGTGTCTAGTTCTGGGCACCACATTTCAAGAAAGATGTGGAAAAATTGGAGAAGGTCGAGAGAAGAGCAACAAAAATGATTAAAGGCCTAGAAAACATGAGCTGTAGGGAAAACTGAAAGAATTGGGCGTGTTTAGTTTAGAAAAGAAGAAGTTACTCACTTTGTGCAGTAACGACATTTCTTCAGGGTATGTGTCCCCGTGGGTGCTCCACTCTAGGTGTCGGGCTCATCCCAGCACCGCAGGTCGGAGAGTAGTCAGCCATGGTTCAGCTGGACTGCGCATGCGCGGTGGCGCATGCAGTTCACACCGTATGTGAGCTTGCGCGTGATCCGGCTCCCACCAGTTCCTCCTAATCGGATCACTCCTGAAAAACATAAAGAAGAGACTCCGAAGCGGGGAGGAAGGTGCGTCATGGAGCACCCACGGGGACACACACACATACCTCGAAGAACCATTGTTACTGCACAAGGTGAGTAACTTCCTCTTCTTCTTCAGGTAGCGTCCCCGTGGGTGCTCCACTCTAGGTGAGTACAGAGCAGTAGCCTCGTCTATGGAGGTTGGATCGAAGTCAGGATCTGGTTGCTGTGGACAGAACTGTGGAGGCCAGCACTGATTCTTGGGCAATAGCATAATGCTTAGCGAATGTCATGTCCGAAGACCATGTCACCGTGCGGCAAATGTCCTGAATTGGTACGCCTTTAAGGAATGCCAGAGAGGTATATGTCACACTGGTGGAATGAGCAGTAATTGATGTCGATATGGGCCTATTGAGTAATGTGTAGCACATTGTAATACATTTCACGATAAGCTTAGAAGTATGTTGTGAAGATAACGATTGACCCTTGGTTCTTTCGTCTGAGCATCAGAGGAGTCGATGAGATTGGCAGAAAGGGTGAGTCCTTTCTAGGTAAAAAGCCAATGCCCTACAGACATCCAATGTATGCAATCGGGCTTCATGGCTAGAGGTATGTGGTTTGGGGTAGAATGTCGGGAGTATTATAGGCTCGTTAATATGGAACTCTGAATTCACCATTGGTAAAAAGTTGGAGTGAGATCGAAGTATTACTCCCTGGTTGGTAAACAGAGTATATGACGGGTTGGCCGAGAGGGCTGCCAACTCTCCAACCCGTTGGGCCGATGTTATAGCCAGGAGACAGGCAACCTTCATAGTGAGTGTAGGGATGTCACAGGTAGCCAAGGGCTCAAAAGGAGGGTAAGTGAGGATGTCCAACATTAGCTCCAAATCCCATAGAGCAGGAAGCTTCCTGCGCGGGGGGGCAGGGGGGGAGGGTGTAGATTTGTTAGGCCTTTCAAGAGGCCTTTAGTCATCGGATGAGCAATTATTGAAAAACCCTCAATTAATTGTCTAAATGCAGAAATTGCTGAGAGATGGACCTTGATGGATGACAGCCCCAATCCTGAATGGTGCAAGTGGAGTACATAGTCCACGATACGATGGATTGGAATGGACATTGCATCGAAGTTATTGGCAAAACACCAAGAATGGAAACTACGCCATTTATAAAGGTAAGTTTTCCATGTGGATTCACATCTGCTATAGAGTAGTACTTATTTCACCTCTTGGGAGCAAAGGACTTCTGTGCTATGGAACCAACTAGGAACCACACTGTGAAGTATAGGCGGTCGATTTGGGATCGTGGCATGGACAGCACTGGTTGCGTGAGCAGGTCGTGTTGTTTCGGTAAATGATATGGGGGTTGGAGGGACATTTGTAGGAGGAGGGGAAGCCACGTCTGTCTGGGCCAAAACGGGGCTATGAGTTTCACCGTGGCTCTGTCCTCGATTATCTTCTCTAATATTCTCGGAAGAAGTGGAACTGAAGAAAGGCATAGAGAAGATGGTGAGTCCAGTTTATCAGAAATGCATCTCCCAGAGATTTCGGTCCCAGACTGGCTCTGGAACAGTATTTTGGGCATTTCATATTGAGATGTGTTGCAAAGAGATCAATAGTGGGGTGCCCCCATTGCTGAAATATGGAATGGGTTACCCCCAGGTTGAGTTCCCACTCATGGTGAGGAAAAAAATGCCTGCTTAAGGCATTGGCAATTGTATTGTCTTTGCCTGGGAGGTATATGCCCACAATGGTAATTCCATGGCTTATACACCAATCCCATAACTTCGCGGCTTCCGCGCAGAGGGAACTGGATCGGGCTCCGCCCTGACGGTTGATGTAATAAACCATGGTAGTGTTGTCGGTAAAGATTTGAACTGTCTGACTGCAAATCTTTGGGAGGAATATCTTGCATGTGTTGAATACTGCCCTGAGCTCCAGGAGATTGATATGCTAGAGGGCTTCTTGTGTATTCCATCGACCTTGAGCGAATTCGCCCTCGCAGTGGGCTTCCCAACCTAGGAAAGATGCATCTGAAGAGACTTGAACAGTAGGGTGTGGACGGTGGAACAGAATGCCGGAGAGCATGTTGGCGAGAGAAGTCCACCATGCCAGGGATTGTCGTACTATTAATGGTACCTCCACTAGTCTGTGTACATCGCGATTGCCCGGACGATAAACTGAAGCCAGCCATTGCTGTAGACATCCGAGGCGTAGTCTCGTGTGTTGTACCACGTATGTTACGGCAGCCATGTGCCCCAAGAGTTGCAGGCAGGTAAGTATCAGTACCTTTGGACTGATGGAAAGTGTCTGCATAAGGTTCTGTATTTTGTGGATTCTTTCCAAAGGAAGATAGGCCTTGGCCGTTATAGAATCTAATCATGCCCCAATGAACACGAGGGATCTTTGTGGAATGAGTGAGGACTTCGGTACGTTCAGTACGAGACCCAGGTCTGAAAATAATTGCCTTGTGATTTCGGTGGCACGAAGTGCATGGTCATAAGAATGGGCCTTGATGAGACAGTCACCCAGGTACGGGAAAAACATGATGCCCTGGCGGTGACGATACGCAGTGACCACCAACAACGTCTTGGAAAAGACCCTGGGCGCTGACGATAGGCCAAACGGGAGGACCTTGTATTGAAAGTGCTGTGTGCCTATGACGAACCTCAGGAAGTGTCTGTGAGCTGGGTGTATCGTCACGTGAAAATACGTGTCCTGCAAATCGAGGGACGTGAACCAATCCCCAGTGTTCAATGCCGGGAAGATAGAAGCTAGAGTCACCATGTTTAATTTGTGTTTCCTGAGGTACCGGTTGAGACTTCGAAGGTCCAGGATAGGCCTCCATCCTCCTGATTTCTTCTGTGTGAGGAAATAACAAGAGTAAAATCCCTTGCCCTGAAGTGTTCGGGCACCATCTCCACTGCCCCAATCTCTATGAGTCGAACGACCTCTTGCATTAAGAGGGCATCGTGAGATGGGTCCCTGAAGAGGTACGGGGTTGGAGGGGGAGATAGGAGGAAGGGAAAGAAGAGGAATCGAATATCCTGATGTTATTAGTTCCTGGACCCAACGATCTGTGGTGATGGTAAACCACCTGCGTTGGTAAGGTCTCAGTTGGTGGTAAAACAACTTCTGTGATCCCGGGAGGTATGTCAAGGGAATGGTTCGCAGCCCCTCAATAGGACCATCAAACTTGCTGCCTGCTGTTCTGAGGATTGGGAGTCCTAACGGTCTGCAGTCTATGTCTTTGTTGTTGGGGTCCGTCACACTGCTGTTGCTCGTGTTGCCTATATCTGGGTCCCATATACGAGAAGGGCCTCTGTCTGTAGTAGGGCATGTAACGCTTACAGCGATAGGGAGGTGTGTACATCCCTAGCATTCTTAAGGTCGTTCTGGAGTCCTTGCCCGAGTGCAACACTTGATCAGTCTTCTCAGCAAAAAGACTCTGTCTATCGAAGGGCAAGTCTTCAACTTTTGCCTGCAAGTCCTTAGGGACTGAGGCCAACTGCAGCCACGACGACCTTCTCATGACCACCGATGTTGCCATGGCACGTGCTGCTGTGTTGGCAATGTCCAGGGGAATCTGCAAGTCCATTGTTGAGGCCACGTAGCCTTCCTGGACTACTGATTTTAGGAGTTGTGCTTGTCCTCAGGCAAATGCTCTAATACTGCCACCAGCTGTGAATAATTATCAAAGCTATGGTTGGAAAGGTGGGCAGTATAATTCACCATTCTAAGGATGAGCATGGCGGAGGAATAAACCTTCCGTCCAAAGAGATCTAGTCGCTTGGACTCCTTATCAGCGGCGATGTTTTTGTGCTGTGGTGTCTTGGCTTTCTGTTGAGCTGCGTCAACAACCAAGGAATTTGGTTGCGGATGCATGAACAAAAATTCCATCCCCTTCAAGGGGACAAAATATTTCTTGTCTGACCTCTTATGTGTGGGCTGGGAAGAGGCAGGTGTTTGCCAGATATCGTCCACGATCTCTAGAATCGCCTCATCGAAAGGTAATGCCATTTTCGAGTTCTGAGAGCATTGAAGATTTTTTAGGAGGCGATGCTGTTTCTGTTGAACCTCGTGAGGTTTAGTTTCTGGGATTCTGTTACCCTTTTGAAAGGTCATGAAATTGACGAATGTCATCTGTGGGAGAATCACCAGGGAAAACTGCGTCGTCTGGCGAAGAAGAAGATTGATCCGTTGGAGACTGGGCCTGGGACTGCGTTTGTTCAGGTGCGGTTACTTGTACTGGTTCTGGTTGTCTAGAAGGAAGAGGGACATCTCCAGCCAGTGTAGGTGGTCATGTAGAAGTCTCTGGTGGCGTTGGTAACCTTGAACTGCTGTGAGAGCATCGTTGATGATGATGTGGGGACCTGGAGGAAGAATGCCCCGAGGAATATCGATGCCGGTAATGGTAGTCACGATGGTGATGATATTGGTCATGGTAATAACGCCTGGGGGAGTAGCCTGGTGAGTATCGCCTTCTGGAGTCATTACGGTATTTGGAACATGACCACCATGTGGGTGACCTCAGAGAACGAGATCTGCGCCTGGCATATGATGGAGAACAGAATTGCTGTGTAGACACTCACTTTATTATTTTGAAATAAAGGCCATTATTTAGAAATAACTCTGCTGTGTTGACACACCCTTACAGACAGAATAATGAGTTTGCTCTACAGCCTTAGCTAACAGCAAGCTGGCTTTTAGCTCATGCAGTAAAGGCTCATGGTTTAAGTTTCAGAGGTCCCCAATTTGATTCTGACTGTTGGGATTACGTTCACATAGTGAGATAGTAGAAACTACAGCTGTGCCCTCCATGGGTTATGTGCCAAAGATAATTGCAGAAAGAGTTACTGTCCCCTAATTCTGAAAAAAACCATAAGGAACATTATCGGAATTGGAGATGCAATGTTATCCCTAAATGTAGTCTGTCTCTCTGCTTTATTGTAAACTTTGTGTTCCAAATCTTCTCCAGTCCCCTCTCATGTTTGCCTTCCTGCTGCACTTCTACAGATCAGTAAGCATAACTTCACACATTCTACTCTGAGTACCCACACAAAAAACAGACCCATCAAGCCCTCAAACCAAGATCTGAGTGTGAAGTTGGATTCTTCCTTGTTTGCACACATTCATCATGCAAAGATTTCACAAGTTATTATTTATGTTCATTATGGTAATCCCTAGGGCTCAACTGAAGTCAGAGCTCCATTGTGCTAGGCCCTTTGCAGAGTAATAGACAACCCCTACTTCACAGAGCTTACCATACTTTGGCATTTCTACACCACAATTAAACAACCATGACTGGCCCATAGCAGCTGATTCACACTCATTGGGCTCAGGCTACAAGGCTGTTTAATCGTGGCATTGATGTTTGGTCTCTGACTGGAGCCCCAGCTGAAATATCTACACCGCAACATAACAGCTCCATAACCTGACCCCCACACACGAGTCAGGTGACAGGGGCCAGCTGCTGGTGTCTAACTACAGTTTAGTCATACCCTTTGATAACATTCAGTTGATGATGTGAGCCAGCATACATTCCAGCTGTGTTGGCTCTTCGGTGTTTAGAGAAGGAACGAGTAGTGAAAACTTATCTTAATCGCCAACATAAATAGAGATAAATAGAACACTTGTGTTCTGCATACCATGGCACATAAATGAGCACATACTTTTTCAAGTTCACAAACAATTGATAAGACTGTTCTGGTACTGAAGCTTTGAGAACAAATCAGTAGTTTATAGTACATATATGTCATAGGATCACAGAATACTAGAAGTGGAAGGGACCTCAAGAGGTCATGAAGTCCAGTCCCCTGCCCTCACAGAAGGACCAAGCAAGGACCCACCAGCTTCTTTTCCAGTGTGTTTTGCAAGCTAGAGATGTTTGGGGCTTTCACTGCTTTATGCACCTATCGCTTAAAAAAATTAAGGCACTAAATTTTATTAACATTTAGAAAATGACAACAGCATAGATCTCACACCAAACTAAAAAATTTAATCTTTCAGGCTTTCCACTGTATATAAGAAAACTAAGGGGAAAAACTGTTTTTCTGTAGAAGGGAAACAATCAAGGAGCATGTAAGTGGAGCAGAATTACTTCTCTTGCAGACTAAAAGCATCATTAAGGAGGGGGACTGTAACAATATGGTTTTTCTGTAACCATGCTGAAAGGCCTGTAGCCATATTGGAAGGCCTAAACTAAAGCCGCCTTCTGTGGCCAGAGTGGAGAGCAGCAGCCATTAGCTGTAAAGCCTGAAGTCACATGCTCACATTCCATCAAAATAAGTAGGCTGTGAGAAGGGGATCCTGTCCTAATAGCACCTACTGTCACCAGGTAAGAAACAGATATCAAGATGGGTAAAGAAAACTTAATTAACAGCATTTCATCTGGGAAGAAACTGCTTATCAATAGTCAAGGTTGTGGAATCCTTATTCTATGATTATTGCCCTCACTTTCCTACTCTTTGTCTGTGTGATCTCATTTGTAACTGTTCCTGGCTGCTATATAATTAATTTTGCTAGGTGTAAATCAACTAAGGCAGTGGGTTATGATTGATTAGGTAATTATGTTACAGTATGTTATGATTGGTTGGTAAAATTATACTAAAATAATTGGTTACGGTATAGCTAAGCAGGACTCAGGTTTCACTATATAAACTGGGGTCCAAAAAGGAGATCAGCTAGAAGAGCAAAAGGGACACAAGAACTGAAAGGAACACCAAGAAGAAGGGGAAAGACCTGGAAGAAGAACTCACCTCCAAGACACAGCCTAAGACCAGAGCTGCCAGGATTCTTTCTGCACAACCATGATGTGCAGCCGCTAAGATCCAGAGAGACTGACCTTGCCTGGCCAACAGGGGAAGTCTGCCTGCCTTAATCAGGATTGGTGAGCATGATACTGTATGCTTAGCATGAAACAAAAGACAGGACTATGCAGCACTTTAAAGACTAACAAGATGGTTAGTCTTTAAAGTGCTGCATAGTCCTGTCTTTTGTTTCAGCTAGACCAAACTAACATGGCTGCATCTCTATCACTATGCTTAGCATGGGTATTCGGCTTGCTTGGGAATTGTCAATAAATAGAGAATAAGAATATTACTGTGAGAGGCTCTTTCAGTGGCTAAAGATCCTGCAAACCCGCAGGAAGTTACGCCCTGAGCTCTAGGAATTGGGTTAGGGTGGGTGTGTAAATTAACAGGGTTGTACCTTGAGCCCTAGGAACTGGGTAAAGGTGTGTGTCCCTAAAGTGTGGAAGGGATAGAGAAATTCGTGTGGGTTTTGAAATGGAGGACATTGCCTTTTCATTTTCTTTTTTACACTGTCTCTTAATTTGCTTTTCATAATTCTTTTCATCCTGCTCCCTTTTCATTTTCTGTTGCTTTTACCTCTTCCGAAAAGAGTAGATACTGAAATGGGTGTTTAGTGCATATGGAGAAATGATGACATCGTTAAGGACATAGCTACACTTCAAGCTGACATTTATACCTCCTGCTTGAATGTAGACATGACCTAAGAGCTCTCCTGCTACCATGCAGCGAGCTCAAGAAGCTGATTGAAAGCGTAAGGCTTTCTAAAAACAGGATCAGGCAAGTGATCTATCTTGTCTTATCTTAATTCCATAAGAACAGCCATACTGGGTCAGACAAAGGTCCAGCTAGCCCAGTATCCTGTCTTCCATTAATGGTCAATGCCAGATGCCCCAGAGGAAATGAACAGAACAGGTAACCATCAAGTGATCCCTTCCTTGTCACCAATTCCCCACTTCTGACAAACAGAGGCTAGGGACATCATTCCTACCCATCCAGTCTAATAGCCATTAATGGACCTATCCTGCTTGACTTTATCTAGCTCATGGGTGGGGAACCTTTTTTAGGGCAGGGGCCCACAGGAAAAAAAAACAGTCAGAGGCTGCACAGAAGTGAGAAGCACAAAAAAAATCACTGAAGCCTCTCTCACTGATGTGGCCCCTGATTGAGAAGCAATTCCCCACATTCCCTTCACATACTAGGGGGGGCCCAGCTAGTAGATTTTGTGTGTTCCAACCCTGCAGGGGACGGAGGGTGAATCACCAGCATGGGCTCCTCAATGCTGGGGAGAAGCCCTGAGCCTCAGGGGCCATATCCAGGCAAGCAGGGGGCCACATCTGGCCCTGGGACCTTAGGTTCCCGACCCTGATCTAGTTCTTTTTTTAACCCTGTTAGGCTACGTCTACACTGCACAGTTATTTCGGAATAAGCTATTCCGGACTAGTTATTCAGAAATAGCTTATTTCAAAATAGCACACCTACACAGCAGGGAAGCCTCAAAATTAATCTAAGGCAGGCTTCCCTAATGTGGACATGTGTAGCCAGACATGAACCCCATCTTGTTTCCCCCCCCCCCCAGAGAGCAAGAGAAAGGCAGTCAGCCTTTGATGCCCTGGGAACGCAGGGGTGCTGCTTGTCCCTGACTCTAATAAACAGAAACCAGACAGTAAATGGGCTAGCTGACGACCCAGGGGACCTCCTGCTGCCCTGATGGCTAGCACCAGTAATTGACACGCCTGCACTGTCCCAGGAGAGGAATCTTCGCCCATCACATACTAGAAGTGCCCATTGTCTGCATTTTCCCAGGTGTGAATTATGCTTTGCACCCTTCCGTGGGAAACTTGGCATTCAAAGCCATTTTCCCTAATTGGCCACTTGAGACCAGGAAGAAGCCTACGTGACCCAAGGGGTATAAAGAGGGGTTTAGTAGCCCACCCCATTTGAGCTCCAATCTATACCTGCTGGCAGGTATATGTTGTCTCCCGAGGTCTGTGGGACGCCCAGCCTCGCCCTACTTCTTCCCGAGGGATTGAGAGAAAGACGCTGGCCACGCCAAGTCTGGAACGCAGGGGTGAGAATTATACCTGCAATGTGTTTCTTATGTGTACACTTTAATTTAGTTACTCTATTATAAGTTTCTCTAATCAACCTGTTTCACTTCTATTGTAAACAAGAAAAATAAGATTGTGCCCTCATTCACTTTATAAGTTTAAATATATATATTGAACCAAGTTTTCTTTCTTCTTTCTTTTCTTTCTCCTACAAATAAGCAAGTGTGGTTTGAGTTTCTGACTTGAACCCGTGCTGCTGTACCCGAACCGAACACAAACAAAAGAACTCCAGCTGGTCATAAGGGACAGATATAGGGAGAGCTTGAGCGTTGGATCGTGTCGCTTCCAGGGGACAGATCCGTTGGGGCACCTCTCAGCCTCCCCAGGCTGCCCACTGCGACGGGACTTTGTGTCCTAGCAGTCAAAGTCTGAGGTGTAAAGCTCTCCCTGTTAAACTCTGGGGCGTCTGTCAGCCTGTTGACTGCCCACTGCAAAGGATCCCGATCCTAGCAGTAAAGACACGGACGTTAAACTCTTTGGGGCACCCATCAACCTCCTCCAGGTTGCCCACTGCTAAGGGACCCCACTCCTAGCAGTTAAAGTCTCGGGTGTATAGCTCACACACACCACTCACTGCCCTGACCACCGGCTGACAGAATTGGCGTAGTCGGCAGGATTTGTGATATCGGTTCAAAATACAGCAACATGAAGCTAGTCATGGTAAATACTGATTTCAGTAAAGTAGAAAAGAATTTTTGCCCAGGAAGGTTGGGCTGACCCTAAATGGGATAGAGAAATGTTAGAAAAGGATTGGGGAAATCCTGAGGAGTTGTGGGTGCAGTTCTGTAAGTACAGAACTACCTGCAAGTTAAAGAATGGGACAAAGCCTGAGTCTGTGGAAAGGAGCCACTTTCCATTTAGCAAGGAAAACAGGATCAGGCCCAGACAAGCAGGCAGGTAACAGATTGAAGGCCTTGTGGTAGAACTGAGGAAAAGGCAGTCAGTACATGTACTGGAAATCTAAATCCTTAAAACAATACTTACAAGAGTAATATCTGAAACAAGGCCAGTTTTTTTTTTTAAGAGATAAAGTGTTTTAAGAAAAGAAAAACCCACAGAGAATTTAACTCTACAGAGAATGGAGAGAATTGAGCAGTTGTGCAAATGCTAAAATGGTGTAGATAGAAAATTGTGGTTTCTTTGCAGCCATTCTGAAGGAAAAACGGGCCCTTTTTCCAAAGGAATGTCTGTAAATAATCCAAGCAAATTTGACTCAAATCCGTACATTTGATTATAGATACTGCTAAAAGAACTGTAAAAGGGGGTTTCTATTGGAACTTAACTACCCCAATGAATAAAAAGGGAATGTAACTGTTGTACAGCTATGTAGAAATAGTGTAAGAAAGATTCAGAGAGAATGTATGTGTATCTGTGTGTATATAATATATAGAGTGTAAATAAGTGAGGTTTTCAAGGTCCAGTAATCTTGTTTGTAGGTTTAAAACAAATTGGTTTGGTTTACTTTCAGTAAGACCATTTCAGTCCAAGTTGTTTAATGAAAGTACAGGTAAACTGTAAGGATAAAGAAAGAGTTACACCCTATGCAAAGTTTAATGTGGCTAAGTAGTGTTGTAAACAAAGACTGCACATTTTCCTGTGACATGCCATGTATATTGTAGAAGGGGTAAAAACTGCAAACAAATTAAAATGCTGTGGAGGCTCCAGGAGCCACAACAGGTTGTAATTTCCTTTGTGATGCAAATGCCCTAGCTGGCAGCACAAAGAAGCTTTGCAGGTAATGGCTAAGTTTGATCAGCAAACTACCTGAGATCAGAAAGTTCAAACTGTAGCCCTCCAGAAAGTCAAACATAAAAGTGAGAATCTAAAAGGATTTGTTTGCACAATGCTAAATGTGAGAACAGATACAGAAGGGGGAGCAACCTTTGGTAACAACAAGATGGAGTGTGCTTGTGGGTGTGTGAGAGTACATGAGTGTAATGTATCATATGCATATGATAAGTATTGATTGATCTATGTATGTTCAATAAATGTGACGTGTTGCCTTATCCCCAGAAAGAAAGAAAAAAAAAGGAGATATTGGTATTGCTATTTTAGTCCCAATAGGAGGTTGGGTATACTAGAAAATGTTTAAATGTAAGCAGTCTTTTTAAGAAGACTCCCAGAGAGAAGACTGAGAAATTGGCATTTGTAAAAGATGTTACCCCTTTTGAACAAAATCTTGCAAAAGTTCGGGCGTAGCCCTTGGTCTGATCTAGTGTTAGCTGCTGTCCATACAATTTCAGACCTAGAAGACAAATTGGCTAACTACTTGTGGATATGTAAACCCTTGGCCCCAGTGAAGGGGGAAGCAGCTGCAGCTTGACTTCTATGGAAAACCTGTAATGAGGTGTTCTTCAAATTGACTGAATATAAGAATGCAAATATGAAACTGCAAAAATGTAAAAGCCTCTGCTGCAGAAGTGGAGAGGTAGAAATGCATGTCCCTCAGTACCCAGATAGAGCTAGATTCCCTTAAGGATGGGTACTGAGAGTTAAAGCAACTCTTAGATTTTTCAGGAATATGCTTAAGAAAAGGACCAGGAGGTATGAGGCTTAGTGAACAAGGCCACCCTCCTTGCTAAACTGGTAATAGGCAAACTGGCGAATTGATTACATTGGCCCATTACCCTCCACCAGACAGAGAAGGAAATATGTTTTGACTGGAGTAAAGATTGTCTCGGGAATTGGCTTTGCCTACCCGACCCGATTAGCAATGGGGTTGTCAACCATCATGGGACTAAACCACTTAACAGCACTTGTCCCAACACCCCAAGTAATACAATCAGATAAGGACTCCAAATATGCCCCTGGGGATACTGTTGTAGTCAAACACCCCAGCCTGGGCACACATACCTGTGTACTTCAGTCTTATAAAGACAAGGGTGTTTGGATTATTGCAAACCCCGACAAGATGCCAATAACTATAACTAAGGCTTGGATTGTATCCAAGACCGGTTGACTTTATGTTTTCTTTTAGAATCAAACTTGGTTGTGTGGCAGATCCTGATCCGAGCGACAGCATGATGTTTGGACTCGTTGTAACGTTCCTTGTGGCCACAGCAGCCTCCGCTGTTCCCAGACACCCTTTCCAGAATGCCATCCAAACTGGCGCCACGGACTGTTGGATGTGTACACTGCTGAACTTTTCCACAGGACTAGGGATTGAATGTGTTCCTCTAAACTTGAACAGCTAGTGGAACAAGAGTGACATCCTCAGATGGGGACCAGCCTGGTTTGATGACAGCAGCTCCAGCAGCTACAAACTTTTAAAATGACTCTGGGAAAGGAACTGGGGGGTGGCATGGACAATGGCAACCTACACTATGGGGTCAAACTCTGGAGTATGTAACAGGAAGCTCCAGGGAAGTGTACCCCATCTGCTTTGAGAACAAAAGGTACTGGACCCCACCTTGGGTGGTTAGGGGACCAGCAGTGTACCCACATTGTAAGTTTTAATGAGAAATTAAAAGTCTGGGATGTCTATCCCAGTGCAACCCACCAAAAACCCTTAAGGTGCTCGGGATATAACATCTCCCACGGTGGCACACCACTATCTAGCAATGTTACCATTATTCCCCTAAACTTCAGCCAATACCTGGAAGGAAAAGCCTGGTACAATCAGTCATTATTCATTATTCCTAACACCGGTCAAATATACAACCCCACACTGGTAACCAGTAACACCCTACTCCCCTATTCTAAAGGAAGAGCCAGGACTCTTTTTCATTTGCAGGCAGAAAGCCTACAAGTATCTGCCACTGAATTGGATGGGGCGCTGCTCACTGGGGCATGCCGCCCCTGGGGGGGCTCACTGTACACCCCCACATTATGGCTCCTGGTCTCACTAACCTTGGAAGTTTCCTGCACCGGATGCCAAGAAGATTCACCCTGAACCCCCTTATAGAACACTCTACAGATTTTTCACCAGTTCACCTGTGCATTCCTGCCCAGGCTTGGAGTAGATGAGCTGGAGAAGGCATTAGTGAATAGCCTTAGACGCGGTTTTAGCCCAGCAGGGGGGAGTATGTGCAGTAATTAACCAATCTTGCTGCTTCTATGTAAATAAATCAGGACAAATTGAACAAGATGTACTCGCTATAAAGGGCGCTGTTAAGGTGCTACATGCTGTAACAGAGGACGGAAAAGCCTCATGGCTAGATTGGCTAGCCCAACACCTAGGATTTTCGTTAACTCCATTCCTTCACTCTATTGTAAATACTATATTAACCATTTTACTTGTTGTAATTGCTTGTTGCATGCTTCTATGTATTGTTAAGCGTTTGGTGTACACTGCTACCTCCTCTGCACAAGTCCAATATATGGCATTGGGAAGCGATCCTAATCAATCCCTTGATCCAAAATTATCTGATCAGACCCTGCCGATAGGGCGATTTTAGCTTCCTCCAAGGAGGGCAAAAGGCGCTGGCATCGCCGCCATCTTGCGTTCTGGGACATAGTGAGGCGTGTCAAGGGGGTGGAATGTAGCCAGACATGAACCCCATCTTGTTTCCCCCCCCCCCCCCAGAGAGCAAGAGAAAGGCAGTCAGCCTTTGATGCCCTGGGAACGCAGGGGTGCTGCTTGTCCCTGACTCTCATAAACAGAAACCAGACAGTAAATGGGCTAGCTGACGACCCAGGGGACCTCCTGCTGCCCTGATGGCTAGCACCAGTAATTGACACGCCTGCACTGTCCCAGGAGAGGAATCTTCGCCCATCACATATTAGAAGTGCCCATTGTCTGCATTTTCCCAGGTGTGAATTATGCTTTGCACCCTTCCGTGGGAAACTTGGCATTCAAAGCCATTTTCCCTAATTGGCCACTTGAGACCAGGAAGAAGCCTACGTGACCCAAGGGGTATAAAGAGGGGTTTAGTAGCCCACCCCATTTGAGCTCCAATCTATACCTGCTGGCAGGTATATGTTGTCTCCCGAGGTCTGTGGGACGCCCAGCCTCGCCCTACTTCTTCCCGAGGGATTGAGAGAAAGACGCTGGCCACGCCAAGTCTGGAACGCAGGGGTGAGAATTATACCTGCAATGTGTTTCTTATGTGTACACTTTAATTTAGTTACTCTATTATAAGTTTCTCTAATCAACCTGTTTCACTTCTATTGTAAACAAGAAAAATAAGATTGTGCCCTCATTCACTTTATAAGTTTAAATATATATATTGAACCAAGTTTTCTTTCTTCTTTCTTTTCTTTCTCCTACAAATAAGCAAGTGTGGTTTGAGTTTCTGACTTGAACCCGTGCTGCTGTACCCGAACCGAACACAAACAAAAGAACTCCAGCTGGTCATAAGGGACAGATATAGGGAGAGCTTGAGCGTTGGATCGTGTCGCTTCCAGGGGACAGATCCGTTGGGGCACCTCTCAGCCTCCCCAGGCTGCCCACTGCGACGGGACTTTGTGTCCTAGCAGTCAAAGTCTGAGGTGTAAAGCTCTCCCTGTTAAACTCTGGGGCGTCTGTCAGCCTGTTGGCTGCCCACTGCAAAGGATCCCGATCCTAGCAGTAAAGACACGGACGTTAAACTCTTTGGGGCACCCATCAACCTCCTCCAGGTTGCCCACTGCTAAGGGACCCGACTCCTAGCAGTTAAAGTCTCGGGTGTATAGCTCACACACACCACTCACTGCCCTGACCACCGGCTGACAACATGCTCTCTCAATTCAGAGACCCAGGAGGAATAACTTAGAATGGCTCTGGTGATGGGCTATTTCGAAATAGCAGCAGTGGAGCATCTACATATGCCTTATTTTGAAATAGCTATTTCAGAATAGGCGTTATTCTTCATAGAATGTGGGTTTCACAAGTTGGAATAAACCATCCGTTATTTCAAAATTTATTTTGAAATAACGGAATTGCTGTGTAGACACTTGCATAATTATTTTGGAATAACAGCCATTATTCCGAAATAATTTTGCTGTGTAGACACACCCTTAAAGTCCTGGTCTTCCGCAATATCACCTGGGAAGAAGTTCCACAGGTTGACTGTGTGTCATGCGTTTGCTTGTTTTAAACCGTCTACCTATTAATTTAATTTGGTGACCCCTAGTTCTTGTGTTATGGGAACAAATAACTTCCTTATTTACTTTCTCCACACCAGTCATGATTTTATAGACCTCTATCCTACCCCACTTTGTCTCCTCTTTTCTAAATTGAAAAGTCCCAATTTTATTAATCTCGCCTCTTATAGTAGCCATTCCAAACTTCTAATCATTTTTGTTGTCCTTTTCTGAACTCTCTCCAATGCCAAGACATCTTTTTTGAGATAAGGTGACCAAATCTGTACTCAGTATCCAAGATTTGGGTGTATCGTGGATTTATATAAAGTCAATAAAATATTCTTTGTCTATTCTTTATCATTTTTTAATGATTCCTAAAATTGTTTGCTTTTTTGACTGCTGTTGCACATTGAGTGGATGTCTTCAGAGAACTATCCACAATAATTCCAAGATCTCTCTCAAGTGGTAATAGCTAATTTAGTCCCCATCATTTTGAACGTATAGTTGAGATTATGTTTTCCAATATGCATTACTTTGCATTTATCAACATTAAAATTCATCCGCATTTTGTTGCCTAGTCACCTAGTTTTGTGAGATTCTTATGAAGCTCTTCACAGTCTGCTTTGGTCTTATCTATCTTGAGCAGTTTAGTATCATCTTCAAATTTTGCCACCTCACTGTTTACCCCTTTTTCCAGACCATTTATGAATAGGATTGGGCCAAGTACAGATCCCTGTGGGACAGCTCTCCCCATTCTGCAAAAAAATGACCGTTTATTTCTACCTTTTGTTTCCTACCTTCCAACCAGTTATCAATCCAGGAGAGTCCCTCCCCTCTTATCCCATGACAGCTTACTTTGCTGAAGAGCTTTTGGTGAGGGACCTTGTCAAAGACTTTCTGGAAATCTAAGTACAATATTATCCACTGGATTCCCTCCTGTCCACATGCTTGTTGATCCCCTCAAAGAATTCTAGTAGTTTAGTGAGGCATGATTTTCCTTTTCAGAAACCATGTTGACTTTTCCCGAACAAATTATGTTCATCTGTGTGTCTGACAATTCTGTTATTTACTATAGTTTCAATCAAGTTACCCGGTACTGAAGTTTGACTTACCTGTCTGTATTTGCTGGGATCACCTCTAGAGCTTTGATTTTTTTTTAAAATGGTGTCACGTTAGCTATCTTCCAATCATTTGGTACAGAAGATGATTTAAAGGATAGATTACAAACCATAGTTTGTAGTTCTGCAATTTCACATTTGAGTTCTTTCTGAACTCTTAGGCGAATGCCATCTGGTCTCGGTGACTTGTTAGTGTTAAGTTTATCAATTTATTCCAAAACCTATTCTAACGACATTTCAATCTGGGACAATTCCTCAGATTTGTCACCTAAAAAGAATGGCTCAGGTTTGGGAATCTCCCTAACATCCTCAGCCATGAAGACCAATGCAAAGAATTCAATTCCAATAGCTGTCATTTCCAAGATCTATTGGGGAAAGCGGAAGAAACTCCACACTGGAATAACCTAATCATCAGGGAAGTTTCCCTTTGTCAGTCAATGGCTGGCTTATACTGCCTGTTGCTTCTTTTGCTCCAGCTCATTGTACTGAGTCATGCTACTATCTATTTGTGCTGAGTCTGTCCAGCATGTAGCACAAAAGGATGCTAGTCCATCAGTAGGGCTCCCACCACAAAAAAAGCAACAGACCAAAGGAGTAACGGCAATGATACCAGTACTAATTCAGAGCTCCAACATGATGCATTATAAAAACTCCTGACCACATAGCCAAAACTATGTTAAACAAACAAAACTATGGGAGCACATATCTTGCATTTTCATATTCTTCTGGATGCTCTACTATTAGTACTGAGCACTTTAATCGCCTTTAAGTAGTTACTAAGTTTAGTCTAGAGTAGGATAAAGGATACATTTTCTAAAATTACTTTAGCTAATTCATTTTGAACCACCACTTAGCACCTGACATAGATAGTTTAACATCTTTGAAACCAAAAACAACCCCCTCCCCCAAGTGCAACAGGTTACAACACTATAAAGTGCTAGTGTGAACCTGGCTACAACTGGACTCCTAGCACAGTCAGCTACTGCCCTCACAGAGGTGGTTTACATAAAGTGCTGGGAGAGCTCTCTCCCAATGCTTATGCCGTGGCCACACTTTCAATTTAAAGTCCTTTGCAAATATTATTTGTAAGACAGGAAAGTATTTGCAAATTGTCTAAGTCCTGCAAAGCAACACCATCAATTCAAGGAGCCAAAATTGTTACCTAAGTCCAATTAAAGTTTTAAAAATTGTAGAGATTCACTTTCTTGGTAATTATAAGTATGCTTACATTTTTTCAATATTAATAAGGTTTTAAAGAGCAGTGCACACTCTCTGTTAATAGTGCACTTTATGAAGTATTAGAAGTCAGTTCCATCATCCAGGGTATGCATGTCTTTTGATCTTTTTCTACAAGATAGCAGCTCACTTGGGGTGGGGGGAGTTCACTTATGAAACATCTAAGTATCAAAGAAAGCTATTATATCAAAATATAGCACAGCTTTCCCACACATTAATACATGATAATATCTGGATAAGTCATTTAAGGAGTAGACACAGGTTGGGGGAAGCTAAAACTCTAAAACCAAGTCCCAGTTCCTGGAACCCTCATTATACAAATAGTATATCACCATAGGGTATTGCAGATTGTATCTTCTACAATATGATAGGCAAAACAATAATCTTCTATGGTGACCCTTGGTGCACAAGGTGTCACTTCAGAAGTTTTTGGCACATATAGTAGCACTCGGTTTGGCATGTGTGACTGTTCTCTGATAAATTAGTGTAATTATTTCAATGTGTTTTATAAAATAAATGTGTTCCTGTTGAGGGTTCATTCGCAAGGATATATTGTGCTTGGAATTCTTCCCTCTTGTAGTTGCAATATCAGCCTGGAGAAGTCATAGAAAAACAGATTTCTTTCAATTAGACAGCCAATGGGCAGTTGGCTAAATCCAAAGCAGTAACATAAGTCCTTAAGATTTTTTGGCAGACATGCTTACTTAACAGATTTGACAGTATTTCACCGCTGTGTATAAATCTGGATACTAAATAACCATGCTGGTGCATTATCTCGAAAGCATTGAAATGACTCAGTTTCCTGAGATTCGTGTCCTCAAGAAACCTACTGCTCTTTAAAACCTACTGCAAGAAACACTGATTTCAAGTAGAATTGGGCTTCGGTAACAGATTCTGTAGCTACTCTAGAAAGGCTATATAAGTTATGGGGCAGACATTAGCTTGGACCACTTCCGGAAATGAATTTTTCAAAACATTCAGACTTTGCTATCTCTACAATTTTTAATCCATATTAAGAAAAGCAGCACAATTTAAAAGTGATTAACATGATTTGTGTCCACACTACAGTAAGTGAAGGAAACAAACTCTTTCATTATAGGCCCACTCTGGACTAAGCGCTATCTCTGAATGTAGTTTAGTTTAAAACATGGTTTAATTATAGTATGAATAAGCCCTTCCAGGGTGTTCTGCAGAGGAATGGTGTCCATTCTTCCAGGTAATCCCATATTGCACAATGACAATGAAATAAGTTCGTGATCAAACAGTGATTACACATGGATCCTTGCATTTATACAGACACCCAAAGCCACTTTAAACTGTCAGAGACAGGAATACTGTAAAACCGAGAGCTTCGCCTCTTCTGCTGTATCTTGTATTTCCTGGGATAACTGAGGATTAAGTACAAAATATCTTTCTTCCAGAACCAATACAAAGAAACTCTGAATCCATACAATTTCTTTAAATAAAAAGGTGGATCCCTATCTGGCTATTTCTTAGGCGATCTGCTTTCAGGGCTTTAAGATGTCATTGCAACTGCTGAGATATTTTCCCCTTTTTCATCCATCTGTCACAGTACCCACCAAACTCCCCAGAAATTCCCTTTACTCCTAACTATTGATTTCTGGGCACAAACTTTGTCACACAGAAAAAAGTGTCCTCTCACAAATTAGATGGAGTAGAATGAAGAATTTTTAAACAAATTATTTGGTGTATTGTCAAGTCACAAACCAAAAAAAGCCATAAACCAGGATTTTCTTGATTGTATTCATTGTTTGAAATTATTCACTGAAAATATCTGACAATTCTCAATCTATTGCAAACATTCATATTAGACAAATTTTGATGGTTAGTTTTGATTAGATGTGTAGGTGACAAATTCCTGTTTGGATAAGCAGAGACACAAGTAGGTGAGGGAATATATTTCATTGGCCCAACTCGTGTGGATGAAAGAAATAAGCTTTTAAACTAGACAGAGCTCTTCTTGAATGAGTGTAACTCTTAGAATTAAGTTCACATACAAATACTTGTAATTGAAAGCGCATTTTAAGTCTGCAACAAATGTTCACCAGTACTCATGGCAATAAGATTATTAGGATATTCATGTAAAGGAAACACAAAAGGTATGCAAAGCAGGTAAAGCTAATGAGTGTTTAAAATGTGAATATTCAGAAAGATTCTGGAATACTTGCCTACTTCTAAAATTAGAGTTGGGCTCAAGCTGAACAATTCAGCTGAAGATCATTATTTCAAACATTTTAAAGTCTGAGAGCTTTTGGATCAAAAGTGTTGGTGAGGTGGCTCATTAGAGAATGTGGTTTCAATTATGAAACTTCAGTCTCGATCTGGATTCTGGACTGTCTCTCCACAAAGCCTGTGAAAGGATTCAGATCCAGTGTTTTGGTTTGGTGTCCATCTCTACTGAAAATGGCACTTGCTGTGTTTTATACAAGTATCTGCTCCTTTGCATCATGAGCCCTATTTGCTGACAATACTTTATTGAAAAATGTTTACATGTGTTAGCCATGCAAAGCCAATGCAGCTACAGGAGAGCAAGCTGGATACTATTCTGACTCTCACATCATCAACAGAACTATCAGCGTCTTTCACAATCTTTATAATTAGTGACATGGTAAGATACAGAAAAAATACTCTTTCAGGTGCCCACTGTGAATTTCTAGGACAGTCAACCAAGAGAGTCAGCTGTTGAGCCACAAATTGTAAAGGATCTGGAAGTTATTGAAAGAGAGTAAATATGGACTCCGTGATGTCAAATTTACAGGTGATTATTAAATGTTAAGGCCTACTATTTGTTTATATGGTCCTCCAGGGAGGAGACAGTTGTTGCAAAAACATGAAGTCTGTACAATGAGACACTCTCTTCTAACCACTGCTGGGATATACTTATTTACATCTGGAATGGTAATTACATATATGGGTTCTATTTAGCTAAAACATGGTTCCTCCTTTTCCCCTTCAAACCTTTAAAAAGAGTGATCATACCAAATCTGTTATTACCAGTGGTGTTCTCTTTTTCTTGATACACATGTGGGGCTGCCAGCTCAGCAGAAAGGTTCTTGCTCCTGCCATTTCACAAAACAAGCACTGAACATTTAAGAATACCCTGCAAGATGAATTTTGAAAAGGATTATTTTAAGCTAAATTCCAAACAGCAGAGTGTAGGGCAGAAGGAGATTGATCAGTGTCTAACAATTCACAGTAGAATTGGGCATTATCCCTGCCACAACACACTACTCCGCCTTCAAGCTTAAAACCTGCATGCTTCTTCAAATGAGAATGCCACTGGGAAACTTTTAACACTCTGTAGTAACGCAGGTAACCAGGTCAGAAGAGAAACAATTCTTTGCAACCATGCCTTGATGCTGCAGAGCTCTGGGGGCTGATTAGAGCTGCAAATGAAACAGAACAGACTGTGTGTTGGTGCACAGAAGAGAGGACTCAAGGAGTCTGTTTCCACATTCCATACTGTACTTGCCCCAGATGCAGTCCTCCCAAATACACAGCATCAGGAGGCCAAAGGAAAAACACCTCCAATGATGTTAACCTCTCCCAAGAGAATGGAGAGGCTCTTGGCCATGCACTGTTCAGCACATGACACTGATGGGATTGAATATAGCACCTTCTCTAAGAAAAGCACCATGGCTACACACCTATATGCCTGCCACAGCTCCAGGAGAAGTTGTGTCTCTCTCACAAGAAAAGGACACTCCTCTGCTGCCCCAGAACAGGGCTGTGGTTACCTACCACAACAGCATCCTGTGTACCTCAATGTGCAAAGCTGAGCTGTATTCCATACATGAATGTCGGTCACAATTTATTTTAAAAAATAGGGTCTAATACATTTTTAAACAGAGCACAGAAGTCAGATAGTTCTAAAAAGCATAATCAGAGCCCACTCAGAACACTCAGATATTAGCTAGCTCCTAAGCCCACACAGAAAATCCCTTATGGGAAAAAAAATCTCAGAATATAACACTGATTACATCAATATGATTTTATAACTTCTACTCTAAAAGCCTATAGAATTATCTCCTTTCAGAAGATTTTTTTGCATCACTCTAAAATATTAAAGAACAGATTTATTTTTAATTCTGTACGAGGATTCATGATTACAGTTTCTCTATAGGTTTTTAGTAAATTATATAGGACTTCTTTGGGAGATAAAATAGAACTACATATACACAAAAAGAGCCAATAAAACAGCAGCTAGAATATTTGACCCGATGGCAGAAGCCTGACTCCAATATGAACTTTAACTTGCTGGCTTTCCAACAGCTATTATAGCATTACATTTTCATACATTAATAGCAGACCCATTAGTATAAACCAGAAATGGTTTCCATGTGTTTTCAAATGTCTCCTTTCCTGCTCTCAAGAATGTAATCTGAGCGCCTAATCCAGCAAAGCACTAAAGTATGTGCTTAATTTTTGTACATCAGTAGTCTCACTGACAAAGGCCTAAATGTAGCCATCCATTTTACCTATGCTGGAGTCTTTCCAATGTGGCCTAGGCATTGTTTAACCATTGTATTTGGGGAGGGAGCTCCAGCCAGGCTAATGGTACTGCACATGGGGGTACAAATTCCAAAGCTGCTACAATTTGCAGTTTGGAGGCGTCCTTAAGGTGATAAAAAGCTATGACAAAAAAAGACAGCAGAAGGCCCATTCCACCATTAACCCCTTTAGAAATGGGAGGAGGATCAGTTGTGAAGCATCTTGCAGCTGGCCCCGTGCCCTCCCCATACACACTACAGGAAGTGTTTTTGACCAGGTCTTAGGTAGCCTGATATGGGAAGCAAAGAGGCAGTGGTCCACAAAGAGGATGAGGGATCCACATTTACACAAATCTATGTGATCAATCAGTTGCACGATATAAGTGTCCCAGCAGGTAAATGGTAGCCATTACTCCTCTGCATTCTACTCAGATAGGACTCTATTACTTAGGCTTTATGTGGGTAGAATAGGTTGCATCCTTTACCTCCACTAACCCCATCTGCATCAATCTGCTTTGATTAAATGACTTTCATTTCAACAGTATCATGTAATACACTTGAACTGAGATTAACCATTGAGTCCACATTCAGAGGGGGTAATATCCTGTCCTGTGAGAGCAACCAAAATGGGAACTAAATTGAATCCACCTACCTCCCCTCCTTACTCTCTTTTCTTTCCCAGTCTTTTGTCCTTTCTTCCCTTAACTCCTCGCTCTCTTTTGTCCAATATACTTTTACTTGAATAGTATGGTTTGCTTTATTTTTCCCTCTCCCATTCCTCTTAGCTTGCATTCTGCCACTTCTTTGTAGTGTTCCTTTTTCTTCTGTTTTTTCTCCTTCCATTTTCTTAACCTTTTCAGCCTCATAGGTGTAGTGCCTCTTTCCAGCCTTCCTTTGATTTTCCTTTTTCTTCCAAGATTGTGGATCTTATTACTACTATTGTTTGTGAAATCGGGCTGCACGCTGTTAGTTTGCCCTTATAGAGATAATCTTTCAACGTATGACAGATGACTTCTGGTGATGGTGACTCATCAGCAACGGGAAAAGGCAAAAAAAAGAACCCACCTTAATTTAAAATATGTTATACACTTCTCTGGATACACAAAATTCAATACTCTCCAGTACAGAATATCTCCCACTTAGAGCAGAAACTACCGAGGACACAACTTGCATCCTCAAATTCGGCTCCTCTATCAGACCTTGACAATATTTTTATTTTGATAGAACAAGCTTATCCAGTTCTCTGAGTCCAGGGTACTTTACGAAGTGAGTCCATGCTCACTTTTGCAGTCAACTGGTCGTATGTAAAAGCAAAGTTGGAAAATTCTCAGAGAGGTAGCCGTGTTAGTCTCTGAGGTGCCACAGAACTCCTCATTGTTTTTTTCAAATTTGAAAGCCAACCTACTTTTAAATTTCAGAAAAAAGGCTTCAATACTTACGATTTTTCATACAGATACTGCCACAGAAAAACTATAATAAAATATTTCCCTACAGCAGGACTGACTTGAGATAATCATAGGGTACCAATCTTATACTGGCACAGTTGGGCATTTGACATCACATCCTCAGCTACATTTACATAATCTTTACATTCTGAAGCCAATAGAAAACATTCCACAACTACAGCCATATTCAGACAGGCAAGGCTACGTCAGCTACTTCGTATGACTGGATACTTCAAAGCATAGATGTCCTCACTTCTAGGCTAACGCTAATGCTTGGACACAGTGTCTCAGGTGACTTTGCATTTTGCACTCCACTGGTGGCCGTGCACTTGAAGACTCAGCCAGCAGCTTCTCCGGACTCAAGAGAAGACTCTGTGTCTTCTATAGCTTAGCCCTTCAGCCCAGTTACAGTTCACACTGGACTTTCACTTATCCCCAGAGGGGAGTGACGTTCACAGAAAATGTCCATAGTTCTTCTGCCCACTCAGGCTTGACTGAAATCCTGTTTCCTGGCTCCATCAAAGGTTCTCTTGAACAGCTTCTTCCTCAGCAGGATTCTCCCACTGTTTCCCTTTACCAGACACTAAAGGAGTTTTCCTCTGAGGATCTCCTTGCTCTTTGTAGACCTATGTTAGTGCCCCCTCCTCAGAAGTCTACTCTGATCCCTATGGGGGTCTCACCCCAACCTCCACAAACCCTTCCCAGAGAGGAACTCCCCTAGTTTCCCTCTCTTGAGTCTTTGCCAAACTCTCTCCCTATTTCACAGACATAGCTGGCAGTGGTGCTGGAACTAGAGTGCTTCTACAGTCCCTGGTCTGAAGGAGTAATAAACACCCAATACATGGTTTCCATCATCAGCACCCCCACTATAAAAATGTTTGAGCACCCCTAAAAGCTGGGGTCACATTTTCTAATAAAGCACCATTACTCCCAGATGGAGTCACTAATTAGCCCTTATGTTGCCCGTTCTTCAATGCAGCTGAATAATATCTGTTAATTCAAGGGTAAGGCTGAGCTCTGCTTGCCTCAAGGGGCCGGCCAGCCAGCGAGCCAATGGCAGGGGAGAAGAGAGGTGAGTGGGAAAAGCAATTAAGAAAAAGAAAGGGCCACAAAATGCCAAGTTTTAATTGATCTGGAGTCACTGTGTGGACTCAAGTGGAGGCACTTGAATATAGTTGTATGGCTGAATTTGGTCAGCTGTGCTGTGCTAGAATCTTTGGTTGAATAACCTAAGCGCCTTTCTCAGACAGGGACCATTGTGAAGTAGAAGCACCCATCAAGAAGGAACACTCAGTGGGCAGCAGAGACTGGAAAGCCTAGACTTCTTTTCCTAAATAATGAGGTTCTGTCTAAGCAACAGGCTTTGCTCATTTAAAAAACTTCCATCTACCATATGGCTATTCAAAAGTTACTACTGTTGAAATCTAGTCCACTCACAGTCATGTATGCAATGAGTGAAACAAGCTCCCACTTGCCCTGCTAAAGAAAAACTACATTGAACTAACACTAAAACTGAGAGACAAGCATACACATCTGGTAAACAGAGTTGAGAGATTTTCTATCCCGTACCATTTTGTATATGAGGCCTGGAATCTCAAGTAATTTCCTACAATAAATATACCACTGTTGTACTGTATGACCTGTGTTACCTTGTCTGAAAGGATAACTTCCCTCCGCTCTCCAAGCTGGATGTCTAAAGACCATAAACCACTGGAACTAACACAAACATAATACTGGGTAATAGCTAGATAATATCTTAATACATTGGCCCACACACCAGGGATATGGAGTAGCTGACAACTCATTCCAGTCTGCTGCTCAGAAACTTAAACTGCATGAAATGTACTGCAGCTGTCTCTCTGGTGGGACTCTATAGCCATCACTACTGCCCCACAGTCAAACTCAGTCATGTCTGATGAAAGTTGCAAGATATTAGCCCAAAAAAAGTGAAAGAAAAAAAAAATAATTTTCATGTTAAAAAGAGAGACCGAGAGAGCCAAAACAATAAAAGGCTTATTAACATCCCCATTCTGGCCAATGCCATTGGTTTATAGGAGCTTTCACTATTTAATAGTGGGAGAGATATGAATGGATACGTAACTGAAATAAAATGCAGTTGCCTTAGAAGAAACCCTCTTAAAAAATCTAATCAACATTGTTGATTTGAACATAACTGACTTCAAAATTACAAGAAAGATTTTCCACAAACATTACTTGTTTTATAGATCTCACTGGGATGCACAAATTTAGTCAAACATACAGACAGTGGCCATGTTCTTGGGTTGCACCACAGAACACATAGGGCGACATGAGTCACCTCTCTGCCCCCCTAATCTTCATTCAGCTGGGCCCCGGGCTAGTCCCTCAGTGTAAATTCTAACAGACAGAGGGCTGCGCTAATGTACATCAGCTGTCAATGGTCCAAAGAAGCTGCTTTGGCAACCAGAGATCACCAGAGTTTAGGGAACCTTCCCCGCCTCCCACATGATAACTCAGAAAGGAGACAGCACAGAGGCTGTTACTCAGGCTCTGTGGTACCAGAGGTTTCTCCTACACTCGTGGGGTGCAAGGTGATCATTCCATGGCTGACTGTACCTAGGACAGGATCACGTAACCAGGAGCGGCTTGAGGCAGGCTGCGGCAGCTGGCGCCCCAGGCGGAACGCATGATCGGTGCCCCCACCTGCACGGCCGTCAATGGGCTGTCAATGGGGTGACATCATCATCGGGCCCCCCCCCCAGTCTCCTGTGACGTCATCATCAGGCGCCGTTGAAGGCGGCGCCCTAGGCGACGGCCGAGTCGGCCTATAGCCATGGGCCACCCCTGCATGTAACAGTGTGGCACAAAGCAGCCCCAAAGCAGCTAACAATGGGGGTCTGTTACTATCAACTTGTATATAAAGCTGTGTAAAACATTACAGTTTCCACTGTATTGTATTCGTTGGCAAGTAACTAAAACAAATCGCTAGAATGATTCCATGCTGCACCATAATCACAAGGAAGTAGAGTTACTATTAAGCTTTCAACCCTAATTCTGCATTTCTCAACTTTATGGCTCTCTATTTCTGAACTTTATGACCTGTTTATGTTTTTTGGCAAAAAATATATATTAAGGTCTACGTATGTATACGCATGTGTGATACAGTTGTAAAGGTTCTTCCCAGGACAACAACAGCCACATTTCATTCCTCACTTCCCCTTTGTTCTTTCTGTTCTTTAAATGTCCACTTTGGAATGGAATTCTTTAGCCAAGAAGAAGCAGATGTTGATTTCTTTGGAATCTATCAATGTTAACCACTCATTTGGGATACCAGAATGCTCTCTCCTATCACTTCTTCCTGCCCAACACGTATATGAGGCTTCAGAGTTAGGTCATGTCTATGCAGCATGAACTTAATCTGATATTGTTGTACTGATATAACTTCCCATGTGGATACACCACAAGTGTAATAAACTAATTTTTAAAGGGCCTATATCACCTGGAAAGGACTAAGCTAAACCAAAAATACAAGTATTCACATGGGAAGTTATACTTGCATAAATACATCAGTTTAACTGTTTAATTGTCCTAAGTAGACAAGGCCTAAGAGTGAAATGCTCCAGTCTAAGGCCTCAGCAGCATGCAAATGACAGAGTTTTTAATTTTATCTTTATCTGATTCAAATAGCATGGTTTTTTTTCCTGTTTGTTTTAAATGCTCCTTTTTTTTTTTTTGTTAGTTTTACCAGAGCTTTAAACAATCAATTGAGTAACTAAGCACCCACCTAAAACACTGAATTTTATGGAAGTCTGGTTCACCCATTGTCCTTTATAAAACTTTTTGCAGAAACTAGTCATCTCACATTAAACTTTCAAAAAGTTTGACCATACCTCCAGCCTGTGTAGGAGCAATATTGACAGGTTCCAGAGCAGACAAAGGAGCCAAACTCCAACACAATCTCCAAAGCACTCAAAATAGGTGGTGCTGAAGTAAAAGTCATCTTAGGGTATGTCTGCACTCCATTCTGACTCAGACTTGAGGGGCTCTGGCTCCAGGATGTTTAACTGCAGGGCTGACTTGTAGGACTGGGCTGGTGCCCAAGCTGCAGGATTCTGTGAAGTGAGAAGGTCCCAGAACTGGGGCTGCTGCCTGATCCCAGTCGTCAATACTACAGTTAAATTGCACCACCGCCCACATCAGCTGGCATGGGCCAGCGGCAGGTTTTTAATTACACTGTAGATATACCCTTAGAGGTAATTCAAATACATACAGGTAAGACCCTTCCAATCCAAGTGAAAAGGAGGGGGAAGCAGAACACAGAAGAGTGAAAGCCAGCTTTGCTTTGAGTAGAGAGATTGTGATGGTAGTTTTTCACATTTCAGTGACAAAATGAGACCCCGATCTTGCAAGTGGTTCTGTATGGGTATGTCTACACTGCATTCCTCTTTCAAGAGAGGAATGTAAATGCAGCCGAGCGAATTTGCAAATGAAGCGCAGATTTGAATTTCCCACGCTTCATTTGCATAATCGCGTCCAGCCGCTATTTCGAAATATCCTATTTTGAGATAAAAAACGCCGTATAGATGCAGTTATTTTGAAAGAAACTCCTTCTTATGTAGATGCAGTTATTTTGAAAGAAACCCCATATGGTTATTTCGAAAGAAGGAGTTTCTTTCAAAATAACCACGTCTACACGGCGTTTTTTATCTCGAAATAGGGTATTTCGAAATAGCGGCCGGACGTGATTATGCAAATGAAGCACAGGAAATTCAAATCCGCGCTTCATTTGCAATTTCGCTCGGCTGCATTTGCATTCCTCTCTCAAAAGAGGAATGCAGTGTAGACATACCCTATGGGTTCATCCCTTCATTAGTACAGACCCAGTGGCTAGGTAGGAGGGTATTAATCTTAATCTCTTCAATTTCTTGCAGCTACTTCAATGCTTATTTTCCCCATTAACATATTAAATTGCCAGTTTAATGGCATTTATCGATTAACATTGCCATAGTTTTGTTAATTTCTTCTAATTCCAGATATGCTTTGAATGCTATATTTTATCACCCAAACATTCTACTTCCTATTTTAAACTATAAAAAATCTGGAGATAAGAAGTGCTATCTTGTCGTTTCAGGAATATTCAATGTGGGGGTTTTATCTGGGGTAGAGGAATATTTCAGCTCATAAAGGTTAAGGAACTGACAGAACTGGAAATTTAAGTTGAGGAAAAAATGGGGAGTTGCCAATGACAAACACTGACCTAGAGTGCATCACTGCAGGGCCTGGAAATAAGAATGGGTGAATGGATTTGGATAGAATCATAGAATACTAGGACTGGAAGGGACCTCGAGAGGTCATAGAGTCCAGTCCCCTGCCCTCAAGGCAGGACTCAGTACTGTCTAGACCATCCCTGGTACACATTTATCTAACCTACTCTTAAATATTTCCAGAGATGGAGCTTCCACAACCTCCCTAGGCAATTTATTCCAGTGTTTAACCACCGACAGTTAGGAACTTTTTCCTAATGTCCAACCTAAACCCCCCTTGCTGCAGTTTAAGCCCATTGCTTCTTGTTCTATCCTCAGAAGCCAGAAAGAACAAGTTTTCTCCCTCTTCCTTGTGACACCCTTTTAGATACCTGAAAACCGCTATCATGTTCCCTCTCAATCTTCTCATTTCCACACTAAACAAGCCCAATTTTTTCAGAAACAAAAGACAGGACTATGCAGAACTTTAAAGACTAACAAGATGGTTTATTAGGTGATGAGCTTTCGTGGGCCAGACCCACTTCCTCAGATCAAATTGTGGAAGAAAATTGGCATGACCATATATACCAAAGGGATACAATCAAAAAAAGTGAACACATATAAAAAGGACAAATCAAATTTCAGAACAGAGGGCAGATGAGGGGGGGAGGTTAATGTCTGTGAGCTAATGATATTAGAGGTGATAATTGGGGAAGCTATCTTTGTAATGGGTAAGGTAATTAGCATCTTTGTTGAGGCCCAGTCGTAAAGTGTCAAATTTAAGCATGAATGACAGTTCAGAGGTTTCTCTTTGAAGTCTTGTGTTAAAATGTCTTTGAAGCAGGATGCAGGTAGTCAAGTCCTTGAGACAATACTCTTTCTGGTTGAAATGGCAAGAAACTGTCCTGTCTTTTGTTTCAGCTAGACCAGACTAACACGGCTACATCTCTATTCCAATTCTTTCAGTCTTCCTTCATAGGTCATGTTCTCTAGACCTTTAATCATTCTTGTTGCTCTTCTCTGAACCTTCTCCAATTTCTCCACATCTTTCTTGAAATGTGGTGTCCAGAACTGGACACAATACTCCAACTGAGGCCTAATCAACGCAGAGTAGAGTGGAAGAATGACTTCTCATGTCTTGTTCACAACACACCTGTTAATGCATCCTAGAATCATGTTTGCTTTTTTTGCAACAACGTCACACTGTTGACTCATAGTTAGCTTGTAATCCACTATAACCCCTAGATCCCTTTCTGCCGTACTCCTTCCTAGACAGTCGCTTCCTGTTCTGTATGTATGAAACTCATTGTCCCTTCCTAAGCGGAGCACTCTGCATTTGTCCTTATTAAACTTCATCCTGTTTACCTCAGACCATTTCTCCAATTTGTCCAGATCATTTTGAATTATGACTGTGTCCTCCAAAGCAGTTGCAACCTCTCCCAGCTTGGTATCATCTGCAAACTTAATAAGCATATTCTCTATGCCAATATCTAAATCGTTGATGAAGATATTGAACAGAACCGGTCCCAAAACAGACCCCTGGGCAACCCTACTTGTTATACCTTTCCACCAGGATTGTGAACCGTTAATAACTACTCTCTGAGAATGGTTATCTAGTAGTTATGCACCCACCTTATAGTAACCCCATCCAAGTTGTATTTGCCTAGTTTATTGATAAGAATATCATGCGAGACCGTATTAAATGCCTTACTAAAGTCTAGGTATACCACATCCACCGCCTCTCCCCGATCCACAAGGCTCGTTATCCTATCAAAGAAAGCTATCAGATGGGTTTGACATGATTTGTTCTTTACATATCCATGTGGCTGTTCCCTATCATATTATCACCTTCCAAGTGTTTACAGATGATTTCCTTAATTATTTCCTCCATTATCTTTCCTGGCACAGAAGTTAAACTGACTGGCCTGTAGTTTCCTGGGTTGTTCTTATTTCCCTTTTTATAGATGGGCACTACATTTGCCCTTTTCCAATCTCCTGGAATCTCTCCTGTCTTCCATGATTTTCCAAAGATGATAGCTAAAGGCTCAGATACCTCCTCTATCAGCTCCTTGAGTATTCTAGGATGCATTTCATCAGGCCCTGGTGACTTGCAGACATCTAAGTGATTTTTAACTTGTTCTTTTTTTATTTTATCTTCTAAACCTACCCCCTTCCCACTAACATTCACTATGTTAGTGGGATAGAACTAGAAACCCCACCCACTCATTCTCTTGATCTTTGGCCAAACCAAATCAAGCCTTCTCTTGAAGTTGATTGCGCTATTTGCTTGTTTAACAATATAATATATTTTAGGTAGAGACTAAACTTTACAATTTTCCTAGTATACACAGCAAGAATCTGAGCAAATCAAGACTGCTCTCAAATTATAACCTTCATATACATATACTGAATTAACCTCGTTATCTCTGCCTGCATATTTATACCTGCCTCTGGAAATTTCCACTACATGCATCTGACAAAGTGGGTCTTTGCCCAGGAAAGCTTATGCTCCAATACATCTGTTAGTCTATAAGGTGCCACAGGACTCCTTGTCGCAGAAGTATGTACTGAAATTCAGTTTGATCTCCTGCTAGCTTTCCCTCTTGATCACTCTAGTTTTCCCTGAGATCACTCAACTCCGAGCATAGTCACTGAGGTTTTGACTACATTACAATCTATGTCAGCAAAAAACGTATGTCACTCAGGGTGTGAATATTCCACCCCCTTTGAGAAATATAAATTACATCAACACAGTGCTGTGTTAGGTTCCTGCCATTCATGGAGGTGGGTATTTTATGTTTTTGGGAGAACCCTGCAGCACTGTTCTATAGACATAGCTGTTGAGGATACTTAGCATCTTTTGGGGCCAGGCTATTTGAATGTGTGTGTGTGTGTGTGTGTGTGTGTGTGTGTGTACGTACACACACAACTTGTACTGACATAAAACGTGAAGGAATGGAAGATTAATCTATCAGAAGAGATATGAGAATAGCTCAGTCCAGAGGCTAATAGGAAGCAAGGAAATCATAAATGGCCTGATCCTGTAAATAACTAAGCACATCTCTTGGGAGGCACAAGTACTCCCAGTGCCTATTGGATGTAGGAGGAGTTCAGAATACACAGCACCTCTAAGGAGGCACTCAGCACTTTACAGGATTAGGTCCACAGGTCCAATGATAATATTTATAAGGGGTGAGGACATAAAATGGAGACAAATAATTCTGAGAACTCACTTATGATTGGAGAATACATCCTACCAAATTCACAGCATAACACTGAAATAGGCATGAGTAGGCCTAAAGAATGTCAGGTGTTACCAGCAAAGTTCAGCAAATCCAAACTCTTCCTCCCCATGCTCTGGAAACATCCCTAAGACTGCACAAGGAAGTCCTGAATCATGAGATTTTGTGAGTCAAGCACAAAGAGAAGCATCCCATCAGTCTCATTGACCCTGATGCCGTAAGATCCAATCAATCAAACTCACACTGCTGGTGCTATGCTCTGTAGAAACAAATGTTACTGACTTGGGCAGGTCTGGATTTCCATTCCATTCATAAGGTCTACTTGGCCCAACACTGAAATTTATTGAAGGACCAAATATAGATGTTTTAAGAGTTAGGTGATATACAATTGCTACACCAGGATCTGGAGTCAAGATTTCAGTGTATTGAAATATTTACTTTGGACTCAGTTAAAATAATGATCAAATCCGTGTTTTTATTGCCATATTTTCTAATAGCCAATGGAGGCTGCTTGAAAATCAAGCTATTCAATGCTTCTTTATACTACAGGACATTAATAATGTAAAAAATACCAGAAATACAGTACCATGGTGGTAAACTAGTAATTTATGAAATATACTCATTCCCATGGAAACAGGACTGAGCCAAGTGGAAATTGTGCATAATGTCACAACCCTAAACATATCTCCCAACTGTCCCTCATTACAGCAGACAACCTTGGAGTTTAGATCCCTTCATTCCATTTAGACAATGTCCTACTTTGTGAGACTTTAATTTATTACCACCTACCACAGTCTGCTGCTATAGCACTTTTCATTTAGAGCATCACAAGGAAAACAAACCAGCAGATAAAAACAACATTGGCGTGCATGGCTGCACCGCACCAAACCATTAAACGCTTTGAGCAAAGTTAAAAAAATAAGAAGTTTTCAATCTTGATTTTTGTTTTAAAAGAAGGGAGAGAGGAATAACAGTCTGAACCCCGGATAATTCCATTTTAAGGCAATTCCACAAATGAGGAGTGTATGATTTGATAGACTTTGCTCCACTGAATCTGTGGGCAGTTAAAGATTTTCTCCAGAAACTCTGCAAGCACAGTAAAGAATGTAAAGAACTAGCCACACCATTAACTTGTGTTCATACACTGTGCAGTATCCGTATTCCCCATTCGCATGGACACCGGGTCCCAGGTGTGTCTATTAAACACGAAGACATATTATATTTTTTCTGCAAATGTTCCACTTTAGCCAGTTATAACCACATTTTGCGGATATGCAAAAATGCACACACACAAGGTAGTCACCCAGTTTTCTTTGAGGCATGAAAGTGAGCCTCCTCTATTCCCCACCCCAAAACTGCAAATAATCTGATTTTGTTTCTGAGATGTTGTGCCACCAAACAAAGGTAAAGCAGACTGTGAAATCCGTGATTCTACCTTTTTAATAGATTCTGTTCAGGCTACAGTGTCCAAAAAAATCAGAGACCATGGAATCTATTAGAAGGAAACCAAAGGTAACATCAATATTCTTCTCTGTGTTTCCAACACTGGAATCACCAATGAACTTGGTGTGGTGCATTTAATTTTACTATGCATGCATAGAACTATAGAAGGATTTTAAATTTAAATAAATAGTGTAATCCATAATAGGGAAAAATTTCCCACCTTTCATTTCTCTGCTATTTTTTAGTAAATTTGACTTGAAACAGAGATCACTCCCTGTCCAAGAAAAAGCAATGCCGTGTCTAAGGAACGCGTCCGCTTTTTTGGGAAAATTTCTGAAAATGCAGATGTGTTCTTTCACCATCCCTGTAAACCTCATTTTATGAGGAAGAAGGGATGGCTCAAAAGAGCAGGTTTTTCCGAAATTTGGCACCACGTAGATGCGCCAAATTTCGGAAAAGTCTTTTTCGAAAGAAAAGAGGAAAGAGATACTCAAATTGCAAACCACAATTTGTTAATCTTTTTCCGACTTTTCTTTGTAGTCTAGACATAGCCCAAGTAAGCAGATTGTATTTGCTTCTTGAACATGTCACCCCCTAGTCTATTTTTGCCTGCAGATTTTTGCCAGCCAGATATCTGACTGGGCCAGGGGAGTGCTCAGCGGGCTCACTGCTATAGCTGCTGTAACAAAAAGTGAAGGTCAGACTTTTCAGGAGACACACTGTAAAGCGTAACACCTAACCTGTTAGAATGAAATGAAAGTGTGTCTAAAAACAATAGGGATGTGCTATGTACAAGGCCACTGTTAGGCTTTTAAGCAGACGCTATGCAGCAAGTACCCCTCAGAGTCCTTAGGGGAGCAGCTACACTCATTCTGGTGGCTGGCAGGGTAAGGGACAGGTTGGAGCTTGAGCCTGCAAGAGGGAGCCTGGGCATGGTGACAGAGCAGGCGTTCATGTAGCAACTGTGTGCTCAGTACCCTCGTCCCATTTGCTGGGAGAATGCAACTTTCCTGTCCTGCAGGAGCAGGTAGGCCGGGGAGGGCAGGGGGGATGATCCAGGCATGGTGGCAGGACTGGAAAGGGGCTCACACAGCTCCCCTATGATCAGCATCTCCTGTTTTCCAGGAGAATGCAACTTTCCCTTCTCACAGTAGCAGGAGAGGAGAGAAGGGCCAAGCATGGCGGCAGGGCAGGGAGCAGGGTCTCAAGCCATGTTTCATTGGGGATGAGGAAACTGAGCTGATGCCCCTGCAATAAACCTAATAGCTTCCCCTGCTTTATCCATGTGAGATATCAATCTTCTCCAAATCCACAGAGTGATAGGGAGCCGATGCTGACTGAATGTGGCCAGAAACCTGGACCTTATGCTGCAGTGCTTTGTGTTGCAATGACGCCAGACCGCCTACGGCTGGCTTGGTACGGAAAGACCATGGAGGATGGAATAAGGCAGGCCTCCACTGAAGCCTTGTGAGAAGTTGTTTAAATGTTGGCAACTTAAGCAGATGGGTTCCCTTCTACAGCAGATAAGATGGACACAATTATCCCATTCTTAAATTTATATAAAATGAGTTAATTACATCTGGAGAGCCCCAGCAAGCAGTTCCCTGACCCTCTCCAAAATATTGTGACTACTCATAGATATAGTGGTGCAACTACTGCTGGCATATCCACAAGCAAAATGCTTCCACTAATCTTTTCACTGTAAGTTCACGTATGTTTAATATCATTAGCTAATGTTTCAACTGCACTTTGTCCATTCAAAGTGCTATTAAATGCTAAGCATTAAGTCCAGTTACTAAAAGCTACCACAATTCTACTTCCATCTCCAGATAAAGAAAGTGTGTGCTCCTGGAAATATGTTACTTGTGTTTCAACACTTAGGCTATGTCTACACTACAAAGAAGTGTCAGAAAAAGATACGCAAATTGTGAACCGCGATTTGTGTATCTTTTTCCGCTTTTCTTCCAAAAGGAGGCTTTTCAACATTTGGCCCATCTACACGGGGCTAAATGTTGGGGAAAAACCTCTTTCAGAACATCCCTTCTTCCTTGTAGAAAGAGGTTTACAGGGATGCCGAAAAAACACGTCTGCTTTTTTGAATTTTTTTTTCAGAAAAGCAGATGCGTTCCTTGGATGTGGCAGAACTTTTCTGGGATACCTCCAGTATCCCGGAAAAACTCTGTAGTCCAGATGTACCCGGAGAGTCCTACTTCTCAAAACAAGAGAGGAAAAGCTACTCCCTGCTTTTGCATTGCACATGTACAGTTAAGTAAAAATGATCGAGGAAATAAACCTGGCCCCTTTTCCTTCCTGCACCTCTTGCTTCTAAAATGTCTCGCCTTTAACATAATTGATTAGTTTTATTTAGCAGAATGTGTTTGCACAGCTTTGGCAAGCAAAGGTGTATTTTTTCTGCTCATGCTGGAAGGAACAGTTTATGTCAAGAGTTAAACAGCCACAGAGACCCTTGAGATAGTCTACATCCGATAGCTGTGATATGTGCTCTGCTAAGCCTTAACACGGTATGCTATGCAGCAGGCCCCTCTGAGGATATGGCTATGTAAACCATCTTACAGGATCTTTTCCTACCTGAAATAAAGGCTGAGTGTCTCCAGGCATAGTACCAGCAATTCCTGTAATTGGAAAAATTGCTGCTAGAAAAGATCAGCAACAGGAAAGTATTGAAATGAGTAGGTAATGCAAACATGTGCCTGAAATTCCACAGTTAATAGTGTAATTGGCACAAATAAGCTTAACAATGCTTTACTGTTAATTGCCTGTACTGTTGTTTATGTTGTTGTGATGCTCAGGTTAACATGTATATAATTGTGCCTTAAATCCTGGAAGTGTATATGAGAGAGTGGATTTCATTATTCGTTACATTTTCCTGTTTATTTTGCCACCTTTTGCAAAGGAGCAGGAGCCAATGACAACTACATAAATTCCACATTCCATAAATTTCTCCCTCAGTAGTCTTATCATAATGGTTTCTTTTGAGATCTAGAAATTTCAAGATAAGATAAAAAGTTTTGAAGAAAACAGAACTTGGATAATATTGGCCAAATCCTTCCCTAAGCCACCTTAGTGCAGCCCCATGAATTTGGGTCTACACTTCTAATCTGTCCGATGTAACTATAATAAGACTACAGAGCTGGAATTTTATGCACTGGACTGATATTGTACATCTTCTGAACAAATATTCTCCAACAGTCATACAAAACTGGGTAGAAAAAAGTCAGTTTCAGTAGAATTGTTTCTTTCTCTGAGAGATTCAAGATCAGGATTAAAAATTCGTGCTCATCCTCCTAGGTGGTTTTAATGTGGGATTGTGCAGGATTCAGTCTTGTCACCTCTCATGCCCAGTGTGTATGTACAGTCATTAGGACAAAGATTTTTGAGCTAATGTCTAGTTTTAGTACATTTCTGATCTGGGTCCCATATTTTTCACCTAATATTAGGGTGATTTAACTCATTTGCTAAACATATCTCTTTATGATCTGATAAATTACCAGTTGGCTTATTCTCTGCTTCTTAATTTAATAGACCACATTTCATGACCATATTGCATGCCAGGAAGCATTTTACGTACTTTTAGGGAACCATATAGTAATGTGCCACCAGCTTTGTCTAGACATCCAAAATACTAAACACATTTTAAAAATGCCAAATGTCTTTTTATAGCAAATCTGCTGCTTGTTTTTCTACATTCCAATATTTTATTAGGTTATGTACTGGGCTATTACAGCACTGTATCAGACAGAGGAGCAGAGGAAAATGAATAAGAGAGAGTGAGAATTACTCATCTGAAGATATATAGTGCATAAATAAAGCCATTCATAACATGACTTTACAAATCCAGTCCTTATTGTACTGTCCTTGCTCTGGCAAAATTCCCAATGTGATTACTGAGGAGAGTGCTCTCTGCATCAGTTAAAGAGTTACTACAGGTTGTACCTCCCTCATCCAGCACCCTCAGGACCTGCATGGTCCCAAACCAGGGAATTTGCCAGACCAGGGGAGGTCAATGTGGCAGGGGCTCTGCATTTCCCCAGGCAGCTCCACTGCCACCAGGGTTCTGCTCTCCCCACAGTGCACAGGAAGGAGGGAGCTCCACTCCCGTCCCCACTTCGTTGCAGTCTAGGGCTCCCCTCTCTCTGCAGTGGCCGGGAACTCCACTGCAGTCCGGAGCTCCACTCTGCCCGGCATTTCTACAATCTCCCCAGCGCCCTGCTGCTGCCTGGGACTTCGTGCTACTGCTGCCTGGCGGGCTCCATTAAGCAGCCATACTGCCACCCAGGGAGCTCCACGCTCCACCAAATGGCTCTGCTGCCACTCGGGGGGCACTGTGCTCCTTGCAACGGTTCTGCACGCTCCTCCCCAGCACCTCTGCTATGGCCCAGGGGGCTCTGTGCTCCCCTCCGGCAGCTGTGCTGCTGCCCTCCCTCCAGTGACAGAGAGCTCTAATCTCCACACCCCCAAAGACTGAGGGCTCTGCATTTCTCCCCATAACTCTGCTGTCCCCTAATTTGGCAATGCTCCTGGCCCCAGCCCAAAAGCTTATCCCCCTGAGTGCTCGCAAAGGTGATGTTGCAGGACAAGGGAAGCCCAGATTAAGGAGTTTGAACCTGTATTACTGTAAGTGGACAAAAAAAAAAAGGGGGGGGCACAGAATGGAAAAGCCTAGTAGAACCTATACGATGAATAGGCCGAAAGACGACAAATTCAGTCCCTTGAAAATAACTTTATACTACTACTCATCAGAACAGTGATTATAGCTTGATGCGCCAAAAAAAACCCCAACAAACAAACAAAAAAACAAACAAAAAAGCAAGCAACTATGTTGCTTGATTCCTACAAAGGTCAAGCAACATGTAAGCTTTCAATAGCAAATGGCCAGCACACATTATATGCACAACTACTATGAATTTTGTAATCTACCACAAAAAAAAGGAAGATTTCTACTTGGTTAAAATGTTAGGTATTTTCCCTGTGTGTTTTGCTTTTCTTCAGTTCCTGTTTCATTGCAAGTAAAAAAAAACTAGTTGATTACAGAACGTGATATACAAAGCTCTGTTTTAATAATTTTTTATTGTAAAACATCTTACTACCAATATGCAGCTAGTAGCACACTAACAGTAGAGTTCTCAGGTATAAAATTATTCTAGAACCCTAGATGTCTTTTAAGAGATCAAATCCTGCAGTTCTTGCTCAGGCAAATTTCCTCCTGACTTCTGTTGGACTTTACCCTGTAGTAAGACTGGCCTAAAATTCCATGATTTGGCCCAAGGACTCACTCTCATTTGTTTTCAACTGCAGCAACCCTCACATTCCATGTCATGTTGACAAAGTTCAGCCAAATTCTCATGTTGTTTATCAGTCACCTCAGGTCACGTGTCTCCTCCTCTTGATCAAGACTTTCAAAAACACATTTGTTCCAGGCAGCCTGACAACCACCAAATCTGGAGACCTACTTCTGTGTGAAAGTTGAATTTCAGAAATTATCCACTGCTGGTATTCTTCCAGACAGTAAAGTCATTATATATGTTTCCAACAATACACTTCTGAAGCCAAAAACGTAAGATTTATGGAGCAGTGACTGCAAGTGCAGAGTATCTTCTGGATCTCATTGGATTGTATTTTTAGGAATATTATTTCTCAAAATGATGTGCCCAAACATATAGAAAGTGGCTACTTGAAGTACTTTCCTGGAATTGTTTAGATTTTATAATATAGTCTAGGTCTACACTACAAAGAAAAGTCGTAAAAAGATATGCAAATTGCAGTTCGCAATTTGCGTATTTTTTTCTGCTTTTCTTTCAAAAGAGGCTTTTCCGAAATTTGGTGCATCTACATGGTGCCAAATTTCAGAAAAACCTCCTCTTTCGACACATCCCTTCTTTCTCATAAAACAAGGTTTATGGGGATGGCAAAAGAGCTCATCTGCTTTTCCGAAATCTTTTTCGGAAAAGTGGACACGTTCCTTGGATGCGGCATAGCTTTTCCAGGATACCTCCAGTATCCCGGAAAAGAGCTGCAGTCTAGACATAGCCATAGTGGGTCCTATTGTAAGAGACATTGCTATTAGGGCTATATTTGTTATGGAAGACTAAGATACTCTGAAGAGGAATTCATCATGACTAGAGATGTGCAAATACATTTTCAGTTTAAAAAGTTGTTTCATATCAAATCTAAAACTAAATTGTTAGCAAACCAAAAGTCCCCAAAGTGAAACGTTTCATGTTGATTTTAAAGGAATAGACTCTTTTAAAGATGAATTCAAGGTAGTTGTTAAAACAGAAGCTCTTTCAAACAAAAAAATCAAAATGCTTCATCTAAACATTTTGGATTGTTTGTGTTTGTATGAACAATTTAGTGAAATTCACATGCTTTGTAAAATGTTTCATTGTGACCAAACCAACATTTTTGTCAAAAAAAAATTCTCACAGCTCTGCTCATGACACAATGAAGGGAGAGAATTAGGATGGTGTAGGCATGTTTTGTGGGACGTGTCCTTAACTGTGTTTCCCCTTGTTTTCTTAAATTTCTATATTTTTCCTGAAAAGTCATACCAAGTAGAACTGCTCAAGAAGAGTTTAGCTTTGTCATTCTGATTTACCTCAACCATCATATGGATGTGAGGATTTTTCATTTTGAAGGAATTTTCCCCAATTACTTTGTGCTGCCAAATCTACCCTTCCATTAAAAAATATATATATTATAGGTCCAACGGTTGCAAATAAAACCTGTAGCACATTGTAAACCAGTGCATTCTAAACTTGAGACTTCAAGCAATGAAGATGGTGCTAGATTCCATGTCTACAAATAAAGACAAGTCAAAAATTTTAACTGCTTTCATCTCTATTCTCTCCAGTTCACCATGTCCTCTCAAATATAATTCTGGTTTTATATTGATAATCAATTGGTAACAATACAGCAATCTGAGGAGACTACACCTCTTCAAAACAAATACCTTTTACTCTTTCCTCGAAGCACTGCAACATGATCATAAAAATTACAACAAAAGAAAAAGAATGGTGTTTAATATTACTACAGTAATGACTTAGAGGCCAATTTTGAAAAAAAGACACTTCTGTGTCTTCAGTATACACAATAAAACTTACCCATGTGTCACCCATATTCTATGCTTAGGCACTCTTTTGCAGACAAAGCTGGTAAAAGGAAACATAATGGCTGGATTAATGAAGAGACGAAGATGAGTCCCCATACTCCTGTCCATTGCTGAATGACTGCTATGCCAAAAACGGTTATTTCATTACATTCACATATCTCCTTTTCTACCAGCTAAGTGGATTTTCCCCAAAATGGGCATTGCTTCTTGAATTTGTTTTAGGCTTGGACCTATGAGCTCTGCAAGAGTTGTGAAATATTACTACTGAATAGAGGGGAAAAGAAGTAGGAATCAAAGAGACTTTTTTTTATATTTTGGGGGAAAATCCTTTACCTATTGGAGAAAGACTCCCAAAGATTTCACCAGGACCAAGAATTGGTTGCACCTGAATAATATGGAAAAGTAAAACTTTGGATTTTTCATCCAGCTTAGAATGTATATATATTTTCATCACAATATTCAGAATTTTTCAGCCCCTATTTGATATTAATTCTTGTATTCTGCAATGAAAATGTACTTATTAACTAATTTTTTTTTGTATTTGCTTCTCCTTGATATTTCATCAGCACAGTTTTCAGACTCATATGACTGATAAGCCTAATAAAAGTCAGTGCTACAGAAACACTGGTAGGAACTGAAGGCTTTTAACATTCAACCAAAAAGAACTCTGAGAAGCATGGCAAATAGCCAACACAAGGCCATTTTTAGAATGTATAGATACAGCACTCCAGGAAATTATAGACTAATTATTGCAGTTTTGCATCGGTTGTGGGAAAAATCTTGGAAATGGTTTTAAAAGATCAAATGGAGGAATGGTCGGAAAACCACAACTTGAATTAAGGATAGCCAACATGGTTTCAGGAAGGGAAGGTCATGCCTCACTTACTTGTTGGAATTGTTTAAGTATGCTGCTGCCAGTACAAACATGGGGAATGCTGTGAACAGTATATACTTGGATTTTCAGAAAACACTTGACAAAAATCCACATCAGAAATTACTGTCCAATGTGCAAAGTCATGGCTTAATTCAGAAGCAGTGAAGGGGTTCTCGTGGAAATGAGGGGATGTCTAATGGACATGAAACAAGACAAGCACTGTTCATCGTGGGAGAAATTTCTACCATTTAGAATCTATCTTTCTAATAATCCTAGGTAAATTTCTGAAGATGGAATGGATATGCACTGTCATTCAGTGAGAACTCCAAGTCTCCACAGAAAGACTTCCATTGTGACTTGTACCAGTTAAGTACCTGAGCTAATAGATTAAAGCAATTCATTTTAACATAAAACCCCCACAAAATTAAATAAATTCACCCTATGAAACCTCTCCAGAAAGGAGATAAAAATATGGCTTGCAGCACACTTTCAAGGTATAAGTATCTTTATAATGATTACTTCACAGCCATATGGTGTAGTGGTTAACAAAGCTCTTCTAACTGCCAGAGGAAAATATCCTGTTACACTATCACTTTGTGACATGTGTACTTGTGGTTACTATTTCCTCATGGAATGTTTATTATAAATCATGGATGCATTTGATTTTAATATTATTACTTGAAACACAAGTATATTATACTGCAGCTTGAACTCTTGAACTAAATCTTAGACTATAATGATACTTACCAACAGTAGAATGAACTTTTTCTCCCCATAGAAGTAGCAGCACCCATTCTAATTATACTGCAATAAGACAAATTGATTAAATTGGTATAGTGTCGTGCAGCAATAAAAAAAACACAGCAAACAGTGCCTTCCTTGGCAGTGATTTTAATAGTGATTTGAGTTGGGATTGGGTTTTACAAAACCCAAATCAAAGCTGGGATGGTTGTGAATTCAGGTTTCATTTAATTCACACCAATGTGGTCTAGGGAAAGATGAAGCAGTTGTTCAAAAACAGTTCTGATTCTGGCTTATTTCTAGGGCTGTCAATTGATTTAATATAATCATAATTAGTCACTCAATCATGCTACTAAACAATAAAAGACAATTTTAAAATACTTTCAGAGAGTTTCTACGTTTTAAATATATTCATTCCAATTAATACATAATAAAAAGTGTACAGTGTTCAGTTTCTATTTTTGTTGCAAATGCTTGCACTGTAAAGATAAAATAGCAGTTTTCATTTCACCTAATACAAGTATTATAGTGCAATCTCTTTATCATGAATGTTGAACATACAAATGTAGAATTATGTACAAAAAACTGCATTCAAAATTAAAACAATGTAAATCTTTAGAGCCTACAACTCCTACTTTTTATTCAGCCAATCGCTCCAGACAAACAAGTTTGAGTACAGCTTGCAGGAGATAATGCTGCATGCTTATTTTTTTCCAATGTCACCTGAAAGTGAGAACAGGCATTTGTGTAATACTGTTTTAGCTGACGTCACAAGATATTTACATTCCAGATGCACACGTCCCTTCATACTTTAACCACTATGCCAGAAAATATACATCCATGCTGATGATAAGTTCTGTTTGATAATGACCCAAAGCAGAGCAGAGGAGCCCTGCATGGATACAAAATTGGTATCTGTATCTGCAAAAATGATTCGCAGATATCCTCATGCACATCCATGGAATATCTGCAAATGTGAAGAGTTCTAGACAGAAAATTTGTATCCACATCTATATGTGTATCCACAAAAATGAGCCGTGGATGTCTGAATGGACTAACTCATGTTCATTTTCATCATCTGAGTGAGTTGCCACCAGCAAACAGTTGATTTTTCTTTTTGGTAGTTTAGAGTTTCCGCATCCAAGTGTTACTCTTTTAAGACTTGTGAAAGCATGTTCCCTATTTGTCCCTCTCAGATTTTGGATAGCCCTTCAGATTCTTAAACCTTGGGTCGGTTGCGGTAGCTATTTTTACAAGTCTTACATTGATACCTTCTTTTTGTTTAGTCAAATCCACCATGAAAGTGTTCTTAAAATATACATGTTCTGAGTCATTATCTGAGACTGCTACAAGATGAATTATATGGCAGAATGCAAGTAAAACAGAATTGGAGACATGAAATTCTCCTCCCACCCCCAGAAGTTCAGTCACAAATTTAATTAATACATAATATTTTTTTAGCAAGCATCATCAGCATGGAAGCATGTCTGCTAGAATAGTGGCCGAAGTATGAAGGACAAATATGACTGGTTAGCATATCTAGCACATAAATACCTTGCAACACCTTCTATGAAAGTGTCATGCATATGCCTGTTCTCATTTTCAGGTGACTTTGTAAATAATCTCCCACAAATATAAACAAACGTGTTTGTCTTAGCGAATGGCTGAACAAGAACTGAGTGGACTTATAGGTTCTACATTGCTTTGGTTTCGGCTGCAGGTATGTATAAAAAAACTCCTACATTTATAAGTTACACATTCATGATAAATAGATTGCACTACAGTGCTGGTATGAGGTGAATTAAAAATACTATTTCTTTTGTTTATCATTTTTATGATGCAAATGTTTGTAATAAAAATAATATAAAGTAAGCACTGTACACTTTGTATTCTGTGTTGTAATAAAATGTAAAAAGAGACAAAAATAGCTAATACATTTCATTTGGTATTCTACTGTTTAACAGTATGATTAATCATGATCGATTTTTAATCATGATTAATATTTTTAGTTCATCGCGTGAGCTAGCTTAAATTAGTCAACAGACCTAATTTCATTTTACTGGCTATTCCAAATAAAAAAAATGGGCAAAACAGAGGTTGAT
The DNA here is from genome assembly GCA_032595735.1 of Pelochelys cantorii. Taxonomy (NCBI): domain Eukaryota; kingdom Metazoa; phylum Chordata; order Testudines; family Trionychidae; genus Pelochelys; species Pelochelys cantorii. Next base: position 72,527,948 of record CM064329.1, read on the forward strand.
GTTGGTTTACCAAACCTCATACTGGATTTTGTTTTGAAAAACCAGAAGTTATTGCACATCTGGGTTCTATTTTATCTCAAATTTCAGTGGCTGTTTCAGACAGGGTATCTAAATGCGAGGGAAGGCTGCCCTTTCTGAGACCTTTTTCCAGTACCACAAGGGTACCCTTTCAGGCCCTTGGCTCCACTTCACTTTGGGGTGGAATCAAGCAATCCAGCCATGTCTCTGAGTTACACCATCCCTCACTGTCAATCTCTTTACTTAGCAGGTCCAATGGCCTTGATACCCACAATAGTTCTCATTCAGGAGCTTGTGGACAGGAATAGTGCAGTGACTACAGAAGCAGCTTTCCCAAAATACGGTATGAATTATTTTTCAAAATAAGTTACATGGAACCAGAGATGGGTGAATCCTATCATTCCTTATCTGGGCCTTTGTTTAACCCGTCCTACCTGATTTCTTTTAACTACCCATTTGATCAAGCTAACCATTCAGGAAGACTAATATCACAAGAGATGTGCCCTTTGGTGTATCTCTGGGATATTGACTTCCCTGGATGGACATCTAGATCAAACAGGTAGTTACAAGAAATTTGGCAGGAAAGATAAAACAATTGCCTAGATAAGGCCACACACCTTTTCTAGTCCTTCACACCATGCAATCACCTTCTAGAACCCAATGTGTGAGTGGGTTTTGTGTTTCAGATTACTGAGAGCCTTATGTTTAATATGAAGTCCTGTATTCTACTTTGCTTTCAGGATAGAATGTTTCTTATAGCACATTTTCTAGTGTCCTTTCACTGTCAGTGTAAAGAGAAAACATCCCAGATTTCAGTACAACTGAGTCCAAACCCATATTCCTGATTTGGCTTTGAACTTGAACCCCAAATTCTACTCTCTGCCTCATCCAGTACCAGCTCTGAACACTGGTTGGCCACTTTCTACTGCATATATAAGGATGAGGAGAGTAATTGTTGGTCAGATACAAAGATCTGCATTTCAGTTCAGTAGCTGAATGTCAGGCACATGTCCACACTGCAGACAATGCAAAATGTAGGCATGAAAACAAATGATCAAACCCAGCAGCTGCACTGGATGTTTGAGATACAGTGGACACATAAAAAAGTTCATTCTGGTTTTAAAGGTAGTACATGTTCCTAGTGGTGTATTCCCCACTGAAGTATATGAAACATGGCTGGAATCAGTAATACCTCCAACACTGGAATGAACTTTTTAAACATACTCACTGTAGAATCTATTTTACCCTAACAAATGTGAGAAACACCCCCATCTTTTCCAATCCTGGAAACATCAATTTCATGTTTATTTTAATTTTACACTCTCCTTGTAAAACCAACTGCTTTGTGCCCTAAGTGACTCATGACTTTGAAAGATATAGAGGAACCTGCCCAATGCTCTATCTACAATTTTTAAAAGAACCCACATGATTTTAGCAGATTTATTAAAAAACCAGCAGCCTGGGTGTAATTGTCACCTCTTGTCCTTTGCTTTCTGTGTTTCCACTTACATCACATGGGAGATTCAAAAGGAGAATTGTCCTGAGGACCAAAGCTCTGAGTGCCCCTGTCAAAGCAGGTTAAGAATTCTAGATGTGAAATGGAACATAAGAGTTACAGTTCAAAGTCTGCCAAAGAACTGCTGTTTTGTCTCTTTCATTGGGCCCAACACTGCCACTAAAAGTCCTGTAGATAGGTATCCATTCTCTTCCATGATACTGAGAACAGAGAGCAGTTGAGATCATACTACTGAGACTGGGTAGATTTTGATGGGAGAGGTGATATCATTTTAACAGAGAAGTGGAAAACCACCACAGTTGCATGGGAACTAGAAGTGTTCCATTATTTTAAATCTTTCTTCTTATTTATATTACCTTGGCACCTAGAGACCCCAACTCAAATCAAGGCCCCATTGTTCAAACACAAAGAGCTTATAATCAACAGTTTATGCAGTAGGTAAATGGGAGTAGTGGGTGGGTGGGGAATGTTAATGCTAAATAAAAGGTGGCTGGACAGGTTCAGCTGAGTTCTGATATCTAATTATTCATGCTGTATAAACAGACCTAGTTCAAATTACTTTTTATGGGACACATCTGTCCCTTCCCTCTGATGGTTATGTGGTCTAATAGGCAGCAGAATTGGTATGATTCTAAAGGGAAGGAGAGGCAGAACAAGTACAGACTGTGCAGGGAGTCTGGGTTATGCTCTGTAGAAGTCTCTTCCTGGAACTGCACAGAGATGTACTGGTGGAATAGCTGCGGTGATATCCGTGTAACTCCCATTGGTGTCGTCAAGCTGTGCTGGATTTAAACTGGTGAGAGGAGATTCAGGCTCACCCCCACCCTGGCTTCAGCTGTACCACTCCCATAAGCGGCTGGCATGTTGCTTGTAGCTGCTCCTGGGAGTGAGGGGCAGGTAGCTCCACGCACTGCCTCCTGTCCACAGGCATCGACCCCATACCTCCCATTGGCTATGTTCCCAGCCAATGGCAGTTTGTGGAGATACCTTGCCCCAATGTGCCATTCTCCCAATTTGGCTGCAGGAGACTCCAGGAGACTGAGCCTGATTCCAGGAGACTCCCAGCAAGTGGATGGAAAAAATTAAAGGGAATGAATTTTGTTATGTGCACCAGTACTGGGGTAATGTGCAGATGCACACCATCAATGGAAACCTTTAAAAAAAAAAAAAAAAAAGGAGTAAAAGAAGTAACAACAACACTAGTGCGTGTTGGCTCGGGAGATGCATGTGAAAACCAGTGTGTTTGCGTGAGTGACAGATTTGCATTGCCCCTTGAAATATGCTGAGCATGTTAGGGCATAGGAGCAGCTGCCAGCAAGCTCACTCAAGAATGAGTGGGATGGGCATAAACTGAATGAGTTAAAACCACTGCAGGGATTCCTTTCCAGGGAGGAGAAAAAAACAATTGCTTTTGTGCACTGAAAATATGTGCAAATTTGACAAGGTAAGAGGGGTCCAAAAATTGAAAAAAAATGTAGAATGGAATTAGAAACCTTCTACAAATCCTTCTTTAAAATCAATCTTAGTAACTTAAATTGGAAGCACAGGTCAAAAAGAGTCAGTTGTGATATTATAAGCACGTTGTATTTCCCAGTGGTAAGGTGATGACTCTGAACTGTAAATGAGTAGACATGTTTACCGACCAAATCCACAGAATCAGCATCCCCAGCAACCGATCCATTCCATGAGGGCTACTTCAACTCCACGACTTGCATTGGTTCCACCTTGAGCTTTGCACATCCATCTGGCCTGTGCCTTGACCCTGTTAGTAATTTGTACACAGGGAGTACCCAACGACCTGGCTCCACACTATGCATTAAGTACACAACCTCATGTCGAGCTTCCAAAATCAATCCCCTTTCCTTTATGTAACAGAATTACACAGTTCCACTGCTGGGGCAAAAAGAGGAGGAGGTATGGTATGGATCCAATTCTAAGTCCTGATACTCGCATTCTCTGCATATTCCAAACTTCCACTGAAGGCTGCGGGATTGGGCCGCACAAGGGATCATGGTGAGACACTAATTCCTTGTAGGCAGAACGGTCATATTCAGTCAAGTATATTTGCCTCCAATTAGTTAACTCTCCCTATAAAAACAGACAATATAGTTACAGTTCTTATCTGTAACACTATTTCTCTGTTAAAAACGGTTTTCCACTATAATTGCTAACCAGATCCATGTAAACAAAATTTTAAAAACATATGAAACAGGAAGAGACTGTGAACAAGACTATAATCATATGAGGTTCTGGTGACAACAAAAAGACCTTGAACTTTGCTCTCATAGCTAATTATGATGTCATTCGAACCTCTCAATGTACAATATTTATAGGTCTTTGTACTTCAGGGCCTATCATTTATTCTATATATTAACTTCTAAAACGACAAACAATGTAACCCAGTCATTGGAAAAGGCCACAATCCATAGCATGGTATGTATGGATGCCAATCCTGCTGCTTTTTCAGTCTCAGACAGACTCACAGAAAACAACTTGTTTTCACAGCAGTTGCATAAAATCCATTTTAAAAGGAATGATGTTTATTGGAGGTGCCTTGAGGTAACCGTTTATTGTAGCTCATTTGACATAATCAAACATGACTCTAAACCTAGTTCTAGTATTAACATTCCAATTTTGCACATGGAGAAAGATACAGAGCACTTGATCAGGATTCCAACTTCTCTAATATAAACCAGGAGTAACTCCACTGGAAGTCAATAGTAGATTTACAATGTTGTAAAGTAGTTGTGAAATCAGAAGCAATACCAAATGACACAAGACCCAAAATATTCTTGGCTCCAACTGCCTCCATCGGACCATTAGGTCTTGTTCTCTCTCTAATATCTCAGTGATGCCTACCCTGTGGAGTGTGCAGGTGACCCAAATCTTGGTCCCTATTGTGAACACACAGCAGAATCATATTTTTCATGCAAGAGGGTCTTCAGCACTTGTGGAGAAGGGGCAGAATTTTTCCCCCTTTTGGCTTGTTTTTCAAAGCAAATGTACAAAGCTAAGAGGGAAAAAATGTGGACTATCCCTTCCAATGCCCAGGTGCTGAGAGTGTCACAATGTTTATGTTCTCTCTCTCATACTTGCCTCCTTTTCTACATCACATTTTTACCCCATGGAAAGCTGTGACTTGCTCATTGATTACTATGCGTGCAGCAATGTCCATCCAGAACAATCAGATTATTTGATTGACTGAGGATTTTAGCAGCTCCCCATGGAAGACAACATTCCACATCCAATTGTTAGTTTATAAGCTCCCCAGCAAAACCACCCTGTTTATTTAAGGCTATAAAGCTGTAGTAAGGCTAGGACAGCTGCATGGCTTCCCTCTACCCAGAAGAGGAAGGACCCCCTAAGACCTGTTGGTGGGCAGGGTCTGACTCACCCAGCCCCACCCACACGAAGCAGGAAGGCAGGGCTGGAAGTATAAGAACCAGGGTCAGAACTCAGTTTGGCCCCGGCCGCAGAGCAGGCCAGACGTTCTGCCTAAGCTCCAGAGGAGGAAGGCCCAGATATGCTGCCCTTGAAGGAAGGAACTAGATTGGACCACCAGGACCACTGCCAGATCCAGAAGACCGGCAAGGGCTGTTGAGGCTGCTGTCAGGACCTGAAGGTTGGCCAGGACCCCCACAACCCTCTTTGGGCCCTGAAGAGTGGGCTGGACCGCCTGGAACCCTGTCTGACCTTGACCTGGAGCCCATGGACACGCTGCCAGCACCTCTGCCCCTAGCAGACCCCGCAGAACAGACATGGAGTCAGTTAGACCCCCGGGGGGAACCAAGAAACAGCCCCAGCTAGCTGACCTAGGATCGGCTGAGGAGATGGTTGAGGACCTCGGCTGAGGTCAACTGGGCAGCGGGTTGCAGCCAGGATCCCCGGTGACCTACTGACTGGTTGGCATGTTGTGACCAGGATCTCTGCCAACCCAGTGACAGCCCGCACTGTCACTATTCTGGCCCTGGGCTGGGACGCAATGGAGCGGCTGGGCCCGCATCCCCCCCTTCCACCTGTCCCCTGGGGTGGCAGGTTCCCCCCTGGTAGGGGTAAAGCCCCCTGCGCTTGTCAGCTCTCCACCAGTGAGGAGACTCGTCCCCTGTCTCAGCCTGCAGACAGGCCTGAGCCTTAAACTGCTTAAACTGTTTAGCTCTTTGTACTGTTTGGCTGTTGCCCCACCCTGACCAAGGGCTGGGCCTTATAAACTACCACTCGGCCTGCCACCAGGCTTGAGCCCTGGAACTGCGGTACTACGTATACTTGTTGCCCTGCCCTGGCTAAGGGCTTGGCCTCTACAGACAGTTGCTCCAGCTTGCAGACAATCCTGAGTTTTAAACTATGTATCTGATTGTGGGTTGCTCTGCCCTTTGGCTGAATCTGCTGAGTGCCTGGAGCCCTTAGCTGTGCAGATTGCTGTTTATAAATTGTTTGTAGCCCTGTCCCACTCAAGAGCGTGGCCCCTGATAAACTGCTGCTCAGCCTACAACCATGCTGGAGCTCCTGACTGGTTGCTCATCTGCCCTGTGCTGCACCAGGGCTGGGATCAGTGTAAAGACTGTTGAACTGCTTTTGGGTGCCTGTCCCACCTTGTACTTTGCGCCCAGGGCTAAAGAGAACCTCTAGTTGTTTATTTATGGTCCTGAGCACAGGTCACGGGCCCAGGACTAAGCTACCAGGCTTACATGAGCACATCACATATTTTGGATGCTATTACATTAACACAGCTGTGCAGGAGATTACATGGTTCAGTAGGAATAAATCCATAAAATATATACAAGCTCTGAGTTACATTCAGTAACTGTCAGAGGCAGCTCCCTTCATGATGGAGTCTTTAAATTGTCAAAAAATAATGATTAAAATTAATTTCATTTAGTGCTGGGAACACACCAATGGCTGTGAAGAAAGCCTCTTTCTAATAATGGCAGTTTGAGGTTTCCCCAACCTAATAACGTGCCTCAATTGTGCTGTGCAAGGACCATCATTATAACCAAGATAACGGTTCGGGCTCCTTGCCAATTCAGTGACCAATATAATGGTGATGATTATTTGTATTGCACTGTTCCCCAAGAGGCCTTATTCTTGATCATGGCCCAACTGAAGTAGATCCTTGACAAATGCTTGAGTATGCATTTGAGCTTTATGCATTAAAAAGGTACTGTCCCTGCTCAGAAGAGATTATAAACACACAATCATGCTGGGAGAGTGAAACATATTGACCTACTTGCTTAGTCTACCAACAAGGATTTCATCTGGGTAAAATAAAGGTCTTATAGGTAAGGAACATGACTGGATCTGAGATTTGTGTTTTATTCCTAGCTTAGGGATATAAGCAGGGGCTGAACTACTGCTTGTTATCAGCCAGCTAAAAGGAGGGAGCTGCTCTGGGGGTGGGTGTGCTCACTCCGGGGCTATGTCTAGACTGGCGCGATCTTGTGCCAGAGCTATGCAAATGAGGCTCAGCGTGGAATATCACCGAGCCTCATTTGCATAACTAATGAGCCTCCATTTTTGCGCAAGAGCCTCTTCCAAAAAAATGGCGGCTCAGTTATACAAATGAGGCTCGGTGATATTCTACGCTGAGCCTCATTTGCATAGCTCTGGCGCAAGATCGCGCCAGTCTAGACACAGCTCAGTTGTTTAGCTCTGCAAGATAATTAACTGTTGATATGTAAATACAGCTCATGCAAGGAGGGGGAAGGAATCCAAGGTGTGGTTATGTAAATCCAACTCAGCCAGGGCTGATGGAGGATCAGTGTTGGAATGGAATATGGTGTATTGTAAATAATTTGGGGCTGTAGTGGGGGTCACAAACCATGCTACCCCTAAATGTGGGAACCTTAAAACATGACACCATGATGGTGTGCTTGCAGGAGAGACACCATCACTGTAAGAGGTCTCCGAGGAACAAGCCTCCCCCCTTCCAGAGTTGAGAGAACTGAGCTGGGGGGGGGGGGGGGCTAAAGTCAGCCTGCTTCATGCCTGCCAGGTGTGAGCTGTAAGACTGGCCCAACCTGCCTTGTTCCCCCTTAAGGACAGACCTGGAGCAGACTCCATGAGGAGTCTTTTTGTTGCTAGTCCAGTGAAAGCTGGAATCTTTTGCCAGTCTAGGTGATGGCTAAAGAGTTGAAATCACTGGTTTGGCCAGGAGCCAGACCCATTGCAGCCAGCGGAGTGGCTGGTGGGAATGACCAGCGGGCGGCCGGCAGGAGCGGCGGCAGGCAACCAGCGGAGCGGAACAAGACAGCTGTTGGAGCAGGGCGGAGCGGCTTGGCCCCATTGCAGCCAACGGAGCAGCTGGTGGGAATGACCACCAGGTGGCCAGTAGGAGCAGCGGCAGGCAACCAGCGGGGCAGCCGGTGGGAACAACAGGTGGCCGGTAAGAGCAGGGGCAGGCGACCAGTGGAGCAGGTGGTGGAGTGGAACAAGACAACTGTTGGAGCATGGCGGAGTGGCTCGTGGTAAAGGCTGCAGTAGAACCATATGGAGAGGTGGCGCCATCGGCCTCGGACCACGTAAGGTGCCCCTATCAACACCTCTGCTCCCCTTTCCACCCAGGTTTGGAGGTAGAACCCTGCAGGTGAACTTTTGAACTCTGGGCAGCACTGACCAGGGACAGAGACTTTTGAAGTGTCAGACTCTGGGAGATTTTGGGCTGCTGGACTCCTGAGACTCTTAGGCTACGTCTACACTGGCAGCTTCTTGCACAAGAACTCTTTTGTGGAAGAGTTCTTGTGCAAAAACTCTTCCAGAAGAGAGCGTCTACACTGGCATGTGCTTTTGCGCAAGAGCATCCATGCCAGTGTAGATGTTCTCTTGCGCAAGAAAGCTCTGATGGCCATTTTAACCATAGGGCTTTCTTGCGCAAGAAACTCATGTTGCCTGTCTACACTGGCCTCTTGCTCAAGAACAGTTGCACAAGAGGGCTTATTCCTGAGCAGGAGCATCATAGTTCTTGCGCAAGAAGCCCTGATTTTATACAGTAGAACGTCAGTTTACTTGCGCAAGAACACACGGCCAATGTAGACGGGCAGCAAGTTTTTGCGTAAGAGTAGCCGCTTTGGCGCAAGATCGCGCCAGTGTAGACACAGCCTTGGGGTGTTGGACTTTGCTCATGGTTTGGGCTATGATCTCTGTGGTATTTTCCCAAGTTAATGCCATGTGACTTCTGTTTCATTAAATGTTTCTTTTCTACACTCAGACTCTGTGCTTGCGAGTGGGGAAGCATTGCCTCTCAGAGGCGCCGAGGGTGTGTGAATTTCCCAGGCTACCGGGTGGGGGCTCGAGCCGGGTCTGTGAGAGATAGACCCCTAGATATAGAACCCGGCCCTGATTGCTGCCGGGCCTACCTAGCAGAAGGGTTACATGAACAAGATTTTTGTGGGGCGTGTACAGGCAGATATCACAAGTGACCATTTCTTCTAATGCTGCATTACTCATTCCCTGTTCTATTGTGGTACAGTTCCCAGAAGCAAAGTGCTAGGGTCTAATGCCACTCTCTCTAGAAGCATTCAAAAAATTGGCATGAACTTTTATGAGAGGAGGATTGCCCTTCAAACATCCAATGTAATCTGTGCAATCACATTACATCTGGAAAAGTTCTCTCCCTTTGAGCAGAACTCTGGGAATGATAGCAAGAGATGCACTTTATATCATCAGCAATAGCATAAGGACAATTGCCAAATATCTCCATTGTCTTTTATTCATAAGTATTTCAGTGGACCTCATCATAGGACCTGAATATTTATTAAGTGGGCTTTTCCCCCCAAGGTCAGTCAAGTATATCTAAGTTTGGATGTATCAACATTCCCATGGGGGTATCCCAGAATCTCAAATCCTGAGCCAGATAGTCAGCATAAAATTTGTTATCGAAGTACTGCAAATATAGTGAAACTTCATCCATTACCAAATTCAGCCTGGCTCTCGTAACTTCTGGGACTGCTTAGGAAACCTTTTTAAAACTTAAATAGCAGGTTTCCCTGCACCAAAAACCTCCAAAAATCATGCCTCTATCTGGTATATTACTAAAGAAAAACTGCATTTAAAGAGGAAAAAACCTTTTCAATAAAAATTACAGGTGGCTTTTAGGGGGAGACAGAGTCTAATAATTGTATGTCAAATATTTATATTTACATTTTATAAGATTTTCTATCACTTTAGGGATCCATTTACACAGCAGAAACACAGATTTAGTGTTCCCATGGCCTTTCAAAGCCAACATGGTAGAAATACCACAGATAATGAGCTATCAATTTAAAAACAAAATCCCTGAATCAAACAGCACTTCAAGGCCTGTGGAGCTATAAAGCAAAGGAAAACAGTAAACACTAATAGAAATACCAGCTGTATTTAGATTTATATGAATACTGTTACTTTGATTAATACATATTGATGTAAAGCCACAGATGCACATGGAACTCCACAAGAGAAAAAGAAAGTTCCTAGTCCCACCCCTTGGAACTTAAGATGCAATGGTTTGATCCTGAGCTCCCTCAACTTCTATTAACATTAGCAGGAGCTACAGGCTGAGGACCTCTCAAGCTGATGTGCTTGGCACCTGGCAGGATCAGGCCATAAGTTAGAGAAAGAACACAACAATAAAAAAAAAACCAACAACAAAAGTCCATGATGGGCAAAAGTAAATATGGGATGAAGAAAAAACAACTTTGAACACAGGACAAAGTCAAAATGCTTTAGAGGGCGGGGACATGTACCTGTAGTGAATGGACTGATGAGTTGATTAGTTTATGTCTAGTTGGTTATTTGGAGGGAAGGGGGGGATTGGCAAAAGAGTATTTTCTTTTTACTTTATTCAATTAGTATTTAAATTTCAGTTGATGAAATCTTCCAATGAAAATTCAAAGAACTATTTTCAATTTCATTCAGGTTCTTGTGGAATCTGAATATACAGCTCCAGTGGGTTTGTTTTTCCAGAGTTTGCCAACTCCAGCCAACCATAAACACTATTATCAAAGACAGACAATAGGAAGGGGAGGGGAAAATAGTTATTGATCTCAGCATAGACAGTCTTCAGGCAGCAACTCCAAAGTTGGAATCGTTGGGCTGTCACTACAGTCCTAAACAAACAGACTGCATAGTATACTCTTTGTAGTGAAGAGCTCCTTAGAAAAATACTGCTTCTAAAATGTCCTGTATTACACAGTAAGGTTCAGGGAATGTTTTCCTTCAGTTTTAACTATGTGATGGTGCCACCTACTGGGTAATGATGGTATCAACTGCATACATTTCTAGCTGCACCTGTGTCATCAATTTTGTTGTCTATTTGAATAATCAGAAAGGGTCCCTTTCCTGGCAGATATGCAGCCTCAAAATTATTTGAAGGAGCTGTGGGGAGACCAGAAGTAAAAATGCAAGATTCTTGAAACTTGTCTGAAGTGGATATCAGTGGGGTAGTTACAACTTCAAAAGAATGTGTCCTCTCCTTGCCTCTCCCATCCTTCCCAGTGGTAACTTCTTAGAGATAAAAGTTTAAGTAAAGAAAAGTAGGGATAGTTTCAGAATATTAACAAAATTACAGATGACTATTTCTCTGCTCCAAAAATGAGCAAAATTGGTAGAACTCTAATCTACCCAGTGACTTAACTTTTTTTAAACTATTAATACCATCAAGTGGTATCACTATGGTCTCAACTTTTTAATGTTTCCTTGATATAAGTAATTGGGTAGCTCAGTGGAAGGATAACAGGGTGTAGAGTCTATCATTTCTAGGTCACTGGGTCAAATCTAGTCCAGGTTAGAACTTAGAAATAACTGGAATGCTTACCATGAAGAGTGTGATGAAATTGACTAGGGACCATAACAGGGACTTAAAATCTATTCCCAATTTTGCATTGGCTCCCTATGTCACGTTAGGCAACTCAATACATTTCCTCTGGTCCCCCATCTAGAAAATCATGCTATTGATAAAAAAAAACACAGTTAAATGCTTTGAGATCCTTGAATAAACTAGTTATGTGAAATGAGTTAATGGCTGTAATTTCTAGTATACAGGTGTTCTCTTCACAGTTAGCAGCTTTGTCTGCAGCCCCAACAAAGAGACCAAGACGACTGACCGACCATGGGAAACAAACTCACCCTTAGAAATTGTCCATCTCAGTATGGCTTGAGGAGAAAGAAGCTTGTATCACTGATGTACATATCTAATGTGGATAAAACATAGAATGCCAGCCTGTAGTGCTTTTTGGTACCATTTATAAACCCTGAAGTCACTTTAAGGAATTAGTGCCTCTAACCAAAATAAACTGAGAGGGGTCATTAAAAAAATCCACCTCATACGCAGACTGGGAAAGCATGAGGATCTGTGAGTTATGGAGATCCAGACTCTCATTCACATTGAATATTTTTAGGTAAACAGTAAATTGAGCTGAGGAGTAATATTAATGATTTTCAGCTGAAGGAAGTGGAAAACATTGCAGAAATGAATCTGATAAATGAGGTAGCTGAGTTGCAATTTAAAAAAAAAACCACACATCCCTCTAAGTTCCAAGAAAAGCTGGAGAGCCTTGTGTTTTTCTGTAGGTTCCTTACTTTATTTTTTCCTCTTGCTTTTCAAGTGCAACTATTTTATTTGCCCAGGAAAAATATTATTTCATGAAGATCATATTGAAAATGCATCTCCTACCTCTGCATATTATTTCCTTCTAGGGAAAAAGATCCAGCTGTTCTTCTCACTAAAAGAGTACATCCATGTATTAATTATAGCTAAGACAGCTCTACACAAGTCACTTCACTAAGACACAAGATAATACAGAAAGTAAAAAATAAGAGTCTAGACACATTCAAAATCTTCAAGAAATCACGAGGACAACACTATTTCCATATTAGATGCTCCTTCAGAGCTAAAGTGACTAATGGAAAGTTTACCCTTATGTAATATGTTTGCCTTTAGCAAAGATGGGTACAGCCTTCCTAAAATGGGTGCATCCCATTGTCTTTCATTTCCTCCTGAGATTTTTCAAGTGTTGTAACTTCATTGCTATACCACGAAAAGAACAATGGGCCTGACTTTCCATTGCCTTGAGTTTTCTGAAGGCCTAGTTTGTGTGGTCAGCACAACTATCTCCAATGTCTGTCCTAGCCACTCAACAACCCATTATTTTCTCACAGCTAAGGTCTACATCTTTAGCTCAGAGGGGCTTCAGGACTTTTTAATCTTTTTGGCAGACCTGAGCAGAGAACTTTGCCAACAATCAGCTCTATTTCTTTAAAACTTTTTTCTGTGAGTGTAAGAACTCATTTTAAATGTGCTGAATTGTCAGAACCTGAAGAATGAAGGTCTCTGTCTCTCCATAGATCAGATACAGTCCAAACAGCAGCAGTAAATACCCCTTTACATTGTTCCACTAATATACCTCATGTCTGGCCTAGAGGGACCACATATTTAGATGGGAAGTTAGTTTGGACTTCATGGCCCATCTAATCCCAGGCTTCCCCACTAAAACTTCCATCAAGTGTTTATTGCATAGAGAATGCTGTCCTGAACACCCGTCATCTACTTTTAACTGGATCAACAAACTCATTCAACAAAAAAAGTCACCTAACCACTATTATCAGTTCATCTTTCAGTTACTGCTGAGCCAGGATGGACTTGTATATTAGCCAAGAAAGGCCACTGGTAACTAATGCAAGTGATCAGGCAATGTTGGTTTTCCCCTCCCCCCACACACAGAGAAAAACAATTATTGGAGCTGTAACCTGCAGAGGCCCAAGGCACCTGAACTACAACTCCTGAGAGTCACTTCAGCAACATTTCAAAAAGCTTTTTCTTTTTCATTTAGGCTGAAGGAAGACATTTGGAAAGATTGGTTTAGTCAAAAACCTATCGTTCCACTGGGGAAAAACTTTTGACTAAACAAAAAAAGTTTTGATGGAAAATTTTTAGCCAGCGCCAGGAATTAATATGCTGGAGCCTGTTTTTTCCAGTTTGAATTGAATAATATTTTATATGTTATTTGAAGACTAATATTCTTTCAATGAGTATATGAACATAAAATTTGCATCGGAACTTCCCTAATCTCAGAGGCATTTTGATGGGTGATTTTGGTCTAGGCCAGACTGTTTAGTAACAAGTAAAGTTATGTGCACTCATCAAGAGAACATACCCCCTAGCTTGAATTAATATATAATGTGCATCCTATTTACTAGGGTTAATATGAAACTAGACAAAACTATTTTAAAATATAACACTGCAAATTATTCTTTCAGACTGAGCTGTGGGAGGTTGGAATGAAATTCCTGTGCTCACAGTGAGCTCAGCTCACCAGCAGGAGGGGGAAAAAAAACCCCCACACTGTTTAAAGAAGGGCCCCACAAGCTTTGCACCTGCAGTTCAATTTTGCAATCCATCATTTACATTACTTTTTTGGAAATGGAGGATTAGGAAAATCTTGTTGCAGAATTACAGTGATCTGTGAAAGCTTCCTTTCCTGTCCTCTCTGCCTCAACTACAACTGGAATCTAATAATTCAAAATCAGTTATTTCTTGGCAAAACAACTTATTTCTACCTACAATCATTCTTTCTGGGGAACTGAAATAGTACTATGGAGAGTGTTGGATGATGAGCCTTGTAAGTTGTAAAATCTAAGTTCATTCTGATCCTACATTTAAAACCAAATATTTATCTTGCCTCTGAGAAATTTTAATCATTTCCTCTACTGAAGGAATGATTCTTTAGAGATCATTCTGGATCTGGGAAGGAAAAAACTTCAAGGAAAGTTACAGAATTCTACATAACCAAGATCTTTGTACAGTACTACGATGTGTCTGAAGAAATATTACAGTGCAAATATCCAAAGAAGTCATTTAGGAGTGCCAGCCTGTTGAGGCAGCTCATTGGGCTTAAGGGAGATCACAGCCTCTTTACGTTCACTTCATGACTGTAGATAGGACTATCCACTGACTAATGGTGAGGGCAGATGATTTTTTATAGCCACATGGCATCTCAGTACTTTCCCTATTGTGCTCCTATACCAGAACTATGGTTCATGTGGGGCTAATTTCCCAAACTGGAAGATTCCTTATCACTTCCAAAGGCAGAGTAAGACAGAATTCATCAAACTGTTCAGTATAGTTGTAGTTTACCTGCGTAGAAGCAGGTAACAAGCATCAATTGTAACATTTCTTCAGTGATCCTGAAATTATTTTAGTGGATATCAGCTTATGGAGGGAGGGCTACAAACATTACCATGGACAAAGAACTCTATCATCACTTTTTGTCTAAGTTTAAATATAAAGCGAGGAGTGGTAAACTTGTTTTGTCGAGTTTAGGACCCTCTAAACAACACAGAGGTCTAAGATTTAGAACAGAACTTGAAGTTATGACAGGAAAAAAATAATTTGAGGTTTCAGTTCCACTCAGATCATTCCATGCAAGATTTCAAGCACAAATCCTGAGCTGCCACAGGTTTCTATTTCATGCCTTTGGATAGTTCTATGAGCAATGCAAAAATTACTTCCAGGCAAGAATCAATATTGCTTGCCTAACACAAGATCCTGTTTAGCTACAAATATATGGGGTGAGGAATCAATTACATTTCCCTTGAAAAACTGTGGTTTAATTTAAGAGAGTCTGGCAAAACTAAAAAATTTAATGGAATATGAAACTCAAAATTGAAAAAAAAAATCTAGAGGTTTTGCAAAGCCAAAACACCACGATGTTCTCTCAACCCTAGCAATTAATTATGCAACATTTAAAGACAAGTCTTGCGAGTAAATCTTATTGCAAAAGAGTACATGCTATGGAAATAGAGAATAACAGTAATACTTAGCAACTTACATAATGTTTCATTATTCAAAGAGCTGTATAAACAAACCAAGAAATTCATGTTTTTCTGCAAACTCAGTTTTGATTAATACTGAGTGGAAACTAGTTAAGGAAAAAAAAACCAGAACCCCAGTTTCAAACATTCAAATTTTGCGAGTGTTAAAATCTGAATCTGGATTTGAATTTCTCAGTTGGCCCCAAACTTTATGGGATAAAATTCTGCAGAGTGAGCCTGTACCGAATCATGTAAACAGTATCTGTCTGTGTGTTCTGTTAGTATACATTTCACAGAAAACTAGGCACACTAGTTGGTTTTTTCTCTTACATGTACATTTAGTAGTTAGAAAAGTAAACATCAATGTAAAGTACACATGAAAACTACAGAACCAGCTCCAGAGAGCACTCTTAGTGGTACAAAAAAAATCTAGTTGTGCTCAGATCCCTACTCTCAGAGGAAAAACAATCTATGTAAGGAACAAGTAGTTCCACACAAGTTTCCTTTACAGTTTTTCTTCAGTATAATTCCTGGGGGAGGAGGGGAAGGAGTATACCATACACCCGACAAACAGATATTCAGTTCCCAAAGCCACTGACCTTGGATTACCACTCAGATCTAAGTCTGTGCAACACCAGCAAAGGCCACAAACTGCCACACTTTCTCCAAATTCTCCACACCACTTCCCAGCTTCCGAGCAGCATGGATCCATCACAACTTCTAAACTGGCTGCTTTCCATGAAATTTCTCCTTACTGGGGCCTCCTCATAATTAAACAATGGACACTACATGCTTTTTTGGGGATGACATGCAAAGAGTATCTGTCCTCCCACACCAGTCCCCAGTTCCAGGTTCACAACCTGCTTCTGCCCTGGTGAAGCTACCAGGGTTCTGAGGGTAAGGGGAAGCAAGAGCTATGCAACTGAAGTAGCGCTCCTACCTTCTGAACATTCAAACAGAGATCCATTGTGGTTTGGTCCTTGCTGCTGCAGCAGTGATTGAGGCTCTGGCTAACACCTCTCCAGAATACTGCCTGCATGTAAAACATTAAATGTATATTCCCTATCTGCAGTGCATCCACCACAGATACCTATAAACCTATATATGAGTTCTGAAAACACCACCTCCAGGTGATGGACACTGACAGAAATTGCAAGGGTTCTACAGCTCCAGAAGGATGTAACATGGGTTTAGCAGCAACATCATTGGCAGTCTGCGGTGGAGAAAAGATAGGTGCATGGCGATAAGGGATGAAAATATTGACATTAAAGAATGAGAACGTACCTTAAAGTACAATCTACAAAGCCAGAACTTCAGCAAGCTTCTCAGTTCCCTACTGATTTAGAGCATAACGACCAGAGTACCATTCATTTACGGATCAGTGGTAACAGGCAATTTCCGAGGCCTTCTTGGATAGAAGAGGTAGGCAGCAGACTATGTGTCAGTATGGACACATTTAGAAATATTTACCTTATGAAACACAGGAGATACTTGTGCTATTCAGAAAGTGTATTCTTCAGTTTGTCCATCCCGAATGCAACAGCAGTCTCACGTGTCATGGACCAGATTCTGCTTTCACCAACACTCTTGTATTCTGTTGATCTTAATATTATTTCTCTTGACTTATTTGGGGGTATATGAAGGGAGAAATCAGCCCCTTTGTTTTTATACACTACTGAAAAAGCTCTTTGAGAAAACAGACTCTTTTTTATAAGTAACAGTATGAAGGCTAATGATGTTCACAGATTGTTACAGTGCTGTCAATTATCCTTCTACTGCTGAAGAACTGACTTTTTTTAAAATGCATTTTGAAAGGATTCACTCCTTCCCCTCCCCGCTGCAGAAGTGAGGAAAACAATGTTTTTTACGCTCCTTCATCTTCATTTCAGTAAAGAATGCTCTAGGACTGCCAAACCTTACTAACTTTTTTGGGGGGTGGGGGGTTGTAAAGGAGAGAATGAGAGAAGAATTAGAAATCAATCCAAGACCACTTGCTAGTTAGAAAGATACTTTCAGATACCAGCTTTAGTACTTTCAACACAAGAGAGACAGGAAAGCTTCAGTAAACATCTGAATTAAGGATCGTCAATTGTAAAGCCAAAATTTCTCAGCTCTTGCTGGTTTGTGACAACACTTAACACTATTTAAACTTAAAGGATTTGTATTTAAAAAATGTGGAGAAAGAGGGAAAGGAGGGAAATTAGAGAGACAACTTAACAGAAAGTTATAAAGGTATGAATACACCTTCCTGGAGACAGTAGTCATTTGTGTCCAGGGAAGGGTAAAATGGTTTGAATAAAAAACAAAAAGAACCGTCTCAAATCACCACATTCTTTAACTGAAGCCTTTGAATATTTCACAAAGTCTGCTTCTTTCATTTTCTTGGGCTTTTGTATTTCCTAATTTAGCTGGGCCCCAAGAGAGGGAGCAATGAGACACGCCAAGGAAGACTCCATTAGTGGTAAGATGGACAGACCTGGATCATAATACCTCCATCTTGTGTGCGCTAACTATTCATTTCCTGCCCATGAGGATTCATCATCATCATTTTGTCTTATCTGGGTGGCTCCATTCATATTTCTCAGGTTTTAAACCCTGAGACTTTTTTTTCCACAAGTTGAAATGTGTTTACTTATAAAGGTTTTCATGATATTCTGAATATTTTTCCACAAACGTCAAAAAAAAAGTTAATTGTTTCAGACTCTCATTCTTTTAACTCTGTATGTTAAACATTAATTTTATTCTTTGTTTTAAATTAACTGAATGCCTCTAGCACTAATTCTGGCTACTTCATGTTGGTTTACACAGTAATCACACTGAGAAAGGGATGACTGGTAATAACAGGAAACAGAAGGAAAAACAGAGTCAGAGTATGGCTACGGGGAAAAGCCTCTTATCACACCAGTAATCCAAAGATTCAGGCTGAGGGCCAAACCCCATGCCAGGTACTGGCCATGGTCAGGTTCACAAAGACAATAAAACCCATCCCACTGTAGTTTTCCCCCAGATTTTCCTTAGAGAAGTATGAAGAATTTCTCCCATTCACCAGACTTTCAATTTATGACCACAGCTCAGAGTTGGAGGCAACTACACACTGTACACCAAGTCCCCAGGATATGCTTTATCTTGAGGAAATCTAACTTATCTTTCCACTCACTAAGTGGATGAGCAGAGGGTGACCTGAGCATCACCTAGGGAAGCCTCACTGCTCTTCTCTTCTGAGCAGGCTATTGCTCTCAGGCATGTGGACTCCAATTTTCTCCAGAATGACCCAAAAAAAATCCTTTCCTTTAAAAAAGTCCCCAACCTTCTAAATGTTTCTTTCTTCCCTTTCTCAGTATTTCCTCTCTTAATTACTCCATCCAGGTGAAGGAATCTACTTCTGTGCATGACATTTCTTACAGGGTGTGACGGACCGGGCCGAGTCTGGGCACCACTGAGGGCGTCCGCTCAGGGCGAATTGCTCAAAATCAGGACTCCTTACAGCCCCTTCTTTGGCTACCTTTTGCTCTCTTTCAGCAATTTCTTTGGCTACCAACCACCATCTCAGTTCTGGCTTAGAGGCTTTCTTTCTAAAGGCAATGCCTCTCTTCAAGCACAAATGTTTCAGAGCCTTTTGGTCCAGACTCTCATATAGTTGCTGCCTCATTGCAGTGGCTCTTTAACCAAGCAAACTCTCAATACCAAAATCAAATTTAGAACAGCATGGGGCCCTGATCCAAAGCTCAATTGACCAACATCTGTGGATCCTGCCGACTACGCCACTGACGGACCGGGCCGGGTCTGGGCATCGCTGAGGGCGTCCACTCAGGACAAATTGCTCAACACTAGGGCTCCTTAGAGCCCCTAACTGGAGGCCTTTTCCAAATAGGCCACAAACCAGTCACACCGAGCACTTCAGCTGCCAATCCGGCCAGCAGGAAGCTTCATGAGCAAAACCCCTCAGACACCCCAGCTCTCCCTGTGCCACAATCAGCCCTGGGCCTAACACACAGGTGAGGGGTTATAGAACCCAATCTCACCTACCCTGAACGGGTTCTCCCAGTCCCAGAAGACCAGCCACAGTTCCCACTCAATTTACACTTTGGATCTTACCCACAAGATCATGCTGGACCAATCCTTTAGAATCTAAAATCTAAAGGTTTTATTAATAAAAGAAAGAGAAGGTGGAGAGTAAGGTTATTAAACAAAATACATTACATGCACCAATCACCGAGTTCTTGATGCAGACTCTCAGCAGAGATGTTACAAACTGCTATCTTAGGATGTACGCCAGAGACTCTTATGTCAGGATGGGTCCACGATTCTTCCCGGCTCTCTGTCCCTTGCAAGGCTGCATCTGGGATCAGGAGCAGAATTGAAGACAAGATGGAGTCTGCCTCCTGGCACTTTATATCCATCCCTGGTACCTTCCAAGCTGGAGTGGGTCAGATGGCCAAGTGACCTAACCTTGTGTCCTATGTCAGCAGCCATTAGATACTCTCTGGTTTGCAGATTCCAGACGCATTCATCAGATGTGTATTGGGCACCTTGAGAGCCATTGTCCCTGGAATTGTGCTAATTAGCATAGTCATTCACTGGACATTCCTGGCCCATTGCTCTGTCTCAGACAGAGAACCTTCCAGCATAAGCACAGAGTACATATTTATAACTCCACATACAGATATCACACAAGTACATGAATAGCATACATAGAATCAGTAGAACATAAGCTTTCATTTGACACCTCACATGGCCCCTTTGTACAGACTTTGGGGCAAACACCCCCCTTGGGGGCACAGCAGTGATCTGGCTGCTCCCCTTAAAAGCCAATAATGTGACACAGGGCCAAATGCACCCCATCTTAGCAAGCTTGTCCATTAACTCTTGCAGTCCTGGCCCTGTGTGGGCTTTGGAGACCCTATTTCAAACCTTAGTTTCTTAATGAAACAATAAAGCAACATAGGTTTAGATTCAGAAAGTCTTTTAGACGTCTTGAAAATCACTTAGCTTTGCAAAGCCTGAGTTCAGGCTCCAAATACGATGGCTGGAGAGAGTTAGATGCCTCAGAATGGGATTCACAAAAGCCAGCATGCGAGGTGGCACCTCAGTCAATGGGAGTTACATGCAGGGTCTTACCCTTTTCTTGTTGTTAGGTACCTAAGTCCAAGCTCCAGGTAGACACCTTCCTCTTCTTGGAATTTTCGGCTGCAAACCAGCCGTTGGTATTTGGTGCCTATGCCATTTTTAGTAAGAAACTAATGTGTCTCTATCGCCCAATGATTCTTTCGTTATCTATCCACAGCAGAAGAGCTTAAACATTGGGCCAGAGGGAAAGAGACAGCAAGCACAAGAATAAATCCATATTTTGGTTCTCAGTGTAATCACCTGAGAGGTGGAAGATCCAGAATTTAGTCCCCTGGCTCCACAGATGACAGGTGAAGCTTCCCCTTGGGGATGCTAGCTCCCTGCCTCGTTTCTTGCAACCAAGGCCACACCCCTGGTCACTGCTCACAGCCTCCACGGCCCAGAATGAGAGCTCAGTCAGGACTATGGGGGCAAGGGGGCTCAACCAAGATTGAGCCTCAACCAAGATCGAGCTCTCAGCCCCTGAAGCAGAACTCATGGCCCTGGTCAAAGCTCTGAACCCAGAGCACTTCCCCAATTCTTCTCCTTTCTCCTACAATTCCATCTCTTTCCCCAAGGCCCCAGCCCCTGCCACTCCCACTCCTCTCCTGGACTCGCTCTCCCCCCCTCCCCTGCCCTATTCACTCCTTTCTGCTCGTCCTGCACCACAGTCCTCAGATCAGAAAGCTCGGTGTCCCTGCTGCAACCACAGATGGGAGCAAGAGCTCTGCAGCTCCAGGGCCATGGCCAGGGGAAATTTTTCCAGGGGCCCCAAATTGACCAGGACCCCTGGGCACAGGCCCCATGGGCCATTATGATAGTCTGCCACTGCCCCTCTTCATCCCAGTAGTGTAAGGTTCGGGAGGCTTGGCCTCCATTACACTCTACCCATGCCTGGCTCCAAGGATTTTTTTTAAAGTATTTATCCACAGTGGAACAGCTTCAACAGTAGAGACTTGCAGGAGTCCCCAACCTCAGTATATCCCATAGCACGGTGGTTAGGGCACTCACCTGAGAGGTGATAGATCCCTGTTTAAAGCTCCCTTCCCCATCCCCAAGCAGAGGAGGAGGAACTTGAACCAGAAGTCTCCTGCATCCCAGGTGAGTAGCCATACCACCAGATTAGAAGTTCTGAGAGAGTTCCTCCCACACTGGCATTTCGTGTAAACTTCTCTATAGGGGCCCAATCTAGCAGGCAAACTCTAAGCCTGCTTAACAAATCAGACCCCATTGTTGAGTTGGGCTTATCTTCCCCTGGCTTGTGCATCACTCAGTGTAACTTCTGGGCTCATGCTGGAATCCAGGCCCTAGGCCCTTTCAAGGTGGGAGGGACCCAGATCTCAGGCTGAAACCAAAACCCTTAGCTCTGCACTGTAATTGAACAGCCCTGCAACCGGAGCCCATACAGCTCCAAATCAGCTGGCACAGGCCAGCCACAAGTTTTGAATTGCACCGAAGATGTGCTATAAGACATGGGCTAAGTGGTGGAATGTCAGAAGAGGTCACCCCAGCTAAAGACAGCAAGATGAGAGGTGCTGATGCAGCCACAAAGGTACCCCATTGTCCAACAAATCCTAAAACTGTGAGTGCAGATACCTAGCTTAGTTGTACCTATAGGACCAGACTGGACTGGACCACGGCCGTGGTAGAAGCAGCAGTGACAATGGTAAACAACAGTAGATGCATTGCTCATCCAACCCTACCCCATCTAGGATGGAGATAAACCAATTGGAACACATGCCTGGACTCTGGGACTATGCTGACTCCAGACAACAAACCAGGAGCATACAACATAGGGAAAGAGTGGCATGTTCAAGGGACATTCTCACAAAGTGGTAAACGGAGGCAAAACCATACTGCCTAAAATACTGTGAGGCAGGTGTTTTACTTAAAGTTTACGTGCTTGCATCATTGTTGCAGTGTTCTTCCAAATTAATGCTGTGTCCCATCTCCTCGTCATACAAGTTTTATTTTGTTATATACTGGCTCGGTGCTTATGAGAGAGAAAATTGTGTTTTTCAGATGTGCCCCAACGTGTTGTGCAGTTTTCCCAGATTTTGGGCAAACTGCCCCCGCCGTGCCCCATAGCAAATGATGCCCCTGAAGATGAGCCACAAGGAATGGAAAACATGTGTTAAGTGTATAATGGTAAGCTAAACAGATTGAACTCCTTGAATCGAACAAAGAGAAGGTTACTGACTGATCAAATCACTCCTTAAGTACACGAGGAACAACTATTTGATCATAAGCTCTACAGTCAAACAGAGAAAGGTATAAAAAGATTCAATGGCTGGAAGTGGAAGTTAGACAAATTTAGACGGGAATAAGGCTTTTGAAAACAGACACTCACACAGAGAGGGTAATTTACCAAGGGTTGTGACAGACTCCCCATCAATGACAATTTCTAGGGAATTATTCTGGGGATGTCCTATGGCCTGTGTTATACAGGAAGTGACTAGAGGATCATAGTAATCCCTTCTGGCCTCGGAGTCTATGAATCTATGACATCTGGCTCCAGTTGCCAGGGCTGTCAGCCAAACCCAATTGCTTGAATTCAAAGAACCTATACAGCCTTCCCTTTGCTAATATCATTTTACTTTCCTATTTGAAGATACTGTTTAAGATGTAGAGAAAGATTTACAGTCAAGAATTTGCAGGTCTGCAATTAATTTGCAATATGATATTAGCTAGTTTTCTAGTCCCAAAAGATCTTGAAATTAAAACAATGGTTATTTAGAGCAGGCATTATCTCAGTTAGGAGTGCAAAGGGAAGGCAACATTCTGTAGGTTTATAAAGATGTTTCTTGATTCTACCACCTATTTTCAGCTATAGATTGTACCTCTAAAATCTGGGAGTCTCTGGTCCGGCAACATCCATGGTCCAGCAGGACCACGGATACTCCTAGAGCAGAGAACCTGGGGAGCCTAAGGGCAGGAGGGCCAGCTGGGTGGGACATCAGAGTTGGCAGCCCAGCTGGGGGCAGTGCAGGACTGGGACTGGAGCCCTCCAGCAGCCCCCAGGAGCACAGGAATGGGGACAGAGCCCCACAGCTTCCCTCGGCTGCACGGGGCCAGGGCTGGGGCTGCGCAGGGCTGGAGCCCCGTTCCTTCCCCCGGCCACGTGGTGCTGGGGTCGGAGCCTCAGCCCCACAGCTGCTCAGGAATGGAGCCAATGGTAGCTGGGCAAGCCAGGTTGGGGGAGGAAGAGGCAGAGTGGCCTGCTGGGACAGCTTGCCAACAGCAGGTGATGGGCTTGGGGGCCACTGGCAGGAATCTCCCCTGGTCCAGTAAATTCTCCCCAGAGAGGTCCAACCTGTAAAAGGACAGTTTCCAAATAAGCACATACTACAGTTAATTAAAAAATAAATAAAGATACTTCATATCTGTGTGGGACTCCAGTGAATTCTTTTTATTAAATCTTGGAACCTCAAGGTGATAAAGCTGTATCATACAAAAGTTATAATTAGGGTTTCTGAACCGTTTCTCTATTTTGTGGAATTTCTCTTGGGTAAAATTAAAATTTCTTCTATATAGGAGCCGCCATAATTTACCCAACTTCTTAGAGAAGTTTGCCTTAAATTATATTTTTAAATGGCTCCTGCTTGAGTCCTTCCACACTAAAGAGACCCACCCATTAAGTACAAGAAATTTGTAACATATCTTGGCATCTCTGCAAACAACTCTGAATACTGCAAAAGTTGTAAATTTGGGGTATTTCTGGTTAATCTTTCAGAATAAATTGTCTCTACATTTACCTTGACTTAAAGTTTTATTGGATTCAGACCTTAAAAAACACCTACACACAGTACACAGGCAATCTCATTTGCAAGAAATATGTAGAAAATCATATACATTTTCAGATTTTAAGGGGGGTTATTTTGTGAAGGGTGGCTTCTTTAGTTCCAGACAATAAATTACTAAACGGATAGTCTATTGCAAAAAAAATGATAAAAGATACATTAACATGGATTTTTCACATTGCACAGTTAGAGTTGTATGTACGTTGCATATAGCTAAGTTCCGGTGGGAATCTAGTCAAGGTCAGAACTACAAGACTTAGTGACACATTCCAGGAGATTATTGTTTAAGGAGGTGACAGCTCCATTCCAGTACTTAGTGACTAGATGACCATAACAAACAATGCAAATTCCAGAGAGGCATCATGCTTTAGGACACACCACTGTAGCACACAGTGCTGACTACAGGATTAAGAGACGCTCTGCATCTGTCCTAGTTTGTGGAATCTTCTCTGATCTTCCTTTTAAAACAGACATGTTTGTATTGATCATGAGTTGGGTGAAGTCTAGAAAAAGTGCCTGTGCTCCTTTGTATTTTATATTGGAGAAAGATTTTCACATTAATATGTATGGAACTGAGCAGATTTTGATCTGACCTCCATAATAGGGGAGACTTAAATGGAAATACCCTGTGCAGAATGTTTCTATAAACTACAGCAGCCTCATTGACCAAAGTATCCTGGAGACAAACTGCTTGTTATCCAATGCACAAAGATCAAATATTAGGTGAACCTTTATGCCCATTTAGATTTCTACTGGTGCCATTGGGAAATATGTTCTGAAATTGCTTATAGAGAGACTCAACATATGAGTGTACTTTGGACACTATCTGCTTACTCAGGCAGTACACCCTTTTCCAAGATCTGTACTACAGAACATCTTGGCTTTTCAACTCAGGACTGAAGCAAAAAATTTGCTGAGAAAAATGTAATTTTGGAAGGATGCCTAAACAAGTCAGGCATGTTTTATCATTTTTTGAAAAAGCATACTTATTCATGAAGGGGAAGCCCACCACCATAGCTGTTATCCTCTTTTCCAGTATTGAATATAGTTGTTTGAACCATATTTAATGAAACATTTTCCCGATTGGAAACAGCATGCAATAATCTATACAGGCAATTTTAGCACACCATTTCCCAATGGCATCAGAGCAAACTCTAGGTAGACAAGACTCAAGGCATTTTTACTAACATGTTTTATATTACCCTGCTCAGAATAGGGTTAGACAACACAAAATTAGAAATGTCAAATCTGTCTATGTAATAAGATTCCTAGAATGTCATTCTAAAGCCTCGAATGTCTGTTGAGCCAGTGGGGGGTGATGGAAACAGCTACAAGCATGGCTGAGAGCTCTTTTTGCTCAGAATATCACAGTCAGTTATCACTGGGATTTGCTGTATGCTAACATTCCAATTTTATGTTCAGCCATTTTGACTTTGACTTATGAATTACACCCATGTGGTGCACAACTACAGCAAGGCATGTATCTGTGCCGTGCCAAGAGTCCTAGGATGACTGCGATATCAGCAGTAACTTGCTCCCACGCTTACAGAGCAGCTAATCTGCATGCAACAATTTCATTGCTTGGAGGAGGGAGATTGTACTGATGGTGAAATATTTGGCCCAACTGCCAGTCTGTCAAAATACACCTGCCCTCACAAGAATTGTAAGCACACACTCTTCATTCAACACCTGGACAAAACAAAGTTTCGCACCACAACACAAATGTTTGCCCATGCTCACTCATCTTACCACAAAACCATCAACATAAGTGTCAAAGCTGCAGGTCTTCACCAGCATTATTGTAAGCCACATAGCACAATAGGGTCCTGCAAGGGTAGCTGTATTAGTTTGTACCTTTAAAAAATGAGTAGTCCTATAGCACCTTACAGGTTAACCAAATATGAGTTTTGTGGGCAAAACTCATTTCCTCAAACAAGCAGAGTGGAAAGAAAAGGGGGGACCCTCACAATTTATAACAAAAAAAAAGAAGGAAGAGGTGGGGGGAAAGTACTTGTCAATTGTAGTGCTGGTGCTAATGAGGCTAATTGAGTGGACTGGAAGTGTCCCATACTTAGCTGCTGTTGTCAGTTGAATGTTGGACCTACCTAGGCACTCATTAATGGATTTAAAAAGTAGACATTCTTTTACAAAGATTTCACAAGCCATCTACAGAGAGTGTGTGGAATTGGCCTTCAGATGCAAATCTGACACACTCTCATGGCTTGAGCAAGGACCTGAATTGGATGGGCCATTATAAAACCTGCTTTCATTCCATTCAATACCCAGTTGACATCAAAAGTTAAGAATGAGACACTCAACTAGCTTCATTAGCACCAGCACTACAATTGACAGATACTTCCCCCCCCCCCTTCCTTTTCTGCTATAAATTGTGAAGGCCCCCTGCTTTTCTTTCCACTCTACTCATCTGAGGAAGTGGGTTTTACCCATGAAAGCTCATGATACTATCTATATATTTTTGTTAGTCTCTAAGGTGCTATAGGACTATCCATTGTCCTGCTCTATGACATGAGCTCCCAGGTGCTATGACTAAGAATAGGAATAAATCACTTGCCAGCTGTGAAGCAGAATCCATTTGGTATTGACAGATTCTAATATTGCCAGCGTAGATGCTGCCACATATTGTAGGATATGGTGGGGGAAGAGTGCACACGAACAGCTTGTGTGCACCATATAGAGGGGTTTTGTCTTAAGAATTCACTTTGTGTGACATCACTCGATACCCCCTCCTTTTGCCTCCCCCCCGTCCACTATCCAGTGTGGAATACAAAGCTCTGAAGCACATGTAGTAGTGTGAAATCCTTCAACATGGACTTTCCATTGTTTGGCACCATCCCATGCAGTGGAAACACCAAGTTTCCTTTAAAGCAGGGGTGGGCAAATACCAGCCCAGGAGCTGGATCCAGTCTGCCAGGGTTAGCCCCTGGTGGGCCCCCACAGCACTATATTTACCTGCACCTTTACAGGCACAGGGGAATCACAGCTCCCATTAATTGCAGATCACCGTTTCCAGTCAATGGTAGCTGCAACTGCCCATACCTGCAGAGGTGCAGATAAATATAGCAGCAGCAGCCCACCAGTGGCTAACCCTGGAGAACTGCTGTTGTTTTATTTCCCACCCCTGCCCTAATGCGAGGCACTTTAAATAGCTCCCAGGAGTTGCCCTTTAATGACCTATCTAGCAAAGGGTATTATTTGGTAGAGGGCTACAGTTCTAGCCTGTATGAAGTAGTGAGATATCATCAGTGGTCAAACAATTTCATTCCATAGAAAAATTTTAAATAAATGTCTCACAGGTACATTTGGAAAACAGTATCTACTTTAATCACATCGGAATTCGGCCATAATTTGCAACAAAACAAATTAAGGTACTAAGTGAGTTTATACTCAGCCCACTGTGTCTTGAAGGTACTGCCAGGAAGGCAAAAATCTCCCTTGTCCTCTGCCAGTTGCCCACAGGGGAAGCATTCTTTTCTGATCCCCTCAGGAGAGGATCAGATAGATCTGCAGCATCTATCAGGCTCACTTCCTGTTCCTACTTCAGATGGGTAGGATGAGCTGCTGGAATAGAGCACAAAGAGGATCAACGTGGCTGCCATGGTGGGTTAAATCCTGGGAGCTGTGGAAGGCTGGCTGCTCTCCCCCAGCTAGCCAGAAGGAGTAGTTACCAACTGTCCCTTGGTAACAGACTATCCCCCTCCCATGTTGCTAGGGCTATCCTCCTTTCACCACCGGCCCCATCAAGTTCCTCCACCTTCTAATCCTCATAGCACTGCTGAGAGACGACAGTCTCCATTCTGAAGATGGGAAATGGAAATAGAAGTGACTTACCCAGGGCCAGAAAGGGACAGGGTGTCAAAATTGGAAGTCAGGAGTTCTTGGATCCCAGCCCAGTGATCAGACCACTTGATTACTCCTCTTAATGCACACACATCCCTAATGCACACAGTGGCGGTATTACAGGTAGTATAATATATTACTGTTGAGATACAGAGCATTGTGCATACCCCGTGGTTCTTTACAAACTGATTTATGGCAATGTTGAAAGTTTCATGGAGACAAACTCACTGCTAAGTAAGTATGAAAGGTACAAGCCACTGGTTGGAAAGTCTTTTAGTGTTTAGTCATTTCTGGCCTGAATGTATTTGGCTGAAGGTGCTGGTCATATTTGAAAACAGAAAAGTCTGACATAAGAATATGCTCAGAAGACTAGTTCTGACTCTAACCAAATGTAAACAAAGACACCCTGGGGTAATACCAACTGAACTAATGAGCAGCCAACAGGTAACACAAACTGAGCAGCTGAAGAGACAGTGGGTGATATCAACAAAAGTGTACAGATTGTGCCCATGGGACAAATTCGTTTTATAGAATGCTACAGTCACTTTTCTGGTGATCAACAGCAACTTCATAGAGCTGGTTACAAGTTAGAGCATCTCTCATACTTCTCTCATTTCTAATCCTAAAAAAGTGACACAGTACTAACATGATGAGTGCCACCTAGTGGAAAGGCTCAGTTCTTCGCTCCGCTAATAAGATGTCGTCTTCTACTCTTCTACAAGGTTTAATAGCATGGGTCTGTCTCCATGTTTCATTGAGCTGGCTCTAATCTTACCTTTTAGCTTGTTATTTTGACTTTACTGTAGTTTACTCATCCAATATGACTGACATTGAATTCAAGCATAAAACAGTCTGTAAGCATTTTAATTATCTCTGGACCACCCACATGTAGTTAATTCTGAATAGCTCTGTATATACACAATGATGCAATGTAAAAATCCTCATTCTTCATGCACCTCAGTTTTTCCAGATTACAGATTCTAACCATTTAAAAACACACACAGAGAGCTGGAACCAGCAAAGTAATTTTTCATAAGAAACATTCCTTTTATTTTCTATACCGGAGGAATCACTACTGAGCAAGCATACCTCCATCATTATTTTTGCTCTTAATATAGTACTGGATTTAACACAAAAATGCAACTTTCCTAGCCGCAAAAAAATCAAAAAAAAGAAACCCAACCCCAACTCACTCCTCAAGAGGATTTTGATTGACTTAAAAATCAGTATTAACAGTAAAGCAGTGTGGAAAATTGGATCTGGCAAATCAGGCAACAAGGCATCCAATGTAAATTTAAGACCTCAAAGCCTGTGCCTAATGTACTGCACACATTATGCACTACTGTCAGTTGCTGTGCCACCTACCTGTTGGAAGTTCCCATTAGTAAGGGTAGAAGATTCATATCATTGGATGGCTCTGGTATTCTGCAATCATGAAAGAGGTAGCACTGTCAGATAATCTAGCTGGTTAATGGAGACATACTATTGGTTAAGAGAAGCATACAGGCTATTCTGCAATAGATACTCTTAGTTCCTCAATATTGTAGTCCTCAAAAACTGCTATCACCGATACATATGTGGGCACAAATTTCTCAGTGTTTCCACTTATATGGAGCAGCAACATTTACCATGTTTGACGCTATTGCCTTCAATGAAATAATGGATCACTATGAAAGAAATTGTTCTAAAAAAGTGAAATTATTGCCCTGCCACGTTTCCTGTACTTGTTGAAATTGAGCTCCCTTCACCACCAAGAAAGGTGGGGAAAGTGTCTTTTATGGTTACTCTTAAAACCAAGTTTTAAAGTAGATGAAGTGGCTCATTAGAGTTAACTAGTTTTTTGGACACAACACAACAGCATTTTTCTGAATCACGAGGATCTTGTTTAAATTGTCTTTTTACTTCATGGTTAGTATTTTGTATTTCATTATGCTACAAACTTTGAAGAGAATTTGTTATACAGGTAATCTGGTGCTTTCTATGGACAATATCTGATTTGGATGCTTTGTGGTAAACAGAATGAGAGTGGCTAGAAGCATGTGGGATCTCCATTAGCTTTTTCATTCCATAGTACTGAAAGCTTTTAGCTATTTGGCACATTTCAAAAAGTGCAGAGTGAAATAAATGCATCATCCCGAAATCACCTCCACTTACTTTAAAGAGGCTGTATCCAGGATGGATTGGTACATCTAGAGAAAGAACAGTGACTCAAGCCCCTCCAAAAAGCCAGAAATTTTCCTCTATATCCAGCTTCATCCCAGACAAGTGGATTGCTTGAGAGAACTGCAGAACTGTTCTTTTTCGATGTCATGGACCTTTGGATCCTCATATGGAAAGGAACTTGCACATGGGACTATTCCCCGCCCCATTCAAGGGAAAAGGGGCGTTCAACCACTTCTGCGGCAGATTCCCCCCTTCATCTTAGAAAGGCATTTGTGACAAATCAATGAACCATGAAGCTACAAACTTAAGTGCAGAACCTTAGGGATAACACAGTGGTCCTGTCTGCAAGTCTTGGGGATTATGACAGCATGTTTAAATCTTGTGCTACAGTGGGTATTCCCATAGATTCAGTGACAGGCTTTTCTTCTGAATCAGAGCTCTCCTTAGTTGCAAGATTACACTACCCAGATAATTCTGACTCTAGAAATAAAATAGTGTCTGAAGGGACAGGTGAGGTATCAGAACATCTGAAGGAGCATGACAAAAAGGAAAGGCAGGCCTATTAGAAATAGGGTTGCCAACTGTAACCATACAAGCCAAAATTCCCTTGCTTCACCCGCAGCCACACCCCTTCCTTAAGGCCCTGTCACCCCACGCTTGTGTAACTGCCACCAGGTGGATTTGAACCTGGGACCTCTGGAGCTGAGTATAGGAGCCTCTATTCTCTGAGCTAAAAGCCAGCTGACTCCCAGCCCATGCTGTAGAGGTCTCTTGATCTTAGCTGTTGCTGTGGTCTAGGTACCACCTGCATTGTTCAGTAACCACACTAGGTGTGTGGGTTACACTCGCTCACTCCATCTCCCCCACTTTGTCGTTCACTCTCCCCTACCCTATCCTCACTCACTTTCACTGAGCCGGAGTAAGGGCTTAGGGTGCTGGAGGGAGTGAGGGGTGCATTCTTAGAAGGGAGTTTGGGTGCAGGAAATCCTCAGGGCTGGGGCACAGAGTTGGGGAGTGAGAGAGGTGAGGGGGTTCAAGCTCCAGCTGGGTAACACTTACCTTGGGCAGTTCCCACTCAGTGGCACAGTGAGAATAAGGCAGGCTCCCTAGAAGGGGCCTGCACATTCCTTCAGCTGCTGGGAGGCAAAGAGGTTCTGTGTGCTGCCCACACCCATTGTCACTACTCCTGAAGCTCCCATTGGCTGCAGTTCTAAGTTAATGTGAGCTACGGAGCTGGCGCTCAGGGTGGATGCAGCACGTGGACACCTCCTACCCCCTTCCTCAACAGGCTGCAGGGATGTGGCGGGTGCTTCCAGGAGCTGCACAGAGGCAAGGTAATCAAGGCCCTGTGTTTGCCTCACCAGATTTTAGCATTTTAAAAACCTCAGGTTTGGCTTCAGTAGCCTCTGTCACGTTCAGCCCAATTCCCGAAGATTCCTGGCAAAACTGGGAGGGTCAGCAACCCTAACTCGAAGGTATACATTCCCCCATATATCACGTTTATGAAAGATAACAGCCTTTAAAACCACAGGAACTCAGCAGGACTACAGAGTACCCCAAGATTAGTTACTTCTTTACAACCCGTTTCAGCTCATTGGACCCCATCCTGACATATCCAGGATTGAGGCAAACAATCAAGTTAACTGTACAACCTAATTCTTGGAATTAGATCTGGTGCTTCCTTTTGACTCTTTCCACAACACACAGAAAGCCAGTAGAACATCTTACCAGTATTGGATTTGACACGGCTTCAGATCTGAAATACTACTTCCACACAGTACAAACAAAAAAAGTCTACAAAAATTACAATTATGGAACAACTGACCAACTTTAAAGGGGAGAAAATTGCAATAGTTATACTAAGCAGCAGCACTTTCTATAATGTTCAGATCAATGCCGACAACTTAAAAACACACAAGTCCCCAAATCATCTCCCACCATTGGTGATTAATTCCCCTCTTCT
Organism: Pelochelys cantorii; assembly: GCA_032595735.1. NCBI lineage: Eukaryota > Metazoa > Chordata > Testudines > Trionychidae > Pelochelys > Pelochelys cantorii. Next base: position 72,560,151 of record CM064329.1, read on the forward strand.
GAATCCCAGAAAGTTCAGCACTGCAAAGCCATTTAACCAATCCTTGTCTTCCAATTCTATGCCTCCCGCAACCAAACTATTTGTCCCAATGAAGTGTTCAAGGAAATACTATATCACCTGTAAAGGCACACTATTTTCCAGCTAGTCCTCTTTCAGCATGCTATCTGAAATTGAAACTAGATCTTCAATGTCTATCAATCACCTTGTGGCTATTCAGAGAAAACGTAGAATATACTGAGAAAAAATCATAAGTATGTAACAATCTTGAACTACTGCCTTGCAACGCTGTCCATTTCATGCATTAAAAGCTCTACTTTCTCCAATATTTTTAAGTTGACAGAAAAGACTTCATTGCCTTATAAATTTAAAACATGTGAAACTCCACAAAAGCCAAGTGGATTGCAACAAATCTGGTCCATTTATCAAACATTTTCTAAGAATGTTTCCCTGAAGATGTTTTATCACTTCCAAATGGCTGCAGTTAAGAATATGGCTAGAACTTGCAAAAATCAATCTTGGAACTCTTTCTCCTGGTTACGAATGTTACCAAATGGATATAAAATAAAGATTACTAATGCAGATACCTTTAAAATGTACAGCTCTGTACAGAAAAAATAAGATACCTGATGAGATAATGTTTCCTTTATTTCAAAACATCATTTTACTTCCTGTAACTATAATGAAAGCTGTGAGTCTTCATATGTCCATGGTTCAAAACTGAATATCAAATACCACACTGAAATTCATATACTGTAATAGAATTTGAAAAATGTCTATTATATTAAATCCATCTCCTGCCAGTACAGGATGAGAAAGAGTAAGAGAGAAAGAAAAATAAATGAAGACTGGAGATTTTCAGTGCTTTTAGCAGAAAGTAAAGTTTTTCCACTGTAATCACAATGCATGCAAGCATGTCCATGCTCATTACCACATTCATTTTCATAAAAGATGAATTCTCTTCTTTCATCAATTTAAATAATTTTTTAAAGTTGTAACACTGTTTAAACTATTTGATAATTAAGTTACATTTTTACCATGGTCATGGTACAAAATTGAGAACAAGCTCATAGTTCAGGAGAATTCAATAACCTTTGGGATGCTAAAAGAAGATAAAGCTTTTATCTCTAAGTAGTCTATTCATATGTACCCAACTAGTGACCAAATGTCATCATCTAATCACTGTTCAGTGCCTTCAGCTAAATGAGTTGTTGGCCTTAGGCCAGATCCAACTGGAGATATGTCCAATCCAAAAAAACATCTCAGACTGCTACTGATTGTCATCCTTCTTGGCTGTCTCTGAGGAGTTGCCAGGAACTTCATAGACCTGGAGACTAAACTACAGTCTCCTCACAGAAGGTGAAAGCATGAAGAGAAGCTTGTCCTGCTTTTGCTTTATGGAAAATTACCTTAACTCTGTGGCAATTTAAAGACAACTGACTTATTTTCTTTCATGGGTAAACCCTACTTCATCAGATGCATTTGCTCTATGGATAAGCTCTCTACAAAGCTGCTAATCCAGCAGAAACGTGTTGTAAAAATTGCTGTTCTCTAGTTTTGGTGAGGAGGGAGACAGATGTTATATTATGATGAGAATGACACGTTACTATTCCATTAATATTTCAGGAAGATATTAAACAGCAGCTTCTAAAGCTGATTTTTAAATCAGCAAGTCTAGCTAACTTGGATCCAAGAGTTTTAGAAGAGCTGGCTGATGACCTCTCTGAACCTTAACGTTGGTTTTTCAACATCTTGGATCATTGTTGTAGTTGCAGAAGAAAGCGAATGTTGTGCCAATATTTTAAAAAGATAAAGGGGATGATCTGGGTAACTACAGGCCTATCAGTCTGACAGCAAGCCTAAGCAAGTTAACAGAACAGATAGTATAGAACTCTACTAATGAAAAATTACAGAATGGCAATATAGTTAAAGCCAATTTAGTTAGCCTTCAAAGCAAACAAAAAACAAAGCACACACACAAACACACCACACACAACCTCATATAGCGCTGGAACCAGGGAAGTCATTTTTCACAAGGAAGCATTCCTTTCTATACAGTAAGAATCACTACTGAGGAGGCTTTTCTCCGTTATTATTTTCCCTCTTGCTGGATTAAAACAAAACAAAAATGCAACTACTCTAACCATAACAATCCAACTTTACTGAATTCAATAGAGCAGCATGATAATCTTGGACCATTGTTTTTATTCTATTTATTCTAACATTATTGCTGCTGCTCCCCCATTATTATTATTTATTGCTTATATTGCCCAATAAACGTTCATGGTTCTTTCCAGACTAAAAAAGATGCAGTCCCTGGTCTGAAAGAATGTATAATTTATGTTAAGACAAGAATCGTGGGAGAATATGATGGAACGGAAAAGGGTTGGAATAGGATGAGGATGTAATTATGCAGTCTCTTGGGAAAGTTAATAAATGTGTCTCGAAAATGTAATAAAGAAGCTTTGTGTTTGTGGATTTTTTTCTACTACTGTTTGTAAATTAATAATGTAGTCAGCTGTACAATGACTTTGCTGAACAGAAAAGATATATTCATTGCACACAGTAGCATTAGTACAGCTTTAAAGGTGAAGAATCAAGCATTCAAATCAAATACAGAAAAGAAGTTAAAAATGCAACAATAAGCCTGTCCTTTTATGCTCATGCTTTAACATATGAGCCTTCTTTATGTTATAAATTATTTCTCAATTAATACAATCTATATTATACTGCAACATGCAATGTCTTCTACAACCCCACATATAAATCAATTACAAAATCTGTAAGCTTCAGTGAAATCGATAGACTTATAGTCTACACTATTGTCTAATAGTTATGTATGCTAGATTCTTGCATGGTGGAAATCCCTACAGCTCCATGTCTATGAAGCTTCAATGATTTATTCCCTTCTGATTAGTTCCCTCACTAAGTGGTCCTACTATAGTATCAGAGTTGTATCCAGCAAAGAGGAGCCACATCATCTAATTTAGCTGGTCCTACTTTTCTTAAGGATAAATCCTGACATGTCTAGAGCTGAACAAAGGACGAAAGAGAACTTATGTGCAGATATAGCAGGAGAAAGGGACTCTAGCATTCTGTTGTGAGAGAGAATGGGTGTGGGGAGGGGGAGAACCCGATGGTGCACCTGAGGATGTACAACGGCCCCAAAGTTGGCTCCACACTCATCTCTGGTTTAAAACACCACAAGAAAATCCTTTGGCTGAAATCCTGGCTCCCAGAGAAGTCAATGGTAAAACTCCCATTCATGTCAATGGAGACAATTTCAGCCCATCTCCATGTTACCAGAAAGTTCCCCTCACCATGTCTCCACATTTTTATGAAGGACAGGAGTGGTGTTAGAAGATACTCTGGTAAAATTGTCTGAATCCTATCTACACTATAAATGCCATTACTTAAATTCCCAGCTGAACTTCACCAGTGTAGACTAGGCCAAAGGAAGTCAGCAGCAGAGCCAGAATCATTAAAATTGAGAATTTTCTGGTTTTTACTCTTGTGCCGAGACTACTATATTCTCGTGGACTACTATATTCTATATTATGTAATCTATTTACTTCTCCACTTGTAACAATTTGAGAGCTCTGCATCACATTTTAAAAAAACACCCAACAGTTTACGCAGAGGACTAGCTTATAAACAGCAAATCCTCTGCAAGCCTTTCAGGAAAGCAAGATTCACAACCGGTATTTCTAAGTATTTCTAGCCTACCCCAACTGGAACTTATTTGCCAGAGTCTGAATTTCTGGCAAGCAGTTCACTGAAGCTGAAGAGAAAAATACCATACACAAAACACAAGGCTTAATTTTGTCAGTAATGTCAATCAGCAGAAGCTATCCAATGTCTTATCTACAGTGTATAGGTTGATCTGTGCTTATAAGATAAAAATGTTAGTGAGATTTTCCAGATGTACCAGTACAGCCTACTCCTTCCTCAGAGCCTAACCACACAAACACTCAGGCTGAGTGGCTGCCAGCATCTCTCTCTGTCAATCTGTTCCTATTTTCATGGAGTCTGCCTTCTGGCTTCACTTTTTTTCAGCACTTTTTGTCAATCCAAAATATGTAGACGCTAAGTGAAATCACTCACTTTGTTTTTGTGGCAATATGTCCAGAATCCTTGCCGAAAAAATGTTCTTGGCCTTGGACACAGCAGGCTCTGAGATATCTCCATCTGTTTTAAATATGCCACAAATTGTAGCATAGAAACCACTGTGCTCAACTGGTAGCCAATTTGCTGAATAAACCTATATTAAAAAAAAATAGAAGGGAGATTCAACTGCAAGCTGTTTTTCATATTTTTATATCATTTAGTTTTGTAGGAATTCAGTCCTTTTATGGAAGGAATTTAAATATTTGCTGTTAGTTAGGACTGGTCTACTCTAAGAAATTAGGTCACGATAATGACACCGCTCAAGGGGTGTGTGAAAAATCCATGCCCCAGACTGACACAGTAAAACAGACCTATCCCACTTCCAGCATAGCCAGCACTAGGTTGATGGGAGAATTCTCACAGCAACCTAACTACCACCATTTTGGATTTTTGAATTGGTGCAACAGAATCGGGTAGCAAAATAATGTTCTAGGCAAGAGGGTTTTTGCAATAGGCATTGTCTCTTTTTTAATCTGTTTGTACAATGCCTAGTCCAATCAGACTCTGATCATTTACTGGATACAGAAACTGCAATGCAAATAATTCAATTTGTTGATGGTCCGATTTCTTTTAAATGCTACTATTGCTTGAAAAAGTGATTTGCTAGGAGAACTTGGGCAAATTGTTATCTCTTCTATATGCCTCTTTTGCCCTGTTCACAGTGTTCTGTCTCTTTACACTGAGTTTTTGAGGTCAGGGATTGTCTTACTATGTGGGCATACAGTATCTAGCACAAGTGGGGCCCTAATCTAAGGGTATGTCTACACTACAGAGGGGATTTTTTTTGGAAAAACAGCAGTTTTTCAAAAAAAAAAAAATCTTCATTTACGTCCACAGTGTAATTGTGTTCTTTTGAAAAAAAAATTGAAAGAACAGAAGGGTTTTTCCGACATTGGTAAACCTCTTTCTACGAGGAAGCAGCCTTTTTCTGAAAGAACTCTTTCAGAAAAAGACGTATGTGGACAGGGAAGAGAAATTTATTGCTCAAGAAGAGGAAAAAAGGAAAAAGCGCAGGTGCCCTGGTGGCCACTCCATCCATTGTAATCACAGCTTAAAGGCGAGATAGCATCCGCACTGAATGGATGCTATCTTTCGAAAAAGCAGATCGCTTTTTTGATGCACTTTAGCAGTGTGGACGCTCTCTTTCAGAAGAAGTTTTTTCAGAACATCTCCTCTGGAAAAGCTTCTTCCAAAAGAAGCGTGCAGTCTAGACGTAGCCTCAGTTGAGACCTCTAGACACAAATATAAATTAATAAATCCCAAATCTGGCATCCATGTATTTCAGTTTGGTCAAACATGTGCCTTAAGGACAGCATCCCAGGAAAATATAATGCTACACTCTTGTAGGTGAGTTACTCAGAAGAGAATAGATGAAGGATATTAGAGGGAATAATGCAGTGTCTGTTTCTACTCAGTTTTACAGGTAAACCAACCTAATCATAAGGAGGTCAAGGGACTAGCTCAAAGTTGCATAGTAGCTGTACTAGGTCTTCAGTTCAGGCTTTGCCTGAGTTACTCCATTGTTGTAGCCAGCGTACTGTAACTGAATCAATCAACATTCTACACAAGTACATAAAACAAGGATTTCCAAACCCACCACAAAAACGGTTCCCTGGGCTAATGTGTTGCAAACTGAGGCTCAGATTCCCTGCTACATTGGGTTTCATGCTACTTTCACACACACCCTTGATTCTAGGGACCTCTTGGTCCTAGCTGCAACTTAACTGCTGTGAACTGCACCTGGCTTTCTTCTAGCTAGCTGGAAAACTCCATGTAATCTGTTAAATTGGTTTTCCAGCCTCAACAATACAAAGCATTCAGATTAGGGGAGGATTTGTCCCTCAGTCAAGTAACATATCTTGGCTCCTGGAGCTAGAAGATGCTTTCATTCATCTAAAGCATAAGCCTTGGTCATGACGTATGCACACCCCTTCTCTTCCAAGGCCTGCCCAGACTGAACTGCTCTCTTGCCTTTTATGCTGCCCCAGCATTTGGAGCATGCCTGGTCTGGGTGGAGGGGTGGGACTTCCTCCACCCACAGAGTTTTAACCCTACCTGCTTAAGAGCAGGTATGCACACCCGATCACAACCCCCTCCTAGATGTGTGTTTGATACCTAGGTTCAAAAGGGGCTCTCACCCATGGCCTGCAGGTGCTTATGCTCTTAGTCCCGACTTCCAATTGCTGCAGATCCAAGTGTTGGGATTTGCACCTCCATAGCTCCCCCCCCCCCCAACAGCTATACTTTTACCCTGAGACCTTAGTGGATGTTTTTGGCAACATTGTCTAGCAATGTTAGTTCCAAAGTTATTTTCAGGGAAAACCCATAATTTAATACCAGGAAGGTTTTAATGTGTGTGTTAAAGGAGGGAAGGAGGCGGCAAAAGGTCATGCCATATTCCCAAATCTCTCTGCTGACAATTTAAAGAGGCAAGGAAAGGTAAAATTAAGATAGTGTTTCCACACACCAGTAGATTTTTTTTGTCATCTCATCTTCTTTATCATTACATACAGAATAGTACACAACAACCCTGAGTCAATATTTTTATTGCCACCATAATTAACATTTCTCACACCACAAAATATTTTTCCGAATCATTTTTAATTGCATTGTCCTCAGTTAGGGCTGCTCCTTTGCAGCAATCATCTGCTTCGGTTGCCACTGAAATAAATCATTGTTTCAGTTTGGCAAAGTCCAATGACTCTGGCAATTTGATCTGGGTCATGGCTCAGCCTGTGGCATTTACTTTTGTTGCCTTCTGAGGAGCACTGGACCTTCAAATTGTTTTTTTCCCCACTACTAGCTGAATTTTGCAGTGAATTGTTTGTACTCTGCAAAAGCAGGAGTGTTTATATCTGTTAGCATGATACGTAAAAATAAAGGCAACTCCCAGCCAAACCCTGTCCTCTTTGCCATAGGGCAGGGTGAGAGCCCCAAGGGCCCTCCTTTCCCCTTCTATGTCCAGGCAGGGGAAAGCTAGAAGCCTGCAGCATTTACATATCCTGATCACACAGTGCAGGGAAATCATAGGCGCAGAGTGAAAGCAGGGCAAGTTTCCCCACCCTGTTCTATTTCAGATGAGCCATCTCCAGAGATGAGTTCAGTCTCCATACTCCATTCAGTTGTGTGTCTTCTCAGCATGAGGTTACCAACTAATGCTAACTGTGAGATGAACAACTTCTCTACTACACACTGGACCATCAAGTTCATCAACTGCTGCTGGTCTGGACTCCGAGGATAAGGTTGAAAGGTTTTTTTCATTATCAGTTCACTGAGCCATCCACTCCCTCATCCCACAATCATATTGATGATCACACTGCCTCACTATGCTGCTCCATAAGGGAAAAATGCATGATACAGTGTCTAACCTCTCTGCAAGCAAACACGGCATTCATTAAGCTCTTTGTGGGAGGAGGGAAGACCATCTGTAAGCTCTTGTACTGATTTCCAAGCCCAAGAACAAAACAGTCAAACAGCCATCAATCAGTTGTGTTCCCCCTGGCCAGGGAAACCTTTACAGGAATTTATTTTTTAAAAAGCCCAAAAAGAACAAAACAAAGGCATGGACTTACCAGGCACATAGACCTGCAGGTAAACTGCAACTCACACCCTGCTTTGTCTGCCCCCAAGCAATCTTTTATATATTCCCCTTGCTCCCTCTGGCAGGTCAGAGTTAATTGGCTGCTTCACTAACATCTTAGGGTCTGAGCTAGGCAGCCCTTTTGAATCAGTCACACCATCTTTTTTTGCTAATGCATGTAGTGGCTATTACAATGGGGCTCTAGCCCCCGACTATGGCTTCGAACAATTCTGCTATACAAATAAAAAATAAATTGTAGTAGTATATTTGAATACCAGCATAGTAATTCAGGATATCATACTGGTCACATTAGGGGAGCCACTTGGGGGTTTTCACATCAGTATCTGCTGCCTAGATATGATAGTGATTGGCACCCTATCATCATTTTCCTATATTATCATTTAAAATCAAAGCCTATTCCCAACAAAGTAGTTACATGTGCTGCACAGAGTATGGCTCCAGGGCAAATAAGGAGCTTTTAAAATATCTTGCATATCTTTGGTGGGAGGAGGGAGGGCCACATTTGTTGTTTATTTTAATTTTTGTATTATTAAAAATTAAGTTCTCTACAATGAACATATTCAATTGATAAGAATTGACAAAGCAAAATTGTGCATTCTTAGAGTTAATGTCATGAAAAAACTAATTATTCATTAGTCAAATATTTCTCAACTAAACAGTGAAGCTGGACGGTCTGTCTAACCTTTCCTTCAGTGGAATGGCATTCTTGTGACTGCATAGTTTCCTATGCATGTCCTGGTATCAAAACTGCATTGTCCTCTTGCCTGCAGCAACCCCTACTGTTAAAATCAAGACTGAAATTGCTAATAAGTGCGCCCAAGATGGGCTCTAAAGGTGACCACTAATAGCTCAGCAGCTCAAGGTCACCCTAATCTTATTACTAAATGTATCCTCTTTCTGTACCATTTTTTTCAAGAGGCATCTGCATTAAAAACTGAACTGGTACTAGACACCAGAGAGCTGAGATACAGATGCTGTTAAGTGTTCTAACATTCCACCCAGAGCTGTGACAGTGCCAAAACCCAGAGCTAGAGCCATTGTGTCATTTCATGCCCCCCCCCCCCCACACACACAATACCTAGGGGTATTCAGAGAAGAGGCCATTAAAAGAATAAAGGCCAACTGAAAAAGAGGGATCCAGATGCTGAGTTCAAGCATGTACACATGGGCTCTGGTTCACCTTGAATTCCACACATGCTGAGTCTTTCAAACTATGTTTACAAAAGAGTTTTTAGGATCTGAAGAAAATAGATATCCATAGAAAAAAATCAAGTGCTGTTTTGAGTTAGCTGACGAAAAAGCTTAAATGAATACTTCAAATGGTAATAAAAAAAAAACCATGTACTGTGTGTTTTATTAAGAGATTGTTTTGATGCAGGGCTGGGGTTACAGCTTCTGTTTCTATATTTTATAGAAACTGACATCAGATTTACCACTCCTTGGGGTTTTGTTTTTTTTTAAAAAAGGTATTTATGGTTTTCTGCAAAAACGGTCACATTGCATGTCTTTGGGTTCCCCAGAGCATATTGGAATCAAGTCCAGCCCAAAACTGACTTCTGAGCAAACTGGTTTTCTGAAGTCATGATCTATTTCTGTCTTGAATACCCAGAGGGCTTATAGTGTATTTTATAAGTGGCAGCATATAGCCACAGCTTTTTTAATTATGCCCAGAAATCTATAGATGACTTGGCAAACTTTATCTGAATTTCATGGGATTAAACCAAAACTGGTTATACTGCACCAAAGTCATCCCTGGAATTACATCAAGGATGTATTTGTCCCAATGTGTATAGCATTTTAACTTTGTTAATACTAATTGAGCTAATTGTTCTGGGTCACATCTATGTGACAATCCAAAGTGAGAATGAATATAGGCCTTATTCCAATGGGAAGATGGAAGTGTAGGGTCATTTTCCACCCTGCCTTTCTCTGTATTACTAAAAGTGATCTATGGCCACTTCATTGCTGGACTCCCATTCAGCCTCTGCTCCCAGCCGTTGGGGCTCTGGTCCAGCAATATCCAGCCCGGACCAGAGAGGTCCTACCTATATTACAGAACAAGAGATTTTATATTGGCAATCAATGGTCTCTATCTTCTTCCTGTGGATATGCTTCCCTGTGCTGAAAAGTGCATCACCCTTGTATGTCATTAATTAACTATGATTAACAAAATTACTAAAGCTGGTCAGGAATTTTTCAATTAAATGTATTTCACAGCCAAATGCCATTCATCTAAACCAAAATTTTTCAGAACACTTTCATGAGGAAGGTTCCTCGGGTCCAGGATGGAAGTGGTGTAAAAGACAACCCCTAGAACAGCCAGTAACCTGCTATTTAAGCCTTCCCATAGGATGTGGGAGATACAAGTTGAAGTCACTGCTCTGCCTGATTTGGTCCAGGACTTGAACTGGGCAGGGGTGGGGAAGAAAGACAGCCTGGGAAAGTGCCCTAATTGTTAGAAAGCCTCTCCTTCTAGTCCCCTGAACATTTAATTATTCATACAGAGCAGTGCAATACCAGCCAGCACTTGAAAGACTCAGGAAGAGCAAAGATTTCAACCTGTATCTCCCACATCCAAGGTAAGTAGCCAAACCACCTACTGTGGGGCAAGGCTATTCCTCACCATCTGCTTGGTTACCAAAAAAACCTCATATGGTCTCAGTTTCATTCTGCATCAAAATAAAAATAAATTCCAAAACCTCAGCATTTTTCACAAAACAAAATTCTTGTTTTCTGGCCAGACCTACTGACTTATCTGACTGAGACTCTTAGACAAATTAATGGATTGAAATTTCTATGTGCCTCCTGTTAAAGCGTTGCCAAAAAAAACATATGAATTGAAAATTAATTCAGAAGTTTCAAGACTTTCCTCCTTTCTTATAAAAGGCACCAGAGAACTTCAATTAGTACCCACCCTCCCACTGAAAGCCTAAAAAGTTGCCCTGTGTGTGAAACATACCTATGCACCCAACAACCCCTACTCCTCTCCCCTCCCCCCCCAAAAAAACCCATGTGCAATATTTAAGACAAGTCAGAGCATAAAACCTCTCAAATGGTTTCCAGCTGGGGGGGGGGGGGGGGAGGGGAGAGAACACCACTCTTCAGAGTCATGGAAAATCCCTTCAAGGAAAAAATGGGGGAAAGAGTCCTTCCCATGCCATAGAACAGAGTCAGAATCACACAGAGACTGTTCTCACCTAATGGCTAATCTTGTCTCCACAGGTGACTCACGATAGCATTTGGGAGGTGCATCGCCTCTTTGTGCCCCCAGCAAAATTTTAATTGCTACATGGGGTGCCCCCACATAGCTTTTCCCTGCCTTTCTGGGTGGTTCTCCCCACACCTCCTTCCTCCACAGCCAATTGCCCCTGCTTGTCTCCTTCTACACAGTGGGAAGATCTTTACAGTGTTAGAACTCCCACCCCGCTCCTGCCTCCATATGCAGAGCATCCATCAGAAAGCTGCCACAGACCAGGGTTCTGTGTCATGCCATGGCTATACACGCTGTGATCTCATCAACCCTACCTCTCTCACTTGAGTAACAAATCACAACTTTTGCACAGCCAGAAGGATCTCTATATCCATGGAACAAAGGAAAGAAGTTACCCCAGTGGCTTACGTGGTGCTTAAGTGACGTATTAGGCCTTGCATAGCCCTTCTTCACTGGGAAAATCTTCATTAAAAGTCTGAGACTCCATCCCTAAAAAAAAAGCAGGAGATAGTTCACCCCCAGAAGACAGCATGAATGTAAGGTTGACAGCATTCCATTGGCACAAAACCAAACACCCTAGCCCTGCCCTGAGGCCCTTCCCTTTCCCCAAGGCCTTGCCCCCCCCGCCCACTACATTCCCCCTCCCTGAGTGGTGCATTCTCCCACCCTCAGTGTCACTGGGCTGGCTGGCATTTGGGGTAGGGGATGGGGTGAGGGTTCTAAATGGTGGGGGTTGGGCTCCAGGTGCAGGAGAAGGCTCCAGACTGGGGTAGATAGTTGAGAGTGGGGGGTGGTCAGTGCTCCAACTGGGGGTGCGGGCTTTGGAGTGGGGCTGGATATGGGGAGTTTGGGATGCAAAAGGGGATCCAGGCTGGGCAATGAGGCCAAGGGATTCAGACAGCAGGAAAAGGATGGGAGTTGAGGCAGGAGGTTGGGATGTAGAAGGGTGTCAGGGCTCTCGGAGTGCGGCCCTGAGATTGGGGGGGTTGGAATGAAAGAAGGGGCTCCAGGTTTGAGGAAAGGCTTAGGCCTAGGGGTTGGGGTGCGGAAAGGGGGCAGGCCCAGAGTTGGGGTTGGGTGTAGAAGAGGGTACAGGCTCTGGACTGGGGCTGCAGACTTTGGGGGTGGGGCCAGGGATGAGGGGCTTGGGTACAGGAGGAGGGCTCTGAGTTTGAGGGGCTTACCTGACTAGCAGTGCTAAGACAGGCTGCCTGCCTTTCCTGGGGCACTATGCTGTGCCCTGGAAACAGCCAGCAGGTCCAGCTCCTAAATGGGACGAGGCAGGAGGTTCTGTGACATGTTGTGCACGCTGCTCTTCCCTGCAGGTACCACCGCCCCCAACTCCTGTTTGCCTGGGAACCGGCCAAAGGAAGTGTGGAGCCATTGCTTGGGACAGCTAGGAACTGGACCTGCTGGCCACTTCTGGCACATAGCCTGGTGCCCCAGGACAGGTAGAGAACAGCTTGCCTCAGCTCCACAGCACTGCTGACCAGACTTTTCATGGCCAGGGTCCCTTTTTGGTCATAAACCAGACACCTAGTCTCCATACATGCATCCAAAATTAAACTGGATAGTTAATTCAAAACAAGCATTGGCAAGAGCCAAGAGTTACACTGATCATTAATACTTGTTTCAGATTAGATTTTTTTTTCCATGTTGGTCATAAATATCTTTACAAATAATCCATTTCCAACCAATTTTGACCAACATTTTCTATTCCTCTTCTCTTTCTCTGTTTTACTCTAACAAATACATGCGATGTCATCTCTCTAGCAGCTGGGCTTAGCCAGTGGGGCTGACAGACAGGCTCAAAGTGGGGGAGCAGGTGCTGCTCTCTGGAAGGGTCAGGGCTTGGGTGAAAGGTGTGGGGGCTGGTGCTACCCTCTCCCAAACAGCCCACAGCACCACCCAGAGCTTGTCATGTGGGACTCCAGCAGCAATTTATAGGGTCCAGGGCTCTGTCTGCTGCCACTGCTGCAGTGGCCAGGAGCCCTGGGCCTTTCTGAACTGCCAGGCCCTGGGAAAGTTGCCCCCTTTGCCCTTCTTGTCAGTTGGCCTGGGCCTTGCACAGAAAACAGTCTGCTACTAATAGCCACCAAACAGAAGTGGCTCAAGCGGTGGGGGGGCATTCTTTCTCCTTAAGACTGCAAGTTGAGCACTTGGAATTTTGTTTTTCTGAGAACTGCATGCACAGAAGCTGAATTTCCTAATGACTCTTCAACCTCTGCTGGTTTATGTTAACTTTTCCATTATCACAGCTTCTCAAATCCTTTCATAACATGCTTGTCGGAAGAAGCAAGGGATTTTTTTTCCACTCAATGGCTCTTACCAGCTTTGATGATACCTGTAAGTATGATGTCTTACTCTAGAGTGGGGCGGGGGGGGGGGCGTCTCAAACTCCCAGCCTCTGGGCCATCTCGGGCTGGAACAGTTGCTCAGTCCAGCTCAGGAGTTCCAGCAGGCTGGAGGGAGGGTGGCTGTCTGTTCACGTTCCCCAAGCCCTACCCCTTCCCACCATCACCCTGCCCTCCCCCCGGAATCACTTGCCTGAGGACGTGGCTGCAGGGATTACCAAGTGGGCCTGCTGCAGCTCAGCAGGAGCAGTCAGCCCCCCGTACTTCCCGCAGGAGCAGAAGCAACAGCAAAGCTGAATGCCACAGAGCAAATGTACCTGCCAAGTGCACTCTGCTTATCCACAGCTCCTGCTGCCATAGGGAGTGGGGGAATGTCCAATGGCTGCTGCCACCCTACAGCAGCCCCCCTCTCCCCGGTAATCCCCAAGGATATAGCTTTGCAGATTGGGTGTTGTGGGAGGGAGAGGGCAGGACAATGCAGGAAGAAGAGGGACTTGGAGAACAAACAGACAGATCCTCTCTCCCCCCCCCCCCCCACCCCTCTCCCACTGCCGCCACCGCCAACGCCTGCCAGGGCTTCCAGGCTGATTGCACAACTGCTCTAGCTGCAGATGACCTATGGGCCAGGAGTTTGACACTGTTGCTCTGGAGACTGAAGGTGTTTTTACTAGAGTCCAGTCCAGAAAAAAAAAAATCAGTATGATTAGGGAAAGTCTGATTGTGTGTGTGCGCACACACACACACACACACACACACACACCCCGCTGAATGTCAATTTATCCTTTCCCAAAAAGATCATGGAAATTCTCCAGTCTTCTGCCACTAATATCCAAAAGGGATGTGATGAGAGGCAGTCATGAGAAAAGTGGGTTTGTCCACATATGTTTGCATTTACACATATCTATATAATTTGTAAACAATGAGTAGTCCTGTGGCACCTTAGAGACTCAAGCTCATCTGAAGAAGTGGGCTTTGCCCACGAAAGCTCATAGATACTATCTATATTTTTTGTTAGTCTCTAAGGGTGTGTCTAGACTACAGGGTTTTTTTTTAAAAAAGTGGCCTTTTATCTAAAAAAAAAACTTCCCCGCGTCTAGACGGCTGCCGCGTTCTTTCAAAAGTAAATTGAAAGAACATAGCAGTTTTTTCGACTGCGGAAAACCTCATTTTATGAGGAAGAACGCCTTTTTTTCCAAAAGTGCTCTTTTGAAAAAAGGCACTATGTAATGCAAACTGTGCTTTTTTGAAAGAAAGCATCCAGACTGCCTGGGTGCTCTCTTTGAAAAAGTGGCTTGCTTTTTCGAAAGTACTGATTGTAGTCAGACGCTTTTTCTCGAAAGTATCTTTCGAAAAAGCCTCTTTGGAAAGCGACTTGCAGTCTAGACGTAGCCTAAGGTGCCACAGGACTACCCCTTGTTTTTAAAGTTACAGACTAACACAGCTACTCCTCTGAGATTATCTAATTTGCATGTGTGCTAATTATCTGTCTTACTCCCAGTCCCTGCTGTGGCTGAATAACCTATTTATTATTATCAAATTTGTCTTTTTCTTCCCGCCAAACACACTTATTTTTAAAAATTTAGTCAGACGTTGTTCAACACTTTAAGCACACACACTTCTGCCACTGGGTTGGATGCAAATTCTTTGGTCCAGCTGAGTTATAGCTAGTTGGGACCTAAGCAGAGGTGGGGAAAGGGGTTATTAAATTTTATCTTGGGGCCTGCTGGGAGCTATTCTAACCTAATTTATCTCAATAACTAATGGTCCCAAAGAGCATTTCTGGCAACTAGAGAGCAACTGGGTGCAAAGGAGGAGACCTACCCTGGCCTCCTACACTAGAAATGAAGAGGCAGGTAGGACACAGAGCAGCCCTTTTATTTTGCTGAAACAGTTCATTGAAGATTTGGGTGGGAGGAGATAAAGCAATCCACATGCTCTTTAGTGCCTACACCACCTGGCTAATCTGGCATGTAGGAAATCGAGGTTTAAGTCCCTACTCTTTGTGATCCGACACAGAATTTTTCATCTCAGACAATTCTGAATCAGAACAGGAACTCGAACTTGGATCTCCCACATGCCAGGCCAGTGCTCTTAACACCAGCGTTTGGATTTGCAAATAGATGTTTGCATGCAATCCCAGGTTTATGAAAGGGTTTTATTACTTTCAATACAAAACGCAATCAAATTAACACTTTGAAAGTTCCTGTGAAACAGAATTGTTGTCCTGTCCAGGTCAGCTGTACTACCCTGTAAGTCTTACCTACATGCCTCCAGCTTTAATTCAGAACATATCACACAATCCATTGCCTATGGCCAAGCCCACAGATACAACCACACTTGCTCCAATCCCTCAGACAGACACAAACATCTACAGGATCTCACTGAAGCATTCTTAAAAACTACAGTACCCACCTGGGAAAGGGAAGAAAAAGACTGACAGAGCCGGACACGTACCAGGAAGTCACATACTACGGAACAGACGAGACAAAAAAAGTAACAGACCACTGGTCATTACCTATGGTCCCCAGCTAAAGCCTCTCTAGCACATCAAGGATCTACAAACTATCCTGGAAGACAATCCCTCATTCTCACAGGCCTTGGCAGGCTCACTAGTCCTCACTTACAGACAGTCCCCCAACTTGAAGCAAATGTTCACCAGCAACTATACACCTCACAACAGAAACACTAACCCAGGTACCAACCACTGCAACAAACCCCGTTACCAACTCTGTCCGCATATCCACTCAAGTGACACCGTCATAGGACTTCATTATATCTGCCAGTCCATCACATCTGCTAATGATGGCATGTCACATGTTCCAGCAATGCCCTTCTGCCATGTACATTGGCCAAATCAGACTGTCTACACAAAAGAATAAATGGACACAAGTCAGATACCAAGAACAGCAACATCCAAAATCAGTAGGAGAGTACTTTATTCTCCCTGGACCCTCAGTTACAGACTTGGAAGTTGCCATACTTCAGCAAAAAAACACAGACTTCTGCATGAAACTGCAGAGCTAGAATTCATGTGCAAACTTAACACTCTCAGACTGGGAAGCTGGCGGGGGGCACCAAACCCTGTGGGGGAGGGTGCAGCCAGCAGGGCAGGAAGGGGGGGGGCTGCAGTTCCCACAGCTGGCAGGGTCACGCACGCCACCAGGACTGGTGGGCTGCAAGTACCCGCAGGGCTGCCACCAGAGCCACTGGGGCTGCCACTGGACCCACCAGGGCCACTGCCGGAACCATTAGGGCTGCCAGAGCTCATAGGGCCACTGGAACCACCGGAGCCCACAGGGATGCCGCAGTCAGGGGGCTGAGGGCAGTGGAGCTAGGTAACTGGGGAGAGGAGCTGGTAACCCCTACACACACACACACACCTTCTGTGGTCAGGAAATCTGACTTGTCCAGGACTAGTCAGGTACCAAAGGAGCCACACCAGGGAGAGCTAACCTGTAGTAAGTTTCTATTCATTTATTGTAGCACTCATGAAGTGCTAGGCACTATCCAAACATTGAAAAACAGACTCTCTGCCAGAGGAGCTTGTTGTCTAAGGCAGACAGAGGTTAGGGGAAGGTGCACAACATAGTAATTTTTAAATGCAAGACAACGAGAAGTCAATATTTTGGTCTACCTAAAAATATTTCGGATAGAAAGAACTTTAATAGTAGTAAAAGTGAAGAAGCTATTACTAATGTTTCCACCACCCAAGACATTTGGAGGCAGCATTGTATTTCCCATTAATGGTGTTTTCAGATTTAAGCAAAGTTAAATGTCTATGGACCAGAGTTCAAACTAGGCATCAAGATGCCAGCTTCACAAAATAGGCACTGCTAAAGTAGTCAGACTAAAGACAATTCATTGGAAAGTTTAGCTTTCAAGTTAAAAAATGTAACACCCAATCAGAGCAATGCAGCTTAGATGTAACACCACTTTCAATGCCACACAAAGGATGACAAACCAGCTCAATGGCAGCCTTGAAGGAAATTATTTACTTCTTTGTGGTCTAAGAAAAAGGGCACATGCTGGAAAATGACTAGCCCGGCAACTCTTCCAAAAAAGGTGTGTTTGAAAGGCTTTGTGCCTAATGAAATCCATATGGGCAGCATACTGCTGGTACTATTTTTAGTTTTATCATCTTTTGTGTTTTGATAACTTACTAGAGAATATTTCTTAGCTATTACCTGCAAACATACTATTAAATTCTCCCTTCCTTAATCTAGTACATTCTTAGAAGTCCAGAGTTTAAAATAGCACATGAAAATGTAAGTCATTATCAAGTACAGTGTATTTTTATACAAAACCAATGATTTTTTTCCCTGCCATGCTTCTCATGCACTTCTTTAAAAATATTATCTTCTGAAAAATAAACCTTTAGTGCACGGTACAAGTCTTGGAGGCATTCTTGTAACAAAGTCAGGATCCCCCTACTTCACTTAAGAACTTTCTAATCAAAGGATTATCTAGGACTATGGTTTTCAAAATTTTTCCTCTCACATCCCAGTTGAAGAAAATTGTTGATGCTCATGACCCAACATAATTGGACTCGAGTGAGGACTCCGGGACAGGGCGAAGATGTGGGCTGTAGGAGGAGGCTCTGGCTTTGGAGGGGAGTCAGGGCTGGGGCAGGAGGGACTCACCTTAAGCAGCTCCCAGTCAGTGGTGCAGTGGGGGTGCTAAGGCAGGCTTCCTGCCTCTCCCGGTACCGCAGACCATGCTGTGCCCCAGAAGCAACCAGCAGCCAGTTGCCAGCCAATGGGAAATGAGGAGTTAGTGCTCAGGGCTGGAGCAGTGAAAAGAGTTCTGTGCACTCTCACCACCACCCCTGCAGGAGTCAGACTTGGTATGCAGTCTGCAGTGTCAGGACAGGTAGGCAGCCTGCCTTAGCACTGCCGCTGGTCACCTGATCCCCCTGCAGCAATGAGACCCAGTACTGGGTCACAACCCATAGTTTGAAAACCACTGATCTAGGACGCTGGTGGACAATCTGCAGGCCATATGAAGCCCACCAGGGTAATCTGATTGCAGGATGCAAGACAATTTAATGATGTTCTCTGTCCACAGGCATCACCCTGCACAGCTCCCAATGGCCATGGTCTGCCATTCCCAGAAAATGGGAGCTGTGGGTGAGGGGCCTGCAGGCAAAGGGGCTGCTAGGACTTGCTGACCACCACTTCCCATAGCTCCAATGTGCTGAGAGAGCTGTGGAGAGATGCGGGGAGTGATGCCTGTGGATGGTCAGTGTCAGCAAAATGTTGCATGGCCCACAATCAGATTACCCTGATGGGCCCTGCCAACCACTTATCCAGGAGATGATAAATAGCGTGGGTGGAAAGCCATGCTTCCATTAGGAGGTAACCCTGACAACAGATCTGTCAGAGTTCCCAGATTCTACAGTAACAGGAATATTAGAAATATATGCAATTACATATTCAAATAATGCAAAATCTTGCACAAAGTTAAAATGATCACCAAAATTGGCACTAACAGCAAAGGGGCTGGTAGTCACAGCAGATAGGCCAAGGTCTAAATTAATTCAGAGGTGCTCCCTCCAGGACAGAGTACAGATATGCTGACTGTACCTTGTGGGAAATTATTGTTGAATTGCCATAGTATATGATGCGCCTAACATGATGATGTTTGAAAATAGTTTCCTTATTTGTGTCTGTAGTCCTTCCAACACTAGGACTTCAATGCCTGTGTAGGTCTGACACTACAGTGCTATAGCAAAGAGGTACTGCTCTGTTAGGCTTTTTCTTCACTAGGAAAAATTAAATATGTAATTCTACAGTGATGGCAACAGCAGTGCTGCCAGTATAGCTGCACTGATGGAAAACTACTGCTCTGAATTTTGCCAATGTGCAATGCACCTTAGGCCAGGTCTACACTTACCCTGAGATCGATGCTCTGGGGATTGATTTAGCAGGTCTAGTAAGGACCCACTAAATTAATCATTAATGGTGCCTCCCCATCAACCCTGTAACTCCACAGGATCATGATGAGTAAGAGAAATCGACAGGAGTGTTGTCATAGCTGGACTCGTATCTTAGGTCGACTCACATGTTTTGTTAGTCTATAAAGTGCTACCAGACCATTTGTTGTTTTTTCTCTGGTAGTTTACACCTGGCATTCAAGGTTGCTTGATTACAATGAAGGCATTAAAGACAGACTGCTTCTGAGCTTTTGTAGTAGCTGTTAATGTGGAAGCTGAAGAGCCAATGGCATTTCTTGAAAACAATAGAGGCTAATTCCTAACCCCTTAGAATTCTAATACAAGAGTCCCTCTCTGAAAAACAACTTCTAATGTCCAAAGCTGGGTATGAGCTATTGTTGAGTGAGATTTGGAGTGGTAATAAAGTTGTTTCCATGTTCACCCTAGAGATTTTATTATTGATGTATTACTGCTCACAATACTAAAAACATTCTACTCTCTTACTCTTTCTTTATTGTTTAGCCCTGATATTTAAGTGTATATACTAATAATTTATAGGGAATTCCTCTTATTTTTATTGCTTTCTAAGGAAGAGCCAGAAAACATCCCTACACAGCTGTCTAAACTTGAATCATTTTTTAGCTAAAACGTTCTGTGAATGTTCTAGGACCTCCTAGAAAGAGGTGTACACAGTTACAATCTGCCCATTTTCACACGTGGCTCAAGGTGGAGATACCAGACAAAATACATAATGGAAAATTCCAGTCTTACATAAACCCACTACAGTGTTTAGGTGGACTTGTCCCATGTGCATATGCACACAGAGTTCAGTCAGTGGCTTGGGATTTCCTTGGATATTAAACTCAAGCTCATTATTGTTCTACTAAATGTATTTATTACAAATTTCAACTTGAAATACCGCTTTCCTGTTTGTGCAGCTCTTTTCCAAACTTTACATTGCTTGTCTGTATTACGGACAGTAGTCTAATAGTATTCAGTGGTAAGCAAAGATTCAACACATCAAGGAAAATTATTTAGAAGGGATCATTGTGTACTTTAAGGATCATATACATAAAATCTGCCTGCTTTTGTAAGAAAAAACCTGGTGTTTCCATACTCTGCTTCTCTGCAGGACACTAAACTGTTTTCTAATTATATTGTGGTCTGGGTGCTTTTTTGTGCATTCAGTTTGTGAAAGGCTGCCATCTTTGATGGCAATGCTGCTTCTAGTCCTTTATAGCATTCCTGCCATGTGTTGGCAATAGCTTTCATGTGTGTAATTTATGAATCTCTCTTGGGGTGAAAGGTACTGTACAAATGTGGGACATTGCTAATATTTAATACTAAGCCCAGAAACTACAGCAAGATTCATGAAATTTGTTGCCAATGATGATGCCTTTTTATTTTGTTTTTTTCATTGATTGAAAACAAAGCAGGTGTGGCAACAACAATGTATGAATTGGAATCACCAAGATCATATTTAAAACTTGCTAACCAACGTGAAAAAATAACTCAACAGGTTAAATTCTCAGTTCTATTTTGTTGCCAATCCTCCATAGCGAAAAGCGCTAGCAAATTGCCAAGTGCCAATATCCAGTTTAAAACTGTTTTTCATAGGATTGTAAGATTAAAATAGATAACTGCACCGAGTCCAATATAGTGAATTTGCTATTATAATGTAATTTTCCAGGACTATCTAAGACAATACTTCACAGCAATGTAGCCTATTTGGAGTTAATAATGATCTATATGCCCAACATGTGTATTTAAACATTTCTATTTAAGAAAGCAAATTATACCTGAGAATAATTGGAGCCTATTCAGTCAATCTTTAACTAACCACAGACAAAGTCTTTTTAAAGTTAAAAGTTTTGCCTGCATATGAACTGCCATATTATAGTTTGTAAATTCTTTAAGATCAAAGGCACCATATAAAGGTAAAATCCTTATAAAATATTTGTTTATGGCAGAAATATCTCCTTGAAATCATATCTTCAGGTACTTATAATTAGTCTTCTGTCTTATAACATTAACAAGACTTAGAGTGTCTTTCAACTTGAAGGACCCCAAAGCATTTTATGTATGTTATATAAGTTCTCTGTTGAGATACAGATCACTCAACAAAATGCATCTTTTTTTAAAAGAGTGAAACAGCAAACATTCTATGCTAACAACCCAACATACTTCAAAAAAAAACCACCACCGTATCCTCACATGAGATGCAATTGAAAATACAAAGAGAATTATTGACAAGCAGAATACAACTGCAAGATTTATGATTTGGCTGAGACACTTGTGAAAAATGAAAATGATTGTTAGTGACAGTGAGTGGCAAAAGCCCTGGTTTATTATCCATCTCATCACACGAAAAGAATCAGTATAATACTGTCCAGGAGTCAGACACATTGTTTTACTTGAAATGTCACATACCTGATGTCACAGAAGAGAGTTCAAGTATTTCGCTCTGATGGTAAACAATTTAGAGTATAAGGAAGCAGATGGCAGAGAGACATCTTTTTCTAGGAAAAATACGAGAAGACAAAGTTGTTAAGAGTTATTCTATGTTTAATTTCTGTGGTAGGGAAAGAACTGACAGGACTCACATTTACAAAGAAAGGGAGAGATGAATCTGTTTCATGAATTAGAACTTTTTAAAAATATTCTTCTATTTGTCCAAATAAAAGGTCTTCAAAACATGATTTTTTAACTATATTTTAAGAGATAATTTACGTATCCCTTAAATATCTCCAGCTGTCCCTTGTCAGATCACTATAAAAAAAGCACTTGCTGAAAACTTTGAAAATCTTCTACTCAGAACTATTTCTCATACATAATATTTTCTGTATTTTTCTTCCTTGGAATCTTCACTTCTTTGTACTTTGAAATGAGAGCAGGATTGTTGTTTCATAAGATCATTGGTTTGCTCCTGCTGTTTATTTCCTGTTTGAAACAATAATTCTTTTAGATGTACTATCATGAACAGAGGTTAGAGTACTTATGAAAAGGAGATGGAATGCACAGATACATTTTAGCTGTAATGTTCAAATGCCCCATTCTCCAAGAACCATTGTAGGCAGCATGTTGTGCAGTAACAATAGGAAGCAGAATGATTCTTTAGGTAAATAATCCTGGATTACATCTATCAATTAAATATGAAGTCCCGAAGGACTGATCCTAAGAGATCCTGAACTTCAGCAACTCACAACAGGAACTCTACCAGGAGATCTGTGGCCCAGTTCATAATTGCCATGCAGCATCATTTGCACCACACACTCTGCCTCCTCACCTTCGGAAATCCCTCTGCTACAGAAGTCACTGTGTGGCTCTCTGACAAGAGCCTTAACATACATTGCAGTCCAAGGGGTGTGGCAGTAGCACTCCTACAGCCAGTCTTCCTGGGACTGCAAAGCCCTGACCCACCAAGTGCAGGTTGAGGGCCACTCAATATGGCCCTCACCTGTTGTGTGCGCTGCAGTGACACCAACAGCTCTCAGATCAGAGGTAAGGGCATAAGCCCCCTTGTCCCATTCGGTTCCAGCACTAACACAGGAACAATTCAGGACCTATGACTAAGTGGCAAATGAAGATCAGAGATGATCTATCCAATGTGCCTGAAAATATATTTAACAGCACAGGATAAGAAATACAGAAAGTTGTAGTATTTTTAAACAATATTTATATTTGATTAAAGCATCTCTAAACCTTTATTATTTATTACAGTAACACAGAGGCCTTGAGATCATGAGCCAATTGTACAAAATAAGACAAACCCTATCTTGAAGTCCTCACAGCCTAAATTACCTTGTATGTATATGGATACATAAATGTACTGCAGTAACAGAAGACACAAAAGGTTTTGCCTGATAGACTTGTGAGAAACTGATGAACACTTTACTCTGACAAAGTGGGCTCTCGCCCATGAAAGCTTATGCTCAAATAAATTTGTTAGTGTTAGTCAACTAGGTGCCACTAGATTCCTAGTTGTTTTTGCTGAAATCAACTAACACAGCCACTCCTCTGAAATTTTACTTTTGGCTATTTCATTTTATATACTTTTTCACCTCACATGTTTTGCAATTCCATGAATTTTCATCAAAATTCTATTTACACATATCAAGCCACTTTCACTCAAAAATGCTAGTAGTGGCCTAATCAACTTGTTTTCTGGTACTGGTATATCTCAATGTGTATTTCTTATGTAAATATTCCTAAGTTATAAAATACTTTTCTGTGGTTATTGCATTATGTCTGACTGTTTTGGTTATTTTAAAAATGCTCTGAGGTTTCTCTTTTATTGCAGGAAATTCTCTCTATCCTTTATGTGATAATGGTCCCATAAGTAGGAAGTCCATTTTTTGTTCCATATTATTCTTTTTTCAAATTTCCCCTTACATTTGGTACAAATTCCAGATTTAATTTAGATCTAAGTGGATGTTTACATTTATCTTCTAGACTCCAACAGTCAGCCTATTATTACTGATATTACAATAGTATCCAGAAGTCCCAAAACAGGGAGAGTATTGGCATAGGCATTCTGCAAAAACATAAGACAATTCCTGAAGAGTTTCCAGACTAAAATTAAGACAAGATGGAAGAAATGAGTGTAATAGACAAACTGATGAAGTTGTGGTGGCAGAATGAGGAAAAACTGACAGAACACATGGTTACAAGAACTTGCTCCAACAAAACCCACACCGTTATAACTATTAGGCTATTCTTTAAGGACTGGCTCAATCCTGTTTTCCTGAGATATGAGGAAAACAATTAAGTTGTAGTATTCCACTACTGGGAACCAGGACAGTCAGTCACTTTGGTATCTGGTGCTCCACATACACTCAGCCTCCCTGCTTTTGACTCCAGAAATTTCAGCATTCTGCTTTTGGTTGGGTCATTTCTAGTGCTTCTAAGCAGGTTGGTCCTCTGGCCAGATAATAGAATCTGCCCCCTCACCTTTCCAAAAATAAAGAAAGAATCTAACAAAATAAAGTTTTACTTATTTTGCTGCTCAGGGTTCCCCCACAGGCAATTAATCCCTTCCTCACAGGGCCTGAGATCTTCTTGAATTCAATTGATTCCTTCCTCAGCACTTCAGGCACCAGTCCTCTCTCAATTCCACAGTTCCCATAGAGCATGGGCCCACCACCAGATCTAGAACCTCCCTAGAAACATGACTCCTCATTCCTTCTACAGGACACATCCTGCCTTTTATTTCTAAATGTTGGAACCAACAGCTACTGCTGTTCTCTGGGCTGAAGTTGACCCTTTCATGACAAGTCCAGGGACAGGATCAGTAAACCCAACTCAGGATCCTAGGCACTGCTGCATTTAGAGAAATAGGAAAATAAAATCAAAGTAAAACGAGTCTCTCTCTCTTCTAATTCTCCACAGTATTCAAAGCTGTCCATTGAATAGCATTAGGCATACAGCTAGACAGCAGCTAGGTCAATTCAAATAAAAGATACAGCCCAAATGTTTAACAGTGAGGATGATTTACCACTAGATCAAACTACAAATGAAATTCTGTTTTCTGCATCTCTCAATGTCTTCAGATCAAGACTGGCTGACTTTCTAGAAGACATGCTTTATCCATAAACAAGTTATTGGGCTCAATACATAAGATAGCAGGTTGAAACTATCTCCTGTGTTATACAGAAGGGTAGACTAGATAATATGGTGGTCCCTTCTGGTCTTAAAAAAAAAAAAAAAACACACACACACCTATGACTATCTAACTTGCATCCATTAGAAAAGGGCTTTAAAAGCAGGAGCAGTGGCTCTAATGGACTTTTATTACCTTGTAACCAATTGTGATTTGTGTGCCTCATAACTTGTAGTCACTTAAACATCTCTCTTTTTATAGTTAATAAATTTGTTTCTTAAAAAAAAAAATCAGTGTTTTTGGACTGAAGTATTTGGGAAACTCAGTTTGGGATAACAAGACTTCTGCAACCATTTATTATTAATAGATGACAGACTTTATATGAGCTTCTCTTGTCCAGGAGGGTGCTGCCCAGTCATGTCATTCAAGTGTGGCTGGCTATCACACACATACTGTAAATCACCCATAACTATACATGCTGGGGGGGGGGGGGGGAGGGGTTGAGAGCAGACCACAAGTGGTTGTTGAAGCAGTGTAAAAGGCACCCCCAGTCGAGGAATGGAAAGGACACAGATGTCCAGCAGTACAGATTGTACTTTGGGTAACGTCACTGCGTGAAATTATTCTCAAAGAGCAGTTGGTATTCAGAACTGTTTCTTGGTGAGTTAGATAGACTAGACATGGTATTTGAGGTCATTATTCCTAACTGTTGGGGACGACTGTGTGAATTCACAAGACCAACACTGACTTTGAATTGTATGCCTTGTAACTCACTGTGGAACTTAACCCACAGCAATTCTCTTCTAGTACTTGGGCCAGTCTGGAGACACACAAGGATAAGAACTCATGGTACATCTTGGAAGAAGAAAACATATCAGAAGAAAACTAAAACCCCTTATCCAGCACATTAGTCTGTAATTAAGGACCTGATCTTGCAATGCTCTGAACACCTCCTAGGAGGTTCTGAATACCTTCAACTCATCAAGTTACATCAGTATTTTAGTTCATTCAACAACACATTGCTGTGCTAAAAACAACAAGCAGAAGTTTGTATTATTGCAAGTGTGTTTCAAATTGGTAGTCAAAGGCAAGTTCTCAAGTGTCAAGCAGCCAGTTTTGTGTTTTTATTTTGTTTATTACTAATTTGTGCTACCAACAGCCTGTGCTTTTTACTAAAAAGGAGTTGGTTAGACTTTTGTAAGTTAACTAGCTGGATAGGTGCCCAGCCGTAATGCAAACTGCAATCCCTTTAGGGCAGGCATGTCAAACAAGCCTCTGGAGGGCCGCATGCAGACCAATCGAAATTTTTTGCGGCCCGCCACTACATTTTTGTAAAAGAATAAAGTGCGGCCCACTGGTTGCTCAGAACACGTGGCCAGTGCCGATCACAGCCGGCCAACCGGCTGCTCTGCGTATGGCACCCCAGTAACTGCTCATGGCTGGGCGGGCCACTCTGCACTGGGCGCTCCAACACATGCTCACGGCCGGCCGGGCTGCTCTGCACAGGCATCAAGCACCTGCTCACAGCTGGCCACTGTGCTCACACCGCCACCGCCCCCCCCCCCCATTTCCGTTCATCCCTAGCGTCACGTATCCGGGCAGAGTTCCTCTGGGCGGCGTCCACTGGCTCCATGGACAGCTTTGAGGAGCAGTGGGCGCTGTCCGTGGTTCTCTGCTCGGTGTCCCCATCCGGTTCTCTTCTTTTGACCCTGTGACCCGCACCCCCTGACCGTGTTTTTCATTATTTGTCCCAAGTATTTATTTGAACCCCAGGTCCAGTCGTCCCTCCTTCAAGGCTGGGGGAGGGGCTTTTAGAAGTGGGCGGGCTTAGCCCGCCCACTTCCTGGGTTTTCAAATAGTGCTCACCACCACCCCAGTGTCTGAGGAAGAAATGTGTGGCAGCAGCTCCAGGACCCAGGCATTAGGTGGGAGGCTGGGAGTGCCTGGCTCTGGGGGAGGCACTGGGTTAGAGCAAGGGGGGAGGTCTGGGGGAGCGGGTTGGTATGGGAGTGCCTGGCTCTGGGGGAAGGGGAGATATTTTGTTAACATTTTGTTTATGTATTTATTCCCAAATAAAATCACAAAATGTATATTAATTTTATATCAATAAATATGTCAATTTTTTTCAACTGCATGAATATTATGTTTATGCAAAATCTCAAACTTAAAGTATCTGAAATTTTCACAGAAGCCTGTTCTATTTGATTAACCACGGTCTATACTTGTTTTTATTTCGACAAAAAAAAGTTATGTATCATATACATTTAAGGTACTTTTAAATTTATTTAAACTAAAATTTATTTTATATGGGAAAATAACAATTTTACACAAATTGTATTGTATTAAAACAAGACCTGAAAAGTTATAAAATATACCTAAAACAATCTACATGTAATGGGGTCGACTCACCAGTGTGGTGCCTTCAGCAAGGTGACTTTGGGGAATTAGCTGTCTGTTCCAACGCAGCCCCTTCTGCTGGAGTCTCCCCCATGTCCTCCATCGGTACGGCATTGTCCTCAGGTCATTGTCTGCACCCCCTTCTGGAGGGGAGGGGTTCTTCCTCCACTACACTCTCCAGGATCCTCCCTACTCCCTGGGACCCCCAGTTCTTCTGCCAGGGACCCAGCTCCCCCCAGGAACACCCAGCTCCCTTGCACCCTCCAGGTCTCGGTGGCCTCCTGCCAGTCCCTCTCTCTAGCCCATCTCTGGGCAGACTGCAGTCCCTTCTGGCCACTCCTCCCTGGCAAAGGGTGCAGACCTGCTACCAGGTGGCCTCCTGCAACCCTGCCTTCAGGCCTTACAGCCTGGGGCTTCCCTGGCCCAAGCCTCCCCAGCCTACCATGTCTGCCTCTCACAGCCCTGTGGGCCTCAGGCCTGATAGCCTGGCTTTGCTAAGCCAAAGCCTCTCCAACCCTGCCTTCTCCCAGGGAGCCTCTTGCTTCCCTGGCAGTCAGGCCTCTACTGCCCTCCCTCCAGAGCAGCAGGCAGGTCTCTTCCTTCTTCCAGGAGTCGCTCTTTATAGCCTCCACCTGAGCCCTCATTAGCTGGGCTTGGCTCTGACTCCACACTCAGCCCCTTAAAGGGCCAGTGCAGGGCAACGCACTGTCACACTATAATAATAAATAAATATGACTTTCCGATAGAAGTACATTTTCTTTGGTGGCCCTGAAAGCTATCAGTTTTCGTTTGTGCCGCTCTCAGTAGGCTTTGAGTTTGACATGCCTGCTCTCGGGAAACAAACACATATCGAGTGAGATTCACAACCTGCTTTCACACTCACACTCAGAACTCCAACCACACATCATAATAGGTGGCTGTCCAAGCTACAGAACCACTTTACCTAGCACTGGTTTTGAAGGTAACATGCTGCTATAATTGTTGAGCCTGAAAACTACCCAGGCTGGCTCCTTACAGTTTGTTTTCCTGCAGTTGTCTAAAATGAAAAATAACCCTTCATCTGTATTTTCAGACATGCTACATGATAAGGATTTATATGTTTACCCAGCAATAGGTAGCACCATATCCAAGGAAGCAGAAGATCAACAGTTTGATAAAAATGAACTGTAATATCATTAAGTTGTATATTAAGCGGAAAGGAAAACAAGAACCAGTCATCTACAAATTAGATTACTGGGGCATAAAGGCATCTGGATTGTGTATTGCACTGATGTGACTTCATAAAGGCATACAACTTTTTTCTACTACAATGGAGCTGCACTGGACCAAATCCTGAGACCTTTCATTTGTTATTTCATAAATGAATGGAGTCTGGGATCTTTGGAAGGAAGTTTCTATATGCATTTTCTAATATTTTATTTGGAATGCAGTTTCAGCATCCCAGGAATTTATTTAAATCACCACTGAAATCCATTAAAGGATTTCCAAGTTTTCATACTATGTTCTTTTCAGAACAGGATTTTTTTGACTCAGTGGGCTCATCTAGACTATGCAGAACAGCCAAAAGATTATATGCAAATTCCGCGGGAATTTGCGTATCTTCTTCCAGTCGCACTTTCAAAAGCAGAGCTTTCGAAAGTGAAAGTAGTTTTGACACGGCTTTTTCGGCGAACCCTCCCCCCCTTTTGTCAAAAAGCTGCTCGTCCTCAAAAAATGACGTTTACGCAGCTTTTCGAAAGAGGGGCAGGGGGGTCACCAAAAAAGCGGTGTCTAAACCACTTTCACTTTTGAAAGCCCTGCTTTCGAAAGTGTGATCGGAAGATATGCAAATTCCACGGGAATTTGCATATCCTCTTTCGACTGTTCCATGTAGTCTAGATGAGCCCAGTATGTCTCTGCTGAAAAACACTGATGTGAACATTAAAGACAACTGCTGGTATAATTTGGTAAAACTGATGTTTTGCTTGGAAAAGACCCAATTAAAGGCTTCACAACAAGGCAGGGCCAAAATTAAAACATTTTAAACCTAGCTTAATTAAATTTCAAGAACTTCGGGCTCTCTTTCTAGCATACAATAGTTATAACAAAAAAATCCATATCAGAATCTGTATCATATTTCCATACTATTGAATACTATAGTAGCATACATTTGTTTCTATTCTACAAATGTTTGCTCACATTAAACTCTTTATAATTTTAAAATTAGTTTTGCAAATCTATCATTGAATCATAAAATGATATTGCTATATGTCATCAACCTCAAAGAGTTCAACCTGCTCTACTAAGTTATGACTGTACAGTCTCAACACTTATCAACACCATTAGCCCTTATGGGCCAAGTTTTCAAAACAACCTCTGAAATTAAACATAAAATTTGCATATGCAAATACTTGCACAAGCACTGCATCTGCTAACTAAAGGATTACCTCCTGAGGGTAAAACACACTTAGTTCTGTGGCTCTTTCCTCTAAAGTTAAATTCCAAAGCTTATTTTCCCATAACTGAACATTGTCTATAAAAAGCTATTATACTGTATTGTAAATTTAAGGTTATTTCTGGCTTTAATTGCTGGATGTCATTTAAAAATAGATCCCTTAGAAGGTAAAACAACATTCATACTAGCTAATAACTTGTACCCAAAGCTCAAAATAGGTAGTACTAAGGTATCATTTATATTGTTAAAATAAATGCATATTTTAATACATGGGGAGAGGGACGGGAATCACAAAATGAAAGGTGAGTTTCCAGCAAGTTTCCATTGCTATATATTTACCATTCAAGCTTTGCATGGACAAAATGTATTGATTTTGTCCTTCCCTTAAATAAAAAGTGTTTCTGTTCAGTGTACAAAGTGGTTGCAGTGAGTATCCATAGTCATGGGAGCAAATAGAGTCAAGTTTAATTGCCTTTCCAGCAAATCTGAATGGTTGCACTGGAAAATACAAGTATTACATCACCCCTCAAAGCAACTTGTAACCTAAAATACCCTGTTAATCACATAAGAATCTGTTGCTTTGTTCCCACAAAAAAAGGATAGCAGGAAACTTTCAATGACCCATTCTGTAGGTGTTAGAACCCTATAGGTTAATTACTGCTGACACCAGTGAAAACATTGTGGGTCATAAGACTGCATCCTGAATAAAAGAAATGCATAGGAATCCCTTCTGGTATAGGGAACCAGTGTCTGGTATAGAGAACAGAGAGTAAGTGTCCATGTTGTGTTATTTTGGAATGATATTTTCTAAATGTAAGACCTGAAGAAGAGCTCTGTGTAACTCAAAAGCTTGTCCCTTTCAAAAGCACAATTTGGTCCAATTAAAACATAAAATTAAAAAAAAAAAAAAAAAAAAAAAAATCACTCCACCCCCTTGTCTCGCTAATTTTCTAAATAAATTAGAACCCAAGCAAGGTCTCCCAATTCTATCAATGTGCAGTTTTTTTGAGTAAATTTAAAAAAAAAAAACCATTTCTGCAGTAATCCCCACTTTATAGGTTTACCTCAGATCCTGAACATAGTTTGTATGGATCAATTACTTTTATATTTTAGTCAACATAACAATAAAATAAAGGAACCTTTATTGTTAACAAATCTCCGGGACCGGATGGCATTCATCCAAGGGTTCTAAAAGAACTCAAATGGGAAATTGCTGAACTATTATCTGTGGTTTGTAACCTATCCCTTAAATCGGCTTCCGTACCTAATGACTGGAAGGTAGCCAACGTGACACCAATATTTAAAAAGGGCTCTAGAGGCGATCCGGGCAATTACAGACCGGTAAGTCTAACTTCAGTACCGGGCAAATTAGTCGAAACAATAGTAAAGAATAAAATTGTGAAGCATGTAGAAGAACATAATTTGTTGGACAAAAGTCAACATGGGTTTTGTAAAGGGAAATCCTGTCTTACTAATCTATTAGAGTTCTTTGAAGGGGTTAACAAACATGCGGACAAGGGGGATCCAGTAGATATAGTATACTTAGATTTCCAGAAAGCCTTTGACAAGGTCCCTCACCAAAGGCTCTTGTGTAAATTACATGGCCATGGGATAAGAGGGAAGGTCCTTTCTTGGATTGAGAACTGGTTAAAAGACAGGAAACAAAGGGTAGGAATAAATGGTAAATTTTCAGAGTGGAGAGGGGTAACTAGTGGTGCCCCCCAAGGGTCAGTCCTAGGACCAATCCTGTTCAACTTATTCATAAATGATCTGGAGAAAGGGGTAAGCAGTGAGGTGGTAAAGTTTGCGGATGATACCAAACTGTTTAGGATAGTCAAGACAGAAGCAGACTGTAAGGGACTCCAAGAAGATCTCACCAAACTGAGTGATTGGGCAACAAAATGGCAAATGAAATTTAATGTGGATAAGTGTAAAGTAATGCACATTGGGAAAAATAACCCCAACTATACGTACAGTATGATGGGGGCTAATTTGGCTACGACAAATCAGGAAAGAGATCTTGGAGTTATCGTGGACAGTTCTCTGAAAACTTCCACACAGTGTGCAGCGGCGGTCAAAAAGGCAAATAGGATGCTAGGTATTATTAAGAAAGGGATAGAAAATAAGACCCGGAATATCTTACTGCCCCTGTATAAAACTATGGTACGCCCACATCTTGAATACTGTGTACAGATGTGGTCTCCTCACCTCAAAAAAGATATTTTGGCCTTGGAAAGGGTTCAGAAAAGGGCAACTAAATTGATTAGGGGTTTGGAACGGGTCCCATATGAGGAGAGGTTAAAGCGACTGGGACTTTTCAGTTTAGAAAAGAGGAGACTGAGGGGGGATATGATAGAGGTGTATAAAATCATGAGTGGTATGGAGAGGGCCGATAAAGAAAAGTTATTTATTAGTTCCCTAAATAGAAGAACTAGAGGACACCAAATGAAATTAATGGGTAGCAGGTTTAAAACTAATAAAAGAAAGTTCTTCTTCACACAGCGTGTAGTCAGCATGTGGAACTCCTTGCCAGAGGAGGCTGTGAAGGCTAGGACTATAACAGAGTTTAAAGAGAAGCTAGATAATTTCATGGAGGTTAGGTCCATAAAAGGCTATTAGCCAGGGGATAAAATGGTGTCCTTGGCCTCTGTTTGACAGAGGCTGGAGAGGGATGGCAGGAGACAAAGCGCTTGATCATTGTCTTCGGTCCACCCCCTCTGGGGCACCTGGTGCTGGCCACTGTCGGCAGACAGGATACTGGGCTAGATGGACCTTTGGTCTGACCCGGTACGGCCGTTCTTATGTTCTTATGTTAACCTTCAAAGGGAACTGCAGAAATGCAATGTCTTTGAATGGTATGTCAATGATCTCTAGATGCTCATTCAAACTTGATTTTCACAGTCCTCCTGGAAAAGAGAAGATAGATGGGTCAGGTGGAGGTTTGGGTCTTTAAAACTAGTTTCATTTTTATCAGCATTCTGTCAGCACTTCAACATTTGCAGTGATAGAACACCCTTCCCCTGCACCACTTATCGTACAGGAGACAGGGGCAATGAGTCAATAAAGCAAGGTTAGGACCTCTACCACTTCCTCCCAGGCTCAGTTTGTCCCAGATCAGCAAATCCCACTCTCTCATGAGAGAAGCACTGGGATGACTTTGTAGAGGAATTTTGGCACCCTCAAGCTGTGTCCGACATGAATTTCCCCCTTTCCAGCTTACCCTTCCTTTGGGAGTCTGTTCTGAGAAGTAGATGAGGTTCCCTACCTCATTGGGTTACTGCATTTTAAACTGGTAAAAGATTGCCAAAGAAACTAAATAGAGCAACTTCTACTCTTTTATAACCTTTCAGTTAGGTGATTTTCTGACCAGCCTCAACAGTTGACCACAGAGTCCTAGTAGGTGACTTCAAAAGTTGCTATATGACCTCTTCTGCTACACCTCCCTCCCAGTTCACCAAGATCAAAACCAACCTCTTATACAGAGCACTTCCTTTTTTAACAGAAGACCTGAAGAAGAGCTCTGTGTAACTCAAAAGCTTGTCCCTTTCAAAAGCACAATTTGGTCCAATTAAAACATAAAATTAAAAAAAAAAAAAAAAAAAAAAAATCACTCCACCCCCTTGTCTCGCTAATTTTCTAAATAAATTAGAACCCAAGCAAGGTCTCCCAATTCTATCAATGTGCAGTTTTTTTGAGTAAATTTAAAAAAAAAAAACCATTTCTGCAGTAATCCCCACTTTATAGGTTTACCTCAGATCCTGAACATAGTTTGTATGGATCAATTACTTTTATATTTTAGTCAACATAACAATAAAATAAAGGAACCTTTATTGTTAACAAATCTCCGGGACCGGATGGCATTCATCCAAGGGTTCTAAAAGAACTCAAATGGGAAATTGCTGAACTATTATCTGTGGTTTGTAACCTATCCCTTAAATCGGCTTCCGTACCTAATGACTGGAAGGTAGCCAACGTGACACCAATATTTAAAAAGGGCTCTAGAGGCGATCCGGGCAATTACAGACCGGTAAGTCTAACTTCAGTACCGGGCAAATTAGTCGAAACAATAGTAAAGAATAAAATTGTGAAGCATGTAGAAGAACATAATTTGTTGGACAAAAGTCAACATGGGTTTTGTAAAGGGAAATCCTGTCTTACTAATCTATTAGAGTTCTTTGAAGGGGTTAACAAACATGCGGACAAGGGGGATCCAGTAGATATAGTATACTTAGATTTCCAGAAAGCCTTTGACAAGGTCCCTCACCAAAGGCTCTTGTGTAAATTACATGGCCATGGGATAAGAGGGAAGGTCCTTTCTTGGATTGAGAACTGGTTAAAAGACAGGAAACAAAGGGTAGGAATAAATGGTAAATTTTCAGAGTGGAGAGGGGTAACTAGTGGTGCCCCCCAAGGGTCAGTCCTAGGACCAATCCTGTTCAACTTATTCATAAATGATCTGGAGAAAGGGGTAAGCAGTGAGGTGGTAAAGTTTGCGGATGATACCAAACTGTTTAGGATAGTCAAGACAGAAGCAGACTGTAAGGGACTCCAAGAAGATCTCACCAAACTGAGTGATTGGGCAACAAAATGGCAAATGAAATTTAATGTGGATAAGTGTAAAGTAATGCACATTGGGAAAAATAACCCCAACTATACGTACAGTATGATGGGGGCTAATTTGGCTACGACAAATCAGGAAAGAGATCTTGGAGTTATCGTGGACAGTTCTCTGAAAACTTCCACACAGTGTGCAGCGGCGGTCAAAAAGGCAAATAGGATGCTAGGTATTATTAAGAAAGGGATAGAAAATAAGACCCGGAATATCTTACTGCCCCTGTATAAAACTATGGTACGCCCACATCTTGAATACTGTGTACAGATGTGGTCTCCTCACCTCAAAAAAGATATTTTGGCCTTGGAAAGGGTTCAGAAAAGGGCAACTAAATTGATTAGGGGTTTGGAACGGGTCCCATATGAGGAGAGGTTAAAGCGACTGGGACTTTTCAGTTTAGAAAAGAGGAGACTGAGGGGGGATATGATAGAGGTGTATAAAATCATGAGTGGTATGGAGAGGGCCGATAAAGAAAAGTTATTTATTAGTTCCCTAAATAGAAGAACTAGAGGACACCAAATGAAATTAATGGGTAGCAGGTTTAAAACTAATAAAAGAAAGTTCTTCTTCACACAGCGTGTAGTCAGCATGTGGAACTCCTTGCCAGAGGAGGCTGTGAAGGCTAGGACTATAACAGAGTTTAAAGAGAAGCTAGATAATTTCATGGAGGTTAGGTCCATAAAAGGCTATTAGCCAGGGGATAAAATGGTGTCCTTGGCCTCTGTTTGACAGAGGCTGGAGAGGGATGGCAGGAGACAAAGCGCTTGATCATTGTCTTCGGTCCACCCCCTCTGGGGCACCTGGTGCTGGCCACTGTCGGCAGACAGGATACTGGGCTAGATGGACCTTTGGTCTGACCCGGTACGGCCGTTCTTATGTTCTTATGTTAACCTTCAAAGGGAACTGCAGAAATGCAAT
This sequence comes from Pelochelys cantorii, assembly GCA_032595735.1. NCBI lineage: Eukaryota > Metazoa > Chordata > Testudines > Trionychidae > Pelochelys > Pelochelys cantorii. Next base: position 72,595,373 of record CM064329.1, read on the forward strand.
GTCTTTGAATGGTATGTCAATGATCTCTAGATGCTCATTCAAACTTGATTTTCACAGTCCTCCTGGAAAAGAGAAGATAGATGGGTCAGGTGGAGGTTTGGGTCTTTAAAACTAGTTTCATTTTTATCAGCATTCTGTCAGCACTTCAACATTTGCAGTGATAGAACACCCTTCCCCTGCACCACTTATCGTACAGGAGACAGGGGCAATGAGTCAATAAAGCAAGGTTAGGACCTCTACCACTTCCTCCCAGGCTCAGTTTGTCCCAGATCAGCAAATCCCACTCTCTCATGAGAGAAGCACTGGGATGACTTTGTAGAGGAATTTTGGCACCCTCAAGCTGTGTCCGACATGAATTTCCCCCTTTCCAGCTTACCCTTCCTTTGGGAGTCTGTTCTGAGAAGTAGATGAGGTTCCCTACCTCATTGGGTTACTGCATTTTAAACTGGTAAAAGATTGCCAAAGAAACTAAATAGAGCAACTTCTACTCTTTTATAACCTTTCAGTTAGGTGATTTTCTGACCAGCCTCAACAGTTGACCACAGAGTCCTAGTAGGTGACTTCAAAAGTTGCTATATGACCTCTTCTGCTACACCTCCCTCCCAGTTCACCAAGATCAAAACCAACCTCTTATACAGAGCACTTCCTTTTTTAACAGAAGACTATTAAGATTTTACAACCATTTATATTATACCTTCACTACTAACTCTGCAGGAATCTCAGTCCAATTCAGAGGTGAAAAGATAAGAAAAAAAATCTGCACCTTCAAATGGAGTTGAAGCTTGGTAAATGCATACAGAAAATTCATAAGCTTACACAAAACTCAAACTTCATAGATAGATTCCCTAAGTCATCACAGGTAGCATCATGTCAAGATTTATTAAGAGTTCACACCTTTAAGCTTTTACTGTTCACTCTTGAAAATGTAAGTTACAAGTTATCAACTGTAGCAAGGTCAGTCCCACTCCTGAGTCCCAGATTCCTGTTCAGTCCACAATCTCACAGTCTAGGTATTGCAGCCCAGGTACCACTTGTCCTTGCCAGGGTTTGGGCTTCTGTCCCTCAGCTAAAAAGGGCAAAGAGGCAGATGCCCCCTGGTCAGCCTGGGCTGGATAACCAGTCCTCCCCAGCTACCAGCTGGGGCTACTTAGGGAAGGGAATATAAACACCCCCTGTCAGACTCCCTCACCTGCCCCACTGTCTCTAGCAACACTGACAAGTCTCTCTGATTCTCTCCTTATCTGGTATAGGGTTCCAACCTCCTTTTCTACCCTCTACACCTTCCACCCCTCCCAGCTGGGAAGGCCTTTTGAAAGGCCCAGTGGCTGCCTGAAATGAAATCAGCTGGCCCTTAACTGATTTGTAGCAGCTATGTCTGAGCTGGGCTCACTCTGCCTATGCTAAATCTGGGTCAGTTGCTCCTGGCTGCCCTGAAGTAGGTCCTGGCTAATTAAGAGAGTGTTTTCTGCTTCTTAAAACTGCCTCACTCACCTTCTAATCTAGCCCTCTAGCTTGACCCTGTCACACAACATACAGGTTAAAAAGAAAAAGGAAACATCATGAAACCCAACGTATCACTGGCTTCTCCCAACCTTAGAAAGGAGAGTATGTATTTAGAGTAATAATGTGTTTATTCAGAATTTGAGTCATCTATTCTTCCATCCATTTTCTTAAATAGCACATAGCTGAAATCCAAATCCACTTCCTACATTCTTTGAAAGACCAACCTCTATGGAAATGTGCACCAGCTGTCCCTACATTAAAATATGCTGACAAATTTATAAGTACTTCCTATCATTAAAAATAAATTTTACATGGGTCGATTTATGCTGAGAACTTCCGATGAATCTAACAATAAGAAAGAAAAAGAAAAAGTTTTAGAAATTATCATAGTTAAATAAATTCTGGACTCCAAAGATAGATTTGAGGTGGAAATTAAGAGACATAGATTGATTTATAGCTCTGTAGTCTGATTCTGTCAAAGGATAAAACACAGTTTAACATACTGCAGTTTTAAAGGATTTATTATCCCAGCTAATCCCAACATTCAACCTTTCACTTCTAATTTGTTTGATAAAGCTGTCCTTGTGAATTTCCAGTTTAAAAAAAAAAAAATCAGTTATGTCTCCTGATGAGGTTCCATATCAAGTGAGTAAAACCAGATAGCATAATCCTATTGAAATGTCTTCTATTCCAGACTCCTTACTCTACCTAGATATAGATATACAACAAACAGATACAAAACATCATTACGGCCCAGATATTTTCCCTATGTTCCGCTTGAAATTGTGGGACTGTGTTGGGAAATGGGATGGAGACTGGGTAGACCAAGGGAGGAGTCAGAGTTTTACCATGAAAGGGGATGAACGGATCCTAATCTTGAGGGGCACACTTACTAACCAGCACCTAAAATTATATGTACCTGCAATTTTATGTTTTAAAATTTTTGCCCAAGTTAAAAAATGGATCTCTATGCAGTTACAGCATTTACATGTACATACTGTTGATTAGCCACCAATTTGTGTTGGCAAGTGCAATAGTCACATAGAAACCCACAGAATTGTACATAAAAGCCAGGTCAAGGCCTCTGAAAATCATAACACTCAAATGTAGTATTACTTTATGTAAACTAAATAGGCTCCCGCCTCTTAGGTACGGAACATTTTCTGGACTAAAATGTAGACTATTCCTTGCAATATGGTCCATGTAAATGGGATGAGGTTAGGCAACACATCAAAATAATTTTAGTGATGTTATTTACAAATAGAACAGAACAGGATAGGTGTCTCTGTGTTGGACAGCAGGGCATTTCAGACTGTGCAACAGGCAATTTAAAATTATAAATCCAGATTGGTAAACATGGTTACAATTACACAATAATGCACCAAGTTATGTAATATAAGGTATCTTCTATGTATACTGCATAACACTTCTCAGTTGAAATCCTCAACAGTGTATATATTTATAAGTGCAAATGCAAGGCACTGATGATACTTTGACTTCTTTGCATTGCTTAATAATGTCAATTTCAAAACTGCTCATAATAAAAGTTGCCAATGCTCAAAAGACTTAGGGAAGATTGCTTGTTTTGCATCTTTCATTTTCAGCAGATCTCATCAAGAATGTTTTGACCACCTGAGTTACTATTTTGAGCATTTTGTATTACAAACATGAGAATCAACACTGTCTCTCGCAGGCATCTCTCTATTAATTACTGTTCCCTGGAAAGCACTTATCAGAAAATCATTCTTTTGTGAATTAATTATTGTTCTTTCTTCCAAGCAGTGGAAAAAAGTACAACCAACTCTGAGACATAGTTAAAATATAAATATCAGTAAATCTTATTTTACAGTTGTACTCCCTAGCCTCTTCCAATAAATATTTATTGTTGAGAACCTCTATTCTAAAGGTATTTTAAATGAATTAGGTGTCAGAAAAAAGTGGCCATCTATCCATGGTGCAAAAACAGGATAGGCAAAGAAAATGCAAGTTTCGCCATCATACCCTGCTAACGTTCCTCTTATATGGTATGGATGGACCAACTACATCTAGTTTATTTCCCTAAAGCCATTTGTTCTTTAACATCTTGTCTGAAACCATCAACAAAGGTTCCAGATCACGCCAATTGTGATGTGAACGATTTGTAATGAATCTATGTAAACACAGCTTCACACAAACACATGCATTTTGGGAGCCAGGAGTAGAACTCTTTTCCTTTAGAGCCAAAAACACAGGTTTCTACCACATAAGCTGAAGGAAAACGGTCTTCCCTTACACTACTAGCATTAGTCCATGTCCTCAATTAGTTTCTGCCACTAGAAGGCAATGCTATTCATTTATACACCGACTGTACAGTACAATATAATTTTTAGTTTGATTTGGTTCATAAAACCCTTTAGGTATATGCATCCTATGTTCTGTGTGTCTATCCTATAAATTAGTATACATACCCAATAATAATTTAACAATAAAAACAAAAGGGTCTACTCATCCCATTTTAAAACGCAGACAATAATAAAGTAAACTAACGTAAACCATACTAAACCCCTCAGAGCCATTCCCTCCCTAAAAGCTAGGGGCATGGATGGAGAAGGAAAGTTGAGCTTTGCAGCACGTCCAGAAGGTCAACAAATCCGAACTCTAACAAAACAAGGAGCAAGTTCCTAAGTCAAGGAGCCCTCATGAGAAATCTCATCCAATAGCTCCCTTTTGCTAATACTAGAAGGGATCCTATTCACATATGCATGACTAGGCTACCCAAGCACTATGGTAAAACAAATAAATAGTATTCTTAACCATGGCAGTATAGAAAAATTAATCAACTGACTTTAAAAACGTTCAGTCACCATGATACAAACCATAAACTGAATGGCTTCCTGCCTATTTACAAAGCTCTTGAGCCATCCATCAGATCTCATTTACCACCACTCTATTTTTAACTGCATAGAGGACAGTCAATCTACAGAGAACAGTGCTTATCAGTGTTTTAAGTACTACCTCAGTCACTGGTATTTTATACTGGAGATACTTATAATGGTTTGTCTTACTTGTATTACAAGATTAATTTCAAGAATAACCAACTACTGATCAAAGGAAACAGATAAACTAATGTTATTTGAAAGGAGAACAAATCATTTTTAAAACAACATGTCAGCACTATAGGCCTCTTCATTTTTTTATAATGAAGTTTTATGTAAGAGGGCAATGAAAAATCCAAAAATTTTCAGAACCAGTCAAGAGCAGAGATAAGACCAAACCAGAAACACAGACTTATGTACCAACATATATTTAAAAAGAGACCAGGTGGGTTTAGAGAGAGAAGGTAAGATCTTTTGTTGGCCCAAAAGATATTACCTCACCCATTGTGTCTCTAATATTGTGGGACCAAAACAGCTACAACAATAATTCATACAACATATGTCTAGATCTTTAGTAACACCTGGAAATCCTACTATAGTTAACCCTGGAAGCTTGCAAATTCCTAACCCCAGACTACATATTTTTGCCAAATGCCACCTATTACTGTTAAACTTTGAAATTATGAAGTTATTTGTCAAGTCTGAAATAAAACTGGCAGTTCCTAATCCTTTCTGATGCATGCCATTGTAAATGCCAATGACTCTACTACTAATGTTTACTGATACAGCCTCGAGATTTTAGGTCAACTGTGGCCAGAATACACAAAATATGGTAAAACTGACCATATTCAAATTTGCTGGCATAGTCTACCATATCTGCCCAAGTGCAAACACTTCTTAATGCACACTTTCAGCACATTATAAACCTTACAAATCAGCTGCATGAGGTTCTCTCTGAGATGAAATTGGGCTCTAAAAGCCTCCAGTGTCAGTCTGTTAATTTTGCTTTCTAATTAGTTCAGTTATTTTTTCATCTCTTCTACTTGTATATAATATGCTTCTGTAACTTAATGGAGCTTCCTTGCCTTTGTTTGTTATTGCTGTAAGTTGTTAGTTTTTTTCATGATTGATTACATAAAATAATTGTTTACAAAAGGAAATAACTAAGATCCCTATGTATTCAAGACATGGCTACACTGCATCAGTCATTGACAATTTCCTAAAGATTTTTCTTATATTAAGTTTATGGATCAGTGACTCCCAGAGTACTTACCCCAGCAAAGAGAGCTCTCTCTTTCTCATGCACATTGCTGTTGTAAAATGAAGTACAATATACAATTCATGCCTCCCAGTAAAATATTTACAAGAGAAATACAGAAACCTAGGACTGTCCATTCTTTTATAAAAACAAGAGTCAAATCAGGCCACTTTTGATTAATCTTACTTTCTGGCTTAGATTCACATGGATTCACATGTGTGAATTTCATTTTGATTTTGAAGTTTAAATAAACACCAAGTCAAGTTTGAACAGAACTTCTCTTTGAGAAGTTTTGCCTGGTTTCAGCTCAAAAGCATTCAAAAATTCTATTTCATACTCAAGGTATCCACTCAAAGCTACCAACCAGTTACAAGCTTGCTCTAAACTCAATTTTGGCTCACCAAAAGCTCAATCAAAGCTTATTGCAATATGCAAACATTTGGGCAAATTTGACCCAAGTTTTGAATTCCTTTACAGCTTGGCTGTGTCTAGACTGGCGCGATCTTGCACCAGAGCTATGCAAATGAGGCTCAGGGTGGAATATCGCCGAGCTCCATTTGCATAACTAATGAGCCGCCATTTTTGCGGAAGAGGCTCTTGCGCAAGACGGAGCTGTCTACACTGCCCCTTCTTGCACAAGAAAAACCCTCTTGCGCAAAGCCGTTATGCCTGAAAATAAATCAGCATAACGGCTTTGTGCAAGAGGGTTTTTCTTGCACAAGAAGGGGCAGTGTGGACAGCTCCGTCTTGCGCAAGAGCCTCTTCCTCAAAAATGGCGGCTCATTAGTTATGCAAATGAGGCTCGGTGATATTCCACGCTGAGCCTCATTTGCATAGCTCTGGCGCAAGATTGCACCAGTCTAGACATAGCCTTGTTGTCTTTGTACATGTTGAATAACCCTTTGACCTCCATGATATTCTGAGGCAATAAGGGTTAGTTGTACACTACGTGAAAAGGTAAAAACTGTTATGAAGTTTAAATTAGCTACCTATTATTTTTCATTATTCTCATTCCCCTTGTTCTTTTATTATAATAATGGGTGATTAGGAAAAGCCCACTTTACCTCTACTATACCTTTCAATTTATATCCCCTGTTAACAGCCCTAATCTTTTTAATCTCTCTTCATGTAGAAGATTTTACTCCTGAAGGCATTTGGTGCCAAAAAATTATTCACGAAATATGTCAAAATTCTGCAAGTTTTGTCAATAAATAAGTGCAGAGGTTCCAGCATGTCAGTGGCGATCACATGCTATTAGCTGTATGAAGGGAAGCGATCACCCCGCAGCCTCCCAACATCCTCAGGATTCAGACTTAGCAGTGAAGTTGCATCTGTCCCTGACACAGCATAAGGTGCAAAATTCCCCCAGGAATAGACTTTTCATACCTACACACCTGCCTTTTGACTCTTTCATGAAATAAATCTCCTCTGAAAAAATATGGCCATTTTATGCCATTAGACAGTTTGTAAAACCTACATACATATCACTGTGAGATTCATCCGTGGGCCAACAGGATTTAGGCCTTAAAAGTGTTGCCAACTCACCTGGTTTGCCATGAGTTTCATGAGAACTATTACTCCTGGGGAAATTCTGCACCATTGTGTGTGCACAGAATTAATGTCCCCCATGGATTTCTTTGCTTCTCCACAGAAAAAATGACTAACTGGGAAGGAAGGGGAAGCTGCAAGAACAGTCAGGCACCACTCCCTAGCTGTGCAGGTGCATTGCTTCAGGCATCCAAAATAGCTGGCAGAGGACTAAATTACCACAGTGATAGGGACACCTCAACTAATAACTCTTACCTACGGTGGGATCAGCTGCTAATCCCAACTGAGCTGGAGAAAGAAGAGGACAGGACTTCCTCTTTCCCTGCTAGGGACTATGTCAGACCCACCCTCAGAAACCTCCCCCAGCTGCATGAAGTTCAGCATCCTCCCCTGATTTCTGCCCCATCACTCCTCAGCTGTGGGGAGAGGGATCGCTGTATGGGGGCTGCTCCCTCATCCACACAACAGCCCTGTATCCAGACATCCTATACCCAGACATCCCTGCCAAGCCTCACCCAGAACCCCCTTAATCCTCCATAAACAAATCCCACTCACTGACCCTCAACCCCCCTGCAGCCAGACCCCCTCCTTCTGTACCCAAACCAACTTCTCACTTACACTCAACCCCCTTCCCTAATGAGCCCCTCCCCTGTGCACTACCCTGAGCCCCCACATCCAGACTCTCATGCCACTAACCCCCAATTAGCTGCACCCATACTCCCACCCCACCCAGCCCCACTTCCCCAGCACCCAGAGAGCCCCAAATCCAGACCTCTCTGCTGAGCCCCAACAATCTTCACCTGGAAGCCTCTGTGTTCCTAAACCTGGAACCCCTCCCACAACAAGCTGCTGTGTATCCAGAACTGTCCCATCTAGACTCCCCACTGATCTGCCTGCATCCCGATTGTCCCATGCAGAACCCCCTCACCCCACACCTGGATCTCTCCACACTGAGCCCCTTCACACTTGGATCCTGCCTGGTTGAGCCTGCCTGCCCACACCTGTGTGGGACAGGGCCCCAGGATGTGCTATGTCAGAGATGGGTGCAGTCACTGATTCTATGTCTTGGGGTTCAGGGTGCTACAGGGTGATCTCTCACCTTCATGCAGCCAGTGGCCTGTGTTCCCCACTGCCATGCTGGAGGATCAAATTCATGTTTTTCATTATTGTTCTTAGAAATGAGCCCGGTTTGTTAGCATTTCTTGCTTTTTTACAAAGAATAATGCACCTTCCTTACCCTAGTTGGACACAATAAATCAAATGTGTTAGTCTCAAGGTTCTTGTGCTAATGATGACCAATTTCAGCTGTTGCAGCCCCTACTGGTTCTGCAGATCAACTATGATACATACAATTTGTACTTGGCTCCAGCTGGAAGCAGGGAAGTTATATAACTAGGGCTGTAATTCCAGTAATTCATCAACAGCAAATCTAATTTGTCTAGCACAAAGCCACACAGCAAGCCTAGCATTACTCCTAAAAATCTGAGACCTGAATTTCATCTCTATTTGTATCACATCTGAGCTTACCACCCACATGAACCATTTCCCCTCATATTCTTACCTATTAATGGATGCAAGAAGCTATTGAAGATGTTCTCTGTCCAGGCAAGTATACCTTCAAGATTTCTGTTACAGTAAGAATGAAAAATAGTCTATGGAGACCATGAACTTTTACAGACTCTTTTCTGTTATCTTCATCCAACTCCTTTGATGTTACTGGAGATTATGTTTAGAGATGGTTAGGGTCTGCTGAAATAGTGCCCATTCCTCCCACCAGGATTTTTAAAGGAGATAAAAAAAGCACTTTCAGACTTTGGAAAGAGATAAGAGGACCTACGCAAATATGCTGTGTGCAAATTGAAAAGCTAGCCAAACCTTTTGGATCATATAGTCTTCACCACTTATTGCCTCACATGATTAAGATACTCATATGAGAAACAGCACTTCAGACAAAATACAGGTATCCAGCATATTGTGTGGAGAAACTGAGGCTACATCTACACTAGCGCGTTTTCACCCAAGTACCGTTTTGCGCAAGAGTTCTTGCGTTAAAGTACTTGCGCAAGAGAGTGTCTACATTGGCCACGGCGCATCGGCAGAGCCATGCGCTTTTGTACAAGAAAGCATCTACATTGGCGGGACACTCTTGCACAAAAGCATAAGCCTGGAACTACTTGGCAGAGGGCAAAAGGGCACCAGGACTTTCCAGGGGTAGGGGCTGGAGCTCCTTTGAGACACGTGCTTAAAGGGATCTCCGTGGACAGCCGTTTCTCTCCTGCTGCGAGCTTTAGGGCCTCTTGCAGGGACTGACAGCCATAGCAGTTCTAGTTGTGGTTGCCCTCTGTCTTCTTGGACACCCGCAGCTTGTGCCTTAGTGCCTTTTACTCATTTTTTGCCTTCACCTCTTTTGCTGTGCCATGGAGCCAGGGGTGGCCTTGTGCCTGCTCTGGACCCTTCCGGCCATTTTGGAGTGCCTGCAGCTGCTGCTCCATGCTGCTGCACTCCTCCTCCAGGACCTCGAGACAGAGGTTGCTCTGGACTCCCTCACCACGGATGCAGTGGCGTCCCTGTGGCATCCCCACCCTACCGTGGAGAGGCCATTGTGGAGCCTGGACACCAGGACCGAGTGGTGGGATCGGCTGGTCCTGGGGCAACGGGACGACCAGCAATGGCTCCGGAACTTTCGAATGTGAAAGCAGACATTCCTGGAGCTATGTGCCTGGCTCACCCCTGCGTTCCAGAGACGCACCACCTGGCTGCGGGCCCCCATCCCTGTGGACAAGAGGGTCACCATCACCATCTGGAAGCTGGCCACCCCGGACAGCTACCGATCGGTGGCACACCAGTTCGGGGTGGGCAGATCCACCGTCGGTGCCGTCGTGATGCAGGTAAGTCCTGGGGGGGTGCTGCACTCCATGCCTGGGAGAAGGGAAGACTCCAGGCTGGGGGAATGGGGAGACTGGGGGATGCTCTGTCACCTAGGGGTTTGGGCCATCCCTCCCTCGCACAGGCCTGCTGGTTGGGGGGGGGGAGGGGCGCCGTGAGGCAAGGGAGCCCTGGTGTGTGTGAGGACAGAGGGCATCACAGGGGGGGTGGACACCCCCCAAGGGAGCACGCACTCACCCTGCCTTATGTGATGCGTTCCCCTGTGTTTCTGTGCACCCTTCTGCAGGTCGTCCACGCCATCAACGACGTCCTGCTCCAGTGAGTCATCCGCCTGCGGGATGTGGATGCAACCATAGCCGACTTTGCTGCCCTGGGGTTCCCCAACTGCGGGGGAGCCCTGGATGTGACCCACATACCCCTCCCTGCCCCGGAGCATCGAGCGGCCCATTTCATCAACTGCAAGGAGTACTTTTCCATCGTGCTCCAGGCCCTTGTGGACCACTGTGGCCGCTTCACGGACATTTATGCGGGGTGGTCCGGCAAGGCACATGACGCCCGCATCCTACGACACTCCGGCCTGTTTCACAGGCTGGAGGCAGGCACTTTCTTCCCCCAGTGGGAATTTACTGTTGGGGACGTGTCCATGCCAATATGTGTTGTGGGGGACAAGGCCTACCCCCTGCTGCTCTGGTTCATGCGGCCCTACACGGGGCAGACAGACCCCAACTGGGCACAATTCAATGATTGCCTCAACCGGGCCCGCAACCAGGTCGAGTGCACCTTCGGCCAGCTGAAGGCCTGCTTTCGTTGTCTGCTCACCCGTCTTGAGATGGGTGAGTGGAACGTACCCAAAGTAGTGGCCACGTGTTGTGTGCTCCACAATGTCATGGAGCCTTCCTCCTGGCGTGGATGGCAGCCGAGGGCCAGGCATTCGAGCAGCCCCGCACAGCTGCCAGGCGCACCATGATGGGGTGCGCATATGGGAGGCCCTGATGGAGATGTTCTCCCAGGCCCCACAGTCGCCTCTGTCTCCCTTTACATCTCCCTCCCATCCCCAGCCCTTCCCTCCCCCCCTCCCCTTACTTCCCAATAAACAACACAGTTTTTTGTGTCAAACAACCTATTGAACTTTTTATTAACAATGGGGACATAGGGTGGGAGGAAGGAGGGAGGGGGCTCTGAACTGGGAGGGGGGGTGGGAGCTACTGGTGGGAGGGGTGGCCTCTGCCACTGCCTCTGCGGGGGCAGAGGACTGGATGGCCTTCAGGCCGCATTGGGGCAGGCAGGATGGGGTGCAGCAGGTGGGGGCATGGCAGCAGTAGGTGGGGGCATGGGCATGGGAGGGATGGCAGGTGCATGGGGCAATGCCATCCCGTAGTGCACAGCATGCCCGATGCGCACTGTGAGGGCGGTGATGGTATTGCACATGTGGTCACACTGCACCTGGAAGTGCCCCCATGCCTGCTGGTGCCACTCCAGGTCGGCGTCGACCCTTCAGGTGATGGCTGCCTCGATCCGCTCAATGGCCTGGACGTGGCGGCGGAGGAGTTGGTCCCACTGCCGGACCTGCCGGGCTGGTGCCTGGGAGGTTGGGAGTGCTGCTCGCTCCTGGCTGGTCCCACTGTAGGGAAGAGAGGAAAGGAGGGGTTGGTCAGGCAGCCCTGCCCACCATCCCTGCACCCCATGCCCTCCACCCTGAGCCCAGGTGATATCACAGTACTGTGGCTTGGGCCCACTCAGTCCCCCCCCCGTGTTGTATGTTTGCATACAGGACCCCCCTGCCCCCGGAGTAGGGTGCTCCTCCATGGATTGTAACCACCGGTCTGTGTCCTGGCCCCTCGGCATGTGTTGTGTTAACCTGTAGAACTCCCTGCCCGGGGAGGCTGTGAGGCTTTGGACTATTCAATGGAGTTTGACGGGGAGCAAGATGAATCCCCACAGTGCCTGGGAGCACGTATGGCAGACATGGCCTGGGCTCTCAGATCCCCATCATGTGGATGTTCTTGGGGATAGAACCAGGGGGGTGACTGCGGAGTGTACCATCCTTGCAGCGAAACTCAGGTGGCCCTAGGGCCAGGCCGATCGCTTCCCCCTCCCCCTCCCCCTCCCGCTAGCCCTCGCACATGTAGCCCAGGGACGTGTGTGGCCGCAGTGCGGGACTTCCCTCGGGGGGCCAGCTGAGGCGCCGGGAGCAGGCGAGGGGCTCAGTGGGGGCCGCACTCACAGGGCTGTGTTGCTGCGGTTTTCCCAGGAGCAGCTGGCTGTGTCGCACAGCCAGGCATGACAGTGTGCTGTCTGTGTGCTGCACCCTTTGGGGAGGTGTGGGGTCTGGCCTGAGCCCCTGGGGCCTTGGCTGGTTCCAGCCAGCACTCCTCTTCCCCCCCGGTCTAGACGTGTGCGAGCAGCGCGGTCCCAGGCGTGCCCTGGAGCTGCCTGCTGCGTCCACATGCTGCACAGTCACCAGGCTGCAAGTGGTTGCACGTGCTGCATACCGGTACACAGCGTGCAGCTTGTGCTGCCTGAGTGATGCTCCCTCCGCCTCCCCCCCGGGGCCCCAGGCTCCCCCCCGCCCTTGTGAGTGCAAAGTGCAACACTCACCAGAGGATCCTTCCCCGGCCTCCAACAACACCTGAGAGACGTCCAGGCTGCCTGACACAGTTTCAAGTGCAGGGTGATGGTGCCTCCCTGGTCATCCTTGTCCTCCTCCGACCTGGCACCGGTGGGAAGCTCCACCTCGTCCCCCGCCTCGCTGTGCCTGGTGACGGGGGGGCGCATGCTGGTGTCCACGGGCACCGAGGGTGTCTGGGGTATCACCTCGCCCAGGATGGCATGGAGGTGGTCGTAATGCGGGAAGGTGTCGGCTCCTGCCCCCTGGCCCTCGGTGGCCCGGACATAGCCCAGGCACAGCTCCTTTACCTTGGCCCGGACCTGTTCGAGGGTCTGGGCTGGATGTCCCTGGTGGGAGAGCGCCTGGGCCATGCAGTGGAATATGTCCGCATTCCGCCGACAGGCACGGGAGTCATGGAGGGCCTCCTCATTGGCCCAAAGGTCCAGCAGGGCCTTGATCTCAGCTGGGGATCAGGATGGGGTGCGCCTCTTTGTGCCCCTCGGGGCTTCCTGCGTGGAGGGTGCAGGTTGCTGATGCTCCCCTGGAGCGGCCATCCCGGTGGTGCTGGTAGCTGCAGCAAGGCAGAGCCACACGGGAGAGCTGGGTGGCAGAGGTGTTGCTGCCGCATGGGCTCTGCAGGCTGCGTGTGCCTTTAAGGGGGCTCGGGATACCAGGAAGTAAGGAGCTGTGAGTGCGAGTACGGAGCGTCCAGGCGGCCACTTGGCTTTTTTCCTGTTTGGCTGGTTCTTGTGCAAAATCTCTTGGCTGCCTGTCTACACTGGCCTCTTGCGCAAGAAGACTTGCACAAGAAGGCTTCTTCCTGAGCGGGAGCGTCAGAGTTCTTGCGCAAGAAGCCCTGATTTTCTACAGTACAATGTCAGTTTACTTGCGCAAGAATGCGTGGCCAGTGTAGGCAGGCAGCATGTTTTTGCGCAGGAGTGGCTGTTTTCACACAAGAACGCACCAGTGTAGACACAGCCAGAGAGTGGATGGTTCTTCCTACCTTCCCGGGCACAGTAAGATACTAGAAGGAAAGGACATCTGAAGGGTGAGTCCACTAGAAAGGCATGCTGAGCAAGAAGGATTAGTAGGCACTAGAAAAGGGGCAGGCAAAATATGGCCCAAGGGCCAGATGTGGCCCACCAAGCCTTTTGATTTATCCTGTGGCCTGACCTGCCAGGACCCTGAGGTAGGCTCTCTGGTCCCCCCTCCCATGGGAGCTGTGAAGATTGGGCTGGGGCTAGGGGTATCCTATGAAGTCCTCCTCTCCCCAGTGTTCCATGTAAGCTGACTACTTGGGTGGGCACCCAGGAAAGATTCAGGTGCCACCCAGCTGCCTAGCAAAGCAGTCAAAGCAAGTAGCATGTGTTTCTATTGGTGGTGGTGCACATAACAAAATATATTCTTCACATGGAAGAAAAAAAATTAGAGGGAACATGGCTCCCCTCTCCCCTGCTGCAAGGGGTGCGTGGCACAGAGAGGTACATGGCCCCAACAGCCAGCTGTTTTGAGCAGCTTAGGGCTGTAGCGGGTAGAGATCCTGCCTGAGAGTCCCACCAGGCTTCTAGTAGGGAGCTGCCTAGGTAAGTGCCTCCTGGACAAAGCCTTCCTCTGGCACCCCAACCCCTCCTACCCCCAACTGCCTGCCCTAGGTCACCACTCTCTCCCAGACCCTGCAACCTCTCCTTTGCCCCTCCCCCAGGCCAGAATCCTCCCCTGTACCCATACCCCCTCCCATACCCTGCACTCCAATCCCCTGCCCCAGATCACAACCCCCTCCTTCACCCAAACCCCCTCTCATACCCTACACCCTCTCCTGCACCCCAGTCCTTTACCCCAAGCTGCCTTTTGCACCCAACTTCTGTCCCAGACCCTGCACCCCCTCAAAAAAAGTGTGGCCCTTGACCACTTACCAAAATCTTGGAGTGCCCCCCATCAAAAGTTATTGCCCACCCCTGCACTAAAAAGTCACAAAGAAAAGGGGTTTCTTCCATGTTTCACATACCACCACAAGTTCACACAGCGAAATATCCCTGTTAGAAGTTGACATTTCACTCAGCTCTGTGGGCATGTATTTGATCAGCTTTGCTTCCTTTCTCTCCCCCAGAAAAGACTAGCTGTACTCTCCCTACAAAAGACAGGCTAGCTTCACTGCCTGTTTTAGCCCCCTAGCTCAAGCCAGGACCTCCAACAAGGGGGCAGAGGAAAGAGAGCAACTGCTTCAGGACCTGGTGATTCAAAAGGGCCTGAGGCTCCTGGTCACTGCTACTACAGCATCAGTGGCAGGTGTAGCTCTGATTTGCAGCTGGAGCCCCAAGTGGTTCTGAAGGGCTGGCAGGAGGAGGCTAGCCCCAGCCCCACCCTTTCCAGGAACATAGAGCCAGCTCTGCCAACCTTAGCCAGGAAGCCAGAAATTCTGTCACCCACCCTGGTCCAAGCCCCAGTCAATTGGCACAGAGAAGCCTTGAGTTTTTATTTGCAATGTACACATGCTTTAAAGGCCCATTCCTTGCCCTAAATGGCTTAGGTTAAAACCTCAGTGAAATGTTAGGGTGTGCTCCTCACAGAAGACAAATATATGAGACAGATAGTTAAAGACCCCACATAATGAAGCATAATGGAGGCTGCCCAGAAACTAGCATGTGCTGGATGGAGGTTCCACTGGGTAGTCATTGAAGCAGTTACATTTGTGTCTATGGAAAAGACTATCTGAGGGGCAAAGAAAGCCAAACAGCAGCTTGGAAGCACAGCAGAGCCCTGGCAGTAGCACAGAGAGAAAGAGAGGTTCTAGGACAAAGTGCTGGCTGAACAGAATCCTATACACTACAGGATTTCAAATTCAATTAGAAGTTTAGGATTGCAAGTTCCTGAACTCATACTGTATTCAGAACAGTTAAGAGAAAAAAAATCTTACTATCTTTCCTTCAGTAGATGGTTTATGACCAATCATAATAAGCAAAAACCTCTCTGCTTCACTCAGGCCACTAACTAGTAAACCAGTCATTAATTGCTATAGTTGACAAATGCTTTGGATATAACTATTGTGCCAAAAATGAACTTTTCATCAGTCTATCAAAGAACTGAGCTTTTAGCCAATTAACACATTATAAAACTAGATCTAACTAAAAGCTGTTGAAAGTGCAGTGTGTTAACCCTCCACTTTGATTGTCTGCGAGGGCATAACTTCTCTCTTAATTTAACATTAATCAATATTATGGTCCATCATGGCACCGAACTTCAAAAATATTCAGATAATTGTGACAGCCTCTTTTTAAAAAAAGATACCTTTTTCAGCTTACTAGCAGTAACAATAAATGGCACACTATAAAAATAATGACTTAACCAACAAACCAAGGAAGGTGCTAATTGTTCTATCAGCCTCTTGTAACTACTTGAACAATCTACTCACTGTCTCCCCCCCCCCCCCCCGCCCCCTTTCCTTATTTATTCTTGGATCTGGACTTCTAATATTCCAGTCATCTGAAGAAGTGGGTTGTGCCCACGAAAGCTCATGATACCATGTACATGTTTTGTTAGTCTTTAAGGTGCTACTAGACTATTTGTTGTTTTTTAAGATTTTTTTAAATACCGCAACTGCAGATATTCACAGTCAAACTCTAAAAGCAGAGATAAAGAGTTGCATCTGTTGTTTCATGAAATATAGCATTCCCATGTAGCTGTTTTTTAGAAGATAGAAAATATTTTCCCTGTTTGATGGTTTATGTCTAAGTGTCAGTCACAGATTTTTGTAAAGCCCTTCTGATAAAAAGAAAAATTCCAAAGAAATGTAACGAAAATGTTATTAAGGCCCTGGTCTTAGAGTCATCCAGCCATTTACCAACACTCTTGCCTCAGTTTAGCCATATTATAAAAGCAAAATATAGATGGAAAGACTAAGGGCCAAATCTGCTCATCTTATTCCCAAGAGTAGTCACAATAAAGATAATAGCACTACTCAGGAGTTCAAGATGAACAGGATTTGGCTCTTAATTGTCTTATTCTGTGTCTGCAAATGCAGGATTGTTCCTAAAATAATCATTGTTAGTGCTTTGTCCTCTCTAGTTCTATTTCAAGTGATGAGCCATCCCCTACATTCCTTGGGGGAGATGGATTTTATAATAACACTTACTTAACTTTCAGGGTTTTAATGAGGCCTAATATTTAGAAAGATCTCACTGAGATCTTTGGATAAAAGGTGCTATGCTAGTAAATTACATTATTATAGAACTAGTTCTAACCATGCAAGTAAATAAATTAATATCTGTATGATAATTAGAGGCTATGAAACTAAACAATTCCAGGCAAAAGTAGTTGCACCCACTGAAAGAAAAGCTAAAATATTTTCCTCATGCTTTGTTAATTCAAAACGAAGTTTGATACTTTCTATTATAAATTGAATGATCCCATATTTGTTTAACCAGCATGGAGGGTGAGTCTATGAAAAAGGATTGGAAATGAACCGATATATGCCCTGCAGCTTCTTGGGAAGCACAGGAAAAGGGGATAGATATCGCTAATGACTATGTAAAGAACATGAGATGAAAACCCTGAGAATTAAGTAGAAGTCAACTGCATCCTGAAATAATCAGTCACTTATTTGGATTCTTTTGCTGAACAAGTATTCCAACTGAAGTTTAGATTTATGGGTAGGTAGTCTATTGTGAAAACTTTGCTTAAAATGAGAAATATTGAAGTTTATATGTTCAGCACTATCCACAGTATCCTACAAATTGTCCACATCTAACCGTCCATAGATTCCTAATTCCCTAACTGATGGCCTGATCCTGCACCACTGAATGCAATGAAAACTTTGTTATAGACATCAATGGGAGCAGGATTGAGCCCTGAATTTGAGAGAGGTCTTTATTACCTAACCCAGAGGTGGGGAACCTAAGGCCTGGGGACCAGATGTGGCCCCCAGCTTGCCTGGATCCAGCCCCCGAGGCTCAGGGCTCCCCACAGCATTGGGGAGCCCATGCTGGCGTTCCAGTCCTCTGCCAGGCTGAAGCACACAAAATCTACTAGCCTGGGCCCCTTTAGACTCTGGTGTGCGAAGGGAATGTGGGCAGTGTCTCTCTCCTGCTCAAGTGGGGAGTTGTTGTTTTGTTTCTTTGTTTTTGTTTTTTTGCTTCTCACTTGTGGGTGGCCCACAAATGATTTTCCTGTGGGTCAGTGGCCCTCAACCCAGAAAAGGTTCCCCATCCCTGACCTAACCTGTAAACACAACAGCAAAGTTTAACATTTTTAAAAAATCTAACAGTAAGACTTAAAACAAATGGTGTTTAACATTTTTTCCTTTTTATATCTGGGAGAACTTTTTCAAACAAAACACTCTTTTCATCTGAAAAATGCAGATTGGGCCAACCAACACATTTAGAGGATTCACATTGGTTTCAATAAAAAAATGTATTTGGCTGAAGAAAAAAAGAACAGCATCATCAAAATGTTTAATGTTGACAGTTCCAAAATAAAATGTTTCAATTTTTTGGGCTACAGACAAAGGGATTTAGGCACCATTTACTAAATGGTGATGGTTGCCCCCTTAAACTGGATAGGCCAGCAGTTAAGGCACTCACCTGGAATGGGGGGGACACAGGTCCCTCTGAAGCAGGGATGTGAGTCAAGGTCTACCGCTCTCTACCTGACTGCCGTAGTCATCAGGCTCTGGGGCATTTAGAGATAGGTGTTAAACTCTCCTGTGGAAGCAGTTCCATTTTGTGTACATCAATAATCATTGAGCCAGAGAAAGAGAGGAACAGTAAGAATGAGATTGTAGTCTGTTGGCTTTGGCAGTCACCTAAAAATGGGGGACACTGGCTCCAGTCCTTGCCTAATGTTTATTTAGCCACAGTGCTACTAGGTCTTGGGTGGGACACCACCTCTTCTTTGGTTTTGTGAATGGTTCCTAAATCCCTTTGTTAATCTAGCCCTTGGTTTCCAAGTTTCCTTTGCTTTTATTAGTAAAAATAGTTTAAAATACCCCATATTCAAAAAATATTTTGTTCAACCCAAAATAATTTTCTTCAACTTTTTAGTTTGGAAAAAAGTTAGAAAAAATTAGACTATAAAGGCTGGCCACACATTAATTTAGATATACTAAATGAAATCTTCAATAATTTTGCCTTAAATCAGCCATTACAGATTGAGGTAACATGTTCCTTTCATGTTTATTTTTCATTTCCTTGAAGACAGACAGACATAACTGAAACAAATTAGTTTAGAATAAAAGAAAATCTCCAAATTTGAAATATAGTTTCTCAAAATATGGATTTTATGGACATGTAAATTCCTGGATAAGAAAACACCACAAAAAATAGAGTGAAAGTCCAGCAGCTGAGAAGACTTGATAGTTAACATTCAGTAGTTGCTCCACCCTGTCCTACATAAATGTTAGAATGAACAGTAGGAGGACTGCTTATATGCTTTTAGAACAATTTCTTCTTGTTTACAATTGAAGTAGGCTAGAGTGACTCATGTCTCTGTGGAAAGTGAGAGCTCTGTGTTCATGAAAGGATGATTTGATAAAATCTCAGGAGTTTTAGTGAATAATAACAAAATGATACCTCTGCTTTTAAATTAAAAACATTGCCACCTGTAAAAAGGTCACTAAGTATATAATTTCTTAGGATTCTCTGTTTCCTGCTGATAAGCTAGGAGATGAGGTCTGTTTTAGTTCAGAACAGTTCAAGTGATATGTATTGTAAACCTAAACAGAGAACATTATAATATTTCTCTCAGAAATTTTCAAACAAAATCATTTTTCAAAGATATAAAAATGAAGTGTAGCATTTTTTAAAATCCTGCCTTTATGATTGAAGTTTTATTATAAAAACCTTTTACTGGAAAAAATATAGAGACACACACACTCATGCTCAGAGTTCCTATCATTTTCCAAAATACTCAGTATTGACTATTTCTGCTCTCACTGTAGTTCATGGGAGTTTGACCATGATCTTAAGTGGGAGCACTGTTAAACCAATGCTGAGTGATTTAGAAAATCTCTTTAACATTAAATGTAATTGTGTCCAAATGTGTTTATGTGGGTACTGTATATTCTAATGTAGATGAACAGTGCATGATTTCTCAGTTTCAAACAAATGTTTTGTTTTGCTACCCTGTTTAAGAACTAGCAGGTATGACTTTCAATAAATAATCAGTCAATTGATTATTGTAATGAATACAGATCCCAGTACATATTCCCTATTTACGTAATAAAATACTTATTATCCATAAGTATATTAAATACGTATGAAGAGATTTGAACACACTATATCTTTCCATCCCTTAGCCTTTCCATAGGGCCAAATACTGGTTTCCCATACAAAATCCAAGTAACTCACCCTTACACAAGAAACAAATAGTCCCCCTGACTGAATTAGAAGCAGCAGGAGAGGGAAATTCTCCTTCCCTGTGAGAATCAAAGAGGAAAGACCTTCCTTCCTGTGAATAAGAACCCTTCATAAAATAAACTATCAAGAGAGGGAAGGAACCCCCTCCCTTCAGTCTCTCTCAGGGGAAAGCTACCAAGAGAGAACATAGATGCTGTAAGTAAGGGTGCTGTCACAGCCCCTTGGCTTGAAGTGTTTCCAATTCCATCATATACAGGATTTATATTTGGTTCAATGGCTGTCAGCACCCCCCCAGCCTCCACAATACAAAGTGCTCCTGCACCCCTGGAAGCAAATGCACTTGTGACTGTGAGAGAGGAAAATAGTTTCACAAAACAGGGCCATGTTAAAGTGGCAGAGCAAGAAGGGTTCACTACTTTTAAAAAGGCAGCAGCATAACGGAACCCCTCCTGCCTGTGATTTGTGTGGGGTTTGTAGACCCCATCACAGTCACTTCATTCCAGTTCTTTATAACTTGGCAGAGAGCAATAATTACAGAGAATTGTGTGAAGAGTTGAAATGGAGTATCAGCTACTGTGACCCAGCAAACCCACCAGGTAAACAATGCCTATAACTTAGAATCAGTAAGGACACTTAGCATAGTTTTGTAAATGAAAGAGGGTATATCATCACAGAGTCGTCCCTCCTCACCCCCCCCCCCAGCCAAAAAAAAAATCATGGAAGAAATAAGATACCTATCACAAAATGAAGTAATCATTAGACAGGAGGAATGGCCACCAGAATGGACTGAGCATGTCTGCAGCCTTTGGCCAAGGAAACCCTTGGTGGACCATTAGTTGGACTGGGGGGGGGGGGACTATATGCAGCCACAAGTAAAGGAAGTGGCAACTGCAGGAGGCGGAGGAGCCAGCCACAGGTAGGCAGTCTGTCACAACATAGATTTTTTTAAATTAATGGAAATACTAATAGCTACATAAAATTAGGTGAAGTATAAATGTTAGACCAATTGAATGGGAACAGCATATTGATTCTTTCTCAATATTTATTCTCTTTTCCTCTATATTTGGCAAAGACACTTGTTAAATTATTAACAGCAGTGTCTATTACTTCACCATACACCTCACTGTGACAGGGATTTATGGGACCACAGCTAATTATAGTATTATTGTGTTTACAAAAAAAGGCAGTTGCTGCCCAGTTACGTTTCCTAGAATTTTAGTAAGAATCTAACTGAAAGCTGAAGGGTAAAAGTGCTGCCAACTTTTCAGATTGTCCCCTTTGGACTTTTTGACCAGTCACTTCTTGTTTGGAAAATAATTGACATCATAGTGCATTTCAGGTTCTTTGCTATAGTTTTAGCCTTAAAGCTTGTACTTAACATTTCTGAAATGGGTTACTGGAGGTTTATTTGTAATACAGAACCTCCTTTGGATTTACCAACATTTCAATAGACACAGCAAGCCTTCTATTGACTTGGATTATTAATACAAACTATTCAGACACATAAAATCTAAATGAAATCCTAAGTGAATCAGCATGTTAGAAATTGGCCAAGTTTAACAACAGCTTTCATTACCTCTTTTCAAAACTGGTTGTTGTAAAAAATAAGATGATATTTATCGCTGTTTTGATTTCTGTCTCACACAAATTTAACATCCTTAGGGATTTTTTCACATATCAAAATATAATAAAAGGAATAGAATTATAGACATGCTATTCCATCAAGAATTAGCTCTTCAAATATGCCACAAGAATTTTATGTCTATGCAGTATTCATCTGATTATATCATATGTATGTTTGTTGTTTTGCATAAGCACTAGACCAAGTTATATACAAGTAGCCAAAATGGGGCCTCTTGGCCAGTACAGCCCTGGAGCACAGCCTTGATTATCCCTTATTTTAAAAGAAAAACATGAAAAAAGAAAGCGGGCCCATAGCAGAGATGTAATAAAGGAGAAAGGCTGAGGAGGAAGAAAAAGGAAAGTGAACTAGAAATACTCTAGCAGTCAAGAGAACTAAAAATCATTATCTGTCTTTCATTAAAACATTCACAAAACCCTGTAAAAATGATTCCCTGTACTTGTTATTCCTATTATTTCATACATTATTGGTGTACATGTTTGTTTCATAATAAAAGCTCATTTCAAAAAATGTGTTAGTATTTTTATTATAAATCAAAACTACTTCCTAGATTGTATCAGAGGGGTAGCCGTGTTAGTATGAATCTGCAAAAGCGGCGAGGAGTCCTGTGGCATCTTACAGACTAACCGAAGTGTTGGAGCATAAGCTTTCGTGCGCAAAGACCCACTTCATCAGATGCATGTAGTGGAAATTTCCAGAGGCAGATATAAATATGCAGGCCAGAATCAGGCTGGAGATGATGAGGTGGATCCAATCAGGGAGGATGAAGCCCACTTCTAGTAGCTGATCTGGAAGTGTGAATTCCAAGAGAGGAGAAGCTGCTTTTGTAGTTAGCTAGCCATTCACAGTCTTTGTTTAATCCTGAGTTGATTGTGTCAAACTTGAAGATGAACTGTAGCTCAGCAGTTTCTCTTTGAAGTCTGGTCCTGAAGTTTTTTTGCTGAAGGATGGCTACCTTTAGACCTGCAATTGTGTGTCCAGGGAGATTGAAGTGTTCCCCTACAGGTTTTTGTATGTTGCCATTCCTAATATCTGATTTGTGTCCATTGATTCTTTTACGTAGGGACTGTCCACTTTGGCCGATGTATATAGCGGTGAGGCATTGTTGGCACATGATGGCATATATTACGTTATATATATATATATCTATATCTATAGATATATATATATGCCACTTTTGCCTGATTCTGGCCTGCATATTTATACCTGCCTCTGGAAATTTCCACTACATGCATCTGACGAAGTGGGTCTTTGCCCACGAAAGCTTATGCTCCAGCACTTCAGTTAGTCTATTAGGTGCCACAGGACTCCTCGCCGCTACTTCCTAGATTGTTACTCTTCTATACTTTTTATCCTATTAAAGGATCTCAGTTTATTGACAGCTATGTTTTAATTTGTGATCATCTGCAAATTGTTTAATGAAAATAGACTTGTTCTTTTAATATTAAAATCAATAATGAATAGTTGTTTGTGCTTTTAAAATTAAAATCTAATGCTAAGTGGTTCCTAAATAATAAAAGTCACTTGTGTCAAAATGGAGCATTGCATGCTGAAACATGTGGTTTCCATGGACCAAGACTTTCTATTAAAGATAAAAATAAATATGGCATTGAGTGCATCAAGTCATGTGACTGAGTACATCCTTTCTGTACTGTAATCAAAAGTATTGACTCTGTTCACAAATGTAGGAAGAAAAAACACAATGGCTAACTGCTATTACAATAGTCTAAGTTAAAAAACAATGACTCGTTCTGCAGCACCTTAGAGACTAACAAAAAATGTAGATGGTACCATGAGCTTCATGGGCACAACCCACTTAAACATCCCAGGTGACAAGATGCGGACAATTACAGTATAATGAAATGTGGTTGACACAGGATAAAGCAAAATAATCCTTTTTAATTATATGAATATAGAGATAGTGTGAAAGCCGCCCTCTCTTATAAGACAAGCAGAGCAGGTAATCCAGTATCCTGCCTCTGACAATACAAGAGGCTTTAATGGTTAGATGAAGAAGCAAGAAATCAAATAGTGGACAATTGTACAATCAACTAGCCATAAGAGAAAGGTAAGAGAGGTGTAACTAGCCTTGAACCGTGACAATCCCCCTTTTTGCCACTTTGAAAACAGGCCACTGATAGCTATTAATTCTCTCTTATAAGTGCTTTCTGGTCCATGACAGAGCCTTGCCTCTAACCCAAAGATTTTGGCTGCGTCTAGACTGGCATGATTTTGTGCAAATGCTTTTAACGGAAAAGTTTTTCCGTTAAAAGTATTTGCGCAAGAGAGCGTCTAGATTGGCACGGACGCGGTTTTGCGCAAGAAAGCCCCGATCGCCATTTTTGCGATCGGGGCTTTTTTGCGCAAAACAAATCTGAGCTGTCTACACTGGCCTTTTTGCACAAAACCTTTTGCGCAAAAGGACTTTCGCCCGAACGGGAGCGTCAAAATATTTGAGCAAGAAGCACTGATTTCTTACATTAGAACGTCAGTGTTCTTGCGCAAATTCAAGCGGCCAGTGTAGACAGCTGGCAAGTTTTTGCGCAAAAGCAGCTCTTTTTGCGCAAAATCATGCCAGTCTAGATGCAGCCTTTTAGTTTATTATATAATCTTTTGTGAGGGGCTTTGTTAAAGACTTTTTGGAATTCCAAATATATATCAACCAGTCCTCTGTTACTGACTTGTTGACATGTTCAAAGAATTCTAGTAGAACAGGGAAGCACAGTTTGCCTTTTTATGTGAGTAGTATATGGATTATGTTGATTAAAGCTGTTAAAACCCTCAGCCTAGAGGAAAAGGAGAAGGAAATCAGCAGCTTCTGAGGGAGAGACTCTGTTATCAGCAGAACATGCAGTAGGGCTGTGGAACAAAAGCAGGAGTTCTGCAGGATGTGCCCAACAGAGTTGGTCTACTCTTGAGAGAGATGATGAATTGCAAACAAGTCTCAAGCATGTCCTCTGTTTCAGGCTTAACACCTTTTCCCTGCTTGCTGGGAGCCTTTGGCAAACAAATAAGTCTTAGGAAGAAGATATTTTGAGTCAGTTTAATCAGCTGCAGATCAGAGCAGAATGTCTTGGAGATAGCAATTGTAATTAGGCTTTTTATGTTAACACAGGTGGAAATAAGGAGCTGCTACCCTAGAATCAATTCTAACCGTGGCAGAACTGCAGACTTTCATCCAAATAGAGGTGAAGTAGTGAAACTTGGCATGTGAGGGAGTGAACGCAAGAGGAACTGCCAAGGCCAGAATAAAAAAGGGGCTTTAGGGGCTGCATCCCACGGCCTTGGGCTAAGTGAGGGGGAGACTGCAAAAAGACCTATGAGCTGCCAAAAGTCCAGATCTTTTTGCAAGACCCCTTTAAACCCAGGGGCCTGGGTGGGATGCAGTGCAGCCACTAAAGCCCTGACTGCTATCTGGCTCTGCCTGGCCAAGGGGGCTCCCCACCAACAGGAGCTGTGGGGGGGGGGTGGTACCAGGAGGCAAGCACAGGGCCACATGGGCTGTGCTAAGACACCTGATTCCCCACCAAAGGGTAGCTGCTCCAGGTAAGTGACTCATACCCCAACTTCCTGTCCAAGGTCTGAGCCCCCTCCTATACCTTAAGTCCCCAACTTCCTCCCAGAAGGCCGAGGCCTGGGAGGGACTTAGGGTGTGGGCAGGAGCTCAGGGCTGGGGCTCAGGGTTGGAGTATATGTCCCAGACCGTACACCCCAACCCTGAGACCTGCCCTGAGCCCACTTCAGCACCCTAACTCCCACCCAGACCATGCACCATCCCCACAACCTTCTGTCCTGAGCCCCCTCCCACACTCCAAGCACCTAGCCCACAGCCTGACGCCCCATTCTGCACTCCATATGCCTCATTCCCAGTCACACCCCATGTATCTCACCCCCAGTCAGAGCTCTCACAGCCTTCCCTCATCTTCCCTCCTGTCTCAGCCTACAATCCCTCTTGTATTCTGAACCCCTCATTTTTGGCCCTACCCTGGAGTGTAGGAGGACTCTCAAAATCTAAATTAATCTGGCCTTAGGAACTGCATAGCTGGTCCAAGGCACCAATTTCCTTGTAACCATGGCAAGATGATAGGGTCGTAAGTATTGTAGCCTGGTGACCCAGAGAACCACGGAGTTTGATGCTAGACAGAGGTTCAGGCCTGTCGTTGGAAAGAATGCCCACAGAAGAAAGGGCAGGAAGAGATCACAGGTACAAATCAACCCTGAGCCATCACAGCAGCCATTTCCTCATTCCACTTTCAAATATGCCACTCATAAGATTAATGAATGAAGCCAGACTGTGAAATCTAATGAGTCCATTTTTATAACGGAGTAAGGAAAATCTCACTAAAAGTGAGGGTTCCTTGTTGCTTTTCATCATAAGTTCCCCAAACAGTAACCAATCTTATTTTTTTTCCAGAAGTTTAGTACTGCACGCCCGTAGACATATACATTTAGTATCCTGGTTATTACTTCTTACCAATAAGTTCCCTTTCAGAAGATGTCCTCCACATATTATCAGCCCAGTTTAAAGAACCTAAGTCTGTAAAATGTATGTGTTTCTATTAAAATACCAGCTTTAAAGCCAGTTATTTAATAATTGTATGTTTTTCAAGATTTAAGCTATACTTCTAAGTTTAGTGACAATCTCTTTTGAAACTTGAAAGAATGCACAAGCATGGTGCAAATATCTCTCTAAGATTCACCTTTAAAAGAAATGTGTAAATTTGGTTTTTGTGAAAGCTAAGAATGAAGAAATTAACTTCTTTTAGGAATTAACAGCAAATAATTTTTCCTGTTGAAGGCGGAAATGTTGATCTGTTTGATCAAACAAAAAGTTACAGAACAGTTGCCAATAATAAAATTTTGTCTGCAAAAGGTTTGACATACCCCCCAGCCAGGTGTCCAAAGCAATCATTAGGTTGGTGGTAATTCAATTTTAGCATCTATTGACAAAAATAAAACACCAGTTAAAGTCTTATTCGGCAGAAGGAGCTGTATGTGAAATTATATTTTGCTATAGACACTACATTCTGGAGGATGAACTGGGATCCACAAAGCCTTTCATTTACAACCTCAAACAGTTTAAAAACACCAAACAGTAATAATAATAATAATTTCTCTTGTAAGGAACATAATTCAAGCAGGGTGGAGGAGGAAGTGCTTAAATGTCACTTCTTTACAAGTATTGTATGTAAAAGACATATACAGTGTTTTTAATTTTTTCCAATATAGAGTTAAATCCACATGGAAAAATCCTGTGTTTAGATTGTCTGTAAATCCACGCTGAAGCAAAGGTTAGTTTCCTTGCACCCTGGTATAAATTAATACATATATTTTATTAAGTGTTTATATTATAAGAACTTCACACGACTTCCTGCAATATACATTACACAAATGTTTATTGTCATCATAAAAGGGCACCTATCCTGTGGGCTGGATAGGTAATCTAAAAAGCTAAATCTAAAAGGAAATTCCAGTCTAACCACAAACATGTCAGGAGTCCTGGGAATTTCCCAGCGGACTAATAAAAAGGAAAAAAAAAAGTGACACTGACCAAAAATGGTCTTCATGGTTGTTTCATATTGTTTTTGCTTGTACAGTCTTTCATCGCTTTAATAACAACGAAGCATTCCTCCTAAAGGTTGAAAGAGTGACGTTCCCTTCAGAAAACCATACAATAAAATGTGAAGTAGAAGACTAAAATAACCTTTTGGGGTTTTTTTAGTATATACTTAATGATGAGCATCAAGTTTCTGCTGCTATTGGCTGTGCCACTGACCACAAAGAATTCCACAGTTTCCTTTGGCAATGAATTTATGCCAGTGCTCTAGGAAAACAGAAATGCTGTTCATAGTAGAGTAGAGATGCAGCATTATGGGGAAAAAAGAAATAGTAACAAATATTTCAGACTTGGAACTAGTCTAAAATGTACAGAAGCAGGTTGTATGTACAGGAATTGAGTGCGTGAGGTGTAATATAACATCCAGGTACAAAACTATCATTTAGAAGAATTACTTAAGTCAGTAGCACCACAATTTTAAGATGTATTTGAGAATGACTCTCGCACTCATGAAAATGAAGATGGACAGTAGCAAACATAATTCTAGATCTCCATAGTCCAAAGAGGTTTCCACAGTGCAACAATTCCACCAAGAGCCATTCAATTAGGTAATTACCCACAGACAACTGCATTAAAACATTAAGGTTGCAAAGTCACGTTCTTCAAAACTAGAAAATGTCAGATTTATGTGCACCAAAAACTGCACTAACATGATATAATAAGTGCATAATGAATGCCCTTTATGTGGCATGCATTATGCACTTATTATATCATGTTAGTGCAGTTTTTGGTGTGTTCAATGGATACACATTTTGAACCATAACTTTCTTACAATTTTTGCTACCTAATTTGCACATGTACAAATCTTCTCTCCCTAAGTTAAATCTAAGGAGTCACGGGCAAAACTTTGAATATGCAAAATTGTAGATGCAATTTTACAAACAACTTTAAAA
Organism: Pelochelys cantorii; assembly: GCA_032595735.1. Classification (NCBI taxonomy): domain Eukaryota; kingdom Metazoa; phylum Chordata; order Testudines; family Trionychidae; genus Pelochelys; species Pelochelys cantorii. Next base: position 72,623,532 of record CM064329.1, read on the forward strand.
ATTGGCCTTGTGTTTTTTGTAGAGTAGCATAAGGTAATTGGTATTATATTTTAGTCCATTTAGCAGAAAAAATGTTTAGTAAAAATTCCCTTCAAAAGTGGCAAATATTTACAACTTCTTAAGATTCAAACTGACCATTCTGAGAATTACACTTGTATACTTTTATTCTGTATTGCTAAGGTTTGGGAATTAGGTTTTGGGGGAGAGGGGTAGTATGATTTAATAATTGTTATATTTGCTATTTATAGTTGACATTGTTAGATGTCTTTTTAGGACTAGATTGATTATAAAGATTGTGGTCATGGACTTGTTGCTCTTGTCAGTATATATACATCGCCAGGTTTTAGTTTACACTGAATGTTTATGAACCAATTGCATGTAGCCCATTCATCATGTTCTATAACATCTTCACCAATGGCTGCCAGATCCACTTAAAGAGGCTTTCAGTTCTAATTAGGCTAAATGCTGAGTCTGACAGAAACTGGGAAGACTCGTGCTAATGATTTCTAGAATAACTTCCTAAACCTACATTCAGGCTCCCTGGGACTAGAAGATTATTTTTTTAAATCTATGGCTTTTCTGAGGATTCCTAGCACTACTGAATTATTTACTGAAAAGAGAAAGCTGTATATGTAACAGTAATATCTTTGTTTAATCAAAAATAAACTTTTCCTTCCATTTTATTGATCCTTTCTAACAAAAGATTTTTTTTTAAAAACAGCATATTTACACTTGCTCATCTGTGTGTCCTGATTATTATACAATAGCATTAAAATATTCTCTTTGTGGGAATGGCTGACTGTTATAATAATTCTGAGACTTTACAGATGTCATGGAAAAGAAAAATTACTTGTAACTGGAATGCAAATAGATTGCCAGTGCAGAGCCATACTTTGGGTGCACCTGCACTCTCTACACCAGGTCATGGGCTATAATCCCACTGTGGTTTTTTTAAGCTAATCACACTCCATTAGCATGAGCAAGAACTTTTTCCTGGGTTCAAAAAGTAGTTGATGTTCAAAAGGAATTTCATTAAAATGCCATGTATACACCAACAAGAGAGACATAATGAGAATATTCACTTCTTTGGAAACAGATATCAAGCAAAATATTTCCATATTTACTGTTATGAAGACAAGTGCAGTGAAATGTGTGCCTCTGCAATCAGCTTGGCCTCTTTGATTACTACCTTTATATCTTGGTTATCAAAAGGACTTCTGTGATTCTCATACAGGTTTCCTACTTGTTATGTACACAGATCATTTCTTATTGCTGATTATATTTTTGGATATTTGTTCATTAAATTTCCTCTTTACTTTCTTTAACTCCATCTTTAAAATTCTTCCTAAAGACTACAAAGAGAAGTATTGTTCACATAAAGAGTGTTTTTCACCCACAGATTACAAACACAAACTAAGGGTTCAGCTGTGCCTTTAAAGTGCCAGCCTGATTTAGGGTGGTACAGCGCTCCTGTACCCCGTCGAGAGCTCTAAGAGGTAGTAAATTTAAACCAAGGTTCTCTTAAGAAGATGTAGTGTGCATTTCCTTCCAAATCCAACCAACATAAGTGACTGATGTGGAGATGGGAAACAGTGTTACGGCCCTCACCTTTCCTACTCCTTTCTGTACTAAACCCGGAACTATCTTTTTGCCTGGGACAGCTATTTGAATGAAAAGAATCCTTTCACACACTGTACCCTCTTGCAGAACCACACAAGCCCAGATAAATCGAGCTCTAAACCTCACAAAACCCCTAAAAGGTCATTTAAAAATGTATCAGGATCATTCAACCAACCACTTAAATGCAGCCACCTATGGTATTGAGCATGGCAGCATTACAATAGTTTATGGCATCCATTCACAGTAATGTCTATTTTGGTATAAATAAGGAGAAATATGTAGAACCAATAACTTTTCATATAAACATAAACTGCAAAATTAATCTGACCTGATTTTTCTTGAGAGATGGTGAGTTAGACACATAGCGCTAAGCTGTGAGCTGTCCTTTGCTTTTTAAGAACCTACATTCTTGTTACTTATATTGTGATGGCTCCTAAAGTTTGCGGACCCTTTGTGTTAAAAATTGTGCAAACACATAGGGAGAGAGGGTCCCTGCCACTTAGTTCTTACAGTCAAAAGCGGAATAAGGAGTTAACATAAGGGCTGCGTCTAGACTGGCATGATTTTGCGCAAATACTTTTAACGGAAGAGTTTTTCCGTTAAAAGTATTTGCACAAGAGAGCGTCTATACTGGCATGTGCCTTTGCGCAAAAGATTTGCTTTTGCGCAAAAGCATCCGTGCCCAGCATAGACGCTCTCTTGTGCCATTTTAGCCATCGGACTTTCTTGCTCAAGAAATTAACATTCCTGTCTACACTGGCCCTCTTGCGCAAGTATTCTTGCACAAGAGGGCTTATTCCTGAGCAGGAGCGTCAGAGTATTTGCGCAAGAAGCACTGATTTCGTACATTAGAACGTCAGTGTTCTTGCGCAAATTCTCGCGGCCAGTGTAGACAAGCGGCAAGTTTTTGCGCAAAAGCGGCTGCTTTTGCGCAAAATCTTGCCCGTCTAGACGCACCCAAGGAGTTTTCCTTACACACCTCCTTCAAGAAATATGTTCACTAAGCTCACTTACAATAGCACAATGAATGCCATTTTGCCTGAATGTAGGTATAATGCCTGGAAAGCAAACAAGGATTTCTTCTGAGCCTTTTGTAGTAAAATCAGCAGTACCAGCTGCTCTTAACAATCTTAGCTTCCCATACATACTTTAAAGCATTAATTTAATATATAGGTTTTCTTTAAAAAAAAAAGTAAAAAACCCCTAGATTTCAAGTAAACAGCTTTAGATCCTGCAAAGTGCACATCAGGGTTAGACAATCTTTCCATAAGTGAAAGGGGTGAGGGAGGAGGAGTGAGAGAGACGGGAGTGAGAGACAGAAATAGTGGCGGGGGGGGGAGGGGGCAGATTCTAAGAAGCTAGGTTTCCTGTTTTCAATTATTTTATGGTCAATGAAGCCACCGTGTGGAATGATGCTGAATAACATGCTGAAAAGCAGCATAAGTAAACTAGCTGCAATAGCACCAAAATTTAATATCCAGTTAACTGTTGTTTGTTAACATGTCCAAAGGCATGTCCCTGTTACAACTGCTTAGTGCAACTCCAACAGAACACTGTGAGTGAATTCCTACCCCAGGGAAGTCACTGGGTGTTTTGCAATTGACTTTAACATGAGATTTCACCCTACATCCATAAAGTTGGCTTTGTCATCTAGTGGAGGATTCTTTGGAGTTTTGCAATGGCTTGTATAGTAAAAGTGGAATGGGCCACTCAAGGTTCATACTTGCTTGTATCTGCTTACAGTAAATTCAGATAATGTAAATATTGTCTTGTAGTGAAGTAGAATGAAAGGCCAACATTGTCTATTGTAATATATAAACTATAGTGAATCGTCAGAGTGAAGCTATATGGATTTCTTATAAAAGGGTTGCACCATATAAGTGAACAAGAATTTTGTGTTGCCTGAACTTAAAGCTCCTCATAAGGAAATTGTTTGAAACACAACTGCCCTGTGTTTTAGATTATACTGGGATTGTACGTCACTGCTGATTACAGACTCAGATGCCTGTTAAAATGTTGCTAGCTAAATGGAATCTCTAAATATATCAGTATTCAAGTTTGTGAGTTCATGTAGTTTGTGTGAGTTATGGTAAAGCATCTCCCACTCAGGTCATGGAGTTGTGTTAGTGTAAAACAGATGGCATATGAGGAGAGCTCTATGACTTGAACAAAAAATTATAGAAACCATCTACTTTGAATGTGAAGAGTTTGTAAAGAATCAAGTTAACTGCCAAGATACTAGTAGAAATCACCCCTCCCCCATTCCTCTTAGTTCAGTAATCCAAAAGTTCAAAATATCAAGAAATACTATCAGTCTTGAGTACATTTTACTATGTACTCAAAAATGAAGTTTTTATGGCAGTTGCATCTTTGATCCTTCTGGCAACAAGTGGAGATGTCATTTGAGAGCTGGCAGTTTGGGAGTGCACTGGAAGAGAATGAAAATTTACCTGCTTTAATATATTATTAAAACAAGTACTAGATGGCAGTTCCTTCCAGTGCCTCCATAGATATGAAGGGCCTCTTAGCAGCACAGCCAGTGTGATTCCATTATATAACATGGGGTTAGTTTCTGACAGAGCTACACAAATTTTGCATGGCATCATGTAGGCATGAGGTAGGCACTCACCAAAGATGAATAGTGAAAGGAGCAGGGTAGAATAATTGCTTTTTCACAGTTTTTCTGGTTTTACTCCCCATCTGGGTGAAGCCTGCAAAAAAACCTCTACTAGTAGCCTAAAATATCCTCATCACCTCATCAAAGCATCATGAGGAAGGATTCCTCTCATCTTCCCTGCAGACTGCTAAGCTATTCAGGCTAGGTGCTGCTAGCATAAGGATTTGGTTCTACATTCATTGTAACTCTCAAACCCAAATACCTTCAGTTCACTGAGGCTCCCTAAGTATCAAGATACTATTATAATAATGCTATAAAGTATAAGTAATAAAATATTTAAAAGCATTTAATTTGGAATGAGGTTGCTTTGTGCCTTCACTGCAACACATACTTTTAGAAGAATCATTCATAAAAAGACTTAAAATGTGTTCAGATTTTTCTGACTTAAATCAATGGATGCCTGATCACATATAGGACCTTCAAGAAACCAGGTTTAACAGCACTAAATTTGCTGAAGAACAAGAATGAGACTGTAATATAACAAGGGGTCTGGGTGCACTGTTGAGAGGGTCAAATCAAGACAATCTGCTCAGAACCAGGGCTACTCAGCCCAAGACTGGGGTCCTCCTCTGTAGGGCACGTCTACACTACAGCATTATTTCAAAATAATTTACGTTATTTTGAAATAACAAGGTGAGCGTCCATACAGCAAGTCTGTTACTTCGAAATTTAGAAATAACGGGCTTGTTATTTTGAAATAATAACCCCTCATTTCACAAGGAATAATGCTTATTTCAAAATGGGGTGAGTGTGGATGGCACAACTGTGCTTATTTTGAAATAATTGACCTCTAAGGATTCTCACTGCTGCCCTGGTGGCCACTCTGTCCACACCCATCAAAACTCTATAGTTTCCCTTCCCCTGCAGCCTTTAAAGGTGCAGGCAGAAGGGAAAGTGCTTGTAGCACAATACAGGCTCTGCTCTCACCGAGCACTCCATAGTGCAAGAACACCAGCAGCCACCTCGGAAGCCCCAGGAAAGGGGTAGAAGAGGGCCCATTCCTGGACTGGTGCAGAGATCCTGGATCTCATAGAGGTCTGGGGAGGGGAGGCTAACCTCTAGGATCTCCACACCAGACACAGGAATGCCGATGTGTACAGCCAGATGGCAGCAAGCCTGGGCCAGAAGGGCCACGTGTGCACCCAGGAGCAGGGGCACATGAAAATTAAAGAACTGAGGCAGGCCTGCACCAAGGCCACAAAACAAAGCTCCTGATCTGGAGCAGCGCCCCAGACCTGCCACTTTTATGACAAGCTGGATCACATCCTGGGAGAGGGGAATCGGTCCTTCTTCCTTCCTCATCATTGACTCTGGCCTTGAGACACCTGTCATTAGCCTCCAGGAGGGCTGGGCTATGGAGGAGGAGGAGAAGGAGGATGCCAGCCGGGATATGACACCCGCCAGCCAGGAGCTCATCATCTCCCTGGAGCCAGTACCCCCCTCACAGGATGTCTCCCAGGCTTCGGACGAGGCCAGGGAAAGCACACCAGGTGAGTTCTCTACCTTTCCCTATCTACACATGCGTAGCAGCAATGGGCTGTGAGCTCCTCACTTGGTCTTCTCAGCCTGGGGAATCACACAACAGCCTGTGCACATAGGTGCACATGGAGCACCAGTCCAGAGCAGACAGCCCCATGAGGCTGCCACACAGGAACTCTGTCACTCCTTCACACAAGGTTTCTGGAGAGGCCTGCTTGACTCCGGATACCTTCCCACTAATAAGGAGGCTGGGGTCATGGAAACACACAGCAGTGTTGCTCATGGCACAGGCTCATGCCTGCACTCTTGGGGAAGCATCTGCTCCTGGTCAAGCATGGCAAGGTGGGGACATTGAATCCCTGCATGGGAACCTGCCAGGAGGAAGAAAGTGGAGGGGACCCCAGTAGCACCCTTCCCAGCAAGCAGCATCTGCCACTTACACACACACCTCCCCCAACACCTCCAACGCCCTTCCTCCCCCTCAGAAAGCAGGGATAGGAGTCCTCTCTCTGCGGGATGTTGCCAGTGTCACACCCGGCATGTGCGTGGCACAGAGGGAAGATAAGATGCCCTATTCCCCCCTCCTTGGCTGAAACTCTCCCTCAAGACCGGGTGCGCACAGCCCCCTGATGGGCCTGCCAGATGGCAGCTGTGCGCAGCTGTTCAAAGGCCCAGACCAACTGCTTGGCCTCTGCCCTCCATCCTGACAGGAACCTCTCCCCCTTGGTCTCGCATATACTGTGCAGGACACAACAGGCTGCCACCACTTGGAGGACGTTCCACTTGCTGAGATCAAGGTGGGTAAGGAGGCAGCAGAACCTCCCCTTTAAACTGTCGAAGGTGTCCTCCATCATGATGCAGCACCTGCTGAGCCTGGCATTGAACCATTCCTTGGTGGGTTCCAGGCATCCCATGTAGGGCTTCATAAGCCAGGGGAGCAAGAGGTAGCCTGTGTCACCCATCATGCAGATAGGCATGTCCAGCTCCCTGACGCCGTTGGTGAGGTCATGGAAAAAAGTGGCAGTGTGCATCCTCTGGAAAAGGAGTTCCTAAAGACATGGGCATCGTGCACCTTCTCTGACCACCCAATGTGATCACCATGTCCTTTTTAGGCAAGGAGCCACAGGGAACCCAGATATGTCCTTCTTAGGAAAGGGACTATTGTGTGCTTCTTAGGTGTCAATTTGCAATCCTTCAGAGTCTTTGTCCATGCAGCATTCGCTATTCTTTGGGCCACCACTCCTCACAATAGGTGCTTGATTCCTGCCACTGTCTCCCAGACAGAAAACATTTAAAATATAAGTTCAGAGTCCATATTCATAACTTTAGATACAAAAATCATATAAGTATATGAGTAGATAGAATCAGCTAAGCATAAGCCTTCATTAGACACCTCACTTGGCTCACTTTGCACAGTGCTCTGTTAGTGGGTGTGAGTGTCTGTGTGTGTTGCTAAGGTGGGAAGAACCCCATCCTGAGGAACCTAGTTCCTGCAGGAGAGCTCCAGTGGCAGCAGGGAGATTCAGCTCCATATGAGAGCACAAGTAAGCACAAGCAGCATATTGATAGAATTGTTAACCCCCCCCAAACCCATAAAAGTAACCCTAATAAATGAGCATACCCCAGAGTACTGGGCAAATCTGGTAACACTATCCTAGGGCTCTCTGTGGAAATTAACTAAAGCTTTTGTACTCACATGCTACAGAATTTCTAAGAAGCCAGGGACATAGATTCAACATAGCAGAGGTACAGCATGTGACGCTATGCTTCCATATTTTAATGCAAATACATTTTTGAATATCAATGTGCACAATATATGCTCTATGGATCAGTCAAGAGCTTGTGATCCTCTGATTGTGTATATTCTATTTGAGTGCATGTATCATTCTTGTATGTGAAGTTAGAAATAAGATGTATAAACCTGCTTATTAGTCTGGAATTCTTAGGGAGAGCCATTAATGAAACTTATGGGACTTAATCATCTGGTGCTCAAGACAATGATCTGTGAATGGTTTTGTTTTTCCTGTAAGCCCAGACTATGATTGGTCCTACAAAAACACATGACCGTGCCATTTGGTGCTGGAATTCATTTTGAATTTGGTATTTTTCCATGGGGATGGGAAGAATTAAAATTTCCACCCTGGGAAAATTCTAACTAAGAGATGGAAAACAATGAATGATGGTTTTCAGCTGGCTTCTAAAATGCCTCCCCATCCTAAGAAGATTCACAAGAAGCTGTTAGACCCAGCCCAGAGAACCGATCGGCTCTGACTTAAAGGATTTTACCCGAAATAAGGACTAGAGTGAGAAATATGATCTGTAACAATCTCTCTTAGGGTATGTCTACACAGTAGAGTTTTTTCCGAAAAATCCTCACTTACATCCACTCGGCAATCGTGGTTTTTTTGAAAAAACTGGAATGAACAGAGTGGTTTTCCCGACATTTGTTAAACCTCTTCTTATGAGGAAGAAGCCTTTTTCTGAAAGAGCTCTTTTGGAAAAAGGTGGGTGTGGACAGGGAAGAGGGAGTTCTTTTGAAAGAAGAAGAGGAAAGAGGAAAAAGCATTGGTGCCCTGGTGGCCCCTCCGTCCATAGTAATCACAGCTTAAATGCGAGATAGTGTCCATTCAGTGTGGACACGAACTTCTGAAAAAGCAGATAGCATTTTCAATGTGCTTTTGCTGTGTAGACACTCTCTTTTGGAAAAAGTTATTTCAAAAGATCTTTTCCAGAAAAGCTTCTTCCGAAAGAAGCCTGAAGCCTAGATATAGCCCCGGTGTATTAGGCTTAGACATGTTTTATTTTAGTTAGTAACTTTAGATCTGTCTTCCCCCTCCCCCCACTTGCAATCATTTAATTCCTACTCTTTATACCTAATAAGAAACACACTTTTGTTTATTATCAATCCCAAAATATATTATTGATATTTACAGGGGAGCAATGGCAATTCATCTCTCTCTCTCATTGATAAAGAGAGCAAACTTATGAGCGATCTCTGTGTAAAAAGTTTATACAGAGTAAGACAAATTTGTTGAGGTTTTGTTCCCATTTGAGGGCTGTGCTCTTGGGTGCTATCAAGTCTCTCACTGAACTGTTATCAGCATCTGTGTTACTCTGCTAGAGGGCTGTTACCCCAACACTGTGCCTTTCTTGGGGGAGACTGAGCTTCCATTGCTCAGATAAACAAGTTTTTTAGGAAGAATAATGCTGCCTACTTCTTCTTCAAAATGTCACCTGAAAGCGAGAACAGGTGTTCACATGCCACTATTGTAGCTGGCATCACAAGATATTTATATGCCAGATGTGCTAAAGATTCTCTGTCTCTTTTCCACGCTGATGATGGGTTCTGCTCAATAACAATCCAAAGCAGTGTGGACTAACATGTTCATTTTCATCATCTGAATCAGATGCCAGCAGCAGAAGGCTGATTTTCTTTTTTGGTGGTCTGGGTTCTATAGTTTCTGCATCACAGTGGCTACATCTAGACTGCACACCTTTTTCAACAGAGGCTTTTTTGAAAGTATCTTTCGAAAAAGCCTCTGTTGAAAAAGAGCATCTAGATTGCATTACGCGGATAGAAAAATCAATCCGCTTTTTCAAAAAAGAGCATCTAGGCTGCGGGACGCTCTTTCGAAAAAAAAAAGGCACCCGGAAGTGCTTCTGGCAGGGCATGGGGGCAGCCTTTATTTCCAGGTGCTGCTGCATGCCCTTTGCAGAGACATGTGCTTAAAGGGATCCCCCTGGACAGCTGTTGCTCTGCTCCTGCTTCTGGCTTGCCTACCTCCTAGAGGGAAAGCAAAGCTGCTGCAGTGCTTGCTCTGGTTGCCCTGCATCCTCGGACACCACAGCAGTTTATTTGCAGGGGTTTTTTTTCTGCTTTTCACTGGTTTTGGCCATGGAACCTGAGCTGCCCCTGGGCAAGCGATGGCCCCACGCTGCCATACTGTACCTTCTGCTGCATCTTCATGACTCTGTCATGAATCTCCTGCCCCATATGGACCCAGACCGCACTGAGGAGACCCTCCTCTGGGATGCAGGAGCTCTGTCCTTGCCCCCAAACTTTTTTGGGGACAGGCAGATTTGGAGGTACGAGACGAGTTCGGACTGGTGGGACCAGCTCGTCATGCAGCTCTGGGACGACGACCACTGGCTCTGCAACTTCCAGATGCGGAAGGCCACATTCCTGGAGCTGTGTGCCTGGCTCGCCCCTGCTCTGGAACACTAGGACACCCACCTGCGGCCCCCCAGCCCCCTGCAGAAGCGGGTCGCAATTGCCCTGTGGAAGCTGGCCACCCCCAACAGCTACCGCTCCGTGGGACACCAATTTGGCATGGGGAGGTCTATCGTCGGGGCTGTTTTGATGGAGGTAAGTCACTTTCGGGGGACAGGCCCTGCTGAGTTGGGGGGTTCAGAAAGGGGGACTGCCAGGCAAGAGCAAGAGAGAGTGGGGGATGGAATGGCACTGGGAGGCTGCTCCTCGGCCACCCTTGCACTGATGTGGGGGAGGTGGATGTCCTGACAAGGGGAGGGGTGGGTCGGGGGTTGGGAGGGTTCTCCTACCAAGCACTTAGGTAACCTGTCTAACTCCCTGGTTTCTGTCTGTCTATTTGTCTCATGCTGCAGGTGGTGAGGGCAATCAATGCGGAGCTGCTGAAGAGGCTCGTCCGTCTCGGGGATCTGGACAACATCCTTGCCGGGTTTGCTGCCCTTGGCTTCCCGAACTGCGGAGGAGCCCTCGATGGGACACACATCCCAATCCACGCACTGCCCCATCAAGCAGCCCAATTTATAAACCGGAAGGGCTACTATTCCATGGTGCTGCAGGCCCTGGTCGACCACTGGGGACATTTTATGGACATTTGTGTCAGGTGGTCAGGGCAGGCACATGATGCCCGCATATTCCGCAACTCCTACCTGTACCACAGGTTGCAGGCAGGAACATTTTTCACCCCCAGCGGAACCTCATGCTCGGGGACGTGCAGATGCCAGTGTGCATAGTGGCCGACATGGCCTACCCCCTGATGCCGTGGCTCATGAAGCCCTACACCGGCCACCTGGATGCGAGCAAGGAGCTTTTCAACATGCATCTTGGCCAGGCTCGCATCCAGGTGGAATGCGCCTTCGGCCATCTGAAAGGGAGGTTCTGTTACCTCCTCACATGCCTGGAGATGGGCAAACTCAACATTCCGCAGTTGGTGGCCGCATGTGCGTCCTCCATAACCTGGTGGAGAGGAAAGGGGAGGCCTTCCTCCCGGGGTAGGGGGACAGGTGCTGATGGCGAGGACAGGCCATTTGAGCAGCCCTGGATGGCTGACATCCGCCAGGCTCACCAGTCTGGTGTCCGAATCCATGAGGCCCTGAGGGAGAAATTCTCAGAAGGAGCCCACTGTCTCTCCCCAGGGCCTCCTCCATAGTGGGTTTGGCCTGGCCCACCGCTACCTTTCCCTCCACAGCCCTCACTCTCTTCCCATAAATACATACACACCCAGTTTTCTTTGGAAACAGAAATTGGTTTTTTATTAGAAACAGTAGCAATACAGAAAATGTGCTAACTGTGTATAAACCACCTTTCTCTTGGTACCGTTCAACTGTTTATAAACAAAGTAAATCTGTCACTCAGAAATAAAGACTTTGTTCCATAACTGAAATGTCCTTTCACTGAGGTGGTAGGGGACTGAACACTGGGAGGGAGGCTGAAATAGGCCGCTGCTTCCCTGATCGCAGGGTCCTGCCATCTTCCTGCGTCTGGCACCGCCACGGCTTTGGGCTCAGGTGGAGCGAGAGCCAGTCCTGGCCTGGGCAGGAGTGGGGGGGGGGCAGCTGTTGGGCCTGTGAGGGCTCAGGAGCAGGAGGGGATGGGGGGAACTGGAGGGGCTGAGGGAGCAGGAGGGGCTGACGGAGCAGGAGCCTGGCATGCAGGAGGAGCGGTGCCCATGGCAGGGACAGGCAAGGCTAGGACCTCCCGCATGGAGGCACAGATGGAAGTGCGCTGCTGGACCAGCTCATCCAGCAGCCTGTTGTGCCACTCAGCCTCTGCCTCCCTCCTCTGCTGAGGGGTCCTGTTGAGGTCCTGCAGGGCCACTACGTGCTCCTTCAGCAGGTCTGTGTAGACACACCAGTGCCTGTGGGTGCTACGGGTCTAGGATGGTGGTGGGGTGGGTGTGGTGCTCCCCTGTTGGGTAGAGGGTCTGGCTGTGGAGGAAAAGAGGAGACTATCAATGTCTGTGTGCACCCCCACTGTCCCCGAGGGTATGCTGTGGCTGTCAGGGGCTCTCCTTTGGACAGGAGACTCAGGGGTGTTACACGTGACACCGCATGTGAGTTGGGCAGTGGCCTGAAAGCATCACAGGGGCCCCACAGTAGCAATGGGACTAGATGGCTCCCTACACTGCCAACCTGCTCGTGTGTGGTGACCCCTTAAAGCACTCACCTGATGATCCCTCCCCGATGTCCACAGATGCCTGGGAGGCCTCTGGGGTCTGGAGGACCAGCTCCTGGGAGAGGGTCCCTGCTGCCTCCTCTTCCTCCTCATCCTCCTTCTCTGGGTGCAGCTCTCCCGCCTCTCCTGCCTGGTCATCCTCCTTCAGCGGAGGGTCCACGATGTGGTGGGGTAACCGGGACTCCACCACACACAGTGGAGTCTGGGCTTCCCCACCGCTCAGGATCTGCTCCAACTCCTTGTAGTAAGGGCAGCTCTGTGGGGCTGCCCTGGAGAAGGAGCTCTGGTCCTGGGCCTTGGCATATCCCTGCCGCAGCTCTTTCACCTTGGCTCTGACTTGGTCCATGGTGTGGGGGTGATGTCCTTTCTTGGCCAGTCCCTGGGCCATGTGATTATATATGTCCACATTCCTGCAGTACAACTGCAGGGCCTTTTCCTGGGACCAGAGCTCCAGGAGGTTTTTTATTTCTGGGCCAGACGAGGCTGGTGCCTGCCTTTTGGTGCCCCTGGGTGGGTTCTCCTCACTGTCTTGAGAAGGGCTGGGGGGGGGGGCTTTGAGGCTGGGACATGGCTAGCATGGCTGGCACGGGTGTTCTGGCTGGCTTTCTGACAGCAATGCCTGTCTGGGTGCCTGTGCCTTTAAAAGGCTGCGGACAGAAACCATAGAGGTGCTCAACATGTAAAGGCTGGACTGTCCACCAGGGCTTCTTCCTGGAGGCCTTTTTTTTTGAAAGAACTGGCTCCCTGCATCCACAGACACCTTTTTTCGACAGATCTCTGTCGAAAAAGGCATTATTCCTCGTAAAATTAGGTTTACCGCTGTCGACAAAACCGCTGCATTCTTTCGATTTACTGTCGACAGTATGTGGCGGTAGTCTAGACACAGGTATAGTTTTTTCGAAAAAAGGCCACTTTTTTCCAAAAAAACCCTGTAGTCTAGACACAGCCAGTGTTGCTCTCTTAAAATTTCTGAAAGTATGTTCCACACCTCATCCCTCTCAGATTTTTAATGACCATCATTAGCATGTCCTCTGGAATTGTGGCCAAAACATGAAGGAGCATATGAATGTTTAGCATAACTGGCACACACATACCTTGCAGTGCTGGCTACAAAAGTCCTCTATGAATCCCTGTTCTCACTTTCTGGTGAGATTGTCAATAAGAAGTGGGCAGTATTCTTTCCTATAAATATAAACAAACTATGTAACCCACCCCAAAAAAATATCTACATTTGTAAGCTGCACTTTCATGATAAAGAGAATGCACTATAATATTTGTAGGGGGTGAATTGAAAAAATACAATGTTTATGTTTACCATTTTCATACTGCAAATATTTGTAATAAAAATAATAATATAAAGTGAGCAGTGTATACCTGGTATTCTGTGTTATAATTAAAATCAATATATTTGAAAAAGTAAAACATCCACAAATCTACTATATATTTTAGAGCGTTTGTCTGTCTGTTTGATCAAGAACTCCTAATTGGTTAGAGCTAAGACCATCAATTCAGTATATGGCTTCCTCTGACCATAACTTAAAGCAACATAAAAGGTTTGGTTTTTCTGGGAAAATGGGATGCATCTGGAATTGGATTGATTCTCAGAAAAACAAACAGAAAAGAGACAGAATCACCAAACCAAATATAGTCCTCAAAATAGACATAAATGAGCAAATGTTGAATGATACTAGACCAAGTTGAGCCAGGAAAGTAGGGTGAACCTGCAATAGGATTGCTTCTCAACAAATCTTACAGAAAGATATGTGGCAAAGCTCTGGCTATGCCCATGGGTCATGTGCTTCTAGCAGATAGTGTTCAGCCTCAGCTCACTGTGTCTCACCATACAGCCTTTCTTTTTACTAGAGGCAGGATTCACAGCCTACTGAGCCACACTCTTCACAGGTTAGTCAGTAATATGGGGGTGAAACCCCTCTGTAGTCCCGGTCTCCCTTTCAAGGGATAGACTCTATAATGATGTGGGGAGGCTTGGGGGAAACCCAGGCCCACCCATACTCCAGGTTCTGGCCCAGGGACCCTAAGACAGTGGTAACAGATGGGGTTTGTTCTGCTCCCCATCTGGTAACTACTTCCCTGGGCCACTTCCCCCAAACGATCCCTCCCAGTACCTTTCTTCTGGTACCTGATTCTCCAACACACTCTTCCTGCCTTGCAGCTCCCAGCTTTCACCCAAACTCCTCTCACTGTCAGCTCGCTGCCTCCCTCCCTCCCTTCCTCACATGTCAACTAACTAACAGAAAAGGAGCCCTTTTTAATCAGTCTCAACTGGTTCTTGATTGGCCCCAGGTGGTCTAATTAGCCTGACTCCCTTTGCTCTGGAGGGCTCTTAATAAACTCCAAGTGTTCTAACTGGCCTGATCGTCCAGAATGCTTCTGGAAAGTTCCTGCTGGTTCTCGGCCAGCCCCTGCCAGTTTATCCAGGACACAGAGACCTACTTAGTCTAAGGCTCACATACTTTCTTCCTAGCACTCTTTTGTAACCCTCTGACCTGACCCTGTCACAGATAAAACAGAGAAATTTGAAGTAGTGCTCTGTTTTGGCACTACCAGCCAATGCCAGATAAATCTGCTAGTATTTAATAAATTTCACTTGATATTCTATTGTTTAACAGTCTTATTCAAATAGTAATTAATTATTTTATAGCATGAATTAACTGCAATTAATTGACAGCCCTAGTTTTCTGTGCCTTTTCCGACATGACAACCCATAGGACTGGTCTCCACTAGGACTTTTCATTGACTTTAGTCCCATAGGTTCGATTTTCTAAGTGATGTGTCCACACTACCAAGTCTGTTATGTTGACCTTAAGGCCTGCTGAAGTCAATTTCAGTACTCCTTTTCATGAGGAGTAAAGCCATTCCCAACCTTGCCTGGTCTAATTTACAGTAGTGTAAATGCAGTGTTGCTGGAAAGTCAATGCTGTTGTCCTCTGGGAGGCCTCCTGCAGCTTCCCACTCTGACCACTGTGGCTAGAACTTGTGCCTCTACTGTTCTCCTGCTGAGCTCAAAAAGGCCCGGGAACAGTAGAAGGTCCTTTCCCATTTGGCCAGCATTGTAAGCCCATTCTTGAGCAAGCAGCAGCATGTGGAGATGACTCTGAGTAATCCAACCAAGAGTGTGACAACTTCAAGTACTTCTGCTCCCAAAGGCTCCAGTTCCCAGGGCCACAGAAGACAACCAGTGTGAAGTGTCCAGGAGATCTTGGACCTCATCGAGGTGTGGGAAGATGAAGCTATCTTCATTGAGTTCTAAATTAGCAAGAGGAATGCCAAGATTTACAGTAGGATCACAAGCTGCATGAGAGCTAAAAGGGACGCCCAGCAGTGCAGAGCGAAAATCAAGGAGCTGCGCCGGTCCTCCATAAGGTGGAGGATAGTGGACAGTCTAGTGCAGCACCTCATACGTGCCACTTCTATGACCAGCTGGATGCCATGGGGGGGCAGCCAACATCCCCAGTGTGGTCAAGGAGTCTGTCCAAGACACGCCTGGCATCAACCTGGAGGACTCCGTGGTGGCAGAAGGGCAGGAGGAGAAGGAGGAGGAAGAGGAAAAGGAGGAGGAGACTAGCCAGCCAGCGATCAACAAGAGCCAGGAACTGTTCTTGATGATGGAACCAGTTTCCTCCTCCCAGGATGTCTCCCAGTCCAGCCCAGGTCCAGGGAAGGGCACTTCTGATGAGTTCACAAACTTTGTCTAACTACAAGTGGGTAAAGGCAATGGGGTGTGAGATGTGGCACACTCTGTACCTATACAGCACAGGAGGCCCAGAACAGTTTGTTCACATGTCTGCAGATGGAGCAGGAATCTGGTCTGCACAGCTCCATAAAGCTCTCACAGAGGAACTCTTCAATCCTTCTCACAAGGTTTTGGGGAGGCCAGCCTTATGCTATCCTCTGCAGTAGGACACCTCCCCACGCCAAGCCACCAGTAAGTGGTTGGATGTCATTGAACCACAAAGCAATGCAGCATAAGGCCCACATTTATGGCCACAATCAGTTAGCATATGCTCCTGATCACCCAGTGTGAGTAGAGAAGTCTGATATCTTATATAGCAACCTGAATGAAGGAGGAGGGGAACCTATTAGCACTCGCCCTGGGAGGCCAGAAAGGAAGCAGTGTCACCGGGAGGCCGTGTGTGCCAGACCTGGAATTTGCCAAAGAGTGGGAAGCCACCCCCTCCTGCCACCGCCTTCCCATTTGCAGGCTCCTGTCCTGGCTGGCCCCTTTATATGCCTGACTGCCTCTGGACTGAGTGCATCCTGATGCTCCCCTGAGAAGTCTGAGTACTTGCTGTAAAGTGCCCACTTTAAAGCAAACATTTGGCCACGCATGGAACACATCTCCCTTGTCTTTACAGCGACTTTCAGTGTAGGCTAAAAGATTAGGGGTAGGCTTAACACAGTGTATCTACTTTAAAGTCTGCCCTTGTAAGTTTTCTTTGCAGCTGGGCCAGCAGCCAGCTCAGTGAGAACTCCCCCTCTTCCAGCATCTGCACACCTGGCACAGATCCTCAGGTGAAAATTCATGAGAGAGGAGATGTTCTGAGAGCAGATGGACTGTATACATTCCCTAATGGTGGAGATGTGGGCAGAGCGGCAAGACCAGATCTCAGAGCAGGAAAAGAGAGCTTCCAGGGAGCAGCTTGTGAGACAGCACAAGACCATGTTCTCCTTCTGACTGCTGTGATGATGTGCATGGTGTCCAGTTTGAAGAGGTCCTCTTCCCAGAATCTCCCCCCTGCCCCAATGACACCCCCAGTCCCTCCTCTACCATCCCCATGGTTTCCACCCTCAGGGTTCCCCAGGGCCACTGGGGCCCCAAGGCAAGGATGGAACTCAAGGGGAGCTGGAACCAGTGTTCCCTCTAAAATTTTCCAACCATGAACAGAGTGAGTTTTGGCTTGTGCACCAATATTGAGGTCATGTGTGTTGGTTTGGATGTGTGCCACCGTGGCATGAATGTATTAATAAACACACGTTCCCAGCCACCGTAGCAGAAACTGCCCCCTCCCCCACCATGAAGGATGTCCCATTCCCGGCCACTGGAACAGACACACACACACACACACACACACACACCATGTGGCAGATCCCAGTTCCAGCCCCAGACACCAGAATAGACCCCAGCTCCCAAGCCACGTTGCAGCCCCAGCCACCAGAGCAAGCATACCACCACAACCACCACACAGCCATGGCAGGTCCCAGTCCCGCATCCCAGCAGCTCCCTCACCACGCCATCTCAGCCAGCCCTGGCTGCTGGAGCAGCCACAAGTGCTGCTGAGCAGCTCTCCAGAGGAGGTAGGCGAGTGAAGAATTTTTTGTTGCA
Organism: Pelochelys cantorii; assembly: GCA_032595735.1. Classification (NCBI taxonomy): domain Eukaryota; kingdom Metazoa; phylum Chordata; order Testudines; family Trionychidae; genus Pelochelys; species Pelochelys cantorii. Next base: position 72,641,091 of record CM064329.1, read on the forward strand.
TGGCCATGCAGGCATGCACCTTAGTGGGAACTATGGCTGGGACTCTCTAGCCTCAGGAGGCAGAAGACAGTCCCACTCCCATTCCTGAGCTCCAGTACCTCCTTCCAGTTTCCAGTTCTTCCATTTCCCTGTGGCTTCCCCCTAATAAATACCTATGTTCATTGAACAACGGTCTCTCTATTGCTTGTACTGCAGGGGTGGGATGGGGGAATGCAGGACTTTCTTTCAAGGTCTTTCTGATTCTCACTGCCCCTTGCTGTGCTCTCCTGATCACACTAGTGTCCAGCTGCTCAAACTGTCTTGCTAGGTGCTCTGCCCACATGCTGCCAGGTAAGTTTCCCTCTTGCTCTCACACAGATTATGGAGCACACAACACACTGCCTCCACAAAGGGAATGTTGCATTCACTGCAGTCCAGGTGAGTCAGGAGACTCCTGAACCTCCCTTTTAAATGTCCAAAGACACATTCCGCCACCATTCTGCACCTGCTCAGCCTATTATTGAACTCCTGCTTGCTGGGTTCCAGGCTGCCTGTGTAGGGCTTTGTGAGCTATGGAAGCAAAGGGTAAGCTAGGTTGCAAGGATCACTACTGGCATTTTCACCTCTCTGATTCTGATTTTCCAGTCAGGGAAAAAAGTTTCAGTGTGCATCTTTTGGAAGAGCCAGGAGTTCTGAAAGATGTGGGCGTCATGCACCTTTCCCAACCATCCCACGCTAATACTTGATTTAGTAATCTGTGCCTCCTGAATACTAAAATTTCTATCTAAAACTCTGATTTGATTTCAAGAAATATAAAATTAAATATAGCCAAAGACAGTTTCCTATTGATCACATATCACTGGACAAAACGAAACCTTCCACATTTATCTGTAACTTGTTGCTCATTAAACTGGCATGAGTTAACCAGGTTCATGTGGTAATAATGGAATAGCCTCTAAAGTTTGAGGAAAGTGTCCCTTATACATGTATCATGTTCCCTTTCAGAGATCTACTATGATAACCCCATCATAAAAGTAATTAAAATCAAAAGATTAGCATTTTTTTAACAGTGGTATGTTACTAGAAGCATTAACACCTGCATTCCCACAACAACAAATCTACGCTGTCATAGAATCAAAGTGCACCTTCTTGGGGTCTCATTTATTAACAAGAAGGTTTTTCCACCCTGCATTAAATCCTCAGCCTAAATCTTTTCCTTGGGCTAAATTGCTCCTGCCTAGCATATCTCCATACTTGAAGTGATATTCAGGAAAAAAAAATCCTACCAGCCTGTTACACTGGTGGGGGAGAGGGACTGGGGCTATGGTGAGTATTTGATTTGATTTGTGTACATTTAATGCTGGTGATGAAAGGGTATTGACTGACACCTTAACTGTTTCAAGGCAAGCTTTCTCCACTTTTCTATCAATGAGTTTACAATCTAACCTCTAAGCTTCAGAGGAGAGTGTAATCCTCTTTCCTTTGAATCTTTGGTCTTCACCTGCATACTAATTCTGATAGCATTTTTGTGATTTGGATACCTGTCCACTAGGAACAGGACTGAGTTAACTGATTTATTCTATATACGTCACTGAACAGACACCAACCAGATGGTAAACAACAGTCTGTCCCTATTAATCTGGGCTAGATTTGACATGGCAATTTAGAAGTTAAAAGCTTTATCCCATTACCAATCCCCTGAGTCATCCTCCTCCAACTACCAGTGAGCTAAAGATTAAGCAGTTATATACCAGCTCCTCGACTATCTAATTTACTACACATTTGAGAGATCTACAGTGTAGATCTAAGATGAGGTATATCCATTATTGTTAAAACATTCTACCAGATGTGAACCCTACATCAGGAGAAATAAGAAAAAGTCTGGAGAAACTATGCCAGTTGGCATAGTACTGCTTTATACAAATAATTAGCAAAGGAAAGTTTGCACAGAGTAATATATCAGTGGAAGTGGAAAATAAATGTAGTTTGTTGTGAAAAAGCAATGTGGACAAATGAGGATGCATTAATACATGGAAAATACACCGTATTGTAATTATAAGGCAGAAAATAGTAAAACATCCACATCTTCCCAGATTTGAAAAAAGACTCAAAACACTAAGGCTGTGTCTATACTGGCACGATCTTGCGCCAGAGCTATGCAAATGAGGCTCAGCATGGAATATCGCCGAGCCTCATTTGCATAACTAATGAGCTGCCATTTTTGAGGAAGAGGCTCTTGCGCAAGACGGAGCTGTCCACACTGCCCCTTCTTGCGCAAGAAAAACCCTCTTGCACAAAGCCGTTATGCTGATTTATTTTCAGGCATAACGGCTTTGTGCAAGAGGGTTTTTCTTGCGCAAGACGGGGCAGTGTAGACAGCTCCGTCTTGCACAAGAGCCTCTTCCACAAAAATGGCGGCTCATTAGTTGTGCAAATGAGGCTTGGCGATATTCCACGCTGAGCCTCATTTGCATAGCTCTGGCACAAGATCGCGCCAGTATAGATACAGCCTAAGGGTACATCTAGACTACAGGCTTTTGTTGACAGAGGCTTTGTTGACAGATACTATTGACAAAGTCTTTGTAGAAAAAGAGCATCTAGACTACAGCCAGTTCTGTCGACAAAGCAAGCCGCTTTTTCAACAGAGAGTCTAGCTGCTCTCTTTTGACAAAGCACAGTGTGGATGCAACAGCGCCTTTTTTCAACATAACTCTGTCGAAAAAAAGGCATTATTCCTTGTAGAATGAGGTTTACCGCCGTCAACAAAACTGCCGCGTTCTGTCGACTTACTCTCGACAAAACTCGGTGGTAGTGTAGACGCAGGTATAGTTTTGTTGACAAAAGTCCACTTTTGTTGACAAAACCCTGTAGTCTAGACACACTCTAATATACTATAACATTGTACATGCTCTATATCCAGGTAGAATCTCAACAATAGAAAAATTTGCTTTCTCATTAAACATATTTGTCACATTTGCCTAACTACAGCCCTTTTGCCAGAGAATCGGGATTTTGGGGGAGCGTTTCTCAGGCTTCCAAAATTACCACCAAAATCTTAAACAGTAACCATAAGTACAAGTTATTTACTGCAGCTATGAAAATGCTAAATACATCATTCAAGTTATCTGTAAAGGAAACAACCATTGAGTTCTTGAGCTCCTCCATTTCCAGATTCACTTATTTTAATTAAATACCTTATTTTCAAAACAGAAATATGCTTGATGTCAATTTTTTCAAGCAGCAGAGAGAAACCTGGAACAAATGAAAGATGGGAGAGGAGAAACAAGAAAATATGGGCTTTTAATTTCCTTTGCTTATGTTTATATTAACTTAACTATATATATAGATATTGTGTATGTATATAAGACAATTAACTACAAGGTCACAGTGGCCCATGTGGCAAGAAAAAACATTTTGGGAGATGTTTTACATTTAATTAATTTTAACATTTTGTTCCTTCTGAATTTTGTGCAGCTGGATTTATGGTAACTAAATCATAAATCATGACTAAATCATGGCATATACAACATATTTGATGATATGCATGTACGTTTGTAGTCACGTGTGTGATGAGTTGTGATCCCTGACCAAAATAGTTGTGCTGGCAAAAGCTCCCGGTCTCAATGCAGTTATGCTGGCAAAACTGCACTTTTGTTGGCAAACCTTATTTCATTTAGGCTATGTCTACACAACAGTGTTATTTCAGAATAACGTCAGTTATTCCGAAATAACGTAGTGCAGATAGCAAGCCCGTTATTCTGAAATAAATTTGAAATACCAGGCTTCTTACTCTGATTCCTGTAACCCTCATTGTATGAGGAGTAAGAGAAATTGAGGGAAGAGTGCTCTATTTCGAAATAACTGCTGTGTAGACAGTGCCAAAAGTCAAAATAAGCTATTTCAACTTAAGCTAAACAATTAGCGTAGCTCAAGTTGTGTAGCTTATTTCAAGTTTAGCCATGCTTTGCAGACGTGCCCTTATTTGGGAATCCCCCAGGACTTGTGAGGTGAAAGAAATAGGGTTTGTGGAGTTATTTAGAGAAAGAGAGTAAGGATGCTTTGTAACAAGATGAGGAATGTCTTTTCAGGCACTGAGACCTCTGTGAAAAAAGTAATGTGTTTGTGTATGTATGTCTGGGTACGTCTACACTGCAACACTATTTTCAAAATAACTAGCTCTATTCCAAAATAACTTAGTATGTGTCTACACAGCAGGCAGTTATTTTGAAATAGTGTCAAAATACTGTCAAGCTGGAGGACTCCTGTAACCCTCAGGGTATGTCTAGACTACATGCCTCTGGCGACAGAGGCTTGTAAATTAGACTACCCGATGTAGTCAATGAAGCACGGGTTTAAATATCCCCAGCTTCATTAAAATAAAAATGGCTACCGTGCTGTGTCGGCTCAGCTAATTGTCGGCACAGTGCGGCAGTCAAGATGCAGATCGGTCAACAGGGAACGCCTTTGTCCACCGCTCCCTTATGCCTCGTGAAACTAGGTTTACAGGAGTGGTCGACAAAGGCGTTCCCTGTCGACCAATCCGCGTCTTGACTGCCGCGCTGTGCCGACGATCAGCTGAGCCGGCACAGCGCGGCGGCCATTTTTATTTTAATTAAGCCAGGGATATTTAAATCCCGGCTTCATTGACTATGTCGGGTAGTCTAATTTACATGCCTCTGGAGATAGAGGCATGTAGTCTAGACATACCCTCATTGTATGAGGAGTAAGGGAGGTCAGAGGAAGAGTGCTCTATTTTTAAGTAAGTACTGTGTTTGATGCTCCCTATTTTGAAACTAGCCAACTAGCCCGTCATAAAATGGGATTTTCAGGTCTCTCCTCCACGTCCTATTCCCTTTCTATCTCAGTCTTCTCTCCTGACCCTCCAGGTCTCTCGCTCCATCTCTCTCTCTCTCTCTCCCCTCCTCCTACTGCCTCCCCCCCTCTCTCTCTCAGCTCTCCTCCGTCTCCTGCCTCTCTCTCCGTCTCTCTTTCTCTTCTCCTCCCCCTCCTGCCTCTCATTCTCTCTTCTCCTCCTCCTGCCTCTCACTCTCTCTTTCTCTTTTCCTCTTCCTCCTGCATGGGGACGCGGAGCCCAAACGGCTGTTTGCGCCGCTTGGTCCCGCTTGGTTCCCTCCAGAGGGAACAGCCAGCATTTCAGCATTACAGAGTCACAGACATTGGGCTACTATATTTTTTAAATAAGCTATTTTGAAATAAGATATGCAATTGACAGCTCAATTTGCATAGCTTATTTCAAGTTAAGCCCTTCAGTGTAGACGCACCTCTAAAAACAGAACTGAGCCATAGATAGAAGTTATAGCACTACCACTTTGCCCCCAGGTGGTGCTACAAAACAGCTTGTCTTCACTAGAGCTATATGATATTACGGTTCTGTAGTAAAAACATAATTACATTTGGCAGCCCTGACTAAACAAACCAGTTCCACTACTATCTTAAAAACTATATACATATTTATGTGGCTTTTTAATTAAATTAAATAAATGTCTATTGCAAAATCTTGATTTATCTGTATATGCAATACTCTGAGTGCTGCTAGCTTTTGTATAGTTATCTTTTCATTTGTTGAAAACACATACATTATAATGACACAATTTACTCATCACAACTTATTTTCAGGAAATTATAATTGTTTAAAATAAAATTACACTTTGTATTTTGCAGTAATTTATTTAATTCTTCTTCAGGCCACCACAGTCTTTTTTATTTCCAGTTGATGATTGTGGAGGATTTTTAAAAATAAATTATAGTAATAATACAAGAGAATATGTTGGTAGCTGAACTGAAGTACAATGTGTCTTCAGTACTTTTCCACGCTAACAATTACTTTTATTAGGATAAAGTTACTGTACGATTATTTCATTTCAACACATATTCCACCATGTTGCTTTCATCTGTTCTGGTATATGGATATGGAAGCTGTGGAGCTGTTCCATCAGATTTTAATCTGAAAGAAAAATGTCAAGTACAGACTATGCCCATAAAAACATGCTGTACGGTTTTCAAAACGTGACAAATGTAACTTTTTGACACATACTTTTTAAAAGAAATATAAAATGTGTAAGGCAGTGTTCTTTAGTAGCCAGAGCACAGAGGTCTGAGCCAGGAGCTCTTGAGTCCTATCTGCCACTAGTTCTGCCACTGACTCACTTCATTCCTCCATGTTTCATTTCCTTATCAAAAAACTGTAACACGGCCTTCCTTATTGAGGCAGGTAGTAGTAATACCCACTTCATGGGATGTTGTGAGAAGTAATGAATTAATATCTGCACAGTGCTTTGAAGATATAATATACTACATACCTGCTAAATCCAGTCTTAAATTATCTTTACAGGAGAGATCCATGCTTTCCCTTAACGGACATGATTTGAAAAGCAGGCAAAACTGGAACAAAGTGAGAGTTTTTTTAAAGGACTAAAGGAGGCTGACGAAAATCCCAATAAATTGCACAGTAGGATAATTAAATAGAAAGCCACAGACTTTCCCAAAATTGTATTGAATATCAGATCCACCTTATGATTTGTAATATCCCAGTTGGAAGGAAGGATTAGTTGATAAATTACCTTCTCATTCCAGTCCCATTGCACAAGGAGAGATACCTGGTAAAGAGTTACACATACACGCACACACCCTACATAATGTTGCTGGAGGAGGAGATTGGGCTGGTCTGTAACCTGCAAATTCAGCTCTGTTTTCTCTCAAGTTCTTTATCTTGTCCATTTAGATAGTAAGATATCTAGGCTAGTGACTGTCACTATGCACCAGGCACCACTTATTATGCATCGGGCACAAAGGGACCCAGATCTTGGTTGAAACCTCTCTATAATATAATATAATATAATATAATATAATATAATATAATTTTCCTAGAAATCTCTTCAATTTCTCCAGGTACTGACAATCCCTTTATATTTTGTTTTGATTTGATTAGCCATTAGATGTTGATGGGAATCACTGAATCAACTATAGGGCTCTGTCTACATTGCATCATTTTTGCAGAAGAGAAAATGCAAAAAAAGCGCTCATTAGCATTTCTCATGCTCTCATTTGCATATTCTCTTCCGATTCTTTTTGCAGAAGAGGTTTTTGCAGAAAAAACGCAGTGTAGACGGGGCCATTTTGCGCAAAATCCCTTTTGCGCAAGAACCCTTAGTCCTCATTTTTTGGAGGAATAAGGGTTCTTGTGCAAAAGGCCCTGTCTACACTGCATTTTTTTCCACAAACACCTCTTCTGCAAAAAGGATTGGAAGAGAATATGCAAATGTGAGTGCGAGAAATGCTAATGAGCGCTTCATTTGCATTTCCTCTTCCACAAAATGATGCAGTATAGATGGAACCCTACTGTGTTGCAATAAGAAATAGTCTGGACGTCACCCTGTTTTTTGAGATTCTCTCTACAGCTGTTACAATATACAAGGAAGCATCCCTGCCACCATTATCAAACATTAAAATGTATTTTTTAGCTTCTTTTAAAAATGTATTTAGCATCCATGATATGTTATAGACAAATTTAGGGACCTGGATCCCTCCTTGGAAAGATCAAGCATCTCCAGGTGTGCATTGTGGAGTCAAAAATCACCATAATTTTGGAAGGACTTTCCCTTCCTCTGGTTTTACAGGTTTTACCAATATGGTACCAAATTTCTCAACCCAGTACAGATGAAGGCATTAAAATAGGAGCTGTAACAGTTTTGTATGTCCAGATATCCCTAAATAATGTGCTCTTAATTCAGTAATCCAAAATTATGCGTGCACCAAAACAGGTTACAGGAAATTTACACTTCCTCAAGTCACTTCTGAGGCTTGTGGCATTGGATTGCAACATCAAAGACATTTTATATATCACCTTGCTTTGCAATGTGCCAATGCAATGTCACAAGCTTATTACATAGGAAAAAGGACAACCCTAATCTACGTTTAAATCCAAACAATCTTTGAGTTATTCAAGCATCAAAGAAGGTTCTCAATCTTCCTGAAGCATATGAAGATACATTTTTAATTTTCACACTCAGTATGTCTACACTGCAAGTGTAGGTGGAATTTATTAAAGTCAACTTTTTAGCACCTACATTTACAAAGTCGAAGGTGCATGTCCTCACTGGGCACATGAGGTTCATCCCCAGTAGCATGGCATGTAAACAGCGATGCACTGGGTAGCCATCCTACAGTTACTGCCACCCATTTGCATTCAGAATTAGGCTGAATAGTTTTGTATGTATCCAGATAGGCCTAAGTGATGTGCTCTTAACTGATGTATGTCCAGATATTCCTAATTAATAGGCTCTCAATACCTGATGAGACAAAAACATAGCAACCAGTGGTTCTAGGTACATATCGTCAGCTTCCCAAAATGCACTTATCTCCTCCCTCCCTCCCTGCTTTAAAGCAATAGCAAACAATTTTTTCATGCCCTTTTCCCCCAAGTTATCCTTGCAGATGCCATAGCAGGGCAAGCATGGACCCCATTCAGCCGCAAACTGCTGAGGCAAGCATTACAAAAACTTGGGGCTTTATGCTGCGATTTGTCCACAGCCTATGTAGGAGCCCCCAGACTGAAGAAAAATGTAAGAAGGCCATGAGCAGAGATGTGCAGGAACCCAGAGAATGGAGCAACTATCACCTGCTGGCAGCTGTCCAGTTGGCAGAGTAGAATGCTGATTTTGGTCCCATGAGACAACCACAAACTGATGGGACCATATAGTTATGCAGCCATGGTACAATGACCAGTGGCTGCAAAACTTTTGCATATGTAAGACCACTTTCATGGAACTTTGCAAATTGCTTTCCCCCACCCTGAAGCACACTGTGTTGGATAGAGTGTTGGCCAGAACTCAATAACCAAAAGGTTAAACTCAGGTAGCCAGGGGATGTTGGCAGGGCACCAGAAAAACCAATGGGATACAGTGCTGAAATTTGAATTGTAAAGATTACCTGATTGCCGTCTTTCATTGTGTGAGTTTTAAGCTAGGAGTTGGAAGAAACAGGATGATTTAAATTCAGGCAGGACTACATGTGTCCAAGGAACACTGGGCATGGAAATGGACTGGACCATGAAGGTATCATGAGTACATAGGGGGAAAATGTATATTTAGTCATGATCAGGTTATTTTCTTTCTTTTGTTGTTTGGTTAACTTCTCTGTGCTAATTCATGTGCACTTCCCTTCCCCTTTCACCATATCTAAGCTGCAGCCCAAGACACTATGTTTCTTTGTGTTTTGATCTGTTCTTTTCTTAGTTGCTCTGTAACACCCAGCAGCCAAGTGTGCTTTATCAAGTATATCTTTTTCATTTGTGAATAAAATCACCTTTTTTAAGGTGATTATTTGATTCTTGCATCCTGAAAAGTAACAGGAAGTCTGTGTCTGCGCCTGCCTACACTAAGAGGTCAGCTGTCAGAAACTGCAGTTTGTTGTCTGTGTTCCTGGTTAAAAATGATCCCACCACTCTGCCACTATGTCAGGGCTGTTCCCCACTCTGGCACTCCAAGTGCAGAAGGTGGGGGCCCGCAAAAGACCTTAAATACATTGCCTCATTGGCTTCTGCTTACAAAAACTCCCCAAAGTCACAGATTCACTGGCCCTGGGAAATAGGCTTCCACTATCAAGTGAATTAAAACCCTGAAAACAAGGAAGAAACACTTGAACTTCTTCCCAAAGTGTACCCTAAGCTCTTTTACCACAAGAGCTTGAAAAAAGAAAAAAAACCACAGAAAATAAACGCCATCTTCCTGGGCCCCGCAGCACGGGGGAGGACGGGTGGGCACTGGGGGACAGCGATACTCTGCCCCCAGTAAACCTACAGTGGGCATTCTGGGGACAGAATGTGGGCAGGGCCAGGCTGGTGGTTTGGGAAGCTGCCCATGAGTTTCCCCTGCTGTATGTGTACTGGCCCATAGATTTCCCCCCTGTAAAAATGCAGTTGACACAAACAATAAAGATTCTGTTGATTCTGAAATCATCCATTTTTATTTAGTAAACACAGTGAACAGAGGCAGAAAAAGAGTTCAAGGCATGAGCTCTGATGGCAGGGGAGAGCCCAAGGGCAAGTGGCTTATTACAATTAGGGATGTCAACATGAAGACAACTACATGATTAACTGATAAGCCTTTTGTCAACTACACTCACTCCACTCCTCCCCCCTCCCTACGAGCACCAGAATCCCACGGACCTCTCTACCCCCGTACTTCTGCCTCTGATAAAAAAGGTAGCAGCGCGGAGGGTGAGGGGGGCAAGCAGAAGCCAGTACATGCAGGAAGCCAGCTTTCAAGACAGCAGCCTGCGCGTATGGGGTCGTGTGGAGCCACCTGCCCTTCCACGCTGCTGCCTCTCTTCATGGGGTCCGGACGCAGAAAGTTAACTCTTACAATGAATGAAGCACTGTGCTGCACAAAAAGCATATATTATGTACAAGGCCAAATCTATCATTTTAAGCACCTGTCAGGCAGGTAGAAGACACAGATCAGCATGGAGCAGGGGAGGCTGATACATGGGCAGCAGTGAGGGAGGGCTGGCAGGGAACACCCCAGCAGTGCAGCCGGTAGTGTATTGGATTCCGGCCCCACCCCTGGGGACTATGGAATAGTCGTGTAACCTTTAAAATTTGATGAGGTTACACAACTATTCAATTACACACTATCTATCATCCCTAATTACAATGCCCTTGTATAGCAATCAAAGCTGTGGGAATGAAAGTCTTCTGGTCTAGGAGACATCCCTGGGAGTTGAATGAATGGTTTCCCATGACTTCACCCCATCCCCTGCATTCCAGGGCACCTGGGGAGAGGTGACTATGGAACTTGGTGAAGAAGGCAAGTGGTTTATCATTGGGTGCAGGGGGCACACTGCTCCATATGCTTTTCTTGCATCTCTACCTGGCACCTCATCAGCTCTGTTTGCTCCCCCACAAACCTCAACGTCTCATCCCACATCCTATGCTCATGTTCCCTGTATGATCTCCTCTCCTCCTGTTCGGCGTTTATGATCTGTAACATCGTTCTCCTCCACGCATTCTGTTGAGCTCTGTCAGTGTGGATGGATTTTGCATTTGCCCATTTAACATTTCATCCCATGTACATTTTTTTCTTTCACCTTCTGATCTGTGACAATGGATGTGTTGGTGGATCTAGAGAAGTGGGTAACAGAGTCATTGTTGCAGCTGCCTTGGGGGAAAAAAGTCAAGGGTAAACTTTAGAGAAGATACATTGTAAGACACAAAAGGTTAACTCTTAGTATGAATGAAGTATGTACAAAGCCAAATATATCATTTTAAACACCTATCAGGCAGGTAGAAGACATAGCTCAGAATGGAGCAGCTGGACTTGGTTTGGTGGCAGGGATAGTAAGCAGCATATTGAGATTCTTACTCTTTTGCTTATGCTTTTAAAATATGTGTGACAGTGTTTGCAAACTACAGCCCTCATTGCTATCTAAGCATTTGCATTTGCAAAAGGGGCCTGTCACGCACCCACCCCCACCCGCGGGGCATGTGGGATCGGGGTGCCCTCGTTAACGTCACGGGGGCCCCGATCCCGGCTTTTGTCTGGGCCCATGCTTTTTAGGGGCAGGCTTGCTCGTGTACCTGGGCTGCACCCGAAGCATGGCAGCCCGACCCCCCTTGGGCCTACCACCCCTCCTTTCTAGTTCTCGGCTACGGGGCTATAGTCTGCGCCCGCCCAGGGCATCCTTCCCCTCACCTCTCTCCCAAGTCCAATAGAGGGTAATCCCTCCCAATGTTCAGTCCATCGAGCCTTCGCTCTGTTCACGTTGGGTTGGGTAGGGGAATTTGGGCCCTCCCGTGCTCCCAAGTTCCAGCCCCAGGATCCTTAGGGTGAGGCCGCCTAGACCTTACCTGAATGGCAAGTCGCAGGGTTCACTCACCACCCCTCTCGGGGGACTGGCCATCTGTTTCGGCATCTCCCCCGTCCTGGGCCTTCTTCCTATGGGGGTTACACACTCCCTCTGCGAGGACTCCACTTGGGCGTTGCCAGCCGCTGTCCCGGCCCCCACGGTTGCTGTCTCTGTTCCAGAGGTGATGTCCGGGGTTCGGACGTGCGAGTTGCCTGCAGCCCAGCCCCGGTGCCTCCTGCCGCAACTGCGCCGGTTCCGGCATCCCCGGCCGCTTCCCTGCCAGCCCCGGCGTCTTCGGCTGCCTCCGCTCTGGTCCCGGCCCCAGCGTCTTCGGCCGCTGCTGCCCTGGCCCCGGCGTCTTCGGCTGCTGCCCGCCCTGCCTGATGAGCCGGCGCCGTTTTTAAACGCAGCGCCTGACTCAGGGCGCACACGCAGCAGCGTCAGGGCAGGCCGCGCCGGTCTCCCTCCGGGCCGGGAGCTTCCAGTGCATCCTGGCTCGCGGCGGGGGATGGACCCAGCCTATCACAGGGCCACATTCATGAGGAACCCTGCAAGTAGGTGAACCGGGTGGGTTTTTAGAGGCTCATGCATTAGCATGTGTTTTCCCCACACACTCCTCTGTTATGCCTGCAGACTGCAATTCTCCCTTCCCACAGTGACCTGCATAAGGAGAGGTGGAGTGAACCTGTTCTCCGGGATAATCCCTTCAAGCCCTTTACAAAGAGGGCTGCAAGTCTGGGGTCATGATTTTCCAGGGAAGAGCAAAAGGAGGTGGTTTGCCTCAGTGCTATCAATTACAGAACTTCCCCTTTTTCATCCAGGTTGCCATGCGTGATATCAGTCTTCTCCAAATCAGAGAGTATGATAGAAAGTGGATGCTGACTGAATGTGCTCAGAAATCTGGATCTTATGCTGCTATGCTTTGTGCTGCAAGGATGCCAGATCACTTACTCCTGGCTTGGTGTGGAAAGATGGCCTACTGTGGAGAACGGAATAAGGCAGGCCTTCCCAGAAACCTTGTGAGAAGAATTAAAGAGTACTTCTATGAGAGCTTTGCTAAGATGTACAGGGGGGATTCCCACTTCATCTCCAGACATGTTTACAAACTTTTCCAGAGAGCCCATGCTGTGTAGGCAGAGTGGCTACCACTATACCTCTCAGGGCAGAGCAAACAGAAAAATCCAATTACATTTACCCACTATAACTTGATTACAAAAGTGAATTGACCAGAAGTGCCCTCCCTACCATCAGGGTCCCACATCAATACCTCCCGGCTGTCAGTGAGACTGGATCTTCTGTTTGCCTGCTGAGCATTCTCCTCCTCCTCCTCCACAATGTCCTCCTCATAGTTGCCAGTGGCTGCTGGAAGAGTCACTTGGGAGATATCCTTGGACAGCATTGGGACAGTGGTTGGTTCCCCCCCAAGAATCCCAGGCAGTTGCTTATAGAAGTGGCATGTTTGAGGCTCTCACCTAGACCAATCATTTGCTTTCTTTGTCTCCTACTATGCTTGCCTGAGCTTCTTTATTTTCATGTGGCACTGGTAGGTGTCCCTGCTGTATCCTTTTTCCACCACGCCCTGTGTGAATTTGGCATAGATATCAATGTTTCTTCTGCTCCTTTGGAGTTCTGCCTGCAAAAATTCCTCTCCTCACACAGCAATCAGATACAGGATTTCCTGCATGCTTCATGCTGGAGCTCATTTATGACTCTGGGCATTCATGGTCAGGTGTGCTGCTGAGGTGTGTTGCTGAGCTTGCCATGTGGCCAAACAGGAAATGAAATTCAAAATTTCCTGGGGCTTTTCCTCTGTCCTGGGAGAGCGGCAGAGTTGAAAGTATTGGCCAGAGCAGTCACACTGGGGCATCGTGGGACACATCCTGGAGTCCAACAACATCGACTTTACCAGAACTGTGTCTGAACGATCCCAAAGTCAATCATGCAAGGTCGGATTTAGCACTACTGTTGTCAAGGGGAAATACAAAAATCTACTTTAACCGCTCTTAAAGTCAGCAGAACAGGCTTGATGGTGCAAACTCATTGGTTATAAAAAGGACCTAACACAACTAACTTTAATCTAATCTCATAGTGTAGATCAGGCCTGAGATAACTCAGTGAAGAAAGAAAGGAACTTCATCAAACCTTCCCTTTCCAAAAATGTACTTTGAGGCTCACAAGAAGCATGAGAAATTTCAACCAAATGGATAAAGTTTTGGAGTTGGTTATTTTGTTTCTTTTTCTCTCCCCGTTCTCCTCTCTTCCCACCCCACCCCCCCGAAATCAGAAAGTTTTAAGGAGAGATTGAAAAGGCCTTGTCTATGCTAGAAAGGGATTACCTATGTAGATATGGGTATAGTTATACTAGAAAATATTCCTGAACCCCAATGTATCTTAAACTGGTAAAAGAATTATTAAATCAGTAATGGAATGAAATAGTCATATCAGCAAAGGATATTTTCCACAAATAAATATGTTTAGACTAGGGTTTTTGGTGGCATTTAGATTTTTTCCCAGTCTGGCATAGTTATGCCAGCAATACTTTTAAGTGTAAAGCAGACCTAAGAGGAATTGTGTGGGAAAAGGACTGCATGGTCTGGTGGGGATGATGAGTCTGTGGGTTATTGTGCATCTGATGAAGCTGTCTGAAAGAGGCTATGGGGAGAGAGATGGGTTTTTAAGGCAAGATTGAGGGAGTTTGTGGCAGTAATGAGCCTTATGGAGGAAGCTGAGGTTGTAAGTTAACAGAGATTGTGGGGACAAAGGATGAAAGCTTGGCCCAAATGAAGTTAATGGCAAAACTGACATTGTCTTCAATGGGGTCAGGATTTCACACAAATGACACTAATGGAGTCCGTGAGGAGAAGAAACTGACTGAGAAGATGCTGAAGTGATGTGACTAGCTGAAAGAATTATGTCTACAGTGAGAATATAGGAAGGGTTGGTCAGAAAATGACAAGTATTTTCAACAAAAAAAATTCACTGAAACTAACATTTTTCATTTCCTTCAAAATCTTTCACGGATTTGATGAAACAACTCAATTACTTTCCCCCTCCAATCCCTCCAGCACAGTAAGCAGGAAGGGAGAAGTAATAAGGAACAAACATTTTCTATTAAAAATGAAAAAAGTTTATATTCATTTTATTGAAAAATCAAAAAAGTAAAAGAAACATTTCTGTGATAATGCTAATTTCCAACAAAAAGTCATTTTAAACCTAAAAAAATAGAAACCACTATCATTTTGGGGCCAACGAGGTGATCTAAGGTGAAGTCATAATGGAACAATTGAGGGGAGTGGGACACTGGGCTGTAGGGGTGGTTGAGACTGGCAGAGGAGTGTTTGTGGTGGCAGTGAGACAAGGGAAGGGGGTAGTCCTGTGGCACCTTAGAAACCAACAAATATATGGGATCATGAGCTTTCCTGGGCAAAACCCACTTCGTTAGATGAGTTGGGCAAAAGGAAGGGGGTGACACTATCTGAGAAGTCATGGGATGGTGGGACTGGGGGGGAGTTGTTGGGACAGGACGATGGCCTGAGAGAAGTGTGGAAGTGAGGAGACTGAGGCTGGGTATTTGGGGGCAGGGAAATTCCCTGAAAGTGGGTTTGGGGGGGCAATGAGACTGAGGGGCTTGTGAGGCTGGTGATGCTTAAAGGGGTTCAGTTAGCACTGAAATGCTTTGAGGGTCATTGGGAGGGAGGAGGGGGAAGACAGATTAAAGTATATTGTGGGGATGGTGGGACTTTGAGGGGTAGATGAGGAACTGATGAGGCTGTGACTCAGGGGCAGAAGTCAGGGCACCAGTGAGAGGGAGTGTTGAGGGTGACACTGAAGCAGGGGCACAGCTGCTGAGCCTTGGGAGGGCTAGGGCAGAAGGGAGCCTGAGAGAGAGCTGAGGATGGGTTAGTGAAATCTGGGGGGGTGGGGCAATGAGGCCAATGGCGGGGCTGGGGCCAGGCAGGGCAGTGAGGGCCAGCGGGCTGCCCGGCGCGGTGATGAAAATGCGCGGTGAGAGGTTGAGGCGGCCACAGCCAGGGGCCTGGAGCGTGCAATTCCCCCGGCCGCCCCTAGGGGACGCGGCGGGTTCGCGGCGCGGCGCGGCGGGGAGGGGCGCGGTCCTGCCGCGGCTCTCTCCGGCCCGGCATGCAGCGCGCCGCAGTTTGAATGGCGCAGGCTCCGCGGAGTGGGCCCCGGCGCTAGGACTGCCACGGATCAGCGCCGCCTCCTCGGCTCGGCGTGGCCCGCAGCAGCGCGGTACCATGAGCAGCGGGTGAGTGGGGCGGCCGGGTTCTCGGGCCCGCTCTCGGCGACGGCCCTTCCTCCCTTGGGGCTGAGCCCGGGGCCGCTCCCTGGGCCGGGCAGCGCGGGCGCCTTGCTCCGCAAGGGAGGCGTCCCGGGTGCCCGGCCCGCAGCTCAGCCTGGGTCGCTGGCAGGGATCAGCCGGGGGTGCTGGTGGGGTTGCACTGGCGCCTCTGCGGCGGGGCGCGGCGGTGGTAGGCCGTGGCTGGTGCCAGGCATGGTCCCTGGAGGGAGGGGCTGACAGGCAGGGTCTCTCCCGCCGCGTCTCTTCCGGCTGTACAGGTGCCGCTGGGGTGGGGATACTCGCTTCTCTCCTGACACGTCCCTGGGTGTTGTCACAGGCCTCGCAGCTCGGTATGTGCCGGGGCGTGGGCTGACCTGACAGCCGCCCCGCGCCTCTCGTCTCCGCCGCGAGGTGAGCCACCCGCCACCGTCCGCTGCTCGCCCGTGCAGCCCCTACGTGCGCTCGCTTTCTGGGCGGCCCCCTGCCGTGAGACGTTACACGTGCCATTAGTGACACGGCTCCTTCGTTTTACCTGAGACAGTGTGTCTCTTTCCCCCCCCCCCCCCCCCCCCAAGGAGCGAGATTGGGCAGAGTATCCTTTCCTAGGAGAGTGATGAGATGCGCCGCACTTTAAAACGAGACCCGTGAAGGTGTAGGAGCTACCAGGGCGGCTGGAACGCATATCCTGCGGTTTGCCCTTATTTACTCTGTTTAGTGAGTGAAATTGATGTTTTATTCCTGGGGAAAAGCAGAGGTGACAGTAGGCAGGTATGCCCTGGTGTGCAGCTCCAGCGGCAAAAGCCAGCAGGGAGCTATTTAAAGAGTTGTAGAGACCCGGATTGCGATAGGACAGTATCTATAAGAAACTTTAAGTTACTTTCACCACTGGGGGAAAAAAAACACACTTCAGGGATCTGGAGACTGTATTGCTTTGCTAAAGGGAGTTTTGGTTTTCTGCTAAAATACATGACTTGTGCTAGCGTCATTCAGTATATTTAGATTTAGTTCCTGCTGTCCTAACAAAGTTAGAGAAAATACAAATGATATAATTTTATAATTATAATGATATAATTTATAATTTATAATAGTTGACATTTTTTAAGACTTTGGAACTATATTTTTATTTTGCAAAAGTAACTTTTTTCATTGTAATGTATATTACTCTTTTTAGAAGTGCCTCAAATCTATATGTATTTTAAAATAGTTACATTCCTTTCTTGGTTATATATGAATTTCCCCTTTCAGCACCCTCCCCTCTTTCCATTCCTCCTAAGCTCTCTGCCTTAAATGGAGTAAATAGATGCCACTCAGATATTCTGAAGAAAATTTAATAAAATTGCAAATAAAATTAGTAATTTGCTAGTATTCTTTGTTCAAAGGAACAAATACAACAGATAAAAGCCACTATCAGAATTATTCCATTCAAGATAGTTGTATCCCCAGTGTAAATAAAATTGATCTACAGTGTTAAATGTTATTGATGGGTCTGTGTACAAAGAATGTTATTGAATTGGTAAAATGAGCATTAGCTTGAATTTCTAAATTTGTATTTGAGAATTGTAGTTTATAGTAATCATGTTTGCCAGTGAGACATGTGTATCTGTTTATATTTTTACTCAGATATCTGTAACACAGATGAAAATTAGATCAGCAGAGAGCTTGTCTCAGTTACAACAGAGTTATCAATGTAAAAAAATTTTAAAAATCTGTTAAATCTGGGTCTACCCTTTTGCTAGTAGTGCCCTGAATAATACATCACAGATGCCAATACACTATCTAAGCCCAGGTTTACACTACAGCCAAAGGTGGTCTTAAGGTATGCAATAGCTGGAGTTGGCATACCTTAAGCCAAGTTTCACAGCAGGAGATCGATGGGAGAAATGCTCCCATTGACTTTCCTTGATCCTCCTGAAGAATAGGCGTTCTAGTATTAATGGGGCAGCCCATTTAGCAGGTCTTCAAGTAGCATTGATCTTCTTCTCCTTAGCTTAGATTGGCCTTACTTTAAAATCTTGTTTGGAGGGGTTTAGCATTTTATAGGCTAAGCATGGTTTTCTGAGTAAAATGCATGACTATATCTAAGATCTGTCTGGCTCTAAACTGGGGTAGGCAATAGTTTTCATAGGCTGATCACTTAATGAATTTTGGTACTGACCATGGGGCCTGGGGTAGGGATGTAAGCGACTAGTCGACTATACAATAAGCATAAGCTTATCGGATAGTTGAATAGTGACTCTACTAGTCACTCCCCCCATCAAGTAATTGACTAGTCGATGGAATTTCCATCGATTAATTGATTAAACACAATTTAACATCCCTACCTGGGGCAGAACGGGCGGGGCTGGGGACTAGCCTACCCCCAGATTTGTCTGGGGTGGAAGGCTTTGAAGTAAAAATACTGCAAAGGACTCACGGCTCCTGGCCCCGCTGTTGCTGTGTTGCCTGGCAGCTGCCCAGAGTTGCTGCAGCTATTTAAAAGGCTCATGGCTTCAGCCCCTGCCGGTCTAGTTCTGTGACCGGGAGCCATTTAAATAGAATCCTGCTACCTGAGCCACAGCTGGCAAATTTTGTGGCATGGGCAGCAGAATATAAATAGAGAGTGACCGGATGCAGTCTGTGGATGGGATCCAAGTGTTGGGTGGGCTCGATCTGGACTGCATCTTGCCCAGCCTAGATCTAAACCCTAATTTCCACACTCTTGGTCAGAGAAGCTGCGTTCATGACTTCGGAGGTGCCATGCCAGGGATTGTGGCAACTGCATAAATTACTTGTTGATCAAAGGGATGGCTTGTAGAAGACTAGAGATGAAAAGGGTTAACTGCTTATCATCATCCTTACTGGGCGATGCTTATGGGTATCCGATTAACTGGCGGGGCAAAGGGGCTGCTCCGAGACTAACCATTTATACCTAATGTTTAACCAGTTACTATATTAAATGATAATTAACATCCCCATGGAGGACAGGACTCAAATAATCAATAGGAAATGGCAAGGATGCATAGCCTAGCCACAGATCTAAATTTAGAGGGCTCCTGCAAGAGCTTCTTCTCAAGTAGAAAGAGTTCCTTACAGAGAACATAGCAATGCAGTGAGCTGCTAAGGTAAGACTGACTGCAAGGGGAGGAGTCCAACAGATTTAAGAATTAGTTACTTTCCTATGGATTTAGGACTATATTAGTTTTCCTATGGACTATGTCCATTTCTGATACAATGAAAAATGTCCAATACACTGAACAAACATATCCTAAACTTAGTATAAATAAAAAGACCCATGAGTGAAAATTAAGGATGCTAAGTGGGTAATTCATAGATTCAGAACTGAAAGGGATCTCAAGAGGTCTTCGAGTCCAGTCCCCTGCCCTCATCGCAGAACCAAGCACTGTCTAGATCATCCCTGACAGGTGGCTGTCTAACCTGCTCTTAAATAGCTCCAGTGATGGAGATTCCACAACCCCCTAGGCAATTTATTCCAGTATTTAACCAACCTGACAGGAAGTTTTTCCTAATGTTCAACCAAAACCTCCCTTGCTGTAATTTGTCACCCATTGCTTCTTGTCCTATCTTCAAGGCCAGAGAGAACAATTTTTCTCCCTCCTTCTTTAACACCCTTTTAGATAGGTGAAAACTATCATGTCACCTCTCAAGTCGTCTTGATTGACTGATTGTGTAGTCAATACAAATTATATCGTCTACATCATGAGTCAATAAGGATCCTGCTGTGGCTTTGCAGTTCTACATTTAAACTGCAGAGCCGCAGTGGGGATAGGTCTGGGACCCAGTGCGAGCCAGGACTGAGTAGTCCCTGCTGCTGCCGGATATTGGACCTCTGCCTCCCCCACCTCCCTACCCCCTAGCACTGGCTCTTGCTCCCCCTCTCCCTTGCTGACTCTGCTACAGAGGCAGCAAGGGGGGGGAAGCAAGTAGTGACTCAACTACTACTCGCTTACATCCCTTGTGAAAATGTGGGCTAAAGACCAGATGCAGGTTGCTAGGTTTACGGCACTGAGCGCAAACAAATATGATTACTGGCCTTGTGGGCAGAAAGTGAATATGAACAAGCAGTGCAAGGAACTCAGGGCCCTTGAAGACACATTTTCAACATTCCAGTGCTTGTAATTTAAGATGTGAAACTGACTCTTAAGTCTACCCAGTTTAGCCTGAATCAATTTTTATCTTTATGCTATTTCAGATGAAAATTGTCACTTATACTGTCTGAACATATATTTATGCCAAATAATAGAAAAGACAGAATTGGTAGAAGGCCCAAGCCCATATTCTGGGGTACTGGAAAATTTTGTACTTCATGGTTGGGTTGTTGCTGCCTCTGATCTTTAGCCCGATCCTTCAGCCCTATTCTCTCAATTCTGGTCCAGTGTTTCTCCAATTTGGACCTTGTTCACTTGGGTCTTAATAAATATGTAATAGATTTATATAATTCCTTTTCTCAAATCAGCATTAAGCATATTAAGTATTTGTTTTAGATAACTCATATAATATACAAGTTCAAGTTTCAGTTTGTACGGCTATTGCGGTTTGTCATTCTCTTTGTGTCACCCTGCTCCTGGGTTTTCCGAATAAAGGGGGCTTCTTGTCATTACAGGTTTATGTACTTCGTACCTGATATCTCCCATATCACTATCTCTTTCCTGACAACAATAGCCTCATTTTAAAGTAACAAATTATTTAAATGCATAATTTGGCAAACCTACACTTGCTTACAAGGCTTTGGCCTGAGTGTTAGCTCATTTTAATCTCATTCACTATCCATAATTGTGAATTATTAAAGCTCTTAACCATACTATTTAGTAATTCTTCATCTTTATATTTTAGTATCCGAATCAGTGCATGTGTATTATCATCCATTTTGGAAGGAGGGAGAAGAAAGGCATTCTGACCACAAAATTACAGTATTTTCTTTTTCTTTCAATATCCAACCTTAAAACCCCCCCCCCCCCAAAATTGTAATGGGTGCCTCTATTTTAGTGCCTTAAAATGGCTCTCCAATAGGAGACGAGAGTGGCTGAAGAAGAGAAGCAGAAGTATATGGAGGTAATAGGGGAGAGTTTTTTCAGGGACATAGTAGAGTGGTCCTATGTCCTTTCCAACATCCCCTGCTCTATTAAAGAGGATGAAAATCTTGCAGCAGGAGAGCATCAACTGGAGCAGAGGATAGTCATCCCATAGTTAGGACCTATCTTCTTGATAATGTCATGATATCCTCTTGGATTGAGACTATCCCTCTGGGATATGGATGTAATAGTGTAGTCAGTGAATCAATAAGCAAAAAGCTTATAGGTTAATGCTATGCACTACACTCATTCTCCCACTCTCGGTCACCCCCCCCCCCCCCAGCTCAGTCCTGGCTTGGGCTGGGTCTGGGACCTCCCCCTGCTGCAGCTCTGTATTTAAGTGTATTAGGAGCCAGGCAGGCAGGCAGCCCAGCTCAGTTCCAGCTCACACTGGATCTGGGAGCTCAGCCTCTTCTCTCCCCTTTCCCACTCTCCCTCCCACCCCGGTGGACAGGGGCTGCTGCCACCCCGCACTGCTTTCTCTGTATCAGAAACAGCAGCATGGAGTGGCAGGGGGCTCCTCAGGAGTGGGACCGTAGCTCACGGCTGCCAACCTCATCCCCGGGGACTATAGAATAGTCAAGTAACCAATAAGAATTCATGAGGTTAATCAACTATTCAATTAACCAATATTTAACATCCTACTCTGGGAGTAAGGAGTCCAGTTTTTAGAAGAGGCAGTCAGTAGTAGTGGGGGATTCGATTATTAGAAATAGATTTGTGATGACTGAGATAACAATGTGATGGATTGCCTTCTGGCTGTGAGGACAGTAATCTCATATCTAAATAGTCTTTAAGGTAATAGTGGGGAGAAGCTGGTGGTCTTGGTACATGTAAGTACCAGTGACAGAGAAGAATGAGAGGTTCTGGAGGCCAAAATTAGTTTCTAGATAAGAGATTAAAGTCCAGGACCTCCATTGGTCTGTTCCCTGTTGCCCATGCTGGGCCTGTAAGACCGACAACGGCAAGGTCTTAATGTGCAGACAAGACAATGGTACATGGATTTAGCTTTTTTCTAAAAAAAAAAAAATTGAAGCTTTGGGGGAATCTTTGGCCTATACAGGAGGAGTGGACTCCACCTAAACCAAAATGGAACTGGATTGCTGGCGCACAAAATTAAAAAGGCTGTAGACAATTTTTTTTAAAGCCAAGAGGTGGAGGAAACTCAGTAACTGTGGAGGAGTACATAGTTTGGTCAGAGGTGATGAATTTATTAAAGGGGGAACGCTATATCCTTGTAAAGGGGGGGAAAGAGTTAGGTAGGAGCAAGTGGGGGAAGAGTTAGGTAGGAGCAAGTGGGGGGGGGGGGGGAAGGTTAGATGAGAATCCCAGTAAATATAGTGAACAAAAGCAGGCAACTTAAAATTGACAATGTCCAAATGTTTATATACATAAGCTAGAAGTCCAAATACTGGGATGAATGAACTAGGGTGCCTAGTATTAGAGGAGGCTATTGATATTGGAAGCTTCACAGAGACTTGGTGGATTGAGGATAATCAATGGGACACAGTAATAACAGGATATATAATATGAATAACAGAGTGAGCAGTCTTTCTGGGGGGGTGGCATTATATGTAAAAGAATGCATGGTCAAATAAGTTAAATGAAACATGGTAGAAATGCCATGCTTGAATAAAGCCGTAGAAATGTACAGCAGACTTTCGATAATCCGGCACCTTTGGGACCCTGGGGGTGCCAGTTTATCGGATATGCCGGAGTATCAGGAGGTACTCCGGCAGGGGGGCTGTGACAGGTCCGGGGCGGGGGGGGCAGGGAACGGTGCAGTGTGGGGCGAACCAGGTGCTGGTGAGGGGCAGCACTGCGGGACCAACCCGGCAGCACCCCAGCTGCTCTGCCCATGGCTTCCCCAAGTCTGCCGCTGCTGAAACTGACCAGCGACGGACTTGGGGAAGGGCGGGCAGAGCAGCTGGGGAGCAGGACCAACCCGGCAGCACCCCAGCTGCCCTGCCCCAGGGCTTCCCCAAGTCCGCCGCTGCGTCCAGGGGCGGACTTGGGGAAGCCCTGGGGCAGAGCAGCTGGGGTGCTGCCGGGTTGGTCCCGCAGCACCGCTCAGGTGAGGGGCGGCGTTCTGGGACCAACCGGGCAGCACTCCAGCTGCTCTGCCCGCCCTTCCCCAAGTCCGCCGCTGGTCAGTTTCAGCAGCCCTGGACTTGGAGAAGCCATGGGACCGAACAACTGGGGTGCTGCCGGGCACCGAGCAGAGGAGTGAGGGGTGGCACTGCGGGACCAGCCCGGCAGCACCCCAGCTGCTCTGCTCTGCACTGCTTCCCCAGGTCCGCAGCTGATCAGTTTCGGCAGCGGACTTGAGGAAGCGGTGTGGAGCAGCTCCAATTGTCCGGCTGGCCGGAGCACTTCCGGGTTCCAGTTGGTGCCGGACTGTTGGGAGTGCCGGACCACTGGATGCTGGACAATTGGAGTTTTACTGTACTACTTACCACCTGACCAGGGATAACATTGATTGTGCAATGGTCATGAAAGTGAGGATAAAAAAGCAAATAGTGCAATAATGATTGGTGATTTCAACTATCCTTGTTGATTGGGTAAATGTCACTTCTGCACATGATGCAGAGAGAACATTTTTAAACACCATAAATGACTGGAGTCCTGGGATACATAAAGGGAGAGGCACTACTTGATTTTGTTCTAAATGAAGCATGGAATCTGGTCCAGGAACTGACTATAGAAATTGCTTGGTAATTTTAATAATTAACTTGGAAATTCCATTGACTACTTGATTAGCTTATTAACCACTGCATAACATCCCTAATGGATATCCAGATCAGAATTATTCTTGGGCAACAAACCTGAAGTACTCTCCAACTCTGTGTCAATTAGAGATGTAAGAGTTTAACTAGTTAACCGATAAGATGATGCTTATTGAGTTCAGTTATGGTTAAACTCCCATGGCCACCAGGAGCCTTATGTGGATACGGTTGATTCAGTTGATATATCTGGATTTTCAGAGAGCCTTTGACAAGGCTCCTCACCAAAGGTTCCAAAGGAAACTAAGTAGTTGAGGAATGACAGGGAAGGGCCTGTTGTGGATCAGTGACTGATTTAAAATATCGCAAAGAGAGATTAGGAATAAGTGGTCCATTTTCCCAGTGGAGAGAGAAAGTAGTAGGGCCTCCCAAGAATCTATACTGCTACCTATGCTGTTCACTCATTAATGATCTGAAAAAGGAAGTATATTGAACAGTTAAAGTGGCAAGTAGGGATGTTAGATACTGTGTATTTTAGTAATCATGTAGCTGCAACAATTCGTAGTAGTTACACAGTTACTACAATGTTCCCCAAGAGCAGATCCCGGCTCTTGGCCCCACTCCTGGGGGAGCCCCCTTGCAATCCGAGCCAGTCCATGAGGGGAGTAGGTTTAAAAAAACAGCTTCCTGTGTAGACCCATTGCTATCTGCTGTCCTGACTTGCCTCTGATAGCGAGGCAGCAGTGTGGTTGGGAGGGGGAAGTGGCACAGGCATCTCCACAGAAGCCAATACACAAGGGTAGCCGTCTTGGAAGCCAGTACACGTGGGAAGCCGACTTTCACCTGCTGCCCCTCAGCCTCTGAGCTGCTGCCTCTCTATCAGTGGCAGCAGTGTGGGGGTGGGGTCAGGGCAGGTGGCTCTATGGGATCTTTTTAAGCCAGCTCCCCTGCCAAGCACCAGCTGCTGCCTGCTTCCCCCCCCACCCACCCATTTGCTGACTCTAATACTGAGGCAGCAAGGGGGGTGTGTGGTCATTTGGATTAACCGATAAGGCCAGGCTTATCGGTTAATGATTTAAATGACTATACACTAACATCTATAATAGCAATGTTTACAGATGAGACAAAGATTAACAAGCAGAGATGTCTATAGTGAGGGCTCGACAAATACACTCGCCTGCTCACCCATGGCGAGTAGATTTTACCAGCTGGCGAGTGCAGGGGCGGACTGATGGGCTGGCCGAAGCCCGCACTATGGGCGGCGCGGCCCCATCCGATCCGCCAGCTGGTGGAGGAGCAGAGCGCCACCGGGAAGGGGGAAGTGCGGCGATTCTCAGCGCCGGGCTGCCTGCGTGCAGCTCCGGTGCGAGGAGGCGGGGCACGAGCCAGAGGGCGGGATGTCGGCAGACGCCAGGATGCTGGCGTGATGTGGCATCCTGACGTCACGGCCGGCAACCGCCGGATTCAAAAAGGCTCCGGCAACCCCGCCGGAAGGGTGAAGCGACTTGTGCTGAGGGGAGGGGAGGGAGGGGAAGGGGAGGAGGTTAGGAGAAGAAGAAGAAGAAAGGGGGAGGCACCAAGGGACAGGGGTGCAGGAGAGACAAATGCCAGGGGGCTAAATGCAGACAATGAGGAAAAGGGCAGAAGGGGAGGTATCAGTGGGAGGGGGGACAGGGTGATGTTCGGAGAGGAGAGGGTAAGGGCATTGGGGGCTAGAGGGGGGAGGAGGAGGTGCTGGGAGAAGGCTTGAAAGAAGGGGTGGGCATGAGGAAGGTGGGGATGGAGCAAGGCATGTGTGAGGGCACAGGGGCATGAGGGGAACGGGGGCAGAGGGTGGTGAGGGGGTGGGTATCAGGGAAAAAGAGGGCAAAGGGGGCAGCACCAGGAGGGTGCAGGTGCCAGGGGATTCTGGGGGTGAAGCAGAAGGGCAGACACCTGCAGGGGAGGGACCAGCACCAGAGGAGAGAGAGGCAGGACAGGTGTGTAGAGGGAGGTGTTAGAAGAGGGGATGAGGAGGGGTAGCTCACATGATCAGAGTGGGGCTACTGGAGGAGTGGGCACAGGGGGGAGAGAAGGGCTGGTGGACGGGGGCAGGTCTCAGGAAGGCTGAGGGCAGTGAGAAGGGCAGGAGTCAGGACAGCAGAGGAGGGTGAGGGGTTGGGGGGCAGCAGGCACCAGGGGGGCTGATGGAGCAAGGGGAGGAGACATGGCAGCAGAGGGAAAAGGTAGAGGTTTATAAGATATTTATTAATAACTTATTAGTAATTACTACTGTTATTCTTATTAGGAATTTATGCCATTAAAAAAACACTTTTGGGGGGGGGGGAGCGTGGCGAGTCCTTTTTTTGTCTGGCGAATAGGGTTTTCCATAATTTGTCGAGCCCTGTCTACAAGAAAAAGATCTGACTTGTTTTTAAGTGAGTTATTTAAATATGTGTATTTTTGTGTTGAAAAGCAGGTTGTATTTTCTCTCATGAGGTAACTGGGTTTTTACATCCTTAATAATCAGTTAACTGGTTGAAGATTTAGGTTGACCTGACTAACTGGGAACCACTCTGGCCCAGTTGGGGTGGCCTCCGGCCCCTGCACAGACAGAGGCTGCTTTAGATGTGGGAGCAGCCCTTGCCCATGGCGAGTCCCCTGCAAGGCTGGAGCAGACACCTGCCTGCAGCACGTGGGGAACTGCTCCACACCCCACCACTAACCCTGGATTACCAGTTAACCAGTATTAGTAAGCATTACCCATTTAGGGTGATGCTTACTGGTTAACCGAATAACCAATTAACCTTTCACATCCCTAATATGTGTCAATCCAAGACTTGAAGACCACAAATTGCAAACAAGGCCCCTGAGAGTCTTCAGAGTACCCAGAATAATAGCTCTGAGAGCTACTTAAAATTGATTTTTAAATGTTGGTATTTCATTATATAAGAAAGGAGAGAGAGGGGATCTCACATCTGAGAGTTGATCTTATTTTGGTGCTATGTGTGGGTTTCACGTTGGAGAATAGCACCACTTACTTTTTTCCTAATCAAGAAAGATCTCAAGAAGCCACAGATATACTCAAACCCTATAAAAAAGGAGCTAAGATAATGGAACCCACTAGTGCTCAGAACATGCTCAGTCAAAATCTACTGTGACTAATGTTTCATTTTGTTTAGTCATAGGGATGGAACGTGTTCTCCATTTGACCCAGCCCATTGAAAACTTGAAACAGAAACAACTTCCTTTTAAATTTTCATTCCCTCCTTCTGCATACCCTGACTTTTTACTAGGGTGCTCCCAAGCACTGTAGGATTTAGAGGATTGGGCTGAGTTGCAGATGGTCAATCCAAGAACAGGCCTATATGTGGGAGGGGTTGCGAAAGGTGTGAACACACCTCCTTGTGGTCCCCCAAGTTGCCTCAGCCTCCCTCCCCTGTGTTCCAGCTGGCGAGGGGAATGCTGGGGATGATTTTTCTCCCCCACCCCCAAGGAGTGAGGCCAGGCGGGGCTGGGCCACTGGCAGGAGTGGCAGCCACCAGCCTTTCCCATGGCTTGGGCTGGCTGCCACAGCCTTGGCCAAACCAGATAGGGGCTGATTCTGCTCAATTCCTCCTAGGCGTTTGGGGAAGTAGACTGCCGGTCTGCTTCGTGATCCCCTGGCTGACTACTTGTGATCAACTGGTCAACTGTGATCGATGTCTTGGGCACCCCAGATATAGGATATAATTGGGCCCGGCTGTGTGTCCCATAGGTGTTGGGTGATTAGTGCTGCCTGGTAGCACACAGGCAATTTCACTGCAACTGGGTTCATTCCTTGTATTACTATTATTCTAGTTTAAATTAGTATTTATTTTTTAAATTGATTTTTAGACACAATTGGAATATAACTGGAAAATAAGGGACCATTTTAAATTTAAATGAAAATTATTTTAAAATAAAATCCTTTTTAAAAAAAGGTCCCATATAGTCCAGTTGTGCCTTTTTTATTGAAAATAGATTCAAATATCACTATGGGGAGAAAAGAGCGGTGGGAAATACATATTTTTAAAAATCGCAGTCCACATTTACCAAAAAAGAGCATTTCTCTCCCCCTCCCCCCATAAATTCCTGCATACGGGCCTGGAGAATGATCTTGTGTAAGCCGCCTCAAAGTAAAACTGGCAGCTTAGAAAATTGCTTATAAGTTTTTTTTTTTTTGTTTGTTTGTTTGTTTTTGTTTTTTCAAGGAGAGCTGTCACAATCTTTCTGCTTCATGTTTAAACTTAAACCTAAATTCCTGCTTTACTGCAAGAATTCCCACTGTAATATTTTTAATTAATGTGCATTGAACCTATAAATTACATCAGTATGCAAATAGGCTGATTGAATGTTCTCCCATCGCTGTAATTTCAATATCTCAATCTTCAAATCTTATAAACTACAAATCTTTAGCTAAGATTTCCTAAAAGTGAGGAAGAAAAATCTCTTAACATTCTATGTTAAAGGTCACTAACTTCTCTTTAGGAAGCCAATTAGATATATTGTCCTGTGTATTCTATATCAAATCTTAGGTTGCTTTCAGTTTATCTGCACTATTCTATCAACAATATGAAGTAATAACTAATATTTTTTTTCTTGGTTTTTGATAGGGGATCAGTTACTTGTTATCTAAAATGCCTAAGATTTTTAATCTGGAAATACGTACTAGGGATGTTAAATCTTGGTGTGACGGATCCTTCTCCCCCCTCACGGGGTCCCCCTCCCCCCCCCCCCAAAAAAAAAGCTTTAGAAAATGGACTTGTGGACATAGAAAAGCCTAACTCAAAGTTGCTGTGGACAGATTATCTCATGTAACCTATCAATCTTCATGTCATAGTCTGCTGGATCTGTATATCTGTTTGGTTTATTGATCATTCTTGTGTGTAAAATTAGACCTATGGAGTATGGAATGCTTTATGGCAGGGGTGGGGAACCCTTTTTGAGTTGGAGGCCAGATCCAGGCAAGCCAAGGGCTGCTTTTGCTGCACACCCCCTCCCCCACCCCCCAATCGGGCCTGAAATTCCCCATCCCTTCTTTATGGTTTTAAATGTGCAGGGGAAAGCCATCAAGAGTGTCTGCAATGCTGGGATATCTCAATGTCTGGGCAATCCTATGTAAACAGCCTTTTGTCCTTTTAAGTCTTAGCAGTGGCTGGTCCTATGAAGTCATGGGACCTCTCTAATTGGTAGGGGCTGGCCAGGTAACTTCCCATTTAAGGGTGGAATACAGAAAGAGAATTCCTGCCCAAAGTGGGAATTTATAAAACTAGGGAGCTATGAATTTCTTGGTCTTTGGCTGGCAGGCCACTCCCAGGAGCATGAAGCAGAGGTGCCAGGAAAAAGGAGATAGCTTTGGTTTTGAAGGCTTAGCTGGAACAAGAACAGTTTTAGGGTGAATTTGTACTGAGGTTTTAGTATTAGAATTAGTTAAGTGTTTTCTGTTGTTTTAAGTTTGTAATCTACTTTGCTCTTCCTGTTCTCACTTAAATCTTACTGCTTGTACTAAATAAAATCACTTTTATTTACTCTCAAGCCCAGTGTAAATAATTGTTACCTGGGGGAGCAATCAGTCTGTACATCCTCCTGTCATTATTAAAGGGGGCTTACCTAAATAATTCGTTTGGGGTTCTGGTCCCATTTGGGGAGTGGTATCCTGGGAAGCTGGGTCCCAAACTGCATTTTCCTTGGACCTGAAGAGTTTCTGTGTCTGCACTGCTCCTGGGGCAGTGGGCAGTGATCTCAGCTCTGTGCCTTTGCTGGGGGAGACCAAAGAGTTGGCCCAGCAGGACAGGGTAGCGAAGAGCCCCAGAGAGCAGGAAGGTGAGTGGCAGTGGCCTTGTCAGCACCCTGTGAAGCATCCCCAAAGGGTCTCCAGTAACCACACCCCATTAAACCAAGTTAACCAGTTAAAAGTTAGGTTTGCCTAGCGTTTAACCAGTTAACTGACTAAAGCAGGATTCCCAGGCTGGGGACCGCTCCGGTCCCGGGGTGGGGCTGTCGCCAACTCCCAGCCTCTACTAGAGCAAGCCTGTGCCTACAGGGCATCCTGGCTACAGACAGACAGTGACTGCTCCGGATTAAGGATGTTAAATATCGGTTAATTGAATAGTCGAGTAATCTCATGAATTCTTATTGGTTAGTGGACTATTCTATAGTCCTCAGGGGCGGGGCTGGTAGCCAGTGCACTCTGGCTCTGTTCCCGAGGAGTCCCCTGCCACTCTGTGTGGGGTGCCAGGCAGGAGCTGATCCATGAGGAGAGCCAGTTTAAAAACCGCATGGGGACCAGCTGCCTGTTACCCTGTGCTCCTGCCTCATAGAGGCTGCAGCACAAGGTGGCAGCAGCCCCTGTCTGTGGGGTGGGGGAGGGAAATGCATGTAGTCTATAGCATTAACCTATAAGCTTTTGCTTATCAGTTAATCAACTACACTATTACATCCCTACTCTGGATGCCAGAGTGGCCCCCTGTTCATGGCAGGCCCCCTGCGGGGCTGGAGCAGTCCCCTCCCTGCGGCAGTTGGGGAGCTGCTCCAGCCCCTACCGGTTATCCTTAACGTGTACTTGTAGAAATAGAGTGGGCCTAAGAGTCTCACTTTTTAATGTTTGAAAGGGTCTGTGTGTGTGTGTCTGTGTTAGAAAGTCACCTACTACAGCACAAATTCCCAAACTTTAACTTAAGCCTTGTCTTTGCTAGGAATTACCATGTTTCCTAAAACACAGGAAGAGTACCGATTTCTGGTCTCTAGGTTTTTATCCTTTGCTGACAGCAAACCTTCTTTCTCTGCCCCTGCCCACCATTGTGGACTCACCCAGTTAGTCACTTGAGTATCTTTCCTTGCAATGCAAACACTAAAAAGCAAGGAATTACAGCTACAGTCATATCTATACAGTATTGGGCTACATTACTCCATTGTACTAAATACCCTTTTCAAAATGCTGAATTTTTAAATTCAGGGTTATTACAGCAGTCAGCATATGCACATTAATTTGAAAATATTACAGTGCAGAACCTTGGAACATCATTTAAAATACCTTTATAATCTTAAAATATAGTCATGCACTAGGTAGAGGAAGAAGGTAAAGTTGATTATGTATTCAATGTATTACCTTAGTAAAATTGCAGATTAAACAAACTTATGTTATTCACAGATATCTTGTACATACATTCATAATGTCATAAGTCAGTGTTTCTCAACCAGTGATGCTAGTACCCTTAGGGGTACTTGAAAGAAGTCTGGGGGGGGGGGTATGTCAATACAACTGAAATTTGGAGAAAACTGAATTTTTGTGTTAAGTTTTACAGCACTTCATTATTTTTGTACATTTTACACCCAACAATTTAATCGCCCGCCTGGCTTCGATTAAGTTGTTTAAACAAATGTGTTGCAATAGTAGAAAAAAAATTGTTTGAAAACTGGAGGTACTGGAGGTACTTACAAAATGTTGTTTGAGAAAGGGGGTACTTATACTTTTTTTTTAAAAGGGTACTTTATAAAAAAGGTTGAGAAACACTGTCATAAATGATGTACTGTGGTGGGATTTTTTTTTTCCTTTTTCACTTTCTTGATGTGTACACTGAGGGTGATGGTATTGCAAAAAGAAATTAGTGTGAATTTAGCTTTCATACTGGTAGCAGGGTAATGCTTGGAGATGGTGGGTTCCATGAGACTGTAACCTTAATTTACTATAACTTTTCATTTTTAGTGTTTTATGAAGAAATAATCTCCAATAACTCGAACTTAAAGTTAACAAAACTTTTTGTGAATGTTTATATTTTTATTAATGTAATGTGTATGTGAATACAGGGGAACTATCCATGGAGCTAGTAAAGTAATCAGATGTCCATTTAAAACTGCACTAGACAGAGAAAGCTTTAATCTGCATGCCAATTTTCTGTGATGGCACACAAAGCTTTTTTATGTGAAGTTGGATGAACATGGAAGCCTAAAAAGCTTTGAGTGCCCGCTGGAGAAAGCTTGTTTTCAGACTTTCTATGCCAGGAATGTAATGTTTCTCAGTGAGTGAATTGTCTTCTCCAATTTGTAGCAAAAAACTGTGTTATAAGCTACTTTCTAAGTTCATTAATGTGGTTAATTTATTACCTCTGTGGCTCCGGTCCTCCACTATAACAATGGCTCTCACCCTTCCAGACTACTGTATCCCTTTCAAGAGTCTGATTTATCTTGTGTACCTCAAGTTTCACCTCACTTTAAAACTTACAAAATCAGATGAAATTATACAAAAGTGTCACTGCACATTATTACTGAAAAAATGCTTGCTTTTTCAGTTTACCATTTAATTATAGCATAACTTAATTAAAATATAAATACTGTACGTACTTTTCAGTATGTCGTATACAGAGCAGTATAAATAAATCGTCTATGAAATCTTAATTTGTGCTGACTTCACTAATGCTTTCTGTACAGCTTGTTGTAAAATTAGGCAGCTATCTAGATGAGTTGATATGCCCCCTTGAAAACCAGTGTGTATACTCCCAGAGATGCACGTACTCATGGTAGAGAATCACTACACAACTGCTGCTTAACCACTTCCTTGACGCTTTGCAAAAAAGAGAACAGAGTGGTGATATAAAGATGATTTAGTGGCTCTGAGCTAGCCCTGTATGAGGCGAGCTAATGGAAGGGGACATAAACTACAGTTAACTTGCGGGCTGCCACAATGGCCTTTCAGACTGTGGGCAGTCAGATGTGTTCAGAGCGGCCATTAGGCTCCTTAAGTTCAATGGTGGAATGGCTCATTACCAAGACTTGCCAGGATTTTAGTGGGGGAATTAAACCTACAATATAGCCAGCTAATATTGCTTCAAACATGTTGGGTTTTATTTAACAGCTTTTCAATTGTATTAAGCTAACACAATTGGGAAAATAAAAGCTCTACCTTGTTGAAGTGTGTATCAGTGAACTTCCATATTGCAGGGGAAGTTCTTCACCCTACCAGCCACTAAATCTAACCTCTAACTCCATGGTCACCAACCCATTGATCGCAATCAACTGGTCGATCCGGGGGCCTGACCTATCGATCGCGAGGCTTTCGGGGGCTCCCGTTGCTGCCCCCCACCCCCAAGATGAACGCTGCGCTGATACTACCTCCAGGGACAACAGAGGTAGCACGGGGGGGGGTTCTGCAGCTGCGCCAGGTCCCAGAAGTGTGCGGGCTGCTTTTCCTCTTCCCCCTCCCTCCCCAAATGCACAACAGCCAGCGCAGTACCTAAAACACCAGTCTGTTGCGTGCTGGGAATTTTGTTCCCCTGCTGCCTTCCTGCATGCAGGGCAGGTGGTGGGAGTCCGGGACTGCGCCGGCTGCAGCTGCTCGGGCGGTGCGCACTGCTGTAGGGAGTGGAGGAGCAAGGCGTGCTCTGCCTGCGTGGTTGGGGCTGGCGCGGTCCGTGACTCCCCCCTCACCCATGCACAGGAAGGCAGTAGGGTAATAATGTTCTCAGCGCACCGTCTCCAGCTCCTCGGGCAGCGAACGCTGCTGTGAGGAGCGGAGGAGCAAGGTGCGCGCTGCCCAAGCGGTTGGGGCTGGTGCGGGCCGGGACTCCCCCTTTCTTCCCCTCCCCCACCCCCCCACGCAGGAAGGCACCCTGTCCCCTGTCATAGCACCCTGTTCCCTACCCCCACCAGCACAGTTGAGTCCACATCAGTGAGGCTTGAGGGGTTGTGTTTTTGTATCTCGCTTGTGTGGCCCTGACTGACTTTTCTGTGGGTCATTGACCCCTGACTTAAAACAGGTTCCCCGTCCCTCTCATAAATGAAGACAATGCTGAAATCTTTTGTGTTCTTCATATTTTATTTAAAAATGAAGCCTGGCCAACAAGCCCTCAATTGGGGCCAAGCCCTCATCTGGCTACAGCATCATAACATTCTTGTACCCCCACCCCAACCCCAAATCTGAGCCTATCATTTACTGGAACCCCCTGTCCTGAGCCTCTCACATCCCCCAAACTCCTGCACCCCCACATCCTGAGTCTTATGCCACAGTACACTTGCACCATTCACACTGCAAATCTGTGTCCTGAGCCCATCATACTCCCAACCTCCCTGCCCTGAGCCCCCCTCACACTCCAACCCAAACTCCTGCACCCTCACATCCACGAGCCTGTGGCTTGCTCAGCACCCCAACCCTCCACCTGAGCCCAACACTCCCCAGCCTGGAGCCCCCTTCCTGAGCCAGCATCTCCTTCTCCACCTCCTCCTGCATCCAAATTCCCTCCCAGAGCACTACTCACCCTTTCCCACACCTAAATCCTTCATTCCCTCCCCAGAGCTCGCACCTCCTGTCTCAACCCAGTGAGGCTAGACTGCAGGAGTTTTTCTGGCAAACACACTCTTTTGGCAGCCCCTATATTCCTCGTTTCACAAGGAATGAGGGGGCTTCCAAAAGAAGGGGGTTTTCCAACATTTGGTCCAGTCTAGATGGGCCAAATGTTGGAAAAATTTCTTCCAACAGAAGGATTGGAAAAAAAGCGGCAGTGTAGCCATACCCTGAGAGTGTATAAGGGCCAGAGATAGCAAGTGATGGAGAGAAGGGGAACAGAGGGCGGGGCCTCAAGGAAGGGGTGGATCTTGGGTTGTCCTGACATTTAAAAAGTGATCTTGAGTGTAAAAAGGTTGGAGACCAGTGCTCTAACTTATGAGAAGTACTCAGGTGTTTAAAGGGTTAAGAGCCAACAGCAGTCAGTCTAAATAGGAGCTTGCTAAATTAGTGCTACATCCTTAGAGCTGTAATGTGTTTAATTGGGGTCAAATTGAAAGATGTGGAAATATGTGGCAGTTAAAATCACTTTTTTTACTTTTAGTAACACGACTAAGGCCCTAGTTTGGTATGTTTTCAGTTGAGTTGGCTTAATGTGCCTAAAAAGCTTTCTTAGGGTATGTTTTCAGTGCAGACCTGCACCTGTCCCTGGTCAACAGACTCAGACTTATGGAACTCTGGCTTCAGGACTAAAAATAGCAGTGTAGATATTTAGGCTCATGCCTGAACGTCTAAACCACACACCCCTTCTGACAACAAAGTTACTATATGGCGGGGGGCAGAGGTGGAAAGTAGCTAAGTAGAAATACTTCGTTACACTACTCAAGTACATTTTTTTGGTATTTGTACTTTACTCAAGTAATTTATTTTTGTGATACCTTGACTTTTACTCAAGCAGGTTTTTTTTAGAAAATATTGTACTTTTTTACTCCCCTCCAATTTCTGGAACAACTTAGTTACTCACTGCTTTCATCAGTCAGCTGTGCTTAGGCAAATCAGCATGTGCAAGCACCCAATCATCCCAAAAAAACCCAATCTATAAGCACAATGAATCTGCCAACAAAGAAGCCTTTTAATAGCGCATCGACACCTTTTCATTCAAAAAGAGTATCTATGCAGGCACTGCCAGCCTGAGACCTGAGCAAGCAGGACGGCTGCCCAAGGGGATGTGCTGAAGGGGTATATTTGAATAGTCTCATGTGACCTTATCTGGGGCCAGCCAGCTAAATAGGAGGGAAACCCAGCAGCCAGCTCAGCCAAGGTCAGGGAGGACAGAGGCACCTCCTTTTGTCAGGTAAATCTTCTGTTCTTGTGGGAGCAGCAGCTGAGTGGGTGCCCAAGGCAGAGGCTCCCCATTCTCCCTGGGACAGAGGGCCCCCGTAGAATCCATGTGATCAGAGCATGGGCCCGGCTGTGCTGGAAGAGGCTCGGGGTGGGCACCTGAGTTTGGTGGGGATTGAAGAATTGTGTCTGTGCTCAGCTTCCCTCTGTGTGCGGGCTGGCTGGGATTTGGAGCAACCCTGCTATCTGGATGTGTGCTAGTGTGGAGGTGTGGGTCCACTTCCCCCTCCCCCCCCCTTTTTTTCCCCCCCCTTTCCCCCTAAGATCCCCATAGGGGAACTGAGGAGGGCTGGGCTACTGGCTCAGGAGGGGGATATAACACTTTGACTTGTTGGGGGGGAGACCTTTACATTGCGCTCCCCCCCCCCCCCCATGAGCAGTTGGTCTTATCTTCCTGCTTCCCTGGCTGGCTCAGAAGTTTTGCTCACTTTTTTGAAGTGGGGGGGGGGGGCGCGCTGCTGATGCTTCCCCAATGTGAGACAGGTGGGTGCAGTGGAGATGAGTGTTACTGAAATCAGCTCTCCCATGTGCCCCCTAGGGAAATGAGTCACAGTGGGTGATGTCGCACACTACAGCTTTGGGGGGCCCAGGCTAGTAGATTTTGTGTGCTCCAGCCCCATGGGAGGATGTCAGGAGGTTGGAGCACCGGTACAGGGGGGAAGCCCTGAGCCTCAGGGTCTAGATCCAGCGTGTGGAGGAGAAGCAGCACAGTACCATGTGCTGCTGCTCATCCTTCCCCCGGCTGGGGGAATGCAGTGCTGGAAACTGCTCGTGAGAGAGTTTCTCCACTGCTCCCTTTGGCCAGATTTCGAGGCTACATCAGTGAGGGGGTTTTGTTTGTTTTTTGGGGGGGTTGTTGCCTCTCAGTAGCTCCCAACGCAAAAAGGGTTTTTTTTCCCCCTGATCTACAGTTTTCCAGAAGGAGCATCTTCATCAACGGCTATTGTTGTTTTACGCACACATGCACGCACATATATATCAATGAACATTGTGTGTGTGAAAAATAACCACAGGGTGGCTACTTTTTACTTCTGGATACTTGAATACAATTAAAATGTGATACTTTTGTACTCTTACTCAAGTAGTTTTCCAGAAGGATACTTTGACTTAATTACAGTTTTTTCCAAAGTAGCAGTACTTTTACTCAAGTAACTTTTTGGGGTACTTTATCCACCACTGGCGGGGGACACAGAGCCTGAACCCTATTGCCCCAGGTGGACCTTGGCCTTCAGTTATGGGTCTTAGCAAGTCTAATGCTGGCTCTGGCAACCCCATTAAAATGAGGGTATGACTCGCTCTAATCTTTTCCATCCTGTGTGTGAGTACTCTGCTCATTATCTGGGCGGCATTTGAATCTCTCCTGAGCAGATGCACAGGTGCACGTCTTACAGGGAGCACTGGTCATGACCCATTTTAGCGTTTCAACCCACAGTTTGAGAGCTGCTGGTCTAAACGGTTATATTTAGCTCTGCAGATGAGACCAAGTCTCAGTGCTATGGGTTTACATTACAGTATAACAGACCTAGAATGCTCCTTAAGAATCAGTCTAATGTACAGTATCTGAAGCTGTTTTGGTCTGTACAGTTTCTGAATCAGTATTGCTGTCAGTTAGGAATGTGACTCTTTAATATATTTGTACATCATCTAATGTAAGCATAATAGTATCAGAATAGCTTGTCTCCTTCTTTTATAGCTTGTACCAGTGTTACTACTATATCACCAGTCAGATAGTGCCACTTGAGCTACTCCTAAATAATACAACTTTTGTGGCTAGACAAGGCATGTGTTAGCTGCCAGAGTTATATGATTTCAGATGTGTTATACTCCTGGTGGAATTCTGCCCCAACAAATTACAAATTCTGCATGCTATTTTAATTCTGCATATTTTATTTGTCGAAATAACACAGTATAATTACACCAGTTTCAATTATTTTTGGTCATGTATTTCAAAATTCCTGTCACCAAATATATCTATAACAATACAGACGACAAAGATTCAGGTTTTTTGGCAAACAGGTTCCTAACTAGGTATATTAATACTGAACCATATTTTCTGCACCCCACAGAAACAGCGCAAAGGGTTGGGGGAGTTGAGGGGCTGAGGGAGAGGAAGTAAATTGCTGAGAAGGAACATAGGTGTCAACTTGTAGGACTGTTGGTATGAGTGGGAATAATATGGAACAGGTTTTGGGGAGGGGCAGATCATTAGGGAGCTTCCCCCGTGCATATCCTGGCTGACACTTACCCTCCCCTATTCCGTCTTACCCCGTATTTCTGTGCCCTCATCCAGCCAGTGTCCTGTCCCTATGTAGCTCTGCATCCCCTTCCCCATCACCATGTATGTCTGCACCTCCCTCTCTCCACAGCCCTGTGGTCCCATTCAGACTCTGACCTTTTCTATCCTCCCCTACTAGCTGGTGGGAGGAAGAGCAAGAAAGCACGTAAAAAATATTGTACTATTGTTACTTGCAGGCTTAGTCTGTAGTAGGCAATGGTCCTAGGAGGAAGTATACCTTCAAATTAAGAAGCTGAAAAGTGTACTATCAACTAATATTTTTAGAAACTTTTTTCTGCCTTTCTGCTCTGTTTATAGTGAGATCTCAGCCTGTTTCTACCTTGTTAACTGACTATACAAAGTGCTGTCAATTTTTTCTACTGTTTACATTGTGCAAAACATTTTTCAGTTTAAATTCTGTTAGTAATCTTATATGTAATAGGAGCTAAGCTTTCAGACAGTATAGCTTCAAATTGAGCATCCCTTTTTAAAAGCATTTAGCACAAGCTGTATGAGGTATGCAGCTGACCTAAAGCCCTTAATCCAAACTCATTTGTATAAGAAAAAAGGACATAACCCTACTTGCTTCTGGGACATAATTACAGGTAAAAGTAACATTACAGAAAAATGTTCCTTTTCATCTTGGCCACATATAACTGATATCAAAATAACTGCAGTCTTTTTTCTGATCTGAGAGCCTGGATCTAGCAGTCAGTGCTGGAAAGTATTAACATAAACCCGTTTTCCCTTGAAAGGCAATCGGCTATAGTGGGGATTGTCATTTGTCAGCTTTTGAGTCTTTGCCTCCCTTTTATAGCCTCAGCACAGCTCTTTACACATACTTAGTTTAGTCATCCACCTGGGTCACCTTCCATATATGAGCATGTGGTAAGTCTCATGACTTAATATACTGAGCTAGTCCCAGACTGTAAACAGATCCAAGAACTTGTTTGGGTAATTCTTCTTACTATTAAGTGGCATAGCCACAGAACATTGGTAGGTGTCTTGAAAGAATGCTGTTTAGTTTTACACACACAATATTTTGAGTAGCTCACATGAATAATTTCTGGCTTCTAAATAGGCTTGGCACAATTTGATCTAAATAGTTGCTAAATGTTGATTTTTATTTGACACATACATCTCCCCCCCTTCCCCCCCCCCCTCAAAAAAAATGCATCAATAAGAGCTGGCCAACCACAACCTTCCCTGCACCTTGTATTTGCAGGAGTCTGATGTCAGCAGCCCCACAGCTGCACAGGGAACCCTTTGCAGTCTGGCTATCATGGTTCCCGCTCCTGTACAGGAAGTACTTTTTGCTCATGATTAGTGTCAAGCTGCATTAGGATGGTAACTGGAAGATAAATACATGAACTAGCATATCCATTTTATTTTTATTAAAAATAAGCCCTTAATGCAGTACGTGACCTATTGTGCATATTTATGAAGTGTGGCCTCAAAAGTTTAATGTTGTTTTTCCTCTGATTTGCCTTTAACTCAAAATTTTTGATAGTCGCGTGGATGGAACATATTTAAATGTTTTAAGCAATAAGTTTTGGCCTTTAAATATCTTATTTAGGTGCAAATTGCATCTTAAATACCGTAAAGTCGCGAGTATAGTGTGCACTTTTTTCCCATTTTTTTTAAACATCAAAGTCGGGCTGCGCATTATCCATAGGAGGTTTTTTAAAAAAGTTTAAACTCACCCTCAGCAGGCACGAGCTAGGCTGGGCTGGGGTGGGGGGGCCGGCAGGCGTGAGCTTGGCGCGCCAGCAGCTGGGCGGGGGAAGCTCCTCCCCCCGCCCCTCCCCTGGCAGGCGAAAGCTCACCGCGCGTGAGCTCAGCTGGGCAGGGGGCTCGGCGGCAGACGCGAGCCCCTTCCTTCCTATGCATACCTTAAAATCTCTAGTATAATGGGGGTGTGCATTATAGGTAAGAGTTTAGTTTATTCAAGAATTCTGACCTTTAAAAGGCAGATGCGCATTATACATAGGTGCGCATTATACTCGAGATTTTACGGTAGGTTTATTTTTAAAATGTAAATATATAATTTATACAAAATATAAAATCACTTCTATCTTTCCTGCTTACAAATTTTAGTACTGTGGTTGCATTAGGATTTCTAAAAACACTACCAGATAAAGCTGTGGTAGATTCTTTATAGAGTTCTCTACATGTATCCAATTCTTTACAACCTTGTCCGAAGTTAGTATTACAAATGTTGAAGTCATCATTTCATCAGTTTACTGTTTGGAAAATGTGGACAGATGATTGAATTGCCTTTTTAATTGAAAGCATAATTCATGTAAACAAGACTTCAATGTACTGCAGGGTCTGCTAAAGAAAATTAAAAGTACCTTTTTTCTGTACATTTAAAACAGGTGGATTTATGTAACTTTCAGAACATTAACAAATTTTAAAAAGCACAACTTTCATTTGTGTGTGTGGTTTTGTTTTTGTTTTTTTTAATTTTGTGGACACTTCCCCGAAACTGGATTAAGAATCAATATATACATTACTATTTGACAGCTTGTTTGTGTCTTTATATGTAACAGTTGTAGTATTTACTGTGTAGTCTGGATTCAGGTAATTGTTTATAAATAAGATTGAATACTCTGGTAGGGTATATCCAATCCTCCAAATTTTATAATGTTAAATTATCTGACAAGGCGCATGGCCTTTGTTTATCAGCAATAGTCACAGCTATGAAGTTTAGTTTCTTATTAGTACGGTTCTTGGAGTCTCTGCAGCATGTGAGCTAATAGGTTGAATTTTTTTTCAGTCACTTGTATACATGGACTAACTTATTCTCTATTGAATAAAAGGGGACTCTCTCTTACTTTTGATTCTGTAAGTGGCAACCAGCTATTTTCAGTGATGGGGTCATTATATCACACAGAACACTGAATATCGAAGTACAGATTTATAGACCTTAATTTTCCAAATGTAACCCTGATCTTTCAAGTGTGTCCTAACACATACCCCATCAGAAGTAATTGCACATTCAAAGTTTCATCTTCTGTTCTTACATTTTTTGTGATTCTTATGTATTTGGTGTATTCTGAATAGTTGTGATGTACTCCTGTAAAGTGCTTCTAGAACTTGTAAGCAGAGCATCTGTTTCTTGATTTGCCCAATTTTATCCAAAATTACTTGGACCGGTACCTATAATAGAATTTAGTTTTTGGACTCGCAGGTAGTCTACAATGGCAGAAAAGCTAGCATGTTTAAAGCATAACACTTGAGTTTCAATTTTTATATGGACGGAATCAGGCTTAGAGCTCATGAGTTAAGTTATAACTTTGCAATGAAAACAAACTCTGTCAGACTGCTCAGAAGAGGAACAGTGCTCTGGTTTGGATGTTAGCATTTTGAGTCTTATATTTAACGTTTGCCCAAGTCTCTTGATAAATGACATTCCTAGAGGAAACAGTCTCCTACTTAAGGTATAGGACTTTGGCCTGGTCTCCCTGGCACAAATGCGACCAACAGTTATCTACTGGTAGAAGATGCAGGGTTCAGGCATCTCTGGTAAAAGAGGATATATCCACTGTGGATTAGATAGAAGCTCAGGTGCTGCTTCTACTACCTGCTCTGTGGACAGAGCTAGAGTATTAAAAATATTATCTAAACCTATCCTACGAAACAGTCTTAAAATTGATCTCTGACTTTTTTTTAATGTAGACATGCATGCATACACACAATTATGATCTCTCCTGTTAAAGATTAACATTAATTCAAAAGGTATTTTCTGCAACACCTTAGAAAATATTATTAGTACTTAATTGGCCAGTGGTGTCCCATATACTCTTAAGACAGTAAAGGAAGTTGACTCATAAGTCCATTGCGCATACGTGACAAATAGTGCTTTTTCCAAAAGGCTTAAAAACTGCACAGATGTGCATCCAGATGACCAAGAAATTGCCAGTAATCAATGACTGTAAAACGAAATTGAAATTGGGCTCTATGAATTTGGTCAGTGAAAGATAAGTTACTTTTATTAGTAAAGGAGTTCATGTTAAGCATCAGTGCAACATGCAGAAATAATTCAGCAGTGCTAAAGCAGGTAGTGGGACAATCTGCTCTGGCAGTAAGCATTTTTAATTTACTGAAAGCCTCCTTGTATTTGTTTTTCTTTTTAATATGAATGGGAATAGTAAGATGAGATGCCCTTGACTGGTACTCTGATTCAGGACAATTTTCAAACTGTGCTCTCTTTAGGGAGTGACAGTCAGTGACACTTTTTTTTTTTTTTTTTTTTTTACCTGACATTTATAAATATTAATGTAGCCTTCAGTGTAGTCTGGCACTTGATCTGATATGGGGGAATCAAAAAGAACATCTGTGTTAGCTAATATTCATAGCTATGAATATTACTATGAAATGGAAGCTAAGAAAAGATATGCAAGATAAAAAAAAATTCTGATTAAAATAACGTATTAAACATTCTCTCTAAAGTGGAATGACACTAAACAATGTAAAATACAAAAGGCCATGCAACGTGCTGTTAGAGGTTTGTGTTCTATTATAAATTACTAGTACACCAATAT
The DNA here is from genome assembly GCA_032595735.1 of Pelochelys cantorii. Taxonomy (NCBI): domain Eukaryota; kingdom Metazoa; phylum Chordata; order Testudines; family Trionychidae; genus Pelochelys; species Pelochelys cantorii. The sequence continues at coordinate 72,683,466 of CM064329.1, forward strand.
CTGAAGTGGTCAAATCTCATAACGGATTTTAAAGGTGAGATGGACAGTAGTAAAGAGCACAGAGATGCTGAACAGGGAATGTCAAGGGGCACTGGCCCTGACACCTGCCACAGTCCAGCCCCTCTTCTTCTTCCTCCCCCCCCTCCTCCCCGCACTCTCCCAAGGCACACCACACACCCACCCAGGTGTGTGTGAAGCCATATTTGGCCATGGTAAGAGACACCCAGACCCTTACTTTCCCAGGTTGGTGGGTCTGGAGTCGGAGACATAGGCTGATGGCTACTTTTGAGGCTCCTCCCCCAACCATGAAGAGGGGGCTTAGTCTCCCCAACCTGGCTGTAGCTTCATTGGGGCCTGGGAGCAAGAGGGGAACAGGGTTAGGGCCACAGAGAATGGGTCTTCTCCCCCCCCTCCCCCCAGCCGCATTTTGAGAGACTCCATCAACCCTGAAAGAACACGTATACTGCTTTAGTTTGTGCACAAAGAAAGCCCAAAATGACTTGTTGCCCACTTGAGCATAAAAAACCTTTCTGGTGTTTAAGCCAAGAAATATCAGATGCATGTTGGCTGGCAGTCTTCATTTCGCTAGAGAACTCCTCTCTGGATTCAGTTAAATTTGTGAGCTTTTCTAGCCCTTAACTGAAGGGGTGAGAGGTTTTTAATCTTTACTTGAGTGGCTTTCTTAGAGCTGTTTGTCAGATGTCAGTGTTGCCAGAAAAATACAATGAACAGCAGAGAAAATAAAATAAAAATCATTCCCTATTCAGTTAATTAGTTTCATTTGCATATTGTCTGTCAGACTCATTCACTTTTCAATATTTAAAGGCTTTCCAGTTATCCATAGTCTTTCATATGAAACAGAATAGACAGTACCTGAGATGTTAATTATAAAAAAGGGGGGGAAATAATTTTTTTTTATATTTCTCTACATGTCAGACACGTTTGGCTAGATCAGACAGTTATCAACTTGGATAAATTCTTGTGGCAAAGTTCTAGATCAGAAATTCTCACTGAAAGAGAGATGCAATGTTTGGCAAGTAGAACTACGTAGTTCTTGGCAATTTGATTAGTGGATACCATCTCTAGGATCACTTTTTTGGAATTTTACTGAATTCTGAGTGAGACTAAGTATGTGAAATTGTGCCTAAACTGCTTAATTTCTCAGGCTTCAGAACCATATGGATCTGACCAATTTCTGTCCCCAAAATGTGAACTTCCAATAACGTGCAAGACAAAGCCATTCATTGTAGGGATGTTAACGACTAATTGACTATCTGATAAGCAAATGCTTATTGGCCGGCAGGCTAGCTGACTAGTCGCTTCCCCTCCCCTTGCTGCCTCTATCAGAAAGAGGCAGCGAGGAGGAGGAAGAGGAGGGAGTACTTCAAAGTGGCAGCACCACATGGACCCTGGGGCCTGACCCCAGGCTTTACGCCGCATTGCTGTTTTGAAACACCGCATGAAGCCTGGGGCCAGCTGGGGTGTCCCCAGGCTGCACACGGTGTTTCAAAGCAGCAGCGCCATGTGGAGCCTGGGATCAGCTGGGGACTCTCCCTTGACCCCGGGCTCTGTGTGACAGTGCTGCATGGAGCCTGGGCTCAGCGGGGAGATCCCCAGCTGATCCTGGGCTCCATGCAGTGCTGCTGCTTAGAAATGCCATGGGGAGCATAGGGCCAGTGGGGCACTTCCCCGCTGGCCCCATGCTCTCCACAGTGCTTTCACTTTTGAAATGTAGCAATAGCCCTAGGTGCCCTATCAACTAATCGAATACTCCGTGCAATTTGCATCAACTATTAATTAGTCAATTACTCAAAGTTAAACATACCTAATTCATTCCTTTTTCCGCTCATGGACCCTTCCAAAGTCCTCCCCCTCCCCCATTTGAAAATATGATGATAAGAATAGATTTCCTGGTTCACTGCAATGGGAGTAAAATCCTGCTCTAGGTTTCCTGTACTGTATTCCAAGTTTTATATGGCTCAGATTGCATTGCACTAAGAGAATCTGAATGCAGTATAAGTAAAGAAATGGAATCAAAAGGGGATTTGAATTGTTTGGGACAGGGGAGGCATGGCAGATTTCTGAGCAACTATCCTCCAAAGACATCAAAAGTTAAAATATGGCTTCAGGCTGCTTCTAATCACCTGTTCTTTCTGTTTAAAATAGCAAAAGAGAACTTGAAGAGGTTGACACCTTGCCCAACACTCAGTAGGCTTATGACCTGTGTACAGTTCTGCACTGTTACTAAAACTTGGGGTGGGTTTAAGCCTTTATTATGAATGGCTGCATAGATCAAACATGATAATGCTTTCAGATTTAAGTGTGCTCTCTACCTAACACTTGCATGTAACTTATCAATCACAACTTATTATGTTCATCTCTGCAAGACTCAGCTGCTCTCTTGTCACAAAGGGAACATTTAAAAATAATTCAAGTGTCTAGGTTCTAAAATGTTCTGTGATCTTCTGAATGAGCCATCAAAGCATAAAACTAAATTGTGCACAAGATAATTATAGTAACAGTGACTTGAGCATCGAGCCTCCTGAAGAGTAATGGGACAGTATATATTAACTAAAAGTGTAGTGTTTAGTCACTTCCAATTTAGATTTTAAGCATTCCAAAGTCCACACTGAAAGTGGGGATGAGAGGGGCAAAGCAGGTGTTGTGTGAGTTTTTTGTTTTAGGGATTTTATTTTGTTTTTTTACTCTACTGTTCTTTTCTATTTAATAAATTAGTTCTATTAGAACAACTGCAGTGTTGAATTACAACCTAGGTAAACGTGTTCTTAGATTAAAGGTGAACTGAATTTCTTCTATATAAGCATAGTTGCAAAAATGGTTTTGTCTTAATTCAAATCAGAAGTTTAATCTTAAAGTTGCAAATATACTTTAATGGAAAAGCTTGCCATTACATACATGTATAGTTCTGTGCCTTGCTTGTAAAAATTAATGGCAGCAGAAACAGAAAAGAACCTGCATTTCTTGTTCGTTTTTGAGACTCAGATTTTACAGGAGACCAGAACCTCGAACTTGGGTGCTAGTGTGTAAGTAAGAGGAATGGATTTTTCAGATATTCTAAAATACGTATATTCATAATTTGTCTACTCCATATTTCGGTAATTATGGTCGTTAACATTTTATGTATTAAAATTATTTTGGTTGATATGTACATATTTAAGGTTTTTTAATCCAATTAGGTACTAATAGTTCTTAAAGAATAGCTGTAGTTGTGTAAATACTTCTTACTTCAGGAATAACTGAAACTTAAGTAGTCCACTTGGGTAATAGAGTGCTTGATCAGAACCTGCAGGTAAGTATGGTGACAAATTAAATATTTGGAGATTCAGCATAGAAGCATAGAATACTAGGACTGGAATGGACCTCGAGAGGTCATACAATCCAGTCCCCTCCCCTCATGGCAGGACTCAGTACTGTCTCTAGACCATCCCTGATAGACATTTATCTAACCTGCTCTTAAATATCTCCAGAGATGGAGCTTCCACAACCTCCCTAGGCAATTTATTCCAATGTTTAATCACCCTGACAGTTAGGAACTTTTTCCTAATGTCCCAACCTAAACCTCCCTTGCTGCAGTTTAAGCCCATTGCTTCTTGTTCTATCCTCAGAGGCCAGGAAGAACAATTTTTCTCCCTCTTCCTTGTGACACCCTTTTAGATACCTGAAAACCGCTATCATGTCCCCTCTCAATCTTCTCTTTTCCAAACTAAACGAGCCCAATGCTTTCAGTCTTCCTTTATAGGTCATGTTCTCTAGACCTTTAATCATTCTTGTTGCTCTTCTCTGAACCTTCTCCAATTTCTCCACATCTTTCTTGAAATGCAGTGCCCAGAATTGGACACAATACTCCAACTGAGGCCTAATCAACGCAGAGTAGAGCGGAAGAATGACTTCTTATGTCTTGCTCACAACACACCTGTTAATGCATCCTAGAATCATGTTTGCGCTGCTGCTGCTGCTGCTGCTGCTTTTTTTTTTTTTTTGCAACAGCCTGACACTGACTCATATTTAGCTTGTGGTCCACTATACCCCCGAGATTCCCTTTCTGCCGTACTCCTTCCTAGACAGTCGCTTCCCATTCTGTATGTGTGAAGCTGATTGATTGTTCCTTCGTAAGTGGAGCACTTTGCATTTGTCCTTATTAAACTTCATTCTGTGTACCTCAGACCATTTCTCCAGTTTGTCCAGATCATTTTGAATGATGACCCTATCCTCCAAAGCAGTTGCAACCCCTCCCACTTTGGTATCATCTGCAAACTTAATAAGCGTTCTCTCTCTGCCAAAATCTAAATCATTGATGAAGATAGTGAACAGAACTGGTCCCAAAACAGACCCCTTGTTATACCTTTCCAGCAGGATTGTGAACCATTAATAGCTACTCTCTCAGAACCGTAATCCAGCCAGTTATGCACCCACCTTATAGTAGCCCTATCTAAGTTGTATTTGCTTAGTTTATTGATAAGAATATGATGCGAAAACGTATCGCATGCCTTACTAAAGTCTAGATATTCCACGTCCACCGCTTCTCCCCTATCCACAAGGCTCATTATCCTATCAAAGAAAGCTATCATATGGGTTTGACATGACTTGTTCTTTACAAATCCATGCTGGCTGTTCCCTATCACTTTATTATCTTCTAAGTATTTGCAGATGATTTCCTTAATTACTTGCTTCATTATCTTTCCTGGTACAGAAGTTAAACTGACTGGTCTGTAGTTTCCTGTGTTGTTCTTATTTCCCTTTTTATAGATGGGCACTATATTTGCCCTTTTCCAGTCTTCTGGAATCTCTCCTGTCTCAATTTTCCACAGATGATAGCTAAAGGCTCAGATACCTCCTCTATCAGCTCCTTGAGTATTCTAAGATCCATTTAATCAGGCCCTGGTGACTTGCAGACATCTAACTTTTTTAAGTGGGTTTTTTAACTTTTTTTAATTTTATCTTCTAAACCTACCCCCCCTTCCCACTAGTATTCACTGTTAGGCATTCCTTCATCAGAGTTCTCAGTGAAGACTGAAACAAAGAAGTCATTAGTTTCCTGTTGTACAGTCATTATTATAAAATCCTTAATTCTTATCAGATGTGTGTCTTGAAAATTGATTATTTTTAATAGTTGATGAGCACCAAAGTGCTTTAAAAACCTGGTCCCTGAACTAACTTTTGAGTTGCATTTTTTAACATCTAGCTTGGGGGGAACATGATTTTTTTTGGCACAAATTCTGTTCCATATTTCAGTTTTATAACTGTAACAATGTCCAGAAAGTAGATTAGATTAAGGATGTTAAGAAGCGGGTAACTGGCTAATCCTGTACTTGATACAATTTGTATCGACTACATGATTAGTCTATAAGGGAAGGCGCTCTGTCCTGGCTCGTACTGGGTCCAGGAACTACATCCGCGGGGGCTCTGTAGTTTAAATGTCATAGGAGCTGGGTGTGCAGGCGGTCTCAGCTCCCCGCTAAGACCCCCCGCCTCCCCCACGGACAGGGGCTGCTGGACCCAGCATAAGCTGGGACTGAGCTGGGTTTGCTCCATCCCGGCTCGTGCCAGGTCCGGGACTCTGGGACGTACTCCTGCTACAACTCTGCATATTAAATGTAGTAATAGCTGGGAGGCTCTTACTATATTTAAAATGTAGAGCTGCAGCGGTTCTGGACCTCACACTTGCCCCTGTCCGTGGGCGGGTCCCAGTAGGGAGCTGAGACCTCCTGCAGACAGGGGCTGCAACCAGAGAAGCCCCTATCCATGGGGAGTTCCAGCTCCCCTCCGCTGCGGGGGGGGAGGGGCAGTTACTTTGTAGTAGCCTCCCCTGCTCTTCCCCCTCCCAGCACTGCTCCCTCTGATATAGGCCATCTTTTAAACTGGCTCCCTCCAGCACCAGCTTCTGTTCTCTTCCCCACCCATGCTGCCTCTGATATAGAGGCAGCAAGGGTGGGGTGGGGGAGGAAATGTGAGTAGTCAACTACTCCACTAGTCGCTTACATCCCTAGATTTGATAGCAAGTGATCACTTATAAAATATATTTTAGCAGTTACAAGACCATTGGATAGTCCTGGAGGGCAGAGGGGGTGAGGGGAGGCTGTCGTGGAGCAGCCTCTGTCCGTGGTGAGGCCGCAGTGCAGGGGGGCGGGAGGGAGGTGGCACTGGAGAGCTGGTGCTACAGGGAACTGGCTTTTAAGCTGACTCCACCCCTAGCATCTGCTCCTGCCTGCATACCCCTGCCCCCTCGCTGCCGCTGTAGGAGGCAGCAAGGGAGGGTCAGGTGGGTCTTTGGAGCCGGCACATGTGGAAGGGGGGGAATTGGTCATGGAGAGCTGGCTTTTCTTGAATGTTCCCAGATTTCCTACTTTAATGGCACTGTCATGTCCTTGAGCAAATTAATATGTTTATCAACAGCTTTCATGGAGTGTGTGTGTGTGTGTGTGTGTGTGTGTGTGGTGTTTTTTACATTACATTAAGAAGGCATATCATATACTTGTGATTGATTTGACTACTTAAAATAGTTTTATGCTGTAGGGCAGTGGTCTCCAAACTTTTTACACCCAAGATCACGTTTTAAATCTCAGAACAAGCTCCATCCTTCCCCCAAGACCCCACCCCACCCCTTAAAGCCCTGCCCTCTCCATTCTCCTCCTCTCCATCACTTGCTATCCCCAGGCCTTATACACTCTACACGGCCACTTTTTTTTTTCCAATTCTTATGAAGGAAGAGGTTTTTCCCACATTTGGCCTGTCTAGACTGGACCAAATGTTAGAAAACCTCTTCTTTTGGAATCCCCCTTATTCCTCGTGGAACGAGGAATATAGGAGTTACCAAAAGAGCATGTTTGCTCTTCCACTTAAAAAAAAAAAAAAAAAAAAAAGCAGAACAACAAATGCATCCCTGGATGCAGAAGAGTTTTTCCAGGATATCTCTGGAATCCTGGAAAAACTCCTGCAGTCTAGCCGTACCCTCACTGAGTTGAGACAGGATGTGTGGGCTCTGTGGTGGGAATGAGGGATTTGGGTTTGGGAAGGGGTGAGAGGTGCAAGCTCTGGGAGGAAATTTGGATGCAGGAGGAGGTGGAGAAGGGGACGCTGGCTCGGGGAGGGGGCTCCAGGCTGGAGAGTGTTGGGGTCAGATGGAGGGTTGCGGTACTAAGCAAGCCACAGGCTTGTGGCTGTGAGGGTGCAGGAATTTGGGTTGGGGTATGAGAGGGGCTCAGGGCAGGGGGTTCCAATGTATGATAGGCTCAGATCTAGGGTCTGGGGGGGTGCAGGCGTGTTAGAATGCTGCAGCCAGATGGAGGCTTGGCCCTAATTGGGGGTTTGTTGGCCAGGCTTCATTTTTAAATAAAATACGGTCAAACACAAAAAGTTTCTGCATTGTCTTTATTTATGAGAAGGGCAGGGAACCTCTTTTGAGTCAGGGGGTCACTGACCCACAGAAAAGTCAGTTGGGGCCACACAAGGGAGATGCAAAAAAAAAAAAAAAAACTCCCCAAAACCCCCCAGGCCTCACTAATGTGGCCCTAACTGTGCTGGTGGGAGCAGGGGACATTGTACTGGGGAAGGGTGCTAGTGGGTGCTGGGGTTGGGGCAGGGTTCTGTAGCAGGGGACAGGGTGCCAGTGGGGAACAAGGGGGAGGGGACAGGGTTCTGCAGTAGGGGACAGGGTGCCAGTGGGGGCAGGGAGTCCCTTGCACCAGCTCCCCCCGGACTCTCTTCTCCCTCCCTCCCCCCCCCCCCCCCAGCGGAGGAGGGAAGCCTCCATGCGCGCCGCCTCTGGGGACCCCCACCGCAAGTTCCAGCACACCACAGACCTGAGGAAGGGGAGCAGCTAGCGCACTTCCGGAACCCCTGGAAGTGGCGCGCAGCTGCAGGACTTCCATCCACCTCATAGGAAGCTGTCACTACCTCCATTTTCGCTGGAGGTAGGTAGTGGGGCTTCTTGGAGATGGGGGGGAAATGGGAGGGGGGCCCCGAAAGCCTCACGGTCAAGCCATTGTGATCGGGTGGTTGACTGGTTGGTGACCACGGCTGTAGGGCATTAATTTCTAACTATGCCATTGGCTTTCTTAGCTTAATTTTTGCATAACCAATAAAGTAAAAGACCGTACTAATAAACAGAATATTTAGATGCATTATCTAATTATTGCTTATTTTACTGCATCATTTGTGTGAAAGGATACTGACAGGAATAGGTTACAAAATGAACAAAGATGCTTATTTGCATCTTACAGTGAAATGAGTGAGTTTTTCCACAGCAATCACTAGTCACAGCTCACCACCTGCTTATTGTCAGCTGCAGTGGGTTTGTAGGCATCACAGTAGAGGTGAGTCTTAAATTAATGTGTGAAAGGTGACAGACGAACAGATGTCAGTTTATCTCTAGAATGGGTACAGTGGAAACAGAAGTCCAAACTTTACCAGCCACAGCATTTGAACCTTCATCTGCAGACTGCTTTCTAAGGGTGAAGTGGCAGTGTAGTCTGCTATGGTTTTCTCTAGTGACGCTACTAAGAAATATACTGTTGCTATGTTTTATGATCAAATAATAATCAGATTTCCCATAGAATCATAGGGCTGAAAGAGACCTCAGGAGGTCAAGTCCAGCCGCCTGCCAAAAGCAGGACCAATCCCAACTAAATCAACCCAGCCAGGGCTTTGTCAAGCCGAGACTTAAACACCTCTAGGGATGGAGATTCCATCACCTCCCTAGGTAACCCATTCCAGTACTTCACCACCCTCCTAGTGAAATAGTTTTTCCTAATATCCAACCTAGATCTCCCCCACTGTAACTTGAGAACACTGCTCCTTGTTCTGCCATCGGTCACTACTGAGAACAGCTTCTCTCCATCCTTTGTGGAATCTCCCTTCAGGAAGTTGAAGGCTGCTATCAAATCCCCCCTCTCTCTTCTTTTCTGCAGACTAAATAAGCCCAAATCCCTCACTTTTCTTGTAGGTCAAGTGCTCCAGTCCCCTAATCATTTTGGTTGCCATCCCCTGGACCTTCTCCAATGTGTCCACATCCTTTCTGTAGTGGGGGCCTCAGAATTGGACGCAATACTCCAGATGTGGCCTCACTAGTGCTGAATAAAGGAGAATAATCACTTCTCTAGATCTGCTGGCAATGCTCCTCCTAATGCAACTGTGACGGACACCTCTTTCCCCCCCCCCCCCCGCCCCTTATGCTTTATGAAATGGACTTATGGACATGAATATACATAACTCAAAGGTGTTTTGAGCGAATTATTTCGTGTAACCCATTATCTTCATGTCACGATCTGCTGGTTCTGTTGCTTTCTTTGTTGTATGTATTATTTTTGGATGTAAAATCAGACACATGGAGTGGGGAATACTTAGTGGGTTTCAAATGTATGAATGAGAGACATGGAGAGTGTTACCCTCAACTGTTAAACTATCTCTTTTGTCCTTCAGTCTGAGCAGTGGTTGATAGGGAGTGGCCTCAATTCTTTAACAAAAAGAATAGGAAAGCAGAAGCCTTGGTCTTTTGGCTGGGCTGCACCTGAAGGAAGGAGCTGAAGACCCAGGGGAAGGGGGAGCACCCTGATTTGGAGTGGCAGCTGGAAAAGAGGTTTTAGGGTGAGTTTGAAGAGTTTGTATTGAGGTTTCAGTGTAGAATTAGCCAAGCATCTTTGTTTCTTTTGATTTGTAACATACTTTGCTCTGCCTGTTCTCATCTATTACCACTTAAATCCTACTGCTTCTACTTAATAAAATCATTTTTATTTTCTATCAAACCCAGAGTAAGTAATTGTTACCGGGGGGGCAACCAGTGTGCACATTCCCCGTTTCATTGTTAAAGTTGGCTTACCTAATTCCTTAGGGTTTGATCCCATCTGGGGAGTGCTATCTCAGGAGGCTGGGCCCTAAATTGCACTCTCCTTAGACCTGAAGAGGTTCAGTGTCTGTACTGCTTCTCGTTGGGGGCAGGGATCTCAGATCAGGGCCTTGGCTGGGGGAGACCAGCGGAGCTTGCCCAGCAGGACCGGGCAGTGAGGAGCTCCAGAGAGCAGGAAGGCAAGTGGCAGCAGCCATGTCAGCACCCCAGGAGGGCACAGCAACCTAAGATGCCATTAGCCTTCTTGACTACAAGGGCACACTGTTGACTCATATCCAGCTTCTCATCTACTGTAATCCCCAGGTCCTTTTCTGCTGAACTTCTACCTAGCCAGTTGGTCCTCAACCTGTAACAGTGCTTGGGATTCTTCCGTCCCAAGTGCAGGACTCTACACTTGTACTTGTTGAACCTCATCAGATTTCTTTTGGCCCAACCCTCTAACTGTCTAGGTCACTCTGGACCCTATCCCTGCCCTCCAGTGTATCTACGTCTCCCCCTAACTTAGTGTTATCCACAAACTTACTGAGGATGCAATCCATCCCCTCATCCAGGTCATTAATGAAGATGTTGAACAAAACTGGCCCTGGAACCGATCTTTGGGGCACTCCACTTGAAACCGACCACCAACCAGCCATTTGATCACTACCCGTTGGGCCTGACAATCTAGCCAGCTTTCTATCCACCTTACAGTCCATTTATCCAATCCATATTTCCTTAACTTGCTGGCAAGAATATTATGGGAGGCTAGCAAAGCTTTTGATACAAAGTCAAGGTATATCACATCCACCGACTTCCCTATGTCCACAGAGCCAGTTACCTCATCACAGAAGCCAATCAGATTGGTCAGGCATGACTTGCCCTGGGTGAATCCATGTTGACTATTCCTGATCACTTCCCCTCTTCCAGGTGCTTCAAAATGGATTCCTTGAAGATCCCCTCCATGATTTTTCTGGGGACTAAGGTAAGGCTGATTGGTCTGTAGTTCCCTGGATTGTCCGTTTTTGCCTTTTTCCAATCATCTGGGATCTCTCCCGATCTCCACAAGTTTTCAAAGATATAGGCCAAAGGCTCTGCATTGACATTTTCCAACTCCCTCAGTACCCTCAGATGCATTAAATCCGGACCCATGGATTTGTATATGTCTAGCTTTTCTAAATAGTTCTTCACCTGTTCTTTCTCCACTGAGGGCTGCCTACCTCCTTCCCATACTGCGTTGCCAAGTGCAGTATTCTGGGAGCTGACACTGTCTGAAGACAGAGGCAAAAAAAGCATTGAGTATTTCAGCTTTTCCCACATCATCTGTCGTTAGGTTATCTCCCTCATCCAGTAAGGGCCCCACACCCTACCTGATCACCCTCTCGATGCTAACATGCCTGTAGAAACCTTTCTTGTTACCCTTCACATCCTTTGCTAGCTGCAATTCCAATAGCACTTTCACCTTCCTGATTACCCCTGCATTCTCGAGCAATATAGTTATACTCCTCCTTAGTCATCTGCCCAAGTTTCCACTTTTCATAAGCTTCCTTTTGGTGTTTAAGCTCACCGAAGATTTCCCCAGTAAATCAGTCTGGTCGCCTACCATATTTGCTTTTCTTACTGTGCATCAGGATGGTTTGTTCCTGTGCCTTCAATAAGGCTTCTTTAAAATACAGCCAGTTCTCCTGGACTCCTTTCCCCTTCATGTTAGCGTCCGAGGGGATCCTGCCCATCAGCTCTCTGAGGGAGTCAAAGAAAGGGACTGCTTTTCTGAAGTCCAGGGTGTGTATTTTTTGCTGCTCTTCTTTCTTCCTTTGGTCAGGATCCTGAAATCTACCATCTCATGATCACTGCTTCCCAGGTTACCACCCACATCTGCTTCCCCTACTAGTTCCTCCCTGTTTGTGAACAGGGGGTCAAGCTGCGTATGGTGCCAGGTTGATTCCTTCAGCACTTGTACCAGGAAGTTCTCCCCAACATTCTCCAAAAACTTCGCTGCATTATTTTTAATATAGTTTGTTTAATCATTAGAACATTGATTTGTTTAAACAAAATTCTAGTTATGGGCTGGTATTTACCTTACTGTAAGATATTGTAACTTTATGAGTGCCATCTTCTGCAGTGGATTTTCAGTGTGTAGCTAAAATACCACATTCTCTGGGTCATGGATTTCTTTGATTTGGTGTCCTCTATAATAAACTTGTAATTTTTCTGTAGTTTTTACTGCAGCAAAAAATAGAAATTTTTGGCTATTGTACTTACTACTGGCAAATACTTGCATCTCCTTTTATAGTTGAGATGTTCTTATAGGGAGTTTATGGGAGGGGGCTATAGGTTTTAAATTAAATGAATTGCTGGTGTCTATTTCTGAGCTAATGTTAATGTTGCATTCTAAAAAATTGTGAAAAGATTTCAAAGATCAAGGAACTTGAAACTGGCACCTACCTACCAAATGTGGGTTGGTCTTTGTTATGATTAACTTACATTTTGACCCTACCTAACTTCCTCCTTCCTCTCCACCCACCCTACTCCCACTCCCATTTTGTTTTCCCTCTTACATCCAGGTTAGATGTAATTTCTTCCCTTCTGAATTTTTTTGCATCTTGTTGGTGTCTCTGCATTTTCTTGCTTTGTAGAATTCATTCTAGATCAGTGGTCTCCAACCTTTTTACATCCAAGATCACTTTTTATGACAGAACAAGCCAAGATCTACTGCCCCTTCCTCGAAGCCCCGCCCCTTCCTTTCTGTTCTCCTCCTCTCCATCACTTGCTATCCCCAACCCTTATACTGCTGCTTTTTTCCCCAATTCTTCTGTAGGAAGAGGTTTTTCCAACATTTGGCCTGTCTAGACTGGACCAAATGTCAGAAAAACCCCTTCTTTTGGAAGCCCCCTTATTCCTCGTGGAAAGAGGAATATAGGGGTGACCGAAAGATCACGTTTGCTCTTCCACTAAAAAAAGTGGAAGAACAAACGCATCCCTGGATGCAGAAGAATTTTTCTAGGGTATCTCCGGAATCCTGAAAAACTCCTGCATTCTAGCCATACCCTTGCTGGGTTGAGGCAGGATGTGTAGGCTCTGGGGTGGGAATGAGGGATTTGGGTGTGGGAAGGGGTGAGAGGTGCAAGCTCTGGGAGAAAATCTGGATGCAGGAGGAGGTGGAGAAGGGGACGCTGGGTCGGGGAGGGGGCTTCAGGCTGGGCAGTGTTGGGGTACTAAGCAAGCCACAGGCTTGTGGATATGAGGGTGCAGGAATTTGGCTTGGGGTATGTGAGGGGCTCAGGGCAAGGGGTTCCAGTGTATGATAGGTTCAGATCGAGGGTCTGGGGAAGGGGGAGTGCAGGAGTGTTATGATGCTGTGGGCAGATGGGGGCTTGGCCCCAGTTGGGGGGTTGTTGGTTGGGCTTCATTTTTAAATAAAATACTGTGTCAAACACAACAAGTTTCTGCGTTGTCTTGTCTTTATATATGAGAGAGGCAGGGAACCTGTTTTGAGTCAGAGGTCACTGACCCACAGAAAAGTCAGTTGGGGCCACACAAGTGATATGCAAAATAAAAACTCCAAAACCCCCACAAGCCTCACTAATGTGGCCCCAGCTGTGCTGGTGGGAGCAGGGGACATGGTATTAGGGAAGGGTGCCAGGGGTACCGGGACAGGATGCTGGGTAGGGTGCCAATGGGTGCTGGGGTAGGGGACAGGGTGCTGGGGTAGGGTGCCAGTGGGTGCCGGGGCAAGGGCCTGGGGCAGAGGACAGGGTGCCGGTGGGTGGTGGGGCAGGGTACTGGGAGGGGGGGTCTGGGCAGGGGGAGGGGACAGGGACCAGTACTTGGGGATCCTGCAGCTGCAGGCTAAGGCCTAGGAAGTACGTGGGCTGCTCCCCCGAGCCCTAAACAGTAGCACGTTACCTGAAACCCTGGTTCGTCGTGTGCCTGATGCCTTCCTGTGCGGGCTGGGAACGGGGGGAAGGGGAGTCCCGGACCATGCCGGCTCCAGCTGCCGCGCTGGAGACTTTATTCCCCTCTGCCTTCGCGGGGGAGGGAGAAGAGTCCCAGACCGTGCCAGCCCCAACCTAAAATGCCGGTCCATTGCGCTCTGGGGACTTTGTTCCCCTGCTGCCTTCCTGCGCGTGGGGAAGGGGTTGGGTGTCTGGGACTGTGCAAGGGGAGGAGTAAGGTGCAAGCTTCCTGAGTGGTCGCGGTTGGTGTGGTCTGGGACAACTCCTCTCCCTCCTCCAGCAGGAAGCAGGGGAATAAAATCCCCAGCGCGCTGGCTCCAGCAGCAGCTCGGGCAGTGGGAATGGGGAGTCCCAGACCACGCCAGCCCCAACCACTTGGGCAGCGCGTGCTGCCCGAGCAGCTGGATCCGGCGTGCTGGGGACTTTATTCCCCTGCTGCCTGCCTGCAGGAGAGGGGGGAATCCCAGACCACGCCAACCGCAACCACTCAGGAAGCTTGCGCCTTATTCTTCCCCTCCCCGCGGCCTGAGCAGCCAGAGCGGGCACAGTCTGGGACACCCAACCCCTTCCCCGCACGCAGGAAGGCAGCAGGGGAACAAAGTCCTGGCATTTTAGGTACCGTGCCGGCTGTTCAGGGGGGAAGAAGAGCAGCCCACGCACTTCCTGTACCAGGCGTGCGGCTGCAAAACTCTCCCCACCCCGCTGGAAGCCCCCGCTACCTCTGTTGTTCCTGGAGGTAGCATCAGCACGGCATTCATCTTCGGGGGTGGGAGCAGTGGGGGGGGCCCTCCAAAAGCCTGGTGATCGACTGGTCGGGCCCCCAAGATCGACCAGTAGATTGTGATCGACGGGTTGGTGACCATGGTTCTAGATGATAGCTCTGTGTACTAGCAACAGAAATTAATTGATCTGATATCAGATTAATACTTTTTTCATAAAATATTTGCCATGGAGTTTTCTTAATTGCTTATTGTTCCAAGGTGTTTGCCCAAAGTTTGTTGTTCGTATGATAGCACCAGTCTTCCCGGTCCTTAGACCCCAAACCTCCCACTAAATGCTTATAGACAAAGGTTGGAAGGTCAAACATTCACCTGGATTGTCACCAGTGATAAAACTCATTTTGACATCTGCTACAAATTATGGCACTGCTACGCTATGTAAATTACCCAGACTATTTTATAGATTTTTATAGTTTATTTGTAATTGTCTTAGCTACAGGTCCTAGAAACTGTTAAGAAAAGGTGGTGGGTGGGTGTGTGGGGGGGGGGGGAAATCTTAACTTCAGTGAATTTTAGTCTCTAATTTGTAAACTCTCTTGAAAACTAGGGATTTAGGAGATTATGGCATCTGAAGCCCACAATGTTAGAAAATGGAACCTGTTGCATACCAAGAGTTGTCACATTGATCTCAGAAAAAGGCTCTCTCATTCCACTAAGAAGAACATGAAGGAGGTAAGTTTATTGTTACTATTTTTTCAGGCAGTTATAAACTAAAACTGTAAATTTGATGCTAAGTCTCAGGGGTAGCTGTGTTAGTGTGTATCTTTTAAAAAAAAAAAAGTTTAAATGAGTGGTCCTGTAGCACCTTAGAGACTAACAAAAATATAGATAATATCAACCCACTTCTTAATTTAGCTGTAACTTTAAATAACTAAATGGATGCAGAGATTTTTATCCCACAATTTTGACACTCAGCATCAAAAGTAATCTCTAATTTATGCTCTGTGCATGCTGCCTTTGATTTAAAAATAGCATTTTCCACATCCTGAGAGATCCTTGTTTTCACAGACACAGCTTGGTCCAAAACTGTTTGATACTATTTACAAAATAACTTACACTTCCTTCACAATGTATGGAATTTATATCAGCAGCTGAGTGGAAACAACCAGGCTGACCACTGCCCAAGCCAACCATTTGACACTATTGTATCATCTGCATAGAAACTTGTCTTTTGCCTCCTGCTCAGGCATAGCATAAAAATTCAAAAAAATCTAATGCAATCAGATAGCTTCAGCTTTAGAATTCCAGTGCTTTAATGAGCAGCACAACATAGAAGCCAGCAAACAGAACTGAAAACAAAAGTTTGAAGTTTAAGTGGGAATTTGTAATGTGAGTTTGGGGGATGGTTTCTGTGTGAAGTTTTTAGGTGCCATGGCTCACCCCAGATAGGAACTTAGAAGGGAAAGCTCTGATAGCTGCAGAAGCAGCAGTGATAGTGACCCAAAGAATGGAAGAGACAATGGAAATGACTACAGTAAAACTCCAGTGGTCCGGCACTCCTGATGGTCCGGCACCATCTGGAACCCGGAAGTGCTCCGGACAGCCGGACAATTGGAGCTGCTCTGCCCCCGGCTTCCCTGATTCAGTCGCTGCTGAAACTGACCAGCGGCTGACTCTGGGAGGGGCAGAGCAGCTCTGCCCCAGGCTTCCAGGAGTCAGCCACTGGTCAGTTTCAGCAGCGGCTGACTTGGGGACACCTGGGGCAGAGCAGCTGGGGTGCTGCCGGGTTGGTCCCGCAGCGCCGAGGGGCGCATTCCCCCCCTACTCCACCCCAGACCCCTCATAGTCTCCCCCCCCCCCGATAGTCCGGCATATCTGATAATCCGGCACCCCCTGGGTCCTAAAGGTGCCGGATTATCGGAAGTTTACTGAACATGGAAGTTGCAGGATGTACATTATTCTGGAGAGGGTATCTGAAGGGTGCTTTATTTGTATGAAATGCCACTTGATGGATGTAAAGGAAGAGTATATTCAAGGTCTGGAAATACAATTAGAAACTGTGGTTGAGCTTTGAAGGGGATGTGAGCAATTAATGGAGGGAAGGAGAGAGAAGGCTGGAGGGAAACCACAAGACTTGCAGATGCATGCTGGACCATAGTACTATGAGGTTAGACTGCTGGATGAAGAAAGTGAGCAGTGGAAGTACATGACACTGAGAACAAGGCTTAGGAAAAGTCTTGTTAACTAAAGGAGAAATAGAGGTGATGAACAGTTTTGCTGAGCTGGAAAATAAAAGGGAGAAGCTGGCGGTAACAGACAATGAGAGAGTAAGGAAGAAGGAAAAAGTAGCTAATCCTACAAGAAGAGAACTAGAGTTTTTAGCATCAGGAGGATAGAGGATGACTTGCACAAGATAACAAAACAAAGGACTATAACTGTGGTCCTTGATTTCAAAAGGACTAACTTTAAAAATGTAAGGGAATTAGTTAGGGATGTGGACTGAACTGAAGAATCTTAAGGATCTAAATGTGGAGGAGGCTTAGCATTAGTTTCTGCAGCTTTGGTTTAAAGTTACAAAAGCTATCTGGACCCTGCATCCCAAGTAAGCAGAAAATACTTACAGGGAAGGGTTGTTCATCAATCTGGAACATTAATCCTCTTTAGAAATCTCTGGATAGAGATTTCAAATACTAAAAGTGGGAGGTCATAAGTTAATTTTTAAATAAAAAACTTAGTCAGAAATGTGATTTTCATTTTAAAGGTTTTTGTAATGAAGATTAGTCATTGTCAAATATTTATATGCTTATTTTTTTAAATGGATTGTTGAACATATACAGCAAAAACTTGGTTTAGTATTAAGGATATTTTCAAGTTTTTAATCCATATTTATTCAATGTATGCATGTTGGTACATGAACCTCTTCCAGATAGGTGAAGTTGGACTAATAAAGGTTATATTGTACACAACTAGCTAGAACTGGTATGTTTTCTCTTGATGCCTTCATCTTTACCCAGTCTTGGAAACCAATATTAAAAAGGCTTGTGGCTTGTAAATTTGAGACAGGTGATTTTTCTGTATTTGCAGTCTCACTACAGGTTGAACTTCTCTTATCTGGCACCCTCGGGACCTGACTGGTGCCAAACTAGAGAATTTGCCAAGCCATGGGAGATCAGTATTGTCTACTAGCATTACCAACTCTTCCACTGCCTACTGGGCTCTTAGAAGACACATGGGGTAAACGAGATCTAAATAACAGCACAGAACACTGACAGCCACGACTAGTGGCTTTAAACAGACTTTATGGGACCATGGAAAACTTGGCCACGCCCGTGATAGGTGGGCATCCCGCTAACTAAGATCATGCCGGACCATGGATGTTGCCAGACCAGAGAGTGTTGGACTAGAGAGGTTCAGCCTGTACCAAATTTAGAGAATTTACATTGATCACAATCCTCAACCACACTTGTAATTTCCCTTTTACCTCTGATGTCACAATCCTATCACTCACCAAAGACGTCATAATCCCATCTCTGAACAAGATGCTCATAGGACAACTGTGGAGGGGTAGCTACACCTCCTGAAACCTATGCATGTTTCATAGGTACAGGTCAGTTGTGGGGAGGGATTTACAGGCTACTGCTGTATGCAAATGGGGGAGAGAGGGGAAGAACATTAGTAAAGCAATGAAGTGGGAATGTTCTGTTTAAACTGTGATGTTGTTTCGTAAGCTTTCTTATCATACTCTTTTTCAATAGGGTAAGAAATCTCCAAAACAGTTGGCTTCTTACACTAACAGGTAAGCTACTGTTTAGATTCTTGGGGACAGAATATTACTTTTTATAATTGTTGGGATGGTTGTTTAAAAACAAAAAAAAGTTTGGGGTCCTTACACTACTATATAAAGTCCTTCAAAAGCTTATAGGAATAATACTGGCCATCAATTCCATTGTTGGTGTGGTTTTTAAGTTCTTTTCTGGGAGCTTTCTGTCACACCCAAAAGGAAGTCCATCAAATTAATTCAGGTAACAAAACTAAAGGGTTGATTTATGCTCTCAAAACCAAATTCCTATTTTGGAACTATTCTCATTCCTGGAAAAGGCATGAGCCTTTAGATAAATACAAAGAGGTATATTAACAGAAATTGTTACTATGCCAGTAATCTAATTACATTTGTAAAGTTTCAGAAAGATAACAAATCACTCTTTCTGGGAAAGAGAATTATTTGATTAAAATAATCTATAGGTTTAAGGCTTAAATTCATTAAAATAGCTTGGTGTTTAGTGACTGAGTTTTATACATGACTTGATTTTTCATGAATATTCTCTCTATTGTTTGCAGAACAACAGTTGGACAAACTGTGACCAGCTCCCCTTTTCTTTTCAAAATAGTATATTGTAAAAGAAAAGTTCACTCTTATACTTCAAAACCTTGTTACAGAAAAAAGCAGTTCCCTAAAGTCAGGGACCAGGACATGGCAAATAAGGAAAATGAACTGGCTTGTGCAGGTAATCTGCCGACAAAACTACATGAGAGTCATACGCTTTTACTAAATGCCAGTGATTCTGGCTCCTCTCAAACACAAAGTCCCTCGTCAAAATACAGTGGATTTTTTTCAGAGGTATGTTAAATTTGCAGAAGTGTTGTTTGTTTGTTTTTTTTTAATACAGTTGATGCTGACTACCTCAGTACATTATTTTCATTTTTGGTTAGTTGTAGATAATTTTGAAAAGACTGTAATTGTTTTGCTGTTGATTTCATCATGATTAACTTATGCAATTAACTCAATTAATTTCACTGTTAAATAGTAGAATACCACCTGAAATTTATCAAGTAGTTTGGATGTTTTTCTACATTTTCAAATATATTGATTTCTAATACAACACAATACAGAGTTTTCTGTGCTCACTTAATTTTTATTACAAATATTTGTACTGTAAAAATTATAAATAATACATTTATAGTACTTGTATGAGATGAACTGAGTGCAAACTCTTTATTGTGAAAGTGCAAATGTAGAAACTTTTTGTTACATAACAGCATTCAAGAACAAAACAATGTCAAACTTTAGAGCCTGTAACTCCACTCAGTCCTCCCTTTCAGCCTACCGTTCAGACAAACAAGTTTGTTTACATTTATGGGGGCGAATGTCTGCTGCTTCTTTACAACGTCACCTGAAAGTGAGAACAGGTGACACTTTTTTTTTTTTTTTTGTAGCAGGCATGACATAGAATCATAGAATACTAGGACTGGAAGGGACCTCGAGAGGACATCGAGTCCAGTCCCCTGCCCTCATGGCAGGACCAAATACGGTCTAGACCATCCCTGATAGACATTTATCTAACCTACTCTTAAATATCTCCAGAGATGGAGATTCCACAACCTCCCTGGGCAATTCATTCCAGTGTTTGACTACCCTGACAGTTAGGAACTTTTTCCTAATGTCCAACCTAAACCTCCCTTGCTGCAGTTTAAGCCCATTGCTTCTTGTTCTATCCTCAGAGGCCAAGATGAACAAGTTTTCTCCCTCCTCCTTATGACACCCTTTTAGATACCTGAAAACGGCTATCATGTCCCCCCTCAATCTTCTCTTTTCCAGACTAAACAAACCCAATTCTTTCAGCCTTCCTTCATAGGTCATGTTCTCTAGATCATTTTGAATTATGACCCTATCCTCCAGAGCAGTCGCAACCCCTCCCAGCTTGGTATCATCTGCAAACTTAGTAAGTGTACTTTCTATGCCAATATCTAAATCGTTGATGAAGATATTGAAGAGAGCCGGTCCTAAAACAGACACCTGCGGAACCCCACTTGTTATACCTTTCCAGCATGATTGTGAACCATTAATAACTACTCTGAGTACGGTTATCCAGCCAGTTATGCACCCATCTTATAGTAGCCCCATCTACGTTGTATTTGCCTAATTTATTGATAAGAATATCATGCGAGACCATATCAAACACCTTACTAAGTCTAGGTATACCACCTCCACCGCTTCTCCCTTTATCCACAAGACTCGTGATCCTATCAAAGAAAGCTATCAGATGGGTTTGACGTGATTTGTTCTTTACAAATCCATGCTGGCTGTTCCTATCACCTTGCCACCTTCCAAGTGTTTACAGATGATTTCCTTAATTACTTGCTCCATTATCTTCCCTGGCACAGAAGTTAAACTAACTGGTCTGTAGTTTCCTGGGTTGTTCTTATTTCCCTTTTTATAAATGGGCACTATATTTGCCTTTTTCCAGTCTTCTGGAATCTCTCCTGTCTCCCATGATTTTCCAAAGATGATAGCTAGAGGCTCAGATACCTCCTCTATCAGCGCCTTGAGTATTCTAGGATACATGTCAAATATATTAAACATTTATATTCCCCATCATTCTTCCATAGTGAGTATTTTTTTAAACAAGCATCATGTATTAATTTAAATTTGTGACTGAACTCCCTGGGGAGAACTGTATGTCTCCTGTTCTGGTTTTACCCACATTCTGCCATATATTTCATGTGATAGCAATCTTGGATGATGACTTAGCATGTGTTCATTAAGGACACTCACAGCAGATTTCTCAAAACTCAGAGATGTAGCTATTTTTAGAGATCTCACAGCACTTGACCCAGAGTATAAGAATCTGAAGTGCCATTCAAAATCTGAGTGTGAAGTGTGGAGCATGCTCTCAGAAATCTTAAAAGAGCAATACTCTGATGTGGCAACCACAGAAATGAACTACCAGAAAAAGACTTAAAGCAGTTCCTGTGGAAGTCTGAGTGGGTTGCATGGTGCTTGACACCTCTGAATGTCAGGTCTCTTACTAAATATCTAACAAAAAAATAGTCTAGTAGCACCTTAAAGAGTAACAAAACATGTAGATGCTATCATAAGCTTTAGAATAAGGACAATAAACTATCCAAACTCCTACATGCCTCAGGATCTCTCATTCCTGATACTTTCAACTCACCTAGTGTGCTGCTCAGGACCAAATTTACACTACCCCCCCCCCCCCCCTCCAATCCCTGACCAGGAGTCTTCTATCTGCTACCCAAGATACAGAAACCAGGAAATCCCAGATGACCCATCATGTCAAGCATTGGCACACTTACAACAGAATTATCTGGCTATATCAATTCTTTCCTCAGTCCTTATGCTACCAGCACTCCTAGCTACCTTTAAGGCACCACCGACTTCCTGAGGAAACTACAAAACATCAGTAATCTACCTGAAAATACCATCCTGGCCACCATTGACGTAGAAATTCTTTACACCAACATTCCACATGAAGACGGATTACAGGCTACTAGGAACACCATCCCCAATGACAGCACTGCACACTTGGTTACAGAGCTCTGTGACTTTATCTTCACCCACAACTACTTCCAATTTGGAGACAATTTGTATCTTCAAGTCAGCGGCATAGCCATGAGCACCCGCATGGCACCATAGTATGCCAACGTCTTTATGGCTGACTTTGAACAACATTTCCTCTGCTCTTGCCCCCTAAGACCCTTAATCTACTTATGTTACATTGATGACATCATCATGTGGACCCACGGGAAAGAAACCCTTGAAGAATTTCACAGGGATTTCGACAACTTCCATCCCACCATCAACCTCAGCCTGGATCAGACTATATGAGAAATCCATTTCCTTGACACTACAGTACTATTAAATAATGAACAAATTTCCACCCTATACTGGAAACCTATCAACCGCTACACTTACCTTCATGCCTCTAGCTTCCATCCCAGACACATTTCCCAATCTATTGTATACAGCCAACTGTATTTGCTCCAATCTCACAGACAGAGACAAACATCTACAGGATCTATATATAGCATTCTTAAAACTGAAATACCCACCCGATGAAGTGAAAAAACAGATCGACAGAGCCAAAAAAAGTACCCAGACGTACTACTTCAAGACAGGTCCAGACCAATTCCACAAGCCAAGTACACAGAGAAGAATTGGAAATTAACTTCATTCACAAGTTTAATTCTTATGCTAATGGTCTGAACAGGGATATAGGATGGCTTGCAGGCTATCTTCCACCTTTTAATGACTTTAAACAACCAACCAAACAATGGAGGTGGTAATGGTTCTTAACAGTGCAAATAGTTACAAGAGGCTATCTACTCACTGTCTCTCTTTCTTCCTCTCTGCCCCTCTTTCCTTCTCCTCCCTCCCCCTCTCCCCACCTTCCCTTATTTATTCTTGGACCTGGACTACTTATACTCCGATCATCTGAAGAAGTGGGGCTTGCCCACGAAAGCTCATGATACCATCTACATGTTTTGTTAGTCTAGTAGCACCTTAAAGACTATACTTGGTTTTTTAAGATTTTCCTGTTACAGACTAACTTGTCTACCCTCTGAAGCTTTTAAATATCTAATGTTAAGCTCCCATTTGAGCCAGAGTAATAGCAATAGTCTATTTGTGTTGCATATATTTTATTAAAAAGACACTTATGAGCTGCTACTGTCTAAAAAAAAAAATGCTTTAGTGTTTTGGACCCCTCAAGATCTGAAGACTACTTAATCAATTTTCATGTTTTACTAAAATTTAAAATTCTTTCTATCCAAATTGGATGTGTCACCTTTTGGCTAGAAAAATTAAATGCCATTGTAGTAGCCTTCATTGTATTGAAGCAATTTATTATGCAATAACTGACCAGTATTTAAGTTTTTTAAACCCTTTTGTTAAGGTTTTGTTAATCTTTTTGTTTCTTAAATACAGGTTTCTCAGGACCATGATACTATGGCACAAGTTCTTTTCAGTAGAAATCTGAGACTGAATGTAGCTTTAACCTTCTGGAGAAGGAGAAGTATAAGTGAACTCATAGCCTATTTAGTAAGGTAAACTGAGTATTCAATTTTTTAAGTTTTTATTTTAAATTTCTCTCTAACATGGTAGGCATCCCAACCCTGCTGCAGCACTGTAAACTTTCCTTAACTTGAAACAACTTGTAATTTAGCTACAATTCCTGATGTAGTGTTTTTAATTAGCTCTATTGTAATTACAGAGTATAAGATGTAATCGACTAGTAATTTGACCTATTTTTCCTTAATATCTTTAGGATACAGGATCTTGGAGTAGTAGTAGATTGCCTTCCTGTGCTTACCAACAGGTAATAAAAAAAAAAAACTTTCAGGAAGAGGGAGTTTCTATGGGTTTCAGATGAATTGATCTAAATTCATATACTTTAACATTACTTTATTTTAGTTTACAGGAAGAAAAAACATATATTTCAGTCGGCTGCTGTGTGGATCTATTGCCTTTAGTAAAATTACTACTTAATAGCAAATATGAAGAGTAAGTACCAGAATGAATACTAAGTAAAGGATGTTAATTCTTTGTATCAAAACCTTTGAAATGGTTCAAAAGAATCCGTTCTCCACCAGATTGCTGGCCGTGAACTCTCACACCAATGCAAATTGAATAAAGTACCCTTCATGGGCCCTGATAGACTTTTTCTTCCCTACACTTCCCACCAAGGGATTCCTGTATCCTTGTGGATCTTCCTACTGTTCACTTGATGTAGTCCTAAGTGGAGTGCAGGATGTGGTCCAAGAGGTGACTGTAGGTGGACCACTTGGAAATAGTGACCATAATACATATAAATGTAACATCCCTCTGGTGGGAAAAGCACCACAGCATCCCAGCACTATGGCATTTAATTTCAGAAAGGGAAACTGTACAAAATTGAGGAGGTTAGTTAAAACCGAGATTAAAAGGTACAGTGCTGAAAGTAAAATCCCTGCAAGTTGCATGTAAACTTTTTGAAAACACCATAACTCAACCTTTAATGTATATCCCAATCTAAAAACACAGTAAGAGAACCAAAAAAGCGCCACCATGGCTTAAAAACCAAGTAAAAGAAGTGAGAGATAAATGGCTTTGTTTAAAATGTGGAAGTTTAAATCCTAGAGAGAGAAATAAAAAAGAGCATAAACTCTGTCAAATCAAGTGTAAAAAATATAATTAGGAAAGCCAAAAAGGACATCAGACGCAGGAAGCCTGCTAAGCAACCAGTGGTGCCACTGTAGGATCAAGATGCTAAAGGAGTACTCAAGGGCAATACGGTCATTGCGGAGAAACAAAATGATTTATTTGCTTCAGTCTTCAGAGCTGAGGATGTTAAGGAGATCCCAAACCTGAGCCTTTCTTTTTTGGTGACAATTCAGAGGAATTGTCCCAGATTGAAGTGTCATTAGAAGAGGTTTTGGAACAAATTGATAAACTAAACAGTAACAAGTCACCAGGACCAGATGGCATTCACGCAAGAGGTCTGAAAATTCAAATATGAAATTGTGGAAATACTACCTGTGGTTTGTAACCTGTCCTTTAAATCATTTTCTGTACCAAATGACTGGAAGATAGCTTAATGTGATGCCAATTTTCAATAAGGGTTCTAGAGGTGATGCTGGCAATTACAGTCGAGTAAGTCTACCTTCAGTATGGGGCAAATTGGTTGAAGCTGTTGTAAAGAACAGAATTATCAGACACATAGATGAACATAATTTTTTGGGGACAAGTCAACATGGTTTCTATAAAGGGAAATCGTGCCTCACTAATGTTCTAGAATTCTTTGGGTAGGTCAACAAACATGTGGACAAGGGGAACACAGAGGATATAGTGTACTTAGATTTCCAGAAAGCCTTTGACAAGGTCCCCCACCAAATGGCCCTCAGCAAAGTAAGCTATTATGGGATAAGAGGGAAGGTTCTCTCATGGATTAATAACTGGTTGAAAGATATAAAAAGTTCACAGCAGACTGTGAAGAGCTTCCAAAAGATCTTATAAAACTAGGTGACTGGGCAAGAATGTTGATAAATGCAAAGTAACGTATATCAGAAATCTTAATCCTAAATATACGTATAAAATGACAGGGACTTAATTAACTATTACCACTCAAGAGGAAATCTTGGATTCGTTGTGGATAGTTCTCTGAAAACATCCACTCAATGTGCAGTAGCAGTCCAAACCCTTCCCCCACCACCACCCCCGCCATAATGTTAGCAATCATTAAAAAGAGATGGAGACTAAGAGTATTGCCTGGTTGCCCACATCCTGTGTGCAGATGTATTCACCTCATCTCAAAAAAGATATATTGGCATTGGAAAAACTTCAGAAAAGCACAACAGAAATTCTTAGGGGTATGGAACAGCTGCCATATGACAGATTAAAAACACTGGGAGGAGACTGAGGGGGGATATGATAAAGTTCTGTAAAATCATGACTGGTGTGCAGAAAGTGAACTAGGAAGTTATTTACTTGTTCCCATAACACAAGAACTAGTGGTCACCAAATGAAATTAATAGGTGGCGGATTTAAAACAAAAACAAGGAAGTATTTCTTCATACAACACATGGTCAGCCTGTGGAACTCTTTGCCAGAGGATGTTGTGAAGACCAGGGCTTTAACAGGATTAAAAAAAGAACTAGATAAATTCATGGAGGATAGGTCCTGAGAATCCCATTTAATTGGTTAACCAGTTAAATGTAGTGCTGACACTTGGTTTTAGCCATTTAACTGATTAAATGGGGTTAGTTGGCGGGGGGCGCGGGGAGTTGGGGCTAGAGCAGCTCCTGCTGAAGACTGGCTGCTCCTGGCCATACCCCTCATGGGGGCTGCTGCTCCCTCTCCCTGCAGGGGGTCCAGCAGGGATGGAGCAGTCCACCGCCCGTGGCTGGGCCTTGGTGGGGGACTGCTCCCAAGTGACATTCAACCATTACCCTGTAAGCATCAACCATTAAGGGGTATACATTTAAGTTCAGCCTCTGTCCCTTAATGGACGATGCTTAACAGGTAACCAATTAAACTTACTTGGTAACACCCCAAGAGGTCCATCAACGACCAGGATGGGTAGCAATGGTGTCCCTGGCCTCTCTTTGTCAGAAGCTGGGAATGGGTGACGGGGAGGGATCACTTGATTACCTATTCTGTTCATTCCTTCTGGGGCACCTGGCATTGGCCACTGTTATGAGATTCACTGGGGGGAACATTCTGGTGCAGAACATTTTGATATCCTTTATGTGAGTTTGCTTCATCATTTCAAAATAGAAAATACATATAGAGCTGTTTAAATGTGAAATTATTTTTCTTTCATGATACAGGCTGGATCTCCCTGGTTCAGCTCCCTCAGGAACGTAACCAGTCCCGGACAAGGGAGTTTTTTGGACCAGGGAAGGTCGGAGGAGGGAGGGCAGCTTCTCTGATGGGCTCTTCTCCCCAGCTTCCTGCCACTGCTACCCCAGCCCCCTGGCTGCAGCTGCTCTTTGGACTCTGCAGCCCTGTGAACTCCAGTGAACCCACCAGCCCCAGGAGTTCCAATGGCAGCCCTATGGCCACTCACAGCCCTACCAGCTGTGAGCTCTGCAGCCCCTCTTTTCCTTCCTCCTCCTCCCCCCACCCTGCCCTATGGACTCCAGCGGCCCTGCTGCCTGTGAGCTCTACTGCCACCGCCCCCATGGGCTCCAGCCCCCTGCCAGCATCCCAGCTGTGCCAGCCAGCTCTGCTCCCTGCCACCAGCAACCTTTGTGCTGGGGCTTTCTAGTCCAGCAACATCCATGATCCTACTGAACCACGGATTTTGCCAGTCCAGAGAGACCTGGACCACAGGTTCAGCCTGTATTGTGGTTGTGTTGTGCCACCTTCGGAGCTTTATCCTTAACTCTCAAGTAATCTCCTTTCATTTGGTGGATATGCATCGATCTGCACCAAAGGGGGGGTAGGTGCATACTATCTAAATATGTCATTACAGATATGTGATAGTTGGTCTAAACTGGCTCCTAGCTGTCATTAAGAGATGGTGGTCAGAACTGTCTGCACATGTGGAAAAAGTAAAAGATGGGTAAGTATAATACTGTGCATTGTCACTCAATACTATAGTTGTGTAGTTATTCAGAAACTGCCTTACATTTATTTAGACTGTGGTGTTTTTTGTTTCATGATCACAAGGGTTCAGATACCAGTTCTCCAAAAATAAAAAAATGCTTCAGGCAACGTATGGTAACCTGAACATGTGAGCTTCACTTCTTCGATTTCTATATGTATTGCATATGTTGGTATGCATTCACACCACGTGCCTATATTTGGAAGTTTTCTCCAAGCAGTATCCTGCATGTTTTTTGAAAAATGGTTACATCTCCTCATACTCCTGAGGGGCAATGCAGGTCAACTACACTGTACATGGTCTAATTTCAAAACCATGTTCCTCCTTTACTCTTATCCAGATAGAGTTGCCTCTCTCTTTTGTAAATAAATAGTTTTATACTTGGGATAATTCATATAATTGTTGTTATTGTGGCTTAATATAACCTATCCCCAGTTGGGACCCTTGTCAGACCCTTGTCACCGAGAAACTATACGTCAGATTCCAGTCTTCAAGAACTGAATCTCCTGCCCTTGTTCCTTTTCCATCCGAATATTAACAGTGCCTATACTGCCTGGGAGAAGCACACATCTTGGCAAAGTGTAAGTCCTTCCTGCCCAGAACTCAGGAAGCCTCTGATCTCCATCTCAGCAAGTTCCTGATGGAAGAGGCAAGCCCCAGATGCACTCAGATCCTGGCCAGGGAGACCCTCCACAACTCAGTGGTGCCCTGCCAAACACAACCCATGGTACAGCACCACCAACACTGATGAGTAAGCACAAGTCCCACTACAAGAGCAAGAAACACACTCCTGGGTATAACAGCAGATCCCTGTAGCAGACAGCTCATAAGAGATGCATTCCTTCCCTGGGCTGTGCCAGCCAATGCCAAAGACCCCCACCACAACACACATGCACCTGGCCGGAGGGTAAGGCTAAGAAAAAGTAGGATCTCTTGTTCCTGCTGGTAACCTCAATACCAGGACATGTAGCATGCCCATCTGAGTGCAGCTCCAGATACTTGCATCGGTGCTATTTTGCCATCACACACAGAGAACAGGCTTGTGGAACTGGGTCCCTCCAGAGTCTCTATGGGCATTCTGCAGAGTCAGAGATGCTCTTATCTCCAGAGGTGGTGTTCATGCTGTACCTGCAGACACCCCCACCCCCACCCCAACTCAGATCTATTCATTCTCCAGGATGTCCCCCACTAGAAGATGAACTGCTGTTTCTGCTGCAGGAAAGGCCCCTTCCACATTCATTGGACAGGGGCCTTTCAGTATAAATGATCCTGCCATTTCCAATGGAACAATCATCTGACTTGGAGGAATTTCAGGATGTAGCCCAGTCAGTTTCATCTTTGCCACAGAGGAGCCTGAACAGACAGCTGAAGCACCCCTACCTACTTGGCTAGGATTTCTGAGGGAAGCCTGGTAGTGCTTCCTCTTGGGCCCACCCAAACCGATGAAAGTGCTCATTCTAGCCCTCCTAGGGTCTGTACTATAGTCTCCTAGTACCATTGCAAGGTTTTTACAATTCCTCCCCCCCCACACATCAGCCAACTCTCTTCATTTTTATGAGGAGAAAAATGTTGAACTGATACCACTGGTTCCAACAGGTGCCACCTCATCACTAGCTGAGGCAGTCGTTCTTCTGACACTGTCTCCTCAAGATGATGATCATCAGTAGCCCCAGCACCTGCAAGGGGTGGCTACCAACTTTCGGATTCCGCTGGTGGAAGTACAGGACATTCATCATCATCATCATCATCTTCTGCTTCTGCTGGACGTGTTCTAGCGAAAGGAACTCTCCAGAGTAGCCCTCCCTATTAATGAGTCCATAGTTGAAACGGTCCAGATAGCGTGACACTTTCTAGCTTCACATGCCTTCACCTCAGAAAGAGCCAGAGGACGCAACAAGTGCTGACTTCCTCTGCTCACACCTGACCTCTAAGTCACTGTTTCATGCACTTGCAGAATGAGCTCCTCAACATCTCCATAAGTCTGCTCCACTGGACAAAGGGTTCAAAAGATTAGTCCTCCTGAGCAGGTAGGCCTTTCCATGAACTGACCTACAATTCCTCATCGTGAACTACAGGTTGTACCTCGCTAAACCAGGACTTTCTGGCCCAGCAACATTTGTGGTCCTATAGGACCACAGATGTTCCTGGTAGGGATGTTAAAACTAGATTAATCAACTGATCGAATAGTCGATGGAATTTCTATTGCGTAGTCGATCAGGGTGCTTCCACTTTGAAATGTAGCAAGAGCCCACCTGGTTGTAGCTACATTTCAAAGGCAGAAGTGCCACGTGGTGGTCTGCCTTTGAAAAAGGAGACTCTCTTTGCTGGCCCTGGGCTCCACACGGCATTTCAATCTTTGAAATGCATGTGTACCTGGAGGCACCTAGCACCTTCCTCTCCCTCTGTCTGTGGACATGTACTCCATCTTTATGCAATCTGTGATGGTACAACTCACAAAAGGCCTGCTCAAAATCGTTCCACTGAAGTGTGTATTTGGCAATCTTAACCTCATCCTTTTAGCCTTCATGAGACCATCTTTGGCAGCCTATGCCATGAGATCACCTTTCCGTGAAAGTGGCATTCCTGGTTGCTGTTCCTGGTTTAAGCCAGAAAGGATCAGTGAAGTAGCAGCCATGAAGGTATACCCTCTTTGACTGGTCTTCCTCAAAGAAAATTTCATTGAGACTACAAACTTCTCCCCAAGGTTGTCAGAATTCCATCTCAGCCAGTTTATCTACTTATCTGTGTTCTGCCCAAAACCACACATTTCTCCACAGCCAAGAGATTACACTCCCTCAATGTTGGGTGGTCCCTACAAACAGCTAAATCCTTTTGAAGGCCACCAAGTGGCTCTGTGGCCATGGCAGCAAGATCAAGGGGTCAAGTCATAACTTTGCAGAAGATCTAAGTGGGTCTCAGGCCTCATAGTGGTACGCGACAAAATATCAACTCCCTCCCAGTCTCTGGGGGGTGTTGGCTCGTGCTGTGTGGGCACACACCATTTCTTTCTTTGTTAGCTGTTCTGTGGCAAGATATCTGCAAAGCCACAATATGGTGTTCTGTACGGATATGTCTGCACTACAGCGCTATTTCAAATTAACTTAATTCGAAATGGTTAATTCGAATTAAGCTATTTCAAAATAGTTTGTGTGTGTAGATGCGCTATTTTGAAATAGCATTTTGCTATTTGGAAATAGCATGTCCACACTGAGTGGACCCTGAACTGAAGTTAAGGCTGGCCGGAACCAGTGCCGGCAGGGCATCAGGTTAGGACCTAGCTTCCGGCAGCAGCCCCGCACACTAATTGAGCTCCGTGCTTAAAGGGACCCTACCCCCACCCCGGACAGACAGTTCTCAGGGTTCCCTGCTTGTTTGTCTACCTCAATGAAGGACAGCAAAAGCAGTTCTGTCTTGGAGTGCCCGCACTTGGGACACCACAGCACTCAGCCACATGGAGCCAGAGCTGCCCCTGGGCACGCCAGTGCGTCTCGTGGGGTCGTTGCCATCAGCCTGGCTGCACTTGCTGCAGGCTGCCATCCGGGGGGGGCCCATTGGGGGGCTGTCAGGATCCAGGAGGTCCTGCGGGAGAGCGTCCACTCCGAGGAGCCCTCAGAGCCACCCCAGTCCTCCCCACCGGGGGCTCATGCCCCATTCCTCCCTCATGTCCTTCCACTTACCCCTCCCTAGCCCCCCTTCCTGATGTCAAACAAAAGACACGTATGTTCAAAAATAGAAACTGAGTTTATTGAACAAAACTGGGGGTGATGAACCTCTGGGGAGACTGGGAAAAGGGGGTGGGAGAGGGGAGGGGGAAACCTGGAAGGAGGGAGCTGGAAGGGGGAAGCAAGGGGATGAAGGGGGAGGGGAAGCTCAGGGCCCAGGGTTGGGGGTCTCGCTGGACCAACTTGATTTTCATGCAGACCTGCTCCTGGGTTCGCATGTGGCCTTTGGTGACCAGGCTGTCAGCTATCCTGCCATAGACGGCAGCATTCCTCCGTCTAGTGCGGAGATCATGGACATTGGGGGGCATCCCCCTCCAAACCTGAATAAGGTCCATGATCTCCACCCTGGACCAGGAAGGCGCCTGCCTTCTCCCGCCCCTGTCAGGCTCCTGGGAGCTGGCAGACTGCTTCTAGGGAGCTGTGGAGGGCTGGCTGCCAATGGCTTGCGGCTCATGTTTTGGGGCCACTGGATCGGGGCCCCGGTGGCCACTGCTGGCTCTGGGCTGGCAGGCTTGGAGCTGGCACAGGCACTGTGGCCAGGGTCTACCCCTTTAATGGCTCTGAGGCTGGGGGAGAAGAGAGTAAGTTTTCCTGGTTGTGCCCAGAGTGGCCACCCAGAGCTCCCCTATTTCGAATTAAGTGTCTACACATCACTTAATTCGAAATAGCTATTTTGAATTTGGTGTTATTCCTCGTAGAATGAGGTTTACCAAAGTCGAATTAAGCGCTCCACTATTTCAAATTAAATTCGAAATAGCGGTTTGCATGTATAGACGCTATTGAAGTTAATTCGAAATAAGGGCTGTTATTTCCAATTAACTTTGCAGTGTAGACATACCCTACTTAGGGATGTTAAATATTAGTTAATTGAATAGTAGATTATTCAATTCTTGAACTGATTATTCAACTCATGAATGCTTATCAGTTGCTCGACTATTCTATAGTCCCCAGGGGTGGGGCCAGCAGCCAGTGCACTCTAGCCTCGCTCCTCAGGAATCCCTTACTCTGCGCTTCTGGATCTGGATCTGAGGCAGCAGCGTTGGGGTGCCAGGCAGGAGCTGGTTCGCAATGGGAGCCAGTTTAAAAACCAGCTCTCCTCGCGAACCGGCTGCCTGTCACCCTGTGCTGCTACCTCTGATACAAAGGCAGCAGCGCAGGGTGGCAGCAGCAGCCCCTGTTTGGGCAGGGGGGGAGGCAGGTCTGAGCTCCCGGACCTGGTGCGAGCCAGAACTGAGCCAAGCTGCCTGCTTGGTTGGCTCCTAATGCACTTTAAATGCAGAGCCACAACAAGGGCAGGTCCCAGACTCAATGCAAGCAGGGACTGAGCCAGGCTAAAAAATTTACTGGCAAGGGAGAGGGAGGAAATGCATGTAGTCTATAGCATTAACAGATAAGCAAAAGCTTATCAGTTAATCGACTACACTTACTACATCACTATTCTGTACACACATTTACAACACACTATGCCCTGGATAATGTGGCAGCCACAGACACAGTCATGAGATGAGCTATATTGCAAATGGCTCTATTATTAGCCTTTTTGCACCCAACACCATACTTATCAGTGCTCACAAGTCACCTGTCTATGGAGTACACATCAGGACCATCACTCAAAGAAGAGGATACTTTTTATAAACATAAGTTCTTTGAGATGTGTGTTTTCTATCTGTGTGCTGCTACCTGACCACCTTCCCCTCTGCTTTGGATTTGACTACATTGTGGTGCAAGGAGGAACTGAAATGGCATGAACCTGCACTGCTCATTATGCCCTTGGTTGGGAGCACAAAGAGATGTACTGGGCATGTGTAGGTCAACCCACACTGCTTGGAGAAAACTTTGACTTTTAAAGTAAGTTGATTTTTGTGAAGTAAATGGTGTTCTTCAAAACCATTTTTAATGTTCTTGGTGATTTTTATATTAGATTCTTAATAAATGCAACACACATACTTTCATTTTTGTTCAAAAACTGCTGAACTTACAGTAAGTTCAGAAGTCTACACTCTGCCTTGATATTGCCACTAAGGTAATATAAAATGTTCTCAGATACCAAAACTTCTAAGACCTTATTAACAGTAAAACACGTGTTACCAAAGTGATATTTAAATACATGTAAAATGCATTTGTAACTTCACGTTTATATTTCTCTTCCAGAAATATTCATATTTTAAAACAACAATTAAGTGGATTGTGGGAACAAGAAAATCATTTAACTCTGGTTCCGGGATATACTGGTAATGTAGCTAAGGTAATTTGTTTCCAGTGATGTTCAGTAATCAGTGTAATACTGAATATCCATTTAACTTGACATCAGATTTGCATGCATCCAGCAAGTGTTGAAGGATATAGAATCTCTTAGAAATATTTTTCATGTAATATTCTTATAAATCAAAGTTCTTTTGGAGATATCTCAGTCTGCTTTACAGTCTCATCTAACTTGGGGACCTAGTTTGCCTTTCTCATAAAAATGTTTATTAAATAAACACACATGCCTCCCAAATATGGAAAGGAGGCATGGAGATATATATAAAAATTTGTTTTGATACTAGTAAGACTCTTGGATATTATAAGGACAGTATAAAAATCCTAGGTAACTAGTACAGTGACAGGCCCACTGAGGGGACAAGTGCCTGAGCATCCATTTCTGGAGGTACTACTTCCACTCAGAACTGTAGAATCATGGACTCCTCACACAAACCAGTTTGAATCCCATAGGGCTGCCTTAGCCAGAGCCCTCTTCCCAGGAGAGCTCTGACATGGCTCAGGTATGGTAAAAGAGGGAGGATAGGCATTGGCTCAGCTGCATGGTTTGACCAGTGGAGTGAAGGGGAAGTTCCTGAGCCCAAGAAAGAGGGTGAAAGAATAAAGTTGAGAGAAGAAATTTTGCACTGACTAGAAATGCATGTAGTGCTTACCCAACCTACCCACCCACTTTTCACCAGCTGCCCTGCTCCTTGAAGTGGGGGAAAAAATGGAGATGCAGTGACTTTTTACAAAATAATGTGTATTTTATTGTAAGGGAATGGTGTTGATGATGTTTGCTTGTAATCAGGACCCTTGTAGAATTAATCTGCTATAAAATTACTCCAAAATCCCAAATTTCTTTTTAAAAACCAAAAAACCTCAGTGTTTCCAAAATTATCTTGGTAACAATAAGTACCAGAGCATAAATCAATACAGTGTTGTCTT
The DNA here is from genome assembly GCA_032595735.1 of Pelochelys cantorii. Taxonomy (NCBI): domain Eukaryota; kingdom Metazoa; phylum Chordata; order Testudines; family Trionychidae; genus Pelochelys; species Pelochelys cantorii. The sequence continues at coordinate 72,717,771 of CM064329.1, forward strand.
CATAACTCTGCAGATACCCCAAAGCTATTATATTAGGTTATGACCTACTTCAATAGCTTTTGAACTCTACAATTCCATGACTTGTTGTTTTCCGGTATCCAGACTCCTGGTATGTTGTCCTGCTGCCCTGCTGGGACCTGTCTATAGCTGTACTCCATCTTTCCCCATGAAGAGTACATGCTCCCAGCAGCAAGAGGTCAACGAGGAAGAACTGGAGTCCATATTTCAGCCATGTAGTGGTGGGAGACCAAAAAAAAAAATTATGATATCTGAAGAGTAGCTCAGCAACCAAAGCCCAGAAATTAGTCCATTGTAGCTTGATACAAACACGCCCCCTTTCTGTGCCATGTACGGGGAGAAGGAAGTTCTTAGCCCACTTGTACAATGCTGGGGCGCAGGTAACCAGAGAGTGGAGCTAAGATGCTTGAAGGGCATAAAAGAAAGAAAAATTGTTGAAAATCAAGTAATTTTAACTCATGAGTATTTTCAATTGTGTGCCATAGTGAGTGTGTGTGGGCTGAGGGAGGGAAATAGACAAAATTTATGTTGCTGTAGAATTTGGTCTCAACGTGCTTTTCAGCAGACAAGGTCCTACCTGTACTTAAGTTGGAAATACTAAGGCCCTAGTTTACGACTTGTACTTGTTCTGTGATAGTACAGGACCTTGCACACAGGGATCCTGATCCATGACTTAGGCTCTTAGGTGCAATTGCAGTGCACGTTACAGTATCTTTGTGGTATACTTTTGAAATGATTACAAAATGCATCCTACCTCATGTATTCTTTATTTCAGCACTAAATGTGACAATTTTATTTTTTGTTTTTAGGATGTAGGTGCTTATTTATTACAGCTACACTGAGATGCTTAGAGAACTGAGGCGTGCTTATGTGGCTTACGTTTTAGAAATATATAAATCCAGGGATTTTTCAAGGATTATGCATCTCTTCTGCGAACTGTTGGCAGAAGAGGAATGGACCTTCAAAAACTGTTTAATGAAACCACTAACAAAATCTTAACAATCTACTTCACATTGAAGTGGAAAAATACCTAATAGGAGCAGCTTTTACTTCAGTGAGGTGAAAGTGCACTATGAAAACTATATGCCTTTGCTGTATTTGGGATTTGTTCAGTTATTTGGTAAAGTCATTTAAGTGCTGCTTGTTTCACTACAATATTGCATAAAGAAATATAAATTATACCATCATGAAGACAAAACTGCAGAACAAGTTATAAGGAACCGTCAAGACCAAGCGCCATAAGAAGGTTTTAAACTATTTCACAAGAAAAGTCAAATGTGCAACTGTTTCTCAGTTACGTTGAAAAAAATTGAAATGTTTTATTATCTTTTAATCAAAATATTAAAAATGTTTTTGTTTGCACTATTGAGAAACTTTATACAGCAGGATGCCTTAATTTCTAATGTTTGACACAGCCAATTTATTAATATACAAAATATATCTATGAAAATCAACAAATCAAGACATGATAAACTGCTATGAAAATCAGGGGTTCACAATGTATAAAACTCATTTGTGAAGCATTTGCACACTTTTTTGAAAAAAAAAATCAATATATCCACTATCTGCTCTGTGGAGAATTATTAGATGTGTAGGACACAAGGTGTGCATAAAATACCTGAATCTGTTTGGATAAATGCTTATTGCAAATGTCAGACTGGTGAATTTATACAGACAACACTTTTTTTATTGTATGTGGATTTGTAATATATTAATCTTCAGTTCTGTATCATTTAAACTACACAGATGAGTAAGTGTTTCTACTGGCTTTTCCTTTTGAAGCTCAGATAATTTTACCTGTTACTGCTTTGTTTCCCCTCAAACACCTTTTTCCACACTACTTTTTATTATGGATGTTTGTATCTACTGCTCTAGAAATGTTTACAGCCAGAATAGACCTGTATTTTTTTTCAGATCTAACCACTCATAGGCTACCTCCTCTAACAAAAGTTAACACATGGCTTTTACAAACTTAGTTGTTTAAACATGTGCTTTTTTTCCTGATTTAGTTAAGACATATTCAAGCTACCTTCTATCTAAATAGATTCACAATGGAACACATTCAATAGCACAGTTTACAGCTATATTTTTGTCTTATTAATTGTGATATTTTTGTTTAACTGCTACAACTTAATAGCTATGGAAAATTTGGGGTTTTTTAGACTGGCAACTTTCTCTTGTTTTGTGACTAGTTGAAAATGCTTATCCAAATAAAATTCTATGAAGTACCAACCTCACACTTAAAACAGAAGCTGAAATGTAGATCTGTATCACATACCTAGCCACTGACTCTATTGTTTTTGAATTAAAATTATTGTTTTTGAATTAAAATTATTATGGAAGTTGTCTTCATGCTTAAATCAGCAATTATAACTACTGTAGCTTCATAGGTCTGTTTTTGCAACTCTGCACAAAAGGGTCCATTGCCAATCTCTTTTTCTCCTACATGAGTAGGGGTCCTCTGCTTTGTAACTGAAACTAGAGTATAAATTTTCACCATGGAAAGCATAAGGCTCTAGAGTATTACATGATTTTGAGTTTAATTTGCATGTTATGGTCTCTAATGTTTGAGGGCTAAATAGAAAAGTGTCTGCTCCGTCTAGAGTTTCTTCATATAGGTAAATACTCTTCAACTCACTAAGGGCTCTGAACATCTCAACAACTATCATCCTAGGGCATGGGAGATTTAGAATAGATTTCAAACCTGCCGTTGATCTAAGACAACTTCAGGTACAATTGTGGAAAGTTACATTTTCCTATTAACATCCTGTGATCTTATTTTTATTATTTAAAAGTAGAACTTAGTTGGATTTTCTTCCCAAATTAACTTTTTAATTCTATTAGTTACAGTAATTTGAAGAAAGTACAGAAGTTCATTTGAACCAAAGTTCTCCTTTTGCTCTGAGAATTGAGTGCCATCTATCTTCAGAAGTTTATCAAGAACTGCTATTCATGCTCATGTAATTTTGAAACAATATCCTGCTAAAGCAAGTCATTTTTGAGTGCATTAATCAGGATTATAGAACATCTTTATAATTTCTGTAAGCATTTGTTTTTGTGCCCTTTACTGTTCCTCTATTATGGATAAAGAGTATTTTCAAATTCCTTTCTTCTGATTTCTTTGTTTTGACTTGCAATTGCTAGAGTTTTTTAAATCACTCTGCAAGGGTAGTGAATGCTAAAAGAGATTAAAACTATCATGTTACACTTGCTGTCAAAGAAAATTGAGCATACCTTCAGTGAATGGAAGCCTTTCAGAAGCTGACTGGAATAATCAGTAAAGTAAAAATGCACATATTTTCCATAGTATCCAGCTTGACTATAGTAACAAAGGCATTAGTTCTAAATGAATGTTGCAGGTGGTCATTGATTTCTCACCAGATTACAGTTAAAAGGACTGTATTTTCTTGTATCCATTGTGCCAGCAGTAAAGATAAAACTTGTCTGGAGCACCAACTTATGCAAATGACTTATAAAGAATATATGTCTTTCCACCAAAAGTTCTTTCTGCAGCATTTATAAGGGAGTACTGAAATAAAAATGCAGTGTCTTTTTCTCCCTACCTTACCTGAATGAGTGCATTTCTTCATTTGTGCCTGTGAGTGAGCTACGCGACTGAGAAGAGCAGAATTTGTGGTCATTCGTATCAACAGAATTCTAACCAAAGCTTCATTTATCATCCAGCAATATATATCTTGACTGCTTTAGAACTACTTGAATGAGGTTTTTTGGTGGTTGTCAGGATCTGCCTGCTGTTTGTTTGTTTTCACAACTGGCTGGTAATGGGTTCTGCTATAATGGAATGTATTGTATTGTCAAATCAAAGTGATACAGTGAGTAAAGATGTCAGCATCTGTATAAACAGATAAAATCTCTGTGTAGTGACTGGTTTAATCTATCTGTTTGAAGAATCATTACTGGACTAATAAATAATTCACTGAAAAGAAACTTCCCACCATTCTGTTGCCCACAGTTAATACTCATGTCTATTACAGTGGCTTTTGTGCCATTTCTTTCTCTCACCATCTCATTTTTTACTCATGATAGTTACTCAAGGTGAACTGCCCTTTTCACTTTTTACATTTTCAGCCTTCATACATTTGCTTTACAGCAAGTGTTTTCTCCTTTGTAAAGCATTCAGGGGTTGGATTAAAGCTGTACATTTTGTTATGCAATGAAAGCATGTATCTACTTGAGGATTTGAGACTCCCACACAGACATGTTCTTTGTTTTACATCCGTGAATATGAAATTGAGGTCTGAAACAGAAGGCCTCATTTTGGAGAATGTTCTTTCACTGCAATGTTCACAGAAAGCGCTTGAGGCTATTGTAGTAAGCGTTTTGACATGAACTGCCAAACAGAGCTTACTCATTCTCTAACCTGAAGATGGAGAAGCCCTCAGGCAAATTTTGAACTGTGCAAAACCACCTCTCAAAAAAACAATTTAAACTGTTGGTATGTGAATTCATGTCTTAGCTTTGCTGAAGACTGGGCTTGGGAAAGCCCAACTATTAACAAGATGGGTGAGTGTTAGTGATACTGTACAACTCATTTTGCAGGAGCAAAGTGAACATACCTCTTCCTAAATATCAATTAGAATAAACTTAGGTGGAAAACCCTTATTTCAAAGGCAGATTCTTCACCTTAAATCTTGATGCCACAGATAAATAGTTATTTGTGCTGTTGGTATTCCAAACTCTAAAGCTATGTCTACACTGCAAGGATATTGCAAAAAACCTGCAGTGTCCAGGCCTCAAATGCGCTTTTGTGCAAGTAAATAAGTAAAATGGCGGAAGAGAGGGCTTTTGCCAGTGTAGGTAAACCTTCTATGAGGCCTAACTCCCTTTTGCGCTACAGCTATTGCCCAAAAAGGCAAGTGTGGATACTCCAGAGAGGTTTCTTGCACAAGAAACCCCTACGGGAAAAAGCACAGGTGCTCTGATGGCCATTCTATGAATGGCCACTAGCGCTTTCTTGTGCAAGAGCATCCATGCAGTGTGGATGCTCTCTTGCACAAAAGCACTGATGCGCTCTGAGGTGTGGACGTGCTCTTGCACGAGAAATTTTTGCACAAAAGCTCTTGCGCAAAAGGCTTCTTGCACAAAAAGCCTGCAGTGTAGATGTAGCCTAATAGACTGATTTCTCCAGCTGTGTGTTTGAGGCTGTTTTGACTTGCCCCCTTTTTTTATAGTTCTTTTCCATTGTGTAAGCTGCATTCCTTTTGCTTTCACTATTGCACTATTCAGAGAGAAAGATGACCCCCAAGAGCAAAGGAGTAAATAAAGACTGAAAGATTCACTTGCTCTGCGTTAGTAATTAACGGGCCAAGATTGCAGTTTTGCTTCACACCATATGTATCTAAAAGAGGCCTGCATTTATTCTGACAATATGAGAGGTCATAAACACTAGTATCAAAAATAGAAAATTGGAAGTGTTAGTAGATATGGTATATTTGTTTCTGTATTTTTATATCCAGTTATTAATAAATACCCTGATGAGATAATTTTTGACAAAATTAACTCATTGGGTAAAAGATAATACAGAAACATGCAAATTAGACCACTGTTGTAAAACTGGCCAACTTCTTCAAATCTAGCCTAGCTCTAACCACCTGAAAAAAAATTTTTTTTAACATGTTAGATGTCTTGGTCAGCTTCCTAGTGAACAGTAATCCATATAATAAAATTACTTGACACATTTCACCTTTTTTTATCAATGAATAACACTTACATGAACACGGAGACTTATCTTTTAAACTTAGTTATTCTAGAAAACAACTGAGGGTGCAAATGATAGAAATACTTAGACTGGCAATGCTTACGTGGTTCCTGTGTTTTGGATTAGAAAGATTTCTGTTCTGTAATGTTACCTAGGAGACTAAGTCATAAACTATGATCTTATTGTGCTAATCACCTTACAGACAGAAAAAAGAAGGTGCCTGCCCTACTAGAATTTCTCACTTTAAGTTAACATGGATCTAATACTTTTCTCAAATGTGTATTTATTTGCCACACTATTAAACCCCCTCCCCAAAAATTCTACAGCTGATATTCTATAAGATGTTTACTTTAAACAGTTATATACAAGTAGAGTCCTACATGGATACAAAATTTGTATGCACACCTGTGAGGCTTCAACAAGAACTTCCTCTCCAATCCTTTTCTCCTGTCATGATCAGGGAATCTAATGCAAAACACAGGTCATCATGATTGCCTGCCAACGTTGGTTCAGCACGCTCATGAGCCCATTAGCACCCTCTCCCTGGTCCTTTCCCAACTGACTATGAAACCTGCTGTCGCAAAAGCACAGTCAACTCCTGCATCCCAATCTTGAGTCTTTCTATCAGCATGGTGGCTCCAAGGCTAAACCTGGAGGAATGCACATGCCGGAAAGTTCTCCTGGAAAATAGGAAGCCATCCACTAGACTGACTTACCTGGCCAAGTGGATAAGGTTTTTCCATTGCATGTCCAAACGTGACATTTCCCCCTCATGTTCTTCCTTACAGTCCACCTTCATTCTTGAGGTGTAGCAGGTAATCCAATGTCTAATGCAATCTTCCACAAGGGTGCACCTTGTGGCCATTTTTGCATTCTACCAGATTCATACTGTTTTCCCATGATATGATAGTCATATTTCTGAGAGGCCTTGAGAGACACTACCTGAAAGTGCGGGTCCCTATCCCACAGTGGGATCGTAACCTGCTCCTCTCCAGGCTAACCAGCATGCCCTTTTGAGCTGCTGAATTCCTGCACCCTTTCCCTCCTGTTTTGGTAGGTTGCTTTCCTCGTGGTGGTAACATTGGTGAGATGAGTCTTGGAGATCAGGGCTCTGACCTCAGAACACCATACACAGCCTCTTATAAAGATATGGTCCAGCTGTGGTCCCACACAACCTTCCTGCTGATGGTGGTATATGAATCAGGACATAATCTTGCTAGTGTTCAGTTCCAAGCCACACCAGATGGCTGAGGAACAGCGACTATGTACACTGAACACACAGAGGACTTTAGCTTTTTACTTGGAGCATACCAGGCCCATCTGTAAATCAACCAAGATCTTCATTGATACAGCAGGACCTTCCAGTTTCTTCATGAATAATTTCCAATTGGATCACCTCTTGCACAAATGATCTATTATGATCTATCCCATTGCCGCCAAATGTCAGAGCTCATTTAACTGGAGCGCAGGTGTTTCTGGCAGCCTTAATGGTGTACATTCCCAATCCAGGACATAAGTAGAGCCACAACATGGTCAACTGTCCACACCTTCATGCTTCACTATGCATCACCAACAGGCCATAGATGACACTGGGTTCAGCGGAGCTGTGTTATAGTCTACACAGCCACGAACTCCTACCTGCATCTGAGGATACTGCTTAGAGTCACTTAACTTGGAATGGACATGAACAAGCACTCAAAGCACTAGTGTTCTTTGAGATGTGCTGCTCATGTCCATTCCCTAAGCCACCCTCCATCCCTACTGTCAGGCTATGTCTATACTGCAGGCTTCTTGCACAAGAACTTTTTGCGCAAAAGTTCTTGTGCAAGAGCGTGTTCACACTGCCTTGTGCTTTTGTGCAAGAGATGTGCTTTTGCGCAAGAGCATCCATGGCAGTGTGGATGCACTCTTGAACAAGAAAGCTCTGATGGCCATTTTAGCCCAACGGTTTTTTTGCACAAGAAACCCCTGTTCCCGTCCACACTAGCCTTTTTGCGCAAGAGCTCTTGCGCAAAATGGCTTATTCCTCGTGGGGAGAGGAGTAACACTTGCGCAAAAAGCCCTCTCTTCTGATGATCTACAGTAAACTTTCTTGTGTAAGAATGGGCTTGCAGTGTGGACGCTCCACAAGTTTTTGCACAAGAACAGCCTGCAGTGTAGACATAGCCTCAGAGTTTCTGGCATGAAGGAACTGAGGTTAGAGGGAACTAATGGCACCCCTTATATTGCACTATATGGGAGGCACTCCAGAGGGCACCAAAGACAGGTTCTCTATGGATACTTCTGAGGGAAAAACTACTGGCACTAGTGGTGAGCACACACCTAATGTGGAGTAGACATGAGCAACACATCTCAATGAACACCAGTTACGGAACAAATAACTGCATTTTCTGGATGGATGGCCAATTGAAAAGGTACCTCAAAGCATAAAATATTATTGAGGTTCTGGAAATGGAACTGTATCTTAATACCACACAATATAAAATCAGAACTGCTAAAATGAATCCATAGCACCTTCTGGATATTGAGAAATATAAGAACACATCACAAGGTGAACAATTCTAGCCAGGTATGTATGCTGCAATCACAGAAAAGTATCCAAGTGCAAAAATAAGTACAATAAATTAGAAGGAACAAAGTTGGTCAAAGTTTGTCTCAGATGATTTCTGAATTAAACAAGACAGATTACTTCTTAATAGATTACTAGTCACATTTTAAATTAAGCTATTGCCTAACACATTAAGTAGCAATGTAATAATACACAATGAATTAGTTCACTTGCCACTGGATTCCAGAAGTATTAATAATAGGTAATGGTCCATAATGCGCAACAGTGTCTCATTTCAGCAATTGTCTTCAACCTACTAGTTTAGACACATTAAGATCAACTGTTCAAAGAGTTAATGGGCAGAATAAAAAACCTTAGGTCCAAAATCTAACAAACTTGTTTAGCCAAAGCCTATTCATTTCACAGTAGTTGCAAAAGATCTATCCCCCAGAAAACTAGGACAGAATATAACACAGAGACTGATAAACGGTCTTATTGCAAGAGAGTTTTCAAGCAGAAAGTGGCTGATAAATTCCCATAATCAGGAGCTGGATGGTATATCTCCCATGTCTAAGAACCTGTCCTACAGAAGGAACAAAAGACATCTAAAAGCCAAGGAGAACAATGGCTCTATAGTTCTTAAAAACATCCAAAATACTACTGACAATGCTTGTGCAAGGACAGAAATAACTCATGCCCACCCAGTCACTGATACTGAAAAGCTCTGGAGGTGGCTAATATAGGCCCTAAGTGATAAAAACAATTTGATGATCAAACAAAATATTGAAAAAAGTACTGTTTCGCAAAGAAGGGGCCATTTGATCAAAGAGTGAAGTGGCGTCATTTGTACTTTTTTTTTTTTTGCCAGAGATTAAATTTTCACCTTAGGAACATGAAGTAAAAATCACACAGGGACATCCTGGTAAGGGCCTAAACTTAATTTCTTCTACCCAGTCATATGGAATGAGTCAGAAATTACATATGATACCTCTTTCACATGGCAGGAATTAGTTTCTGACTCCTATGGTTACTGTAACAATGTAATTTAGTCCAATAAATAGACACTGCTGCTTCTCAGAATAGTGACTGATCCATAATTCCAACATTATGTTTCTGACTAAGGCAAATTACTGACTGATTAAAACATGAACTGGTAGGGATCATATTCCAAACTGTAAAATGGCACAGTTCCATGGACTCCCATTGACTTTTATGGCTTGTAGGTTGAGCCTTAATACTGTAGAAATCAGGATGAGATTGTGTGAGATTTTGTGCTGCTCCTTCTAGAGGAGAGGTGCAGCACAAAACTTGGAACCTCTGGAAAGATGGAGTTAACCTGGCATTAAGCTACTTGTATACTTCCCAGTTCTAGGCTGCTCTTGAGACAGAAGTAGCCCTTGGCATAAGTTTGACAATCGGAGGGAATATCTACACTGCAGGGCAAAAGTCAAATGAAGATACGTCACTTCAGCTACAACAATTGCGTTGCTGAAGTAGAAATGGCTTAATTCAGCTTTTGGCGCTGTCTATGCAGCAGGAAGTCAAAAGAAGACTACTCTTCCTTTGACTTCCCTTACTCCTTGTGAAATTAGAGTTACAGGAGATGGAGTAAGTCCTACATCTCGAAATTATTTCAAAATACCAGCTCACTGTGTAGACGCACACTATGTTATTTCAAAATAACATCAGTTATTCTGAAATAATGCTGCTGTGTAGACGTATCCTATATAAGGGGATTCTTGATGCTGATCAGAATCTATGCATTGTATAATACTGCTGCTAGCCACAGCCCGGTCATGTCTCCTATTCCAGAGTATGCAAAAGGATTCTCAGGGGGGAAATGAGTGTGTCTTCCACTGCAGAAATTCTTCCCAGACCCAAACTGAGGCCTTTTTAGTCTATTCTGTCCTATTATGTGGCATACAGGAGCTATAAGAGGGGTGAGACTCTCACGCTGGGTTTATAACTGAAACACAGACAAACCTTTTTACTAGGAAGTAGCATATGCAACAAACCATAATAAAGCAGAAAGGATTCCATTAATCATCCTGTTAGGTTGTAATATACAGGATTATGATGAGGCCATATTGTGGCTAAAGACACAAAAGGTGTGTGTTATGTACTTTAAACTTGAATAGAAAAGAAACTTAACATAGCATTTAACATACATATGAGCAGATGAAAGTGTCAGATTTTTTATATTTTGGAAATCCAGATGTTGTTAGTGAATATTCTAACGTGAATCATCATATGCTGTCTCTATGAGCAACAGTAGAACAATTTGTTTACATGTGCAGTGCACATGCACTTCCACACATTATTTGCTTCATAATTGACTTAATGTGTGATGTATTTGTCACACTGCTGCATGCATGCACAATCACTGTCTCTAACAGATAATTCTACATGAACATGAGCTTATCACTAATGTAAAAAAATTGTTAAATCACTTTTTTCGAAGGTGGCAAAACACAATGTTTACTGAGGGCTAATTCCATGCTATGTTTCATAATCTATCCATTTTGTGCTATAGTGTAGTTAGAATGTGGCTAGGCGTGGGGGGGAGGGGGGGATTAACAGAAGAAAAATATTTTTCTTTCCCCTCATCCATAACTCAAAAACTGCTAAAGATATTTTGAAGTTGAATATTTCAGAAAACTGTGACCACTTCAAAACAGCATTAAAATAAAAAGTATTTTGCTATCTTAATTATAGCAAGTGCTATTTGTTGTGAAGACAAAATTAAAACATTCTGTTTTCTGATTAAATGTAGTAGTTTCCCAAGCATGTCCTGTTAGGGAAGTGTACAGAGATGAAGTGAGAGGAAAAAATAGTGGTTGGAAAGGGAAGGGTCATTCATAACTGTGATTGCATCTATTCTTCACCCCACACACGGTTAAGATCCAAAAGCATTGTGTTGCTCCAAGCAGGAAAACGTTTTGAGTGATAGCTACCAGTTTCCCATAGAAGACGCCATGAGGACCACTACACAATGAACCAGACATCAGAAAATAGATTTTTAAAGTTCCCAGGATTTGCAGATGGGAGGGGCATATCTGTTTACCTGTCTATGTAGCTGCAGAGCAGCAGAGTTCAAAGTGCTGGCCAGAGTGCCTAATCAGACATTGTAGGAAACATGCTGGAGGTCAATAAACTTGACAAAAAACCTACTGCAGAGTACACACTACATGACTCTTGACAATAAAGGGAGGAGAAGAGACAAAAGTCTTGTGTGGAGATGAAAGGTTTTTTTGTTGCCAAATATGGGTTTTTGTTACAACTTTTGTTGTGTTGTAATGTGGACGCTTTCCAAGTTTTGTTGCCAAAAAGGGTTTTTTGCTGACACAACTTGCAAGCGTAGACAAGGCCTAATTTGGAAGAAAGTGTTAGTGTTAAATGAATATTTGTATAGCTGCAAGTAGATGGCACAACAATTTTTCTTAGTAAGTTTAGAGAAATACTGTTAGTAGGTAACCTTTATTATTTCTTTTCTACTATCTGTGTAAACACCAGATCTATTTCTAGTAAGTGTGATTGGTTGTGAGAACTGATATAAATGAACTCCATACCTTTTGCACTTCAATGTTTAATTCTGGACTCGTCCTTCTATCCTCTACCTCAGACTTTAGTTTACAAGTTCTTTTAAAATTGCCTACTTGGAAGGTAAGGGGAGGAAAGTTGGTGATTTGATCTCTTCATACATCTGATTAGTTCCACAAAAGAAATTATGTATTTTCTGTAGTTAAAAAACAGTATAAACTGTACACTGCTATTATTACAATATTTGGGCTATTATTAAAATATACTGGAATATTTTTTAATAAAGGACTTCATTCCTCCTCTTAATGATTTCCCAATTCCCTGCTTGTCAAAGTAATCAACCATTGCTAAAAGTTACATTTTTGAAATAATCAATTGATGTTAACTGTGAGCTGTTTTCTTTACAATCTAGTCCTATCCCGAGAGATAGCTGTATAGAGAGCTGCTTAAGAAATTAGATTTCCTGCATGCAAAACTTCTTATTTTCTATAAATAATACATCTCTGACACTTTCATGGTAGAATGGGAGATAAAAAGAACACTTTCCCAAAGTTAGTGGGGATGCCTGCAACTTTAATAGTAATTATTTCAGTGAGGATGGATAATTAAAAACAAAGACTATACAGGAAATGACAAAAGATAAATACTATAAAATCCCTCTCATTGGTTGTATAGGCTGATTATAAAACTTTTGTTGCGGAATCATTGTGAATTGTACCTGCTAAAAGAATACTTACAAGAAAGAACTCTTTGGCCAAACTTCCCTCTACAATCTCTAGCTCCTTCAATGTATAACAAATGAGGAAGTAGATTTTCAGAGGAGAAACATCATCTGCTGGTATCTTTCTCTATGGGCCAAAGACTATGTTATCTCATTATATATCAACAATCGATGCCTGTGAAATGATTGAAACAAATTGTGGAGACCCAACAATATCTATTTAACCTGGGAATTTTCTTGTTCACAGTCAAGAGATCTGGGGAGAGGGGTAATACAAGCATACATATTTTTGTTTTCAGGTGAAGTGTTTTATTGCCAGAAGAAATATGAAAACATGATGTTCTCATGTTATGCAACATGTTGTTACTGATGGGTTAATCCTATCTGAACAACATAATACTTATATGCAGTGTTGTTGTAGCTGTGTTGATTACAAGATATCAGAGACACAACATGGGTGAGCTAATATCTTTCATTGAAACAACTTCCATTGGTGATAGAGACAAGCTTTTGAGCTTACACAGAGCTTTGGGTTTGAAGAAAAAAGCCATATCCTGAGACATGCTGTAATAAATGCTCAAAAAGATGGACATTTTGCAACTGTTTGCCTCTTCAGAGTAGTCAGGTAGTTGACTTATATTACAGACAACCAAGAGCTATTGTTTCTGGAATCTATCATTTGTGATGACAGAGCTTGCCTGGAAACTGAATATTCATGGCAAAACTACTAATGTTAAAATTAAGTCAGGAACTGATATCACAGTCATCTCAGAAGGGATTTACAATTACCTTCAACCCCTCCCATAACTGAAGTCACTTGACACTGCTCTGACTAGTCCTGTAGAGATAGTCTGACCTGGATGGGCCAGTTCACTACAGAAACAATGTACAAAGATAAAAACTATGGATTCAGAGCATATGTGATGAAAGGATCACAGGCCAACATCCTTCCCTGATGCATCATGACAGTAATGATAGGTCTAGTGGAAAGTAAAGGAACTTGACTATTTGGTGATATTGGACTTTTGAAAGGTGATCCAGTGTAAATAACCTTAAAAGACACTGTATATACACCTTGCAGGAATCCTATTTCAATACTTCATAAAATGTAACCTTAGTTAAAGAGTATGGAATAGATTGCATAATCTCTGAGTCAACAGCATGGTATGCCCTTGTGGTTCCTTATAAAGAAAAATTGGAAAAATACAAATCTGTGTGGGTATTAAAAGACTTAATGAAGCATTTGTGAGAGAAAAAATATATCCTTCCAAAACCTGAAGACAGGATACTCCAAACGAGATTCCCCTAGGGTGTCCAACACACTAGCTACTAGCCACATGTGGTTATTTGGCCGGTTGAGTGTGGCTAGTTCACAATCGCAGTAGCCCCGATAGTCGTTACTGCTTCAGAACTCGTTGGACACCACAGCCGCCAGGGATTCTGGCAAATACCATTAACCAAAGAAAATGTTAAACTGACTCCATATGAACACTTTTACAAGAAACATCACCCAGTCAACTGCCAGGTCTAGAAATTGGTCCCTGGGTTCATATCAAACTGAATGGAGCAAAGAATGGGCACGTCCAGATATCTTAAAGAAAAGGAATTTAGTGCCCAGATCCAGGGCTGGCCTTACCATGAGGCGATCTGAGGTGGCTGCCTCAGGAGCCAGACCGGGGGGGAGGGGGGGTACCACTTGGACCCAGAAAATTGAGACCTTTCAAAGTTTTGGCTCAAGTGAGGGAGAATGGGACTCCCCACCTCAGGTGCCAAAATGTTGTGGGCCAGCCTGCCCAGATCATACAGGAGGGAGACTGATGGAAGAGTTCAGCAGAAAGCACTGGACACTTCACAGCATGCTTAGTCAAAAAGTAGCACCACCCCAGGGACTTTACAGAGGCGGCTCAGGCATTTATGCCTGACGACAGCCCCTCAGTAAGGTTGCCATGTGCATGGGCGGCAGGTTTGTATAATTTTTGGTGGTGCCCCATTAGCCACGCCCCCTGGACCCCACCTCCCCATTAGCCACGCCTCTGGAGGTAACATGCTCAGGGCAAGATGGACACATGACCAGAAGTAAAAGGTGTCATGTCACCCCTCTAGAAGGACTTTTCCCGCCATCCTCCTACCAACAGGGACTAGTTTGGCCCCCACCAAACCCCCCTCATGCAACCATCCTGCAGTTGCATTAACCCAATGTGTGTGACAGTAACTCGGGGGCAGAGAGGCTGGGGGAAGTGTTCCCTCTAAGGCTATGTCTACACTCGTGGCTTCTTGCGCAAGTACAGCCGTTCTTGCGCAAGAACCCACAGAGCATCTACACTGCATGCCTGCTCTTGCGCAAGAAAATTTACAGTACTGTGTGGTAAGAGAGGGCGTCTCGCGCAAGAGGGCAGTGTGGATGCTCGGCAGGGATTTCTTGAGCTAGAAACCCCTATGGCTAAAATGGCCATTGGAGCTTTCTTGGGCAAGAGAGCATCCACATTGCCATGGGTGCTCTTGTGCAAAAGCACAGCTCGCACGTGGTAGTGTAGACATGTTCTTGCACAAGACTTCTTGCATAAGAACCCTTGTGCAAGATTTTCTTGAGCAAGAAACCTCCAGTGTAGACATAGCCTAAGAGTTTCCTCCCCTGAGCAGAATGAATTTTGTGTTGTGCACTAGTACTGAGTTTATGTGGCTTGTTTGGATGTGCCACTGTGGCACCCAAGTTATTAATAAATATTTTTAAACCTTTACCTTTTCTCTCTGCTGCCATGTCTCCTCCCCTTGTTCCATCAACTCCCCTGGTGCCTGCTGCCCCCCAACCCCTCACCCTCCTCTGCTGTCCTGACTCCTGCCTTCTCATTGCCCTCAGCCCTCCTGCAACCTGACCCCCTCCACCAGCCCTTCTCTCCCCCTTGTGCCCACTCCTCCAGTAGCCCCACTCTGATCATGTGAGCTACCCCTCCTCATCCCCTCTTCTAACACCTCCCTCTACAAACCTGCCCTGCCTCTCTCCTCTGGTGCTGGTCCCTCCCCTGCAGGTGTCTGCCCTTCTGCTTCACCCTCAGAATCCCCTGGCACCTGCACCTTCCCTTACCCCTGCACCCTCCTGGTGCCTCCCCCTTCCCTCACTGCCCTTGCCCCCTTTGCCCTCTTTTTCCCTGATGCCCACCCCCTCACCACCCTCTGCCCCCATTCCCCTCATGCCCCTCTGTGCCCTCACACATGACTTGCTCCATCCCTGCCTTCCTCATGCCCACCCCTTCTTTCAAGCCTTCTCCCAGCACCTTCCCCTCCAGCCCCCAATGCCCTTACTCTCTCCCCTCCCAGCATCACCCTGTCCCCCCTCCCACTGACAGCTCCCCTCCTGCCCTTTTCCTCATTGTCTGCACTTGACCCCCCTGGCATTTGTCTCTCCTCTACCCTGTCCCTTTGGTGCCTTCCCCTTTCTTCCCCCTCTCCCCTCCCCCTCTGCACAAGCCCCTTCCTCTCCCAGCCCTTCCCCTAGTTTTCTCCCTTCCCCTCCCCTCCCCTACCTTCTGCCTTCCACTTTGCGGGGCCAGAGTCTGCGCTCCGCCCCAGAACTCCCCGAACCCGCAATTCAGCCGCGTGGCACAACACGCCGCCAAGCAGTTCTAAAGTCACGGGCCGTGACGTCACGTCACATCACGCCCGGCGTCTTCCCGCCCACCTGTTTGAGCACTCCGCGCATGGCAGCAGCAGCCAGCAAGGGGGAGCTGAGTGAAAGATGCGCACGGCAGGGACGGTCAGTGCTGGAGCCGGGGCCGGGGAAGAGACGCTCTCGGGCCGGGGTGGGAGGATTGCTGGAGCAGGACCCCCAGCTCTGGATATTGCTGGAGCATGGGCACCACGAGCCCATATAACTTGCCACCCATGGCCACGTGTCCGGTTTTGAAGCGGACAGTCCAGGACACTCCAGTATTTGAGCGAAACAAATTGAGAAAATATAAATGTCCGGTATTTTCTAAATAAGATGTAATGTAGAGTGTGACGTAAAGTCAAGTGTGTCCCATATTTCTGTTGAAACCATCTGGCAACCCTAAAAGCCAGACGTGCCCCTCACTAACGGCCCGTGCCCTGCCTGTTCCAGCGCTGTGAGAACCCTTCCCACACCGAGCGCACGGCCTGCCACTGCACTGCGCTGGGCAGGCACTAGGCGGCGCTATTTGGACCAGCCTCAGCGCGCCTGGACGAGCTTTAAAGCGCCTAATGACGACACATGGGGGGGGGGGGGCAGGGTCACACTCGCGACCATCCCTGCTTGGTACAGAACAAGGAACCCTACTCGCCACAAACCCAGCCCCCGCTACAAAACAACGTTAGCACTTCCGCCTCGGTAACAAGCGCGAGCCAATCGTTTCACCGCTTGAAAGCCCGTCGTCCAGCACGTGACTCGCAGGCTGGCTTCGTTTTCCGCGGCGTTCCTCCGGCGCAGGCGCTGTAAGTTTCCATCGCTGCCGGTAAGTTATTCGGCCCTTCCTCTGTTTGCGCATGCGTTGGCCGCCAGCGCTCTGTGTGGTGCATGCGCGGGGGGGAGAGCGGCAGCTGGTGCTGCCATGGCGGCCTGGCTGGGCGCGCTGCTGCTGTTGCTAGTGGCCTCGGGGCTGCCCGGCGGCTCGCGGGGCTCAGAGGCGGCCGGGGCGGGGGAGCCTCCTGGCGGGCCGGGCCCCGGGGAGCGGTTTAAGATCGAGGGCCGGGCGGTGGTGCCCGGGGTGAAGCCGCAGGACTGGATCGCGGGGGCCCGGGTGCTGGTGGACGGGGAGGAGCACGTCGGCTTCCTCAAGTGAGCGGCGCACGGGCTCCGGGAGGGGCCGAGCTGGCGGGCGGGGGGAGGCCGCTGCCGCTGCCGCTGCCGGTCCCCGGCTCCTCTGCCCCGGCGCCCTGTCTGTGTTGGCCGCTCCCTGGGCGGGGGAGCGCCCCGCTCAGACAGCGGCTTCTGGGGGGAGCAGGGGCCGGGCCGGGATGGAAGTCATGTGCGGTTTTTACAGGTACTGTCACATCGCAGCCGGTGTTCCCCATCACCTTGTGCTCGGGAGAGATTCACATGCCGCCCAGCTGATTAGCAGCGTTCCCACAGTTAGGTTTTTCGTTCCTACTGGTGGTGCAAATTCACACGTGGATGGAAAAGATTAGAGGGAACATTGATTGCAACTCTCCCGTGTGTGGGGGGGGGGGGTCAGGTTTGGTTGGAGGGTAGCAATAGGACACTACCTATAAGAAATTTAAGTGTGTGGTTGAAGAGGGTGTGGAGGAGCTCAGGGCAGGGGATTGTCGATGGGGGGGAGTTTGGGAGTGCAGCCATCATGCTGTCCGGCTGCCAAATTCCCTGAGGTGGTGGGAACAGTTCTGCCTGAATTCTGAGGCTGAAGCCCGGTGCATTGTAGCATCCAGAGTCCTATCCCCACACAGACAGTCTCTTACCGAAGTGCTGCATCCACAGTACACCCACATTCACAGTACACCAGCATACTTTCTCCTCTGGGCTAGGTGGATGCTCACCAGTTCCTGCCACAAACATACCTCCCCATCATGGGTTGCCTTACACTTGGCCGGCAGGTATGCGGTGAGCTAAGAGGCTAATCTACTCTTGCCACTCCTGGCTGATCGTGTTGATGCTTTGGTGACCTGGCTCGCAACTGTGTGCCTCACTTGCTTGCACCTTGAGCTGATGGTATAGGGTTGCTCATGAGTGTTGGCTGACAGGCATTCTTAAAGCCCCCTTACTTATGTCAAGAAAAACATAGAATTATGGGCAGAGCAAGAACACCTTTCTCGTTTGTCCAGCCTTCCAAGTGCCGCATGAGGTCAGCTAGATAGCCTGTGCAAGCAAGGAGCAAAGGGAGTTGTCTTCTCTTGTTCCACAGATGTTGTAATATGGACATTAAAACAATGTAATACAAGTAGTTAGTCACAGTTTCAAAGCTTCCACCAGTTTATTTCTGGCATCCTAATTGTGATGCTATCGATTCCAGCACAACTTTTTTCTCTAAACTCTTAATAGTATCTGTGAAATTCATAGGCTGCTCCTTAAAGATCAGGTGGCATCCCATATATGAGACTTTTTAAAAATGAGCACTTGTGTAATACTCTTTTGTATATTGAAATGTGGTGAATATTTTATCCTCAGGACGGATGGAAGTTTTGTGGTTCATGATATACCTTCCGGATCTTATGTAGTAGAAGTTATATCCCCAGCTTATAGGTTTGAACCAGTTCGAGTGGACATAACTTCAAAAGGCAAAATGAGGTGAGCACTTCATATTATTTCACTCAGTTGCAACCAGTTGAATTTGACTAGCAGTGCAATATTATTGCTACTTGATCTCCCTGTAATTAAGACAGGGTTGCGTCGTCCATTTTAGATCATAAGTTACGATTTGTACTTTTTCAAAAGTTACTTACAAATGGAAATTTAGCTTCAAAGGTTTAGCTTTATTTTGATTTTTTTTCTCCCTATTCTCACAACTTAACATGAGCAAATGGAAAAGATTTGGAAGAGAATTGGTAAAAGGAAACTATGAATGTAATATTCCATTTAATCAATTAATTGGTTAAACATATTGTTTTACTGGTTAACTGCTTACATAGGAGCACTCCAGCCTGCCCACTCCCATCTGTGGTGTGCCAGGCCAGGCCCACTGTGGGCAGGGGCTATTGCAGATGGGCTGGAACGCCCCCTGCTCATAGCACACTGCTCTGATCGAGCTGGGCTGGAGTGCCTCTGCCTATGGCACACCAAGCTGAAGCAGCCCCCTGCTCACGGTGAGGGCGATGGCTCACTGGTTAATCAGTTAACCATTCACATCCCTAAAGGAAATAAATAGTAATTTACTGGATTGATAGCAGGCAATGTGAAATAAAATCTGCTCCTAAAATCTCTACTTCCTCTCTTTTTTTTTTTGAGGGGCTTCCAGAGGTTTCCCAAAATTCTTTTATTTCCAATTTTAATCTGTATCCACTTTCTGTCTTGTTTGGTTATGTTCTGTCTGAGTCAGGGTGGTTACATTCTGTCTGAGTCAGAAAGAGGATCTCTCTCTCTCTCTGTCCCTAGAATCTCTCTCTACTGATTTGTTCATGCTTCTTCAGTCAGCCTAAAGTAGTTATTTGAAGAATGCATCTCCTTATTTCAGGGGTGGAACAGGTTGCTGTGTTAGAATTAAGGGCCATGTTTGTTCCTAAATCCTGAAGTGCTTTTACTAACCCATGGCTCAGACCCTTGTATTCTGTGCTTGTCTCATCACAGCAACTTCAGCTATGTCCTTTGTGTGTGTTACAGTAAGGTGCCTTAGTACATTCTAATACACAACTGTACATTATTGCACACTATTCAGCAAATAGTACAAAGGAATAACTATCCTGTCCTATAAGAGGGATTTGTTTGAGCTAGTAAGATGTTAAGTGATCATACAATGGAAAAGCCGGTTAAGTCATAAGCCTAAGAGGCAGAAGAAAGGTGGCCATGGGAAGAGTAATGCTAATTTTTCTGGCTTCTAAAAGATTAACATTTCAAATTGAACTTTGCATTAACTGAGTTTAACAACCATGACACATTTTACTTTTATACATTTTTTTTAAAGGATTTAAAACAATCATGGGTCGTGGTGGAGTATTTGTTTGTTAGAAGTCATTAAAATCTACAGAGAGAGGTACCCAGAAGAATGTGTTCTCATAGTTGCATTTCACAAAGCAAGTTTACCAGTTAGCTAGTTGCAGAGATCTCCATAAGAGTATTGAAGAAGATTTTGGCATCCTAGCTGAATTTTTTCCGAAGATTTAATCAGATTATGTCATAGTCAAATGATTTGACTAATCTTTTCTGACCAGCACTAATAACTTCACACAAAATTGTTTAACAACCACTTCTGACCAAATGGTTCTTCTGTTGCTGATCTTTTATTTTTTCTTACCTTCCCACTTCAAATTTCACATTCTATCATAATTGATAGTCTGGAAAAAGATTAGAGTGGATATTATTAGGATGTGATGATGGATATTGCTTAAAGAGTAACATCTGGCCAAATGTCTTCTGTGGTTCACACTTTCATGTAGAAGCTGGTTAAATTTATAGTCTTGTAACCAGCTTTGACTAGAGTGAATATTAAATAAGCATTTGTGAAGTTAGAGGGGAGGGATTTGAAAATGCTTTAAAAAAACATATTTTTTCACTAGAGCAAGATATGTGAATTATATCAAAACTTCGGAAGTAGTCAGGCTGCCATACCCACTTCAGATGAAATCTTCTGGACCCCCATCTTACTTTATAAAGAGAGAATCTTGGGGATGGACAGATTTTCTAATGAATCCTATGGTATGTATACATGCAGCTTATAAATCTATTTGTTGCTAATAGAGCTATTTATTACCCAAAAGTTTTTTCAGGGTGGATTTAGGATGGTGTCCATCCATAGCAGTTAGAACCCAAAGCAAAGGAAAAAAAATACTTCTTGGTACTTATGGAAATAGAGAAAATACACAAACAGTTTGCAAATCAGTAAAACAAACTTGTTTTCAGTTACATTGTCCATAAGATAAGAGGCATCTCTAAAGATGAATAGTTACACCAGCCAAACAGCAATTGCAGGGTTATGGTTGGTTGTTGAAAAATGCTTATTACCGATAATTGGATGAAGCCAGTGGTGTGGTGATGCAACATTGACTTAAAATGTCACCCTCTCAGCCAGCAGCAAGATTCTTTTGCTGTCTTTTTCATTAATAAGAGCAGGCATTGCAGCATTAAGCATAACTGTATGTGCAAATAACCAATATTGATGATGAGTTTTTACTGTAAAAATAATCTCCTGCTGTTTTCCCAATTAAAATCATGAAAGCATTATTTCTTTATATACTATTTTAATTTGAATATAAAGTGAGCCTATTACTATATAACGTGCAGAGAACAAAATCATAATCAGAGGGAAATCAAAGGCAAAATATGAAAATGATGCACCCTAAACACATTTTTTGTGTTAAAATAGGTTAAAGGAATGCTGTGGCTCTCTAGGTAGTAATCTTTTCTTGTCTTAGACAATGTTATCATTGTAAATGTGCTTATTTTAATGTGATAGCTGATAGAGAAGAAACAGGCGACCCAGGAGCAGATGGGGTAAACAGTACTGCTTTATTGCCCCCACACGTTTACCTTGGACATTCAACACATCGTCCGAGTGGCAACAAATTGGCAGTAGTCAGAACCTTTTATCTATTTTAGTATGTTAATTCACACGTCTATTAGTACTTTTCCTAAAACTTTATTTAGTAATGTTAACTCCCATAACATGAATATTAATAAGCAAATAATTAATACAATTATACCTGCCCCTAATTACTATTATATAATTTCTAATTGAATCACACTTTCCTATACTACAAACTAACAGGTTACAGAGATTACAAGGAATTTAACCCTGAAGATGTGTTATGCAGAGCCAGTGAGGATAAGCAAGAGACATAACAAAATAGAGCAACTCCATACTTATCTGGTCTCCTAGTCTACAAGAATGAAGAGAGAGAACATGTTTATACAGCAGAAAGGATAATACTGTTTTTTGACCAGACTCTTAACTACAAAAACAAAAGGAAAAAGCATGTTTAAAGGGTAATGCTGTGGCTGACCCCTGAACCGCTAGTGCAGAGCCATTTCAGACCTATTAATTTTTACATACTCCAACAATTGCCATGTTTTTTAAACAGTCATCAACTCAGAAGTACACTATACCTCATAATGTCAGTCCCACATATAAACAAAGCTGTGTACATGCACTGTACTTGGAATGCTTAGGTTCTACACTAATAGTTTAAAAAAAATTAAGACTTGGAACAGTCTAAGATGGGGAAACTCATAGCTTGCACTTAAATATCTTCATCCCTTGCAAAACACATATAACTACAATATAAAATGTTATAGAGCCAATTTGGTGATTTAAACAGTATCTTGTTCTGAAAGACAAACAAAAATATTAACATTTTAACTTTTCATGCTCAGATGTATCAGGATCTTTCTACAGTAAAAGTCTAACCATGTTTGGCTCAATTAAAATTCTCTGTCCAATGGTAGTTATACTTTTCTGTAGCCTGATCCTAATATGCCTGAGCATGCACAGTTATTATATGTTGTTCTTGTTTCAAAACAAGTTAGAACGTATGTATAGTATGAATTACATATTTAAAAAAAAAAAAAAAAAAAGAGGAGTCCTGTGGCACCTTATGGACTAACAGATTTATTAGAGCATAAGCTTTCGTGGGCAAAGACCCACTTCATCAGATGCGTCTGATGAAGTGGGTCTTTGCCCACGAAAGCTTATGCTCCAGTAAATCTGTTAGTCTGTAAGGTGCCACAGGACTCCTCGTCGCTTTTGCAGATCCAGACTAACACGGCTACTCCTCTGAAATTTTTTTTTAAGAGTTTCATGTTATATTGTGGGTTAATCATGTTTAACATGGCAGGAAAAAAGACAAACTGCAACCAAAACCCTTTTAGATGTTTTTGATGTCCGAGAGTTCTGATGCTTCAGTAGAATAGGAGGGTACTAAAGGAAATACAGATGCATTCACCGTCATATGGATTCACTGTCATATGCATGTGCTGTTTTTGCTCCTCAAGTGATGTAGAGTCAGACTATAGATTTAAAATTAGGTTAATTAGTACAATATGGATTACTTCTAGTCCTGCAGATCTTTTCATAGACTGAGTTCTTACTGAATTACGATGAACAAAACTGGTAAAAAGTTGTGTTTCCAGAGTTTCAAGAATCCACTTCTCTTCTAAGTTCATAGTCTTTAGAGAAGCTGAGAGATCAGCCACTTCCACATACTTGGCATGCACTCTAACCTTGTTCTCTAAAGTTTATTTACATTGTTTGCAGTCCTGAGAATCCTTAGTTATATACTTTCCTACTGACCTATAATGTGGTAGCTTAAATATCAGTACATCTGATTCTGAGATTATCCTAAAATAGTGAAATAACTTTTCAGGGAAATGAAGTCTTTTATTTGCTGCAGCATTACTGATGGGAATGAGTTGTGATTTTCTGACACAGTTTTGTTGGGTTGCTCTACCATAGAATAGGGATGTTAAATATTGGTTAATTGAATAGTCAATTAATCTCATGAATTCTTATTGGTTACTTCACAATTCTGTAGTCTCTGGGGATGAGCCAGCAGCCAGTGTGCTCCACCCCACTCCCAAGGAGCCCCCTGCGACTCTGCGCTGCTGCCTATGTATCAGAGGCAGCAATGCCGGGTGCCAGATGGAGCTGGTCCGTGAGGGGAGCTAGTTTAAAAACTAGCTGATACAGCGACAGCAGTACAGGGTGGCAGCAGCCCCTGTCTGGGGGTGGATCTGACCTGGTGCAAGCCGGAACTGAGCCAGGCTGCCTGCCAACCTGGCTCCTAATACATTTTAAATACAGAGCTGCAGTGGGGACTGAGCCAGGATTGAGCTCACCTGGCTCCAAATACACTTTAAATGCAGAGCTATGTCCCAGACCTGGTGCAAGATAGAACTGAGCTGGGCTGCTGGCCAGCCTACTAAAAAATTTACTGGCAAGGAGGGTAGGGAATGCATGTAGTCTGTAGCATTAATGGATAAGCTTTCGCTTATCTGTTAATTGACTACACTATTACATCCCTATTATAGAACAGGTCACAGATCGAAACTTAATGACGCCTTTTTTAGGAAGTGATCATAAATTCTAAAAGTTGACATCTGTTTCTTTTATTTGCTTAGTTCGCAACTACAGTCCATTCTTTAGCCAAGTTTTACCTACATTAAAGACTTGATGCTAAATGTGCACGTCACAAAAAAGGTTTAAGTCGGATCCATGTTGACATACAGCCATCTCTTGGGCTTCCTGCTCAAGTGTATTTGAAAGATTATTCTGATGAAATTGTAGGTTTTTTTCCCCAAGAAATTTTATTTCTAACATTTCAATAAATGACAGTGATGGGATTTTTTTGTTTGGTAGCCGCCTCCTTCCCCCATATCCACATTCTATTAGCGTTTAAGATATATGCTTCCTCCTGGCCTGTTTTCTTTAAAATTCATGATTTTTTGTTGTTGTTGTTGCCCTCCACATTCCTAGAGTGTGTTTCTTTATGGTAGCAATCCGGGTTGAGGGCTTTAACAATATTCCATTTGAAGTTTTCATTCTTTGCCAGTGAGCCATCAAGTCCACAATCTAAACTGAATTCTCCTGTGTGGCCCCTTACAGAACTACTAGATCATTGAGCCTAATTTTCAATAGTTTTGAAATACAGATTTCCAACTAAGATTTAATCTTCACTTTCAGGTGTTCAATGTTAGTCTTTCTTAAAATGCATGAAACAAGGGCTCAGACTAAGGAAATGTTCTTTGAATTTCTCTCTTCTGTTTAAGGTTATGATGATGGTTCTTCCATTACTGATATTTGTATTGCTGCCTAAAGTTGTCAACACCAGTGATCCTGACATGAGACGGGTAAGGATGCTCAGTATGAGTGGATTCAAAAACATTAGTGGATATCAAATTTTTGGTTAACAGTGTTGATATGTTAAATTACAAAAAACTGAAATGTGCCTCATGGGGGAGACACTAATAGATAGTTGTATACAGTGAAAACTAAGTTGCAAGCAGAGTTACTTGGTTCTAATCTTCCACTTGGGTTAGAACACAGAGTTTAATTATGTACAATTATGAATTGCATTATGTTCTGATATTTTCCAGGCTTTCTGCAAAAATCAATTCCCTAGTCTCTCTCCACTGAGTTCTCCTGTAAATCTTCTCCCAATCTGAACTCTTCACTGTTAAAATCAGGCATTGAAAACCCAACAGGGCTTGCTTTTATGAACTTTGATTAATATTTATGGACATTCGTAGGTGTGTTATGAGCCATAAGACTTGGTGTTCTCTTCTCCTCCTGTGCCTTCACCAAAAATGCATGGTTTACTGTGCTATTAATTTCTCCACGTGTCAGTGGTGTTATGATACGAAGCCTTAATGTAGCCACTTAATTTTTTTTAAATTATCCTAATTTATTGTCCTTTTACCATGCAAAATGCCAAATAGCGGAAGGCTAGGACAAAATGGAGATTCAAGGTGTTTACTAAATCTTTTCTACTATCTTGAAATGTTCATTGTCTGTCTTGAGGTGGCTGCTTCTTTTGGCATTCAATTGGTTCCAACTCCTTTCTCAGAAACCACTGTCTCCAGTAGTCCTTTACCGGTGTCCAGGCCTCTTTAAAGTGATACATATTAAAAGCAAAAATCAGAAGGCGTTTAATGCCTCTGATTTAATTTTGATAGAAACTAAAACTTGACCAACTACCTGTGAAATGCTGTTCTTCTAGGCTGAATCCTAAACAAAAGAAAACACCCAAAAACCTATTCTTTTTTAAGTGCATGTACTACTCCACTGCTGGGGAAAAACAAGATGCTTTTATTTTTTTGGTTTTTATTAACTGGACCTAAAACACACACTCATGAAAGGCGCTTTTGCTACACTCTTCAATAGTGTATTGGTTTGTTTGGTTTTTTTACTTTTAGGTAATCAGCATATTGATACCTACTGTATAAAGCTGAGATAATAGTTGTGCTCTTGTATAAGTATTAAATATAGGTATAATATCAACGGGCTAACTAGCTAACTTTTGACTAGTTCTTCCTTGAAATACACTTGAAATTATAAGACCATTCTGAAAATTTGCATTGCGTTTCTGTCCCTCATGTTAACAATAAAACTGAAGCGTTATAGAACACTGAAAAAACAATTTCACTTGTATTAATACAGGTAAAAGAAGAAAAAATGTTTATTTTTCAAAATGTCTAAAGTTAAGCATAGATGGATGTCCCCACATTAAGATCCTTTTCTGCACATAGAAAAGGAAGACATTAAGGCATCCAAGGTCAGAGCTATGAACTAGCTGTCAAATAATGGGTAGCTATTGGTAGGGATATCTATGCTGCCCAACTTCCCTCCCCACCAAAAGCAGTCTGAAAGCCTGGGTCAGCTGATTTAGGCCCCTGCTACTGTGCTAAAAATAGCACTCTAAACTTTCCTGTTAGGGGTAGAGCCTGGGCTCTAAAAATGGGTGGGGTGTTTTGCAGTGTAGACCCTGTCCTATGTACATTTCTTCTAGATGTGCAAAAAAATTAGTTTTTTCTAAATCTTTCAGCCAAATCTGAAAAACTTAAAAATATGTGAAGTTTGGAAGAGGACAGTGATCTTAATCTAAACAATATAGTATTGTACAGAGGATCTTAACTAGAGTTGGCTTTGACAGATGGATAGTTTTTATATACAGTAACAAGAATGTGTCCTGTAAGGCTACTTGAGACATGGTTGCTTTGGTTATACTGAGTGCTTTTAGTATTTTTTTTAAGTTTCCTTTTGTAGTTGGGGATTTGGCTGTGGTTGCGCAAATAAATTATCTTTATATTGCTGTGCTCACTAGAGAACTAGCGCATAACACAATTGAGGAAATTGCAAAGCTACTTACTGTGCCTATTCAACTGATATTTCAGAAACAGTTTTGAATAGTTATGAGTTTACATTTAGATTTTCTGATTTTTTTTTTTTTTTTTTTTTTTTTTTTGTAATGTGCAGGAAATGGAGCAGTCAATGAATATGCTAAATTCCAACCACGAACTGCCTGATGTCTCAGAGTTCATGACAAGACTATTCTCTTCAAAATCTTCCAGCAAGTCTGGCAGTGGCAGCAGTAAAGCAGGGAAAAGTGGTGCTGGAAAAAGGAGGTAGTTGTTTCTTCCTCCTGGGCCTTAGTTTGCACGACTGTTTTTGTGTGGTATCATCTGTATGGGTCTTAGAAGTTGAAAACACCACTGCTGTAAGCTTGATTCAACATGAAAATTGATCTGCTACAGCTGTTGTATGTGATGTAGCTTTTTAGCCTGTTTAAGCTGTTTTGTACTTTGGCAGTAAGCAGAGGAGGACATGGCTTCAATCTTGTATGTGTATAAGGTCAATATTGATGATACTGAATTAACTGTATTGCTCTGTAGAAAATGACATTAAAGTAATTAAATTATATGATGTGCTATACATTAATGAGTAAGTTTTAATTTCTAGACAAAATCTCACTATATATAAAATTTGGTTTCAAAGAAAGTTTTATTCTTAAAAATGAGCTGCACATTTTTTCTATCCTTCTCTTCTAACCAGTTCTTGAATACATTAAGTTTCTCCCTTTGCTGACATTGATTCATTTGAGTATACTTCTGCCAGCTAGAAGTATTTGAATTGAATATATTATATATCTGAGTTACTTTATTTTGTATGTACATTTGGTGGCTGCCAAAATCCTATTTAATAAGGTTAGTCTGAGTAGAATTATAGATCATGAGTTTTTCTGTTTCATTTTACTTACTTAGCAGCTGCCACAGAACTTCAACATGAGCAGGCAAACACCCTTTTTCAAAACTGCTCACAATCTCTATCAAGTCACTTATGGATCTCTAATAGCCATACAGTAAGAGGAATTCAGCACAGATTCCTCAGCTTACACTGAATGCCTCATTTCTACTTACTAGTTCTCTGACTGAAACAAAAGACAGGACTGTGCAGCACTTTAAAGACTAACAAGATGGTTTATTAGGTGATGAGCTTTCGTGGGCCAGACCCACTTCCTCAGATCAAATTGTGGAAGAAAATTGGCATAACCGTATATGCCAAAGAGATACAATCAAAAAAATGTGATTAACCTCCTCCCCACACACACCCTTGCTCTAAAATCTGATTTGTAAACTTTATGTGTGTTCACATTTTTTATTTTTTTTTAATCTTTTTATTTTTTGATTGCCAATTTTCTTCCACAATTTGATCTGAAGAAGTGGATCTGGCCCACAAAAGCTCATCACCTAATAAACCATCTTGTTAGTCTTTAAAGTGCTGCATAGTCCTGTCTTTTGTTTCAGCAAGACCAGACTAACACGGCTACATCTCTACTACTATTCTACATGCATAGCTCTCTGACAATCTGAAGGCAAACAGAGGGCAAAAAAATTTAAAAGTAGCTAGGTTGACTCCCACTTAAAAGTTAATTTAAAACTGCTTATGTCAAATTCCATAATAGAACATGATTGCATTAGAAGGTAAATGGTCATGTGGTCTTTTATTGGCAATACTCTTTTTCATTTTGCCTTACTAGGCTGTACGAGAATCACTCATTCATTTGGTCAGAATGGAAGAACAGAATCTGCTCGGGGTTGAGCGCATTTCAAAGGTGTTTTATAGCATCCATCCCTATTGGATTTAACTAAAGTTTAAAATACTATTTTAGCTGAAAATCATTTTTCACTGTACTTGGAATAAAAGGGCTGATTAAATATTAAGGTATCATCACTCGTTCAGTTTGTCCACACACATTCAAGGTTAGATTTTTAATAAACCTGAAACTTAAGCAACCACAAATCAGCTTAAAGGAAAACATCTATAATCTTATTATAGTGAACCTTTATAGCTAGGAAACATAAGCTAGAAACTAACATTCTTGTTCTAGCTGTATATTTTCCCTACATGATCAAGTTAACACTTAAGGAATAAAAGCAGCTAGATCTCTTTGACAAGTATAAAGGTGTTTTCAGCCTTTCCAAAGTAAATTATGGTTAGTGGATTGATGAGTGCTTTATGTTTTTAAGAGATGTGCAAAATAGTTTATCACTGCTATGTTGTCGAAGTGAGGCATTATCTTCTTCCCAAAGTCATCTTTCTTGTATAATAGTGAGCTGTAACATTTCAGGTCACCTGTTTGAACATCACCTTACAAAAGGACTCATTAGAATACCACAGAATTTGGCCTCCAAGGGTACACTTATACAGCAGTGTTATTTCAGAATAACTGATGCGCATCTACACTACAAGTCATTATTTCGAAATAATGTTGAGCTGGAGGACAACTTACCGTGACTCATGGTAACCCTCATTTCACAAGGAGTAAGGGAAGTCAAAGGAAAAGTGTTCTTCCTTCTACTGCCTGCTGTGTAGACAGAGCCAAAAGCTGAAATAAGCTATTTTGACTTAAACTACACAATTGACATAGCTGAAGTTGCGTAACTTAATTCAACTTTACCCTGCTGTGTAGACGTATCCTAAATGTAACAAACCTCTGAAAGTGAAGAAGAGGGGCATTAGCTGTGGTATTTATCCCTAGATGTATAAACAATGGTGTGATAGGCTTAACCTTTTTTTCTGACAGCATAATAAATTGCATTAACTATTGGTTTAATTTGTACTTTAGAACAGTAATTGATATTTACAGACAGCCCTTCGGTACTGCTTGAGTAAATGTGAAAAACAGTAGTCTGGAAAATTTCTAATGTCTGGAGGGCTTGATGTAATTTGAAAGAAGGGAATTTAGTCCTTGAAGGGGAAGTGAACTCTTATGTGTGAAAAGTAAGGCAGTGAGTACAGAGAGGCAAATGTAGTGGCAGGATTTCGATGAAACGTACTTTCTACCTTGTTAGAGACAAAGGCACCTATTCCATTTGAGACTTCTGTTACATTTTCTATTAAAGGCTATCAATATATATAAAATAACAATAATGCTATGTTGCACTGTTTTTTCCTTCTCCCTCCATAAGTGAGGGTGGTGTGCAGAACCATCTTGGGATGCGAGGGGCTTACCTGAGACAGCGCCCCTGGAGGAGGTGGGGAACAGGCAGCTCTGCGCAGCCTGCGCTTGCCTGCAGGTACTGTCGCTGGCCAGGATTCCTGGCCAGTGGGAGCTGCAGGGACAGAGCCTCCAGGCAAGAGCAGTGCAGGGACAGAGCTTTCCAATGCTCCTGGCTCCAGCGAGGAAGGGGAGGAATGGCAGTGTGTGGAGATGCTTTCCCCCTCGCCTGCCAGGAAGGGTAGGTCTAGAACACAGATGCTTTGTGGGCTGTAGCCCCTAACCTAAAGCTTCTTTCTTAATCTGGCTCTGCTGTATAACTCTACAAGAGGAGGCATGTTCTTCTGGCCCCATTTGCAGCATTCCTAGGCCCTTGCACAAAGCTTACTAGGTGGCTATGCAGCTTAGCGGAAACCCTGATCTTCAGCTGTGCTGGAGATGGCATTGTTTACTGTCTGATGGGGTACTAGCCCCACTATCTGTTAACTCCTGCTTTATTTGAAGCTGGCCATAGAAGTGATCTATGGCTGTGGAATGAGTTTGTCAGAACCTCTACTCCAAATGCCTTTTCCCTGCTCAATTATTGCTAATGTGTGTGATCTGTGGCTATTGTCTATTTTCTGTCCAGTTTGGAAGCATATACAAATCCTAGAATAGGTTGTTGTCCTGCCATCTCGCAGACTGTTCTCACTGCGTACTCCAGAATAATAGCTGCCTTCAATACGGTTATTTGAACTAACAGAAAAACAGAGTCACCTGGCAGCAGTAAAACTGTTAGAGTGGGATATGGTACAGGTTTCTTCCAGAGATTATTTCTACCATCTCATTCAGGCATCTTAATGACCCTTCTGAGAAATTGGATGGAAGAAGATAAAGGAGAGCTATGCCGCTATTAGGGCTCATTCCATCTACAGGAACCACTTATGTTAAGAAGATCTGGATATTATTGTGATGAGTAATTCAGACACCTATTCAATAATTTTGCCAAAGGTGTCACTGATGATCTTTGTTACCTATACGTGGGGGAGAAATTTCATTTTCAAAACTGAGTTTTACCTTGTTGCATGTTTAAACAATTTGTAATTGTCCCTACCTAATCTGTAAAATGGACATGATAATGCATACCAATGTTCTTGGGTTGTTCTGAAGATTAATTGCTTACTTTATCAGAGGAAAGACAAGCTGAGATTAAGGCCAGTATGAGAAAAGGATTGATATTCAGGAGATAAGGTTTCTGGACATTGCTACAGACTTTTTGTGGCTGTGGGCCATCCAGATCTATACCTATAATATATAGACAATATTTTCCTTCATATCACAGGAGTGTTATGAGGATCAATTCATTAATTATTATGATCTCAAAGAATGCAATGATGAGCAATATAGAAAAATCTATAAATACAAGGTCAGTTTCCTGACAATAGAACAATAAAATTATTCTCACAATTAAAGGAAAAAATCCTGTAGGAGCTAGTTTTATTTTAACAGACAATATTCACTGACAGTGGTTTACGCTGTGTGTGGCCATTTTGCAAGTAAGCATGTGTGGGCAAGCAGGGAAAGCAAAACATGGAGCCTACCTACCTGCTGCAAGTCCCATCCATGGTCTTTTCACAATTGTAGTTCCTGCACTTGCAAAAGCACACATACTGTTACCTGGCTGTGTGCCTGATGGTGCAAAACACCTATATTGGGAAAGGGGGAGTCAGTAGCCATGCCTTCCCTGTTGTATGAGGTGAGAGTAAGTGGGCTTTGGGTAAAACACTGGACTGGGACTCAGGAAGGCTACTGGGTGATCTTGGGCAAATTGTTTCCCATCTTCTGCTTTAGTTTCCCTTTCTGTAAAAGGGAGGATCACAGCACCACTTTTTGTAAAATATTTTAAGCTATGCTGGTGCAAAATACTGTGTAAGAGCTTCGGTATTGTTATACTATCATGTAAGATTAAGATGGCCTACCAATCTCTGCACCTGTCACTCAAAAAAAGATTGTGACCCAATGCAGGACTCATGGCACAATTTAGCCCAGTGTTTGTAACCATCCCTCTGTCATCATACTAATGCATGCTAATCTGAATGTGATGGTTTAGAATTGCAGTTAATCAATGAAAAACTCGCAGGCCTTTTTAGGTTGTTGATGCCAAGAGAAATGCAGAATATAAGTAAACATAAATGGTGAAAAGTAAATTAATTTTTTTTTAATAATCTAAGATGTTAAAAGGATCTGAGTAAGTAAATTTGATTTTAATAAATATTTTCACAACCTCTCATGTTTTAAATCTATTGAGCTTTAAAAAAATGACATTTAAAATGCATTTCTACTAAGAAAAGTGCTGTAGAAATGCCATTGTAATATTCCATGTTTATTCTGTCCTTGTGACTTCATCACAGTTATGCTGAGTTTCTAAGTAAAGAGAGGGAGTGGCAGATAACTTCCAGTGCTGCAAAATTAATCTGGGATCCAAAGTCCTAGTTTGTTATTAGTATTACTGATTCTGCAGGCCAAAATCTGCCCACTTTTAAACCTTTGTAGCACCTTTCCCTTCAAATTATGCCCTGCGTGACACTTGCACAATGAAATTGTGAAGCTATAATGGCAGAATTTTTCCATGCAGTTGGAACATAATTAATTCTGTAGCAGATGCACAAAATAGAATCCAACCCAGCTCATCCTTCTTAAAGGTATTGCTTATGCACACTAACAATAAAAATTAATAAAACTTACTTTGAATGCAGGTAGGCCCAGATAACAGTGACTACACCAAAGGAACAGATTTTGAGTCATTTTTTATTATAGCTGCATTTTGAACTGAAACGTTAAAGATGAGTGTCGAGAAGACAGGTGACTGCAGGTATCAGAAGAGCAACAATGTAAAAGGTGGGTGAAATTATTCACATTGAATGCTACTATGAAAACAATCAATGGAGGAATGTTTAAAGGCACACACTTCATCCAGATATTAGAAAAAGGGCTTGTGGCTTTCAGGATCTCCCTCTTCCCACCTCATGGGAGCTCTGATTCCTTGTGGGTGTGGGATTGGGGACAGTAGTTAGAGGGTGGCTATCCTAGTTGACTTGCTGATTTGAGGGTGGTAGTGCAAGCCCTTTGGTTTCTGCACACACAAAGAGAGTTCACATAAGCTCATTCTTCTTGATTCAGGTAGTATTACGTGCCCACGTCTCACCCCAGGATTAGAGTAGGACTGGATTTTGGGTCTGCTGTGGCCATTGTGCTAGTCACCTCTTAGGTACTAGTAAGGAATTCTCCCATTACTGCCAGATTGTTTGGGATAAGGTAGGGTTTTTTGACTTCACATAAGCCCAGAAGCAAGTGGGGTGGATTAGGAAGAAAAGTTCAAGCAATTGCAGTTTGGGAGATTTGTGCAGATAATCAGTGGTGAAGCCAGGAGCAAGCATACCAGGACTGGAGGTGGAATATCCCTTACAGAAGCTGGAGAACAGGATTGGGACTCCCACTGCCCAGTACATTGAGCAGACATGCCCTTTTGTACAGCCCCTTAAGACTACAAGATGGTGGAGGGTTGACAGCTGTGTGCCATCAGATAGAAGGTTATGGATAGTGGGATACTGCCTAATGAGCTGCATTGATGTATCATGTTTACTGAAAGTGCTCAAGTTGGTTGGCCACACACACACAGGCATCCTTACTAGATGTGGTATATTGGGCTAAAGGATCCAAAAGATCCTTTCCTAAATGTAATATCCGTGGTTAACATTTTTAAAGGGACCCAGTGGATTTCGGCACCTAAATCCAATTGAAAGTCAGTCAGAATTAGCTGTGTAATTCCCTTAGCCCCATTTGGAACTTCATACTGTAATTCTGGGATAGCACTGAGATTTTACTGCAGAAGCTACTGACGTGATATCTTAAATTTTTCCTATTTGATTCCATACACGTGGGCTGTGTCTACACTCGCGGCTTCTTGCGTGAGTAATATGCAAATGAGGCTAAGCGTGGAATATCGCCAAGCCTCATCTGCATACCTAATGAGCCACCATTTTTTTCAGAAGAGGCTCTTGCGCAAGAAGGAGCTTCTACACTGCCCCTTCTTGCGCAAGAAAAACCCTCTTGCGCAAAGCCGTTACACCTATTACTTTTCAGGAAGAACGGCATTGCGCAAGAGGGTTTTTCTTGCGCAAGAAGGGGCAGTGTAGATGCTCCTTCTTGTGCAAGAGCCTCTTCTGAAAAAAATGGTGGTTCATTAGGTATGCAAATGAGGCTCAGCGATAGTCCACGCTTAGCCTCATTTGCATATTACTCGCTCAAGAAGCCGCGAGTGTAGACATAGCCATAGTGTGTACATAGCTGTCTTGCTCCTTGGATTTGCCCTGCACTTTATATAGATTACTAGGGCCTCATATGACTTACTCTGATAAACAAATTGTTGAGATAGTGCTGGCAAAAAATTACTATGTGTATTACTAGCACTTTTAATTTCCATTGCACCAACCAATTATTTTTATCACCAGGCATCTCCCTACTGATAACAGGTCATCTGGCCTGAATGGGACTAGCCAGATTTCTGTGCTTTCTTATTTGCCTTCAACGTTTATGTTGTGATAAAAGTTACTTTCTCTGAAGTCCTATTAATCTAGACATAAGAAGAAAAATACAGCAGGATTTTACAGAATCAGCCAACTTTCACAGAAAACACAAAATATAAAAACATTCAATGTTTACATTTTCTGTTTTAAAAAATTGGAATAAAATGTCTATAGAGCTTTTAAACTCTTCATGCAAAATTTTATCCTACATACCACTATATGAATGATACCCAGGGTCATATGCGGCTCTGACACAGACACTCCAGCCCTGGCTACGTGAAACAACCTCTTTAATATCACATACAATAAAAGAGAAAAACAATGAAGAACTGTGCCTCTTTCTCCTTTGAACTCAGAGAACTTACTAGAAAAATGGCTCATTTTACAGAAAATCACCACTATCTTTCCCACGTTGTTTGTTAAAATTAAATGATGATAGGCCAAATGTACACCGTGGAACTTATTTGCTCTATTATTGTTTTGCAATACGTTGTTAATATATATCTTAATTTTCCCAGCTGAACTTTGTCTTTTCTCGATTGCACTCCTGTTAGGAAATAATTAGTTTCAAAGGCTAATTGCTAGCATGATTTAAGCACTGTTTGCTTCTTTAAATGGAGTGCATAATACCTGCTTCTTCATGTATATTTAATACTTTGCCTATAGTGTGTGTCTGCATACTTTTACTGCCTAATATTTCTTTCATATTCCAAGTTGAGTTCAAATAAGCTATGTAAAGACAAGCAAATTGCTTTAATAATAGCTTTTTACTGAGAATATTAAAATAGTTTATCATAAGTTTGATTACGAAATGGTTTCTGTTTCTGCTATAACCTCTGTTCCTGTAAACTGTGAAAGTAACCACCTGCTTTCTTTATTCTTACCAGTACTGGTTTTTAACCAGCAACTTAAACTAATGCTGTTTTTAAGTGTGTGTGTGTGCTGTGTGCATGTGTATCTGCATGATACATTTAACCTCTTTACCATAATTCACAGTGGCTGCAAATGCCAATATAGCACAAGTACAGCTAAGTGTTGGATTGTGTCAAAATTTCTTGGCTGTGATTTGGGAGAGACCAAACTACTCATTTATTACTAGAATTTTATTAATATTTTATATTTTTTAAGTCTCAGAGGGGTAGCTGTGTTAGTCTGTAACTTTAAAAAACAAGTAGTCCTGTAGTGCCTTAGAGACTAACAAAAATACATATGTAATATCATAAGCTTTTGATCATCTGAGGAAGTGGGTTTTGCCCATGAAAGCTCATGATACGATACTATAGATAGATAGATAGATGGATGTATTGGTATAGATATTTGTTAGTCTCTAAGGTGCTACAGGACTATTCATTGGTTTTTTTATATTTTATAGTAATCTTCCATCTGAGGATATCAGTGTGATGCTACACAATGCTACTTCCCAAACAGATTTTTTAATTCCGGCTTCAGTGGTAGTCATCATCTCAGCCATTGAACACAACATTATGTCTAGTCCAAATGAAGTTTGTAGAAATTGGATTGAGAAAAATTCATACCCATTCTAGAAAAGCACTACTCTCTCCATATATTTATATGATGTCTTTCAGGTAGCTGCAATTGCAGCATTTAGTTCTTCATTAAAGATCGATTGGCAGTCTCCTGCAAGTGATCATCATCCGAGACCTCAAGTATGGCTTGAACTCCAGTAGTCATAAAAGATTGCTACTACCCAACCACTAGGTTGACCCAACTGGAGTGATTCTAATAGCTTGAGCCACAACGGTTAAGATCCAGATACGAATTTTCACAAAGTTCCACATTATTTGAGTACACAGTTTTTGGCTTTTGACAGTCTCTATAGCAGAATCAAAGTGGCATTTATTTTATTTTATTTTATTCATAAATGCATTTTTTTGGAAGGGCTCGTATACCTAGGATCTGAGAACCTCACAAACATTAATGCACCAGCTTCTAAAACCTCCCTCATGTTTAGGAATACTTTATGCTTCCACCCTCCTTCAAAGAACTTCCTTTGATTGTATCCTTTGGGACAGTGTTTCTCAACCTTTTTTTTTTTTATAAAGTACCCCTTTTTCAAAAAAAAAAAAAAAAAGTACCCCCAGTACCTACAGTTTTCAGACACACACATTTTTTTCTACCATTGCAACACATTTGCTTAAACAACTTAATTGTAGCGAGGCGGGTGATGAAATTTTTGGGTGTAAAAAATACAAAAATAATAAAGCGTTGTAAAACTTAAAACAAAAATTCAGTTTTCTCCAAATTTCAGTTGTGCTGACGTACCCCCCAGACTGCTCTCGAGTACCCTTAAGGGACTCGTACCACTGGTTAAGAAACACTGCTCTGGGAGAAATGCAACATCAAGTTTCTTTCAGATGCTCTTCACGCTGCTCTTTCTGTTAGGCAGATAGTGCAATAGTGCTTCCAGCCACTAAGATTCCAGTGTGGCAGGCCTGCCGTAGAACTTTTTAAAGTTGACTATCAGAGCTGGTTAAACAGGGGTCAGTTAATGTATTGTTTTTCTACAAATAATTTAATATACTGTATTCAAATATAATTCACCTACCAAATAAAACAATCAATGACTAAAGCAATGATTTATCAAATAATTTAATTGACTAATTGTTTTTGATGTTTTTATTCTTCTAAACATCCAGCACAAAATTGCTGCTGTGAAATGAAAATAATATGCTTTTCATCTCATTCAGCGTATGGTTAAACACACTCATAATGAGCTCAAACATATTGACATTTTGTTTTCAGTGGAAAAGAGACAGAACCAAGAACTGGACATTCCTATAACTGTGGGACGTTCAAGTTACAATTCCAAATCTGGACCAATTTTTCCAAATAGGATTCCTATCTTATAAAGGCTCCAACAACAACAAAATTAAAGAACCTCACCTCTGACATGGAAATCTTTGAAATCCAGATACAAATTATCCAGATGGAGCCCATCTCTAGTCCATAGAGAAGGGGAATGAATGTCTCAAACTCTTTCAGGAGTTGGAAATGCTTATTGTAGTTAGTTATCATGAATCTCAGTAGTACTGTTGTACACATGGAAAAGCTTTAGCAGATGAGGCCCATTAGATTGTAAGATCTTCCAGTTCAGGGATTTTTATTTTGTGTGTATTGTCCAGTGCTGAACATTTGTCAATACTAAATGTATTATAGATAATAAAAATATGCTAATAATTAATACTGAAGCTTTCTGGCTTTTACACAGCAAATCATGTCACATGCTTATTTTTTAGCATGTGCTTAAGATCCATTGATTTTATTGAGGCTTAAGAATGTATTTATGTGTTTTAGCTGAATAAGGATGGACTTAAGCTTCAAGTTAAATGCATGTTTAAATGCTTTTTGCTGAATCGAGGCTTTTACAACTGAGTTCCCACTGAATTAGAATTAGTCCAGGGCTGAATTACTGAAAAACTGAAGAAAAGAATGGTAATATTTTAGGTTGGGAAACATGTTTTTAGTTCCCATTGCATGATTTGGAACATTTCAGAACTAAAGATAGGAAAAAGTTGATTCTTAACATTTGAAATTTCAAACATTTCTAAAAGAGAACTGTTTGAGTTTTTAATTTAGTGTAATATATATAACTAGGGTTCATATTACAAATCATTAATGCATGTGAAAGACTATTTTTTACTAAAACTGGATTTATGTATAGCATGCTCCAGTAGTTTAATAACCTCTTCCTTCTAGTGTCAACCAAAGCAAGTTCTTCACACTCCACTGCCACTTCACAAGCTCAAAATTGCATGATCACTGCTGTGAGTGGAATATTTGTTCTGCTCTTCTGTCTCACATAAACTGTCACAGTGTCCCATATAAGTCCTAAAATATAAATGGAATGAAAAGATAGCATCACAGGCATTTTCCCAGAACTCAAAAGCTCAGTATAAATTTGTGAGAGAAGAACAAGTATTTTAAATGGCAGAAATATTTATGCCGTTTACCACATCAGTAAATGAAAATACATCTAGCTAAGGCTGTGAAGAAATTTAGAGTCAATTCAGTGAGTCAAACTCCTATGCAGACCTAATTTTCATGGCCTGGTTTTCAAAATATCACCTAGATTTTTCATCTGTGGGACTGCTCAGATGAGATAGGGTTTATTTGGACATTCCCTTTGGATATGTCTACACAACTGGGCTAAAGTTGAATTAAGCTACGCAACTTCAGCTACATCAATTGCGTAGCTGAAGTCAAAATAGCTTAATTTAGCTTTTGGTGCTGTCTACACACAAGAAGTCGAAGGAAGAACACGCTTCCTTTGACTTCCCTTACTCCTCATGAAATGAGGGTTACCATGAGTTGGAGTAAGAAGTCCTCCAGCTCAATATTAGTTTGAAATAGAGGCTTGTAGTATAGACACACACTATGTTATTTTGGAACAACATCAGTTATTCCGAAATAATGCTGCAGTGTATACATAGGCTTAGTTTGCTAAGAGTTATATCAGGTCTACACTATTAAAACTATGCTTCAATCTGTTTCTGCTATCAAAGTTTAACTGCCACCATGGAAAGGTCATTGCATACAGAAGAATAGCCAGTTTCTGACTATGGAAATCCCTGTTACAAAGAAAAAAAGACTTAGCTAGCATCATCTAGTCAGATTCCATTTGAAGCTAGTTGGAGAGCTTGATGAAGAAAGTAACTGACCCGTCCTAATCTGATTCCATCTACTGCAAGAGCAGACATCAGGGTATCGAACTAAAGATAGACTTTGGTCCTAAGTTTTCCATATGGGATGGGCTGCAGAAAGAAGCAAACTGGAATATTCATAATTTTTCTTCTGCAGGCTGATTAAAACCAAACATCAAGCATCACAGGAATAAAGAAAAGCTCCATGTATCATGATACACTTCAGAGAAGAAATATGCAGTTGTTGAGCTATGAAGTTAATGAAAGTTTTCAGTAGGTCAATGTCATAATGGTTTCCTTAAAATACAAATAACATTTATACACCATCAGATAAGCCACAGTGGTAAGTGGAGTATTCCTAAATCAAACAGTATATATCACCAGGCTGGGATATTTTAATGGATACTTATTTTCAAAACTTGTCTGGTCTAGAGTTGGAAGTACAATATGGCCCTGCTTATTTTCAGTTTAAAAGTAGAAGAAAATAAGTGATTATTTTAGTAGTTTTCAAAAGCTTCTGTAACACAAGAATAGTTGCTTCTCCGAGAATCCGGACATGACCGCAGATGCCTTTTCTATTCTAGTTAATAATATAACAAAGCTTCCCACTTAACTTCTGCTTTGCCAGCTTGAAGGAATGGAACAATGACAAAAACTCGCAAAAAGATAATCAAAAAAATGAAAATGGGAAGAAATGTGGAACAATGGAAAGAGACAGAAATAATTGATGGAAGATGTTGGGGCAGAAGAGACAGAGGCATTACCAGTAAAGCATTACTACAGCCAGTGCATAAAAAGAGGTCTCTGAAGTGACCAGGGAAGAAAGGTAACAAGTTCAATCCTCTTCTATGGCATCATTACAGCTAGATCTGGCCTTATTATTAAGACTTTATTTGTTATTAAACAAAGCTATAGCTCTGAGAAAGGGAGGGAAGAGAGTGTTTATAAAACTGAAAATCAATAAAAAGTTAACTAGGTGTTTAGTAAATCTTCGATCACACTTGAAATCACATTAAAAAACAATAAAAGTGACTTTAAATTTAACTGTAATAATAAGCAAACCTTGCTTGAACCAATCTTTTATATATTTTTGTTTAATATATGTGTGAATTAGAACGACTCACGTGATACCTGGGTTGTGTTTACATTGTAGAGGCACTGCTGCAATCTAACTCAAGAAGACCACAACCAGAGCTCAGGTTTACATGAGGCTGCAGAGACCTGGTGCAGACTGGCCCTCTGCACAAGGATGGATTTTGTATGTTGTAGTCCAGGCAAAAGCAAGGAACAGTAGAATTGTGTGGGGTTTCAAAAATGCTTTGTTAAAAAGTAGTCTGGAAGAGATACAAGAGGATCAAAACTATGTCCAGGGGTAGAGAGTCCAACAGTTAACACTTTCATGCCTTACAGCTCAGATTTTACCCTTAATGAATATATTTCTTGATACTTCAAGTAAAATAGAATATGAAACTAAAATATGAAGCTAAAGGTCAAACGCCTTAACCTTTTTTCTTCTTTATTTTGATATTTTTTCATGTCCTGTTTAAGGCCACACCTAATATATAGTGTTCTGAGTTTTTCACTTTTTACTGATTTTTTTCCACTGATAAATTACCATTTTTTAATTAAAGGAGTGCAGATTTTACTGATTTAAACCCATGTATTAATCCATTCAACATTTTTCTTACTTATTTTTGTTAAACACTTAGGCTACGTCCAGACTACGGGTTTTTTGCAGAATACCAGAGATATCCCACAAAAACCCTGCCATGTCTAAGGAATGCATTTGCTCTTCTGCTTTTTTTCATGGAAGAGCAAATGCGCTCTTTCGGGGAGCCCTGTATACCTTGTTTCATGAGGCATAAGGGCTCCTTCGAAAGAGGAGGCTTTTCCACCATTTGTCCCTGTCTAGATGGGGCCAAATGGCAGAAAAACCTCTTCCGGAAAAAGAAAGTAGAAAAAGCTACACAAAACGTGGAGCGTATTTTGCGTAGCTTTTTCCGCAAAAACGTTGCAGTCTAGAGCTAGCCTTATGTTTGTTATGTCCTGCAGCTCTGAGATTGAAGGAATTCCACAGCATAAAACATAGTAGACACAGCAGAGGTTGGAAAAACAAATAATATTAATATTGTGCTGTGATTGGCTCACAAGATGTTATTTTTTGACAGACGTTGTGTGTAGTGCTGAATTTAAACAATCAGTTCTCCACAAAGATAAGGCAAACATGGAGTGAAAATGCAAATCTATGTCTGAACACCAACAAGAAAATTGGTGCTTAGAAATTTTCAAGAAAAGTAATGATGGAAGTGAAGAGGATTCATTGCATTGCAAGTGTTGCAGCACTGAGGTCAGTGTTCACACTAACAGAATAAAGGAACCTGTTGAAAGCAAGCAACACAAGAAGCTTAAAGAAGAAAGTGAGCTGCAGGATAAACAGTCACTATCAGGAACTTTTGCCAGGGCTGTAATGAAAGAGGACACAGCAAGACTGTATCAATGAATTTGTGCATGCTCTTTGTGTCGCCAGACAACCACTGTTAATTGCAAAGAGGACTAATGGTGACTTTGTGCAATAATACTGTCCAGCATCAAAACCCCTTCCTAATGCAGACAACTTCACTTGTAAGTATCTGAGGGTACATCTACGCAGCACTGTTATTTCAGAATGTAAGCAATTATTTAGACATAATGTCGAAATAATGTCCAGCCAGAGGACTTCTTACTCTGGCCATGTCTAGACTAACTCCCTTTTTCAGTAAAGGGATGTAAATTAGGCACATCGATATTGCAAATGAAGTCAGGATTTGAATTTCCCGTGCTTCATTTGCATAATGGCAGCTGCCACTTTTTTTCGAAACAGGGCTTTTTCGAAAAAAAAAAAAAAAATGGCAGTTTAGACAGGGCAGTTTCGACAGAAATACCTCGTTTAGAAAGATCCTTT
Organism: Pelochelys cantorii; assembly: GCA_032595735.1. Lineage (NCBI taxonomy): Eukaryota > Metazoa > Chordata > Testudines > Trionychidae > Pelochelys > Pelochelys cantorii. The sequence continues at coordinate 72,760,091 of CM064329.1, forward strand.
TTTGAGGAGTACAGGATCTTTCAAAATGGGGCATTTCTGTTGACAATGCCCTGTCTAAACTGCCGGAGGTTTTTTTCGAAAAAGCCCTGTTTCGAAAAAAAGCAGCGTCCGCCATTATGTAAATGAAGCACGGGGAAATTCAAATGCCGGCTTCATTTGCAATATCAACATGCTTAATTTACATCCCTTTACCAAAAAAGGGATGTAGTCTAGACCAGCGGTTCTCAAACTTTTTGGGCTCCGCAACCCTTTACATGCGTAAAAATTTATGCGGAGCCCCAGCGATGTGTGTTAATTGAGTCAGTTTGAGGCAATTCTCAATTATGCTTTTGAAGGCTTTCCAGTTTGTCAACCTCGTGGAGCCCCTGGAGATGTCTCACGGAGCCCTGGGGCTCCACGGAGCCCAGTTTGAGAAACACTGGTCTAGACGTACCCTCTGACTCCTGTAACTCTCATTTTATGAGGATTAAGGGAAGTCGGAGGAAGAGTGCTCTGTTTTGAAATAAGTGCTATGTAGACACGCCCAAATTCGAAATAAGCTATTTCGACTTAAGCTACGCAATTAGCGTAGCTCAAGTTTCATAGTTTATTTCGAGTTTAGCACTGCTGTGTAGACATAACCTGAAAGAAAATGACGTTCCTTTAGGATCTAAACTGAAATTGTTGTCAGCACCCTGGACCTCGCCACACCTCCCTCCCCTGGCAGCCCTTAGCAACACCTGGAGCACTCCATGAAGGGCTATGGCAGTGATTTAAAGAGACTGGGTCTCTGGCTGCTGCAGTAGTGGCAGCGGTAATTGGGAGCCCTGGGCTCTTTTGAATGTCCATGCCCTGGGGCAGTTGCCCCCTTTGCTCCTCCCTTCTTCCCCATCAACGGGCTGTCTACAGGGATACTAAGACATGTATGCCTCTGACCATGGATTCAGCTCAGTGAATGGCAGGATTTTCCATTCCCCTTTAGGCTGGCCAAAGACACTCCCTCTGAGACCCCTCTTTATACACCGATACAAATAAGTTATGTATTGCCCCTCTAACACAGTTACCACCTGTTAGCTTATACATGTTGGTTTAGTCAACACATCTCTATCCATCACACTGTCATCCTGATTCTGTCTTTAGGTGGGGTCAACATGTTCCTGTTATCTTTGAGGTATCTTTGTACCATATTTGGTACCAAGTGTTCTGGTACCACCCCCCTGGAATGTGTTTGTGTGAGGATCCCGCGCCTTCTCAGGAGTGTGTGTGTTTTTACAATACCAGCCCTGTGCTTGCCAGGTTCTATGAGCCTGCATGCAGGGAGAACCTGACTTCTGCTCGCAACCTGACTTTTGCTAACTTTGCTTTATATTAGCAGGGCCTGACCCTTCTTTATTTCAGGCCTCAGGCTTCATACTAGGCCTCTTATACAAGGCCTCATGTGTCAGGCTTTCTCTTTCTGCTACAGAAATGTGGTGTTTAGTCTGATTTTTGACAAGTCTTCTGATGTTTGGACCATTTGATTCTTGGTCTTTTGTTTTCATTTTTTGATTTCAAATAAAATAACCCTGCATTGTTTTGTGCTGACACGAGCCTCTTTGCGGACACCTCTTTTATTGATGCTGCAATAACTGACATGTTTGAGATGTGATACTAACTTGGGAAAATGTGGCCACAACTAACATAGATTCTGCTTCCTAGATGACTAAGATTACATGGGAGATTAAACTCAGTCAGAAACCAGAGCTACTATATATTGCCTGTCCTGCTCTTTGATTAATATTCCACTGTCAGCAGTACTGCTACAGAAGAAATAAAAGATCTGAAATCTTGAATCACTGGTTTTGGGGCATGTGAACTAGTTGAAAGCTTTGTTTATACAGTGCAGAACAAGTGCAGAGCTGACTGCCAGTTACTAAACGATGCAGGAAAAACGTATGGTGAGAAAACCCAGCTATCACTCGAATCCTTGTGGCCCTGGAATATGAGCTCCACCCCAATATTCAAAGCTTTCAACACAATGCTCAGGAAGAAATGGGATGTAACCATGGCCAGTAGTCTGAACCCCGAAGTGTTTGATGCTGAAGATTCTTTTTGGAATGTCATCCAAGTGTTGCATCCCTTCCTCGAGGTGAATTTTACTGCAGATCACTATTGCAAGAGCATGTCAACCATTTGCCACTAAGGATGAAATTTCAAATCTGAAAGGGGAATATTACCGTTGACATGAACATGCCTAAACCTGACAATGTTAAACTGGATGTTCTGGCTTTTTGGAACAGTCATCAAGACACATTTCCCAACTTCAGCACAGTGGCACAGCGAGCTCTGCATGCACCTCCTGGGTCTATTTCAAACCTGGACTACATCCAAGACAGCAAGAGGTTCAACATGAGTGAGAATAGTTTGAAGAAAATTATGTGGGTGTACACAAACCAAGATTTCTGGAAAAACTAATAGTTCTGAGAGAAACAAAACAATTATACTGTAATAAAATGTATATCACTAAAGTTTTTTTTTCTTTTTCCCCTAATTCCCTCCTTCCCCTCCCATTTTGTTTGTTTGTTTATCCAATTTCACCCAGTTTCAATGTTTGGAAAATAACCAATGAAAAATTCCCAGAATTGTTTGGGGTTTTTTTTTTTTCCAAATAAAAACTGAAAATGCAGAACACTCCTGATACACTCCTGTGCTTAACTTTCAGCATGTTACTCTCATGGAATTCAGTGAGATTTAAGTATCTGCTCAAAATGAAGCAGGTCTTAGTGTTGCACTGAATAGGAATGAATTTAAGCACTTTGTGGCATTGGATCCTAAATATTCAGTGATCTTCAGCACTGTGTACACTCACTAATCACAGAGGTTTCAGTTTTAATGATGTCATTTTAAACTTCATGTAACTTTGTATGCTTTTAGTTCAGTGTGCTTACTCGCAAATGCAATGTGTCAGAGTAAAGTTCGTTAGTCCAAGAACACACAATGAAATCATGAAGATGCACTTTTGCAAGCCTTCTGATTTTGAGATAGGACTGAGCTGTTCACCTGGACTTCAGCAGCAGGCAAAGTACAGTTGCGAAGAATTAGCTCTGTGATTTGTCTCAGCTTTTTCTTTCTGCGTCTTCACTTGAAACCAAAGGTAAGTTGTCTGCCTCACACTCTTTTCTTCAATTGTTTTCTTAATTGTTTTTAATCCGTCTGCTTCATTTTAAACAGATGCTTACATCTCACTGACTTCCATGAGAGTAAAGTTCGTGCTGCAAGTTAAGCACGCACTTTGCTGTATCAGTATAGTTCTGCATTGTGAGTGTTTATTTATAAAAACAATTCCAGGAATTTTTCATTGGTTATATTCTAGACATTAAAACTTGGATGAACTTCAGTTAAAAACAAACCAAAACCAATTTATAAACTGTTACTGGTCCTATTTAGATTTGAATAGGGCCAGAACAATTTACTAATTTAGGAGTCAGATAATCCACAGGGAGGAGAAGAAAATGTGACTGTGAAAAATGTTTTATGTAATATATTGCATTTTGACTGCAAGATACCTTTATGGTTTTATTTAGGGAAAACCTGGTTGAAGGGAAGCCCTTTTTGCTTTTTTCAAACCCCAGATACACAGGTTGGTTTTCTTCATTTGTCCTAAGCCTACCTGACATGTTTCCTGCAGCCACAGGTGGAAGTTTATACTAATTATAGACTAAAAGAGCTCATGTAAGCACAAATGCCAGAAAATACTCTCAGCAGTTAGTACACCATGCTGTCTAATTAATACTGCTTCATACATAGACAGCATGTGGAGCTGGTGTTTTGCATGTGCTAGCTCTTCGTTCTGTCCCCTAGTACCAATACAGATCACGTTCAGGGGATATGGAGCATCAGATCTGATAAATGTGAGGTGTGCTTTTTAAATGTAAACTTTGTCATTACATTATTTTCTATTGGTTTTTAATCACATACAAAATTGTGTTATGTCACATTGACTGTGTAAAAGAACAAGATAATGTGTATTCCAAATTATGGGACAGTGCTACATGTAAAAATGAACTGTCAGAAATGCAATGTCATGCATTAAGAAACCAGGATGTGTGAAAGGAGAAAAGCCTATTTTGGTTTAGACTGGCTCTATTTTAAGCAGGTCTTTCGGTCACCTTCAAGCATTTTTTTATTTCTGCAAGTAATAAATAATTTAATTTTAAGTGACTGTCAGTGTTCTGTTTTTAATCTGTATCTGCAGAGGGACTGACTCCGAAGAAGATGAATTTGAGAAGTTCAATGGGATTTATTCTACTGTTACTCTTTAAATGTGCTGTGTGGACAAGTAGTGAAGAAACTGTGGTGCTTGCTAACGCCCATCTTCTCCCTCCAGGCGGCTACCAGAGATTGAGTAACATCAATGAAAAAGGTACTCAGCTAGACAGGGAGTGGTGGGGACAGATGTATTTTACTTTATAGTCTTTTTACTATGGCATTACTATAGTCTGTGAATACTTCACAACATTGATGAGCATGTGAAGGTCAAAGATAAAGACTTAATAATAAATATTCATGATACTAGTTAGCAATCTATAATGCCTTTTATTCACAGATCTCAAAATATATTAAAAGTTTAAAAACTGTTTATTTACAAAAGGTTTTAGTCCCTTTCTCTTCCCAGAATGTGTTTCCTTCCAAATACCTTCTTGGGGTTCAATTCTTTAGTGTCCCTCCAATCTGTTGATGGTCTCAACTCTGATAAGCTTCAGTATATTAATTGATCAGTATATTAATTGATCTTTCCCTGAGGAAAGGAAAGGCCATAGACATATGATCAGTGCAAGGACTGTTAGGCTACATCTAGACTGCAGTGCTATTTTCGGTTACCAAATAGCTATTCCGCATCTTTTGAGTGCACCTGTTATTTTGAAATATAACGGGCTTGCTATTCTGACATCCCTGTAAACCTCATTCCACAAGGAGTAAGGGATGTTTTGGAATAGCCAATTATTTCAAAATAAGTGCTGTGTAGACAGCATCAAATTTTGAAATAAGCTATTTCAAAATTGACTCGAAATAAGCTATGCAATTTGAGCTATGGGTGCAGTGCAGATACACCCTTAGGGACAGCGGTGAAAATAACTTAACATTTCTTACAGGTACTGTCCTACTGCAACTCGGGTCCCTGCCAGCTCTTTAAATAGCTCCCTGCAGCTCTTGTTGGAGCTGGGCACCTGCTTACTTTCACCTCTGGTTAGGGACTGATGTGAGTAAAGAAACCTAGAGCCCAGATGCTGTGAATTATGTCATCCTCTCAGAACACTCTGCAATAGCATGTAGGGGACTCTGATAATCTGGAAAAGCTTAAAAATCAGCGAATAGTCCTGTAGCACCTTAGAGACTAACAAAAATGTAGATGGAACCACGAGCTTTCGTAGGCACAACCCACTTCTTCAGATGAATGGCGTAGAGGGGTCCAGGTTGCAAATAAACAGAGAAAGAGAGGGGATGGGGAGAGAAAGAGAAAGGAAAAAAATGGAGAAAAAATGTCAGTTAGAGTGTCCATGCTAAATGAGGCTAATAGAGAGGGCTATAAGTATTCTAAGTACCCAGTGCTTAGCATTTTATGTCAATAGGATGTGGAAGGTCGCAGCCTGTCCAGGACAGGTCTTTGTTTAAACCTCTATTCAAGATATCAAACTTGTAAATGAAACCCAGTTCTGTAGTTTCTCTCTCCAGGAGACTTTTGAAATTGCTTTGAAAAAATACAGACACTTTTAGCTCCATTAGTGAGTGCCCAGGCAAGTTGAAATGTTCCCCAACAGGTTTCTGTATGTTACCATTTTGAATATCTGATTTGTGTCCATTAATCCTTTGTTGCAGAGACTGTCCAGTTTGGGCAGTATACATGGCAGTGGGGCATTGCTGGCACTTGATGGCGTAGATCACATTAGTGGATGTGCAGTTATAAGAGCCTCTGATGTGGTGGCTTATGTGGTTAAGTCCTGTGATGATGTCACTTGTATAGATGTGTGGACAGAGTTGGCACCAGGGTTGATTAACAATCTACAACCTATCCTGGAAAATGACCCCTCACTCTCACAGGCCTTGGGGAACAGGCCTGTCCTCACCTACAGACAGCCCCCTAATCTCAGACAAATTCTTTCTAGCAACCACACAGCACACCTCAAACATACTCATCCAGGAACCCGCCTCTGCAGTCAGCCCGGGTGCCAACTCTGTCCACGCATCTATACAAGCGACAACATCATGTGTGAGTCTCTGGTTAATGACATAGATACTAAATAATATCCTTCCCTACAAAAGAGGAATTACTGAGACGTATATGTGTGCTTCTTAGCTCAAAAACCAGACATTGTGACTTCCTCTCAGAGCAGCTTGAAATCAATATGAGTGTAATCAAAGGTTCCTTTGATGCCTTAACAGGACCTTATCAGTGATTTACATAAGATCTGTTCATAAAAGGTGAAGTTCACCTTTAAGCAGAGGGCCAGCCCAAGGTCTATGTGCCACTTTTATCCCACCTAAGCCCTCAGAAACATACAATTTCTGTATACATACAAGTTTATCCCATAAATTTTTTATATTCACAATGAAGTGAAAAACATTTCATCTATTTTCCTTTTATTGGTGTTCTATATTTTCTAAGTTCCCCATTGGCCACAGCCTGATGTAGTTCCATGCATACAACCATAGTGAGTGTCAAGCTATTTATATGTGAAAAAATCTGTGTCTGAAGTGAATTTCTAGGTTTGCCACTTTGTTCTATTCTTCTGAATTTGTGAAAGTTGTGCAATACTCTTTTGCTCTCTTTTTTTGCCAATTCTACCTATACTTCTATCAGCAAAATAGGGCTGCATTCCTGATACAGAGTTTGAGTACTGATTATATGATACAGGAGAGATTTTCAGAGACACAAATAGTAGCTAATTACCATACTTTCATTGAAAGGCAATCGGAGTTGAGTGAGTCTTTTTTTTTTTTGCCTTTTATAAATCTCCCTCATATTCTGCTGATATCATTTGCTGAACTGCTTCCATTGATTTTAGTTGGTGGCCTATGTATGGGCTGAAGAATGTGGCCATAATATGTCCTTGTCAAATACTGTTAGGACAATAGTTCATTCATTCTGAAATTTAAAGTCCAGAATTTTGAGAGATTTACAAGTTGAGAGCAACATTTTAAACATACTTTTCTTTCCCCCCATAGAATATCCAAGGGATTGTTACGAGATTTTTCAGCACTCTGAACGAAGCGCCAAGGATGGTCTTTATGTCATTCAGCCAATGAAAGAGCCTATTGTTACTTACTGTAATATGCAAGATGGTGGGTGGACCGTAATTCAGCACATTACAGCCAATAGCACTGTGGACTTTGATAGGCTATGGCAGGACTACAAGTATGGATTTGGCTTAGTTCATGACAACTACTGGTTAGGGAATGAATATGTGTATCAGTTAACTAACACAGCAAGGCCCTATATACTTAGGGTCAAACTTGTAGACCTAAATGCTGAAATCAAATGGGGAGAATATGAACCATTCAAAATTGAAGATGAGGAGTCTCAGTACAGAATCAGGCTTGGCCTATACAAAGGAAATGCTGTTGATGCCCTAACCCAGGATACAGAAGCTTATCTCCATGATAATCAAAAGTTCACTACAAAAGACAGAGACAATGATAACTATTTTCAGAATTGTGCCAAAATAGAGTACAACGGCATTCCAGGGGGAGGGTGGTGGTATGATTCTTGTGCTGGAGCAAATCTAAACCGCAGGAATGTTATATACTGGCAGAAAGACTGCACTAAGGAACATTTGTGCAAGTTTGCCTGGATGATGGTCAAGCCCACTGACCCTGAGCAGTGTCCTATTAAGGCTTGTCCTTGTCAAAAAGATGAATTGTAGATAATATTACTACATTATAAAGTGAGACAATAAAATCGACTTCTAAAAATCTCTTTTGAAACGTTTTCTTGATCTCTTGACTAGAGTCCATCAGTTCACTTTTTGTTTACTATAGCATAATTACTTTCTGTGACTATTTCTTGCAGAAACTCTAAAACTAATTTCAGAATAAAGATGAACTCATGCTACAAAATTCAGGGGCAGACTTTGAGCATTCCAAAGTTTTTTCCAGAGTTTCTATTCCACATGCAACAGTGTTAAAACCAGGTGACAAACTTCAGATCTGGATCTGGATTCAAATCCTGAATCTCTTCTATGGGCTGTGGAACATTCCTCTCTCTGATTCAGACATCAGTTGATTAGATGTACTAATTTTGGACTCTTGTGACACCAAATAATAAATGTACTATTTCAATGATCACTATTCAGAGCACACAAGGAAAAATACCGTCTGAAGACAAAAACTTGGGTTTTTTTATAGTTCATTTTATTTATTATCTTGAGGAGAGGAGAAAACAGGCTATCTGTGAATTAATGAATCTGCTTTGTGAATCCTAGATTCATTATGACATGAATCTGCTATAGATCTTTCTGAATATTCAGAATTCAGTTCTGCCAGTAAATAAGTTTTGTGCTGAAAGAACTTGATGGACTGGGACTTCCGGCATGACTGTCATCTATCTACATCTAGTAATAGGACAAGGGTCAGGCATAAACACGGGCCTTTACTATGTGACTCAAAGAAACAGCTCAGCTGCCTTGTCTAGAAGAGAGGACTGATTTGGAAATGTGCAGAGCTGACATATTGCATCCAGTAGAGGGGGGCAACGTACACAAATGTGAGGAGAATTTTTTCCTCATGTGAGTATTCATATTTGGATTTCACATTTACACGATTGCTCATTTTCATGTGTCTTGCAAAGTCATCCACTGTGTGTGTGTGTGCATATTAAGTTGCTGTGTTTACAACATCTGCAGTAAAAGATATTTCAATACTTAAAAGTGTCTCCCTAAGTCCTACATCACATGGCTTCTCTCCCCTGTTAGTTCCCTCCCCTGTTCCCTTTTTTTTTGTGAGTTTCAATAGGACAAAATATCCAACAAAGAACATTCTTTATTTTTATTAGACTGGTTAGAATTAGGGTCTATCTAAACTGCAGGCTTCTTTCAGAAGAAGCTTTTCCAGAAGAGATCTTCCAAAAAACTTCATCCAAAAGAGAGCATCCATACTGCCAAAGCGCATCGAAAATGCGATCTGCTTTTTCAAAAGATAGTGTTCACACTGAATGGACGCTATCTCACCTTTAAGCTGTGATTACTAAGGACGGAGTGGCCACCAGGGTACCTGTGCTTTTTCCTCTTTCCTGTTCTTCCGAAAAAACTCCCTCTTCCACGTCCACACATGTTTTTTCTGAAAGAGTTCTTTCAGAAAAGGCGTTCTTCCTCATAGAATGAGGTTTACCATTCAGAAAACCCCCTCTGTTCTTTCAATTTTTTTTCGAAAGAACACAATAGCAGTATGGATGTAAGTTAAGTTTTTTCGGAAAATGGCCATTGTTCAAAAAAACCCTGTAGTCTAGATGCACCCTATTAGTGATCTTATTAGCCTTTCTATTAGAAAGTCCTATATCCTGGGTTTACAATAATTATAAAATTTTCTCCAAGATACAACTTGGTGATCAGTTTTTAAAAATTGAAAACAAAATGGTAATTTTAGAGCTGTTGCAATACAATTAAAAAGAAATCTTTATATTCTTAATATATTTCTCTGTTTATTTCAGTGTGGTAGTTTTGCTTCATTTGAAGATGAAATTTTGCAGGATGATATTCCAATATAGAGACAATATTAAAGGTGTTGCTTCTCTCCCGATTCATGATATATTTCTAGCCTTTTCTTCATATTATTGTGAGTTAAGAACAGAGTATAAGTAGAGCCCTGCAGATCCGCAAATATCTGCTTTATAAACACAGATAGCTGCATCCACAGATGTCAACTGTTGGAGACTATTTTTATGAATTGCAGATGGATATGGAGACAAATTTTATATCTAAAGCCCTGCAAATCCGTGAATCATTTTTTGAGGATCAGATGCAGATACAGTACATATTTTGTATCTATGAAGAGCTCTAAGTATTAGCCTTATTTCATATTTTCTGGCTTTGGATGTTGTTATTCAACTTTCACATTATTTAAACACAAGAAGATTTGCCTGGTGTTGCTCGGGTTCTAAGCCCAATTAATTTTTGTTTTTTGGAAAATAAAATGAAAATGCACATGCTTCATTGAAATCATTGCTCTGGGGTAGAGCTGGGGATGAGAGTTTCAGTATGCAGGCTGCCCCAGGGAGAGAAGACTATTCCAGCCTTCTCTCACCACAGCAACTTGAGGCATAGCTGGGGTTGGGTGAATGTCCCCTGGCTGGGGCAGGTTCAGGTTAGGCTGGGTCAGGATGATGAAAGGACCACTTGTCTCCTGGCAACAGCAGCTTTAGGGTAGCTCCAGGGTGAGTGCAATGGCTGGGTGGAGTCATTCCCTCTTCTCCCCCCACTCCCGCCCCGCCACAGCAGAGAGCTGCCACAGCTAGGAGGGGAGGCACAGCCTCTTGTTATCCTAGCAGAATGGAGCTGCTGTGGCAGATCTGTGCTGGGACTGGCAGGAGCCCCTGCCCTCCATGAAACCCCTCTTTCAACATTCGCTCAGTTATGTCAGTTTTGAGAACTGTACTTGATTTGATGATTCTGCCTCTTTTCTATTTGGTTTTATGAGAAGAAATCTGCTGCAGCTCCATTGGGCACAGACAGGAGAGGGGGTACATGTCACTTTGCTGGGGCAGGTCCAAGTTTGTCTGCCCCCTGCGCTTCCCAGCCAGAGTGAGAAATGCACCAACCTGTGCACTTTCCCCTCGCTCCCCAACGAAGTGGAACAGCCCAATGGTCCTGTATGAATGGGGAGGGGAGAGCTTCAGTCCCCCTGCCTTCCATAAAGCGTGCCTGGATGAGGTGGAAGGCTCAGGGCTGGGGTAGTCCTGAACAGGAAGGAGCACCCCTAATCAGCCCCTTTCACCTGCTTGGTGATGCTGTCTCTTTTCTGAATGGTTTTATGAGAAGCAATCCTGTTCTAGACACATCCCATTTTCCTGGATCTTGCTTTAAGTTATGATAACAGAAAGCTGTATACCGAATTTGTTGGTCCTAGCTCTTGAGAGGAGTTCTTGGTTAAACAGACAAACACACAGACAGGCACACAAACTCTCTCAAATATATCGTAGATAAGACATTTTTCTTGTTAAGAATATGAAACATAATATTACTGAATTTTAATATGAAATATGATGTATTGTTCTTAAGCAGTTATTAAACTATTTTAAATTAATCACTTTTAAAAGTATAAAGAAAAGGATTTATCTTAAAACAATCTGGAAAATTCTTGGGGGTTTGTATATATGAATAGATTTATCTTCACTCAGTCCTACTCTGTATCACCAGAATATCTATCTGGCATCTACAGCATCCTTTTCTGTTCATTTTTATTGTTATTGTATGGAAGTCACTAGTGTAATAATTAGGATATCTTTTGTATTTGGAGTTTTCCATAAAAAGCTTGTGGATTGTTTTTAAAATAGTAGAAGTGTGATAATAAGTTAGATGCATATTAACTTAAAGAAATTACAGCACCTAGGGAGGATCAATAGAGAATAATTCGAGAGATGAGAAATAGACTGTGAAATTAAGAAGTTAAATTGCAATAATATTTTTTTACCTTGTACTGCAAAAGAAGCTAGGAATTTAAAACACAGGTAAGGGCTTCAGGAGATAAATTAATGTAATTCACATGCTTATATTGCATCATCTGACTTTTTAATGCTCAAATAAAGGAAGAGAAGTAATGGGGAGGAACTATGGATTATCACTGAACCTTTTGTACATTTACGCATAGAGAGAGTGGGCCCGGGCAATTTAGGGAGATTGGAAAAAGTCTCCTTTCTGAATTTTTAGACAACTTCCTGCTTGTCTCTGTGTAGATGGAAATGTGCAACATGAAGTACTAATAGGAGAAACTAGATTTTAGTTAAAATCTGTAAGTGACAGTGTGATTAACTGGGAGTTTTATTCTCCTTGTCATGTTGTATGTGAGTTCTACTGTTCTACAGTAACCCCGTGTGTGTGCTTCAGTTTCCCAGGGCGTTGCCTAGATGGTGATGGGAATTTCAGGTGTTACTCTCACTGAGGAAGGCTACCCCAGTTGCCTGCACATACCCAATGACCGGTGCCCTTTGTAACCTGAGCAAGGAGGGAGTACGGACAGGTGATGCCTTTTTCCTGGGAAGCAGGACAAAGGCTGGAGGATGAGGGGACTGGTTGGACTGGGACCAGGCTGCTAGGTGTGTGGGCTTCTCTCAGATGGCTTGGGGAGGGCAGAGAGAGGGTCAGGGCACTAGCTCTGGGCCCCTCTCTCTCCAAGATGGATTGTACTGACAGCTACTGGTGACTATGCTGATAAGTCTGTTTTACGCTGTATCACTGTTGACTAATAATCTTTCTGTTCTACCTGATGGCTGAAAGTCACATCTGACTGCACTGGGCCCAGTGACACCCCATGCCCTCGGTGACCGACAGTATCGTGAAATCTCATTCCAAGGTATCACATAAAATATGATTTAGAGACTTCAAGTTACCATTTACACCAGGCCCACCGCTGCAGGAGTAATTGCTTGGGAGGGACCCAGCAACTCAAAAGGGCCCACGGCTCCTGGCCGGTGCGACTGTGGCAGACGTAGCCCCAGGCCCTTTAAACCACTGCCAGAGCCCTGGACAGTGTGCTCCAGGTGGCATTAAGGGCTGGCTGGAGGGATATGGTGTGGTCTGGGCCATGCTGAGATATGGCTGCCCTAGCCCTACCCCTTCCACTCCTTCTGGGAGCGTGGAGCCAGCCCTCCCCACAACTCGCCCAGGGGCTTGGCAATTCTGTCGGCCCCCCTATTTACACTGGTTTAAACTTGCAAGTGACCTGTTCCCCATGCTGCAAAGGAAGGTAACCGCTCTCCTCCCACAGGATCATTGCCAGTTTGACCCAGGGGAAAATTCCTCCCTTACCCCAAATACTTACATGCTAGCAAATATATAGTTAGTAAATCCGGTTAAATGAACCCCACTGTGTCTATGTGGTTCTTCATATTACATTTATTGAATAAAGAGCGAAAAACACAGCACTTATTGATGAGAATGGGATTCTAATGCAGTAATACAGTGAAGCAGAAGCTTAGGGTATGTTTATACTTGCACTTGATTGACAAAACTTTTTTCATTCAGGGATGTTTTAAAATCCCCCCATGAATGACAAAATTTTGCCGCAGTAAGTGAAAGTGTGAATGCTGCTTTGGTCGCAGGAGTGCTCTGCTGTTAATAAAGTGAAATCCCCTTATTGGGGGTGAGAATACTTTTTGTCAACAGAAGTGCTGACAAACAGCATTCACAGAAGCCTTGTCGCTAAAAGCTGCATAGTGTGGATATATCCTTAGTAAAACTACAGAGAAAATTGGAGCCAATAACCTCTGGGATTTGAACTTCACTGTGCATTTACATACATTTTTAAAGGTTAAAAATGTCTGGCTATTTGGCGAAAATGGACTTATTTGATAGCTCAGTAGAGGACTAGCCAGCTATTATTAAGAGACTGGTATACAGGGGCGGCCCGTGAGCCTAGGCGAACTAGGCAGTTGCCTAGAGTGCCGCTGGCCCGGGCGCCCGATGATGATGTCACGGCCATTGACGGCCGTGCAGGCGGGGGTGCCGATCACGCCGCCCGCCTGGGGCGCCAGCTGCCACAGCCGGCCTCAGGCCGCTCCTGCTGGTATAGTATATAATTGCTAATAGTATTGTAGCCCAAGGCCTAGTGTGCTTCAGCAGCAGCCCTGGGAACTCCGGCATGTTGGGAGAACTTCCTGGTTCCTTCCAGGATGTACATTCTGCCCCCAGCAGGGTCTCATCAGGGACTGTGCTCGAAGTAGCGCACAGGCTGCATACTGAGAGGAGGAGCTGCTGAACTGTGATCCTGTTGTATGTTTTTTTACAGAATAAAGCTTGTTCCTGATGGGCTGTCCGAGTGGGTCTGGTGTGGGGCACACACACACAATACACAATGCAGAGCACACCAAGGAGCTTCAGGCCTAGCCTCCCACAGCTGTGTAAGAAGTCACAAGGCTTCCCCTATGCTGAATAACCTCACACTGGGGCTAGTGAACAGGAGGGGTTACAGTATAATTGATGAGAAAAGATGGTGGTTTTACTAAGTGTAATGGATACTAATTTATAACCTGCCACATAGCCTAACACTACCTATTAAATCCACAGACGAAATATTTGCTGAGATTGTGAAAATTCTACAAAATCATCTCTCCAAATAGCCAGTGGTGTCTAAAGAGTGTTTCTGCTTTTTTAACTTGAATCAAAAAGAAAATGTAACAATTTCTGAATATGTGGCTGAAGTCTGGAAATTAACAGAGCATTGCCAGTTTGTAGGGAGTTTAAACAGTGAATTAAGAGACCAGTAGAGTGAGTTCTGCAGAACGAAGCAATCAAAAAACAATAATTTGCTGAGGCTAAGCCTACACAGGAACATTACTGCATTGAAATTTTCTAGCTTAGGGGTGTGAAATACCACACACACACTGAGCACAGCAAGTTACAATACTTTAAAGTGCCAGGCTATGTCTATACTGCTCTGTTTAGTACAAGAAATATGCAAATGAGGTAAAGCATGGAATATCACTGCACCTCATTTGCATAATTAATGAGCGGCCACTTTTTGTGCAAAAACCTTTTGCACAAAACCAGAGCCCAATTAATTATGCAAATGAGGCACAGTGATATTCCATGCTTTGCTTCATTTGCATATTTTTTTGCGCAGGAGGGGGCAGTCTAGACATAGACCCAGTGTAAAACTATGCTACTGTGCTGGGAGCTGTGCTCCCAGATCAGCTAGTCCCCTCTTGGAGGTGGTTTACGTGGAGGGCTGGGAAAGCTCTCTCCCAGCATTCCTGCTGTAGACACACTGCAGTGCTTTACACTTTAAAGTGTATAGACAAAGCCTAAGATGATTTGATTCTAAAAAGTGTGCTAGAAATTGCAGTATCAATAGATTTATAAACTGGCACAGACTGAATCATTGCCAGTGACAAATGCCATGGTAAAACACAAAATTGTAAGTGATCCAGTACTGGCTTGAATGTATGACATATGATGAATGGATGGTGTATGCACACGAAGAACTGTTTCCAGGTTTCTTTGCTTGAAAATAACAGTTAAGTATATATCAAGGTTGCCTAATATGTGGTAGAAGAGTGGTTGGTCCTATGAAGCCCAGGCCCCACGCCATGTGTATTCAAAGAATTTGATGAAGGCCATCCAGGAATTGTAAAAATAAAAGTTCTTTCCAGGAATTTTGTGTGGTGTCCAGATTGTTTTGCAGTGTCTTTCATATGTGTGTCAATGTCAAGCTTAACATATTCCTTTGGAATGAAAGTCACCATTGTAATGAATCCACATAGATTATAATGAACCATTTATGAGATATATGCTGTTTTTATTTGCAACAGATGCTCATTCTAAATGGTGTGAAGTATTCTGTATGAATTCTGTTATATCACTGCAGAAAGTGGAAGTGTCAAAATTATTATTTTCATGGACAGAAGTTCCTGAACATATTATTAGTATAAACAACTCAATTCACCTCTGAAGAATTTCTGCGGTTTATCAAAGAAATGGTATCAAACAAGTTACATCAACTCTATACTCTCTTGCTACAAATTGATTTTTAGCCACACATTCAAGCAAGACATTCTTGAAAATTCAGCTCCAGATTTGGATTTTGGAAACCCCGAAGTTTTGCAGAGTATTTGGATTTAGAGCTGGTCCAGAGTTCAAATCAGAATCTGGATTCAAACTTCAAACTCTGCTGAAGTTAGAGGGTTTGGGGGTCTGGGTTTTTGGTTCAGCCCTACTTTCCCATTATAAACACTTCATTTTGTAGTGACAGTAGTGACGGATGGCAGAACAAGGAGCAATGGTCTCAAGTTACGGTGCGGGAGGTCTAGGTTGGATATTAGGAAAAACTATTTCACTAGGAGGGTGGTGAAGCACTGGAATGGGTTACCTATTCTATCCACTGGAATGGGTGGAATCTCCATCCCTAGAGGTATTTAAGTCTCGGCTTGACAAAGCCCTGGCTGGGTTGATTTAGTTGGGATTGGTCCTGCCTTGGGCAGGGGGCCGGACTTGATGACCTCCTGAGGTCTCTTCCAGCCCTAGGATTCTATGATTCTATGACTCTTCTCTAAGACAACACCAGCGTTTTCCAGCGTTACCTGAGATGCTTTAATTGCTGTAGTGTGTTCTCGTTTATCACATTTAAATCATTTACCCTGTCTCACTGATATTTTTACTTTTTGCTTGTAGCAGGTAGAAAGCTTTTCAAGTGTTACTATCCTTAGGAACATGTGTATTTAAACTTATTAAATAAGTTTGATCTGTACAATTAATTTAAAATAGTTATGTACCAAATATGGGTGGGAAGGAATATCATGGTTTTCTGGAAAATGCCCATAATAAGTAATACATAGATTAGATATAAGTAAAAGTAGAGAGGAGGCCTTTTCATGATGCTGAATTCTCATATAGGATCAGAATCTGATTTTTTCCCCTCAACTTCAGGAATGAGATGGAAGCGCTTGGATTTTGGAACAGGATTGTTGTTTGAAGTACACGTTCACATCTCGATCCAGAACTATGTGTCCCTGCAATTCACACTGTTCTGACCAGGGTCTCAGTTTGGACCTATCTCTGATGAAAAGAAATGAAGAACAAAAATGACCTGATGGAAAAATCTTTAAAAATTTAAGTAAGATTGATCTTCCTTCTATAAAATGTTTAAACCAATCTGAGGAATACTGTGGCATGGGTATGATTTTCTATTGAAACCTGTAGGTTGATTTAAAACTTCGAATGAAAAGATAATTCTCTCTCAAATTCTATAGGTTAGTTAGAATAATTTCTGTAAAACTCTTTTGGTAACATCCTTCTTAAATTCAACAGGATTTTTCCACAAAAGAAGGTTTTTTGAGCTCAGTCTAGGCTCTGTTGAGTCCTGAGTTCCCACAAAAAGGTGACTATATACCGATTTTAATTAGATATTCTACGCTAGAGTTCTGAAGATATTTCAAGTCTGCATCTTCAAGCACAATGAAATCTACAGAAGAGTCAGGGCTACCTTATTTAATACCTTTTAGGGGAAAGGGACTGGGAGTGTAAAGAAAGAGAGAGGAAATGACATTTGTATTTTGAGTAAGGATTAGATCTTAAACATATTTGTGTGATTGGCTTGGGGAACACTTACTTAAAGATATATACATTTTACCCAAAAAGATCTCTTTACAAGGTCCCTAGTTCATAACCAGTTATCAAAATTAATAGACGTGTAAAGAACAGGAATCCAGATAATATAGATGGTAAGCATTTTAGTCCACATTAAGTTTAAAAGGGAGCTTTACAGAACTTGAAAATTAGGTATAATTAACTACTAAATTATGTTTTGTTGAGCCTCATGTTACCATACTATATAGCAGGAAAGCATAAACATCCTATATTTTTTTATGTAATTCCAGGTATTTACAACATACCTCCTGGTTTGGCAATGTAACGTCTCAGATGCTAGCAGCATAATTTGAGCACATATTTCACAATTACATTGAACTGACATAATTGCATCCATTGCTATATAATCTACCTTATACATCTATTCAGCACATAGTCCATAAACATTTACAAAACACTCTTGTTTAACAGAAGCCAAAAAGGGTCAACAAAAATATCCCATTTAACTTCAGAAGTGGAAGCCAATGCTTTACTTTAGCAACAACATTGCAGCTAGCAAGAATTGGTACAGCCTTATACATTTTGCCTTTACTATAGCTTTTGTCATCGATGTGCACATTAATATTGTGTTGAATCAAACACTCTACTTGCATATTCGATCCAATGAAAAATAAGATAAACCCACTATAATAGCCAGTTAGGACACACCCACTATACACAGAAAAAGCTCTGGATGGTGACAGAGGAAAAATCAACAAAAGGGTCTTTATAAAAACCCATACTTCCCTTTAATAATCATACGCCAAAGTGCCAGAAGTAACTCGGACACTACAATGTACTTCAAAATCAATCATGTTGAATTCAAAATAATTTTTTTTTCAATATGCCTTTCATTGGCATATTTTTCTTCTAAAAATTAGGAATATTTTAAAATTACTTACACAGTGGTCATTGACATTAATTAATTGGATAGTTATGGAAAAACAAGTCTTTCACAATAACTACTATTAATTAAATTTTCAACTCCACTGAAAACAAATTTTACTGAAAACAGTGACAAATTCAGGATAACTAGCATGAAATCTGATGCATTATCTCTGCACTGTGCAAGTATTTCATGTCATACTGTTATCATATTAAATATATTCTGAGATGTAATATTGAGATGGGCCCAAATCAAAACTCTTGATCCAAATACCCCTAAATTTGGATAAAGGCTAGATAGACCTTGTGATGTGGGCTCATCTCTAGTGCAATATTTGTAATTTCTTACAGGATGGTTATTTTGTTGTCCCTTTAAAAAATATTTGTTTATGCTCAGATTTTTATGCCCTCTGATTTCTCTTGCCATTTCCTTTGTTTCCACGTGGGTTTTTGGCACTTAATTTTATTACTCTGTAGTGAAATACACATTACTCCACTCTACCAGCTTTGCACTGCAAGTGACTGTAATGACAGTGAACCCATTTATATAAGGGCTTCTCCTACCAAATGGAATACTTCATGCAGCCCAGTACTACCATATCATCTCTAACCACCCACTCTCTTTGCAGGTGAGGCATTAGTGGAGAACACTTAGGCCCCACAAACCTCCATTTCTGGAACAGCCCATTGGCATGTGGGGGCTGAACTTGCTGGTCCCACTGCACCAGGTCTGGCCTGAACACGCTGGTCCCAGAATCCAGGAGCCACAAAGATGTTTTAATAGCTAGTTTTCCACAACTGAGCAGTTTGACTAGCCCAGAAGATCTGACTCGAAGAGAACATATAATTCCAAATATTAATTAGGTAATATTTGTAAAATGAAGATCAAAAGTGCTGTATAAATGCTAAACAATATAACGATTAATATAGAACACTCAGAGGTGAGTCACAAAAATCCTGTTTTCATCTTCCAGAAATACCAATTTTCTCAGTATTTTTAATAGCCTCATGATATACTGATGACTGCATGACATCAATTTATATTTTTTCCTATGTTCTGTGTCTCATTAAACTAATGGTAGATTTCTGGGTGGGAACAGGGGAATTAAAGAGATATTATTTTTATTTATGTGCTGTATAATAGACAGTAAATAAAAGAAATTAAGTGTGAAGTGTGATGAATTCCGTTTTGTACAATCGCTTTGCACCGTTAGAGCACATTTAAAAAAATTTAAACTCCCGGTATAAGAAGAAATACAAATTCAGAAATTTCTGCTATTTGTTTACAGGTGATACTTTGCATGACAGCCCTGGTATTGACACTGGGTTCTTAATATACAAACAACAGTGTATGTTATATCACCTGTGTGCCCTTCCCTCCACTCAGAAACACTGTCCTGAAACAGAACAATTTTTTTAGGATTACACTTGCCCTTAACAGGTTTTGCCCATTTGGGGGCCAAAGGATCTCCCAATACGTTATTTTGGGTACTGCTGTTTTCATCTTTAAGTGCTTCTCATTCCATTTTCTCGAGCTATGGAATAGTGTCACAAGGGAACTAGTGTAAGGTCCATTGCTACAGACATATAAAAATAGAATAGACAAAACATTAGAAAATACACAGGAAAACAGTCTTGCAACTGAAGGAGATGGTCTGGATGACCCAACAGGTCAGGGCCTATGATTCACTCTACTCATTCTCTGGCTGAAGGGGAACACCACAGGCCCCTAAGATTGTTGAAAATAATGCATCTCCACAGAATGACTGCAGACACCCATTGACAATCACAGCACTGCTGCTTCCCTCTTGAACCCATGCACAAGACTGTCATTATGCAAAATTTGGCCTTTCTGTGCAGGAATTTTTGTCCCCAGACATGTAAAGGAACAACTTTTGAAAAGAAAGAACTGCAGCCAATTTATGACGTGTGAACAATGTCAATACTGTTTATGTTTTGCTCTCATTGTCTATTTCAATTATAGTAGTTTGGTATTACCCTGCCAGTACAACTTCTCTTCTACTTTCTTCTTTTTCCATTGACAGAAGAGCAGCATCTTAAAAGTTTTTCGGAAAGTTTTGTTACAGAGAGCATAACAAATAGGGTTAACAGTGCTATTCACATAGCATAGCCAATATCCAAGGTGCCACAGTGTTAGAGGAATGCAGTCTGAGCAAAATGTGGAGACCAAAACCATTATATTGTAGGGAGTCCAAGTGATGATAAAAGCTAGAAGAATGGCACTTAAAGTCTGGGCTGCTTTGCGCTCCTTTATAAGAACCATTCTTTTCCTTTTAGTGATTTGGTTACTTAAATTTGGATCCATGCTCTTGATGGAAGGGTCCTTTGATAAAGCAGCAGAACAAGGAGTTATTTTTACTTTTCGGCAACCATTGTTGGTTTCCTGTGTGCCATCAGCCTTAACCACCAAGTGGAATTTATAGGCCACACATTTTGGACTTTTTTGCACTTCGCTTTTGGCTGGGGAAAGAAAGTATTTCTGTGTCTCAAAATTAGTTTCCATATGGTGGTCTTTGATAAAAACTTCCTTATTCTCCTTTTCATTAAACTCTTCTTTCCTGCCTTTGGCTGGACTCTTGTAAGTTACTTGAAAAACTGAATCAGTGGCAGGTTTGTCCTCTTCTTCTGAGGATGCGTAGCTGCTACAAGTGGTTAGCTGGTCTGCCTTAGACCAATCATTACAAGTATTTGGTGTCTGAGGTGCTTTTGCAGTGGCTGAAGTGCTTCGACTGGATGAAGACCATGAAGCCTGACACCTCTCCCTTTTGGCTAAATTTTGTTGCTTGCAACTAAAACAGGACTTCAGAAGAGCTTTCTGGGGTTTTATCATCTCAAGTTCTGCCACAGATTCAGAACCTTGTAGTTCAGCAAGGTCCTTGGTACGTTTCTCAGTCTCTTTATAAATGCGGCAATATAAAATAGTCATCACTGACACTGGAATGTAGAAAGCAGCAATTGCGGTGCCAAAGGTGATAATGGGTTCATACAAAAATTGTATCTGGCATTCTTCAGGTGGGACAGTTCGCTCCCCCACAAAATACTGCCAGCATAAGATTGGTGGTGCCCACAGAATAAAGGAAATTAACCAAGCTAGACCAATCATTATGCCAGCCCTTTTGGGGGTACGCTTTGCCCTGTAGGTTAGAGGTCTTGTGATGGAAAAGTATCGATCAAAACTAATAACAAGCAAATTCATTACTGAGGCATTGCTAGCTACATAGTCCAGTGCTAGCCACAGATCACAGGCCAGACTTCCAAGAGACCAATGGCCTATTAGTATATAAGATGTGTAGAGATTCATAGAAAATATTCCAATGATGAGGTCTGCACAAGCAAGGCTGAGCAAGTAATAATTGTTAACAGTTTTGAGTTGACTGTTGACTTTGAAGGATATCATTACAAGAATGTTTCCCACTATGGTTATTAGGCTTACAATTGCTGTGACAGTAGCAATTGTAATGACTTCCCAAATGCTATGCCCTTCTAACTGTTTATGATTAACAGATGTACTGTTTACAATAGTTGAATTGCTATATACATTTACTTCCATTCTTGTTCTTAGAGTATTATCATCAGGATATTAAGGTCATTGCAGAATGTTTTCTGTACTTGATAATTTTCTGGAAGACACCTGTAAAGATTAAAAGGGGGAGGGGAGATTGCAGCTTGTTAAACATCACTGGACTTTCAACAGAATTATTAAGCACAAAATATCTATATAAGTCGTATATTTATATAGAACATTAGAAACAGTAAAAATGTTATTTTAATGTTTTAAATGACACACATTGCTCTACATGACTGGTTTTGCTGCAAATGAAACATAATAAAATCCTAGCAGACAATTTTCATGCTTTCTTTGCAATCTGATTGCTGTTTCCACCATTCTACATATAAATAAACACATATTAGAGAACTTTGCTTTTGTACCATTCTGTAGATCCAGAGACAATGCTAAGTATAGCCATAACAACTACGGTTTCATAAATAATTCAGTCTTGTCACCCCTTATCTCCTGAATATTTTAGAATGATACACGACATGTGCTTTGATGCACACGGATTTAAAGATTCACAAAGCAGTGAGCAGGGATTCATAGTGTTCTTTTTTGAATGTCGTGCACTATACATCATAATTGCTAACATTTCAAAAACATCTTTGGAAGATTCTGTGAAGAAGCCACTGTTTGGGGAACCATGAGGAGAACTGAGGCAAAGAGTGGGGTTTGGTGAGCTGAGGGTGTTTGGCAGAGACAGGAAGGGAAGACACAATTAGAAGAGCTTGGTGGGCCACAGGAGAGTATTTGGACTTAAGGAGGTTTGGGGATCCCAGGGCTTAGACTAAAGAACTAGGTAGAAGAGAGGTTGTGGTTTTGACGGGTTTGGTGACATGGAGGAGAATAGTCATTAGATTTTGGTAGAGGTGGGAAGAGGATTAAACTGCACAAAAAAGAAAGGAGATAGCAGGTTGGAGGGGAGTCAGAAATGAAAGGCTCTGGCTTGGGAAAGAGAAGACTGAAGGAGGAGTTGTTCTCTAGTAGCAATTTCTCTGCTCTAGGTAAACAATTAGAGGCTCAAGATACTTCACTCCATGCCTCCTCCCTCCCTCTACTTTAAAGCTAGCAACTCAAGCCCAATATGTGAGGAATAATACAGAATACTATAGGATGGAAAGAAAGGGCCACACAGCAGCCTTGCACCATGGCACTGGCTTGTGGGGTCCCTGCCAATCTATATTCTATCTGCATATAGTTCAAATATTCAGACATTATACAGGTAGGTTTAATCATAACGAATAAATAACTTTTACTGGCAGATTTGGGTCACCCTGCAAAAATTCACAGCAAACCATCAGATATTGCCATGTATTTCATACTCAACAGCAAAATTCTCAGCTGAAATACACATTTTCAGAGAGGGACACAGGTGTTGCACACGCAAGTTCCCTGAAATAACTGTGTGTTGTAAGGTTGAAATTCCCCTAAATTTGCATTACTTTGAGCAATTTAGAACCAATATTTCTTATTTATATCGAGGGCTGATTTTAAAGTCTATTCCGAGGAGACAGTAAATAAAAATATCATGACCACTGCCTTTTTAAAATCTATTTCATAGTTTTGAAATAAAACTTCTTGGGTAAAATTCATTCATGAAATAATGCACATTGTATATAGTAGTATTATTCCAGAGATGAATTTAGGATGCTGGTAAAATTGTTCTGGTTTTGAACTATAATTTGGATTATAGAGGATAAGAGCTTTTAAATGCTGACATGCTAGGAAACAAATTTGACTCTGCTGGAAATAGAAAAGAAAGAGAGAGAGAGTGTACATACACGTACACTTCAGGTCCATCTGTAATTTGGAGTGGGTTAAATTAATGGACTTTTCAAATGTCAAAATAAGTTGTAAATGGGAATGATTGAAACATACTGTACTATCAGAATCTCCTCACTTGATTTTGGCTGATACTTATGCAGATAAAAGTGTAATTTCTGGAATAAGAAAAAAAGTAGTTAAGCTTTTTGAATTACACACACAGAGGATAATACTATTAATTCATTATTACTGATGAGATTCTACAGTATGATTAGCATAGTACAGCATATAGAAGAAAACCCCTCTGTGAAATTGTATTTTAAAAGAGAGAAAAAACAGTTCAGACAGAAATATCAGATAGCATATCAAAGCAAGCATATTGGTAATATGTTCATATCTATTTACATGGATGGGTAGGAGGGAATAGTGTAAGGGGATCTATTAGGGTTGCCAGGTGGTTTCAGAAAAAATACTGTAAAAAAAGGACCCCGAGAGCTGTTAAGCAAAAAAACCCCAACAAAACCAACAAAACAAAACAAAACAAAAAAACAAACCAGTGTGGCCCCTTTAAGAAATGCGTGGCGAGGCTTTTTGGCCCTAACAGGTTGCCTCCCTGCACCGGGCCGGACAGCTCCCCTGCGGAACCCAGAAAGCACTAGGGTTGCCAGGCTGCCTCCGTATTGAGCTGGACAGCCCGGGATTTTCGTCTCCTGGCCGGGAGAAAATCAGAAAGTACCAGACATTTTTGGTGTCCGGTATTTTCTGAATTTTTTTACCAGACAGGAGGTGAAAATACAGAACTGTCTGGTACAATACCGGACAGCTGGCAGCCTGAGGGTCTATAGGTTTGAGAGTAGTTGGAATAGGAGACCACTGATTGAGATCTGTGTAGGAGAAAGCTGAAGGAGGAGATGTTCTGTAGCAGCCACTTCCTCTCCTCTAGGAACAAAATTAGTGGCTCAAGCCACTTTGCCACCAACTCCTACTTTTCTCCAGGTAAACAAGCATCAGAGTTATGTGGTTTGTTTGTTATGCCTGCAGGATTCTACTGGAGATTCAGACTCTTTTGGTACATACTCTGTTTAATATCACATACAATTTATATTTATAGCACTCTCCCTCCTGCAGAGCTCTCATCTAACTAAGCAAATAATAAAGAGCAAGGTCAGGAGTTGAAGTTTCTCCAATAAGATGAAAGAAGTATGGTTTAAGGAATGATTATGAAGTTTAACAGAAGGCAGCACATACATTAAAGTGGGGAAAAGATACATTTGGAGCATATGCAGGTGGCTTGGGATGAATTAGAGGTGTGGGGCCTTTTTCTCAGTTTTAGTGGAAAAAACATCTGGAGGCCTACCTGGTCCCTGCAGTAAAATACAGCAGCTTCAGTCCTGCTCTAAATTAGACCCTATTTAGGGTTGCCAGATGGTTTCAACAAAAATACCGGACACACTTGACATCACATCACAATCTACATTACATCTTATTTAGAAAATACCAGACATTTATATTTTCTCATTTATATTTTCTCAATTTGTTTCCCGATTAGAAAGCTCAAATACTGGACTGTCCGGTTCAAAAATGAACACCTGGCAACCCTAACCCCAGACATTTTAATTATGTTTAACAAATCTGGTTTCCAGATATATTTAGTTAGATCAGTGCAATCTTCTTCTCTCAACTCTTCAGTGAATTTTTAAGTCAGTAAAAAGCCATATGAATGTCCATTTATTTAGAAATAATTGTAGAGCATAATCTGTATGTGGAAATCAGTGCTTACTTTTGGCAGCTTATGCCATAGCTCCAAGTGACAAGCCCCCAAGAATACCTTAAGCCAGGGCTATTCAACTTTGGAAGCCCCGGGGACCACAGTGATACAGCACATGCCAAGGGCTGCAACTTAAGTGTGATTGCATATACATGCAAATATATATGCAAATAGCTTCTTTCACACTGATGGGCATGAATACAAAGATTAAGCCTTAAGCTGCAGCGCCGGACCCAAAAGTGGTCAGTGTGAGCCAGTCAGCACCTCTCAGGCTCTGACCACAAGGCTAAGCAGCCAGTACTTCCCACAATGCCTTGGCACCTCCTCCCTGGGGGCTAGAAACACTGACACACTGTACCCGTCTGTTCCAGCCAGCCCTTCCGCTTGCATCTTTCAATGCTCACCCCACCTGGGAGATGCCTCACCATCGTGGAGTGTGTTCCTAGTGAAGGCCATATTTAAAGTATGCAAAATACCTGAGGGCCGCGTGTTGAGCCCCACATAAATGCAAACCACATCGTGGGCCGCAAACAAACAGGCCGTGGGCCGCATGCGGCTCACAGACTGTGTGTGTTGAGTAGTCCTGCCTTAAGCACTATAGCTAAACTCTATATGAGATGGAAAGTTATCATGGTGGAACTACATCACACAGATATTCTTACTAAGCCAGGGGAACTCTTGGGTGCCTGGATCACCAGTTCTATAAATCTTTACAAAAGTGGATTGTCTGCTATATGTGGGAGTTTAGTGTGATTGTTTTGTGTAATGTGGTATGATGTGTTGTATAGACATCCATGTAGTTTTTATGGAGTATGATTGTGTTTCCTGAGTGGGTTGTGTGGTGCTGTTAATTATTGTGGATTTTGTTTTAAGGATCATTTTACTTGTGCTGTGTGAATAGACTGGAGTGGTTGTTTTCTGAGATGTGACTAGGTGTTGTGGCCATGATATTCCAGGCAGAAATGCTGGAACAATTCTTATAGTTCGAGTGCTGAAAGTGGCAACCATGTGTCCATGATTCCACACCATATATCCACACCACCCCAGTTCAAGCACCCCAGTTTCTGGGGTGCAAACCGGACTAGTGACAGGTTTTTTATCACGTGCCTTGTAAATTGGGATACCTCAAAAAGCTTTACTTTTTTTACTCCAATCCTGGGTTTCTCACAAACATTCAAACAGCATGCAGGTCACACCCTGAGGGCTCATCTAGACTCCGTGGAAGATTCAAAAGAGGATCCGATCTCACTTTTGAAAGTGGAGCTTTTGAAGGTGAAAGTAATCAAGACACGTTTTTTTCAGAACTCCCCCCCTTTTCGAAAAGCCGCTTTTCCTCAAAAAATGAGGTTTACGCAGCTTTTCGAAAAAGGGGGGGTTGCCAAAAAAATGCATCTTCATTACTTTCCCATGGAATTTGCATATCCTTTTTCGAATCTTCTGCATAGTCTAGATGAGTCCTGAGAGTCTTTATATAGTCAAGGTGCTGGTCCAGCAACTCTAACCCCAGCAGCATGTCAGCAAACACCAGTCACACTTTAGAATCCTTGGTTACTGTTTGCACAGTGACTACAACACACTCCCAGTCCTGGATTTCCCCTAAAAATGTGTGTTTTGCACTATCTAGCCATCTCCTGGACAGTCCAAATATACAGCTGGTCCTCAAGTTATGAACGGGTTATGGACCAAACACTTGGCCGTAACTCGAAATGTTCGTAAGTCGGACCCCATTGAGTTACATTGGGACCGTGCTGTTCGTAAGTGCAGGTTGCGTTCGTAACTCGGGGACTGCCTTTACGACCGCTTAACGGGAGGTTTGGTTGTAAATGCGAACGGTCGTAAATCGACCATTCGTAACTCAAGGACCAGCTGTATTATGTCTGTTGTCCCTGTATGGGGGTGAAAATTCAACAATCTGCTACTGTAAATGAAGTTACCCACACAATTCAAAACACTGGAGTTAACTATATAGTTTTTAAATGAGTACAAGTAATGAGGCATGAAGAGTAAAAACAGTTTAAAGAAAAATAAAAATGAAATACTTTCTAAACTTAACAGACTAGATTTATTTCAAGGTGAAGTCCCTTAACATGTTTCCAGTAACATCCCTGACTAAACGCTTTGGGTTCCACTCCCAAAATCTAATAGCTGTTCTTTTGTCTTTTAGGGAGAAAGACAGGGATAAATAGACTGGGCTGGTTTTGCCTCTCACCTTTATAGTTCAGTCTAGGAATGTTAAGAAATGAGCAATCAGCTAATCATGTAGTTGACAGAATTTCTATCGACTATATGATTATTCGATAGGGTTGGAAGCCTCCAGGAGCTATCCCCACTGCGACTCTGCAGTTTAAATGTAGTAAGAGCCAGGCACGCAGGCAGACCAGCTCCTACTACAGTTAAACTGCAGAGTCATAGCAGGGGTAGCTCCTGGACCTGGCGTGAGCTAGTTCTGAGATAGGCTGGCTCAGTCCTGGCTTGTACCAGGTCCAGCAGCCCTTGTCCCTAGCCAGCCCCAAAGGCGGTGAAATGTGCTGGGCAAGCCCAGCAAGGGGCAGCCCATGGGTGGGTTTGATTTGGAACATGGCTTCCCAGTGCATGTCATTTAAGCCCCCCCACCTTCCCGTCTGGGCCATGGTGGCTGGTGGGGGTGGAACTGCAGCAAGTAGTGCCTGCTGCACACATCCTGCAGCCAGGAAGGGAAACGAAGGGATGCAATATCTCTGGGTGGGTTGGCCGGGCTCTGGGAAGGCTGCACTGGGTCGTTGCCAACGGAGCAGCAAGCCCAGCCATGCCAGCTTTGCTGCCGGAGCCTCCTCCCAAGTGCCCACAGGGCATGGCTGGGCTCCCCGAGCACATAGCCAGGTCCGAGGTGCTGCCCCCACCTGCCCAGTCCAGCGCTCTGCACAGCGCCACCAGCAGCATTGGCCCGGCTTGCCACGGGAGACCTGCCTGCAGAGCGCTGCCAGTCTGGCCAGTGAGGCGAGCCTGTATCTCCCTGAGCCCAGCCTGGGAGCGCTGAGCTTTTTGTGATCACTGCGCTCCACCTGCCCAGGCTTTGAACCTTGCCTCCTGGCCCAGCGCTGGGCAGCCCCAGCCTCTTCCCTGCCTGCCTGGCGTAAGCAGGGCTACCGAGGAGCAGGGCTAGCTTGGTGCGTGGGATGGGCTGAAAGCAGAGCCACAGCTGAGCTGCCCCAGAGCAGCTGGCTTGTCCTGGGTCTTTGCAGGGAGGAGGGGGAATGCAAATAGTCAAGTGATGGCCCGTCAGTTTTGATATCACTGGCTAGAGATGTCAACTTGTCTTTTGTTTTTGAAAAACATATTCACTCCACTGACTTGTCTGATAAAGACAAGTCAGTCATGATTTCAGCTTATGTTTACAGCTTTACATATAATGTTGTTACATATACTTCACCATGATATTATTGACCAGCAAGTTATTAGTTTTCAAATACCCTACAAAACTTATTTTGTACACTACAATAATATGCAGTGTGTAAATACAGAGAGGTCCATTCTGTCATAGTAGGTTTAGTGGACTTGTGGCAATTGTGGTGGCTCACTATGGCTGTTTGTGATATGCAAGCCCCACTTTATGTGGGGCTGCCTTTGAAGAGTTTTTGGAAGCTTCAACTGGTCCAGTATGCAGCTGCTCGAGTTTTAACTAATTCTTGTTACATGGAGCACATTATGCCAGTGCTCCGGCAGCTACACTGGGTTCTGGTATGTTTCCAGACACAATTCAAGGTCTTGGTTCTGACTTATAAAGCCTTACATGGGTTGAGACCAGGGTATTTGAAGGACCATCTTCTCCCATATGAACCCACCCAGGGATTCAGGTCAGGTGGGGAGGTTCTGCTCCATGTTCCTCCACTTATGAAGATAAGGTTGACATTTATGCTGAGCAGGGCCTTCTCAGCCTTTGCCCCTAGGCTATGGAATTCTCTCCCACGGGACAGTCACCTGGTGCCAACGTTGGTGCTGTTTCAGCACCAGGCCAAAGCCATTTTATCTGTGCTTTTATTGGTGTTTAGTTGTGTATGTGTGTGTGTGTGTCCCTCCTCTAGAGGTGTTTTAGAATGTTTTATGTACCCCCTTTGGGGTCCTGTATTCCCCCCTCCACCCACACACATTGTGTTTTAAAAAATGTTGTAAGCTGCCTTGTATATTTTAAATAGAGAGGCGGGATAAAAATATTTTAAATAACTAAATAAATAATGTGGTTGTGATGTGCCATGGCTTTTGTAGGTGGATAGGGGGTTCACTGTGGTTATGTTGTGTGAGAAGGTTCAGTGTTATAGGGTGTCTGTGCAATAGGGTTACCAGGTGGCTTAAAAAAAAATACTGGACACACTTGATCTCAGATGGGGAGAGGGGAGGGACACTGGCTGGGAGGAGAGTGGGGCTGGCCGGGAGGATGTGTGTGTGTGTGGGAAACCGGCTTGCAGGAAGCAGGGCTGGCAGCGGGGCTGGCTGGGAGGGATGGGAGGGAGACCGGCCAGTGGGAAGCAGTTCTGGCTGGGAGGAGGTCGGGGGGAGCAGAGCTGGCCAGGGGAGATTGGGTGTGGGGGGGAGGGGGACCAGCTGACGGGAATCAGGCCTGGCCGGGAGAGGGTCAGGGGAACCGGGGTTGGCTGGGGGGCAGGGGGAGAGAATTGGCTGGCGGGGAGCTGGACTGACCCGGGGGCACGCAGATCCCAGGGTGCTGCCTGTTCCGTGCATGGTCCAGGCGAAGCACCAACAAGTCCGGCCCCGGGGATTCCCTCCCGCCCTGTCCCCACCTCCACTGCCCCCTCGTGTAGTTGCATACTGCCTGACTGGTAGACACGCTCTCCTCTACCAGCCAGGCAGTACGCAACTATGTACTGATACTCCTAATAATAATAAAACTTACCTAATTAGAAAATACCAGACATTTTATGTGTCTGGTATTTTCTTAATTTTTTCCCTGGACAGAACCCTCAAATACTGGACTGTCCAGTTCAAAACGGGACACCTGGTAACCCACTGTACAAGAACAGGCCAGTGGTGGAGTTTGGTGTGTTGTGCAGTGGTTGTGGAGTGTGTGAGAGAAGGACTGTGTGGAGGGAATGTGGTGTGTTGTGTGTTGATGCATGCTATGATTGTTATTGAATTTGGTGTGCGAGTTGTGAGGGCCTCAAGGTTTGTGCTGTGTAGTGTGGTCACTGTGGCTGTGTTGTGGGGGGCCTCCTATGGTTCTGGCGTGTGTGGGGCACTGGTTGAGAGGGGCTCGGGTGGGTGGCTGGCTGTGCCGCAAGGTGCTAGGCAGGGGTCGCTGTGGCTCGGAGGGATTTCAGGGGCCCCAGCGGTGGGAGCTGGCCCGGCGCCCTCTCTTTCGGGCCTGCCCGGCGGTTGTTTCCGGAGGCGGGACGCGCGGTCCGGGCAGGCCGGCGCGGCAGCACAGCACACCGGGTCGGCACAGAGAGGAGCTGCCGGGCCATGCAGGCGGAGCGCGGTGGAGGCGGCGGCCGGCCCCGGCGGGGAGGCAGCAGGCAGGGCAGGCGCAGGCCCGGCGGCGGGGACAGAGCAGCGGAAAGCGGCGGCGGGGACGGACACAGCCGAGGAGGCTGGGGCCGCGGAAGAGGCGGCGCTCATGGGCACGCAGGAGGCGGGGGCCGAGGCAGGCGAGACCCTCGGGGCAGGGGGGCTGCGCCTCCCCCCCCCGGTCGTTACCACAGGCGGGTAAGAAGGAGCAGAGCCCGCGGCACCCATTGCCCGCCCCAGGGACCGGCTGCAGCCACCGCCGCAGGCAAAGGCCCCGCTCCGCCCCCCCTTCCCGGGACGCGCCCTCCTCGCTGAGTAGACGCCGCTGCGCCTGCAGGAGCACGGGGCGCCCTGCACCAAGGGAGGCGTAATCCCCCCCCTCCCCGTGCCCGGCAATGCTGGGTCTGAAAGTTACGCCGGGGGTGGCCGCCAGGCAGCCCGGGGCTGGGCTTTTGTGAGACGCCGGGGAGGGGCTTTCAGACCCCGGCGCGGCTGCAGGGGTGTGTGCGTGTCAAGAGCCAGACGGGAGCGCGGGGGCTGCAGCCGTCGCCGCGCAGCGCTTGAACTGCAGACTTGGGGTTCGTGGCGTGACGCGCTCGCTCGTGTGACGCTGCCAAACACGCGTTTGTGTGGGAGAGGGGAGACACCCGTGACTAACTGCAGACGCTCAGAGGACACTGGGCCACCTCGGCATATCACACTTCATCACCCCTCCCTTTGACGTAAATCCTACTTATGACCTTGTGCTGTGATGTTTAGGATCAGCGGTTCAGTCCTACTGCGTTGTGGTTGTGCGCCCTACCAGCTGGTCAGTCTCCCAGTTGAACTGTGACTATGCCCCTAACTCCAGCCACTGGTCACATGTGTCTGTTTGCCAGTTGACTAAAACTGTTTGGCTTGAACAATGTGGCTATATGGCGGGTTGTGTGAGGCTAGTTCACTAGCTTCAGAACTGGTTGGACACCATGGCAACTACTACACAAGTTACTTTTTAAAAAATATCAATCCCTTACTAATACCATTGGTGCTAGGACCTTGGGGAGCCAGGGTGTAGAAGACCATTTTGCCACATTTCTGATTAGATACTGAGCCCTTAGAAGATATGATGATTTAAAATGTTGGTGGGAGTTGGTGTATCAGCTACCTTGTAGCTTCCACCATTGCTTATATTGGTATATGACATTAGGAACCACTGCCCTCCAGTGAAATGTACAAGTGGAGCCTTGAGCATGATGTAGCAGAGTCAGGACCTTCGAGTACAAAATGAAACTGTGGTTGGTGCCATTACTTAAAAGTTTTTTGCTAGTAATTTCATTTGTATACAATATAAAATTCCATGGTGACATGCCCATAAAATGGCAAGACTCTATTTTGAATATTAATTTTTGTTTTCAGTCTTGGGGCATGTAGGTAGAAGATGCATGGAGAAGAAAAGCACAAGTGCAGCACCCACAGTATTTGAGAGAACAATACTTTTGGTTTATTTTGAGCTGGATCCTGTTGAAACTTTTTCTTTCTGAGGCTCCACTCCCATGTGCTATTAAAAATTCCACATCCCACCTGTATCACAACTTTTTTTACATATTCAATAGATTGCAAGCCAAGGCTGGTGTTAGGGGATAGCAACTGGACAATTCCTGGGACCCCACACCACAGGAGGCCCTGTGAAGCTAAGGTGCTTGGGTTTCAGCTTCAGCCCCATGTGGTGGGTCTAGGGCTTTGGTTTTCTGCTCTAGGCTTCAGTGAGTCTAATGCCAACTACCGTCTGGTTTACTTTGGTGAACTCCTTGAAATCAACTTGTGTGCCCCTGGGCCTCAGGACCACTGGCTGAGAACAGCTGCTTTAAACAACACCAGTTTTAACTTTTGTATATATTCCAGTATTGTTGGTAATTTTTACAAACAGTTTTTCTAACTTTAAAGGGAAACAGTCAACATAAAATCACATTTTATGTGATTATGAAATGTTAGCTTGGTATTTTTTTGGAAGTAGCCCCTGAAGGGTTTACTGTAACTAAAAGATTGAAGAGAGGTTTTTAGTTATCTTAGTGTGTTTACTTTGTGCATTTGACAATACTTTCACTATTTCATTGATAATTGTACTTTGAATCAATTGCTCTAGCATGCTGACATCATCATGGCTGAAAATGTAGTGATCAGTGTCTTTAAAAGACCAGTACTCCTCACTGCTTCCCCAGGCTCTTCAATACAGTGTTCATCAGTAAGCCAGGGTCTGCACTTTAAAATCAGAATGACTTAGCTGCCGTGCTTCGACGTAGTTAAATTGACATAAGACCAGGTGCAGAGAGAATTAGGCTGATGGAATTTAGCTACCGCCTTTTGGGGAGGTGAATTAACTACATCAGTGGAAAAACCCTGTCTGACAAAGTAGGAAGCATCGCCACTACAGTGCTATGGCAGCACAGTGCAGTATCTATGACACTAGGGTGTAGATGTGGTCTAAGGCTTTGTTAGCGAAATTCACTGTGTGCTCTCCTAACCCACCTTATGTTTGCTCACAAACGTAATCCCAGTGGTGTATGTGAGTGTCAGCTGTAGTTTGAATTAGGCTTACTTCCAGCAAGACTAACCACTGTTAGTATCCTCTAAATTATGTTAGCCAACGGGATTGAATGTGATAGCACTGACAATGCAAACAGTGCTTCCAGAGCTATCCCGTAATTTCCCTGACTCTGTACTTAGCTGTTGGATAGACACCCAGAAGGCATGGCAGCTCCCCTTTGGGTTCATAGAATCATAAAACTGTCAGCAATCTCGAGAGGTTATCAAATCCAGTCCTCTGTAGTCATGGTAGACTCAAAGCACCATCTAGACCGTCCCTGACAAATGTTTGTCTAACCTCTTAAAAATCGCCAGTGACAGAGATTACACAACCTCCCGAGGAGATTTATTCTAGTGGTTAACCACCCTGACTGGAGTTTTTCCTAATTTCCAACGTAAATCTCCCTTGCTGCAATTTAAGTCCATCGTTTCTTGTCCTATTTTCAGAGCTTAAGGAGAATAATTTTTATCCTTCATCCTTGTAACATCCTTTTAGATACTCAAAAGCTGCTATCATGTCCCCTCTGTCTTCTCTTTTCCAGACTAAACAAACCCAGTGTTTTCAATCCTGCCTCATAAGTCATGTTTTCTGGACTTTTAATAATTTTTGTTGCTCTTCTCTGGACCTTTTCCAACTTGTCCTAATCTTTTCTGAAATGTGGCACCCAGAACTGTACACAATGCTCCAGTTGAGGCCTAATCAGCGCTGAGTAGAGCTGAAGAATGACTTCTTGTGTCTTGTTTACAACACTTCTGTTAATACATCCCAGAATATTTGCCTTTTTTGCAAGTGTCACTGATGACACATATTTAGCTTGTAGTCCACTATGACCCCTAGATCCCTTTCTATAGTACCCTTTCCTAGCTAGTCATTTCCCATTTTGTATCCTAAGTGCAGTACTTCGCATTTGTCCTTATTGAATTTCCTCCTATTTACTTCAGACCACTTTTCCAGTTTGTTCAGATACTTTTGATATACAGTTCTATTCTCCAACACACTTGCAACCCCTCCCAGTGTGGTATCATCCACAAACTTTGTAAGTGTACTCTTTATGCCATTATTTAAGTTATTGATGAATATATTGAATAGAACTGGACTCAGAACTGATCCTTGTGGAACCCCAAACCTTATGCCCTTACACCATGACTGTGAATCGTTGATAACTACTCTCTGGGAATAGTTGTCCAACCAGCTATGCACCCAACTTAGCATTGCTCCACCTAGGATCTATTTCCCTAATTTGTGGATGAGACTTTGAAGACTTTGCACCAACTCATCCCCAGTCCTTCATTTAGCTCCTGTAGCTCCCTGATACCTGTGGTAGGAGTACTGGGGAGGGAAGATATTGTGCTGCTGGTACTTAATTTGATGGAATCCACAGAAGTATCAGGAGTATCTGCCTCCAGTCCCTTCAACTCCTACTAGGTCACTTTAGATCAGGAATGGGAAATAAGTGGCTTACGGGCCAGACGTGGTTCACCAGGGTTAGCGTCTGGTGGGCCACTGGATTCTTTATTTACCTGCGTGTCTGCAGGGACAGGCACTTGCAGCTCCCAGTCCATGCCACTTCCCGCAGCTTCCATTGCAGGAACAGCAATCAGCTGCCAATGGAGGCTGCAAGAGGCCGTACCTTCAGACGTGCAGGTAAACAAAGCATCCAGCAGCCCGCCAGGGGCTAATCCTGGCAAACCACGTCTGACCCATAGGCAGCTTATTGCTCGCCCCTGATCTAGATGCTCCTTGGGAATCCATGGAGGAGTTTGGGGGAGAGAAGACTATACTCTCCACTCCTACCACATCAGTCCTGATCGGGAATTTTGTGAGAACTTTCCTGTTGGGATTAGAACCATTTTAACATAGTAGATCTTGAACTTGTTATTTCTTAAAAATAATTCTAGATCTATATCCTTCCACAAAGTTTAAAAATACATTGCAAAGTCAGAATATAAATCTTTTGCTTAGAATACTATTTAGGGGTAGCTATTTTATATTTGAATCCTTTCTTTCTATGGGCATTTCAGTCTCTAATATGGAAGTCTACTGTATAATGTGTGCATGTATGGTAAACTGAGGTGAGATCTGTTAAGATTATGTGAAATTAAATTAAAATCACATTTTTGATCTGCTTAGCCTACTTCCATGCAGATGAAAGATGAAATGCAAATAAAATTACAAGCAAACAGAGACCTGCAATTCAGTAAACCTATAATAAAGTACACTATTACGGACAAAACTGTTTCATACACTGAGAAAAATGTAAAATTTGCTTTTCTAGCAATTAGCATGCAGCATTTAATCACTTGCTATATTAAAAGTAATGTCATTAGTCAGCTGGATTGACTTGAACACTGTTATTTAGTCACAATGTTATATGCTTTTAACATCTTAATTATTAGAAAGTGGAGAACATTAAGCCACTAGAGTCCTTGCCCTCAAATAATTTTATATAATCAGCTGTGCTACTTTGAATTCTGTCAAAGGCCCACTAATTCTGTCAGAGTCCAATGTTCAGTTTCCCATTGTGTGGTGGATATTAGCGTGGAAGGTGATAAAAAACATTCAGAGTGCTATTTGTTATAAATATTGGAGCCTTTTATACAATCGGGTCTGCACAGCTGGAAAGCTATATCTGTGAAAGCCTCAATGACAACTAGGGATGTTAGATAGCGATTAATTGAATAGTCTTGTAACCATACAAATTATTAGCAGTTATATGACTATTTGATAGTTCCTGGGGGCAGAGCCGGCAGCTAATTCACTCCTGGCCCCACTCTCAGGGAGCTCCCTGCCACCCCATGCTGCTGCCTCTGTATCAGAGGCAGTAGTGCATGGTAGTAGGCGGGAGCTGGTCTGCAAGTGGAGCTGGTTTAAAAACTGGCTCCCTGTGTAGACTGGATCCCTCCTGCTTCCCCACACTGCTGCCTCTGATAGAGAGGTAGCAGTGCGGGGTGGCAGCAGCCCCTGTCCGTGGGGGGTCCGAGATCCCCTCAGACAGTGGCTGTGCCAGCATCCCTCTGTCTGGGGATAGAGGCTGCTCTGCAATAGCTTCCTGTGCCCCCATCCCCGTTGCCCCTGAAAGAGGCAGCAGCGCAAGAAGAGAGGTATGCAACTCATGTGAGCCAATACACGCAGGGAGCTGGGGTGGGGGGAGGCAGGCAGCTCTGCAGATCCGATGCTCCCCATGGCACTGGCTCTCACTCAGCCCCCTCCTCCCCGCTGCCTCTAATACCGAGGCAGCAAGTGGGAGGATGCATGTAGTCAATAAGCCTTGGCTTATCAGTTAATCATGTACTCGAATACACGTTGACATTCCTAATGACAACAAACATGAAATAGGGGGAAAAATCCTAAATCTTTTTGACCTCTGCTGTAGAGACTGTAACAAAGATAACTGCCTCATGAAAAAGCTTGTGTACAGGGGAAAGCACTTACAAAATAAGGAAGGATGTTAATTTCAAGTGCTGTGGTTATTCTCCCACATGTGAACAGTTTTATTCTGCATACTTAAGTGGGGAAAATCAGGAAACTTAAGGTGAATCAACAAAACGAGTGATGTTAATATTCAGGGCTTGCCAAGTGGCAGCGAGCTCTGCTCGCCAGCCACGCGGTTCGGCACGCTGCGCATGCGCAGACTGCGCTGCGCAGCTGTGCCGGCTTGTAATCTACTCGCCACAGGCGAGTAGATTACGCTAATTGTCAAGCCCTGTTAATCTTCATAAGTTAAAGTGCAAGTACTAAGACACTTCACTTCTGAATGAGAGCACCCATATGGAGGCTTAAGATGCTGTAACTTATGATCACTGATGTCACACCATTAGCAGATTGACCTTAAGTTTCCTGTGTGTCCCTATGTAGACATAGCTTTAAGGGTGCTTTTTTGCAGAATGAATCAAGGAAACTTCTATTGAATAGCTTATTCTGGGCTATTTCTCCTTGTAGGGAAGTCCTTAAATTGTAATTTAAATCCTTAACACTGTTTTATAACAATACTTTCCTGTCTGCAATAAAAAAAACCTATGTAAAAGCAGTGGTGTTCCATATTGTGTCAGTCATTGATTAGGCATGGTTAGTCTACATGGGACACTCAGGAAATTTAAGACAAATTAACTTATGTTCTGAAGTTAATGCACATAAAGCACATTAAACCTCTGTATGGATTCTCTAATTCAGAAGTAAAGTGGCCTGAGGGCTTGTCTAGTTTGGATTAAGGAAGGGTGTGAAGTAAGGCTGTTAAGTGTCAGGTAACTGACTAATCCAATAGTCGATGCATTTTTGCATCGACTATTTGATTAGTCAATAGGGTGCCAGGCTCCCGTGGTATTCATAGCGGCAGCGCTGCACAGATCAGCTGACCCGGTGCTCCATGCGGCATTGCCATTTTGAAGTACCCCCTCTTTTCCTCCTCCTTTGCTGCCTCTGTCTGATAGAGGCAGCAAGGGAGGGGGGGACTAGTCGACTATCCTGTCGATTATTCGATAAGCATTTGCTTAAAATAAGTTGATAAGTCCTTCACATCCCTAAAGTGAATTAAAAGCATAATAGCCATTTATGAATAACTTCATTGTGGAATATCTTATTCCAAAATAAGAGTGCCTTATTCTTGTTTAGTTTAACTCACGAAACAAAGTACTCTTATTCAGGAACAAATATCCATACATGGAAATATTCAGGATTAATTTTTCTAGACTAGCTATTATGAAGTAACTCCATGTATGGACACATTCTTAGTTTGATGTGGTATAATCCTCCCGTGTTGAGGCCACTTTACTTCTGAATGAGAGCGTCTATGCAAGGTTTTAATGCATTTTAATATATATGTATGAACTCTACAACTATAGTTAATTCATCTTAATGATCCTGAATAGACCTGTATAGAGAAGCCCTCAGAGTATGTCTACACTATAGAGCCTGTATTAGGGATGGGAATGATTAACTAGTAACCTCATCCTTAATGGGTGAGGCTTACTGGTTTTGGTTAACCGGGGGGGCTAGAACAGCTCCCTGCCCATTGTGGGCTGGGGGCTGCTCCAGCCCCATGGAGCCTTCTGTGGGTGGGGGGGCCCCTCTCCAGTCCAGCTTCGGCGGGCAGGGGAGCTGCTTCAGCTCAGTTGGTTAACTAGTTTAACGTTTCACTTCGCTGGTTAACCAATGAAATGGGCTTTTACATCCCTGGCTTGTATCAGCATAGTCAGATTGGTTTATCTCCTTACTCTAGACCCAGCCTACATCAACAGAAGGAGTTTTTCTGTTGCTGCAGGAACATCGCCTCCACAAACTATGTGATCTATGTTGACAGAAATGATCTTTGGTCAGCATAGCTGTGTCTATACTAGGGGTTTTGTCAGTGTAGTTATGTCAGTATGCAGGTTTTTTGTTTTTTTTCCCCACACTCCTTAACAAACAGTTATTCCAACATAACTTTTAAATGTAGGTAGACCCACAACAGATGCTTTAGTAATTAGTAGATCTCTCTACCCAAAGCAACTCTGAGGACTTGTGTAAACTTAAAATTTAAATCAACATAGCTATATTGCTCAAGGGCATGGAAAATTGACAAACCTGACCAATGTAGTTAGCTGCATCTATACTTACAGTTAAGTTGGCACAGACAGTTTGGTCAAAGGATGCTTCAGTCAACCTAGCTACTATTGTTTGGGAAGGTGGTTGGCCTACACTAACAGAAAAACTCTTTCAATTGGGGTAGGCTGCATCCACACTAGAGGGTTATGCCAGCGTAGCTAGCGTGATATAAGCCATGCTGGATAGTCTTCTAAGTATAGATGTGCTGTTAGAATGCAAAAAATGTATCTTTTGAAATCTGGAGTTCAGGATTCTGCTTTCCCCTTGGAAGCTTTGACAGTATCAGAGGCATCAGAGACGTTTTAAAATACAAATGTATTTTGTTAATTTTATATCTACATATATTTTGTGTTACTGATTCACATCTTAAACATTTTTATGTTTTTAAGTCTCTTTTTACTTGCATTTGATTTATGTATTACCAGTTAACCTCTCACTGAAGTATCTGGACACTCTATTAAGGAAGCAACACAATTGCTGAGTCATTCTTTTAGAAAATAAGCCTATAATCACTTGGGTTAGAACAACAGTAGGAACAGTTTGATTATTGTCTGATGTTGTTCCTTGGCTAGTGGGGGAAAAAAATGGGGTCTGGCAACAGTGGTGTTACCTTTGACTGGGGTGCACTTTGTTTTAATTGGCCAGAAGATTGAATGTTCCTACTCCTCCACCCCACCGTGATGGGTGGGAGACACAAGTCCTGGGCAGTTGACTTGCCAAATATCATATTTCTTTGCAGGTGTAGGTTATATTGGATAATTCTTTGTTCCTCACTGTGTCTATTAAACCATCTAATTTATGTTAAAATAAATGGAACACATTTGCAGTTACTTTTTTCTTTTTGTTTTTAAACTAGAAAATATAGTAAATCAAGTACTAATTTTTCTGTGACCCCAGCACAATGTTTGTCTCCATTGTTATCCCGTGTAACTTCTAAACTTACTTAATATTTTAGCCAGCTTTGTATTTTATTCTGTCAGTATGAAGTTTTTCTATTTTTATCTTTAAGTCATAGTCTGTCTTTACAGAAAAAGCAAATCCTTTCTGAAACTCTGAATAAATGATATGAAGTTTTCATTTGATAATTATCTTGACTGGATGCTCTACAGGCAGGCCTCAAAAAGCGTTAGGGCTTGCCGTCTAATTCCATATTTTTTGTCATTACATTTGCAATGTAATGTGCTCTCTAACTTTCTTATCTTTTTCTCGCTGCTGAGTGACACATCAGGGATGTTTTGCAAAGCTTGCTGCTTCCGTGTAGCAGTAAGTACCTGGTCTGTTGTGATTTTTTTTTTTTTAATGTTCTGAATTTATAGATCAAATTCTTTGTTACTTACTCCCTTTCCTGTGGTTAGCCTCTTGATGCTATTAAATTCACTTCAGTCTCCAACTTCTTTGTTAGTTTATTTTATTTAAAGATATAATATTGGTGTTAATTAATATGTTATCAGTCGAAGATAAATTTTGTCTAATCAATAAAAATTGACTTAAACTTTTTATAGCTTAATATTTTTGCTTCATTAACCTTGCAGTCATCATGAATAGGAGGTAGAGGGTGGCATACAGTGTATTTTACTCTTATTCTTTGTAATAGGACTCCTCACACAAATAGGACTGCAAAATTGGGCCTGTTAGAAAGTGCTGCTTCTATTTAGCAAAAACTTGCAGCAGGGATATAAAATACACATATATAAAGTCAATGGAAGTTGTGTCTGCATAAGATATATTGAGTAATTCCCTTCAGTATTTTTAAAAGAATTTACAAATCCTAAAATTAATTTTGATGCTAATATCTGTCTTTAGTATTACAACTAATCAGATGACTGCTCTGCCACAGTTACAGGGCTAACTGCACCTTTATCCCCTTGCTTTGTGTCTCTGGGTATGTCTAGACTACATGGCTCCGTCGACGGAGCCATGTAGATGAGTTTACTAGACATAGCAAAATGAAGCGGCGATTTAAATAATCGCCGCTTCATTTACATCAAAATGGCCACCGCGTTGTGCCAACGATCAGCTGATCCGGCACAGCGGGCAGCCTAGACGCTCCGTGTCGACAAGGGAAGCGGAGCCATGTGGTCTAGACATACCCTCTGAGTGCACTCCATTAGGTGCTGTCAGACCTGGTGCTTTTACCCCACTGGTGATGGAATCACCAGTGGGCCCCTACTCTTACATTGGGCCATTGGATACAGATGTGCTTAATAAGCAAGTCTGACTAGCTTTGGTGCCTGTGCTTCTTCTCTTTGGAAACCCATGACCAGGAGTGAAACAGCCTTCTTAAAAGCAGAGTATTGTTTAATCTTAACAGTAGGAACAAAGCATTTAGAGAGAGAGGATTTTTACAGCAGTCTACACACATCTATTTTACTTACGGCTTATCAGGGGATGCTAATCTAAGCAGGTGTTAAGATCTTACTTCTGTCAGTCTGAATTGCTCTCCCAAAATGGCCCTCCCCTTCAGAAAGAGAATTTCTCTTTATCCAGCCAGAGATGTCCTGTCCTTGTCAGTTCCTGGTTTTTTCCTCTTCTCCAAACCGGTTTGGTAGGCTGCATAGGAAGTTGAGCCAGTCTCCTCAAGAGTGAGTGGCTCTGCCATTGTTCTCTAACAGCCCTCAATCATTTACCGCAGATGACTTATCTTAAGCCATTGTTTCTCTATTTTGCTTATTTTCTTAACAAGCTTGTTGATGTCACCCAATATAGTCCTACAGTGAACATCCCAATAACCATGTCAACATATAATATTCATAAATTATTACAGAACTGCTGCAAATCTGCCACGTATTGTCTTTTTCTAATCTAAGTAGGAAAAGTTATGCTCTCCCCTCCGCCGCCCACTTCCTTCCCTTATCCTTTTTCATCTTTATCTTTGGTTCTGTCTTTGCACTTCGTTAATCTTGCCTCTACTGTTTTGAAGTTTTGTCTCTGCCTCCCAGGGTGTCTCTGGTAGTTTCTTAAGCAA
The DNA here is from genome assembly GCA_032595735.1 of Pelochelys cantorii. Classification (NCBI taxonomy): domain Eukaryota; kingdom Metazoa; phylum Chordata; order Testudines; family Trionychidae; genus Pelochelys; species Pelochelys cantorii. Next base: position 72,801,977 of record CM064329.1, read on the forward strand.
GTCATTTTTAAGAGGTCATTTTAAAATTCTGTGAATTTGTCTTCATTTAATGTACATATATTTTAACTCTAAAAATGGGAAAATTATTTTGAATGATTTTATATAAGCCATTAAGACTCTTAAGTTTATATTATAAAGGTGGGCATTATTGGGAAGGAGTTGTATATTGATAATGGTTTTAAGTATTCAAGACATCTTCATTCCAAGACTTATAACAAGAATTTAACAGCAAATCTCATTAGAAAAAATAAGTATATTAAGAAAAAGTAGAATGTAAAGGTCAGAGAATTTTCCATTGTACCATTTTTTTCTGTACAACTAGTTTTAAAATGTAGCATTCTGACTGTCAAGAAAACAGTATTAGTCATGAACAGCAGGTGGGGTAGGTAGGCTAATCTTTCTGTTTTATGCTGATGATATCCAGTATTTATTGTGCATAACTGCTTTAATTATTCAAAGATAGGTGATACCTGAACACTATCTATTTTAAATGGTCAACTAAGTTCTTCAAAACATAAGAACAATTCAGGAATATATTCCTCATCTCACTTTGTGGTGTTTTCCAGGCATAGTGTGCAAGAGACCAAAATATGAATGTTAATCTTCAGTTGGATTCTTAGGGTCTGGTAACTTCAATCCTTATCACAGGAATAATTCATCAGGAATATTACATATACAAGGACTAGAAAAATTCTGCTTGCATTTTTCAAATGGGTAGCTAGCCCTAGTCAATTCCATGGAACTGTTTGTATGAGCCAAATGGGACTGTGTCAGTAGTCATGCTAAGGGAACAGAAAACTAACTTTGTAAAATGGTTGGCAAAAGTTACGTGTTCTGATGATTCAGAATCTTTATCCCAGAACGTTCTAATGGGACTACAAATCAGTTTTAATCATGGGAATTTTAAGTGGGTTCAGAATTCTGTATAAACAGACGCTAATGTGAGATTGTTTTCATTCAATGTCTCCTCAGAAAAGTAAATGAGTGAAGGAAACAGTATTGCTGCTTTTCATCCCCACGTAATTTGATTGTTTTTTTTGTAGTCCTCAAAGTTTTTATTGATTATAAAACATGTTTAGTTGATTTAGGACTCCATGGAAAATGTTCAAATGAATATTTCTGACTGTTTTTAAAACAGCCAAGTAACTCATGCCAGCATAAATCTCTTATGGAATGAGGGATTCCCAGTGTTTCCCCTCCACCTTTATGCATTGTATATCTTTTGCATTGGTATGTGCATCTGTTGTCTTATTTATTGCTTTAAAAATGCCACCTGGTATAAGAATCAGGCTTCAGAGTTTTTGTTCTCAATAGCAGAACCTTGCTAGTGAAATCGGTAAATTCAGTGGAGTGTGTGAGAACCTTGCCTCAAGGTTACTGCAATTCTGCTTCTATTCCTGCCTTTCCCTGGAGGATAGCTATAGAAAGAATCTTTTAACCTTGGGGTGGCCAGACTTTTTTGACTGGTAGGACAGGGATGACAGATTGAGGTTCTGGGTCACAACTTTCCCTAGGCTACTTCAGTTATCTTGCCAGTATCTTGCATTGCTTTAAGCTTATTCTTATTACCTGAACATTGTAGCTTTACCAACTTTTGGGACATACCACTGCTTTGTTTCTCCAACCTATTAATTCACAGCAACAGAAATAAGAACAATGGGAACTCATGGGAGGAACTGCAACTGAAGTGGCTTTATATTCCCTTATTCTTTCTTTCTTTCTTTCACTGCAAGAGTGCAAAATAAATAAATGACCTTAAGAGATGGATTTAAAATGAATACATAGAAGTACAATTGTTAGAACTGTGGTACACGAAGAAATTTACAGCTTGGGGCTCTAATGCTCAAGTGGATCTACGTGGCCAGTACCTTACATGTGACAGATGCTCTGTTGACTTCAGCTGCGAATGATTACAAGAGGCTGTTCATAGAGTAACTTGCAGGATCAGGGCCTGATTGTGCAACAACTTTGATAGTATAGGATTGTGAGATCTTCTGTGTACTGATGGCAGTGCAAAATGGTGTTCTGTCAAGGTATTTCTAGTACCACTCTATGTATCAGAGCATCAATAAGATTATATAATGAATTTATTCTCTTCCTTTCCCTCATTTTTACCCCATCCTCAGTATGTGTGGATTAGGGATGTTAAACTGCGTTTAATCAGCTAATTGAGTAGTGGACATTAGTCGATAATGGGGGGAGACTGCAGAACCGCAGGGACTCTGCCCTTTAAATGTATTGAGAGTGGCCAGGCTCTTAATATATTTAAAAGGAAGAGGCACAATGGGCGGGGGCTAACATAAGATGGGACAGCTGATTCCCGGCTTGTGTCTGGTTCCCCAGCTACACCTCTGCCTCCCCTGCCCCCCCGCAGAGATGGTGCTAGCGGGAACTGGCTTTTAAGCTGGCTTTCCCCAGCGCCTGCTCCTGCCCCCCCTTGCTGCCTTTCTCTGATAGATAGTGACTAGTCGAGTGACTACTTGATAAACATATGCTTATCGGGTAAGTCAACTTGTCACATCCCTAATGTGGATTGTAACAGATACTATTTTAATAATAATTTTAGTTATTGACTTTAAAGAAATGGTGCTGAGCTACTTGTTAGGGTTCTTTTGGTGGGAAAAAACTTTGCAGTGAAGTGGATCTTGCAATTAGTGTAGTTTTTGCCATGTTGCTGAAATGAATGGGGAGCCAGATTGAACTGTGGTCATAAGAAGCATATGTGAGGTATCCATATGGTTAGGTCCATAAAAGGCTATTAGCCAAGGGGTAAGGAATGGTGCCCCTGGCCTCTGTTTGCCAAAGGCTGGAGATGGATGGCAGGAGACAAATCGCTTGATCATTGTCTTCGGTCCACTCCCCCTGGGGCACCTGGCAGTGGCCACTATCGGCAGACAGGATATTGGGCTAGATGGACTATTTGTCTGATCCAGTATGGCCATTCTTATGTTCTCTCCTCAGAGATAAATGTATGCGTTTTAAAGAAATGTTTTAACTAAATCAGGTTACCATGCTTTTTTAGAAGCAGATGTTCTTTCTGTTTGAACACACAAAAAGGCATTTGAATACATTTGCTGTACTTTTTTTGTCCTTCAATAGCTGAAAACCCACCAAACTGATTTTAGTGAAAACAAAGCAAAAATGCTGCTTTACTGATTTCTTGAATCCATATCTGGTTTAAGAATAGTGGTATAGCTGTTTTATAAACACAGGCGATATTATGTTCTACAGTGGAATTATTCACACCACTTTAACAATATTGAGAACAGGGCTACTCAACACGCAGCCTGTCAGTTTGCTGCCCGCAGTGCGGTTTGAGTTTATGCAGGGCTCAACATGCACCTGTGGGTGGGAGCCAAACCAAAAAAGTAGTGAATATAATGATCTTCTGTTATGCGTTTTAGTAGTTAAGTTCCTGGACTGTCATTGCTCATTAAAAGTGTTGTTATATAGTGAAATCGGGTAAATGTTGCATTTTATTAATATCAGCAGAACTGACTTAAGTGGGGCCTGCATGTTGTGTAATCTTGCCTTAAACTTTGAATTCATGCCCATCAGTGTGAAAGAAGCTATTTGCATATATATTTGCATGTATGTTCAATCACATTTAAGTTGCGGCTGTTGACATGCGCTGAGAGTATCATTGTGGCCCCCAGGGTTTCCAAAGTTGAGTAGCCCTGCTCTAGAATACATTGGGCCAAATATAGTCCTTTGTGTTTTACAAATGTTCAAGATAGGTGGGAATCATCCAGATCTTCCTCAAGAGCAGTGGTCTCCAATCTTTTTACACCCAAGATCACTTTTTAAATGACAGACCAAGCCAAGATCTACTGCCCCGCCCCTTCCTTGAAGCCCCACCCTCTCTATTCTCCTCCTCTCCATCACTTGCTATCCCCAATCCTTACACTGCTGCTGCTTTTTTTTAAAAAAATATTCTGTAGGAAGAGGTTTTTCCAACATTTGGCCTATCTAGACTGGACCAAATGTCAGAAAAAAAACCCCTTCTTTTGGAAGCCCCCTTATTCCTCGTGTAAAGAGGAATATAGGGGTGACTGAAAGAGCATGTTTGCTTTTCCACTAAAAAAAAGCAGAAGAACAAACGCAACCCTGGATCCAGAAGAGTTTTTCTGGGATATCTCCAGAATCCTGAAAAACTCCTGCAGTCTAGCTGGACCCTCGCTGGGTTGAGACAGGATGTGTAGTCTCTGGGGTGGAAATGAGGGATTTGGGTATGGGAAGGGGTGAGAGGTGCAAGCTCTCGGAGGAAATCTGGATGCAGGAGGAGGTGGAGAAGGGGACACTGGCTCAGGGAGGGGGCTCCAGGCTGGACAGTGTTGGGGTACTAAGCAAGCCACAGGCTTGTGGATGTGAGGGTGCAGGAATTTGGGTTAGGGTATGTGAGGGGGCTCAGGGCAGGGGGTTCCAGTGTATCATAGGCTCAGATCTAGGGTCTGGGGAAGGGGGAATGCAGGAGTGGTTGTGGCCAGATGGGGGTTTGTCCCCAATTGGGGGTTTGTTGGCCAGGCTTCATTTTTAAATAAAATACTGTGTCAAACATAAAAAGTTTCTGTATTGTCTTTATTTATGAGAATGGCAGGGAACCTGCCTTGAGTCAGGGGTCACTGACCCATAGAAAAGTCAGTCGGGAGCAGGGGACACAGTACTAGGGAGGGGTGCTAGTGGGTTCTGGGGCAGGGAACAGGGTGCCAGTGGAGGCAGGGGAGAGGGGGCAGGGTTCCAGAAGGACAGGTTTTTGCAGCGGGTGCCAGTGGGGGACAGGTTTCTGCAGCAGGGGACAGGGTGCCGGGGCGGGGGACTGGTTTCTGCAGAGGGGAGCAGGGGGACAAGTTTCTGCAGTAGGGGACAGGGTGCCAGAGGGAACTGGTTTCCGCAGGGGGGGCAGGGTGCCAGGGGGGCAGGTTTCTGCAGCGGGGGGGGGGTGGGGGAGCAGGGGAGAGGGAACAGGAGGGTGGGGGACAGGTCTGGGGCAGGGGAGTGGGAACAAGGTTCCGGGGCAGGGAGTCCCCTACACCAGCCACAGAGGGAAGCCTCCGTCCCGTGCTCCCTCCGGGGCCGACCCTCCTCTCGCTCCCTCCCCCCCCCCCCGTGAAGGAAGGAAGCCCTGTTGCGTGCCTCTGCTGGGCCTGACCCCCCCCCCCCCCCACTGAGCAGGGAAGCCCACTCAGGCGACCCCTCGGGGGCGACCCCCCCCTCCCCCCCCATGTGCCTGCCCCGGGCCCGAAACCCCTGTGCGTGCCTGCTCTGGGACCGAAACACCCCCCCCCCCCCCCCCCCCCCCTGCAGCACAGGGAAACCCCGTGCGTGCCTGCCCCGGGGCCGACTCACCCCTCCTGCGCCAGTGCAGGGAAGTCGCCATGCTCCTCCTCTGGAGCTGACGCCCCCTCCTGCAGGGCACCCGGCAGAGCAGCCAGCGCACTTCCGGAATCCCCGGAAGTGGCGCTAAGCTGCGGTAATTCTGTCCACCCGTGGGAAGCCGGCACTACCTCCATTTTTACTGGAGCTAGTGGGGCTTCTCGGGGGTGGGTGGAAAATGAGGCGGGGGGGGCCGGACGCCTCGCGATCGACTGGTCGAGGCCTGGCGATTGACCAGTCGATCACGATCGACCTATTGGTGACCACGGCTCTAGAGCAAGGGTGGGCAATAATTTTAGACAGGGAGCCACTTCACTAATTTGTGTAGGGGCCCTGGGCCACCTCAGAAGGGACAGGGCCTCTGGCGGAAGGGCTAGGGCCAGGACACCCTGATTGGCCGGGGGCAGGGGAGCACTTGAAGCCCCCCACCCACCTAGAGTGAACTGCCAGCTGTAATGAACAGCTGGCGGTTCCCTCTAGGCACCTGCCCTCTTGTAGGGCAGCAGGACACTTCATGAGATTTCCCCACCCCCAGGCCAATCAGGGTCTGGAGGAGGGGGAGCACGGAAGGAAGGGCATGCGGTGCTTGCAGGTGAGAGGCAGGGAGTGAGAGACTTTGAGTGGCCCTCTCGCCCCCAGGCCCTGATTGACCTGGAGGTCGGGGAATGGCAGGGCATGCGCGGGCTGGATCCACCTGTTTGGCAGGCTGCCCCTTTGCTCATCCCTGCTCTAGAACTATAAACAGCTTGCCAGTAACTCATTTTTCAGTCATTTCTGGTTATGTTTTTTGTACTGCAGTGATTCTTCTGTGGGGGAAAAAGCTGAAAATACAGAACACATTGAGCCTCTCTAATCTGGTGCTGTCTGTTCCAGCAACATCTGTGATCCGCCATGATTTTCGTTATCTGTATGTCCACTCATCATGGGTGTGGCCAAGTTTGCTGCTGGCCCATAAAGTTTATTTACAGCCAACAGACCTGGCTCTGTGTTCTGTGCTGTGATTTAGCTCTAATGTACCCCTAAATGTCTTCTGAGAGCCCAGTAAGCAGTGGATGTGCTGGTAAAGCTGCTAGACAATACTGACCTCCCATAGTTCGGCAAATTCTCTGGTTTGATACTGGTCAAATTCTCTGGTTTGACCCAAAGGTCCCAGACTAGGGAGGTTCTACCTGTAGAACCTCACAGTGATGAATACCTCAGGAATGTAGATTGTTCGTAACTCTGAACAAAACATTGTGGTGATTTGCTCAAAAGTTTACAACTGAACATTGGTTTAATACAGCTTTGAAACTTTACTATGCAGAAAAAAAGTTGCTTGTAACCATCTTAATTTAAATGAAACAAACACAGAGACAGTTTCCTTACCTTATCAAATCCTTTTTTTTAAACTTTACTTTCTTTTAATAGTTTACATTTAACACAGTACCCCATTGTGTTTGGGTTTTGTTTTTTTTTGGTGTCTGCTGCTGGGTGGTTCCATTACAATGGACCCCATCCATCAGTTTATATTCACATTACTAATTCCATTTAAATTAACCTGACATTTTTAAAATTGGAATGAAGGAAATTATTTTCTCCCCCTTGAAGTCAGTGGGATGCACCACACAATTAAAAGCTCCTTAGTTAGACTGAGTGTGTCTGAATATTGAAATCCACTGTTTTTGATAGAGCAAAAGATTTCTGGAAGATCAACTTTTTGTTTTCTTCCATCAATCAAGTGGGACTTTCTGCATATTATCTCTTTCTCTATCTTTAACTAGAGCATCAATTCTGTCATTTATAACACATTATTTTAGAGAAGGTACCTTTTCTCCACTTTAGGCTCACAAGAGCCAGAATGAGACTGATCACTTTAGCACAATCTTCAAAGTTCATGAGTAGCCTTCTAGACTTAATACTGCATTCAGAAATTCTCATACTGTACAACAAAGATTAAAAGCTTTCTGTCTGGTACCTGTCCTTTCAGCTGCCCTTTCTTCTAATTAAACTTCTTTTTTTGCTTTGGTAGATCTCTCTAAAGGTCACAGATGGAGCAAGCTGGAGGAGAGGATTACTGTTTGTTGGAGGGATATAGATATGTATATTTTTCCTCTTCATGAAAGTACCTCTCTCAAGGCTCTTTTTTACTTTTTGTAAAACTCATTTTCTTTTTCTTATTTCACTCATCATGAGTCTGTAACGAGAGAAGAGCTCGAGCTAGATGAGAGAGGGGGTGTTATGGAGGCCAGGTAACCCATAAAAAGGGGAGTAAATTATCTCTATTAATGAGAGGCAGTACTTAAAGGTCACTGTGGGAGCCTCACCCATGGATGTCTGAAATTGTATAAATGCCACTAAGAAATGAATGTCAAAAAATATGAGCAGCCTCACCACCAATAATTCATTACTGCTCTTCTAAAATATTTTCTTAACCACTTTGAAGTTTTATAATTGTGACATTAAATCTCTGTAGATTTAGTTCTCAGCAATACAGTTTATTGACTTATCTGCATACTAATTCGGCTGTGCAATGCAAAAGAAAGGTAATGCAGGGATTAGAGAAACAGTTTAAAGATGAGAAAAGTCAGGATGTTTTGTCTACAGACCTAAAAGACTTTAGTCAGGGAAAGATTGAAAAGAACAAAGCACAAATGCAAGAGGAGGTGCAAACGCCCACATTATCAGACACCTCAGACAAGTTAAAAATTGAATGACTTTTACAAATGGTTAGTTTCTAATGCATAATTAATGATTAATTGGGAGGGAAATAAGCTTACCTACACAATGTGAAACCTGAAAGGAGGACATATAATGGAGGGTGGTTTAATGTCAGTAAGACAGCAAACTAGATTGATGGTTTCACTAGAAGTGATTGTTTGATTTCTTCCCCTATTGTATCCTTTGTTGCTAAATACAGACAACATAATTTATGGTGGTGAAAAATTTTATCAAACAAGATGCACCATTACTGGCTTCTGTATTTTAAAATATACAGTGGGACAATTGATATGTCTGCCAATCTACATTAGAAACAACATGTGCTGTGGCTTATGTAATCACTGCCACTTTCATGTTGCTGGTAAAAAGAAAAGCATTGGTTGTGGTGGATGAGAACAAGAAGGCTGTTCCAGGCACAGGAACAACATGATACAAAAACAACATGCAGCTGAATGGGAATAGGAGATGCTGAGCAGTAAAGCAGAAGGACCTGGTAGAGCATGGAAGGTAGATTGAGTTGAGAAAAGTAATGGCAGAGAGATAAGTGGGGTAAGATTGTGTTGGAACTTGTAGAAGAGTACAAAACACTTGATTTTTAAGTAGTAAAGTGATTCTTGGAGTGGTAGTGGAGTGCTCAAGTCAGGAAGGTTATGTTTGTAGTACACTTTGGACAGTTGGAAGATAAAGCTGCAGAATGAGAACACAGAATTAAGAGAGAAAAGGACTTGAGTACAGAACTCCGAGAGACACAATATATATAATGGGGAGTAGGCAACTTAACTTTAGATCAGCATTTCTCAAAGTGGGCCATGAGTCCGCTTTAGGAAAGCTGCTAGCAGGCCTGCACGGCTTTGTTTACCTAAAGGGTCTGTAGTTATGGAGCCTCGCAGCTCCCATTTGCTCCGGTTTGCTGTTTAATCACTAGATTGGGTCTCAATGTGAAAAATATCCCAATGCTTATAGTTGCCTGTTGTGTTCTATATGATATTTATGAAGCAAAGGGGGAAAACTTGCTGCAGAAGTGGAGGGTAGAGGTAAAGTAGCTCTGTGCTCAGTTTTTAAAGTCAGGTACAAGGGCTGTTGGAAGAACTCAGTGTGACTCTATATGACTCAGAGAGGTTTTGAAAGAGTACTTTAATAGTAGAACACAATGCATTATTGTGACTCAGTATACTGGATCTAGTTCTGCTGTTCTGGGGGCTGTTAGGGGAACTGTGTGATGGACATAGATGACTGTAATGCTGTCAATGCACCTATTAATTTTTGTTGTGTTTGCTGTAAGTTTGTTTCACTGTTTGTTACTGACCTTATGAGCTGTGAATGTACAAGACCCCTATTTTCACTATCCACAGGCATTATAAACAGTGTTTGTAAACTCATGAAAAGAGTTTTATTTAGTGAAAACAAGCACCTAACAAGATAGCTAAAGAACATAATAGTACTTCTTAACTTCAAAAATTTGGGAGCCCTTATTAAATAAATAAGGGAAAAGAATGTTGATGTCCATTGTAGCTACACATATTATCAACTGTGGCTCCTAGAGATCAAAGTATATTAAATTGTGGTTGTCCATGCTTTCCCCTGGAATGGAGTGGGTAGAGTAGATGTGCTGGCATAGTTCTTCACCAACTGCAATGGCAACTGAAACTGGGTTTTGCAGCATATGTGTTTGTCAATGAAGGTCCCTTATGTCTTGGGCCCTCTTCTTCTGTGACTTTCTGTTCTCGAGTCTTTCCTTCCCCCATACTGTCTGCAGTATTCTCCCTCAAGCTCATCTGTTCAAGGTCTGATGCAATACTAGCTTGCAGGACATATCCTCTCCTGCCTTCCTTTTTCTCCTTAGCTTTGTCAGTCCTTCCATTGGTGTGGTGGAGACACCTCTCAAGGCTGCATTGGTTGTAGCTACAGATAAAACACACAAAGATATCATTGCCAGTATAGTATATACAGAAAGGGAGACTTAAGATTCAGAAATTCTCCCTTCCCCGAAAATGTTAAATATGATGTGCTTGCTGCCATTTTTGAGTGCTTGCTTATGGTACTGCTAACAGCACCAGCTTTAGTGATTATGACTCTCCCTGGGTGAGGAATATGAGGACGGAGTTGCTCAGTTGCATGAAACTATGAGTACAACACAATGGGACTGAATACTGGCACCATTTTTTCACAAGTGATGGTGATTTTAGCTGATAACTTGCTCATGTGGGTAACAAAGGCTGCTGCTAGTATTTCAAAGTTGCTAAGGCCTGTACGCTGCTAGCTTGTTTAAGGCAGCGGTGCCTGTTGACGTTCTTGCCCAGTAGCGTAGGTATAAGACCGCAGAGGAAGAAATAAGGCTGCAACCCTTAGAAGACCTTGGCAGTGGATTGCCTCAACAAAAGTGTCATCAGCATCTTTCAGAAGGATTCAGGGCACAATCCTGTGTGCAGAAACTGAACCACGTGCCCCCCTCCCTGCCTGCCTACCTCTAGAGGGACATGAGAAGTAGATAACAACTTTACCACTTGTTGTATCACCGCTTCTTTTCGTACAAGTAAATTAATAAAAAAAAAAATCAGTAGCTGTGTCCTGATAATTTGGGGGAAGTCAAAACTACAATGCGAGTTTTATTTACACCCTTACCCATAGTTTCTTCCTAAGCTTCATGCTCACCTGTACTCAACTTCAGGGACTGGCTGGATTGTGGTGGAGGCAAAAACAGATCCTACGTTGCAGCAAAGTTGCATATTCTAGTTGCCGAACCCCCCCCCCCCTCCACTCTTCTTCCTTCTCCTCCTCCTCCTCTACATTGTTCATGGCAGTGGCTTGTGACATGCACAATTGTGGTAGGGTCTCTGCCAAGTATGAAATGCAGCTCTTTGTAAAAGTGTCTGTTATTCAGCTTGATGCCTGATCAATTGTTGGCCTTTCTGTTATGCCTGCCACGGTTTCTTGGCTTTCAAACAGCACTGATATTGGTCCCTGATGTAGCCCTTCTCCTGCATACCCCAAGCAGTCTGCTTGTAGATGTTGAGATTTCTACTGCTGGTTCAGAGATGTGTTTGCACAGCCTCTTTTTGCTGCAGGTCCAGGAGATCCAATATTTCCTGTCTACTCCATTCAGTAGTTCCTCTGGATCATGTCGCTAGCATGGCTAGCAGGGCAGTTGTACACAACAGTTGAGAGCTGCTAGGTATGCTAACTCATCTGGACAATCAGGAAAAGGCATTTAAAAATGTGCAGGGGTTTTAAAGATGCGAGGGGTAGGGGGCTTCCTGTCTATGTGATTCCCAGAGGCAATGGAATTAACAGTTATGATCAGAGCAGTCAGTGTCTGATATTGGAACATGAGAATGGCTATACCTGGTATCCCAAACCGAATACCATATATAAAAAATGTAACAAGCTCTTCGCACCCTTTTGCACGGTTAACCACTTAAATCGGTACTTTCTTTTGTTTATCATTCAATCCACAGACTTCACTCATATCCTACTTCACTACTGTCAGTCCCCATTGCAAGAAGACCCCAGTGCCCAGCTGTTGATATAGCTTGCACACTTCTGCTTTGAAATGATATGGACTGGAACTTCAGGGTAGACCTGCACCTCATTCCTTTGATGATGATGGATGACTCAGACCCAAATCACCTATCAAAAACATACCTCTATCAAATGCCTCACATGCTGCCTCCACTATTCAGTACTGCTGCACCTTATACACTGAATGGAACTGGTCTGCAGGCACATAAATCCCCATAGCTCTTGCTAGCTCCATAGGTTCAGAATTAATATTTCATGGGTATTTACATTATATCTTTATTTCCAGGTTTTCAGAAGTTGGAGGTCTATTGAATTGGACATTCTGGAAGGACATGAGGTGTCAATGAGCAGCTTCAGGTCTAGATATCTGAGCTTGCAAGTAGCTGTATGAAAGTGGAGTTTGTTTAAATGAGTCAAGCTTACAAACCAGTTGAGGTCACTTTGTGTAACCACCTGGTTCTTTATTTTTAGATCACTCACAGAAATATTGCAGTGTCTGGCCTGATCACTGCGTAAACTATAAACATCCTCTTTGATATGTGTAGTTTAAAAGCTATTATCTGTTAATAATGGCATGAAAAAATAAAATGCAGAAAAACATCCGAGCAACCATAACTTTGTGTTTTGAGTGATGGTACAATACACCCATAATGAGCATACTTGCACTCTTGGTTTCACATTTGTTGTCTCTTCCCCTCTTCTTCACTCTGGGGACCTGCCCCATAAGTACACTATTCCTGTATAACAAAACCTAGGAAATAAACACAGGCAAGCTTCATTTAATGACCATTAAGGTTGAATGGCCTTGTGGTCAAGTTTGTGAACTGTGATTCTGGGGACTGTATTCAACTGCTGCTCTGCTACCGACAATCTTTGTGATTTTTAGGCAAGTCACTGAGTCTCCTGAGTCTTCTGAGTTTCCTATCTGCAAAATGGGGATAGTAGTACTCCCCTATCTCACTGGTATGTTGTGAGGGAAATATATTAGTTATGAGGGTGAAAATGTGATAACTTGAGTCTTGTTCGGTGAGAGTTAGGGATGTAAATCCAGTTTAATCAGTCAACTAGTTAAATGTTACATTTAACCTATTAACTGCTTAAATGGGGATGCAAGGGGGCCTGGTAGGGCTGGAATGCCGCCTCCTCCCAATATGGCGGTCTGCTCCAGCCAGGTCTTCAGGTAGGGGCTGCTCACACCAGAGGGGGCCAGCCATACCATGCCACAGGTGGGGGCTGCTCCGGCCTCGTCCACCACATCGGACTGTGAGTGAGAAGGAGCTGCTCTGGCCAGGCCAGGCCTTCCACATGGTGCCTGGGCGAGGACTGCTTTCTCCTGCCCCACCGCACTGCACCAGGGGCAGGAGGGAAGCTGCTCCAGCCCTTCCTGACCTGAGCAGCACCTGCCCACGGTGTGGTGGGTCAAGCCTGTCTGGAGCAGTCCCATGCCTACTTCAGTTGGGGGGCTGCTCCGGCTTGGCCAGGCTGTTGGTTAACTGGTACCCGGTAAATATCACCTGGAAAGGGTGATGCCTACTGGTTAACCAGTTAACCACTGACAACCCGAGTGAGGGCAACAAAAGTACCTAGGACAGATTGTATAAACCAGAACATACCTCATCAATCAAAATCATCATCAAAATCTTGAAAGCATGGAAATAAATTTCCTGACATTTTTTTTGCCACTTTCACATTACATATAATGTGCTTGACAGCATATTTCAACATGCCAGAGGGTTTCACTTCTCCTTCAGAAAATACCAAAAAACAGTATTCATCCCCAACTACATCAGTCTCTAACACTGCTCTACAGCCAAAATGCTTCTGAAATAAATGTAGTCCAACTTTACTAATTCTGGGTCACTGAGAACGAAAATGATGCTTAAAATTGTTGATTGGCTCTAGTTTTCAAGATATGCTATTGGGTCAGTATATACGACCCTTGACTTGGGAATGGCGGAGGATAAGTGAGTTATAAAGGGAAGGGATCTCAATTTAAACCAGAAATGACTAAAATACATCTTTGACTGGATCTATGAATAAATCTATGACTGGGTTTGGACAGTACTTGCTTTTTAGGCAAAACAATGAATGATGCAATCTGAAGCTGGTATTACGTCATACATGATATGAATTGCATCATGTTATTCCTAGAAGTCATGGATGATGCAATCATAACGAAGCTTACATCACTCTGCTGAACAAATTGCCCTATATCAGCTCTAGAAATCATACAGTGTCGTGCTCTCTTATTTGTCAGTGTTTGATTTTGCAAAGGGACACATTTCTGTTCAGCCAAAGTGAGCAGAGATGCCTCGTACTTGTGTGAACAGTGCAGATAACTTCTGCTATGTTTGTGGTGAAGTGACTTTTGCATCACAAAAGCGCAGTATAACCACTATGGTTAAGAAAGCCTATCGCCTTTATTTTGGCTGCAAAATTGGAGATCAGGACAAGAGGTGGGCCCCACACACATGCTGCAACACTTGTGCAACAAATCTTCGCCAGTGGTTGAACAGGAAAAGGAAATCTATGCCTTTTGCAGTGCCAATGATTTGGAGAGAGCCAACAGATCATATCAGCAATTGTTACTTCCGCATGGTGCCTCCAGTTGGGAAAGGTGTGTCAAAGAAGAAAAAGTGGACTGTGCATTATCCACACATTCCATCAGCTATACGCCCAGTACCCCACGGAGAAGGACTGCCAGTTCCTGATGCACCAGAATCATTCTCACTTGAGTCAGACGAGGAAGAGGAAGAGGATGAAACTTCTGGTCCTGAACCATCAATGTCACAGGACCCACATTTTCTCCCATCCTCCTCCTCTGAACCACACCTCATAACACAAGGTGAACTGAATGACCTTGTCAGGGATTTGGAACTACCCAAGAGTAAGGCAGATCTGTTGGGCTCCAGACTACAGCAGTAGAATCTCCTGGCAGGTGATGTTAAGGTTTCCATGTTCTGTGACCGTCAAAAGAATCTTGTCCCATTCTTCTTCATGGAAGGTGCTCCATTTAATGAATACAAGAGACAAGACAAGAAGCGCCGAATAGACACTGAATAGGACTAAACTATGTACATAAGTCGTTTGCCTTTTGTTTCATAATAAATTTTATTTATATAACCCTTTTGCTGATTTTTAAAGTGTTACATAAACAGGACAGGTGAAATATTATCATGTAAAGTAACCATAAACACATGAAAAGACCTAGGTTTACAATTTATGATTAAAACTCTACTATCTACACAATATACATAGACGTAAAATGTGAAAACTTAAATATCTTGGAAACAGTAGCCAATCAGTTGTTTTAATTGTCATATTTGAATTCAGCACATCAAAATATATAATAAATAGCACATTTTATCTCTGAAGCAGACGACTTCTAAAAAATTGTAGACCAGTGTAATTAGTGCCAAATGGTGAACTCAGCAATGTTAATGCAGAATAATTTGCCAAATGTGTGATATAGTCAGATGTGCCAGATGTGATAAGAGCATCAGAGGTTGCTGTTAAGGTTTGCACTGGAGTATGATTTTGAAATTAAGGTACCTATTGTTTTTTGGTGTCTACTAGTCCTGAAAACTCTTCTAGTGTTGGAATGTGTTGTGTTGTAGACAATGAGAAAGTGTGAAGATTCAAGACAATTTCCCTTAATTTTTCAAACCCGTGATTTTAAAGGCTTAGGTTCATGAAGTGTGTCCTGATGCAACTTTAATTGTCACCAAATGAAGTTTTTATGTGTTTATATTTTACTGTGTCTGAGTGTTGTTGTGTAAGATAGTTAAGCCTTATACTTTCTTTTGACTAAAAAGAGACAGTTGGATATTAGTTTAAATTCAAGATGGAAGAATTTTCCTCTGTGAACTAACCCCTCCATTCCCAAGTATCAAAACTTTTGAAAACAGCAGTGATAAAAAGGTAGTGACTGATATAAGATATATTTTACAATTTCATTACTAAGAAGTGAGAACAAGGACTAAAAGAAGGCTGAGTGACAAATGTGTTTAAACTGAGAAGATATTACGTATGGAGTGGCCATTACAGGAGTCATTCATATATAAAATTTTTGGATTGGGGTAGTCAGTAGAGGGATCATTGGCTAAATCCAGACCACCAGATGCTCTTGAATGGACCCCAACATCTTTTTATTTGCTTGTCATTGTTGTAATTTGTATTATTTTCTCTTGAGTCTGGACCTTGACTATACCTTGACCAACAATTTTGGACCATCACAACAAATAATTGACTACCTTGTCAGCTGACGTTGACGGAGATTCAGAGGCTTCATCTTGCCAGCCAGTATAATAAGGCATGGGAGTAATAATACTAAGCCAGGAATGAAAGGCAGAATCGAAGGCAGAAAACAAAACTGACTTTCAGAGCCCATGTTAAGCATTACAAAGAAGAAAGTCCAGTGTTTGCCTCTTCATTAAGTGAAGTAAATATAATATTAATGTTTATTGGAACATGCGGATTCAGAACCTGTTGTGAACAATTGACTGGTTGAACTATAGAGTGACAGCAGGCTGTTTCATATCCCGTGAGCTAGTGTGAGTCAATTTTAGCTTTTCAGTCACACTCATAGGCCTTATTAAATATTAGTTTAGTTTTGTTTTCTAAAAATAAGTACATCAAGCTGCATGAATTCAGGCTATCACACTAACCTAGAAATAAAGATAAAAGCATCATATCTTGAAATATCCAAATTACATATGTCTGAGGTAATAACCAAACACAGTGGCTGCATCTAGACTGGCAAGATTTTGCGCAAAAATGGCTGCTTTTGCGCAAAAACTTGCCAGCTGTCTACACTGGCCGCTTGAATTTGCGCAAGAGCACCGTGATGTTCTAATGTATGATTGTCAGTGTTCTTGTGCAAATACTTTGACGCTCCTGTTCGGGCAAAAGTCCTTTTGCGCAAAAGCTTTTGCGCAAAAGGGCCAGTGTAGACAGCTCAGATTTGTTTTGCGCAACAAAGCCCCGATGGCTAAAATGGCGATCGGGGCTTTCTTGCGCAAAACCGCGTCTAGATTGGCACAGACGCTTTTCCGCAAAAAGTGCTTTTGCGGAAAAGCGTCCGTGCCAATCTAGACGCTCTTTTCCGCAAATGCTTTTAACGGAAAAACCTTTAAAAGCATTTACTGGCTACGTCTAGACTGGCATGATTTTCCGCAAGTTTTGGACCTTGGCTCAGTCAGAGTGAAATAGGCACATAGGAGTGCCTGTTAAGAACACAAGAACAGCCGTAATGGTTCATCTTCTAGTGCAATGTTCTGTCTTCTGACAGTGACCAATGCCAAGTGCCTCAGAGGGAAAGGTGAGTCTGTGGCATAGGCAATCATTTAAGGGATTTCCAAGGCTGTATCTGTGAATGTAAGGAAAATGTACTGTTTGAAATATTGTGGGGTTTATTTTTCTTTATAATAGTAAAAGGCGAAGTCAGGTTAGTAACTCTCTGATCTTTTTTCATTTGAAACTGACACAGAAAACTAGTGTCTTCATTTTCATGTATTTCATAGAATCATAAAATACTAGAACTGGAAGGGACCTTGAGAGGACATCAAGTCCAGTCCCCCGCCTTCATTGGCAGGACCAACCACCACCTATCTGTGGTGTCCAACATGCTAGCCACTAGCCGCATGTGGCTATTTGGCTGGTTGAGTGTGCCTAGTTCGCTATAGCAATAGCCACTATAGTGGTTTCCAGTTCATAACTGGTTTGGACACTAGAGATCTAGATCATCCCTGACAGATGTCTGTTTACCCTGATCTTAAATATCTCCAACAATAGAGATTCTGCAACCACCCTAGGCAATTATTCTAGTGTTTAACCACCCTGCGAGTTAGAAAGTTTTTCCTAACGTCCAACCTCCCCCCACCTGTCCCCGCTGCAATTTAAGCCCATTGCTTCTTGTCCTGTCATCAGAAGCCAAGGAGAACAATTTTTCTCCCTCCTCCTTGTAACACCCTTTTAGGTACTTGAAAACTGCTATCATGTCCCTTCTTAGGTTTCACTTTTCAAAATTAAACAAACCCAGTTCCTTCAGTCTTTCCTCATAGATCATTTTTTCAAGATCTTTAATAATTTTTGTTGCTCTTCTCAGGACCTTTTCCAATTTCTCCATATGTGGTGCTGAGAAATGAACACAATACTCCAGTTGAGAGCTAATCAGTGCTGAGTAGAACAGCATTATTATTTCTTGTGTCCTGTTCACAACACTGTTGGTAATGTATCCCAGAAACATGTTTTCTTTTTTTTGCAACAGTGTCATGCTGTTGATTCATATTTTGCTTGTGGTCCGCTATGATCTCCTAGATCCCTTTCTGCAATACTCCTTCCTAGAGAGTCACTTCCCATTCTGTATGTGTGAAACTGATTGTCTCTTCCTAAGTGGAGTACTCTGCTTTGGTCCGTATTAAATTTCATCCTATTTACCTCAGACCGTATCTCCAGTTTGTCCAGATCCTTTTGAATTAGTCCTATCCTCCAAAGCACATACAACTTCTCCCAGCTTGGGTTCAGCTAGAAACTTTATAAGCATATCATCTAAACAGATAAAAATATGCCATCATTTGAACAGATAAAAATAGAAATTTTGTTTAACAGAATATAAATGTTCTCTAAATTTAGAAGAACTCAGCAATTGTTTCAAAAAATTATGTTAAGTACTATTTTAAACTAATTGGATAGGAATGTAGGAATCCATAGTAAAATGTGAGATTTCCCATGTGTGTATACACTTCCTGCCATGAAATTTAACAGCTTACTAGTAGCTGAAATCCTGTTAGTGTCTTGTGTGGCTGTTGGGCCTAGGGATGAGAGAGTGTTACTGTGTACAGGGTTAATGTTCATGGCTACACACAGGCACCTGGTATGCGCAGGGAGCTGGCTTAAAAAAGCCTCCCTCACACTGCTGCCTCTTATGTAGGCAAGGGGAGGTGTGGGGGCAGACGGGAGTCAGTACATGCAGGTAGTTGGCTTGAGCGCTGGCTCCTGGGGAGCCTCCTGCCCTTCCCCTCCCCTCCTGCACTGCTGCCTCTGACACAGAGGCACAGCACAGTGCGGGGAGGGGGGAAAGTGGAGAGCAGGAGCCGGTATGGGTGAGGAGCCAACTTAAAAATGGCTCCTCATGCACACTGGCTCCCGGGGAGCCAACTCCTGGTACGTGTGTAACGGTGTAACCACTGAAAATTTCACACATTTTAACATCCCTAGTTGGGCCAAGTGATTTTGCCATCTGTAAAGTCTTCCTTGTACAATCAATTAGATTTAGAGTAAGGGTATTGATTAGTTGTTACCTCTGACATCAGAATGGTCCAGGACTCTTGGAATGACATAAACACATGCCTTTGTGTACATGTAGTATGTGAAGACAAACGTCTGAGCACTTAAAAATTGGGTGGTAACAGATAGAGAATCTCAGGGGTGATTGGTGATAGATAATCTGAACACAAAGAACTCTTAACCATGCTTTCAGCTGTTTCAGTTGTTTCATTCTGACTCAACAGATATTTAAGAGTGACACACAGCATGACAATCCTGGAATTTTAATGTTTCTGAAATATTTTTCAGATACATTTAAAATCTCAGATCCTCTTGCAGACCTTTATGACTTAGTTGGGAGTTGTGAAGAGTTAGTGCAGTTTTGTGGCTAAGTAAACTTGTGGGGTAGTGAGTTTTGGTAGTTCTAAATTTAGACACACTAATATCTTTTGGTAGAATAAGAAGAGAGCTGTCTGAAGTTTAGACCTTGAGCACAGTCATACAAAGCTTTACTCACCTGAGAAGTTTCATTAAAGTCAATGAAATTACTTATGTGGGTAAGGATTTGCAGGCTGTCAGATACATTTATATCTTGGATTTCATGAACTGAGATACTTTTGATTGACAAGATTTCTAAATTTTATTACTTCCATTCCACTAATGAGAGAGTTGCAAAAGCTGTGGTGCTGTTTAACACATGATTTGGGTTTATAAAACAAAAAGGTCAATACTGCTTTTTACAGTATAATTGCAATTGTAGGTTGAGGCACAGATTAATCTTGTATTCTTGCATGTTTTCCTCTAAGGGCATGCCTAAACTACATCCCTCTTTCGAAAGAGGGATGTAAATTAGACAGATTGAAATTGCAAATGAAGCCAGGATTTGAATTTCCTGTGCTTCATTTGCATAATGGCAGCCGCGCGTTCTTTCGAAAATGGGTATTTTGGAAGTGAACCCACCGTCTAGACGTGGTTCTTTCAGGGAAAAAACCCCTTTTTCGAAAGATCCTGTACTCCTCAAAAAAATGAGGTTTATAAAAATCGTGTTTGATTTAGTGTTGATAAAAGCTATTGGACTGACAGAGCTGGACAATGAAGTTCCCTTTATCTACAGGGCAACCTTCAGGCAAGTGTCCCACACACAATGTCCTGCCTATGTGCTCAATCCTGACTGTGGAGGAAGATCTTTAGGGGGATCAGGGATAGTTCAATGACCACAGTCGATACAGTTCCTGGCTTCTCTGCTGAGTTTTCTAGTTGGTGCAAAGTTTAGTGGGTTGAGTGTATTTGAGATATTTGAGCTGGAACTAAGAACCAGAAAGCTCCCCCAAACTTCCATAAATTGGGAAAAGTTTTTAATCCCTGATGAGCTGTGCTGGATTAAAATGGTTTACCTACAGGTGAAAAACTGTGTCCTGTGAGCAGTACCATGAAGCGTCCAGTAGGGGTGTTAAAGACTAGTCGACTATCTGATAAGCATTTGCTTATTGGATAATCTTTTGACTAGTCAATACCCCTCCCCCCCCTTTGCTGCCTCTGAGAGAGGCAGCAAAGGGGAGGGAAGGGGTACTTCAAAGGTGCAGCGCTGCACAGCAGCGCTTCCACTTTGAAACCCCAAGGTGGCCGCTGCACAGCTGATCCCATTCTAAGGGGCATCCCACCACACAGCTCCCCAGCTGATCCTGGGCTCCAGGGCTGTCCCTTTGAATCGTGCAGAAGCGGTGTTTTAAAGGGGCAGCCCTGGAGCCTGGGGTCAGCTGGGGACTCCCCAGCTGATCCCAGGCTCCCCGTGGCATTTCCCCAGAACCCGGGATCAGCTGGGGATTCGGGGGAAGTAGGGGTCGGCCTACATGTAGTAATCATGTGGAGGTGGTTAGAAATAGGCCAAAATACTTAATTTACTTGTCTATCTGCAGCCACATTTTGTAAATTGGATCTATTTCTAGCTATACAGTTATATGTCTCATTTTAGTCCAAAGTATATTTTACCTTGTGACTTGACTTAAATACAGAGCTTGATTTTGTGAGAGTGTCATCTTGTAAAAAATGGGGTTTTAATATGTAAGTTGCCATCCTGTTATATCTCCAGAGGAGTGTTGTACAAGAAGTGTGAAATGCAGATAACCACAATGGTTTTAGGTTTAAATATGCCCCAAATTTGCCTTATATTTTTTGTAGTGGCTTTGCTATTTTTACATTGCTAAAAGTCAATGTTCTTAGTGATTTCTAGATATACAGAGTTGTGTGTGCACTTAAAGAACTATGGGACTTGCCCAGAAGGGTAGAATATGTGTATAATCAGTGGTACAGTTAGAGAACCTCAGTGTTAAATGGCTTATTATGCTACTTTTTATGTTATAAAAGTGAATTATTTCCCCCTCATCTGTACTACCACAGGTTGTACTTCAGACAGTGAGTACCAACTATCAATGCCTGCATATAGGAATGGGGGCATCAGGATTGTCAAACTGCCTAGAAAACATCCCTCTAATTAAATTCAATACTGAAGGCTATCTATGTGATTTTGCTAAGTATGTAATGAGTTAGAGGAATCTTAGTTGTAAATACCTAGATACCTCAATATTAATAACAAGTGTGTCAATGTATTAATTATATTGTGCCAAGGTAAAAGTAATCTAGCTTGAAATACCATCATTTTCAGTGTGTACTCTCTTTTGTCTTCACATATTGTGTACTATGGATATATTCTGTACTATGGACACATTCTGCACTATACAAGTGCCCCTTTCCCTAGTTATGTAAAAAAATGATAAATTCTTAATCTGCTTGCAAAACAAAAGGGCAAAGTGTATGTTCAGCGGATACAAGTATAGTTAGTGCAGAAGACTAGGATAAAACTTCTGTTTGGTTTGCTACATACAGTATTATTTTCAAAAATTACAAATCTACGTGAACCAGTTTATGATTGAGATAGGTAAGTTATTGGAGGACTCTTGTACACATTTCTGCATTTAAGGGGAAAATATCTTTAGTGAACACCTTTGATTTTTTTTGAGTCCGTGTTGTTTCTCATTTTGGGGGCAAATCAGTTCCTGATGTAACCACATTGATCTCAATATCATTATGCCAGGAATTAATTTGGTGCACTAAATTAAAAGCTTATATGGCTTCCCAAGATAAATTTAAGTTGCTGTGCTATTAATGTTCCTCTTATGTTTCTATTCTTGCTTAGAGCAGCCACTCAATTAATGCAAACCAAGTTCCTACTTACCTTCCTTCATAAAAGCTTTTGAATGTATACTTTACTACATGAGACATTACACATATTAAGATCATAAACCACTTTCTGTGTTGTTAGTGTTTTATTATTGTTAGTATTATCATAGTGCCTACAAGCCCTAGTCATGGACTCAGGACCCCATTGTTTCTACAGTGACTAGCCCCCTCCAAGAAAATTAGGACTCTGCCTAAAGGAAATTATAGTTGCAGTGTAAGGTAACAGACATCAGATGAATACAGACAGATAGGTGCAGAAGTTCAAGGAAACACTGAGAGAACAATATATTGTATTTGAGAGAGATCATTTTATATTGTAAATGATCATTTTATTTTGTAAATATGTGGAGCAGCATGTTCTTTGTTTAGCAAATTTCTAAAAACTGTCTATAAATACATGTAAAATTTATAAGCACAATGCTATATACATAACATTCTATAGGACATCTAGTTTGCAAACCTTTTGCCTGGCCTGGGTAACTAGCTATCTAACGACGTATCTGGAAATTTGTGAATAGGATTCTTACCATTGGAAAATCCAGACATACAATGCCTTATAACTAGATGAAATAAAGAGAAAAAGGCTAAGAAAACCTGGAACATTCTGATAGGCATAACTTTTAAAATATAGTACAGAAGAACTGCAGTGCCCAGGAAAAAAGTAGCACATGATGAATGTGTGTGTTAGGATTTTTCAAAGAGGCGATAATTGCATAAAATATGGAAGATGATAATATTCAAGATTAGGGATGTTAAAATGCATGTAATTAAGTAACCATGTAACTGCTGAAAAATTTCAGCAGTTACACATAGGGCAGCAGTCGGCTTGATGAGGCTCGGTGCACGCAGTGGTCTGGCTTTTAAATAGGGATGTTAGATACAGCCTCTCCCTGACTTATGAACCGGTTACGGACCAAGCAATTGGTCATAACTCGGTTTGTTCATAAGTCGGACCCCATAGAGTTACACGTGACTGCGCTGTTCGTAAGCGCGGATCGCATTAGTAACTCCGGGTCTGCCATTTACGACAGCTTTGGTCGTAAATGCGAACGGTTGTAAGTCGACCATTCGCAACTCAGGGACCGGCTGTATAGTGTAATTGAATAGTCGTATAACCGCATGAAACCTTAGCTGTTATACCACTATTTGATAGTCCCCAGGTTTAAAATCTAGCTCCCCATGCAGACCGGCTGCCACCCCATGCTGCTGCCTCTGACAGAGAGGCAACGGCGTAGGGTTGCAGCAGTCCCTCTCCGTGGGGGTCTGAGCTCCCCACGGATAGAGGCTAGTTCGGCAACAGCCCCTGTCTGCAGTGGTGGAGGGGTCCAAGCTCCCTGCGGACAGAGGCTGGAGCATCCTTTGTCTGCGGGGCGCTCAGACCTCCCCATGGACAGAGGCTGCAGCTGGGGACCAGCCTCTGTTTGTGGCGGGCCCAGGCTAGCTGAGGACAGAGGCTGCTTTGCGTCAGCGTCTCCATCCTCCCCCCCCTCACTGCTTCTGATAGAGGCAGCAGTGCGGGGGTGGAGGAGAAGCGGCACCGTGGAGCTGGTGCTGGGAACCGGCTTTTAAACCTGATTTTTTTCCCCCCTCCCGCCCCCAGTTCCTGCTTGCCCCCGCCCCTCCGCTGCCTCTGTAGGAGGCCGTGGAGGCTGAGGGCAGGATGGTCTGCAGAGCTGGCGCGCACAGGGAGCTTGCTTGAAAGCTGGCTCTCCATGCATATTGACTCCAGCCTGCCCTCTTCACCCTCATTGCTGCTGCTGCCTCTCTATCAGAGGCAGCAGTGCGGGGGTTTTGGGACACAGATCCGGTGCTCATGGGGAACCTGCTTAAAGCCAGCTCCTCATAGGCACCGGCTCCTGCTCCCCCCACCTTGCTGCCTCTGATAAAGAAGCAGCAAGGGAAGGGAAGTGCATGTATTGGGTAAGATTAACCGATAAGCCAAGTCTTATTGATTAATTGTGTAGTGGAGTACATGTCGACATCCCTACTTTTAAGATGGCTGTGTGTGCCTACTAGCTCCTGCCTGCTGCCCTGCACTGCTGCTTCTGTATCAGAGGCAGCAGGGTGGCAGGTGGACGCCCTGGGAGTTGGTGCACATGGGGAGAAAGCTTTTAAACTGGCTCCCTCCATATACCGTGTCCTACCTGATGCCCCATGCTGCTGCTTCTGATGCAGCAAAAGTTGTGTAAGCTGCAAAAGTTGAAAAAGAAAATGAGGGAGAAGTACAATAGGGTACAAAAGAAGAAAGAGAAGGACAAAATAAAGTATATCCACAATATAATAGGGAGGAAGAACAGAAATACCTAGAGAAATAAAATGGAAATGTACTCAGGCTACAATGGAATAGTGAGGGACATATAAATACTTAGAGCAGATAAAATGCTTCAGCCTACTCTCAGTAGGATAATATAAAGAGGATTGTAAGAAGAATAGTGACAACTTTTAAAGGTTATCAAATATAGCTATTTAAAATAATGTATTCCCATTTGGAAGATCTCTCTTTAATTTTCAAGGTTGTATTAAAAAGCCTTGAGTTCAGTGTTTAAGTGAGCATATATGCCGAGTGTGACAGGACTACGTGCCAATCTTTTGGGTGAGTGGTTAGTACAGGCAGGATGTTATGGATTGCTGTTATGTTTTTTCCACTGTGTTTTCTCTTTTGCTCATTGTTTGAGCCTAAACTCAATACAGTGAAAGCTTTGTTATCTGGCACTCTGTTAAAAGGAAAACTTTAATTGGTATTGCCCCCTGACACAATACTGCCATGTCTTCAGGCGCACATGTCTTCAGGCGCACATGTCTGGCTCCCACCTCTCCAACCAGGCATTGCGGGACTTCTGACCGCGTGCACTGCCAGCTGATGTCATCATCAGGCACCTCCTTCTCCCTCAGCCTGCTTCGAGCTGCTGGGAGCTGGGTCAGTCAGTAAGTGGAGGGGGCAGAGCAATAAGGTTTGTTATCCACCACATTCATTTAACCAGCAATCTCCATTCCCCATTAGGGATGTTAAATTTCAGTTAATTAATTGAATAGTCTATGGGATTTCCATCGATTAGTTGATAAAAACTACTGCATTCCACCTTTGAAATGTACAAGGTCCCCAGCAAGGGCTCTTGTGCTTTTCAAAGATTGAAATGCTACGTGGAGCCCAGGGCCAGCGGGGAGTCCTGCTGACCCTGGGCTCCATACAGGTACTTCCACTTTGAAACGTACAAGAGCCCTAGCGAAAGTGAAAGATGCTCTTGGACAAGCAAGCTCTGAAATAGCACAAGCTTATGTACAGGTAAGCCTGGCTCAATTTCATCCCCCATGTAGGTGCCTTTGGAGATCTTTGTTGACATGGGTTAGTCCTAAATGGGCAGGATGTAGTTTTGTTTTGTTTTTTGTTCATATGCCAGGATCACTGCTTGTAGAGCATAACCTAGCTTTCTGTTTTATTTCTTGGGATTGTGTGACTCGTCTTTTTCATACCATTCCTCACTCATTCCCAGTTGCAAAATGGGAAGAGACTTCCTTGCTTTGAAACAAAGTGTTTGTATGCTGAAACATCCCATGAAATTGACTGGATGTTGAGGTACTGAAACTACTTTAAATTCATTTTTCAAACCAACTAGATGTCAAGCTGATGATGACCCTTTAAAACTTCAGCTATTTGTAGATACTGCTTTTAAAAACCTGTAAATATGGAATTTTTTGTTTGCTTACTTAAAGTCACATTATTTGACCTTTAAGGTCATTCTTAGATCTTGTTTTAACTTGTATGATTATTGAATATTGTGGTGTGTGTGTGTGTGTGTGTGGGGGGGGGAACATGTTTAATATCAATGTCTTCTTGCTGATAAGATAAAAATCATCTCTCAGAGCCATGTTATGATGCCAAAGGCAGTAAAAAAAACATTCCGAATAGGTAGAGGAGAACAAATTGTGAAGTGGAAAGAAAGAAGTTTATATTTACTGAGGTGTTTTACTACGCTAATGAAGAAAAATAGCCCCCATGTAGAAATAATAAGCAAATTAGTCTCTAAAACTTCACTGAGCAGGAGGAGGAATATTTAAAAACTAGCCAATAGCCCGTCATAAGATGGGATTTTCGGGTTTCTCCTCCACGTCCTATTCCCTTTCTATCTCGGTCTTCTCTCCTGAGCCACCGATCTCTCGCTCCGTCTCTCTCTCTCTCTTTCCTCCTCCTACTGCCTCTCCCTCTCTCTCTCAGCTCTCCTCCGCCTCCTGCCTCTCTCTCCGTCTCTCTCTTTCTCTTCTCCTCCTCCTCCTCCTGCCTCTCACTCTCTCTCTCCGCTCTTCTCCACCTCCTCTCTGTCTCCTCCATTCTCGTCTCCTCCGTCCTCCCCTCTGCCTCGGTCGGGGATGCACGCTCATCCAGGCCCCGCCCCCTGGCTGTGTACGTCACTGCCCCGCCCCTCTTTGCCTCCCACCGTGGCACTCAGCTGACTTCTGCACCACTCAGCTGGGCCGCCGCGTGGGAGCAAGCGGCACAAATGGCTGTTTGGGCTCAGTGGTCCCCATGCAGCACCCCGATGCTGCATGGGAACCACGGAGCCCAAACGGCTGTTTGCATCGTTTGTTCCCACGCAGTGGCCCGGCTGAGCAGCGTAGAAGTCAGCCGAGCGCCACGGCGGGAGGCGAAGGACATTACAGAGGCAGCAGCGCTGCCCAGAGGCAACAGAAAATGTTACACCGTTACAGAGTCTCAGACATTGGGCTACTATATATATGATACGATTGACGTTTATCAAATATGTATCTTTGAAGATGAAAAATCTACATTTCAGTAATCTGAACATTGAATCTGTAAATTAATTAGTGGCAACATTTTTAGACCATGCTAATGTATTATTTGTTTGTATTATTACTTCTATGAAGCACTATATTGGAATTGCAAGCTAGTCTAAATTTATATTTTTAAAGTTTATACATTCAAAGGTAAATTTCAGCCTTGTACCTAGAGAATTAGGCTGCACAACTCCCACTAACACTATGATGATTTCATGGTTTATTTCTTAAAGCTCAAAATGAAATTTTGACTTCAGTGCGCTGCTTATTTGAGCTTTGGTATTTAATGTAGCTGATGAAGGGAAAAAAACCCTGAAAAAATAGAATCGCCTTTAGAGTTATCTCGCCATTTCAGTTGAAAATTAAATCCATGCTAGCTTTCTGGAAACTGGCATGGCTAGAGTAAGAAGCATAGGGTCATTTTTTGATGATGGCTTTACAGGAACAAATAAATGCTACAGACAGCACTGTGTATGGTAGCTAATTATGGTACCAGAGTCACTTTAGGTGAGTCTGCTTTGCTTGAATTTTGGAAGACTTTTTAATCTCTCTCGCTCTGTAAAATATATATATATATATATATATATATATAGTGTGTGTGTGTGTGTGTGTGTGTGTGTGTGTGTTTGGGTGTGTGTGTGTTTGGGTGTCTGTGCATCTGTGAGTCCATTTGTTCAAGAACTCCTCCTAAATGGGAAGAGCTAGGACTACCAAATTTGGTATGCAGCTTACTCTTACCCTAACTTAAACCAAGGTCGGGGTTTGGTTTTGCCTAGAAAACATGAAGTGCTAGGAAAGGGACTGTTTTCCATAACACGGAGAAGGAGCAGAGAAGGGAACGCAAAAGGGAGGGGACAGAGAGATGAGGAATGTGATGCTGAGAGTGGCCACTGGGGTCAGTTGCAGCACCAAGAGAGTGGCCAGCAGAGCTGGGACCCTGCCATCTTGCCTGCCAGGACACCAGTAAAGAGCCCCCCAGCTCCTAGAGCCTGCTTCCTCCACCCTCTCCCATGGAGAGCCTACAGGCTGTGGTGTGTGTGCCCAATAGAGGAGGGGGCAGCCCCTGGAGTTACACCTCCACCTCAACAGCTTGCAGACCATGAGGGGGGGCCCTGCAGGCTGGGGCAGCCCTTGGAACCTCCCTCCTCCCCCCACGGCCTGTAGGCTGTGGGGGGTTAACGTGGGGGAGCCCGCTGGCAGGGAGGCGCTGCCCCAGCCCCTTAGGAGGAGTTGCCACTGGAGTAGCACCATCTTTGCTGTCATGGGTGGCCCTGGTAAACTCCCCTACCTCCAAGCCCCCTGCCCTGAGTCCTGCACCTCCCATTTGTCTTGACTTCTGCACCCTCTCCATCTGCCCTGAGGCCACTC
The DNA here is from genome assembly GCA_032595735.1 of Pelochelys cantorii. NCBI lineage: Eukaryota > Metazoa > Chordata > Testudines > Trionychidae > Pelochelys > Pelochelys cantorii. The sequence continues at coordinate 72,830,228 of CM064329.1, forward strand.
CCAGCTTCTTCCCCCTGCTGGGTACAACTGCTAGTACAATAAAGCTATAAGCAACAATGGTAAAGGCAATTTGTGCATGCCTGAGGTGTATTTGGCCAAGGACCATCAGCCAACCCAAAATGCAACAATATCTTGCTAAGCCTGACTAGGCATAGTTTATTATTGGAATGTGTCTCCTAATCTTTTAATAGTGCATATTAGGGAGGTAACCAAATGGTGGAGTAGTGTAGTTGAGTCGACTACTCGCTCCCCCTTTGTTGCCTCTGTATCAGAGAGGCAGCGGGGGGAAGAGGAGAGGGGAAGGGAAGCAGGAGCTGGTGCTAGGAGGAGCCGGCTTAAAAGCAGGTTCCCCCCAGCACTGTGCCGCCTTCCCCCTGCCTGCGCTGGAGGCAGGGACAGGGAGGCTGCTGCCATGAAGCAGCCTCTGTCCGTGCTGGGCCCTGCATGCCCAGCTCTTACTAAATTTAAACTGCAGAGCTGCATTGGGAGTAGCTCCAGGATCCGGTACGAGCCGGGACTGAGGAAGCCTTCCCTTATCGACTAATTGTGTAGTCGATAAAATCTTTATTGACTAAACGATTAGTGGATTACCTGCCTCTTAATATCCTTAGTGGATATTAGATTGGATTATATATTGAGTATTTAAGTCTAAAATGTTTGTTTACCCAAAGCAAATCTTTCATAGCAAATCATTCAATCTGGTCAGGTAGCTTCTCAATTAGTATGGCAAGTGGATTTTGGACCTTTATTTTCTTGAAATCACAGCTGTGCACAAGCTCCTAGGAACACAGATATAGCATCACATCACCAAAAAAAGAGATAATTTACCTAAAGCTCATACAAAATAGTTGATTGCGTGTATGTAAATATTTCCTTTTATTGACAACATGGTATATCACTGTGGCTCTTTATTGTTTCTGTATCATGATCCCATGAAACCAAAATTAGAGATGTCACTTCTTATTTTTGTGTACAAGATTTAATAGTTTGGGTGGGGGGATCCAGAAGATGTTTATATAAAATTGGTAAGATTCTTTCAGCTTATTTTATAATTTAAATGTCACAGGAAGATGATGATGGTGATGATGATCCTGAATCACAAGAAGAGGAGAAGGATGAACTGAAAGGCTATTCAAGAAGAAAGATAATCTCCAACTGGAATCGTTATGAAGATGCTGAGAAAGAGGCACAAAATGAAAGCGGAGAATCTCAGAGGGGAACAGACTTCAGTGTTCTGCTTAGCTCAGCAGGTAAGGATGAGAAAATCATATAAAGTACTGGTAACATATGAGTTACGTTTTTCATCGTTACTGTAGCTTTAGCTCTTAGCCATGGTTCTGGAACAGCACTTGGAACACTACTTGTATGGACTTGACTAAATCCAGTATTGGATTTAGGAGCATTTAAAATGATCCAAGAAAGAGTTTTCTACGAGGTAACCACCATTATGAGTTTATTGATTAGCAGCTGTGCTAGTGTAGAAGGATCTGTAAAAGGTTATGCACTATCTGGACCGTTTGAAAAAGCTGTGAAAACTAACACAGAGATTCTATGCCTAGAATTGCCAGCTACAGGCAGCAGGGGCAAATTAGAATGTTTACAATAAAAACATTGGGGTCAAACCTTATGGTTCTTTCTTGCGCTGAAATCCCATTGAAATGAATAGTTTTGTCTAACTGAGGACTGCAGGATCAGGCCCTGAATTACAAATTTTATTTTTTTTTAACCAGTTTCTTCAGTTTGATCTCTGAGTATTACAACAAATGTTCTCCAGTTAAAACGAGGCATGTACATTTTATTTCAGAGCTTTATTTGTCTAATCTTTTTTTTCATTTTGACAAGATCTTGTGACTCTTGTCCCATTAGTTGGTATCTTCTTACCAGTAATGGCAGCAAAACCTAGCTTAGCAATGTCCATCTGATTCCTTCCCTCAGAGTTAGTTAGTTGAGTACTTAACATTATTATTATTTCTTGCCAGTAGACTAAATAAAATAAAAAGTAGAAGAACTGTAGGATCATTGATACCATGGCACTGATCTCCTATCTGAGGCAAAGTCTCTCTACTTCAGGTATGGGTTGGACATCTCCTATCAGGCACCCTGGGGACCTGACCGGTCCCAAACCTGGGAATTTGCTGGACTAGAGCAGGTTCCCTGCCACAGCCCTGAGCCGCTGACTCTGCCAGCTTGGGATGGGGGGAGGAAAGGCAAGGGGGACTACCTCCAGCCCCTGCTGGGCTGCATACTGAGTTGCTGGTCCCACTGCTGCTGCCTCGGCCAGACTGCCTGCTGGGCTCCAGCAGCCCATGCTACTGTGGGCTGCTGGGGATTGGCTCTGGCACTGGTGGGACTGCCAAGTGTTCGGGCTCCAGTCCCAGCCTTGCGGCAGCCTGTGGGCTCTGGCCCCACGCTGTTATGTGTTGCTAGGGCTGCTGTCAGCCCTGGCCCCATGCTGAGAGTACAAGTTCCTGCCCTGCAGCAGCCTGCAGGCTTTGGCCCCCGCTTCTGCAGGCTGCCCAGGGCTCTAGCCTCAGCCCTGACCTTGGCTCTGTGCTGCCATGGGCAGCTGGTCCAATCCTGTGCTGCTGGGGGCTACCCTGACTCAGCTCCAATGTCACAGGCTGCTGGGGGCTGCTGCACGCTCTAGCCCCAGTGCTGTGGACTGCTTGGAGCTGCCACCAACCCCAGCCCGTGCTCCATTCCATTGCTTCAGCCTGACTCCTCCTGGATTGCCATCCTATCACTAGGCTACCAGGGTTCTCTGATCCAGAAACATCCATGGTCCTACAGGACTACAAATTTGACAGATCAGCAAATTCCGGTTTGGGGATGTGCCACCTGTACTGTCCTTTCTGTGAGCTGGTAGTGTCCTCAAGTGATGGGCATTCTAAATTCTTTTTCTGCTATTTTTGCTTTGGGCTGCACCTTTAACCATTAGAGACAACAATTTCCCCTGTTGTTTTGGACTGCCTATTATCCTTGAAACATTTAGGACTTCGATTTAACTTGGGTAGGGTTCTCATAGTCAGAATATTTTCCCTCAATTCAAGGTTTATATATTCACACATCCAATTATATCTGTTGTTGAAAGGTCTGATACATATTTTTTTTCCCCTCCACCAGAGACTTTCCTCTCCCAGGGACTTCAGTATTGTACTCCTGGCCCTAAAGGATCTCCTCCCTTTGAGCTTTTACCATCATGCTCCTTTTACTACCTCTTTATCAAAAAAGCATTTTTGTTGCCTCTTCTCAAAGTTTGAATGTGATTCAGGTGTTAAGAAAAAGACCTCCCAATACTATCTTCACAAAAACATGGTGTCAGACCTCACCATCCTTTACCCATTTGATCTCTGGAGAGAAAAAATGTCACACAGTGTCTTGATGCACTCTCCTACTCTATTTTTTCCCTTAGAATAGTGGTTCTCAAACTTTTTGGCCGGTGGCCCACCTGGCTAAATGCAAATCTTTCCATGGACCACCAATTGCTAATGGAAACTCGCCATTAATTAAATAATTACACCCAAGCTATTTTGCTAGTGGTGCCGCTAGGGAGAACAATTTAATTTAACAAGTAAGAAAGGAAATATTAAATTATTAAACAATTTAAGCACTTTAACTTTCTCATGTTAGTTTATCAAACTTCATTTTAAATAAAGTAAAATATTAATTTGTCAAACACAAAAGATTTCAATGTTTTCTTTCTTTATGGCAGGGGAGGGGAACCTTTTCTGGATCTGGGGCCACTGACCCACAGAAAAATCAGTTGGGGACCATACAAGTGAGAAGCAAAAAAACCCCTCCAAGCCTCCCTCCCAGCCCTCACTGATGTGGTCCCCAACTGAGACACCTCACTCGTCTGGTAGTCCAGCCCCCTGGGGTGTGGGGGAGGGACAGAGAGGACTGAGGTTCAGGGTTCCCATCGGCTGGATTTACTCTTCTGGGGTTAGTGGATTTTGTGGACCCCCCCCAGGCTCTGGGGCAGGGATAAAAATGAGGGGTTCAGTGTGTGGGGGACAGCTGCCAGTGAGTGGGATAGGGATGGGGGTGTGGGAGGTGGGGTGCAGGACAGGGTGAGGGTGTAAGGTCTGTGTGGGAGGCAGGGTGCAGGAGCAGGCTGGGAGTAGGGTGTCTGGCTGGGGGAGGGGAGGCAAGAGCAAGGGAAGGTGCAGAGTGTGGCCAGGTGGGAGGGCACAGAAGCAAGGGAGGGTGCAGAGTGTGGCCAGGAGGAAAGGGTGCAGAAGCAAGCTGAGGGTGTGGGGTCTTGGTGGGGGGAGGGTGTGAGTGGGGTTATTGGGGTGCAGGGTCTGGGCATGGGGGTTGCTTACCTGGCTTTGCCCCCCCCCGATCACTCCCAGTCACTACCTTCTGCTACTCCTGTTGGTTGCAACTCCAGCCAATGGGAGAAGCAGGGAAAGCCTCCAGGCAGCTCATCATTGCATTACTATTCCCCGGGGCAGGGAGAACAGCAGTGCATGGAGCCACTTGCTCTGTCTGTCTCTGTGAGCTGGGTCTGATGGGGGAAGGTCAGGGCTTTCTTCACACGCATCCCCCCTCTGAGTGGGAAGATGGAGCTGGTGCTCCAGTCTCGCAGCAGCTGTGAGATTGGAGTGGTAACTGTTGGCCAGTAAGCTAGAGAAGGATTTATATGAACAAATATACAAAAGTTACTTACCTTCTATTAACTATGGTACTTTTAAGATGGGTCCCATGTCCTGCCTTACATCTTTGCTACTGCAGAGTCTTTTAGCTTTGGGATTCTGTATTGACAAAGGAACCGAAGGGCAGTTGGGCTTGCTCTACCCTTAATGCTTTTGGGTGCAAGCGAATGGGGGTGAGAGGATGTGCAGCCGTGATCCCAGTGCACACTGCTGGCGAGAGGCTTTGATTTGGAACGCAAGGGGCACATGTGCACCTGGAGTGGGATCCTGTGGGCAAAACATCTTGATTTATCTACAATTACTGTAGGTTAAATAACAATTCTTTTTCTCTCCCTGTCCTCAGCTTTACAGATAGTCTTTGGCAGGTGGGAGTTAGTGCACGTGTTTGTGTAGGTTTGAGAATATCAGAGTATAGTAAACAGTGTGTCAAATTTTGTGGCATGATTAATAAGTTGAACGATCCAATAATTTTTCTTGTGATTTGCTTGATTAAATTAGAACTTTATTTCCAAAAGTAAAAAACATCAAAGCTCAGTTGAAAAGATAAAGAAATGCTTTCAAGTAGGAATGTTATATTTAACATCCATGCAGCCTTTGAGAAAAAAAAAAGCTTTTTGGAGATACAGAAGTGAATTCACAAGTGGATTTTAATTTTAACCAAACTTCTACTTATATCTAAATTTGAAAAATTTAGCCCATAAGCAGTCATCTTTTCCTACTATTGTTAATCATTATATTTGTCCAGAAGCCTGCCTTCCTTAATTTTACATCAAGACAAGAGAGGAGGGTAAAGTGCTTTCTGAAGAAATTACTATGTGTGGTAATGATGACAGTGATTGTGATGTGTGTGTTTAAATGGAGCAGTGAGTGTGTGAGAGAAAAGCAGTGCAGAAATTGAGTTATAAAGGAGATATGTGTTTACACATAATTGAGACAAAATAATTGAAGGTAACTTTTTTCTACTTTTTTATGTCTCAATGAGATTAATTTTTAAACTATTGTAGCAGTTCATCTGAATGATTTTGGTCTGGCCTGAGGTTGGTGAGGATCTGAGAGGTGAAAGTCTGTTGGTCTTCTGCATAATTGTGCTAGCATGCAGCTATATCTGGAAAAAGGAGTGGATAAATTCATGGAGGATAGGTCCATCAGTGCTTATTAGCCTGGATGGATAGAAATGGTGTCCCAAGCCTCTGTTTGTCAGAGGTTGGGAATAAGTGACAGGGGAGGGATCACCTGTTCTCTTCATTCTCTCCAGGGCACCTGGCATTGGCCATTATCGGAAGACAGGATACTGAGCTAGACAGACCTTTGGTCTGACTCAGTGTGACCATTTTTATGTTCTTATCATTAAAATTGCTCAGTACAGAGATTGAAAAATTCATTTAAAAATATTGAACCTTTACTTAGAACTAACAGTGCAATTCTAGTCACGTTTGCTTTTAATATGAGTTGTTGACTTTGCAGTGAAGATAACATTGTATGGGTATTGGTGGATGAGTGAAATTATCCATTGCTGGAACAGGAGAAAAATGTGTACTATATTATGAAATGAACACTTCTGAAATAGAACATGAACTCTCATAAATTAGTAGGGTTTTTCATGATTAACTCTACTGTCATTCTTTCCATGTCACTGGATGACTACATCCGTTTTCTATAATCAGTGTACTCCTATGTTAGTTATATTTATATAGCATCTTTCATACTATATGAGATTCCAAAAGTGCTTTATCAGCTGTACACCAGGATAAGTACAGCAATCTGCGGGTGGAAGGCAGCAGCTATTTTAATAGCATTCAAGCAACACTAAATAACAGTTAAAGGCAAGATGGGAAGAATAACATAGCTAAATGACATCGCAGGGAGCATAGCCAAATCAAAATCTGGCTAGGCTGTAGAACACTTTGCATAAAGGACTACAGGCTATATAATGAGTGCAGGTAATGAGCAGAGTGTTGAATTATGTCTCCAGCAAAAGAGTGCATATCTAACACACACTGTTGTTGCTCTGCTGGGGATGTTTGTTTAGAGCAGGAGTGGGGAACCTTTCTTGAGTCATGGGTCACTAACCCACGGAAAAATGAGTCGGGCCACACACAAGTAAGAGGAAGAAACCAAAACAAATATACAAAAAATTCTAATCCCTGACAACCTTCACTGATCTGGTCTCCCCAAGTGAGAGAAAGAGGGGGGGAAAAAACCCTCAGTAGATGTAGCCCCCTACTGAGATGCAGGGCTAAAAAAAGACACTCCTCTCAAGCTCCAGCCCAGCAGGAGCGGAAGGAGGAGAAGCCAAGGCTCAGGGCATATCCAAGGCTACAGCGCACTGAGAAAAAAGAGAGATTTCCTTCTCAGTAACTGAACAACAAAAGTGGTAGAGGAAATAGCAACTTCCTTGCTCTTTTATTTCATAAGAAGTAAGAAAATGAAATTAGGTGGAGGGAGGTATTACTCAGTTTAAGGATGAAGAGCATGGCTATTGTTAAACTCAGAGATGTAATGATTTCATTTAAAAGAATGTAATATGTAGAAAACAACAAAAAAAGCTTAAAAGAATATATCTATAAAAGTATGTTTTGATCTGCACATAAACACAGCATCTTCTGAAATCAGTAGCAAACTGTATTCATCCAACTATTTTCTTATTAATTCCATAGCATCAGACTTGTCTTCTGTAAAATGACAGAAGCTCTAGAATTGTTCTAGCATAGTCATGACCATAGCATAGACTTAGCATGAAAGCTTCATGCATATGTTTTCTATTCTTATTTTGCTGCATCTGTAGACAGCTAATACTCATTACATGGCAGGAAATGGTTCTGTAGTTGGTGTTATTCTCTGGGGACTTTCCAGTTTAGTGCTCTTCATATGTACTAAAGATTGCTGTGTGAAAAACATGTCATTTTTGGTGTTTCTTGGTTCTAATTTTAACAAGTCAATCTATTGCGATTTGACTTCCTGTTCTTTTTAGATACCAATACGACTAACTATACCTATTATCAGCAGATGGTTATTAGAGCATTCTGGCTAAATCAAGACACCTGGTCCCACATTGTGGAATAATTTGTTTGACAAATTGGTGAAATAGATTGTTGCTGAGATTTATTTCAAACCTGAGCTTGTTGCTGCCATAAAAAACTTGGATGTGTCAGACCTTAAATTGGAGCAGTCTGGTAGAACAGTTACATTTAATGAAAATGTGAAATGTCTGCATTTATTAGTTAATTAAATGAGGTTTTATGATGAACTTTCCCAGTAGGTTTGCTAAGGTGTTAATGTTTGTTAAACTCTCTGGTTAAATGATTACTTTTATGACACAAATGTTGCAGTTTTGCTTGGGAAACTGAAATGGGAAACTTTCTCTTATTTATTTGTTTAGCGGTCAATTAAATTATTTTTATAAGGTATACCATTAGCACAATATCTTAATTTTTCTGTGAGTTGACATTTATAGTTTATAGTTTAAAAAAATACTGTATTCAATTAATTATTACAGGGCTTTCCTGAAAAGCTTATTTTTTCATTCAGCTGAAGAGAAACTCCTGGATTTAAATTTTTCAATATTCTTCTAGTTTTGAGTCAGAGCAGCACTTTTGTAATATATTCATTAGATACTTAGAGATAGTTTAGTTACCATGGTGGTGTTGCTAATATCCTTTTAGGTTTCAAAATTCTCTTGTCTTGTGCTAATTAAATCCATACTGAATGTAAAACTGTATGGCTGTAAGGCAAAGTTTGATTACAACATATTACACTCAAGCTGTACATTCACTTTCACTGATAATTTGAGTATTCCTTGTTCATTAAATTTTGTGTGACTGTGTTCCTGTGCACATTCTCTTTGATGGTTTACTGTGAAAATACTTTTAATACCCAAAGACTCAAAATAAGGTGATATTTTTAGTAGCCTTCTGAAAGAGACTGATCTTTAGTCCTATTGTTGATAATTTTGAATTGGCTTATCTCATTAAAATATTGCTATTTAGTATTCCAACATAGTATAATGGAGTCAATTCAAAACGCCATAAAATATTATAGCAGAATCAGAGGGGGGGAGCAGGAAGAGATGAGGAGCAGAACTTTTTAATGATTTTAAGGCTAGAAGGATCTTGCATCTTAATTTATAATAAGTAAAATTGTCTATTGCTTTGGACTGCACATATCAACATGTACTAGAGTAATTCTTTTACTACTCTTCTGTTAGCAGTTTCTAGGAATCGTTGTTGCTATTTATATTATTGGCTGGGACTAAATGAATTTATGTTCAAAAGTCAAGGCAATACATCAGTTTGATTTTCCCCCCCCCCCCATCTGTGGGTCAGTAATCAGAGATGTAAAACATTCAGATTATTTTCCTTCTCAATATTTTCTGATAATCGCATAAGATTCCATTTAGCTATTTTTATTTTCTACAGGTTATTTAAAACTAACTTTAAAACAGTTGGATGGCAGTTCTCTCCCCCCCCTCCTTCCGGTTGAGTATGGCTCCTAGTTGAAATAAAATACAGATCTATTGTGGAGCCTTCAGGGAATATGTCTTGAACCAATTTAGTAAAAACTCTTTTGAAGCAGAAGGAACAAAAGAAGTGGAAATGATAGAATAACCTTACTTTGCTAGAAGAATCTAGGTATGTTTTCAATAACTGCCCTCATTCTTTTGTTCATTTGTCTTAAATGACAAAATATAGATTTTGATCCTTCATAAGTTTCTTGATGGTGAATAAATGATTTAGCTAGAGATAAGTGATCAGGTGGCTTATTACTGAGCTAATCAAAATGTAATTTTTTTGTTTCTTGGAATCTGAGCCCTTTTTTTGGGGGGGAGAGGCAGTGTCTTCTGTCATTGCAGCAGCCAAAAAAATACCCCACCCCTAGTTGCCATGCTTCAGTAGGATTATGTCACCAGTGCTGGATGGTGGGTGCTGAGATAGACAATAGAATTTTAACAGTGCAGTGTTTGTGTGTTTTGTTTTTTAACTTCATATTTTTTAGGGGGTGGCTAGTAGTTTATGGTGAATTTTCTTAAGGGCAGAGTAAGAGAGCCAGCTATGCCTAATCAAGCCAAAAGAACTTTAAGTATAAATAACTGTCAGGTTAGATCTCGTAAATCTTGTTTTTGCTAGCATATTTTACAAGGTATTTTGTAGCAAATGTTATTTCTGTGGATGGTTGGTACCCAAATACCATGGTAAAAGGTGTTGTCTAAAACCTTAAGCAGAACAAATAAATTGTTAAATTATAAAAATCTAAGGACAGATGCGTAAGCCACCATAGGATGCTGCTGTCTCATTTCCAGTGTCTAAAATTACTTTTGGCTGCCTTCTCACCATCTGCTTTTGGGTCTCTCTGTATAATCTTGGCCAGCAAGTTGTTGTTTTGTCTATCCTTAAATTTCTTTTATGATGCATTTCTGCTCTCAGGATGAGAGTTATTGTTATATAAAATTATTAAACCCCAAGAGCTATGGTGTACCTCTTAGGGATGTGAAAGGTTAACCGTTTAACTGTTAAGCATCACCCTCGCTGGTTAATGCATACTGGTTCCTGTTAACTATTAGCTGGTGGGGCTGGAGCAACAGCCCTCACCTCCTGTGCTGCTGCCTATAAGAGGCAGCAGTGCGGGTGGCTGCTGCCTGTGCCCTCCCCACGTGTAAACATGTAACCTCTGAAAAATTTTGGAGTTACACATTTACAAAAATAAATGTTTGCTAACATCCCTAATGAAAATATTTTTTGGAAAAGGACAGTATTACCCTGACTCAGAATGTGAGTATGCTGCTCTCCTAGTGATCTAACCAGATTGTTTACTTTCTTTTTTAAATTATGGCAAAATTTAAAATCTATAATGAATTACATATGTATTATATTCTTATATCTTTTCTGTTGAAACCCCAATGTTGTTAGAAAATACTCTAGATCATTAAAGAACTGTTGTTCATCATCTCTAGGGTTGGTATTTGCAACCACAAACATTCAAAAGTAATGATTCCAAACCCATAGAACTCATAGAATACTGGGACTGGAAGGGACCTCGAGAGGTCATCAAGTCCAGTCCCCTGCCCTCATGGCAGGACCAAATACTGTCTAGACCATCCCTGATAGTCATTTTCAGGTATCTAAAAGGGTGTCATAAGGAGGAGGGAGAAAACGTGTTCATCTTGGCCTCTGAGGATAGAACAAGAAGCAATGGACTTAAGCTGCAGCAAGGGAGGTTTAGGCTGGACATTAGGAAAAACTTCCTAACTGTCAGGGTAGTCAAACACTGGAATAAATTGCCCAGGGAGGTTGTGGAATCTCCATCTCTGGAAATATTTAAGAGTAGGTTAGATAAATGTCTATCATGTCCCCCCTCAGTCTTCTCTTTTCTAAACTAAACAAACCTAAGTCTTTCGGCCTTCCTTCATAGGTCATGTTCTCTAGACCTTTAATCATTCTTGTTGCTCTTCTCTGGACCTTCTCCAGTTTTTCCACATCTTTCTTGAAATGCGGTGCCCAGAACTGGACACAATACTCCAACTGAGGCCTAACCAGCGCAGAGTAGATCGGAAGAATTACTTCTCGTGTCTTGCTCACAACACACCTGTTAATGCATCCTAGAATCATGTTTGCTTTTTTTGCCACAGCATCACACTGCTGACTCATATTCAGCTTGTGGTCCACTATAACCCCTAGATCCCTTTCTGCCGTACTCCTTCCTAGACAGTCGCTTCCCATTCTGTATGTGTGAAACTCATGAGATTTAAAGAAATCTTTTGCCAAATTTTGATTATTTTTCACCTTTGCGGAAGCCACTCATACCAAACCTGTGTGAGATAACCTTCAGTATATTTACAGAACTGAAGACCCCCTTGTTCATCTGATGGTTTGAACGTCTCTTTCTTCGTCCATTTCCCAAGGCATGGGATTCCTACATTCTGTATCCTCCTCCCTAGTTGACAGGATAGGCAGCTGCATTCATGTGCTGCACAGCAGTCTCTTGTCCCACACATTTATTCCCCACCATATTTCCTTCAGTCTCATCTTCCTCCTCATGTTTTTCTTTCTATGTCACTGTCTTCCTTTCCTACATAATCTATTGACTCCTCATAGTTTTCTGTCCTGTTCCCTAGCACAGTCCCCACCTTCCTGCTGTTCCTACAGTTCAGTTCCCAGCACATCTAAATGCCGCTGTCTCTTCCCTGGAGCCATCATCTTCTCTCAGGTTACCCAAGACAGTTTCCGTCTTGCTGAGGGCACTCTCACTGCAAAGATCAAATAGTCATGGCCCTCTTACTAAGGGCAGCCCATGGCTTCAGTTACACTGACAGTCATGGGAGGTGGTGTCCATTTTCTGTAAAGATGGGACTTCACAAGATGAAAGCAAAAATCTGAGATTAATGAGAATATTTTTTATAAAAATAACCCCTGAAAAAATCACGTTTGATATCACTATAAGGTGGTTCTCTGCCTCAGTATTTTCTGTTTAAATTCCTGATATTATATAAAGTATCCTTTTTGTCCTATCAAATAAGCTATTCTTGTTTTCAGTCTGTTGAACGAACAATAGGAAATACCAGATTTTAAACTACTAGTTGGATTTTTGTTAGAAATGGGTTTTTTCCCTAGCATACAGGAAAGAACACTATGTTCATGCGCTCACTCTTAATGAATCAAAACCACCATCACGCTACAAGATAACTGTATTGGTATACAGTCATAAGAATAGGCATGTGCCATAGATGCACCATACTACTTCTTTTTGCTTTAGGATTCCTAGATCCATTACCACTACCACAGCCAGAGTAGGTGAGATCACCTATGGGCGAGTACATTGTGCTAGTCATTTCATAGCAGCAATGGTGTCTGAACTTTAAGGAATATGAATCACCAGTAAAAATAAATTTTTTGCGTGTTAAGTAACCCCTGCAAAAGAACTATGGATTCTCAACAAAAATCATAAAAACAATTTCTTATTCATTAATAAAATAACTCCACAGTCTCAACAAAATTACAGACATGGTGGGTAAACAAACGCAAAGGGTATAAAACAATAGTGGTAATTTAAAAAAATCTCTGAAAAAATAAGCTTTTAGGAGGGAAAAGGTGAAATGAGCAAATTTCAGAAGTAAGTTAGTTCTATACCGTTAGAGATATGCTTCTCCTGTCCTTTCTGTCTCTCAGACTGTTTACCCAACCCCACTTATCTTCATCTTCTGTTGCTCTGTTTCATCCATTGGCTTGTCTTTTATCCTTTTTCTGAAATCGATTCAAAATTCTAGTGTTCATTTTCAAAGCTCTTCACATGTCTGTTGCCCCTATATCTTTGGTCTCATTTTCTCCTATACTCCCATTTTCTCCTTATTTTCTTCCTAGCTCTTGTCCTTAAATTCCCCCCTTTTCTCTTTTATATTCTGAACTTGATGTTTTTCATGTTGACCTTGGATCATGCACCCTCTGTGTTTCAGTCGATTTTCCTCTTTCAAATCTTTCCTTAAAACTCACTGCTTCTATTTAGCCTTATGATACTGAGCTATTGCTCCACTGTTTTTATCTTTTTAGTAATTATCTGAATCGGAATGCAAGCTTCTGAGGGCTTGGACCTTGTCTTTTGTATGTATAATGTGCTGATGCAATTAAGGTACTTTATTTGTAATAACATAAATATACATTATCTCTGGTTTTGGTTCTCTGGTTTTAATTGTTTTTCTTTGTAATACATGCTTTTCCTGTATCACATGGATTTTTTTGTCAGGTTAGAAGCTGAGCCCACTGTGGTGCCATCTCTAATGGTATGTCTACACTGCAATTAGGCACCTGCAGCTGAGCCATGTCAGCTGACGTGGGCTCAGGCTAAAGGGCTGTTTAAGTGCAGCATAGAATTTTGTGCTCAGTCTGCAGCCTGAGTTCTGGAATACAGCCACCAAGCTGGGTGCAAGCATCCACTCTACAGCCTGCACCCGAATGTCTACACCACACTTTATACATCCTCTTAGCCTGAGTCAGCTGGAATGGGCTAGGCTGTGGGTTTTTATTTGCAGGGTAGACATACTCTTGTGAGTCCTAGTAAAACAACCTCCCTGCTCCGCCACCACCCTACTCCTAATATTTATGGATGGTAGAACAGTATCAATAATGGGAGATTTGGTTGAATTGCACAGGATAATGCATATAAAAGAGTAAAACTGTAAAGAGCCATTCCCAAATGCCATTCATAGGGAGAGGGAGTCCAAGAGAATGAGAATGTCACTGAGATGTGGAAAAATCAAGTTCAGGTTCCTGCTTCAATTAGTATTTATTTATATACAAAGGAGAGACCGAGGCCTGCAGTAGAATACCTAATAACTTGTTAGCTAGGGAATTGTCCTGAAAGGTGGGAGATGAAAGTTCATGTTCCGCTCCAAATCTGATGGAACAGGAATTTGAATCTGGGTCTCTGACATCCTGTATAAAATCCATACCCCGGGCTACTGATTATAATGTGTCTTTTTCTCTCTTTCTCTCTTTTTTTTTTTTTTTTCCCCCCATGAGAGAGAGTTGATTTGACTTACATGTCTAATCCTAGGAGTGGATTTCTGGCTGAAAATACTGAGCTGAGATAGGTGCCTCCCTTCAGCCTGTCTGTCAATCACCTTAGGCTCAAATCAGTAGGAGTTAGATGCCTAAATACTCTTGAGGATATGGGCCCTAAGCATTGCTCCTTTTGTTCTCATTTCACTTCTGACTAGCTTAGTTGGCTCCCTAGTCAGTTTGCCCACTTGTGAAGGTCCCAGTCTGGGTGCCACATTTTAGGAAAGATATGGAGTAATTGGAAAAGGTCCAGAGAAGAGCCACAAAAATGATTAAAGATCTAGAAAGCATGACCTGAGGGAAGATTGAAAATAAGGTGTTTGTTTAGTCTGGAAAAGAAAAGACTGAGAGGGGATGTAACAGCTTTCAAGTATCTAAAAGGTTATGACAGGGAGGAGGGAGAAAAATTATTCTCCTTAACATCTGATGATAGGACAAGAAGCAATGGGATTAAATGCAGGTAGGGATGTTTAGGTAGAACACTAGAAAAAACTTCCTAACTGTCAGAGTGGTTAAACACTGAAATAAATTGCTTGAAAAGTTTTGGAATCTCCATCACTGGAGATTTTTAAGAGCAGGTTAGACAAACACCAATCAGGGATGGTCTAGAAGATGGTGCTTGCCATGAGTGCAAGGGACTGGACTCTATGTCCACTCAAGGTTCCTTCCAGATCTATTATTCTATGATTTAGCACCTAATTCAGGATGGTGGTTTCCACTAGCTGGCAGGGTGCCTAGGATTTAAATGTTGCAATGCCTAAAACCATTTGATTTTACTCCTAGCGAATTAACAGTTTGAATCAGTTTGTCGTTTTGGCAAGGAACAAACTTCTCTCTTTCTTCTGTGAGTTACCCAGAATATATATCTGGATGTGTACCACATTCTACAAAAAATGTTAAAAGATTATTTCACTTCCAAGTCAAGCACTGAAAAGTTAGGAATGTCTGATTTTAATTTAGTATGTGTGCATTCATTATGATTTAGTCTTTAATTACATGATCACCACCAGACTGCTGCCTCATTTAGTACACAGTCTGGATGATGCTCAATTAATACACAGCAATTAAATATTTTGTTTTATCCTCATTGTTCAATGTATGACCATCAGCCTTATTTATTACATATTCTTCAAACCCTGTTTGTAAGTCAGAATTATTAACTTCCTCATGAGGTTTTCTGTGGTACTCATTGTTATAGTATCTGAGTGTTTCACAAAAAATTTATCTTCACAACATCTCTGTATGATCATGGTGTTGTATTTCTCCTATTTTACATACATGGAACTGAGGCACGGAGAAATTAAGATGAAAAAGTATCCATTATATTTGGATTTTCATTTTGAGTCACCTATGACTTTTTTTTCCCCAGACAACTTAGGGTGTGTGTGTGTGTGTGTGTGTGTGTGTGTGTGTGTGTGTGTGTGTGTAAATAAAAAAAACCTAACAGTGTGTGTGTGTGTGTGTGTGTGTGTAAATAAAAAAAACCTAACACTTAATGGGAGCTGCATTTAAATATATTAACTTCAGTTGCAGCTGTGAATTCTCGGACCTTTTGTAATCCAGCCTGTAGGACAGGGGTGGCCCCCGACTTGACTAGATCTGACCACTGAGGTTCAGGGGTACCCTCAGCCACTGTGGGGCTAGAGCACACAAAATCTACTAGCCTACCCCTTTCCCCCCCCAGGTTCTGCTGTGTGAGGGGAATGTGGGGAGTGTCTTTCTCCTTCTCAGTCAGGGACCACATCAGGTTCCCCACCTCTGCTGTAGGACAAAAAGCTGTGCACCCAGAAAATGAAAAATACACTGTTAGTGACCTCCTCAGAAAAGTTTGGTGAAAGTGAATTGGTTCGCATGACACAGGAACTCAATGGCACATAGTTCCTTAGGGCAGCATTCAGCTATCTTAATCATGAGACCCTCCTTTCTCTTCCTTCAGTTCCCTTTCAATCATTCCCAGAGCAGGTCCATCTTCGGCTCTGAATGAAAGACTACATCATAATGCATATGAAGGAGCAGGCTGAACAAAGGCTGTAAGACGTCTATGCAATGAAGTACTGACTTCACTGGGATTACTCATCTGCAGAAAAATTACTCCTGCACTTTTTTTTATTGGACTTGGAAAGTAAGGATGTAAAATACCAGTTAATCTGTTAACTGGTTAAATTTTAAGTTTAACCAGTCAACTGATTTAAGTGGAATCCCTCTGCATGGAGGGTTGGGAGCAGGAACCAGCAGCCACAAGTGTGGGAGTGGGAAGGGCGGCTTCTGCTCTTGGGCTCCCTCCATGCAGGGCAGGTGGCTCCCAACCTCCGTGAGGCTGGAGCAGACCTCCACCCTTGGCCCGCCACTGGTGGGGGGCTGTTCCCAGGCACTGGATAATTGGTACCCAGTAAACATTACCCTTTAAGGGTGGTGCTTACCGGGTAACTGGTTAACCGATTACCCATTCACATTCCTATAGGAAGGCTTGATTTTTTTTTTTTAATTGGTAAATGTTGACGAACATAAATTTAAACAGAAGAAAAAATATGTCCATCAATACTCATCTAAATTTAAAGAAAGAAAAATACTGCTTAGAACTTCATATATTTTGACATGGGATATTGACAATTTATGTGGTTTATAAAGCTTTAGCTTTTTGAATCTCAACATCTACTGTCCTTCCACTGCCATAATTTCCCAAAACCATCAAAATTTAAAATGTGAAATTTAAGTAGATAAAAATAGAAACTATCCTTGAAATAAATGTTGGCACCAACTTTTTAATGTAAACAATCAAGTTCTGCAAAGCCAAATTATGATCTAAATGTACCTGAGGGTAGCATTAACTCCCTCTTCTTTACTTATGTTTGCCATGACTGTTGTCTGCCTTCTGGGAGAAGGTCAGTCAGGTGCACTGCTATATTGCAGGAACTCAGTGGTGCAGAACTGTTTCTTAGAGAGCCATGTACTCATAAGAGAGGGCTGATTCTCTGAATGGATGCCACAAGATGTGGAATGGAACCAGATTTCCCTTGATCTTTACCTACATGTTTAAAGATCCTTGGACCCTGCTTTCTCCAAATTGCTGCAAGCTTTTATCCATTAATGGAGAGAAGAGATGATAAATGCATAGTTTATCTTTCTAAATACTTTTATCCATTAATGGAGAGAAGAGCTGATAAACGCATAGGGTTGTCAGGTATCCGGTTTTGAATCGGACAGTCCAGTATTTGAGCTTTCTGTTTGGGAAACACATTGAGAAAATATAAATGTCTGGTAATTTCTAAATAAGATTTAAGTAATGTAGATTGTGATGTAATGTCAAGTGTTTCTGGTATTTTTGTTGAAACCATCTGGTAACCCTATAAACGCATAGATTATATCCTCTTTCTAAATATGTCTTCAGGAACTGAAGGTGAGTATACTGGGTTTTACGGGATCTGGGAACAAGTGTCTTGTGTTGGCAGGTGTTATAATAACTATGTAACAAGGCAGATTTAGAACATCTCTGTTTAGTGTGGGAAAAAAGTATTACCAGTACTGAATGTTCAAAAAGCGTGAGCCAGGTTAAAAAAAGAAAAAGAATAAGTAATGAATTTAAAATGAAAATGATGAGATTCCATCCATCCATCTTCCATTTTGTATTTTATTTTTGAATTCCCCCTACTTATCCCATTGTGTAGGCCGGGGTGGGCAATCATTTTTGATGGGGGGGGAGGCGGCACTCGAAGAGTTTGGAAAGTGGTTGAGGGCTGTACTCTTCCATGATACTAATGGAGGAGATGCAGGGTCTGGGATGGAGGTTGGGTGCAGAAGAGAGCTTGGGGTAAGAGATTGGGGTGCAGGAGGGTGTGTGGGGTCTGGGAGCGAGTTTTGGTGAAAGAGGCAGTTATGACCTGGGGCATGGGACTGGGGTATAGGGGTTTGGGTTGTGACCTAAGGCAGGAAGGGATTTTGACCTGGGGCAGAGGACTGGGGTGCAGGATCTGGAAAGGAATATGGGGGCAGGAGGGGTAGAGGATTTGGGTTATGTGAGGTAGGGGGCCAGGAGTGGGGGGCAGAGGGTTGAGGGGAGGGAAAAGCCGGGGTGCCAGAGGCAGGCTCTGACTGGGTGACTTATCTGAGTGACTCCCGGCCAGCAGTCCAGCATGCTTCTCAGGCATGCTCCCTGCTGCGTGCCTCTCCCCTTCCCCCACGCACAGGCTACAGGGGCCATGTGCATCTGTGAATGAGAGCCAGAGAGGAGAGGGGAGTGGTGCTTTGTGCACTGCCCGTTGTTCAAACAGGCAGTTCCCATTGGCCAGAAACCAGCCAATGGGATTGTGCTGGGGGGGAGCAGCGCATGAAGCCCTCTCCTCCCCCACCAGCTATGAAACACAGATAGCCTGGTAGCCACTTTTCTTCATGGCATGTGGGGGTGGTGTAAGCAGGGAGTTTTCTTGAGGCTCCCTGCTGCATCTGCGGGTTGGATCCCGTGGCTTGGTGGGCCAGATTTAGCCCAGTGGCTGTATTTTACCCAGGCTTGATGTAGACCATGGTCTCACATCTAAAACTTAGGTCAACATAGTTGGGATGTAAGTGACTAGTTGACTACACGATAAGCCTAGGCTTATCAGGTAGTCGAGCCACTACTGAACTAATCGCTTCTTCCTCCTCCCCTTGCTGCTTCTGTATCAGAGGCGAGACTCGGAGTGAAAAGAGACTGCTTGGGTCCCCATTTGTCCTGGGTTCCCCACTGCACCTCTGCATTTTAAATATAGTAAGAGTCATGCTTTCAGAAGTCTTAAAAGAGCAACACTATGATGCAGAAACCACAGAAGTCAGACCACTAAAAACAAAACAGAGCCTTGCAAATCCACAGTTGGATCATTTTTGTAGATAGTGGAGCAGATGCAGATTCTAGACAATACTGACCTCTTGTGGTCCAGCAACGGTCAGATCCTGAGACTACCAGACTAGAGAGGTTCAACCTATAGCTACATTGCAGGGATGTTCAATTAGCTGATTAATCAAAATTTAGTAGTAAATGGAATTTCCATTGACTACTCAGTCTGTCAGTAAGGGGGGGATGCTCACTACCCCAGCTGCACTTAGTCGCTTACATCCCTAACTAAAGTTTTACATTGTTTTGTTTTTGAATGCAGTATTGTAACCAAAAAAATTCTACATTTGTAAGTTATGCGTTCTTTATAAACGGATCATCTTACAGGTTGGATGTTCCTGGTGCAGCACCGTCGGGACCTGACAGGTCTCGAATGAGAGAATTTGCCGTATCGGGGTTGGTCCCCTGCCACTAACCCCCAAACCCGTTGCCTGATGTCGACTCTGGCTATAGGGCTCTGGCCCTGACCCCATGCTCTCGGGGGCTTTCACAGAGCTTTGGCCCCAGCTCGGGGCTGCCATGGGCCTCCCGCCTCAGTCCTGCTCCGCCTCCAGCTGTGCTGACAATCCTGTTGCCCCCAGCCGAGCTGACCCTTGTGCCTTAGGCTCCCAGGCTATCTGGTCCAGGAGCATTCATGGTTTGCCAGACCAGAGTGTGCCGGTTTTCAAAGGTGTAACATGTACAGCGCTTGTATGAGGTGAATTGAAAAACACTATTTCTTTTATCATTTTTACAATGCAAATATGTGTAATAAAAATAATATGAAGTGAGCACTGTACACTTTGTATTTGGTGTTGTAACAGAAATCAGTATTTTTGAAAATGTAGGAAAATGTCCAAAATATTTAATAAATTTCAGTTGGTATGTTATTGTTTAACAGTGCAATTTAAACCTCTAATTAATCACAATTTTTAATCATGATTAATTTTTTTGAGTTAATCATGTGAGTTAATTGACAGCCCGAATACATGCATACACCTGCACATGCCTGGGCAACTATTAATACACAGGATTAATAAAATACTTTCTTACTCTTTTTACAACTTTGTTGCACAACAGAAGCAATTACAATGGTACACTCATCATCAGGAAGGTGCCCTCTGGTCACTGGCAGGAAACAAGAGCTTTTTGCTTATTGGGAATGGCTCTCTGTACTAGAGATACTAAATGTAGATTAATTAACTAATCAGATAGTAAATGGGATTTCCATTGACTATTCGATTAGTCTATAAGGGCACCTCCACCTCTGAAATGTAGCAAGAGCCCTGCTGGGCTCTTGTACATTTTAAAAGCAGAAGCCTCACAGGGACCGCGGGACCAGCTGGGGACTCCCCACTGGCCCCACCCTCCCAGTGGGGCGCTCGTACATTTCAAAAGCAGAATCGCAACAGAAGCGGCGCGAGCAGAGACTGCTTCAGTCCATGCTCGCACTGTTGCCGCTGTGCCTCTACCTCCCCTGTCCCCCGTAGAGATGGTGTTGGGGGGAATTGGCTTTTAAGCCAGCTTCCCCCAGCACCGGCTCCTGCTCCCTCCCCCTTTGCTGCCTCCCTCTAATAGAGGCAGCAAGGGGGGGAAGCGACTAGTTGCATCACTAGTCGATTATCCGATAAGCTTCTGCTTATTGGATAGTCGACTAGTCTCTTACGTCCCTACTCTGTATACTGCAGCCTACCTTGGCTGCGGTTGGTTAATTTCAGCTGATTCTGCCTTTCTTGTCATCCTGGATTTGAGCCAACAGGTTAGTGAAAGGGAGAGTCCAGAGCCAGAGGGAAGAAGGCATTTGTGTGACCTTAGTTCAGCGCTGTAGGGTGCCAAGAAAGTAGGCTTTAAACAAAAATCTGCTAGCTGGACCCCTTCCTCCTGCAGTTGGAGTTCTGAAAACAGGTGGGCAGCTAGCCCCAGACCCAGGCAGAGGAAGAAGTAAAGGTGACCTAAATCAAGCTTGCTCCATCTTTGATCCTGTAGTAAGAACTTCATCCCTGGAGCCATGATGTTTCCTGCACCCTTGGGGCACATGGCCCTCTCTCATCCCACCCCGCTTTCCACATGGGGGTCTCCATGCTGACTAACCTGCCTCCCCCACCCTGCTCATTTCATAAGCAATCTTTCCCTGAATCACAGGGTGGGCTACCTGCTACAGAGTAGCGGGAAAGAACACATTTGTTTAAAAACTACCCTTAGCTAAAGTGCTGCTCTCTCCCAGAGTGCACCTGGCTTTAGCAAAGTATTTAATTAGCTTCCACAAACTTCTTTTACTCACCTGCCAGTTATTGTGATCTCAGCCCCCGAAGCCCTGGAATGTGATTTTCCAAGGACTTACTCAATTGAGATGTAATGACATTTACCTGGTGTATGAAAGAATGTAGTAAGAAGAGCATGGAATGGATTTTATTAATGCTGTTGAGCTGCTTGTGAATGATTTTGTGGCTATACATATTGGTGACAGTTTTCTCTGAATGTCACGGTAATTGACAGTGAAAGTCAGTAGATTTGTCACTGCTAATTTGACACTTTCTTGCTAGGGAGATCAAAAAGTTGCTAAATCTAGTGACAAAGTAGGGATGTTGGTGACTTTCCTGCCTTTTGGGCAGGGTACACGAATGGTGTACCTATGTGCAGAGTTGAAAATTGCAAGAGGGCTGGCGCTTTGTGCACCATCCTGAGATGGTCTCCAGTAGGGGACACAATTGCATTACTTGCTATTATGTTGTGAGAATTGACAACACTGGACAGATAAGAGATTCTGTGTAGAAGTGTCTGTTTGATACAAAAAAGAAGAGGGAAGGAAATATGGTTTGTTTGACTGTGACTCATTTTCAGCCTTTATGGGCATGTGAATCAGATGGCCTTGCTTTGTCAGTGTACTCTCACCATCTCAGCACATGAAAGTGTGATGTGTCTGAATTCACTGCTGCTGATGTGAATTGTGAAAACAGTAATGTCCTCCACCTCCCACCACTTCTTTTGAAAGCCTTGGTTGAAAGCTGACCATGACATGCTGTTTTTTGATTGCTGAATAGCTGTATTTGTATTTAACTGTGCTACAGATTTGTGTGAGCTACCTAAAGATAAAATGGTTATAAAGTATAGGCAGCTAAGGAATAAGATAGTTGTTTGACACAAAGACCTCACTGTTAGCAACTGAGATCTTTATGGTTGTGAAGACAGAGGTCATTACTGATGGTACCAATAATAAGGATATTTGGACCTGAGACACTTGGTTAGTTTGTCAGTAAAGAAATGCTGGTAAAATCAAGCTGCCAAAAAACTAAATATTATTGTAAGTTAATGGCCCAGTGGTAATAGATGAGAGATTGGATTTTTTTATTAATACATTTAATGCTAGGGAAATGTGCTGGACTAAGTTCTGGAAACAGAAGTTTTTGATTTATCTCAACAAAAAAATTTGCATCGGCATCACGTGTGGAATCCAGACCTTGCAAGTTCCTACTTTCCTATGTGAAAAGTGGCAAGGATTCAAGGGAGTGTACTGAAATGGATAGGTTATTTCTAAAGGGTAGTCTCCAAAGAGAGGCTATGTTGGGAAATGGCAATAGGTACAGGAGAGAAGGAGCATGGGGGGGGGGGCACTGCAGCATCCGCAAGCTTTGTACCAGGAGTCCCGGCCACCAGCTCCATGCTCCAGCTGCCCAGGGTCCTGGCTGCTGGTGCCACTGCTGTCCAGGGGCTCTGCTGCTGCCCAGGGGTTCCATTGCAGGTACCACTCTTTTGCCAGCCCCATGCCCAGGAGATCAGCTGATGACTGGGGAACTTGTGGGTCCTGGGGGGTCTGCTGCTGGCCCTGTGCCTGGAGGCTCTGCTGCCAGCTCCAGGGTCCTGACTACCAGCATGGGATCCTGGCTGCTGGCCCAATGTACAGGGTCCCAGTTGCCGGGCACCTGCCCACGGCTCCAGTGCCTTACCCCTATTTGTGTTCCCCACTCCTGAAGCCATAGTCTGCTTCCAGTCCCAGCTCTAGGGGGTAATGAGGGGTATGGATTGGGGCAAAAGGGGGTGTAGCTCAGCATCCCCACTCCAAAAACTGTTCCAGCACAACTGGAAACAGCAGCCTTGCCACCACAGTGCTTTCTCATGGAGCTCTGTTAGGCTGTTTTGTTTTTTCTTTGGTCATGGTTATGTTTACATGCATCCACTAGAAGATATAGAGAGATTTGATTAACTCAAATGTCAGCAATATGCAGATGCCATAGATGTATTTGATATTGACAATGTTGAATAATACCACTGCCGCTGAACTAAACCAGTCACTGGCTGAAGCTATCACGGTTTGAAGGTAGATAGGGCTGAAGCTATACCCTAGCAAGAAGGAAGTTATGCTTGATAGACAAAGGGAAGAAATTCTAAGAGTTTGCAACCATAATGCATCCTCCTTTGATCAAAGACTACTATATGCAACTTCACAAGCCAACTGGGAAGTGTAAAATTCATTTGGAGTTCTAACATAGCAGTATACTTGAACAATGCAGTTACCCTTTCCAAGTAGCTGGGGCACTCTGTCCCATCATTAAAGATTATGGCTTGACCTCACTGTGTGCCTGTATATCTGGTCTATAGCAATGCAATCTACATGGACTTTGAACTGAGTGCAGATAATGTAGATTATGAAACCAATAATATTGTCTCAGAGATGCATGCCATTATATAGCCCTGAGAAAACTACAGCAGGTACAGAATGCAGCTACTTGCCGCCACAGAAGCATGGGTTAGCATAAGCAAATTCTTTGTATCATCATCCTGTGAAATAATGTGTTTTAAATTTGAGTGGATCCTTATTTCAAGTTACTACATGACCTGGGTTCAGAATAACTGAGAGAGAGCCTCTGGAACTGCAGCCTCTATCAGTTAGGGTTACCAGATGGTTTAAAAAAAATACCAGACACACTTGATCTCAGATGGGGGGCTGGCCGTGGGAGATCGGGACGGGAGACTGGCGGGGAAGATCGGCAAGTGGGGGGAACCGGCCGGCGGGAAGCGGGGCTGGCCAGGACGGGGTTGGGGGGAGTGGGGCTGGCCGGGGAGGAACCAGCCAGCGGGGAGCAGGGCTGGCCAGGAGGGAGGTCAGGGGGAGTGGGGCTAGCCGCGGGGGGCAGGGACCGGCCAGCAGGGAGCAGGGCTGGCCTGGGCGCAAGCAGATCCTGGGGTGCTGCCCGTCCCGGCAGGGCGCACGGGTGAGTCCAGCCCCCGCTGATTCCATCCGCCCCCGCCCCCCTCCTCTCTACTATGTAGTTGTGTACTGCCTGGCTGGTAGACATGCTCATGCAGTGTGAGCGTGTCTACCAGCCAGGCAGTACGCAACTATGTACTAATACTCATGATAATAATAAAACTTACTTAATTAGAAAATACTGGACATTTATATGTCTGGTATTTTCTAATTTGTTTCCCGGACAGAAAGCTCAAATACCGGACTGTCCGGTTCAAAACCGGACACCTGGCAACCCTATCAGTGATTCTAGTTTTCTTACGAGACAGTCTGTAATAACAGCACATCTCACTGTGTAAGAGGTTAAATCTTCTTGGAAGCTAGTTCAAGCCTGTGAAACCCACTTCCACAGGATCTTACTCTAAGAAACACTGCACACTTCATTGCTTTCCAGTTCAAATGCTTCTGTGAGCTAGTCTTTTCATATAGCAGCACATAGCGCATCTCTTTTGGGGAGGAACCTCCCCTCCCCAGATGTTCCATGCACATACACACAGAAGTTCCCTTGGATCAATAGTTGGAGACAAACCACATGTGTAAGGTGCTAGTCGTTTTGTTTAATCTGTGTTGGGAAGTTGTTCTGGTACCATTGTGATGGATATGTCATAAATGTGAGAACAGAATTAAGTCTCAATCCTTTCCTAGAGGAAACAACTTGGTGTAGAAAGAGAGCAAGAGAGCAGTTTAGTTTCCATGCCAATAAAGACCTCTATCTCTAATCTGTTAAAAGCGACAACAAAAGTGCCATGTAGCCCCATTTTTGCTGGCTTTAAGATGTGGACACTTGGCCCTATGAACTGGACTAAGAGCATCAGACTGTACCAGATGACTAATAGTCACTACTGAGCTGGGCTTGATTTGAAGCACTAATCTAGTGGTTTAAAGCTCCTTATCTTATCATCGAGTCAGTCTCCACTAATTATGATTCTGATAAAAAGGTGATGATGGTTTGCATTTAGGATTTTTTTTCTTTTGTATATGACTTTAAGAACATAAGAATGGCCATACTGGGTTAGACCAAAGAGCTGTCTAACACAGTATCCCATCTTTCAATAGTGGCCAATGGCTTCAGAAGGAATGAACAGAACAGGTAATCATCAAGTGATCCATACATCTCCTGGTGAATACTCCCAGCTTCTAGTAAATAGAGACTATGGATGCTGTCCCTGCCCATCCTTATTAATAGCCATCAAAGGACCTATCCTCCATGAATTTATCTAGTTCTTTTTAAAATGTGGTATTCTTGGCCTTCACAGCATCCTCTGGCAAAGAATTTCACAGGTTGATTGTGTATTATGTAAAGAAACACTTTAATTTGTTTGTTTTAATACCTGCTGCCTATTAATTTCAGTGATCCCTAGTTCTTGTGTTATGAGGAGTTAAATAACAGTTCATTATTTACTGTCTCCCTGCCAGTCATGTTTTTAAAGATCTCTATCCTACCCCCCCTCTTAGTTGTCTCTTTTCCAAGCTCAAAAATCCCAGTCTTATTAATGTCTTCTATGAAAACTGTTCTATACTCCTAATCATTTTTGTTGCCCTTTTTTGAACCTTTTTCAATTCCATGAGAGCTATTTTTTGAGATGTGGTGACCGCATCTACATGCAGTATTCATGATGTGGGTGTACCATGGATTTATATAGTGCCAATATGATATTTTATGTCTTATTATCTATCCCCTTTTTAATGATTTCCGACATTGTTCGCTTTTTTTTGACTGTCACTACACATTGTATGGCTGTTTTCAGAGCACTATCCACAGTGACTCTAAAGATCACTTTCTGTTTCTTTGAAATAAGCTCAAAGATTTGACTCTGTGATTTCACACCCTTGCATGTCTTTGATTCTTTGTTCATTTCAGTGAACATTTTTTACTAGTTGTTTGTTTCTCTGTTTTTCTGGAAGTCTTTAATATGCAGAAGTAGCAGCTGTTTTTGAGTTATTGTTTTTGAAAATAATGAATTTGAATTTGCATAACACTTCTGCTCTGGATTATGAAACTATCTTGATCCTTTCCCTTTTGAAAATACAGGCTTTAAGAAATCCTCACTGATACTACTTTTTAAAAAATTATATACAATAATTCATTCTTTATAGATATTTTGTTGTCCCTGCCATGCATGTGTATTGAACCTTAGGCATCTTATTAAAAGTAAGCAGTAAAATAACAAAGATTTTTTGATTGATTTTCCTTTAAATTTTAGAAGTCGTTTGAAATAAAATAAGCATACCAAGGCATTGATGAATATAAACAATAAGAATTTCAACTATATATGTCTAATTCTGTTGTTTTGGTTTTCATTCACCACAAGTTAGTGTCAGCAAATCAGATTATAGTTTTAGATGATCAGGATGCAAAGGCATATTATAAAATAAATAACAAAATGGTCTGGCAGTGCTTATTTATGCAAGTAACTGTCTACCCCAGTAGTCCCATTGAAGTATTGGAATGTCACTGAGGTTTGCAGAGTCAGACCCATTTTTGATTTATTAACATATATTTTAATTATTTATGATACATTTAGAAGATCTTACCAAATACAGTCACAGGATCTGGAATAGCATTGTTTCCTGATAAGAAAAGTACTACAAGTTAAATGCAAAGAACGTTTGATAGAATGAATCTTTGCAGTCACTTAGCTTGCATCAGTGCACTAGGATCACTTTTGCCTCACATCATTTTATACCTATTGCTAACAAATATCAATTATATATTGTACATCTCTTGCAGATAAGTAGTAAAATCACTTCTGAATTTTAAACCCTTTAAAAGTAAATTTCTCTAGTACAAGGAAAATTCAGTCCAGAAGAGAAAATCCAAATTAGAAAGTTTAATTCAACTCTGCACTTTGTCTGGAATGTCTTATGTATATGTCATATTCTATGATTTGTGATCATACAGTGAAATACCCTGGGTGAAATTTTCCCCCACTGAGGTCAACTCCTGTTAACTTCAGTGGGACCAGGATTTTGAAATACCTTTTGGGCTTATTGTAATGTATGCAGAAAAAGATTTAAAGGAATCCCATAAGCTTAAAATTGAATTTACAGATATGGTATTGCATCAAATCAATGTTTGTGTGGAATATATCAAGTTAAAATAATCTTATTCTGATTTTTAAGCATATTAACTGTGCTAAAATGGCTAGTACTATTGAGACAGGGTCAACAAGTGAAATCTAGTAAGAAACAAATTTATCTCCATACTGGACTATTCCTTAGCTGTTCAGGATAGTTTGTAAGCTTCTTGGGCGGAGACTATGTTTTCTGAGTGCTTGTACTGAGTTCTTATATAGTGTATGTCTCAGTGGTACTCTGATTAGTGTTCTCTTTTGTCTTCATCCCTACTGGCACTTCTACATAGCAGGGCAGAAGTCCAAGTAAGCTATGCAACTTGAGCTACATCCATTGCGTAGTTTAAATCGAAATAGATTAATTTAGTTTTTGGCGCTGTCTTACACAGCAGGAAGTCTGAGGAAGAACACTTTTCCTCCGACTTCTCTTACTCCTCTTGAAATGAGGCTTACAGGAGTAAGAAGTCCTCCAGCTCACCATTATTTCGAAATAATAACTTGCAGTGTAGACATGCTCTTTGTTATTTTGGAATAATGTCAGTTATTCCGAAATAATGCTGTTGTGTAGACATAGCCTAAGTGTGGAACTAATGACTCAGAGCCCATTTTAATGACTAAAGCCTTTTTTTTAAGGTAGGAAAATAATCTATTGCTCACTGTGGGTGTCATCACTGAATAGAGTTTGACTTCTTATACAGACCGGGACATAATGGGTACGTCTAGACTACACCTCTCTGTCGACAGAGAGATGTAGGTTAGGCACATCGAAATTGCTAATGAAGCAGGGATTTAAATATCCTGCTTTTTTTTTTAAACGGAGATTTTTCGGGAAAAAAAGGCAGTCTAGACGCGTATCTGTCGAAAAATAAACCCTTTTTCGAAAGATCCTGTATTTCTCAAAAATGAGGTTTACAGAATCTTTAGAAAAAGGGTTTATTTTTTGACAGATCCGCATCTAGACTGCCTTTTTTTTTTTTCAGAAAAGCTCCGTTTCGAAAAAAAGCGGGATATTTAAATCCCTGCTTCATTAGCAGTTTCGACATGCCTAATCTACATCTCTCTGTCGACAGTGTGGTGTAGTCTAGACACAGCCAATATGTTCAGCACTACTTCAGCAATGTTGGTTAAAGCTACTTCTGAGATGGTGCTGAAGACCATTTGTCCTTATCTCTTTCTGCAACTAAACTCTCTACCTGAACTTCAGGGTGTGTCCAAGTTAGTCTGTATATATATTGCAGTGGGGCATTGCTGGCATTTGATGGCGTAGATCACATTCCTGGATGTGCAGTTAAATGAACTGCATATCTATAGAAGCAAATTCATTACTGGAGCCAACTACATAAGCCACCAGATCAGAGGTTCATTTAACTTCACATTCAGGAATGTAATCTATGCCATCAAATGCCAGCAATGCCCCACTGCAATATATTTTGGACACACTGGACAGTCACTATGGGAAAGAATTAATGGACACAAATCAGATATCTGTAAAGGGAACATACAAAAACCTGTTGGGGGAACACCTCAATCTACCAGGGCATTCATTAACAGATCTTCAAGTGGCTGTTTTGTTACAGACCAATTCCACAAGCCAGATACACAGGGAAGGACTGGAACTACAATTCATTCACAAGTTTGATACTCATGCTAATGGATTAAATAAAAATACTGGATGGCTGGGACATTATCAACCTACCAAACAATGAAGGTGCCAATGATTCTTTATCTGTATAGTATCTGGTGTTAGTACTCTTCTTCTCTATTGCCTATTAATTGTTCTTATCTGTCTCTTTTGACTATCCAGTCTTTAGGTGTTTATAGACTATTTGTTTTTCCTGTTACATTCCAGCTTTCCCCTTGATATTTTTTTATACCCACTACCTCTTCTTGTTTCCCCCTTCTCCCATTTCTTTCCTTCTCTCCCCCTTCCTATTTATTTTAGTTTTGGACATCCAACACTCTGGTCATCTGAAGAAGTGGGCTGTGCTCATGAAAACTCATGTTACCATCCACATGTTTTGTTAGTCTTTAAAGTGCTACCACACTATTTGTTGTTTTTTAAGTTTATCCTGTACTTGAACTGGTTGCTGACAACAGGTATTAGCATAACAATGGGTAAAGCAGTTGTTGAATACTTTACAAAGGAGATAGCATATAAGCATTTTAGTTAGTGACACTTTTCTCTAAACTTCTTATTTTGTATTTTAATCCTGTTAATGTGTCATGACTGAATTCATAAATGCTATGGTACTCTTGCAACAGATTTTTAAAAATATTTAAATTCATTTATGGTGTTACATCTGGTGAAATGTTCACAGCAAGTAGGGTGGTTTTTTTGATGTAATGGCTGCACTGTAATTTGGCAAAACTTCTGTGAAAAAGTCAATTTTGTTATAAAAAAAAAAAAAGGGGGGGGGGGGCAATTCAGTCAAGGGGTTAAGGCCAATTTGAACAAATACCAGTCACAAAGCCCAGAACAGTCTAGCATTTATTCCCATCTCAAATCCTGACTGAATTTAATAATACTTTGGACATATTTATAGCATTTTACAAACAATTGGCCAGCTTCTTCTCTTGTTACATGGTGTACATCAAGAATAACTTTTAATTAAGTCAATACAATTAAAATAGTTTATAGATTATAAACAAAAAAGAAACCATTGTAATTTTCTAGTTGACTTCCTGACAACACAGGGCATAGGACTTTCCCTGAATTAATTCCAGTTTGAATTAAGGCATATCTTTAAGAAAAAAAATCTACTTCAAGCTTTGGCAAGTTGTTCTAATCATTAAAACCCCTTACTGTTAAAAATCTGTATTTATTTCTAGTTTAAATTTGTCTACTTTAAACTCCCAGATATTGGATATTGTCACATGTTTGTCTGCAAGATTGAAGAGCCCTCTATTATCAGATTTCTGTTTTTTGTGTGAATGTTTTATAGACTACAATCGTATCTCAACCTTCTCTTCGATTGAGCTCCTTGAGCTTTTCACTATAAAGCACGATTTCTAACCCTTCAATCCTCTTCTCTGAATCCCCTCCAGTTTTTCAACATCCTTCTTGATCTATGGATACCAGAACTGGATTTAGTGCTCCAGTAGTGGTCATACCAATCCCAATATAGATAAAATAACTTCTCTATTCCTAATCGGTATTAACTTGTACACACATTAGGGATGTGATAGTATAAACGTGTAAATGGTTAACCAGTGACCCTGGGATCATTAGCTAACCTTCACGGTTACATGCAGCCCTTCCCCTCTACGCTGCTGCCTCTGGCACAGAGGCAACAGTGTGGGGAGGCAGGCGGGAGCTGGGGCTCGTGAGGAGCTGGCCAATATACTACAGTGTGTCCTACAAGCAATGCTTCAACTCCTCTGTAAAATGCTGCTGATAATTGCCAGAAGCAAAAGGAAAAAAATATTTTAAAAGTACATTGACATAGCTATGTGGATAAGTAAATTATACCATT
The DNA here is from genome assembly GCA_032595735.1 of Pelochelys cantorii. Lineage (NCBI taxonomy): Eukaryota > Metazoa > Chordata > Testudines > Trionychidae > Pelochelys > Pelochelys cantorii. The sequence goes on from CM064329.1 coordinate 72,861,066, forward strand.
TTGCATGTGGGGAAATTGAAAGAGAGATTAAGTGATTGCAAGATGTCCTTGTGACTTTCTTAATAACAAGGGTTGTGATCCTGATTATGCCTTTGATTTTCTGTTTGAGCCACCTATAGGGAAACTGAGTCTGTCTTTTAACTTGGCAAAATATTTCCCTATATAAGGCTTCCAGGTTTTTGTTGATTCATCTGTGACAAAGTCTCTAGGGAGATGACTGTGTCTCCTCTCACTTCTTGCAGCTTTATATGCAAGGGTCCCTCCACCCCTCAGGTTTTCCTACAGAAGATATTGACATTTTTGGAATTTTTTTCCAGATTTCAACCAACACTATTATTACATTTTCTGTGGAGTTACATCTAGAGTGCAAATTGTCATCATAATTGTCTGAGCATCAGTTTCCTCATTACAATAACTCAGTTTATAGAAAGAAATGTGTTTAAAGGGGCAATGGGGGAGATGGATACTATGTTATGAAAAAAATCTCTATATATTGGACAAAAATTGAAAGTTAAATGCATATGTGTGCTAGGGATGTAAAATCTATTTTAATGAGTTAACCAGTTAAATGTTATGTTTGTTTAACTACTTAACTGGAATCCTGGAGGGGCGGGCAGGGGAGGAGGGAGTGGCTGCTCCAACCCAAGCCAGGCTGGAGCAGCCCTCTGGCTGTGACTTGGTGCAGTGGGACTGGTTGGTTAACTGGTTACTGGTAAGCATCACCTGGTAAGGATGATGCTTGCTGTTTAACCTGTTAACTGGTTACATCCCTAATGTGTAGCTAGTAATTAGAACACAGAATTGCATGGCAGTGGTTCTGGGTTCTGTTCCTGCCTCTTCCACTGACTTACTAAAGGCATATCTAAACTAGGAAATTATTTTGAAATAATTAAATTTGACTTAACTCCTGATTTTTACAAAATCGAAATAGCATGTCCCCACTACGGGGAAGCCTTGAACTTAGTCTGAGGCAGGCTTCTTTAATGAGCATGTGCTACCTTGACTTAGAGCCCCAGGAAGCACTGGGGAGTAATTAGATTGAGTTACTCTGAGGAGTCGTTATTCGAAATAACGGAACCAGAGCATCTATACTAATGCTATAATAACTATTTTGAAATTAGTGTTCTTCCTTGAGGAAAGCACGAGTACAGATTTTGAAATAAGTGGCCTGTTATTTTGAAATAACGGGCTTGGTAGTGTGGACACTCTGCTTATAAAATTGACCTAAGGGGGGTTATTTTGAAGTAACACCCTAGTGTAGACCACGGCTAAGTGACCTTTGGTTTTCCATTTTGCTACTCTGTCTAACATGGATATAATACTTGACTACTACTCAAGGGATATTTTGAGAGATACTTGTTTGTAAAGTGTTTTGTGATTCTTGGATAAAGGGGAGTCTAGTAGTGCCAAGTGTTATATTGTTAACACATTGCTTTCAGTTTAGATACTCTTTCATAGTAACTGAGAAAAAAGTTATAGTATTCGTTTTCAAAAGAAGGTTGTCTTCTCATTGTGTTACCCTTTTTTATACTGAAACTTGAGAATGGATCATTAAGAATTCAAATGCATTAGTTGAATGACATTCAAGTTTATTTCTAGTGTCTCTCGAGATGAGAGAGAGAGAGGTTTCACCAGTTCAGCATCATAATTAAAGTTTTAAAGAGGACACTGTTTTGTGATTTAAAAGAAAAATTATTCTCAGATGTGTGGATAAATAATTTCTGAAATGTCTGCCTGTTCCTTAAATAGGGTTATACAGTTATGTTATATCTGACTTTATAGTCTGCTTTTACTCTTTCCATATTTTAAGTCAAAGAACATAAGAAGCTTAGACATGTAAGACTGTATTAAAAGGTCTCTGAACAGGGAAGTTCTGAATAGAATTTTGCATTCTATATAAAAATTTAAAATTGAGTATTCTAAGTGTTTTCAGAAGTAGGTTTCCTTTCCTACAAGGAGGGCTTGGTTGCTCAGATATTTTTTTTTTAAAGTATGTAGGGCTTAGAAATAGTCACATGTCCACTTGCCCATATTTAGTTGTGAACTTTCCAGTGCTAGAACCCAGCTTCTGCAGAATCAAAGCTTTCATTTGAAACAACAAGGATAATAACATCTTAAATTATAAATGTTTCTAGCCTTTGTGACTGTAAAGATAACCTCCCAAATGTAAACGATGCATCACTGTCTTCTAGAATCTGTGGATAAACAGTTCCACTGCATCTGCTGCTTCTCAGAGTTTTGCCAAGCTTTATCAGTCTTTGTCAATTGCTACTGATAGGTTTCTGAATATGTGCAGTGAAAACCAACAGTTAAGTCAGTTTCACTTGTATTGCTTAAAGCTTTTCCAAGCAGCAGAAGCAGCGGGAAGAGGGCAGAAATTGGGAGAGGGGTAAAGTGGCAATATCCCTAGCAGTAGAAAGAAGGCTGAGGGACGAGTACAGTAGCAGTATGGTTCTGCTGAGTTCCTACATACCTACCACACCAGTCAGGACACTGGTGAAGGGATAGAGCATTGAAAATCTCCATCCTCCTATAGCAGCCAGGAGACAGGGATTTGGGGTGAAAAAGAACAGACAGACTGAGGGTTTTGTTTTTTTATGGGAGGAGCTTCAAATTTATAAGACACCTGTTAGCTAGAGGGTGGCAGGAAAGATGAATCCCCCAAGCAAGCTTCAGGCTCAATTTCCTGGTAGGAGTTCCACAGGGACTAGCTTCTTACTTGAAAGCTGCCTCTGGATAGTGGGAACCCACATATTTTTGACTCTTCATTGTATTAGTTTTTGGTAGTAATTTTAGTCTCCTGGCAGTTATGTGTTTGGTAAAATTTCCAAGTTCTTTTATATATGTGAGTGGAAGTTAGATGGAAGTTTCTGAGACTGGGCTGGATGGATGGTGGCTTTATGTTTTACTCCTGTTGTAATTTTGCAAATTTCCTATGGCCCCAAATGAAACAATTGCAGAATTTTAAGAGAAGTAATGTTTGATGGATAGAGGAATAGGCCAGAGGGAGGCAGAAATTATTTGAATAAGAGAGAAAAGAATGAAGGAAGAAAGAGAGCAGGGAGAAGAAAGGAGAACAGCATACTGAGGGGAACATAGAGGAAAGGAAGAGAGAAATGCAAATGGAGTGAGAAGGAATGGCAGAAACATATTAAAAGCAATACAAGAAAAGAGATATTTTCCCTTTTAGGAGAGAGAAGTGTGTTGAACCAGCAAGAAACAGAAGGTTGAATAACAGCAAGAAATCTGTAGTAAGGTTCATTTAAAAAGAAATATTAAATAGTAAAAATGACTTGCAATGTTACAGTGAAATATAGTGTATATGAAACAGTGCCCAGCTGTTTTATATATAATTTCAGCAGGTGTGGCTTTGTGGGTGTGGCAGCACTGTTATCCATCATGGCTAGTAAGCTTAATTTTTAAACTAGTAGATGTTGGGCATATTTTATTTTTCAAGCCCTGTCAGATGTTATAATCTCATTATGAAGCAAATCACAGGATATTTTTACGTAGGACCATTCACTATTTGGATTGTGTGTTCCAGTTGCTCACACCCTTTGGCTTGTACAATTGTGATCTGAGTTAAAGCTATTTAGATACAAGGCATTCTTTTAGTAGTTCTGTTGAGCCCCTTGTGTTCTACCTTTTGTAGTGAAAATATATACATTATGCCTTTAAGGTGTATTAACTCTGTGTTATCTTCATTGTACTACAGTTCGCCTTTTATAAATGGCTGTAATTGACACTACACAATTTAATTCAGATCATATTTTTGTAAATGGGGATTTATTTTCCTATAATAAAATATCTTTTTAAAAATTTGATACCGCCATTATATAAAGTGCTCTTCTCATTAGTGGACTGAATTAGATAATGAAGTACAGAAAATCTATTTTGCAAATAGTAACAGAATCATGGCATATTCTTTGCATATATTTTCCTAATTATTAAATAAAAAGCAATTTGAAGGATTAAATCTTAGCAAACAATTCTAGGACAAACCCAGAGAAAGGATATTGATAAAATTATTTGGACAAAATAATTTCACAAAAGAGATCAGGTATCTGTATAGTGCAGGACATTTAACAGGACAAAATATTTACTTGAGAGGGTTTGAACTTCAATATCAGTATAAAGGTTTAATTTATTGTCTGTAAAATCATGGTAATATTCTAGTGAGCAATAGTGAAAGTAGTATATGAAATAAACTTACCTGGAGATATTTGATTGAAGATCACTGATTGAAGCTCGTTTATGTGTGCTCTGTCTGAATACATGGAAAGACACACCAGGTAGGAAGCTTTTCTATTTTAAGTACGTTCTTCTACTGTGTCTTGAGAATTCTTTTTCCACAGCATCTTTATTTGTTGCTGCTGCTTTGATTTGTGGTGGTGGTTGTTTCTAATTTATTCCCAGACATCCTGAATACTTGATTGGCTTCTATATGCAGCATTTTAGGTTATTTTGTTCTTCTAAAATTACAGAAAGGGAGCTCGGAACTTCACATCTCTTCAAACAATAGAGGCAGATTAACATACCCCAGATAACTCAAGTGTTCAGTACTTATTAAAAATTGATTAAAAGCTTTAGCGTCCAATAAATCCCATCTGTTTTCTGTAGATGATTCCAACGGTGAAAAGTTCTTATTTTCCTACAAATTCAGTAGCTCCCACGTTGTATGTTGCTTTGAAAAACAATAATGCATGATCATTGGACTTCAGTTTTTGTCTTAACTTTTCACCTATGCTTCAGCCTCATATTTGTAAGGGCTGACGAAGGGTCTGCTCCTCTCTGCTTCTAATGCTTCCGTCAGACACAGATGTGAAACGCTGTTTCTGAACAGGAGAAAAAAAAATCCCAAGGGGTGTAGTGTTTTGTCATATCTCAGGACAGTGAGCATGCATGGCATCAATGAATTGCTGATATGAGCTATGCAAACCTGGCACCAAACTGACAGGATGACGTTTTCATACATAATAAACCTATTAATTATTTCTTCTGATGGACAGCAGTGTATACTAGAAGAAAAAAAAAGCAGCAGATTATAATATTAGGTTTGATAGGTGCTCTCTGAACAGCTTGTCATCAAGTAATGAATCCAGGAAAAGACTACTGCTTTTGCGTGTGATCAGGTAGAATGGACAATGGATATTTTGACACAGTCAGTGACGTATGTGAGGGTAAAAACTCCCTTCTGATTAAGGTCCCTTTATTTCCTACCTAGAATGAAATAAATAATCAAAAAAGAGACATTATTGGAAATTCTGGTTTTGTTTTAGTCTGCTTTTAATTTGTGGTTATGGCTATAGTCTTGTGGTTTTGTTTCATTTACAACTTTGTTGTATAGGTTCAGCCTACACTTTCTCTGTGTTTTTCTCCATTGAACAAATAATTTTAAAATGCTGTTTTTCTCATCCTAATTATTTTTTCATTCATTATTGAAGAAGTAACTTGCATGTGAAAATGGTACTGTTTCACACTTGTTAACCATTTTTTGTTGGTTGAGACAATGGCTTTCTGACTCTCAAATCCTTTTCTTAATTAGGTGTTAATGTCAAACAAATTGTTCTCATTTTAATGTCAGTTAGATAATTGCTCTCTTAAGAATAATATGCCCCCTCATACAATTGAAATAATGTATTTTAAAAAATACATTTAATATAGCAAAATCCCTCCCCTCAAAAATCTGTCCTTAAAGATTACAGGGTAAAATCTTCATTCCTTGTACCCACGTAGTTCCATTAATGCCAATAGGAAACATGTACATATATTGTAGGTAAAATCATAGTTTAAAGAAAGACTTAGAACATCTTCCAATATTCGAAAAAAAAATTAAAATATTATTAAATATTCATCCTCTCCCTGACAGATTTAGATTTATTTCAATTATTAATTTTCTTTACATAAACAGCAACAGGTACAAAATAGTGTTTAATTTCCCTTTTCCTTTGGAACTTTGAGACTGGGAACAGAGACACGAAGTTTTGGTTGGGAAGAAATAGGATGCATTCTTCATAGCATGAAAGGAGGAGGAGTGGAAAAGGCTGACTGCAAAATAAGCTTGTGTGTATTGGCAGTCCATCAAATGTATGGGGAACGACTTTCAGAGTTTGCTTTTATTCTGATTCACTGTGCGAGCAAGCTGACCTTAAACCTGCTGGTTAAATATTATTATTTACAAATGCATGAGAGCATCTGGCTGGATCCCTTGGTTCATCTAGTCAGTTAATGATGGATGCAGTTAGTTCAAACCCTATGACCGTACTTATTTCCAAATGGCCCTGGAACACCATCATCCCTGAACCCAGAGCTAGGCTACATAGCTACTGTCCAAATCGAGTCCAATGAATGAGAGTTGTAGTGGCAAATCCAAACAATCATTTCTGTTATTCTGTCAAGGAAGGACTCTGACCTGCCCATGCTACAGTGAATATGTGATGTAAAATCCAGTGCTGGAATTTGACATACAGGCATGTTTCAGAAGTAATAGAGAGTGCCTAATTTATAGCTTTTGTATCATCCTGTCTGCAAGAACTGAATGTTAACCAGTTTATTTCCTACTCTAAAATGAAGAGGCCCCAAATTGGTTAGGATGTGACTTTAAGAAGATCTAATTCCTGCAAAACTTAATGAGAGGCTATCCATTTGTGTGTAGCAATAAATATACCTCTGTATCTTATGTATATGACTGGATAATCTTGCAAAGGACAAAGAAAACATGCTAGTGACTGCCTGTGATTATTTTATTTATGTGTGTACATATGCACAACTTATTTGTTTGTGTTTACACAATGGCAGTTTTTGTCTCTAAAGAGCTGAACTATCTGTATATATAGACCAGGGGTGGACAATAACTTTTTGCCAAGGGCCACTTCAGAAATTTTTTAAGTGGCCCCGGGCCGCACCGGAAAAGGCAGGGCCTCAAGCAGAAGGGGTGGGGCCATGATACTTCCCTGCTTCCCCACCCATAGACCATGATTGGTCTGGGGGTGGCGGAGCACCTTTGCTCCCCCCCCCCCGAAGTTTCTCCTAGGTGCCCATGCCCCTGGCAGTGGGAGGAGACTTTGTGCGCTCCCCCTTCTGCCCCCAGGCCAATCAGGGCTTGGGGGTGGGAGAGCACGTGAAGTCTCCACCTGCCCTGACAGGAGCGTGTGGCGCTTCTAAGCTCTGCGTGCACCTTGCAGGGCAGCGGCAGGGCAGAGGAAACTTTGTGTGCTCCCCCTGCTCCCAGGCCAATCAGGGCTTGGGAGCCAGGGAGCGCACAAGATCTCCTCCTGCCCTGCCATGGTGGAGGAAACTTTGTGTGCTTTCCCGCACCCCCAGACCCTAATTGGCCTGGGGGCGGGGAATTGTCAGGGCCTCTGAGAGCTGGATCAACCGCTTGGCAGGCCGGATCCAGCCCATGGAGGCCCTTTTGCCCACCCCTGATATAGACTGTACAGGTACAGAATCAGAGAAATGCAGCCATCTGAGATGGGGTGAGTAACAGGAAACTGCTGCACAATGGTAGGGTGAAAGTAAACCTACCACTACACTCAGAGTTCCATAGGAGTCTAAGGTAAGCGATTCATAGAGGCAAAAAGTTCAAACTGTTAAGCACAAACTTTGTCTGAAATACTGCAGTAACTAGATGTTTGTCGTCTGACTGTGTCTTGCATGTTTAAAAGTCTCAGACGGGTAGCCGTGTTAGTCTGTAACTGAAAAAAAACCTTAAACAAGTAGTTCTGCAGCACCTTAGCTTATTTATTTGTGCCCTGGATCCCTTGCTCCATTCATCTGAAGAAGTAGGCTGTGCCCATAAAAGCTCATGATACCATCTACATTTTTTGTTAGTCTCTAAGGGTATGTCTACACAGCAAAGTTATTTCGAAATAACTTTACTAGTGTCTACACAGCCAAACCGTTATTTCGAAATTAATTCGAAATAGTGGAGCGCTTATTTCGAATTTGGTAAACCTCATTCCACAAGGAATAACGCCAAATTTGAAATAGCTATTTCGAAATAAGTGCTATGTAGACACTTATATCGAAATAGGGGGCCTCCAGACTTCCTAGGGTGCCCTGGTGGCCATCCAGCCTCAACCAAGAACACTCCTCTCCTTCCCCACTCCCTGGAGCCCTTAAAGGGGTTGACTCTGGCCACAGTGTCTGTGCCAGCTCCAGAGGCATAGTGAGGGTGTTTTGCGCCCGGGGTCAAAGGCCAAATTTGCGCCCCCTCCCCCCCCAATCATTTGTTACTGTGGATCTGTTGTTATTTCTAAGTCAGCAAAAAAATAAGAACATAAGAAAAAAAATCACGAACACTACTAATAGCCACAGATCCTTGGATCAGTTAGTAGATCATAGTAGAACTATCTTGATGATAGTGATAGAGATGCAGCCATGTTAGTCTGGTCTAGCTGAAACAAAAGACAGGACTATGCAGCACTTTAAAGACTAACAAGATGGTTTATTAGGTGATGAGCTTCCGTGGGCCAGACCCACTTCCTCAGATCAATATGTGGAAGAAAATTGGCACGACCATATATACCAAAGTGATACAATCAAAAAAAAGTGAACACAAAGACAGCTTCCCCAATTATCACCCCTAATGTCATTACCTCACAGACACTAACCTTCCCCCCTCGCTCTTCCTCTGTTCTTAAATCTGATTCGTCAATTTTATATGTTCACTTTTTTTTGATTGTATCACTTTGGTATATATGGTTGTGCCAATTTTCTTCCACATATTGATCTGAGGAAGTGCTGCATAGTCCTGTCTTTTGTTTTATCTTGATGATGTCTGGAGTAAGCTGGATGAAACGTTGGACTGAAAAGTCATATATGCATTCAACACCAGAAGCAACAGGACATTACAATTTAAAAACTTTTGTTAAGTAAGTTTAATTTTTCTTGCCTTAGCTACAGCAAACTGATTAATTATGTCATCAAAATCTATTTTTTTGATGTATATTAATTTTATATCAGTAAATGTCAATTTTTTCCAATTGCATGAATAATTATATGTTTATGCAAAATTTCAGACTTACAAAGTATCTGAAATTTTCACAAAAGCCTGTTCTATTTGATTGACCATGGTCTATACCTGCTTTCATTTCAACAAAACAAGTTATGTATCATATAAAATTTTTAAAGTACCTTACATTTATATTTAAATTAAAAATCATTTTATATGAGCAAATAATTTTACACATCAAATTATTGTATTATATTAAGCCAGATCCGAGACCTGAAAATATTATAAAATATACCTAAAACATAATCTATAATAATAAATAATTACAACTGTCCTATAGAAGTACATTCTCTTTGGTGTCCCTGAAAGCTATCAGTTTTCATTTGTGTGGCCCTCAGAGGACTTCAAGTTTGACATGCCTGATCTACATGTTTGTTAGTCTTTAAAGTTCTACCAGATTATTGTTTTTTAGGTTTTTTCCTTTTGTTATAAAGTATCTTTTATTTAAAAAAAATAAGTAACCCCAATACACTCACCCCTGCCCCAGAGCCAAGCACCCCCTATTCCAATAAAACACCCCTTCCCCAGACCAGTCACCTCAGCCCCCTCCATACCAATGCAACTATAGGTAAATCTCATTAATCTCTGTATTAATCATTTTCTCATTTTTTTAATTTTAACTTTGTATCAAGTCCTTTTAGTTTTGTAATAAGTCTTTAGTTTGTTGTATTATGTCCTTTTATAGAAACTTTGTATACTTTTACAGAACATAGAAACTTTGTATTAAGCCTTTTTACATAGAAACCTTGTATCTTGTAGTCTTTTTACCCCCTCCCCCCCCTTTGCTAAACTGATTGTCCTGTTGAATGAATGAGGTGTGAATGGATAAAGCATGAAAGAAAAGCATCTCTGGGCACTTGCAATGGTTGGAGAAAGGTGGAAGCCAGATTCAAGAACAATAAGAACAATGGGACCTGTGAAGTGGGCTCATTGAAAGAAGGCCGGACCTATGGATGCCTTGGGAGTAAGCAGCAAGCGCCTGCTTTTGGAAGGTCCGTCTTTGAAGGTGAATGGGGGAGCATTAAAAAAAAAAAAAAAAAACTACTCAGAAGAAGGTGCCATAGATGAATAACTGCATATGCATATGATGACTCTCTGCATGAGAGGGAAGACACTATACATCTCTAAGGCATCTTGCAGTCAACATGGGAGCATTGATCCGGCTCCAACCCTCCCCCACCTAAGTAATCTGGCCAGCAGTTAGGTGGAACAGCTATTGGTAAAAACAAGACATGGGGGGCGGGGATATGTGTGTATGTGTGTGCTGTATTATATGTATAAGTATTGACTGCTATATGTGTATATATTACCAATAAATGTGGCATTTTGCCTTTTCCCCAAAAAAGATCCCATGCAGTACTTTTAAGTACAACACAACCATCCCAGCCCCAGAGACAGCCCCCCCAGTATGCCCCATCCCAAAGGCACTCACCCCCTTTCCCTGAGCCAGCCCCCCCACAGTGCTCCCCATCCCAATACACTCACCTCACCCCTGCCCCAAAGCCAGCCCCCCCCCATACACTCTCCCCCAGAGAAAGGCACCCCCAGTGCTGGGGGGAGCACTCCCTGAATCAAATCCTCTCTCCCCGCCCCCCCCCCCAGCCAGGCACGGAGGAACCTACCCTTCTTCAGAGCACTGCTCTTCCCACCCAGCTGGCTGCTTTGGCTTGCACTTTGGAGAGAGCTGGTGCCGGGAGCCGCAGCAGCACTTAGCTGACAGCTTGCAAGAGCAGCGTCCACGCCGCTCAGTCTCACACCAATCCGGCGCCCCTCTAGCGTGGTGCCTGGGGGCAAGTGCCCCTCCCTGCCCCCCCTTCACTACGCCTCTGGCCAGCTCCAAGCTTGCCAGCCCAGAGCCAGCAATCACTGCCCCTGACCCAGTGGCCCCAAAACATGAGCCAGCAAGCCACTGGCAGCCAGTCCTCCACCGCTCCCCAGAAGCAGTCTGCCAGCTCCCAGGAGCCTGCGAGGGCCTGGAGAAGGCGGGTGCCTTCCTGGTCCAGGGTGGAGATCATGGACCTTATTCAGGTTTGTGGGGGATGCCCCCAACATCCATGATCTCCACACTAGATGGAGGAACGCAGCCGTCTATGGCAGGATAGCTGCAAGCCTGGCCACCAAAGGCCACATGCGAACCCAGGAGCAGGTTTGCATGAAAATCAAGTTGGTCTGGCGAGGCCCCCAGCCCTGAGCTTCCCTTCCCCCTTCTTCCTCTTGCTTCCCCCTTCCAGCTCCCTCCTCCCAGGTTTCCCTCTCCCCTCTCCCACCCTCTCTTCTCCCCTCTCCGACCTTCTTTCTCCAGTCTCACCAGAGTTTCATCTCCCACCTGCCCCGTTTTGTTAATTAAAGAGAGTTTGTGTTCATGAAAATGCGTGTATTTTATTTGACATGAGGAAGGGGGGTTAGGGAGGGGTAAGCAGAAGGACGTGAGGGAGGAATGGGGCACAAGCCCCCAGTGGAGTAGACCAGGGAGGCTCTTAGTGCTGCTCAGGGTGGAAGCTCTCCCACAGGGCCTCCTGAATACTGACAGCCCGCCCGATGGACCTCCCGGATGGCAGCCTGCAGAAAGTGCAGCCAGGCTCGCAGCAACGCATCCACGAGAAGCACCAGAGTGCCCAGGGGCAGCTCTGGCTCCATGCTGCAGAGTGCTGTGGTGTCCCAAGTGAGGGCAACCAGAGCATGCAGAGACAAAATGCTTTGCTGTCCCTCATCGAGGTAGGCAAGCAAGCAGGGAAAGCTGAGAACCGGCTGTCGGGGCGGGGGGTCCTTTAAGCACAGGCCTCAGATAGCCTCAGGCAGCAGACACACAAAGTAACTCCTGACCTGATGCCCTGCCGGACCTGGTTCCGGCCGGCCTTAAATGCGATTCAGCATCCACTCAGTGTGGATGTGCTATTTAGAAATAGCAAAATGCTATTTTGAAATGCATTTTGTATGTAGACACGTTATTTCAAAATAAGGCTGTAGTGTAGACATACCCTAAGATGCTGCAGAACTGTCTGACTGTAAACCATCCAGCATCCAATGAGTGATGCATTTTTGGACAGACCTGGCTGTCATACAAACTTTTTGAATAAAAGGAAAACCTGCTGAGGTGCTCTGTAATGGTAGGTGATGCCAATCTCTGTGTAGCTGTTATTAAATCAAACCATTAATCTGGTCCTCTGATATTTGCGATCCTCTGAGTGTTGAACATTGGCACCCTTAAAAAAGAACTTATTAATACCAATGTAATATTTTCTCCTCAAGTTTCCCTCTCCCTCACACCTAAAATTATTATATACCAAAGTGACAGGAAATGTTCATTTGATATGATCAGATCTAGACTATACTCAGGTAAAAATATCTTAAAGCTGTCTACCTGAAAATGAAACAAGGTATGAGAAGTGCAGTTATTCATGTTCAGAGGATGACAAAATTTAAAATAAATGTTGCATGAGAAGAAAGCAGACACTGAAGTTGAAATCACCTTTATTTAAAATGTATAGCTTTTGATGGTGGTAATGTATGTATAAGACTTCTCATCTTAAGTCATGTTCTGTTTAAAAATCTAGTCATTATGGACTCTCTTGTGTTTCTGGAAGCCATAAGTGGCCTGTACGTGAAGGGTCACTCATTTAAAGCACTGGAAAACAAGATTTTCCAGGAATAACTTGTCAATAAAACAATTTTAAGATAAAACATCACTGATAATTAGATCTGTAAGAGTTTGGATGGGCGTTGGTTAATGTGAACAGGGATGGTAAGAATCTCAGTGAAGGAAAAAACCATTTAGATGTGCATGTGCTCTGTAGGACTATCCCTGCTTTCTTGTTTCTTCTTTCCAAAATCCATAAACCTTTAGTCTCTTCCTCATCCCACTAAAAACAAATGACCCCCACCATAAACAATAAAATCCTACTCTTAACTTATGACTAAATGTTGTCACTGTTTCTGTGGCTCTGTCTGATTTCAGGTTTGGTGCTGTTTAATACTTCAATGATGATTTTTTTTTTAAGGGGAACGAATATATCCACCCTAATTTAAATCTCTAAAGAACTCTGTCTTTCTGCAGTAAATATAGTAATTATTTCAGTTCTTTTGTCTGCTGAGAGTAGTAGCTGCTTGTGTGAACAAAATTATTTCTCTCATTCAATTGAGAGACAGTGGACAGGGCATTTGCCTGGGGAGCGCAGAGTGAGGGGTTCAGGTTCCGCCCCCCTCCTCCACCCATTCAGGCAGCGGCAGAGTAGCCAACACCAGGTACCCCACTATTACAACTGAAATGCTTCTGTTCTGTGAATGGAATATGTGCTTATCTAAAATGAATCAATCTGTAAATCTGTAATTTTCAGTGATCAGCTTAGAAATCTCTGCCTTTCTCTGGAGAGTGCATGGGAGCTGGCTTTGGGGCAGGGGTGAGGTGAGTGTATTGGGATGGGACACTGTGGGGGGGCTGCTCAGGAAAAGTGCCTTTGGGATCATACTGCTGTCTCCTATGGTGTGTTGTACTTAAAAGTACTGCATGGGATCTTTTTTGGGGAAAAGGCAAAATGCCACATTTATTGGTAATATATACACATATAGCAGTCAATACTTATGCATATAATACAGCACACACATACACACATATCCCCGCCCCCCATGTCTTGTTGTATGTGTCTAAGAAAAATCAACAAATGCCTTAAAAAGAAGGAAGTCTTCAAATATTAAAAACTTTGTAATCAGTCAGACATTAGATTAACATATTAGATCATTTTAGTTTAATTGTTTTGTGAAGGATTCGAGAGTATGGACATTTTATTCTGAGTAACTTCTTAATGAAAATTTAGGGGGAAAAATCACCTACTTACTGCTAGATTTTGCTACTGTGCTATCTTGACCCAGCTTTATTGGTGCAGCTGTATCATTGTAGTGTCTCTCATGAAGATGCACTATGCAACAGGAGAGTGCTCTCCCATCGGCATCATTACTCCACCTCAATGAGAGGCAAAATGTGTGACACTGCTATAAGTCAGTGTGGCCGACAATGCATAGGGGCAGCTTTTTCACAACCCTGATTGACGTAAGTTACATTGACTTAAGTGGTAGCATAGAGGAGCCCTTACTGTCAGTGGAAGTAGAAACATCATTTTCCCATGTAATAGAATAAGAAAGCTCTTCATAAAATGGGTCTTCCCCATTCTTTGAGAAACATGGATTAGAGTACTCAGTAGGCTCTGAATAGAAGCAGATGTACAATAATTTTTAGGTGAAAGAAAGCTATTGTTTGCAGAGGAAAAGTGTTGGAGTGCCGACGGAGAATCTCTTATTACTTTGTCAAATCCTGAGGTCTGTCACCCTCCCAAGTTTCTTATCAAGCTTTCTATATGGCAGTCCGGCTTAAAAACACAAGCGGCTTTTGTTTCAGATCCTTTGAGAATGGAGGTAAAATAGTTTGTGATTTTTACAAATACAGTGAAATCTTTGTTATCCGGCACTCTGTTAACCAGAAAACTTTAACCGGCATTGCCCCCAGCCACAATACTGTCACATCTTCAGGCACATGCCTGGCTTGGTTTACCATGATTGGCTTAACCTTTTTTTATTTAAGAGGTACTAATCATCTTTAACTGAAAATAGAAATGTGAGAGACCAGCTGCCTCACACCACTGAACTACCAATATTAAAAACTTGAGTTTTACTAGTATTGTCCATTGGTTTTTCCTAGGTTGATGGGACCCTCAGATAACTGGAATTTTTAGATAACCGGAATGCCCTAATCACTGAGCGTGCCCAATAACACAGGTTTTACTGTACCTGTCTGGATAAAATTTGTACTAGTTTGTTTTAAAAATATTTCATAAATGTTAGTGGGTCCTTTTTTTTTTTTTTTTTTTTTTTTTAATACAGTAAACTTCTGATAATCCGGCACCTTTGGGACCCAGGGGGTGCCGGATTATCGGATATGCCGGAGTATAAGGAGGTACTCTGGAAGGGGGGCTGTGAGGGGTCGGCGAGGAATGGCACGGTGTGGGGCGAACCCTCCGCCGTTATGCAGGGAAGCAGGGGAAGCCCCGCGCAGCTGCTGGTGACAGGCCAGCTGGGGCTGCAAGCGGCAGCGGTGACTTGGGGAAACGGCGGGGCGGAGCAGCTGGGGTGCTGCTGGGTTGGTCCCGCAGCGCTGCCCCTCACCTGAGCGGCGCTGCGGGACCAACCCGGCAGCATCCAGGCTGCTCTGCCCACGGCTTCCCCAAGTCTGCTGCTCGTCAGTTTCAGCAGCGGTGGACTTGGGGAAGCCTTGGGGCAGAGCAGCTGGGGTGCTGCCGGGTTGGTCCCGCAGCACCGCTCAGGACCAACTGAAACTGACAAGTGGCGGACTTGGGGAAGCCACGGGCAGAGCAGCCGGGGTGCTGCCAGGTTGGTCCCGCAGCGCCGCTCAGGGGCGGCGCTGCGGGACCAACCCGGCAGCACCCCGGCTGCTCTGCCCCACAGCTTCCCCAAGTCCGCGGCTGCTGAAACTGACGAGTGGTGGACTTGGGGAAGCCGGGGGCAGAGCAGCTGGGGTGCTGCCGGGTTGGTCCCACAGCGCCGCTCAGGGCTCTGCCCCCGGCTTCCCCAAGTCCTCCACTGCTGAAACTGATGAGCGGCAGACTTGGTCCCGCAGCGCCGCCCCTCACCCCCCTGCTCAGCGCCTGGCAGCACCCTAGCTGCTCTGCTCCGCAGCTTCCCCAAGTCCACCACTCGTTAGTTTCAGCAGCGGCAGCGGCGGACTTGGGGAAGCGGCGGAGCAGCTCCAATTGTCCAGCTGGCCAGAGCACTTCCGGGTTCCAGTTGGTGCCGGACTATTGGGAGTGCCGGACCACTGGATGCCGGACAATTGGAGTTTTACTGTATGTTGTTTGAAGGATTCTGATCTTTGATGCTACACACACTTGCTGAGAGTTTATCCAGTGAGATGTCACAGTGGGGATTTGTGCCATAAGGATTCAAAACATTTTTAGAGGAAGTTGGAGAATTGTTATTGGACTAAACTATAAATTGATTAAAATGTGATATGCTGTTTCAGCAATCCAGTTTTGAATATGTTTAAATTTGGTTTAATTTTATGTAAACTGTGCATTTTCATGTATATGTTAAAAATGTTACCATCCCGATTCAGTGACTGATGCTAAAGGTAAGTTTTGAACTTGAATATCAGTTTAAGATATATTACAAATAATGCAAAACTGCCATTTGTTCTTTTGTGATATCTGTTGATTATTTTGGATTCTGGAGAAAGGCACGTTCACTAATGTTTTATGAAGCCAAACGAAAGCCAGAATTTACAGAATTTTGTATTAATACATATTGTTTAACCAACTCTTTGTTTTATATACTCTTTTAGCTGATGTTGTATATCATTTAAGAAGATGACCTTGGACTTGTTGTCTTGTCTTACACTTTATATATGAAAAGCATCCAATAAATCTGAATTGTTTCTTTTTTTTATTAGGAAAATATTGGACTTCAGTAGGTCGTTATTGGGGTATGATAAAGTGGTGAGATTGCTGCTAAACATTTTTGTAAGCTTTCTGGTGAGTGTGTGAAAGGGATCTTAAAAGTTCTGTATGCACACGCTCCCATTCTCAACCTGACAGTTCTAGTTGCCATAACAACTTGATTATAGTAGAGCATTTTCGGCTATAGTTAAGGTTGTGTCAGCACTTCCATTATAAGCTGCTGTTTTCAGGAATTTTTAATTCATCCACATGCCTCAGAAAATGGCAGATATAGCAAATTTTATTTTATGCAAAGCCTTTTGGTTACTACTTAAAAAAATTGAGTAATTGTATGAAGTACAAAATAGGCTTATTGTTTTGAGTATTTTTCTTTGTTGCTGTAAACAACAATAAAAACTTTTGTTAAAATAATGATCCATTTCCAGTGTTGCAGGGGTCTGAGAGTGAGCAACTTTTATTGCTCTTCCACAACCTGCATACGTACAGAGATACTAAAGTTAAAGGCCATAAGGGACCATTAGATCAGCAGTTTTCACAACAATTTTTTTTGGTGTTATCAGAGTGTGGCCACCAACTCTTGCTGGTGGCTGCTTCGACAAATTTTCCTAACATATGTAACTCTGGTCAGTGGGAACTGCAGTTACAATACCTGCTTTCTGCCAAGAGCAGTATGGATAGGTTGCCACTTGCAGAGGAACTGCCCGAGATCTGGTACTCCAAGCTTCCTCTCACACCCAAACTCTCTCCCAGGGCCTGCGCCCAACACTCTCTTCCATGTCCTGCCCTGCAGTCCCACACTCCCTCCCACATGCTGAACCCCTTTTGGTCTACTTTGTCTCTTTCCTGTAAAGTTGTGGTGCTAAGTTAGTAATAGTTCTGCAATATATGGACTTTTGTAGAGTCTCAATCTGAGTGGTTTCTACTATGGATGTAAAATCCTGCTTAACCAGTTAACCACTTACACAGGATCCCGTGTTAGGCAATGGACTGCTCCAGCCTTGCCTGGCTGCTGCTTAACTGGCCACCAATGCTTACCGGTTAACTGGTTACATACCTAACTTCCAGTACATCCACCTAATGAGAATTCTATGCACATTTTTGTAATAAATGTTTGCTAGGAAAAACTTTGTTAGTTTGATTCTGATAACTAAAATTTGGACATGGACAGCCGCACTTGAAAGTAGTACAGTAAAGTATGCCAGTTGTGTTTCTGGGGATCTTTTTGCAACAAATTGAGGATAGAGGGGAAAGTAAAAATAGAAGACTTTTAGAACTGTATTTGGCAGCTGTTACATTGTAATTGTCATAAATAAGGAAGTCCCTTACTCTAAATTTGTTTCAGATTTCAAAGAAAAATTCTACCTGAGCCCTAGATCTGATTTACTGATTTTAAGGCTGATGTGACTTTTGTATATTTTAGGGGGTGAGGGAAAATAAGGGGTCCCACTGCATACTCGTTTGCTTCCTTGCCAATGGAGTTACCGCCTTCACTTCAAATTATGAAGAAGCAATATGACTGGGTTATATGAATGTAAGACAGTGACTTAAATAATTGATATTCATTTACAGTTTTGCAAGTCACAAGTTTTAATTATGTCAACCCTTTTATGATCTGTTACACTGTTCATTTGTATGTTAGTAAAGATTTCTAGGGCAGCTGAGCCTCCTGTTGAGTATTGCATAAGGGACAAATTGGAATATCTTAATCGAATACCAGATTGGGTTACACAATGTAGTATGAATGAAAGTGGTGCCTATCTGCCTAACCTGAACTTATTTCTTGTTTAAAACACTCCTTGTCTGCTTTTCTTTTTGTGGAATGAAAATTCCAATGGAAGAGTAAAACCATGACCTGTAATTCTTGATTAGCAGTTGGTATACCTCCTCAGGGAGATAGTGTACAACATGGATGGCCTGATAAATTACTAGATTTAACATTTTAAATAAATGTTAGCTAAGTGGAACTTTTGCTTCCTCTTTCCAGAGAAATATTTAGGAAAATATTAGAATTTATTTCTTAAAATAGTGTTTGATTTTTATAATTCAAAGCACATATTTGTCATTAGAATTTGTGAAATTGTTTGTTCTCTCAGTCTGAGTATATTTGAAAGGCCTCTTCACATTTTCTTTCTGTTGAGAAAGCATCTCCTGCAGCATCTTTCTTTAAAATAAAACCAAACAGCACATTGCATATCTACAGAATAGTTCCCTCCAATAATGTGTCTCACCCAGCCTCTGAGGAGGACGGCTCACTCTTGTGAGGAAGTGGGAGGTGCTAATGCTCAGACATGCTGCAGCCTAGCTCTCCTCATGCCTCTGAGTGCTTCTCAGAGGTGTTGAGAATCGCTGGCTTTGGCTTCTCTCTTATTGAGACGTTTTTCTTCATTTAAAGCCCTCCCTAGGATCCAGGGTCTGTCTTGCCTTTGTTACTGCCATACAGTCTCTTTTCTATAGCTGAGACACATTTCCAGGATGCTGTGAATCAGACATCACATTTTTAAGATCAGGATGGAATATTTTCCATTGGGCCAAGTTAGCTGGGTATCCAGAAGGCTTTTCATCATCTTTGCAGCATCAAGGAAGCACAGCATAGTTTGGAGTAAAAATAGGAAATGTAATATTGGGATATAAAATTAAAATATTTATTTTAATGCAACTTATGACTCCTGTCCAAAACTGATAAAGGCTTAAAGGACCAACTCTCAAAATAAATGAGACCAAGGATATGGCTGATGTACCTTCTTGCCTTTAAAGAAACAGGGAGAGACAAGATGTCACAGACTTAAGAATTCTTGCTACCACTCCCCCTTTCAGGTGATTCAGGCATAGGCTGAGTCCTAGGAATTATGCTGAAGAGGGTCAAACCTGAATTATTGAGTAAATGGTTTAAAGCCATTAAACTTTCCACTGACCCAGTTAAGCAGGGAAGATATCATCCCTCTCCATTGTTACTTTAATAAAATCGAGACCACCTAAAATCCATCCCTGCATTTATGATTGTTTCACCTCCATGTCCTTATTTAAAATGGCTTATTGCATACTTTTAGTTTTGCATTGTAAAAAAGCAAATTAGATCTAAATAATTACAGTTAGATACTATGAAGATTTAGTAACTTAAGCACACTTATCAAGATATTTGATTATGCTGTTTTATAGAACTGTGGGTGTGTCATCTGCACCCCAATGTTTACCCTTTTTCCAAGGCTATAATACATTTTATTCACCATATGTCTTGTTAGATATTGTTTGAAAACTTGTGATTTGGTGATCTTTCTTGTCTGGATAAAATATGTGTGGAAACATTGTGTGTAAAGTTAGAAGAGTCTACTGTTTGATGTTACTAAGACCTATTCCAAATCTGTGGAAGGAGCTGTATACCAGTTCCTCAGAGAAAAAAGGCAATCTGATGCCTAAAACCAAGTCTACACTGGCAAGCTACTGCATAGTAAATGAGCCTCCAGAACTGTAACTTTTGCAGGGTCCACACTAAGGATGTTAAGTATTGAGTAATTCACTAATCAAATAGTTGATGCGTTTTTGCATAGACTGTTTGAATAGTCGATAGGGCGGCGCTGCCCCTTTGAAATGCCACCGTGGCATTTCAGATAGAGGCAGCAAAGGGTGGGAGAGGGTACTTCAAAGTGGCAGCGCCGCACAGCTGAATCAGGGCTCTGTGCAGCGCTGCTCCTTTGGAATGCTGTCTTGGTGTTTCAAAGTGGCAGCGCCGCATGGAGCTGATCCTGGGCTCCATGCAATGCTGCCCCTTTGAAACACAACGGCAGCATTTCAAAGGGGCAGTGCCGCACAGAGCCCGGGATCAGCTGGGGACTCCCTAGCTGACCCCAGGCTCCCTGCGGCGTTTCTGCGGAACCTGAAGTCAGCTGGGGAGTCCCCAGCTGATCCTGGCCTCCGTGTGGCACTGCCACTTTGAAATGCTGAAATGCCACGCGGAGCCTGGGGTCAGCTGGGGACTCCCCTGGGGGATCTTGTGCATTTCAAAGCATAAGTGCCCTCGTGGAGCCCCGAGGCAGTGGGACTTCCTGCTGGCCCCGGGCTGCACGTGGAATTCCACATTCCTTCTTTAAAAGGTACAAGAGCCCCAGCGGGGCTTTGAAACACCGAGGCAGGTTTCCAAGGATCACAATGGGCATTTCCACTTCCCCCACAATGTTCTTCTGATCCGTGAAGAAAGTCCCTACTTGCAGATTCCTTTCAAAGGAGGAATGCAGAAGTGCCTATCGACTAGTCAAGTAGTCGATGGAAATTCCATCGATTACTCGACTAGTAAATTTACTCATTAGTTAACATCCTTAGTGCTGTGTTGAATGTTAGCAGTGGACTTTCTGTAACATGTTGCAGTTTTGGCCTTGATAGAGCCAGCCTTGGAATGCCAGTCTCAGGAAGTTCTAACTCGTGCAGAGCATCTGAGAGAGGCACTGAAGTGCCCAAGAAAGGACTTTTTGCAAGATGTCCTGCGCATGCTGATACTGAACAGAAGGAATTGCAGGAGTGGAGGAACAGTGACTGGAGGGAGTATAAGGAGAGCATGCAACAGCTCCTAAACATTATGGAGCAGTAAGCAGATACACTGGAGATGCTGCTAGCAGTGCACATGGAGCAGCTGCATGACCAACCCTTTGTCCCCACAGACAGTGTCTCAAAACTCTTTTCAATACATACTCCTAGGCACCACCAATGCAATTCGGGTACCACCCCATACCTGGGTGCTACCTACTGCACCCCACACTTGCCCACCCAGCTTCCACCCATGCAGACTCCCATAGGCTTCCAGTGCAGTTAGTGCCAATTCACGTACAGTTTAGCCCTGAGGAACTGCACTCTTCCTTGCACAGTGCTGTCAGCCGGTGGTCAGGGCAGTGAGTGGTGTGTGTGAGCTATACACCCGAGACTTTAACTGCTAGGAGTGGGGTCCCTTAGTAGTGGGCAACCTGGAGGAGGTTGACGGGTGCCCCAAAGAGTTTAACGTCCGTGTCTTTACTGCTAGGATCGGGATCCTTTGCAGTGGGCAGCCAACAGGCTGACAGATGCCCCAGAGTTTAACAGGGAGAGCTTTACACTCAGACTTTGACTGCTAGGACACAAAGTCCCGTCGCAGTGGGCAGCCTGGGGAGGCTGAGAGGTGTCCCAACGGATCTGTCCCCTGGAAGCGACACGATCCAACGCTCAAGCTCTCCCTATATCTGTCCCTTATGACCAGCTGGAGTTCTTTTGTTTGTGTTTGGTTCGGGTACAGCAGCACGGGTTCAAGTCAGAAACTCAAACCACACTTGCTTATTTGTAGGAGAAAGAAAAGAAAGAAGAAAGAAAACTTGGTTCAATATATATATTTAAACTTATAAAGTGAATGAGGGCACAATCTTATTTTTCTTGTTTACAATAGAAGTGAAACAGGTTGATTAGAGAAACTTATAATAGAGTAACTAAATTAAAGTGTACACATAAGAAACACATTGCAGGTATAATTCTCACCCCTGCGTTCCAGACTTGGCGTGGCCAGCGTCTTTCTCTCAATCCCTCGGGAAGAAGTAGGGCGAGGCTGGGCGTCCCACAGACCTCGGGAGACAACATATACCTGCCAGCAGGTATAGATTGGAGCTCAAATGGGGTGGGCTACTAAACCCTTCTTTATACCCCTTGGGTCACGTAGGCTTCTTCCTGGTCTCAAGTGGCCAATTAGGAAAAATGGCTTTGAATGCCAAGTTTCCCACGGAAGGGTGCAAAGCATAATTCACACCTGGGAAACTGCAGACAATGGGCACTCTAGTATGTGATGGGCGAAGATTCCTCTCCTGGGACAGTGTAGGCGTGTCAATTACTGGTGCTAGCCATCAGGGCAGCAGGAGGTCCCCTGGTTGTCAGCTAGTCCATTTACTGTCTGGTTTCTGTTTATTAGAGTCAGGGACAAGCAGCACACCTGCATTCCCAGGGCATCAAAGGCTGACTGCCTTTCTCTTGCTCTCTGGGGGGGGGGGGAAACAAGATGGGGTTCATGTCTGGCTACAAGTGCGTTACACAGCAGAGCTGCATATGAACCTTGGACATATATAACTCTGAAATTCTTGGGGTATACCTCAACTCCTGCCTCCCCCACTCCCCCCTTCCCTGTCTCCCACACAGTGCAGATGTTGCATGCTTCACATGTGTGTCCTATGTTTATTGTGTTTAACAAATGAAATCCATGTGTTTCAAAGAAATGTTTAACCCATTACACGAAAGCAAGCAAACCCCAACAAAGTTACGGTCACTGTACTGCTAAGTGCAGCGCATGGACCAATCATTAACCCCCTAGCAATGCATCCACTGCACGCCCATGAATGGAAACAAGTTTCATTGACTTTCAGCATCAAATTGCTGCCTCAAGGCTAGGATGTCAGTTTGTAGTTGTTTACAAGATTAACTGATAAGCCTGGCCTGATACAGAGGCAGCAAGGCGGGGGGTGGGGAAGAGCAGGGGCCGAAGCCGGTGCCCATAGGGAGCCATCTTTTAAGCCAGCTCCCTGTGAGCGCTGACTCCCTCCTGCCCCCCCCCCCCGTGTAAACGTGTAACTGTTAAATATCAGCAGTTACATATTTACAGAAATAAACATTTGCTAACATTCCTCCTCTGGCATCCCTGATTCCTGCAACTCTGCGCTCTTCTGCTCTAGTAGCCATGGCCTTGTTCAAACTCGGCTTCCAGGCACTATGCCTCAGCAGTCTAATCCTTAGTGAGGCTTTCACCTTTCCCTTTGAAAATATTATGGAGGGAACAGCATATGGTGATAACCATAGGAAAGTTATCATCGAACAAGTCCAGCTTCCTATGCAAATATTGCCAGTGGGCCTTCAAACGGCCAAAAGCACACTCCACAGTCATTCTGCACCTGCTCAACCTGTTACTGAACCTTTCTTTGCTGCTTTCAAGGCTCCCAGTGTATGGTTTTATCAACATTAAGGGGTAGGCAAGGTTTACAAGGATCACAATGGGCATTTCCATTTTCCCCCACAGTGATCTTCTGATCCGTGAAGAAAGTCCCTACTTGCAGATTCCTGAACAATCCAGTGTTCCAAAAGATGCGTGTGTCATGCACCTTTCTGGACCAGTCTGTGTTAATGTCCATGAAACGCCTACAGTGATCCATAAGCGCCTGCAGAATCATGGAGAAATACTCCTTATGGTTAATATACTTGGAGGCTCGTGTGTGTGCCGACCAGAGAGTGGTTGCGTTCACAGCAAAGCAATGTGAAAGGCATGCTATGCAGGGGAATTGAGGCGACACAGCTGTTCAACAGTGCAGATTGTACCCTAGGGAATGTCACAATGTGTAACTTATACACATGCTCTATGATATAACAGTCATTTCAACTTCTCAGCCCTGGCAGTCTCCTGCACACAAAAAATTGTATTGTGGATGACAGATTCTCGTATTCTCCTGGACAGAAAAGAGATGTTTGTGTCCTATTCCCTACAAGCTTCTGTTATCTATAATAACATCTTGATGAATAATCTCAGTTTTGAAGCCGTATATATTACAGTAACTGCTGATCTGGAGATCTGCTATGAAAGTATGAAGATACATGAATTATCTGTTAGTTCTGCTATGTGATTGGACTGAAACTAATGTCATACATGATTTAGCCACTTGATTTCAAATGTTTGCTCCAAGTACTGTTATCCTTTATACAGATTGAACCAGTGGTTCTCAAACTTTAATTGTACCATGACCCCCTTTTTCACAACAAAAATTCCTACACGACCATGAGGGTGGGGGAAGACTGAAGTCTGAGGCCACCTGAGCCCACCTGTCTTGTATGGAGGGACCAGTGCTGAAGACCAAGGGCTTCAGCCCCAAGCAGGGGAACCTGTAACCCTGCTACCCAGTGCTGAAGCCTGTGAGCTCTGGCCCTGGGGAGTGGGGTTTGGGCTTTGGCCCTGAATCGCAACAAATCTAACACTAGCCTTGGAGACCCCCTGAAAAAGGAGTTATGACACACTTTGGGGTCCCAACCTATAGTTTGTGAACTGCTTGATTAAACTGATAGATGTTCAGTATTTATCCATATTATCACTAGTAATTTTAAGAAAGTCCAGGGAATGCATCCTCTAAACTTATATTAAGTAACCTTGAGTTCTTCTTTGAGTAGATTTAGTCATATATTCTATGTGGGTGTGCTCACTGGAGCAGGAGAACTTTGCCTGCCAGTATCAGCTGAGGCATTGCTCACGCCCTTCTGCCTTAGTTTTTCAGTAAGCTATATACGGGCAGCACTTCCCAGATTCCCCCTTGGTTCTGTCTCACTATATTTGACTAGAGGGTGGTGTCTTCGCCTCATATTTTCATCTCACGTACTGAGAACATTTTTTTTATATATAATCGTAACTTAGGTTTACTTTAGCTAGAGTAGTTGGTTGCTCTGTGTGATGTCCTCACCATGGTTCAAGCATTGTCTGTTTTTAGGGGGCCATGCTCAAACAGGAGGTGCTTGTTGTGTCTTAATGAAGGACACATTTAAAAAGAGGTGCTCCATTTGCAAGTTGTTCACAAAGAGAACCCAAGTAGTAAGGGACTTGTGGTTGAAGCAGCTACTTCTCATCTGATTGACAGTTACATTCACACAGGGCAAGTGATGCTGCTCCATGTTTAGGCTCTGGCAGAGGATAGAACATGAATGGTTGTGGCACTGACAGAAGATCCATGCTGTTGTGTGGACATTTCCTGGAATCCCCCTTGAGTTTATATGGGACAGGGAACCAATCAGGAGCCATGGGTTACTGCCTCTCAGACCTTTGAAGTGGAACTTTCCATGGTTTGTGTCCACAGTGGGTCATGGGAAGAGGAGCATGGGTTCATTACATCTGTCTCTCAGTAGCAGCCTGGAGATGTTAACTGTTTGGTAGTTCTCCAAGCCTGAATTCTAGACCCACAGGCGCTTACACGTTCTCCATTGTGCCCTTGGCATCTTGTGGCCATGTTACAAAGCCACTGGGTCTTTCAGCACAGAAGGTCACATCTCTAGGGCTGCAGACAGTGGAGTTGAGGCTGACCAGACACTGAAGCTTCCTTTCACTCAGGAGCATCCTTTGGCACCATCATTATCTTGGTGGCAGGTCCCATCATCACATTCAGTATGGGCCTTGGTGCTGACTCTTCTCTTGGTACCAGGATGGAAGTGTTTCTCATTCAGTGCTGCTGGTGCCGATTCCCCACTCATCTTAGTCCCTAATGCTTCTTCCTTAGTGGGCTTTAGATGAGTCTAACTGGTTGTTCGTACATGAGGGATGGCTTCCCCTTTGTCACTACATAACCTCTTTCCCTTTTCTGGGTTTGCGCCAGAGATTTCCCTCAGATCACTATCCGTGCTGCGATCAGCATCTATCATAAAGTTGGGAGAAGAGTTCTTGGTCCAGTACCCTCCTGGACACCAATGCCTTATCTATATGCCTAGAGCTTCTCTGTCCCTGAGGTCCTGCTCTCCAGCCAGCTCCAGAGCAAGATTGGTGATTCTGATGATGCCTCCCATGACCACTGAGTCTGTTTTCTCTGGTCCTATGGGGTTATTCTTACTGAATTCTGTAGTACAAGGATAGGATCCACTATTGATGCAGCAAACCACCTTCTTGTCTGTCTCAGATTATTTTGCATGAGGTATGTGACTGCTACTTTGGGTATCCAGACAGAATTCCTCCAGGAGAATATACTTAAGTCCCTGGATGTTCTCCAGTCATCAGTTCCCATTGGGAGTGGCCTTCCCAATAAATGAGGTTCTCCTGAAGGAACCAAAGGAAGCCCTCCGCTAGTGTGACATATTCTGCCAAGTGGAAGCTGTTATAGGTGGTCTTAACCCAAGTCATTATCGCTGTTACTAAGACCTCCAGTCTTCTGGTCTTATGCTTAATTAATTGAGAGACCGCATGACAATGATTTTGGCATTTCATCTGCCTACCATGGGAAGTTGTGTTTTCAAATCCTGTAACAATGGGACTCTGGAAATGAATCCTTTCTCTCCTCACACTGGTTAAAGAGAGTGTTCCTTTGAGAGACAATACTGTTTTAGCTGTTCTTAGGAGATCTCTGTTCGAGCCTTTGGCAACTACTTCTTCTCCACTTCTGTGTCAGAAAACTCTCTTCTTTATCACAGTTGCACCTGCAAGCAGAATGCATGAGTTATAAGCTTTGATGGCAAAACCTCTTTACATCAATTTTCCAAAGTGACTCTGTGGCTGTACCCTACATTTTTAACTAAGATGGTGTTCCAGTTTCATTTGAGCCAATTTTTATGTCTACTGCTGTTCTTCCCTCAGCTGCATTCAACCCCAGAGTAGCATACTAGGATTTTATCTGGACAAAACTAAACCTTTCAGTTCCTTACTATGTTTGTTTCTTTCATATCCAAACCAAAAGAAGAGCCAAGCAGTTTTTTCAGGGAGTCTCCAGCTGGATAACTTTGTATCATCATAGTATATGAAGTAGCCCAGGATATGTATCCTCAAGGGGGTATAAAATCATTCTGTGTGAGGTGAGCTCAAGTGATGTCATCCCATATTGGACATTTGCAAGGTGGCCACTTACTCATTGGTATATACTTTTGCAAACTGCTTTGGCATTATGGCAGTATGCAGAGCAGATGCAAACTTTGGGAAGGCAGTCCTGCAGTCCTCCTTTAAATAGACTCTGAGTCCCACCTTCTGCAATTACTACTTTTATGTCATCCCTACATCTACTTGAAGAAGAAAAAATAGTTACCTATATTTAATTGTTCTTTGACATTATGCAGATGTGTATTCTGCACAGTACATTCCATGACCTGCCCTTCATATCCTCTGCATGGAAGTCTATACTTTTGACATTCATTGCAAAGGAAGCAAGAAAGCCAAAGTGATATTGCCCTTGTATTGCCAAAGGAGGGACTGCCAATTCAGGACATGAGCACTGCTCCAATGGCTACTTGTAAGCAAAGTTCTCTGGCTCTGATGTGTGAAGCGTGCACACCCCCATAGAATACATGTCTGTGTCATATCTTAAAGAACAGCAGTTAACACTACAAAAATCCACCAGCTTCTAAATTCTTCATGGAGTAAGGATGGTATCTTGGGGGAGAGAGGTTCCAGAAAAAAAGGTCCTTTTTGCATCACATACATAGGGGCTTAACTCTTGCCTTTAGCTTTATTTTTGCACTAAGTAACTTTTAAATGGCTATGTGTATTCCAGATTCTGAACTGAAAATGGATTTCTCATAAAATACATGTTCACGAAGACATGTTCTTGGAAAACTTCCTGACCTGTAACTTTGTACTGGGAAGGGAGGGCTTTCTTTATCATTAGCATGAACTATATATTCCTCAATACTAAAGCCAAATGTTAGTATTGTTTTGAAATGCCACCAAAGATTATTCTGTTTCTAGTTTGATTTCATGGGAGTCTTGAGGGATGCATGGTTTCAGTTATTCAGGCACTGCTAATTATCAAATTGCTTACAGGCAAGATGTTGGTGTTTTTACCATCATGTCATCCAACTATGAAAGATTAAAACACTAGTGACTACAATTAATTCTAAAGTCATTAGTAGTCCTTTTGTAGACAAGACATAATTTTTTAAGTGTAAGTGCACTTTCTGTGAGGGATGTGTATGAGAAAAAGCAATCAGGGAGATCTGGGAGTCACATTCCTTCTATATGCTTCATTGGCTAAATTCATCTCTGGTGCATGTGTGCACAGCTCCTGTTTACTTTATTTCAAGGGCTGTAATGCCCACCACGTACACCAATTGGCCCCACACAGAATACCAGATGAATATAGTTTTCACTCATGTTTGACTGAATGCCAATTCAGTGTTAAATTGTCTTCCCTCTCCTTTCCCCTCCCCCCACACTTACTACCTCCATTTTGGGACAAACACATTGTCCCAAACACATTGTAGTTAACTCCATTTACATGACTGAATTTGGCATTAAGATTTCCACAGTGTGGTCTCTTTTTACAAGATCTCAGCCCAGTAATAACTAGGATAACAAATTGATTGCTGGTAACTTTGGTACCTCTAAAGCAAGATAATTCTGGAATGGGTTATTGATTACTAGAGCCATTGTTTCAGAAGTTTTAAAAGAATGAGAAGGATTAAATTTGAATTATTGATATAATTCTTAAAGTACCTTTCTCTTCTGTCACATGTCTTAGAAGTATTTTTAAAAAGTTCTAGAAGAAATTCATAATAATATTGTGGGTTGAGTTGTCCAGCTACACATGTTGCCTATACACACCCTTATCTTCCTTTTTTTGTTAACAATACCACATCCCCATTGCATACATATAAAACAGACAACAATAGTGTAACTTCTGTTGATAGGGATGGAACGTATACAAGTTGTTTATCTTCCTGTGATTCTTTCAGCCCCTTCCACTCCAAAATAAGCAACTCCGTTCTAAACATCTATAGACATCGTAGTTGTTATTTCCACATCATTTTATCTTTTTTTCCATTTTCATGATATCCTGAGGCCGGCCCCTGGCTTGCCTGGATCTGGTCCCCGAGGCCCAGGACTCTGGCCCCAGCATTGGGGAGCATGTACTGGCACTGCAGCCTGCCCCTGCAACCTCCTCCCGTGTGGCTGGAGCACGCAGAACCTACAAGCCTGAGCTCTCTGCAGGCTCCAGTGTGCAAGGAGAATACGGGGAGTATCTTTTTCCTTCTCAGTTAGGAGCCAGATCAGTGAGTGTGTGTTTGTTTGTTTTGCTTCTCTTCTCACCTATGTGTGGTTCCCGACTGATTTTTCTGTGGGCTAGAGGCCTCCGATGCAACAATGATTCTCCATCCCTCCTGTAGAATATGAGAGACTAGTGAGTCCACTATAAGATACTGATTGTAATGTTAGCTTATTTTTTTAAAAGGAACCATCTTCAAAATCATTTTGGCTTTTTCTTCTGCGTATAGCTAATCAGTGAATCCAACATCTTTTCCCAACTACTTAGAGATCAAAACTAGAAATACGTAATGTGCACCTTCCCTTACCCTGCCCTCCAATTGATTGTACGAAAGTTATCTGAGCATAACATCATAATGTTGTTCAGGAAGGATATGAAACGCTCTTCTCCTCAACTGTAAGAAATTGTATATTTCTTATAGATGGAGCATTTGCTTTGCCTATCTACAGAACATATCAATATTCTCAGTTTCTGTGATCATATCCACATTTTCCACAATCTCTATCTTCACTTGCTCACTTCCTTCTGCTAGAATGCTTTTCCTTTACTAGTGTTTTAGTGTTCTTTTCAATTACTGCTGTAGGAATTTAAGTGAAAAGAAAGTAGTAGCTTTCAGAACAGCTCAAAGGGATGTTACGTAGCGAGTAAATGACTAATCATGTACTCAATATAATTTGTGGGCCTAAAAAATACATCACTGACCAGATTTCACCAGGGGAGAGCAGATTTCATGGACTTTTGCGTGCTTTTACCCTATGCTATGTAGATTTCATGAGGGAGACCATTGTTGCTCAAATGGGGGTTCTGAACCAAAAGGGAGTTGCAGGGGATTGCCAGATTATTTTGGGGGGTTGCAGTATTGCCACCTTTACTTCTGTGCTGCCTTTGGAACTGGGTGGCATGGCTGTTGGCTGGGCACCTAGCTTTTGATGCTCTACCAGTAGCAGCACAGAAGTAAGGGTGGCAGTACTATACCATGCTAGCTTTACTTCTGCTGGGGGTGGCCCTTTAGAGCTGGGCTCCCAACTAGCAGCAACCTCTCTCCAACTCTGAAAGCAGTTCTGCCACCAGTAGCAATAGACCTGAGGATAGTAGTACCGCAGACCCACTTACAATAACCTTCTGACCTTCCCCAGTTCCATTTTGGGTCAGGACCCCTACAATTATAAAATTGTGAAATTTCCAATTTAAATAGCTGAAATCATTACACTTATAATTTTTAAAGCCCTTGACAGTGAAATTGACCAAAATGGACCATGAATTTGATATGGCCCTAGTTATATGGAATAAGAAATACTTCTCATTCACTTTCTCCACCCCATTCATGATTTTATAGAGCTCTTTCATCTCTCCCTTTAGTCATCTCTTTTCCAAGCAGAAAAATCCTATTTTTTTTATCTTTCTTCATAAGGAAGCTATCATTTTATCATTTTGGTTGTTCTTCTCTGTATTTTTTTACCATTCCAATAAATCTTTAGGGGCAACCAGAACAGTACATTTTTAAAATTAGCTGGCTGCCATTAGTAGTGCTATAAGATTATAAATGAAAACGTAATTAGTATATCTGGGGGGATATTGCCAAAAGTGATACAGCTGTTTACTTGAATATTAAAATGATTTGCTTTCATCATTTTGCATTCATTCTTTGAACATTTCTGAGATGAAATTTTATTGGCACAAATCACTGATTGCAACTGAGGAACACAATTGTGAATTATAATACAGTAAAACCTGTGTTATCCAGCACGCCCAGGGATTAGGTTGTGCCAGTTTTCTAAAAATTCCGGGTATCCGGGGGGCGGAGCAGGAGCTGTGTGAGGCTCATGGGGGGGGGGGGGCAGGAGCGGTGCAGGGGCCAGGATGTGGCCTGCTACAGGGGGCCGTGGGGGGCAGGATGCGGCCTGGTGACAGGGGGCTGGAAGCCCGGGGGGGGGGGGCGCGGAGATGGCTTGGGTGGCCTGCCCAGGGGGGGCAGCGCCACGAGGGGTCTGACATGCGGGGGATGGGAGGCGGGCTGCCAGGGTGGACACGAGCTGCCGGGGGTGTGGGGGGGGGGGGATGCGGCCTGGCGTCAAGCGACCGGAGCAACTGTTCGCCCCTTCCCCAGGTACGTGCTGCACGTACGTCTGGCAGGGGCGGGGGGAGCATCTGAGGAGCGGCCCGGCTTAAAGCACCAGTTTCCTTCCCCCCATTCCCCCCTTCTTTCTTCTCTTCCTTCCTTCCTTTTAACAAGTTTTTTCCCAGCTCGGAAATTTGCAGGTTTCTAAAGTTTTCCGGCTAGTTAAGTGCCAGATAGCACAGGTTTTATTGTATCTAATTATGAATAGTTGCAACAAACTGTTGAGTAAAGAAAATTAGCAGGGGTACAGTTAAAAAAAAAACAATCATAATTGATTACTAGCATACAAATTTATCCATTTAGAACTTGAGTCCGCTGTGACAGTAACATTTAAAAATAGGAATACTTCTTTCCATTGCTGCATAAGTATAGTCTTTACTTTCACACTAGCATATTGATTAATTTCTAGCTAAATTTGTTGGACCACATGGTCCACCAGTCCATCAGTTCTCATTCTCAAATTCATTCCTTCTACTAACTCAAATCCATGTAACTAAAACTTCTTTCTGGAATATCTGTTTGCCTGATTAATATAGGATTGATATAGCTTCAGTAAATGACATTGGATACAGTTTTCAGCATGATATTTTTTCATTGAAGTTGGTGTTACATTGGGCATCAAGGCTGAGATGTTCTTGCGAAGTTTAGGAATATTTATATGCATGGGTGATCTGCATAGGAGATTGGTTTAAAATTGGTGATTTATATAAAAAAATAAAGCCTTGAAATCTGCACTGGTGTGTTGTATTTATAGTCAGATTAGGCTGCAAATTGATCCTTCATGATGAGGGTGGAGATATGTGAGTGTTGAGCTGCAGGTGAGGTTGAAAAGTGGAACTGATGAGATGACTGCATGCAAAATGTTTATTTTCTTGCTTTTTACATTTTTGCATTGGTGAACTATGAAGTCTTGCCACTTCAACTTTTAGGGGCTTGATTATTTTAGAGATGCTGAGCATCCGTAACTGGAGCTGAAGTCAATTCGATCTATTGATCCTCATCACTTTTGAAAAACTGGTTTGAGGTTTTGAAAATTATTTTCCAGGCTTTGGTTTATGTTTATTAAAGTTGATAGTAAAATGGATAGTTGTCAGTGTTGACTACTATTCGTCTGTAGCAGAACTCTGTTGTCTGCCATGCCAACTAACTTTGTGTCAATTCCTAACTCTTGCAGAACTGCATTTCTTCCTGAAGTCCCTTTTTACAGCTCCTTGTTTCCACTCTAACATGAAAAAATGTTTCTTTTAGTAAACAGTTTTATTGTATTTTATGGCATTTAATTTTTGTATCGAAACTATCCTTTAATTATATATTATTTGTATTATCACAGTGCCTGGGAGCTAAACAATTAAGATAAACAACGAGAAGTCCTGTGGCACCTTATAGATGAACAGATTTATTGAAGCATAAGCTTTCGTGGGCAAAGACCCACTTCATCAGATTCATATGGACTGTATCTTTTGCCACTTATTTTCTCCAATCAGTGGAAAAAACACCGACTGTCATTCTCCTCACAGCCAAAGATCTGCAGTAGTTCGGAATTTTATCCTGGCAGCTATCTAAAAAGCATCAACTTCTAAATTAGAAGCAGCATAGATGCAGATAGATGAAGTGGATCTTTGCCCACAAAATCTTATGCTTCAATAAATCTGTTCGTCTATAAGGTGCCACAGGACTTTTAGTTGTTTATGCAGATTCAGACTAACACAGGTACCCCTCTGATACTTGTCAACAATTAACAAATACACTTAAGCAAAATTGAAGGAAAAAAAAAGACATTGCTAGTTTCATTTTTATAACTTTACATTAAAAAATTGGTTGGTGCAGAATTTCACTTGTCTTGTTTATTGGGCCTGATTAGCAGTTCTTTTTCAGTTATTCATAGTTAGAATGTTGCTTGGCATACGTCATCAGTTGGTATTCTCCTTTTGCTCAATATCTATTGTTGCCTATCATTATACTATGTTACCGGTAGCATGAACAAAGAAATAGCTGATGTAATTGGCCATAATACAGTTTACTATTCATATTTTATATTATACCGTTGTTCTTCATAACTTGCCTTTTCAAGGTTTATTTGACAATCAGATTGTTCTGCTGCATTGTCGTCTTGTTATTAAATCTTTTTTCTGCTAATAACCTATAATGTAGTGAGCATGATTTAAATTGTACACATAATTATAATAAAGAGTGTAAGTATGATAGTGATCAAATTAAATTACATTATTTACTAGCTTTCTTATTACTCAATATTTTTATTTCAGATATAAAGTGGTTAAGGTGCTTTATTAGGAATAAACTGAACATTTTTTAAATTATAGGATTCAGAGGACTTGTGAAGTACACTAATTTGTTGGGAAAACAACTGTTATGTATAGTACATGTTACTGCTCTTGGCACGTTTGTATGCACACCGAAACCTTGCAATGAATATTTTCAAAAAGCTACCTAAAGAACCACAATGGTACTTTTTAAAAGGTAGGAAAAAAGTTAAACAACTAACATATCAATTAGAAAAATATTTTTTTTAATTTAATGTGATGAATCCAATCTATTGATTCACTTGTATTATTTGTATTGCACCATAAAATACACATGGTATCCTAAACAAAGGAAGAGATTTCTCTCCCCAAAGAATTTACAGTATAGGCATAGGAGTAATTTGCTTATGTGAATAGTCCTGTTGAAATTTATGTTCAAACATTTTGATCCGTCTCATCACTTTTGCTTTTATGATCTAAAAAACACATGAAAAATTGAATAATGCACACGAAGTGCATATATAGTATCTTATTAGAAAAGCAAGCCAAAGAAGTACATTTTGGGAATATTAAGTGCAGGAGTCTGTCTGCATCTATGCTGCTTCTAATTTAGAAGTTGATGCTTTTCAGATAGCTGCCAGGATAAAATTCTGAATTACTGTAGATCTTTGGTGGTGAAGTGAATGACAGTCGGTGTTTTTTCCATTGATTGGAGAAAATAAGTGGCAAAAGATAGAGTCCATATGAATGCATTATGAACCCTCCACCCCTGCTGTGCACCTTCCAACCAGTATATCCAGTTTGTGTATAAATGAAAAATTGTTAGAACTAAGAATTTACTTCCCTTTTCTTTGTCAGGCACATTTCCTATTGGTTGCCTAGCAACCATTAGTTTGCCATACATTCATGTAAGACATTAATTTCTTTTACTACCCTTATGTTTTGTGCTTTTCTAGTAATAAATATTGATATATCCAAAATCAGATGCTTTATATGTCTACACTCATTCAGCAAGGGTCAGATGGCTTATATAGCGTCCTCACAGTTTATAACTTATGTGCATAATAATGATTTAGATTTTATATGGCTTGAAATAAAATTCTGTGCTAACACACAATCCAATGTCTGGTCAAGGATTATAGCAGATTTAAAAAAACTGTAAAGATCTCTTTTTCATGTTAATGCTTTGACTTCTTACTTGGAGAGTCAGCTTCTTAGTGGGATGATGATAAAATTAATGTCAGAAGATTGTGTTAAGAATAAAAATATTTTTCATCTCTGGGACAGTTCTCTACTGAAAGATAGTAACTCTTGTTCGGCTGATTTTCCCTTAGACAGAATTATAAGTGCATATGGATCCTGATAACTTTTTAGGGAAATTCCTATGGCAAATGCATTTCTCCTGACTTGCTGGCAACAAATACGTCCTGTTTTTGCTGTTCGTTAAGGATGCATCTACACAGCAAAATTATTTCAGAATAACGGCTGTTATTGTGAAATAAAACTATGCGAGCATCTACACAGCTATAGTGTTATTTTGAAATAATTTCAAAATAACGGGAGTTTTATTCCGACTTCTGTTAATCTCATTCTACGAAAAATAACACCTATTCCGAAATAGTTATATACTAGCAATAAGAGTAAATCAGTGTAAGTGGTAACTAAAATGCTTTATTCGTTCAGCAAACATAACAAGTCTAATGCATTTCACTTTTAAGAAATACGCGATTTATTTATGTAGATTTGCATTTGTGGTCAGATATACACATTGCTCTAGAACAGACATGGGTATCTATTATTTTCTTTGTGTTTCTGACTTAGAATGGGTTAGTGGCTACATGAAAAAATAGCGTCATGCTGTGGACACAAACACTATATCCATAGCTACTACCACTGGATTTACTAGATTAGTGGATTCCCAGTCAAATCACATTCATACCAGTCCTTGAAGGTGAAAAACATGTATGTAAGAAAGTTACACTATTTTCTTCTGTAGCTACTTTTATCAATTTCTGGTCGATGCTGGCTGAAAAGTAGTCATCTGTATTGGATCAATTGTGTCATTGCTAGAGGTAGCCTTTAAAAGCACATGTTGAAAATCTCTGGTTCATGGTGCTGTAAGTTGCATAAAGGTTTAAGTACACAGCTTATGATTATTGTCATGAAATCCATTCTTCATTTTACAAACATCTAAAAAAACCTCAGTGAGTGCATTTTACGAGTTATAAAGGAAGTATTGATTTCATTGAGTTTTCCTTGCCTTTCCCATCTTTGGAGGGCTTTGAATGATGTGCAAATTGCTACATAAAAATGCAAAATATATTGTTATTAAATTTAATGTAATTCTGTAAGAATATTATCTTACACATCTGTAACTTGCGCATTGCCATGGCACCTAATTGCTTTCAGGTGAATTATATTTGCCTTATAGAGTGAAGGGTTAAAAAAAACTATTAAAACATGAACCGTTCATATATTTTATACACATTTATTGTGCAAGGCCATATGTTCTATGGCAGTCTTGAAGTTAAGAAAATGCATGATGGATTTTTAGATGAAATGGAATGGATAATATTTTTAAAAAGGCCCCAGAAACTGTAGACGTTCAAAATAAAGCTGTTGACATTTAGCATTTATAGTGACATTTGTATTCGAAAAACTGTCCAAAAATGACTTAATTCTTAATGCTTTCATTACACAGGTAAGTATTATAATCCCCATTTTACAGCTGGGAAAGGCACAAAGAAATTAAATGAATTATCAGCCACATTGTTGGAGTATAATTAGAACTCAGGAGTTCCTTACTTTCACACTCTTCTTCAGAACAGGGAATCATGCCTCTTATTCTGTTAGTTTAAAATTTTCTGTTTACCTTGGTATAGGTGTCAAACTGTAACTTATTGGAAATTGCTTAACTGAATAGTTTGTGCCCTTTTATAGCAGTTTTTAATATAATGACTATGGTTTATGGATGTGCCCATTAATGAAGGAATGATGCTGTACTGTGTTTTTCCCTAAAGGCATTTTTGTTTATGATTATATGTTCAATTACCTTTTTTACCTATTGGTAAAACATTAGGTAGAAAATCAGTGGATCTTAACACTTCAACAAAACCTTATAGTTGCTTAAGAATTCAAAAAAAAATTTGTTATCTCTGTGTGTGTGTGTGTGTGTGTGTGTGTGTGTGTGTGTGTGTATATAAGTTAAAAAGATTACTGATGGGACTACTGTGGTTTGATTATTATACATGGTATGCATGCATAGGCGTGTGCACACATTTCATTAGGGTGTGCACCCAAAGAATTTTTTTAAAATGTACTTTGACCCCCATTAGCCACACCCCTGACCCCTGTTAACCATGCCCCTGTCCCCCATTGGCCACACCTCTGGAGGTAACACTCTAGGGGCAAGATGGGCACATGACCAGAAGTAAAAGGTGTCATGTGACCCCCCCTCTAAGGACTTTCCCACCATCCTCCTACCAATAGGGATTAATTTGGCCCTCACCAAACCCCCCTCATGCAACTATCCTGCAGTTGCATTAACCCACTGTGTGTGACATTAACTTGAGGGTGGAGAGGCTGGGGGAAGTATTCCCTAAGTGTTTCCTCCCATGAGCAGAATGAATTTTGTGTTGTGCACCAGTACTGAGTTCATGTGGCTTGTTTGGATGTGCCACTGTGGCACCCAAGTTATTAATAAATATCTCATAAACCTCTACCTTTTCACTCTGCTGCCATGTCTCCTCCCCTTGCTCCATCAGCTCCCCTGGTGCCTGCTGCCCCCCAACTCCTCACCCGCCTCTGCTGTCCTGACTCCTGCTCTTCTCACTGCCCTCAGCCCTCCTGAGACCTGCCCCCCTCCATCAGCCCTTCTCTGCCCCCTGTGCCCACTCTTCCAGTAGCCTCACTCTGATCATTTGAGCTACCCCTCCTCATCCCCTCTCCTAACACCTCCCTCTACACACCTGACCTGCCTCTCTCCTCTGGTGCTGGTCCCTCCCCTGCAGGTGTCTGCCCTTCTGCTTCACCCCCAGAATCCCCTGGCACCTGCACCTTCCCTTAGCCCTGCACCCTCCTGGTGCCTCCCCCTTCCCTTACTGCCCCTGCCCCCTTTTTCCCTGGTGCCCACCCCCTCACCACCCTCTGCCCCCATTCCCCTCATGCCCGTGCCCTCACACATTCCTTGCTCCATCCCTGCCTTCCTCATGCCCACCCCTTCTTTCAAGCCTTCTACCAGCACCTCTCCCTTCCCCCTCTAGCCCCCAATGCCTTTACCCTCTCCTCTCCCAGCATCACCCTGTCCCCCCTCCCACTGACAACTCCCCTCCTGCCCTTTTCCTCATTGTCTGCACTTGGCCCCCCTGGCATTTGTCTCTCCTCCACCCTGTCCCTTGGTGCCTTCCCCTTTCTTCTCCTGACCTGCCCCCTCACCTCAGCACAAGACCCTTCCTCTCCCACCCCTTCCTCTTATTTTTCCCCCTTCCCCCCCCATCCCCTCCATTACCTTACCTTCGGCTTCTGCCTTCCTATTTGCGGGGCTGGAGTCAGAGCTGGCCCAAGCTACAGGCTTGCCGGGCCTTAGCCCGGGGCGCATCAGGGGCACCGTGCCGTGTTGCCAGGCCGGGTGGGGGCGTTCCCGGGCGCCTCAAGGGCGCTGTGCCGTGCTGTGCTGCCGGGCCGGGCGGGGGCGCTCCCGGGCGCCTCAGGGGTGCCGCGCCGTGCTGCTGGGCCGGGCGGGGGCGCTCCCGGGCACCTCAAGGGCACCGCACCGCTGCCGTGCTGGGCGGGGGTGCTCCCGGGTGCCTCAGGGGTGCTGTGCGGTGCTGCCGTGCTGGGCGGGGGCACTCAGGGGCGCCGCGCCGTGCTGCCGGGCCGGCTGGGGCCCAGGTTGCAAAAATGGCTAGGGCGCACGCCTATGTATGCATGTATGCAGAGTTATCAAACCACGCAGCTCCTGCCAACAATTTATATAGAAGCATAAGGCTTTATATAGAAGAGACCTCAGGTGGTCATCAGGTCCATCCCCCTGCCCAAAGCAGGACCAATCCCAACTAAATCAACTGAGCCAGGGCTTTGTCAAGCTGAGACTTAAAAACCTCTAGGGATGGAGATTCCATCACCTCCCTAGGTAACCCATTCCAGTACTTCACCACCCTCCTAGTGAAACAGTTTTTCCTAATATCCAATCTAGACCTCCCCCACTGTAACTTGAGACCTTGCTCCTTGTTCTGCCATCCATCACTACTGAGAACAGCTTCTCTCCATCCTCTTTGGAACCTCCCTTTAGGAAGTTGAAGGCTGCTATCAAATCCCCTCTCACTCTTCTCTTCTGCAGACTAAATAAGCCCAAATTCCGCAACCTCTCCTCATAGGCCATGTGTTCCAGCCCCCTAGTTATTTTGGCTACGCTCCACTGGGCCCTCTCCAATGCGACCACATCCTTTCTATAGTGGGGGGCCCAGAACAGGGCGCAATACTCCAGATGTGGCCTCACCAGAGCTGAATAAAGGGGAATAATCACTTTTCTAGATCTGCTAGCAATGCTCCTCCTAATGCAACCTAATATTCCATTCTCCTCCTTGGTTACAAGGGCACATTGTTAACTCATATCCAGCTTCTCATCCACTGTTATCCCCAGGTCCTTTTCTGCCGAACTGCTACTTAGCTCTTTGGTCCCCAGCCTGTAAAAATGCTTCGGATTCTTCCCTCGCAAGTGCAGGACTCTACACTTTTCCTTGTTGAACCTCATCAGATTTCTTTTGGCCTAATCCTCTAATCTGTCAAGGTCACTCTGGACCCTATTCCTGCCCTCTAACATATCTACCTCTCCCCCTAGCTTAGTGTCATTTGAAAACTTATTGAGGGTGCAATCCATCCCCTCATCCAGGTCATTAATAAAGATGTTGAACAAAACTGGCCCAGAACCAATCCTTGGGGTACTCTGCTAGAAACCAACCTCCAAACTGACATCGAGCCGTTAATCACTACCCGTTGGGCCCGACAGTCTATTCAGCTTTCTGTCCATCTTACAGTCCATTTGTCCAATACATACTCCCTTAACTTGCTGGCAAGAATATTGTGGGAGACTGTATCAAAAGCTTTGCTAAAGTCAAGGTATATCACATCCACTGACATTCGCATATCCACAGAGCCAGTTACCTCATCATAGAAGCTAATCAGATTGGTCAGGCATGACTTGCCCTTTGTGAATCCATGTTGACTATTCCTGATCACTTTTCCCTCTTCCAAGTGCTTCAAAATGGATTCCTTGAGGATCCCCTCCATGATTTTTCTGGGGACTGAGGTAAGGCTGACTGGTCTGTAGTTCCCTGTATTGTCCTTCCCTTTTTTAAAGATGGGCACAACATTTGCCTTTTTCCAATCATCCGGGATCTCTTTCGATCTCCATGAGTTTTCAAAGATAATAGCCAAAGGCTCCGCAATGACATTTGCCAGCTCCCTTTGTACCCTCGGATGCATTATATCCATACTCATGGATTTGTTTGTCTAGCTTTTCTAAATAGTTCACTTGTTCTTTCTCCACTGAGGGCTACCCACCGAGGGCTGCTCACCTTCTTCCCTTACTGCATTGCTTAGTGCAGTAGTCTGGGAGCTGACCTTGTCTGTGAAGACAGAGGCAAAGAAAGCATTGAGTACTTCAGCTTTTCTCACATCATCTGTGACTAGGTTACCTCCCTCATCAGGTAAGGGTCTCACACCCTCTCTGATGACCCTGTAGAAACCTTTCTTGTTATCCTTCACATCCCTGGCTAGCTGCAGTTCTAATTGTGCTTTCACCTTCCTG
Organism: Pelochelys cantorii; assembly: GCA_032595735.1. NCBI lineage: Eukaryota > Metazoa > Chordata > Testudines > Trionychidae > Pelochelys > Pelochelys cantorii. The sequence goes on from CM064329.1 coordinate 72,901,431, forward strand.
ATTACTCCCCTACATTCTCGAGCAATATATTTATACTGCTTCCTAGTCATTTGTAAGCTTTCTTTTTGTGTTTAAGCTCACCAAGGATTTCCCCAGTAAGCCAATTTGGTCGCCTACTATATTCGCTTTTCTTACTGTGCATCGGGATGGTTTCTTCCTGTGCCTTTAATGAGGCTTCTTTAAAATACAGCCAGCTCCCCTGGACTCCTTTCCCCTTCATGTTAGCATCCCAGTGAATCCTGCCCATCAGTTCTCCAAGGGAGTCAAAGTCTGCTTTTCTGAAGTCCAGGGTATGTATTTTGCAACTCTCCTTTCTTCCTTTTGTCAGGATCCTGAAATCTACCATCACTGCTTCCCAGGTTACCACTCACCTCTACTTCCCCTGCTAGTTCCTCCCTGTTTGTGAGCAACAAGTTAGATTTGTGTGTTAACAAAATTTGTAAATGATAGACCATAACAACTTCGTGATGTAATATTTCTTGGTTTCTCTTTCATTTTTTTTTTAAAGACAAAAGTGGTTATTGTGACATGGGACAGATTTTTTCAAAATAAGGATTTTCTAGTATAAACTATGTTGAGATTTTATGATATTGTTTATAATAGATTTGCTTATTCTTCTGTTCTAGTCCTATTTATGTTTTTTTTTTTAACATTAAGAACCATACCAAATTGATGGTAATAGAAAAGAACATGAGCAAAATCAATTCTGTTTCTAAATACAGTAAATTGTTCAACTTAACTAAGCATATTTTAGGACGATATCATATATAAATGCTATAGAACTATAGAAGCAACAGTTGATAATGTTTTCTTTAATTACAATGATGTTGTTGGGCCTTTTTCAAGTGGAAGATTTCTGCTTTAGTTACGCCATGTGCTTTCCTAAGAGCAGTGGATTCTGCACAGTACAGTTTGCTAGTTACTTGTGTTGCTTTCTATCACTTGAGACATCTAAAACTAGAGCTGGCAGGACATCCTAAGATATACTGCAGGAAGGAATTTTACACTGGCAAGATGCTTATACAGATGACCCCAAAGGTCTTTTAGCTCTTGTAGTGAAAAAATAATTTTAAGAAGCCTCCAATTCCTCCCCATGCAACCCACGGGACTATGTAAATTTGATAGTATATACTATGTACTGCCTAGCCCGTCTATTTCACTTGATCAGGTAAGTCTGTCTAGGTCAATAAAACCAAGCAACGCTAATTAGGGATTGTATGGTTATGGGAAAATAGTCACAGTGAGCAAACTGAATTTTCTTGTCATCTTTGTTCTGCTTCTTCAGTAAAGCATGGCAAATGTTTTACCAATGACATTTCAGGTTGGAAAAGTGGGATTGTTATTAAGCTGAATTTGAGAAGACAAACTTGATTACTACAAAACTGTCTGAAGTTATGTTTCCTTATGATAGACGAGGATAGCTATTAAACTGCCTTAAAAGAAGAAAAAAATCATGTCCAGAATACTTATAGGCTCTGTGCTAGTGAAAACTATACAGGACTGCACTAGAAAAAGGCAAGCATGCACACTGGAAAGAGTTCCTGTAAGAAGCTATGCAAGGGTGGAGTTTCACAGGGTTGTAGTTGAGCTTCGTAGTTAAACTGCTTGACTATTTTTTATTTAAATTACCAAATGATCCTATTTCATATTAAAACCTCATCATTTATAAAAACTTTGAGTTAGTTTTGTTGTTGAAAGACTCCAAAAAAAGCATGGAAAATATTCCAGCAAAAATATAACTTTGTTCTGCTTTCTTTAAAATGCTAAATCTTTCTAAAATCAGGCCGCTTTAAATTCAGGGTGTAAGCCTGTATTCAGATTTTCACAGGAATGCTATGACAGCTATGAAGAAGCACTGTAAGATTACTGTGTTATTTCATCAATATGTGTATTGTGTTTGGGTATTTTCAGGAAATGAGAGAGGATGATAACAGGAAGGGTAACCTTAAACACTAGATCAAATTCAGAAGTGTTTCTGTTGGTCCCTAGGAGTCTACTGGTGCACACTTTTTTTTCCTGTGTCCCTTTCCATGCACATATTCATTCTTAGAATTGCTGTGGAACTTGGTTAGCATTTTCTTTACTTGGGAAATGTTGTAAGGAAAAAATAAAATTCTGCCATGCTGATTCTAAAGCAGCTTGATTTGGTGTTACTGCTACTGAGAGTTGTGTGGTCAAAGCTACATACTGAAATTCACCTAAAATATGTGTCATATGGAAGCAGAAGTGGGTACCACTCCATTGTGATCACTGAGAGAGGAATTCTCTTCGGAGTCCAAAGGCTAGCCTCTGTACTTCTGAAGCAACATATCCTGTACTAATCAACATGTTTTAATAGTTGCCAAGCGATGAGGATCAGTCTTCTTTAGAAAGATAACTTAAAAGTAGAAATGCAAAACATGACTAAAATCAGTGATTGAAATCATGGTCTCTTGTATGTCCAGCCTGTGAATATATTTTAGTAAAGAAAACTGTAATGACTTAAAATTCACTGAATTAAACTTAATTTTGAAAGAACAATAGGAGTTTTAAAAACATAAACTTTTCAGTCCAGCTGAAATTATTTAAAGGTTTGTTCAAAGCTGTTTACTGAGATCTCCAAGTGCTCCCTCCTATGGTTTTCACCAGTGACTGACAGGAAGTGCTACTTTTGGAAATGCAGGTTCAGCATAGTGAAGAACAGGCAACCTGAAGGCATGTAGGACTGAAGTGAACTTGAGAGAGTTCCCCCCCACCCACCGCCCAATTTTCTAGTTGAATGTCTAGAAAATGTGATGGCACCTGATAACATCAATAGTTCAGTCAACTTTTTAGAAATGGACAGCCTTCTTTTTAGTAGTACTGTAGTATGAATTTCAGTGTAAGAATTACCTTTATTTTTGAAATGTGATTTTACTGTCGGATAAAGGCCATTTCATCTGTATGGAAACAATAGCTGTTTAAGCTTATCACAGATGACTATCCCTTAATGACAACCCATAAAATGCATCCTTTCCTTGCTTCCCTATTATTTTTGAAAGGTGTAATTCTGAATATGAGTTGGTATAACCTACAGCAAGCATTTGAGACATTTCTAACTGTCAAATCAATAAAGTTCCTGTGGAATTGATCTAGTTTTCCATTTGCAGGTTTACAGAGTTATCAAAGACATATTTAAAAAAAATTGAGGTAGAGTGGTTTTAAAATTAAAAGCTGTTTTTTTCCCCCCTGTAATCATTTCATTGTAATAAGCCTAATAGGGGAAATAATAAGCACAGCTTCCTACCGTCCCCTTCACAACCTTAAGAAAAATATAGTTCACTAATTTGTTTATATAATACATTTTATGAAATAATCTGCCAGATACACCAGTACGAATAGCCTTTTAAATAGTATTAAACATTAAGAGCCGGATTTTGCCGCTCTTATTCATGTTGCGTGGGTGCCTGCCTTTACCTCTCCTGGAGAGATCTTTGACCCTGGAACTGTCGGATCTAGCACCTCTATTGTTAACAGCCACACACTTCACCTTCATTATTGGTAGATTGTGCAGGCTTTCTTTGTGGCAAAAGAATGTGTGTCCCCAAATATCAATAGTCTCTAGTACCTCAGCACCATTGGCACTGCCCACAATACTTATTGCCATGGCATTAGTAATTCCATCCTCATAATGAATGCAGCTTGCTTTAACTTTGCCAGAATCATGGGTGCAGGTGCACCTATCTGCACTCGGTTCTTCTCATTTGCATCTGCCAGCACTATAGGATACATTGTCAGCATTGGAACTGTTGGGACAGCATCATGTGTGGCTGGTACTGAGACTTACACTGATGCCTACTGACACTGCCTCGTCATTCATTGAGGACAGTTGTATATCCTCCACTTCTGATGCTGACAACGATAGACTCATGTTTCTGTAAAGGTCTTTCCTGTAGCCATGCAGGTTATACTCTATAGATACCTGAACCCTAGGGTAAGAACAAAATTAGAAAGATGCCCTTATGTGGTGCCCACCTCCATGACCAGTACAAAGGTTGGACTATCCTTCTGGGCCTTATTGGGCTTCTTGGACTGCTCCAAGACTATCTATGCTTCTGCTGGTCATTCAGTTCAGGAGAAAGTTGCCTCTTCCAATACCTATATCAATTAGAATAATAGAATTCTAGAACTGGAAGAGACCTCGAGAGATCATCAAGTCCAATCCCCTGTCCTCATAGCAGGACCAAACACCATATAGATCATATTGGTGTCTATCTTACCTGCTCTTAAATATCTCCAGTGTGGAGATTCCACAACCTCCTTAGGCAATTTATTCCAGTGTTTAACCACAATGACACTTAGGAAGTTTTTTCTTAATGTCTAACCTAAACCTCCATATTTTTATTCTGAGAGTCATATCCTCTTTTTGATCTATGTGCAGAATTAGCATGGACATAGTGAAATTTTCAGAAAATCACAGAATCCTAGGGCTGGAAGAGACCTGAGGAGGTCATCGAGTCCAGCCCCCTGCCCGAAGCAGAACTAACCCTAACTAAATCATCCCAGCCAGGGCTTTGTCAAGCTGGGACTTAAACACCTCTATGGGTGGAGATTCCACCACCTCCCTAGGTAACCCATTCCAGTACTTCACCACCCTTCTAGTGAAATAGTTTTTCCTAATATCCAACCTAGACCTCCTGCAATTCTATGTTCATAATAAGTTTTGTAAGATACAAAAATCTGATGGCTTCTTACCTCTTTTTTTACTATGGTACTACAGATAATGAACTAAAAAGGATGAGGGAAGGACAGGGGAAAAAAAAGGCAAGGAAACCCCTGCGGTGAGGAGGCTATATTCTAAATGGGTCTCCTATGTGGGCATGAAATGCTACCTCCAGTGATTTAATGGATTTTTTCATGCTGTGCTAGAGGATTTTATTTTCTTTTGTGTATGGAAGAGGATGGGAATACAGCAATGAGATATGTCTTAATTATTTTCTCAACCAGATGCCAATATTAAGAGAACTGTATGAGCTTAACATGCATTAAATTGACTCATAAGAGTTGAATTTGTGGGAGAGAATAAGTGTGGCACTGAATGAAGGCTGAAGTAAAATGGAAAACATTACTGTGGGAGATTGTCCCTAAATTATATTTGAAAGGAATAAATACAATGTACAAGCTATAATCCTATATTGTTGTAAAATCTTAGGGAAATCAGTAGTAATGTTCATAATGGAATAATGGGCCTCAGACATCAAAAAACTAGATTTGAAGTACTGCAGAGGCTAAGGAATGGGAAGGCATGCATTTAAAATTCAAAAGGCTCTGCTATAGCAGCCACTGTGTATTTCAGTTCTTGAGGTTACCAGCATTCTGTCAGCCATAAACTGAAGATATGGTGTAGACTTTACATGGTAAAATTAATAGGAAATGAGCACTAAAGGTTTACTTCTGTAAAGACACCTTTTAAAGAAAATTGCAGCACTCAGTGAGGGGTGGGGGTTAGGAAAACATTGCTGTGGTAAGCACAGACGATAGTATCACTCTTCCAGAAGGCATCATAATTAAAAGAGCAGAGAGAGGTCAGGAAATCACAGAACAAACTCCTATAATTCCAGTTCAAGGAGCAGAGAGAGACAGATGCAGAAGATTTTGATAGCAAAGTAAACCTGAAAGACACAGAAGAACCATGATTATGCAGCAATGAAGATCAGTCCCTATAAACTGTTAAATATGGAAACAAAATCGTATAAGAAGTGTATCTATTGACTACTGGAGAAAGTGAGCAATTTATCTCATCTTCAAATATTTGGCAGACTGTTATGATTATCTAATAAAATGCCCCTATTCTGAACAGTTCTATTGCACTGACTAGAAGATATAATGGACATACTGAGTGTCACATGGCTGATGCTCTTTTTTTTAAACTGTAGTACAGGAGATACTGCATGTAGGGTTCATACAGTTTCTTATTTCATATTCAAACAGACTTATAAACAGATAACAGTAGAGTATTTGAGAAGACCTCTCAAAAATATGAGGCATTTAGACCATTAGGCAGGATACAAATTGAAATGATTCCACCCAGCAACTTTAAATAGGACAGTAGTTGCTTGTTTATGGAGGCACCTCACATTATTCAGCAGTGGAATTATAGAGATTCTATTTGTAGGGGAGAAAAGAAAGCACAAACTGAGAAGATGGGGATGGAAGTTTATTCTTAAGGGAGCAATTGCCACAGAGATGACTGAGGAGTACCCTAAAAATAGATGGACCATCTTTCACTGTAGAAGGGTTTTGTACAGGGCAGGGTGAGCAATAAGCAGCCCATGGTCCACACACTGTTCACCAGCGTTAGCCCCACATTGGCTGGGAACAGTGAGCCACACCCGGCAGAAGCTGCAGTCTGTAGGGTTGCCAGATGGTTTCAACAAAAATACCAGACATGCTTGACATTACATCACACTCTACATTACATCTTATTTAGAAAATACCGGACATTTATATTTTCTCAATTTGTTTCCCGAACAGAAAGCTCAAATACTGGACTGTCCCGTTCAAAACTGGACAAACCCTAGCAATCTGCCATACCTGCAGATGCTCAGGTAAATAAAGTGTCCAGCAGCCCACCAAGGGCTAACCCTGGCAAACTGCATCCAGCCAGCATGTCACTTATTGCCCACCCTAGTGTAGGGCAGGTGGTATTTTTATGAGGTATTGGAAAGCCTTAATGTGAATGAGGTTTAAAAATATTAGGGACAGTTGGCTGATTGGCATCACAATATATGGCCTAGTGAGATAACACAAAAATAAACAATGATTTTTTTTCTATGTAGATGTTGTGTGAGATTGCAATTACTGCACCAGATAAAGAATGTTTTCATTATTATAAATCTGTGGACTGTGTGGTTTTTTTTCAAGTATAGAATTTTGTGTTTCATGATAGTGGAGGTAAACTGTTTTAGAATGTGTCTTCCTTTTAGAAAAGAGTGCATCTGCCAGCCTGCGCACAGCTATGTAGAGCCATTTAGTGATAATTGCTTTTCTGAGTGAGCCACGTACATTTTGAAATGGGAAATTAGCACTGCTAACCCCCATTAAAACACATAGATTAATTTCCCACTAAAATGAGAATTTTTTTCATCATTCAGTATCATGCTATTTATAAAAATGTTCAATTATAAAAAGGATGCTGTAATTTAATAGACTAGAAAGACTCAGTGCGCTTCATTAAATTTCATAACATGCTCTGTTTTTCTTTGACACAAATTATAGCAATATTCACCTTATGTTCAAATTATGTAGGTTTTTGTCTTGTGGCTAGATGCAGATTTAAATCTTAAATTTGATCCATAAAGGTCATATAGAGAATAAAAATTCTTCACGGTTGTATCTCTTTAAAAATATTGTCAGTAGTCTCAAAACTGTGTTAAGCATTCCCTTTAGCCTTTCAGAAAGAGCTTTTATTGTGGTTTTATTTATGCAGAATAAACACACATCTCTTAACCTCTAGGCACCCTGATACGAGTTACATTAAAAAAATCACTTTAAACTACTCCTCATGGTATGGGTGAGTGGAGGCACATCCACTGATGGCATTGTGTCTGAGGGCATGTTTCATGGGAGAGTTAACTCATGTGACTGGCACCTGGTTCTGGGCTCTCAAGTTTGTCTATCCTTGATGTAAGCAGTTGTATAGCAAAACTACACTTGACTACTTATATCCTCATTAGTGCTGCTCACATGTGTGTTGCTAGGACTTCTGTGGGCATATCCCATGATTATTTGTAGTGTAGTAAACTAAGTGCTGTGTTTCTTCCCCAGTGACTTGTGGGAGAACTTGTCTGTCCTGGACTTGCAGAAGGAATTGTGGGAAGTATTAGGGTTGCCAGATGGTTTCAACAAAAATACCGGACACAATCTACATTACATCTTATTTAGAAAATACCGGACATTTATATTTTCTCAATTTGTTTCCTGAACAGAAAGCTCAAATACTGGACTGTCCAGTTCAAAACTGTACACCTGGCAACCCTAGGAAGTATTGGAGAATTAGTTGAACTCAAGTGGTTTAGTTTGCTTCCTCACAAGAAAGTGGGCAGATGACCAGCCAGAAAGTGAAAGCAGTACCTAGTCCCAGATGAGCCAGGTAGGCTAGTGTGAAAGCACCACTAAACTTGAGTCAGAAGTGTTTGTGTATGGGTGAGAGAAGGGGTTGGGTGCAGCATCTGAATAAGAGTCTGGGTTAACTCTGCAATGAAAACCTACCCTTACAGCCTTCCTTCACTGGAGGGTGAATTTGAATCCTGTCCGTACACAGAACCTCTTAACTCGAATATGGTGGTGCTGTTTAACTAGGGATGTTAGATATCATGTAATTGAATAGTTGTGTAACTGCATGAAGTCTTAGCAGTAACTTAACTATTTGATAGTCCCTGGGGGTGGGCCGGCAGCCAGTGTACTTCCAGCCCCACTCCCGGGGAGCCCCCTGCCTTCCCGGGAGTTGACATGCCAGGGGAGCCAATTTAAAAACCAGCTCACCGCACAGACCAGCTGTCACCTGCTTCTCACTGCTGCCTTTGATAGAGCGGGAGCAGTGTGGAGTGGCAGCAGCCCCTATCTGTGTGGGTCTGAGATCCCTGCATACAGACACTGGTCTGTGGCAGCAGCCCCTGTCTGCGGGGTCCAAGCTTCCCGTGCAGAGAAACTGCTCGGCGGCAACCTTCCCTGCCCCCCCGCCTGATAGAGGCAGCAGCGTGGGAGTGGGGGCAGGTGACACCGCAGAGCTGGTGCTGGGGGCTTTAAAGCTGGCTCCCCCCAGCACCGGCTCCTTCCTCTCCCCTGCTGCCTCTGCTGGCTTGAAAGCCGGCTCCAGCCTGCCCCCTCACCCTCAGCCTTGCTGCCTCTCTATCAGAGGCAGCAGTGCGGGGTGGGGGTGGGGGGGGCGAGGAGGGAGGAGTCAGGCAGATCCGGTGTTAATGGGGAGCTTGCTTAAAGCCAGCTCCTCACAGACACCAGCTCCTGCCTCCCCACCGCCTCTGATACAGAGGCAGCAAGTGGGGGAGCTCATGTAGTTGACAGGATTAACTGATAAGTCCGGGCTTATCAGTTAATCATGTAGTCGACTACATGTTGACATCCCTACTGTTAACTCAAGATGGCTGACCCTTTTGGGGGGGTACAACTCTTCAGCTGTTAACATTCATGCTACATAAAATGATTCTGTTATTTTTCAGTGTGGCTGCTTTCAATCAAACTAGACTAACTTGAGAGGTGTACACAGCTTGAATTAACTCAGCAGTGGAGACATGGTGTTAACTTGCCTTCAGAAGTCACTGGAGTTGACCCAGCAGAGCCAATGCTTTTCAAGAATTCACTGATTGAAATATGCATGTTTCCTGACTCTGACTCCTGAGTCTGGCTCAGCTTTCTAGTCTAACTTACTGCTGTTTCTGAAGCACCAGGTGTTGTACAAAGGTCATCGTGAGATATGTATGCAAGAAGTTGCTGTTTCAAACTACTCTTCATTTAATACCTGGCTTCTGTCTGTTTTTGAGTATGCTGCTAGATTTTATTTTGTTTCTGTACTTAAAGATTACTTTGGAAAAGAATTGTCTCATTAAACTGAAAATTGCAAGTGTTATCTTTTGTTCATCTTCTTTGGGTTAATGTTTGAGATTTGAGTGTGCGTCTAGTGACTACTTGAATTTTTTTCTAAATTCATTTAGAGTATGTGAGCCACAAGATGGAAGGTGCTCTGGGAAGATCCTGGAATAAGAGGTGGTCCCCGAGAGAGTTTGAGCCCGTTCCATTGAAGGTTTTGAGTACAAAATTGGGATCCAGTAGTGACTGGGGTATAAATGGTCCATCACAAGAAATTAACAGCTGATTAAAAATATCTTCGAATATTTCTAGTTACTTCAAATTTTAATGTTTATCCATTTCACTACATTGTTCTAACACTTCTAAATATGATTTCTTAGTACTGTGATTATTATATTGGTGCCTGGCTGCTAATGAAAAATGGGGTTGCATTGTGCTAGGCACTGTACAGAGTTATAGTCAATAAAAAGCTGCAACTTTTGCAGAAACCTGAAATATTACTCCTGAGGAAATTCACCACTGCATGTATGCATAACTAATAATTAATTTTTAATTTTTGAACAAAAAAAAGCTTCTTGTGAAAAGTTGCTTCATTTCTGCCGCTTGCCACAAGCAGGCTCTGCAGTGAGAGAACACAACAGTTGCTCCCAGTCAGCTAGGGAAAAGAGAGAGCCTGCTTTGCTAGACCTGTCGGATCATGCCTGGCTGGCTATGGGGAGACCACATAGGGTGCTGGGGTATCAGACAAGCTTAAAAGGGCTAATGGGGGAGGACAGACTGGGGTAGCAGGTGAATTGGAGTGGAGGTGATGGGCCATAATGAGGAAGGGAGGTGCAGGGCCACATCTGGAAGAAAATAACGTGATAGGAAACAGCCAGCATGGATTTGTAAAGAATAAATCATGTCAAACCAATCTGATAGCTTTCTTTGACAGGATAACAAGTCTTGTGGGTAAGGGAGAAGCGGTGGATGTAGTATACCTAGACATTAGTAAGGCATTTGATATGGTCTGGCATAATCCTCTTATCAATAAACTAGGCAAATGCAACTTAAATGGGGCTACTATAAGGTGGGTGCATAACTGGCTAGATAACCGTTCTCAGAGAGCAGTTATTAATGGCTCACAATCCTGCTGGAAGGGCATAACAAGTGGGGTTCCGCAGGAGTCTGTTTTGGGACCGGTTCTCTTCAGTATCTTCATCAGTGATTTAGATGATGTCATAGAGAGTATGCTTATGCATAGAGAGCACAGAGAGTATGCTTGCAGATGATACCAAGCTGGGAGGAGTTGTAAGTGCTGTGGAGGACAGGGTCATAATTTAAAATGATCTGGACAAACTGGAGAAATGGTCTAAGGTAAATAGGATGAAGTTTAATAAGGACAAATGCAAACTACTCCACTTAGGAAGGAACAATCAGTTTCACACATACAGAATGGGAAGTGACTCTGTAGGAAGGAGTACTGCAGAAAGGTATCTAAGGGTCATAGTGGACCACAAGCTAAATATGAGTCAACAGTGTAACACTGTTGCAAAAAAAGCAAACATGTTTCTGGGATGCATTAACAGGAGGCTTGTGAGCAAGACAGGAGAAGTCATTCTTCCGCTCTACTCTGTGCTGATTAGGCCTCAGTTGGAGTATTGTGTCCAGTTCTGAGCACTACATTTCAAGAAAGATGTGGAGAATTGGAGAAGGTCCAGAGAAGAGCAACAAGAATGATTAACGGTCTAGAAAACATGAGCAGTGAAAGAAGGCTGAAGGAATTGCGCTTGTTTAGTTTGGAAAAGAGAAGACTAAGAGGGGACACGATAGCGGTTTTCAGGTATCTAAAAGGGGTGTCACAGGAAGGAGGGGGGGAAATTGTTCTCCTTGGCCTCTGATGATAGGACAAGAAGCAATAGGCTTAAACTGCAGCAAGGGAGGTTTAGATTGGACATTAGGAAAAAGTTCCTAACTGTCAGGGTGGTTAAATACTGGAATGAATTGCCAAGGGAGGTTGCAGAATCTCCATCACTGGAGATATTTAAAAGCAGGTTAGATAGACATCTATTAGGGATGATCTAGACGGTGCTTAGTCCTGCCATGAGGGCTGGTGATTGGACTTGATGATCTCTCAAGGTCCCTTCCGGTTCTAGTATTCTATGATTCTGTGGCCATGGGAAAGAAGGTACAGAAGTATTGAGGGAGAGTTTTTGGAGAATGTTGAGGATAACTTCTTGGTGTAAGTGCTGAAGGAACTGACCAGGGGCCATGCGCAGCTTGACCTGCTGCTCACAAACAGGGAGGAACTAATCGGGGAAGTAGAGGTGGGTGAAAGGACAGTAGCAAAATACATACTCTGGACTTCAGAAAAGCAGACTTTGACTCCCTCAGAGAAATGATGGGCAGGATTCCCTGGGATGCTTACATGAAGGGGAAAGGAGTCCAGGGGAGCTGGCTGTATTTTAAAGAAGCCTCATTAAAGGCACAGGAAGAAACCATCCTGATGCGCAGCAAGAAAAGCAAATATGGTAGGCAACCAGATTGGCTTACCGGGGACATCCTTGGTGAGCTTAAACACAAAAAGGAAGCTTATGAAAAGTGGAAACTTGGACAGATGACTAGAAAAAAGTATTAAAATATTGCTCGAGAATGCAGGAATATCAGGAAGGCAAAAGCGCAATTGGAATTGCAGCTAGCAAGGGATGTGAAGGATAACAAGAAAGGTTTCTACAGGAATGTTAGCAATAAGAGAGTGATCAGAGAGGGTGTGGGGCCCTTATTGGATGAGGGGCCCTTATGCACACACCTAGTGACAGATGGTGTGTGCAAAGCTGAAGTACTCAATTCTTTCTTTGCCTCTGTCTTCACGGACAAGGTCAGCTCCCAGACAAATGCACTAGGCAATGCAGTATGGGAAGGAGGTGGACAGCCCTTGGTGGGGAAAGAACAAGTTAGGAACTATTTAGAAAAGCTAAACATACACAAATCCATGGGCCTGGATTTAATGCATCTGAGGTGTGAGTGGGGTGCTCCGACCACCCCCTGGAGAAGAGGGAGCCAGAGAAAAGCTGACCCCGCTCCCCGCTTCCTCCTTCTCTCTCTCTCCTTCCTTGTCTGAACCCTCCTCGTTTAAATGCCGGTGCCCTTTTCTGACGCCGGTGTACCTCCCCGCTCCCCTGGGGTCCAACTGCCCGCCGTTTTCCATCCTGGCTGGCGCGCGCCTGCGCTCTGAGAGTGCTTCTCCATGCGCCGCTTTTGCGCAAGCGCCGCGGACCCGGAATATCGGTGGTCCAGTGGCTGCTAGTGTCCTGCCTCCCGCAGCGCTAGTGCAGGGTGTGGAACCCCCGTCACATGAGGGTACTGAGGGAGTTGTCAAATGTCATTGTGGAACCTTTGGCCATTATCTTTGAAAACTCATGGAGATCGGGAGAGATCTCGGATGATTGGAAAAAGGCAAATGTAGTGCCCATCTTTAAAGAAGGGAAGAAGGACAATCCAGGGAACTACAGACCAGTCAGCCTTACTTCAGTCCCCGGAAAAATCATGGATGGGATCCTCAAGGAATCCATTTTGAAGCACTTGGAAGAGGGGAAAGTGATCAGGAATAGTCAACATGGATTCATGAAGGGCAAGTCGTGCCTGACCAATCTGATTACCTTCTATGATGAGGTAACTGGCTCTGTGGATATTGGAAAGTCAGTGGATGTGATACATCTTGACTTTAGCAAAGCTTTTGATACAGTCTCCCACAATATACTTTGCCAGGAAGTTAAGGGAATATGGATTGGATACATGGACTGTAAGATGAATAGAAAGCTGGCTGGACTGTTGGGCCCACCAGGTAGTGATTAACGGCTTGATGTCAGGTTGGCGGTCAATTTCTAGTGGAGTGCCCCAAGGATCTGTTCTAGGACTGGTTTTGTTCAACATCTTTATTAATGACCTGGATGAGGGGATGGATTGCTGTAGCCGGCCAGAGTAAGTCTCAGGTCCGACACGGGGCTCTCAAGGTACAAAATACGCCACACAGGTATCTGTCAAATACAAGTAGTTTATTTCCCAACAGTTAACAGCTGTGCCCCATAAATGGAAGAACAATATAACAAAGCAGCAGCATATCTTATGTCCCTTCCTGCAAGCCTGGGACCCCGGGCTAGGCTGCGGATGAAGTGGGAGGTTATCTCAGCTTCCGAGGCGCCAGTACCCAAAGCCCATCGGTGAAGTCCTATTTGCTAGGCTCTGAGGCAGCCTTAAATACAGTTTTCCCTGCCTTGTTTGGCAGCTTGGAAATTTCCAGAGATTACTCATTACGTGCTGATGTAGGGCTTAGCTGTTAGTTATCGATCTGGTTCTGATCTAGTTCTACTTGTTCTTGCTATACTGGCAACAATGCTTATCTTAAGTGGCATATGTTCCCAAAGACTTGCTTCTGGCTCATCAGATGTAGGGAAAAGGGAGGAGGGAAAGAGTGCAGGCCTCACCACCCCTAAACTAGCATGTACAAAGTTCTTCCGCAATTGACCACTACAATTGCACCCTGAGCAAGTTCGCAGATGACACTAAGCTAGGGGGAAAGGTAGATACGCTGGAGGTCAGGGATAGGGTCCAGAGTCACCTGGACAGATTAGAGGATTGGGCCAAAAGAAATCTGATGACGTTCAACAAGGACAAGTGTAGTCCTGCACTTGCGAGGGAAGAATCCCAAGCACTGTTACAGGCTGGGGACCGAATGGCTAAGTAGCAGTTCGGCAGAAAAGGACCTGTGGATTACAGTGGGTGAGAAGCTGTATATGAGTCAACAGTGTGCCCTTGTAGCCAAGAGGGCTAATGGCATATTAGGGTGCATTAGGAGGAGCACTGCCAGCAGATCCAGAGAAGTGATTATTCCCCTTTATTTGTCTTTGGTGAGGCCACATCTGGAGTATTGTGTCCAGTTCTGGGCCCCCCACTATAGAAAGGATGTGGATGCATTGGAGAGGGTCCAGTGGAGTATGACCAAAATGATTAGGGGGCTGGAGCGCATGACCTGTGAGGAGAGACTGAGGGATTTGGGTTTGTTTAGTCTGCAGAAGAGAAGAGTGAGGGGGGATTTGATAGCAGCCTTCAACTTCCTGAAGGGAAGTTCCAAAGAGGATGGAGAAAGGCTGTTCTCAGTAGTGATGGATGGCAGAACAAGGAGCAAGGTCTCAAGTTACAGTAGGAGAAGTCTAGGTTGGATATCAGGAAAAACTATTTCACAAGGAGGGTGGGGAAGCACTGGAATAGGTTACCTAGGGAGGTGGTGGAATCTCCATCCCTAAAGGTTTTTAAGTCTCGGCTTGACAAAGCCCTGGGTGGGTTGATTTAGTTGGGATTGGTCCTGCCTTAGGCAGAGGGCTGGACTTGATGACCTCTTGAGGTCTCTTCCAGCTCTATGATTCTGTAAGAGGAGATAGATGAATGGGGGGCACATGGATATATGGGAGCAGGGGAGGAGGATGCAGGGGATAGATGCTTGACTGAATGGGAGAGGCTAGGGGTAAGCCAGGGTCTGCATGTTTGAAGCTCCCTCACAGTTCCTCCCTGGCTTCCAAAAGGCCTGTTTCATAGTTTCCCCACCCATACCCAATAACCAGTAAAAATTCAGCGGATACATGGTTATGTGTGGGGAGCCGGCTTTTAAGCCAGCTCTCCATGTGCACTGGCTCCTGTCTCTCTCTACCCTCTCCCTCCCTGTGCTGGGGCAGACGAGATGAGAGCTGGTGTGCATGGTTAACCGTGTACACAGTTACATTTTCACATCCCTAGTTGTCAGCATACTGGGTGTAGGGTATCGAAGCCTCATGGCGCTTAAAACATTACAATGACAACCACAGTATGCCTTGTATGCTTTTTGTTTAGAAGCATCAGGGTTTTGGCAGGAGAAGAGTGAGTTCCACATTCAAATTCATTTGCAGGCAGTGGGATCGCAACGGGTTGAGACCATGGCCTAGTGTGGGTGTAGACAGAAGAGCAGGTTGTGTTAGTTGTAAGTGTAGCATAAAGATGGTTGTTTGTGAGGAGATGGGTATCACATATTTAAATACAGATTAAATGGAGGAAACCAGAGCATTTTGTGAAGAGCACTTGAGACAAAGTTTTTAAAGTTTTTAAAAATGTTGTGCATTGATCCTGTAATCCTGCATATGTACGGTTGCCAGACAGTTTCAACAAAAATCCCGGACACACTTGACATTACATCACAATCTACATTACATCTTATTTAGAAAATACCGGACATTTATATTTTCTCATTTATATTTTCTTAGTTTGTTTCCCGAACAGAAAGCTCAAATACTGGACTGTCCGGTTGAAAACCAGACACTTGGCAACCCTATGCATATGTGATGCTCATGTTCAAATGTACTACACAGTTAGGCCCAATTTTAATTCGCAGCTCCTGGAATGTTGAAAATAATGTTTTTCATTTGTTAGTTTCATTTTCTTTTGTTTTAGGAACATTGATTTTTGTCCCTGTTTCTTCCCTGGAGCTTGAAATTAGGTAGTTTTTTGGTTCGTTAATTAACTGTTACTGCATAACCTGTAATGGGAACTTATCTACCATCCTTGGTTTATTTTAAGTATAAACTAAATAGGGGCTATTTTTAATTTTAAATTACAGTAATGTTTATATAGAATTCTGAGGATTTAAGACTGTATCTACACTATGGTAGATAATTCCTTGGGCTAATAAGTACTATTTTTATTGCTATATAATTTACAAATTTGTGCCAAAGTTCTTTGGCTTAATGTTTAACAACTTGCATGTCTTGTGTTCATCTGTTCAACTTCAAACACTGTAAGTTATGAAACGCCTCGGCGTTTCAAAGGGGCAGCGCTGAATGGAGCCCGGGGTCAGCTCACCGCAGTACTGAAGGGCAGCGCTGCACTGTTGAGCCCAGGATCACCTGTGCGGCGCTGCCCCTTTGAAATGCTGCTGCGGCGTTTGCATGGAGCCCGGGGCCAGCGGGGTCTCTTGTACATTTCAAAGGAGGAGTGCGGAAGTGTCTATCGACTTGTCGAGTAGTCGATGGAAATTTCATCAACTACTCGACTAGTAAATTACTTGATATTTAACATCCTTAGTTTGGCCCCACCCACCTGACCAAATTTGTGAGAGTGGATTGTGAGCTGGCTCATAGGGCTGCAATTCCACTTACTTAAATGTGGCCCACTCTGACTCCCATGGCCATGTTGTTTGGGCTGAAGCTGGATGGTGCTGGGACCCAGAGGTTGCAGTGCCTGGAGCAGGGCAAGCCAGCAACAGGAACCACTGGAGCTGCCTTTGGAAACATTCTGTCAACTCAGATTTGGGTCCCAACCCAGTACTTGAGACACCTAGCCTAAATGTTATACCAAAGGCAATACCTGTAACCAATCCTATAATGAACTATCTAAAGGTATATTATCTACGGAAAAGAAACAGGAGTGTTATTTGGAAGTTTAAAGCAAGCAAACATATGCACAAGTGGGTTGCAGTCTAAATCCTAGTAGTAACAGAGATGAAGTGAAACAAGGAGTAGTCCTGTAGCATCTTAGAGACTAACAAAAATATATACATAATATCATGAACTTTTGTGGGCAACATCCACTTCCTCAGATTAGCAGAGTGGAGAAAAAAGGGGGAACCTCACAATGTATTTACAGAAAAATAAGGGAGAGGGGGAGAAAAAAGTACCTATCTTCCTTTTTTTTCCTGCACATCTTAAAATCATAACTCCGGTCATCTGAACAAGTGGGCTGTGCCCCCGAAAGCTCATGATACCATCTACATGTTTTGTTAGTCTATAAAGTGCTACCAGACCATTGTTGTTTTTTTCTGTTCAGACTAACTCGGCTACCCCCTGAAGTTCCTGTTTTTGTTGGTCTCTGAGGTGCTACAGGACTACTCGTTGGGGTTTTTTGGGGTTTATTTATTTATTTTTTTTTACTGTTACAGACTATCTTGGCTACTCCTCTGAGAACTGTGTGATCTTTCAATTCAAAATGCCTTTCAGGGCAGATCCAGGAGGAAAATCCTGGAGAGCTCTAGCTTCAGTTTATTTTCTTCATTCACTCTTCATATTCACTGGACACACTTCTTTGCACATAGCATTTTCAAGGTGCGATAGGGCTATTAACCAGTCCAATGTATTGCAATGTTCCTTGATCATCCAGTTTTCTGCAGCAACTTACATACATTCTAAAGAGTCTAATTATATTCTTTTAAGACTATTACATATTTTGAGCAACGCTAACACGTAAATAAACTGGTCTGTCTGGTCTTCGGCTGTGAATGTGTTATTTATTATCTAATGTCAGCAGCCTTGGCAAGAGCTGTCTCCTGGCCTACCAGCATCACCAGGGCAAGAACAAAATAAGGAAATTATTGTAGGTTAGCCACTGCTGAGAATCATAGAATACTAGGACTGGAAGGGACCTCGAGAGGTCATCGAGTCCAGTCCCCTGCCCTCATGGCAGGACCAAATACTGTCTAGACCATCCCTGATAGACATTTATCTAACCTACTCTTAAATATCTCCAGAGATGGAGAAAGAGTGTATTCTTTGTCAAACATGAGTTTGCTGTGTGTATTGATTTAGGTGTGAAGGCAATAAATCCGTTCGTTATCTAGCAACTAGAATTAAAAAGGAAAAAAGATTAATTTTATGATGTAAATTTAGACAACAACATCAATTGTATGTATTATATTTGTTTTAAAAGAATTAAATGTATTAATCCCATTTTGGCACTGAACGTACATCTATTGGAAATGAGAGCGCAGTCCATTGATGTTAGAATTTTTATTTGCTACATAATAACACAGCATATTTTCCCTGAAGTTCTTTTTGAATAGAAGTTTTTCTTTGAACTAAAAATTAATGCTAATACAACGTAGATGCAACTTTAAAAGTATAGAACATTAAAAATATTTTTACACTCATGATACTACAGGAGTGATTTTTTACTCCGCTGATCATAAAGCCTCCAGGGCAAAGAAACTAAATTGATAGAACCCAGAAAAAACTTGCTAATTTGGGGACTAACCTGTGTGTTTTTAAGATAAATGATCAGTTATGCGAAGACCTTTGAATGTTATGTTCATATGTGCATTCCAATTAGGGTTGCCAGGTTTCCGGTTTTCGCCCGGACTGTCCGTTATTTGAGTTCCTCGTCCGGTTAAAAAAAAAAAAAACAGAAAATACTGGACATGTGAAATGTCCAGTATTTCCTGTTTCCCTCAAATGGAAGCCCGGTGGGGACAAATTTCCCCTGCTGCATCTGGCGGGGGTGGGGGAGTGAGAATTGCGGGGCCATTTAAAGGCACAGCACTTCCCCCCCCTTTTAACAACTTTGGTCTCCCCCCCCTTTTTTTTTTTTGCTCAACATCTTTGGTCTCCCCCCCCTTTTTTTTCTCAACAGAATTTTTTCCTGGGGGGGGGGGGGAGGGAAGGAGGTGTTTGGTATTTTTTGTTAAACCATCTGGCAACCCTAATTCCAATGATGGTATGCATGCACCTCAAGAGCTTGATATCAGACACTTTTAGGCCAGCAGTGTCTGTACAGCACCCACCTGTCCGCCGGTCCTCATTGTCTTCAGCAAGGGCATATAAGGGTGAAGCTCACTGACTGCCATTCAGTTCCTTTTGCCACGTCACACTATAGAGATGGAGCCTGACTGTGAGACTGTCAACCTTTGTCTGCTAGTTATTTCTCAGTAGTTTATAGTTCTGTAATTTTTTGTTTAGAGCTTATTTGGTAGGTAGATAGCTGATTGCCTATTGCAGCCATTAGTACTTTAGAAATTAATTGCTGACATAACGATCTCATCAAATTCTCCTGGATTTAAACACTTTCATATATCTACCATCACAGGCTTGAATGGATACGCTCAGTGCCTCTGTTTTCCAGGAGAATCACACATTCCCAGCAAATGTGCAATTTGTAAGTCTTTCCAGGAAGACAGGAAGGCTCAATTTCATGTCTTGCTGATGACTAAGTCTATGAGACCTGCTTCTGAACACAGTTCATTAGACCCTTGTGCTACAAATTTAGTCTTGTCTGCTCATCTATAAATAATGTAAGTTTGTAAGATATCCTGTAATAGCAAGGATAAGGTGCAAAAGTAAGACAGGATTACCGAATTAGTCCAAACAAAAACTTGTAATGATATAACTCTAAAATTGTGATAAGATCATGATTTGTAATCAAGAAAAGTATGGGACCAGAAGTCAGTGAACCAAAATTGGTGTGTCAGAAATTAGGCCTAATAGGTGAACAAAATAATAAGACCCACTATTCTACCCATCATTTTATTTTTTTGAGGCCCTCAAAAAGAGAATGTTTAGGGAAAAGCTAACTACTGCAATGCTAGCTGGCTGAAAGATAAGACAAGAGAAGGGAGCCACCCCTGTCATCTTCTGTGAGTTCGACCCTTCTTCATCCTAAATCCTGGCCAGACTAGAAGCGAGAGAGGGGCCCAGATAACTTCACCAATTCTATTTGCTTTGGCTAAATCCAGAACTTCACCTGGGATGTAAGACTCTGTCTACTCCCCTCTTCTGTATGTCCCTGTCCTTTCCCTATCTTCTTTGATTTCCTATCTCTCTTTTTTCTTTGTCTAATAAAAGTCTGGATTAGGCTGACCAAAAGAGTGTATTTTGCAACTCTAGTGTTAGCCTGCAACCACAAAGAGGCAGCTAAAAGCAATACCTAAACAGTCCAATATTGATACAAGTTGACAGGTCTTGGAGTGTCTGAAAGTCAACACCAGACTTAAGCAGATTTTCTATCTTTGCTTTTCTTTTCTCCCCGCTCTTTTATTGTTTGTATTGTTTTGTCCTTTTTAGCTGGGGATTTTGGTTCCCAATGTCTAATACAGTGACTTGAGAAGCCCCCCTCCCCTCCCTTGGGAGACCCCTTTAACTCATACGAGAGTGCCACAGGCTGGGACTAGGTTGGAAGAAGGAGAGCTCATGGCACTCCTTCCCAATAGATGGAAATAAGGAAAGCAAGGTTCTGAACTGTTCAAATGTATTCCCTGGAATTTCTCAACTGAGGTTGTGGCCTAATTAAACCAAATCGCTTGCACCTTGTTTTTCTTTCTGAGAGACCAGGAGAGGAACAGCTGGTTCCTTATCATCTTCTGCCAGTCAGACAAGGCGGTCCCTTAGATTATATGCTTCAGGGGTAGCCGAGTTAGTCTGTACAGGATAAACTTAAAAAACAAAAAATGTTCTACTAGCACTTTGTAGACTAACAGAACATGTGTATGGTATCACGAGCTTTTGTGGGCACAGCCCACTTCTTCAGATGACCCTTAGATTATATGTTAACTACTTGTGCTAAACAATCTGTTGCACATTCTTTATCTGTGACACAGAGTACGTTTCCCAGACCTGAAGAAGAGCTCTGTGCAGCTTGAAAGCCTGTCTTTCACCAACAAAAGTTGTCCCAATAACAGATATTGCCTCTCTCACCTTGTCTCTAATATCCTGGGACCAGCACAGCTACAACCACCCTATAAGCAGTTCTGTTTCTGGTTTTATCTAGCTTCTCTTATAAAACAGAGGTGGAAGCCCTTTACATAAATAGGTCAAACACAAAAAGAAACTCATCATTTACTTTAAAAAGTCCTACGTTTCCCATAAACTTCTCTTAGTTCTGCAGCTATTTCTCAGATTTTATTCTAAGAATGACATTAATTTGTAACCTGAGTTCCCTTAGAAGTCATGTTTAAATGTTTTGGAAAATATTTGCATTTGTCAGTCACCATTCAGTTATTTGTCTTGTCTTTGGAAGGAATTGACCAAATTGCTTTTAGAACAGAAACACTAATTTCTGGGTCTCTTATCTCTCCAAACAACTCTGTATCTTCCAACAGCAGTTGTCTTTGTCACTTAATGAAGTTAGAGGATCAAAGCCAACAAGTACAGGTGGGAGCAGTAGCATTAGCCATAGCATTTTGTGCTTTTTTCTTCTATTCCAAAGTGAGCGTATTCCATGCTTCACTTCCTGTAGTTGATGTCTAAATTATTGCAGGACCGTAAAACACATTGGTTAATCTTACAATTGATTTAGGGTAATTTAAAACATTGCAGTCCTTTTTAGCTGTATGTTCAAAGTTAAGATTGACAATGTAACTT
The DNA here is from genome assembly GCA_032595735.1 of Pelochelys cantorii. Classification (NCBI taxonomy): domain Eukaryota; kingdom Metazoa; phylum Chordata; order Testudines; family Trionychidae; genus Pelochelys; species Pelochelys cantorii. The sequence continues at coordinate 72,923,120 of CM064329.1, forward strand.
CAGTTCATACATTGTTGGAGATTGCTTTTGCTGTTGAGGATGAAGTGATCGTCCTTACTTTTAAATTTTCTGGATTCTGTCATATTTTTCTTAGACCCAACAGTATTTATATGTAATTTATAGTATGGTAAAGTGCTGCACTTTGTCTGTAGTGGGTCATAGTTTAACAACAGCAAACATTTTAAAATATTTCTAGATTTTCTCACTTCTTCACTTAGATACTAACTTTTTATCCACTTCATTTTGAAAAGTATATGCTATTAATATTTTTGTGGGAGCTTTTTAGATGCAAATAAGTATTTTTTATTTGTGCAGACTATGCTTTGGTTAATTTAAACAGCATGACTGAAATGTTTGTCAACTAGTTTTTGTCTTTTTGGGTAAAAAGCTTTTGTAAGTAGAGAATTTGGTTCCCTTTTTAAAAGGGGGGAATACTATGACAAAATTAATTTTAAAATCAGAATAATTTCTTGATTAGGTTACAAAAAAAAGGAAAAAGTAATTGCATGAAGTTAACACTTTTGTTACAGTACTGATATTTGCCCTGTAAAACTCATACTTCCAGGAAGATCGATGCTGCAGAGGTCAACCTTCCAGTGTTCGATTTAGTGGGTCTAGTATGGACCTGTTAAATCGAATGCGCAGGGCATCCCCATCGGCCCTGGAACTCCTTGCAGTTGTGAGGAGTAAGGGAAGATAATGGGAGAATCTCCCGTTAACCTCCCACTGTTGGGTCTGCCCCAGAAAATCAATGCAGGGTACATTGACTCCAGCTATGCAATTGTATAAAAGCTTGAGAGTGTTAGGCAAATAAAAAGCCTCTTAAATTTTTAGTGAGGTCATAAGCTGATATCCATCTCTCAGGTTCAGAGTTTTGTTTCATGTATGGAATCTTCCTTTAGTGTTTACATTTCACAGTAAGTTCAGCACTGGAGAATCCAACCTGATAAATTATTTTCTCCTGGAGTATAAGAAATAATTACAGCAGTTTTGAAATAACATATTGGCTCTGCTTTTAAAATCTTCTCTCAGTTTTTCCTAAATTCTATTGTACTTGATTCCAACCATAGCCAACCAAAAGTGTACCATAAAGTCCCTTTGAAAAAATATCCATACTTTTCATTTGTTCGGTTTCTGATCTGTGCCCAGTGGATATAATTAAGAGTTACCATATAATTAATAAATACACAGAGTACTTTAATGATAATAGTATTGAATAATCATGATTTCTTTATTAGTAATATCTAACTTTTTGGTAATTAGTAATGTTTAATTTAAGTGTGTTCTTTTTTCTAGCATATGATATTAATGAATTATTTACCTCAGATGCTGTCACACCTGCTTTAGACGTTCAATATTCCACTATACCAAATAATATACTCAGTATATGTACACAATGTATATACACCAATATACTCAATTTTCTACTGACAAAAAAAATCCTAAAAGTTCCAGAATGCCTGTTTTTTTACTAGAGTACAGGTTGCACCTCTGAAAACCAGTACTCTCTGGTCCGCCAACATCCATAGTCCGGGAGGACCATGGGTGCTCCTCGACCAGAATGCCCCAGAGCTTAATGACAGGAGGGCCAGCAGCCTGGCCAGGGACAGGGACAGCGGTGCCAGAGGAGCCCCACGGTAGTGCTGGGGACAGGAACTGGAGAGACTGTAGAAGCCTGGGTGTCCACAGCAGCGCAGGATCGGGAGCTGGAGAAGCCCGGCCGCCTGTGGCAGCCCACAGCTGCGCGGAGCCAGAGAACCCTGACAGCCAGTGGCAGTACTGGGGGTTAGGGGCTAGAGAAGCCCAGCTACCTGTGGCAGCCCGTGGCAGTGCAGAGCCAGAGAACCCTGACACCCAGCGGCAGTGCAGGCCAGGGCTGGAGAACCCCAGCTGCCAAAGACAGCCTGGGGTCGGGGCCGATGGCAGCAGAGCGGGGGAGAGGGTAGAAGGGGCCAGAGGCAACAGGCTGTTGGCTCGGGGTCTGTGGCAGGAGATACTTCCCCTGATCTGGCAAATTCTGTCGTTTGGGACCGGTTAGATCCCGACTGTGCCGAACCAGGGATGTCCAACCTGTACAGCAGATTGTTGCATTTAGTTTTACACTAGCCCGTAGTCTAATCCTACTTTTTTCCCCTAAGACTAATGGGTGGTTACACAGTAGTTTAAAAATCTTTTGTTTTCTCAGGAAGGTTTGATCTTCTGCATTTCCAGTGCTTCTCTTTTCTTTTCTATGGATGTTTAACAGACACTTCTGAGTCACACATCAGCACTGGCTTTGCAGTAGAAATCTAGTGACTAGAATTAGCTTCTTCAGTGAGTCATCAGGGATCAGATGTAGGTAAGGAAAGTGTAGCTGACAGGTTTGGAGCTGTTCATAGCTTCAAAAAATGTGCATATAAAAGCCTAAGTGAATTTAGACAGTTCAGATGTATTGTTTATAATTTGTCTTTTAAAAACCCTGTATGCACATGTGCATGTTGAATAGTTGCACTTTTCTGTCTAGAGCAGGGTGGGTCTCAAACTCAGTTTACATTAGAGTCATTGCCAGTCCTCAACTCATCCTAGTGAGCCAGTGGAATCCTTCTCTGGCAGGGCTCTGGAGGTTGGAGGGGGGCTCTGCAAATTCCCCCATCCTGCATCTCCCAACCCTGCCTGCCATCCCCATGCAATTAAAAATCCCTGGCAGTCCCTGCCACCACCACTGGCAGCACAGCAGGAATAAAGTGGTTTCCATCTTTTAGTTCCATGCCGCTGCTGGCTTGTCCCTGTGGCCTGGGGGAGATGTGTGCAGAGTGATGAAGCAGAGCGAGTTGGCTGCCCTGGGAGATCAGAGCAGAGTAGACGCTGCTGTGTTGCTCTGTTTCCCCCTGCCTCCCACTGCAGTGAGTTGGGGGCGGGATCCTGGCTGTTGCCCTGTGCCAGGCCCTATGGTTATCCCTGAGACTGCGTCCCTCTGGGGAGGGGGCTTGAAGAAAGGATTGCAGTGGGTGGGGGTGAGGGTAGAACAGGGTCAAGGCTTGTGGGAAAGGTTACAGTCACACTCGCCTGGGCCTCAGGGCTCGTGGGCTGGATTGTGGAACTGCTTGGGCCGTAGATGGCCCACGGGCCATGAGTTTGAGACCCCTGGTCTATAGCATATATCAGTATAGTATAGAAATTAGAAATGGGCTCAACTAAGAAGTGTTCTAAACTTTTACCCATCTCTTTAACTGAATTATATCTGAACATTTACATTGTGCCTTCTTCCCCCTCACCTTTTGATAGCTGAAGCTGGTCTCTTGTTACATGTTGAGAGTTTCCTGTTAGTGAGTCTATGAAGTGCTCAGCATTCTCAGGAAGCCTCAAATAGCTCATTTGAAGGCTTACAGCATTTGCTGCACACCTTTTAATGGAGAATGGAGATCAAAATTCAATAAGGAAATAGCATTTTCAGTATTGCAGCAGCTTGTTTCTCTTGGGAGCAAAGTGCAGAGTCTTTTCTATCCTAAGGCTCCTGCTCTTGTGGGTTCAGTAGGTTGAGGAGCTTTTCCAAAAAAAACCTGTACAGGTTGTACCTCTCTAGTCCAGCACTGTAGGGACCTGGTCAGTGCTGAACCAGAGAATTTGTCAAACCATGGGAGGTCAGTATTGTCTAGCAGCATTACCAGCATGACCACTGCTTACTGGACTCTTAGAAGATGCTTTAGGGGTAAATTAGAGCTAAATAATAGCACAGAACACAGAGCCAGGACTGGTGGCTGTAAACAAACTTTATGGGCCAACAGGAAACGTGGCCACACCCATGATAAATGGACATCCAGCTAACTGAAATCATGCCACACTATGGGTATTGCTGGACTAGAGAGTGCTGGACTACAGAGGTTCAACCTGTTCTATAACCTGAGAGAAGGAGGAATCTTCCTTACAACAGAGGCAGTGCAGCATGGAAGAATAAGTGAGTATCAGAAGGCTAGATCTCCTCTGAACATTTGCTTAATTTTAATAAGCATCCAGACTAAACCTCTGAATACTTTTGTGTTTTGCCCACCATAATTAGAGGGCCACCCCCTGGAAAGTAACACAAAATCTTACTTTTACTAATGCAGAAAAACAAATCTACTGTTCAGAGAAGACCATGTACAAAACATAACATTATCCTTCTTCCCTTTTGGAACAGTTAATTATAGGAATCTTGGGTGCAGGAGAGGAGAGTGTTGTTTGGTTTTGGGTTTTTTTTTAATAATAGATTGGTCTGTTCAAAGGTATGTTTTTAAGAAGAGATCATGACTAAACTAGAACTCATATTGAGCATCACACTTTAAAATTTATAAATACCTTAATTTTCAAGTGATTCAAAAGTTATCTCTTGGGTATCAGATTTCTGGAGGAAAATATAGCAATAATAATAAATATATAATACATAGGTCCTATATAGTGTTTTTATCAGTATATCTCAAACAGCTGTACAATGAAAGTCAGTATTATTATCCCTATTTTACAGATAGGGAAATTGAGGCATACAGGAGGAGTGACTTGCCCAAGGTCATCCAACCGGCCAGTGGTAGAGCTGAGAGTAGAATCCAGTCCAATGCTTTAAAAACTTGTGACTCGATTGAACTTTATTTTGGTTTTCCTAATCAATATGGACTAAGGGTTTTTTTGGTCCCTCACAGCTATGCTAGCTAAACAGTACTATAGATTACTTTGTACCTTAGGAACAGCTTCTTTCTAATACTGTGCTGAGACCAGAAAGCACCTGTTAATATGGCCATGGGAAATGGTGATAAATCCTGACACCAGAAGCTAGACAATTTACATCAAGAAAAAATGAAAATTTTGTGGTGTTAATGCAACCTTTTCTAAATTCCTAGAGGGATATCCTCTAGGATTTCATTTCTCCATGTTTAAAGTTATAATAAATATTTAAATTGTTAAAAGGTAGAAAACAGAGATCAGTTTAATAAGAGTCTTGCAGTTGTAAACAGGAATGTTACTGTCATCTACTATCAAAGTTCCATGAAATTTCAGTTCATCATTTTATTTTCTCTTCTTTAGTTAATAATTTGGTAAATATTCATCTGCATGTTTTAACACTAATATTGTGCCATTAAAATAGTTTAAAGGAACAGTGAATTTGGAAAATAGAACAGAATGAACAGTAAACATTGAAAAATAAACGTGTTCTTATAAAGTTATTAGTTTCCAAGGATAGAATTTATCCTATATAGGTATTAGAGTATTAATTGGGGTTTTATATTTCTAATTTATATGAAGAAGAGCAACACTTCAATTATTACTATTAGAATAGAAAATCTTAGTTAAAATCGAATAAAAATAAAAGAAGAAATTGGCCTATATTATACTTAATTTGTTTTAGCCTGTTACAACTGAAAATCCAAAATGGCTTAAATATCTTATTGCTTGGTTTTAAAGAGTTATTCAGTGTATGCTGCATATCTCAAGTCTTCAGTAATTTTTATAGATGATTCCACACAGCATTTATAGATCTAAAAATACCAAAAGAGAAAAAAGCAAAAGCAGGATAATGTTTGGCAACTTTTTCAGGCTGGGAATTATTTCATGGTGCTGGAAAACTAAAAGGGATGCCATTTGGAATGCTGGTAAACTAGGTGACAGATCTTGCTATACCTGTCAGCTGAGCAGAGGTAAATTGATAGCCGTAAACCAGACCAGCTCACTTGTACGTTAATATTGTTCAAGATGAGAGTTGAAGTAGTAAGACCTTGTTTAGTGTTTAGACTCTATATCGGGGTGGGGAACCTTTTTTAGGTTGGGCGCCGCTGACCCACAGAAAAATTAGTTGGGGGCTGCACACAAGTGAGAAGCAAAGTGAGAAGCCCTGACTTCAGAAGAAGAAAGGCACTTCCCACATTCCCCTCACACACCAGAGCCTAGGGGGGCCCAGGCTAGTATATTTCATGTGCTCTAGCCCTGTCAGTGGGTGGCTGGAGCACCAGTGCAGGCTTCCCAATGCTGAGCCTCAAGGGCCGAATCCAGGCAAGCTGGGGGCCACATCCAGCCCCCGAGCCTGAGGTTCCCCACCTCTGCTCTACATAAAATGCTTGTAACTTGCTGCATGCATTAATCTTACTTGTAATGTCTGTTTCCTGTGCTGTAAGGTAATACATAAATTTGCTTTATAGTTGTAAAAATGTGCCTACTCTGAACTTACCAAGTGTAGTGTAGCTGTGTTTGGTGCCAGAGAGACAAGCTGGGTGAGGTGATACCTTTTATTGGACGAACTTCTGTTGGTGAGAGACACAAGCTGGTTCAATAAAAGATACTACCTCACCTATCTCCTCTGAACTTGTAAACCTAAGTATAAAAAGCTGTTTTTCCCCCCATCCAAAGAACTATCAAGACTAAATGGGCCATTGTGGAACATTACAACACAGAGCCTGGTTTAATTGTTTTACAACACCCATGAAGGTGCTATCTGTAAGAAAGCACATCCCATCTGCTTGAATTTTGGGAGAGAGAAATAAAGATACCTGACATGAATATTTTTCATTTTTGTTTGAATACTTAAAAGGGCTGGAGCTAAGGAACAAAAGTAGAGATCCCCAAGATCTGACAGTAAGCAGTCCACAGGCCGGCCATATTTTGCCAGGGCTAGCCCCTGGCTGGCTGCCAGTTGCTTTATCTACCTGAGTGTCCGGCCTCTCGCAGCTCCTGTTGGCCACGGTTCATTATTTCCAGCCAATGGGAGTTTCATTGACAAGACTGTTGTTGTGATTCAGGATTTCACATTTGTTAGTAGGTCTGTGAAATCTATCTACTGAACATAGCACCAATTTGAGATGTCTGCACTGCTTTTTGACAGTCTGCTCTGAAGTTGGCACTCTTGGTTATAAGTCATTCCAGATAATGTGACAGCCATCAACTTGAAAGCTAGTCAGCTGTAAATGGGAATTAAAAGTATTTTACTGTTCTCTCTCAATTAGGGATGAAATAGTGTAGTTAATTAACCAATTAACTGATAAGCAAGAGCTTACAGGTTAGAGCTATAGACTATACTCATTTCCCTCCCTGCCCCTTGCCAGTAAATTTTTATCAGGCTGGCCAGCAGCCCAGCTCTGTCTTGGCTCCTGCCGGGTCTGGGACCTACCCCTCCTGCGGCTCTGCATTTAAAGCGCATTAGGAGCCAGGTGAGCAGGCAGCCCAGCTCAGTGCGGGTCTGGGAGCTCAATCCCCCTCCCCCAGACAGGGGCTGCTGCCACCTATCAGAGGTCCGTGAGGGGAGCTGGTTTTTAAACTGGCTCCCCACATGGAGCAGCTCCCACCTGGCACCCCGCACTGCTGCCTGTGATACAGAGGCATCAGTGTGGAGTGGCAGCTGGCCCCACCCTCGAAACCTAGAGACTAGTCGAGTAATCGATAAAAGTTCATGAGGTTAATCGACTATTCAATTAACTGATATTTAACATCCCTTCTCTGAATACCTTTGTGAATTTTTGTGATTTTTATAATCACAGTATTCTAATTTTTACGAACATTTCTTCTGTTTTCTGTCAAACAAAGGGCCCAAACCAGTGTTTACTGAAGTCAAGGGTCAGGCTCAACATCTTTCTCACTGACTGCCCATAGGAACACTGAAGCTGAATAAAACCAAAGTACTGTCAGATATATAATGTAAACAAACAGAGAAAAATAAATGTGTTTTTCTCATTCATTTCTAATAATCTTGGATAAGTGTAAAAATTATAGGTAAAAAGAGGGGGAATGTTTTTTAAGTTGCTGGTGTCGCCTCAAAAAGATGAATTTAGCAATGCTTTATTTGTAATAGGGCTGGGAAGAAGGCAGGCAAATTCTCTCCCCCTACCCAATTAATTTCTTTGTTCAAAATAGCCAGTAACTTCCTATCCCCTTATCTTTGTATTTTTCTTCCATTCCGATTAACATTTGCTACATTTATTGTCTCGTGTCATTTTGTAACTTTGAGATCCTTATAAGACTCCTTTCCATGTGGAAATTTCAACTTGTGAACCACTTTTTTTTAGGGAAATTCTACTGAATTTTGAAGCCATTCACAAATGAAAATTTTTAAAATGTCCCGGCTAAGGGTCAGAATGGTGTGAAAAATTAAAACAGCCAAGACATGGAAGTTTAAATAATTTTGAATCCCTAAAGCATAGATTAGTAAATGCAGTACAATGCGATGAGAAACTATGAAAATTTAAGGAGTTTAACTTAAAAAATCAGTAGTAGAGCAAGTATTCCTTTCTCAACCTTGTTGAGAACATTGATGTTGTTTCTGAGAATCCTTATACTTTTTTCTTCACTGTATCAACAGGCATTTTGTAGAAGTGCCTACAGGTATCATTTTATCTATATATGTTTTATGATCGATTTAGTCTGCTGAACATTCCTGTTTATTTTCACTTAGGCGAGGAAATGTTACAGAGTGATGATGGTGAAACACGTTGATAGGGAAATTTGTTTTAAGAGAGTCCCCCCTCCCAAAGGTATTTGTTATATTAGGGTGGGCAAGATACAGCCCATGGGTCGGAATCAGCCTGCCAAGCAATTTGATCTGGTCCACAGCCTACCCTGCCAATGTCCTGAGGCTATTCAAATAGCCTCTTCTTCCCTTTCTCCTCCCACCGGGTGCGTGGTGCATAGAGGGAGCCGACAGCTGTTCAAAAAGGGTGGCGGTTCTCTCTAGGTGTTGCGTGATCCTGGCAGGGGCAAAAGAGTTCATGCACTCCGCTACCCCCAGACCCTGCCCCCAGTTGCTATGACTGGATGGGGGATGGGAGAGTGCACAAAGTCTCTCGGGGCCCCCCCCCCAGGGACGCGGGACCCAGAGCGGCCCATGGATGGTACTTCCTTGAGCAGTTTGGGGCTGCTGCAGGAGGGAGCCTGCTTCAGGGACCCTGTTGGGCTGCTGGCCAGGAGTCACCTAAGGTAAGTGACTCCTGGACAGAGTCTGCCTCTGGCACCACAGCTTCTCCCACTTCCCAACTCCCTGTCCCAGATCACCAGCCATTCCTGCCCTATGTCACAACCCAAATCTTCTGTGCACACATCCCATCCCAGGTCACAATTGCCTCCAAGACCCTGCTACGCCGGTCCTGCAGCTCCCTTCTGCACCCAGTCCCGGTCCACACATCCTCCATAGAAAAGTGTGCCCCTTGACCACTTTCCAAAATCTTGGAGTGGTTCCCCATCAAAAATTATTGCCCACCCCTGCCTTAGATATTGTTTGGAAGGCATTTCATTGTAGTAGAAACATCTGTGATACACTTTGCTCTATTTACACTGCATTTCCCACCCAGAATTCCCTTCCGTGACTGAAACACAAAGTCAAACTGCAGGAGCAATCCCATAGTATGGAAGTGCAGAGAGCAATGCCATCATCTTGCTGAACAGCTCACTTACCCTGGGGATTGTGCTAATAATTTGGAAGAGTTAGCAGCCATGGCATTCTCATTAAGGTCCTGTTCTCTGTTCATGACCTGAGCAATAGTGGCATAGAAGCTGAAAAAGAAATGAAAAGTGTAAATTTTTTCATACAGTGGCAAATGAGTGTTCAGGGAAAAGATTTAAAAATAAACAGCATGTGCTCGAAGGAAAGCTTCTTTATGCTAAATGTATTAGGAAAAATTTTTTCAATAACATTTAATTCTTGTGACACTGGTATTTTTGTAATGCTGCCAATGTCATTATTTGCGTGTTAGCTCTACAAAAATTATAGAATATTTACCTAAGGGCTATAACTGTTCATTTCAGGTAGGATCAACTTTACGCTTTTTCTAGGGACTTCATGATTGTGCACTCATTCTACTGTCAACTTATGTCTGAGTGACTTATCCACATGTCTAAAATTATAGATTTCTATCAGTTATGTGGGTGGGGTACTTTGCAAGGTGTGCTACACAGTTGAGTGGAATTACACACTAGCAGTGAGTTCAATAATAAAAAGTGGTGAGAGAACTTGGCCAGAAAATCACATGATAAGTTTCTACTTGAAAATATTATTGCAAGCTAATATTTCTGAGAGAGAGATATTGTGGTCAACAAATTAGACCTGAGTTATCATGGTAAGTAAAAGGCCAGTTCAGTTTTGGATTGCATATGCAAAGGCATGTTATGGAACAGGCAAGTTAAGGATTACTTTCTACATAGTTCAGGTGTGTGTGATGCCCACCTAAATAGTGTGTCCTACACAACACATAGCTATAATCTTTTAGGTAATCTGGAAGGTGTTCAGTGACCATAGTAAAGATCAGAACTCTGACTTACAAGGAACAGTAAGATAAACATAAATATTTGTCTTATCAAAGATATACCTCAAAAGGGAATAGAATATAAAATAGATATAAATAACAAGGATGCAGGAAAAAAGGTTGAGAATGGCACAAGAAGCGTAAACTTTTAAAACAACAAATAGCCTAGTAGCACCTTAAAGACTAACAAAACATGTAGATGGTATCATGAGCTTTCGTGGGCACTATCCACTTCTTCAGTTGATTAGGAAAAACGGGATGAAATCTTATATGGGAAATTTTAGGCTGAAGATTAGAAAAAAAATTAACACCAAGATAAATTGAGCAGTGGAAGTCTTTTAAGCAAAGTGGGGGCAAACCTCATCTTTTGAGACACCGAAAACTTGATTAGACAAAACACTAGAAAATGTACCACAGAAACAATCCTCTTTTAAAAAGAAGATGGATTGCTTGACCTAAGAGATCTTTCTGACTCTAATTTCTATTATTCTATGACTTGATAAATTATTTTACAAAAATCTGAAAGGTCAGATATTAAGTTAATATTCTCTTAAAAATACTATAAATCAGGGGTGGGCAATAATTTTTGAAGGGGGGCCACTTCACATATTTCAGAAGTGTCCACAGACCAACCCAGGTGGGCGGGGCCTCAGGAGGAAGGTCATATTTGAATGACCTTCACATGTTTTATCCCCCCTCTTAAGTACTACTCTGTCAGAAATAACTGTGCCACAGACTGTATTAAGAGCTGTTATAGAAAAGCCCAAAGGGGTGAAGAAAATTGCATGTGTCACCAATGTAACATTTTCCAGTGAATACTTGATCATTTTAGTTTTGTAGCACACACATCACTTTCATGAAAAGACATAAGGCACTGAAAATTAATACTTTGTCCTGCCATGAGTGCAGCGGACTAAACTAAATGACTTTGAGGCCCCTTCCAGACCTATGATCCATGAAATAGTATCCAAGTCCCTGTTTTTCTTCCCACTCACACTAAGCATATTCACTTAAATTTTATGAGTTACAAAAGATTTCCACATTTGACTATAAAAATGGCATCTAGATATTTTTATCAAAACCAGTTGTAAAGATAGGCATTTAAAGCTACTTCTTGAAGGAAGCTGCTAAAATTTCCAATGAATAATTTTTTGAAACTCCTTGAAACACAGGAGCACTTCAGAACACAATTTTTTTTTTCAATTAGAATATTTATTCAGTAAAATGAATGGTATATGCATGTGGTTTATTAATTCATTAAAAGACACTCACCAAATAAAACCATTAACTAGCTCAAACCAGATTTTTTTCTGCTGTGTTCCTGGGCAAGATGGTGCTGAGGAAAGCTCCAGAATCCAGCAAAAGGGATGGGTGGAACCTGAGGCTCAAGAGGCAGGATTGAGAGCTACCCTACCGGGAGCTTTGCTTGGCCTGGGGTCCCTGCCCTCTGACTTCTGGTCAATGGAAAGGACCTGGAACAGAGGGGAAGTACCAGGAATTAGCCTCCTCCCAGAGTTGTCTGGGGTGGAGGCTTAGATTTCATACCACAGGGCTTGCAGCTCCTGCCCCCCACTTCTAACCTGTTGCCTATAAGCTGCCTGGCAGGCACAAGCCCTTTGAACAGAAGCAGTTGAAAGGGCTCATGTCTCCAGGCAACTTCCAGGCAACCGGCTTAGTGGGCAGAACTGTGAGCTCTTTCCAATTGCTTCTGTTTAAAGGGCTTGTGCCTGCGGGGTGACTGCCAGGCAGTACAGCCACCCAGCAGGGGAGCCCTTTAAATAGAAGCAGTTGAAAGGGCTCATATCTCTGGCTTTCTAACAACACATGGGGGGTGGAGCTGCAAGCCCTTTTAAGTGCTTTTATTTAAAGGGCTGGCATCTTCCCTGTGCCTGTCAGGCAACCCATTGCCTCGCCCCTGGGGGAACACAAGAGCCCTTTAAATAGAAACAGCTGAGAGGGCTTGCAGCTCCCCAGCCTTTAGTGCGTTGCCAGAGACACAGGACCCCTTTGAGCTGTTCCTGTTTAAAGGGCTCTCCTGTTCCCTGCTGCTGCTAGGCAACACGTTGCCTGACAAGGGCAGAGAAGGTACTAGCCCTTTAAATAGAAGCACTTAAAAGGGCTTGCAGCTCCCCCAGCCTCTAACGCTGTTGCTAGGGAGTTAGACTCAAGCCCTTTCAAGTGCTTCTGTTTGAAAGGACTTGTGCCTTCCCGTGCCTAGCAGCCTCAGGGAATAGGAGAACCCTTTAAATAGAAACAGCTAAGAGGGCTTACAGTTCCCCACCCTCTAGTGCGTAACTAGGGAGCCAGAGACGCCAGCCCCTTCAGCTATTTCTATTTAAAGGACTTGTACCTTGCCCACAGCTGCTAGGCAAGCCGCAGGGAAGACGGGAGCCCTTTAAATAGAAGCAGTTTGAAGGGCTCATGCCTCTCTCCTGCTGGGAGGCAAGAACTAGGGGGTGAGGCCTGAAACTGCTTCGCGGGCTGGATCAAAGCCCTAGGCGGGCCGGATCTGGCCCTCTGAGAGCCTTTTGCCCACCCCAATTATAAATGCAACATGCATCTTTTTCAAGCGGATCATAATAAAAAGAATAGGATAAAGTTAAAATTTGTGTGTATGTTATGTGGCTAAGATATGGATGCGCTATATTTTTAGCCTTATGTCACTATAATCTAATATATCATTATTCTTTAGGCTTTTAAAAAGTGAAGTTTGATATTTCTACTAGTATTAATAATATACCAACACAAGAGCAGAAAACAAATTTGCTAAGTGATATTCAAAAGTGAAGTATTAGAATGTGCTTTTTTAAGCCAAAATTACCTAAATGCACAAAATGACTAGCAGTGTATTGTTCAGAAACAGAGAATAAGCATACTGCTATAGAAATAACGAAGAGCAGAGGGTTTTTCAGTATTCCACAAGATCAGAATCCTCCCTTCTGGATCATTTCCTCACAGATAGAAGAAAAGAAAAAAACCCCAAACAAGTAATCTATTACTAAGCCTATGTCTTAGGGTTGCCAGATGGTTTCAACAAAAATACCGGACACACTTGACATTACATCACAATCTACATTACATCTTATTTAGAAAATACCGGACATTTATATTTTCTCATTTATATTTTCTCAATTTGTTTCCTGAACAGAAAGCTCAAATACTGGACAGTCCAGTTCAAAACTGGACTCCTGGCAACCCTAATGTCTACACTACAATAGAAAGTGGAACCAAAGTACACAACTCCAGCTCCCTTACTCTTCTGGCTGGGGTAGAGTAACAGGGTCAACTGGAGTCTGATCTGTGGTCCTTTTGGTGGGTGTTCACTGACTAGACCCACTAAATCAACCGCTGGTGGATTGATCTCAGAGTGTCAATCCCCTTGGAGTGTAGATGTAGCCTGAGGGCAGGTCTACATTTAAAATGAAGTGGCACTGCTGTAGCTCTTCTTGAAGATGCTACTATGCATAAAAGAGCGCTTCACCCATCGGCATAGTTAATTCATCTCTGCAAGAAGAGGTAGCTATGATGTCAGAAGAAGCCCTCACAATGACACATCTCTGTCTGCACAAGGAGTTAGGTTGATATAAGTTCAGGTGTGGATTTTTCACCCCCTGGGCAACGTAGGTTTGTAATATAGACTTGCTCTGAGAGAGCTACATGAAATGCTGCTAAGAAGTTCTATAGATTATAACATTGTGGAACCTTGTAATGCCTTGACTGAAATGGAACAAGTTTGATGGTCAACACTACAGAGACAGATATTTTAGGCACTTTCCAAAAATAAACCCAACTGTTTTTTATGTGCGTCAGAGGACTCTCAAAGCACTTGAAATAAGCTTCTCCTTAGACATTGCCAGCAAACATGGATTATTTCACTGTGTTTTAAAACCAAAACTCCTAGAAGGTTGATATTAAGTAGAACAATGTGCTGCATGCTGCAGTGCACCTCATAAATGTAGTGCAATGAAGGAGAAATGCAAACCATCATATTCAGAATATGAAACTACTCAGCTAGTTTAAGCTAAAGGTTCATTTATTATTGATAAAAACTTCAGAGAAGTCGTTCTATAGGCATTGCGTATGGCATCATCTGTGTTGTAAGAATAACAAAACCACACATGTGATATTGAATGTTTAAAGTGTATTTGGAACAACATCATAAACCTACCACCTATGCAGGACCAAATCCAGGGGTTTTTAAACTTTTGCCTTTAAAAGGCCTTTTTACCTTGCAGGGTCCACACTATCCAATTTCTTACAGTTTTAATATACTCTTTGGAAGCATTAGGTAAATCATTACATTTACATAATTGTTGTACCCTAGGAATATATTTTTAAAATTGGTTTGAAAGTTAGAAAATCTTAACTTGTGTGCATTCCGCATTGCTAGTGGTATTGCTAAATGATTAATAGATTCAATAGTTCTTGTAAGGAAAACAGAAAAAATTATGAACATGAATGTAAATCACGAAAATAAGTTGTTTGAAGAAAATTAAGCACACAAAGCCATCTCTTATTACTGTGTCCCTGCAGATAGTACCGTCAGAGTATGGCTTGCCATATACCGAGTGTTTTACTTTTCTCTTGATTTATTTCAGAATTTACTGATTGTCTTTTAAGAGCTGTTCAGTGTTAGCTGGCCACCATTTTTCCTTTTTATGTTTTATATTGTCCCAGGTTGACTTCATTTATTTGTATTTCAGGTATTGTAAGAGCCCCTACTTCCTCATATTTCTTGTCCTTTCAGTTTTTGGTGTTTTGCCGTGTTTCCAGTAGAATGTACACTGCATGGAATGTAGAAAAAATTAAAATACATTAGAACTGTATCCAACTTTAAGATGTCTTTTAACATTATGATTATGTGCCTCACTCTAAATGAGCTAGCTAATGAACAAAACCTCATCTGCATGAAAGATTCAAAACACTTTTCTTGACTATGAAATTCTATTTTTTCAATGACCAAAAATTAAGATGCATTTTAAATAACTAAGATTGAACAGTGAATATTTGACTGTCAAATGTTTTTACATTTTCGTGATTTTTGCCTATAAATATTTGAGAGGGGAGAGGAAAAGGGTTATAATTTACAAAAAATTCCATTGCTTATTATGTTAGGATAACATTGCTTTCAGTGTCTCCTCAATGTAGTTTTGCCTCTATTTTTATTAGAAAAAAATTATCAAATTACTTAAGGATCTTTTTACATTCACATAATGGTTGTACCTTAGGAATATATTTTTTTAAATGGTTTGAAAGCTAGAAAATCTTCATATTTTAAGAAGTGAGAGGAATTAGCCAACCCTTAAAATAATGGATTAATTTATTTACTCACACTGACAATATAAATATATGTAATTAAAGTCCAAATCATTGGCATTATTCTTCAGTTTTAAATGACTTGAACTGCACGTTCCTTCGGACCTCAATTAATATACTTTCTTTTTATATTTTTAGGGTAAAGGAAAAGGTTAATATGAAAATTCAGATCTCATTGAGATCTGCTGATAAGCACTATATAAAAACCAAGTATTATTATTATTGTATTGTAGAAAGGTGGCAAGAAAGTTAATTTAGCTGTTTTGCCTTATGAAAAATTCTGAATATTCAACAAGCAATCACTTCTGAGTCCAGTTCGTTTTTTCAATATCCAGCAACATGCACCCTAAAACAAGTAGGTTTAGGCAATAATGGTGGTAAAAGTAATGGTCATTGGCACCACATTTTACCGAAATAATGGCCAGTTATGTGACTAGTGGAGCTGCATCTATGGTAACACTTGTAGGAAACTTTAAGGAAAAAGACAGTTGTATTAATTTCATTGTCAAGATGAGCAATTTAAATGCTAGCAAGTTTATTAATCATTCATTTTTGAGTAAAAAAAATCCATTTATTCCCTCAAAGAACATATAAACCTCTGTCAGAAGTACTTAGTATTGTTGAAAGGCAAACAGTAGAAAACAAAATGAGCATAAAGATAGAGGATTAAATTTGATAGGTTGCATGGTAAAAGTATTTGTTTTACGGAAAATATGAGGAAATGAGAGTAAACCCAACATACTGGGATAGGAGGGAGAAGCACAGTGTTTAAAATGATACTCAAAGTTGGTTTATTTTTGGGCACATTTGCAATTTAGACCATGTTTATCATTTGTTTAGCTGTATCCCTTTCTGACACCTATTGTATTTTTCTTGTATAGATTGGCTAGAAAAATGTTAATTATAGACACATTTGTAATGTAGTCTCTAAATTCCTTTCTGCCATAAGTTCACATTGGAAAAGTTTCTGAGAATTAGTCAGTTTAATCTCGGTGTACACTGTGTCTCAAATTATTGTTTGCCAGTGTCTTTGGCCAGATATTGTTTAAAGAGCACAGCCCTAGCCAGAGTGGGAAAGAACCATGTTTATTTTGAAAACCAATTGTTAAACTATGACCTAATTTACTCTGCAAAGTTAGTTCAAGGAAGATAGTCTTTACAAGTGTCTTTACATTCAAATTTGCCTCCAGCAGGCATAAATGCCATATTCTAGTGATGCAGTAAAACCAACTCCCTGAACAGTGTTGATAGTAGGTAGTATAGACACTGTTTGACCTACTCTAACAGTCTTCTAGCAGTTGTCCCACAATATCCCTCAACAGTGACCACTCTTATTACTATTTTAAACACCACTGCCCAGGGATCAGAGAGACCTGAAGCCACTCCACTCTTTCCCCCTTTTAAACACCCTATGTTTTGAAGTGATTGTTCTTGATTGCCCACCTTGACAAGTGCACTAGCAGCTGTCCCTTACTGTGTGTAACTATCTAACTGACAATGCATGCTCTGCTCACTAGATGCATTCCTGCCTCCAGCAGAAGAGAGATGGAGAGTTTTGGGCTAGTGGGGAGAAAAGGCTGTGCAAGCACAGTTGCGGACCAGCCATAAAAATGTGGACATCTATGAACAGATTGCACAGGGGATGCAGACAAAGGTTTATGGCAGAAATCAGTATCAGTGCTGCATGAAAGCAAAGGAACTTCACCAGACCTTCCACAAGGCCAGCAGGAGATAGGGTTGCCAGATGGTTTAACCAAAAATACCGAACACCTTCTTCTCCCCTCCCCCCTCCAAAAAAAACAGGAAAAAAATTCTGTTGGGGGGGGGGGGGGAAGTTGTTGAGCGCAAAAAAAAAAAAAAGGACCCCAACAGCAGTACTTAGGTATTTTGGTATTTTCTGATTTTATTTTATTTTTTTTACTGGACAGGAGGCGAAAATACCGGACTATCTGAGTCAATACCAGACACCTGGCAACCCTACCAGTAGAGGCCAACAGTAGATCAGTAGTTGCAGGGCTGCTGCTTTTACAGTGAGCTGCATACCATACTTAGCATAGACCTCACTAATGCCCCGCAAACCACCATGACATGTATGCACTTTTTTGGCACAGGAGGAATGTGTCTTTATGGTGATTGCTAAGAATTAAACATTATTTTATACTTTGCTACAATTATAAGATCTGGGTTTAGAAACACTGCAACCAAAGCCAAATCTGTGTCTGCAAATCAAAACAAACTGAAGCTTTCTAGACCAAATGCAAGTGGTACCAGATTTCGTAGCTCTTTGATGCAGTGAAGCTCAGATATAGTGAAAGATCTTGCTTAATTTATGAGCTGCAGTACCTATGTAAGGTGTGGTAAAGGACATAATTTCGGCCTTAACGTCGGAATTTCTTGGCTCTTGTCAGGTCTAAACTAGATAGGTAATAGGATCATTAACTTATAGTTTATCTACGGTATTCCTTCCTATATGCTCTTCCTCCCCCTTGCTCTGCAAAAAATGTGGTGTAAATGACTTGTGTACTCTAGTTTACTGTCTAGATTACTGCTTTTTCATTCCATTCTAGGTCTTACTGCTTGTTTGTGGATGTGTTGGTTTAGATTTTAAGACAATTAGTGTTAGGGACTTCATCTTCCTAACTGCATGATGTTGGTGTTCTACAAATAGTTATAACATTTTTCTGAGGAAATTAATTTACACGTTTCTGCAGAAGAGGTTTCCCAGTTTCCCATCAGTTTCTTGTAGCTGGTTATCATTTCAAAGGCCAGTGACCAGGAGATGTTCAATGAAGTCTTTTGGTTAACTTAACCAGCAAGCTGGTTACAAATAAAATAAAAAAACCTAAATGCCAGAAATTAATAATCTTGAAAAAATATAGTGCTGAAAATTGTCTTAAAGAAGACGCTAATGTTGAAGGTGACTAACTTAAACTTAACCAAAGGTTTAAACTTAACATGCAAGAAATCAGTTTACTTCACACTAAAATACCATTTTATTATTTGTTCAAATGAAAGATGTGAATAGTAGAGAAGAATTCAACTTCCTGTCCTTGGGAGGGTAGCTGTGTATGAATAGCCATATGGTTTTGTGTGAAATTCTGAATATATGTTTATTTTGTTCAGTACAGATTGTTCCAATACTGTTATGCATATTGTTGCTAAGAGCTGTACTGAAGAAACATTAAATCAAACTTAATCATGTAAATATTATGTTTCAGCTATACATTAATGCACCATGAAAAAAGGCACTAACACATGGGGAAGACAGTCTGCTGGAAGTAGTTAGTGCAACCTACCACAACATAGTTTAGTTTGATTTTGATTTCTGTTGCAAGCTTTTTCTCGTTTGCTGTAAACACTGCATGCATGTACAACTCACATTGACTGCCAGAGGACTCAGGTACAGAGGAAATTAGAGTTATGCACAATATGTCCTTCGTCCCTCCCCCCATCTTGTGTGGGATAAACTAGTTAAATGAAATATAAAACTTAATTTATACATAAAATCTCCTTGTTTATTATTTTTTGTTGGACAATAAAGGGGGGGGGGTCCTAGAAAGATCACTTACTACTGGAAGAAACAAGAGAGAAAATATACCATGGAAATTTAATTGCAAAATGCTTTGGAACACTATTAACGGTGCTATATATATTGTCTTTTGGACAGAAAATCTGAGGTATGAAGAAATTGACATACTTTTCAATGTCTAACTGTTTGAATTATAATAATATATTTTAAAATCATTTATACTTATATTTGAGACTCTGGGCCTGAAAAAAATCTTGTAAAATTAACTAGGTTTCTATTTCTGATCTTGAAAACTGATCAGATTTCAAGCACTAAAATATGTAATGTTTGGGCTTTCCTAAAGGGTGGTGAATGTATGACTGTAATACTTATATGCTAATCTCTGTGTTTCTCATAAGAGGAATATCTGTATTTTATTAATATCTTCATCCTCAGTTGACCACAACCAAGGCCAGTGCTGAAACTGGCCTCATCCGTGCAGAGTGCAGCATCTTCAGTGTGGGGCATAACTATGCCACAGAAAGACTCTGCCTCCAAGACTCCTCAGCACAAGTGTTCCGTCTAAGATTTTCCAAACATGAGCGGAGTGGATTTTGGCTTGTGCACCCAATATTGAGGTTGTGTGTGCTGATTTAGATGTGTGCCACCATGGCACCCAATTTATTAACACACACCCATTCCCTGACGCCGGAGGAGAAATCTCGCCCGCTCCCCTCCCTCCTCCCTCCCACCATGCAGCATGTCCCATTCCCAGCCGACAGAGCAGACATCAACACCCGCGCCATGTGTAGGGATGTTAGCAACTAGTCGATGAACCGATAAGCAGGAGTGTATCGGTTAGCACTATCAACTAGTTGCATTCCCCCAGCTGCCGCTCTGCATTTTACAGCACAGGGAAGCCAGCTCACAGAGATGCTGGGTCAGTCCCTGTTCTGCGGGTCTTTTAATAAGAGACTTCCTTGTGCTGTAAAATGCAGAGCGGCAGCTAGGGATGAGGGGTGATGTTATACTCTGTGATAAGAGACCCGTGGAGCAGGGACTGACTCAGCATCTGCATGCGCTGGCTTCCCTGCGCTGTAAAATGCAGAGCAGCAGCTGGGGACGTTATGCTGTGAACCCACGTGAGCCAGATTGCACACTGGAACTACTTACCCTTATTGACAATTTAACATCCCTAGCCATGCGGCAAGTCCTGTTCCCGGCCCCATCCGCCAGAAGAGGCACCGGACCCCTCCACCACATGGCAGCCCTGGCCACCAGAGCAGGCCTCCCCCTGCCACACGGCCGCAGCAGGTCCTGGTCCTTGCCCCAGCAGCTCCCTCACCACGCCATCTCAGCCAGCCCCACATGCCGGAACAGACACCTGCTATGTGAGTGCTGCTGCATGGCTCTCCAGAGGAGGTGGGCAGGGGAAGAACTTTTTGTGTGTGGCCACTTAGGTCAGTGGGAACTGTGCTCAGCACTGGTATTTGCCAGTGCTCCACAAATGTCAGAAGTGGTCGGGGAAGGGTAGGTAGGTCACCCATGACCAAATCTTACAGGCCCAAAGGAGTTGGCCCACGAATGTCCACAACACTGACAGTCGACACTGGTCGGGACACTCCACAATACAGAGGGAGCAACTGGCACCATTGATTACGGCGCTGCACCAAGGCCTGTAGACATCCTGATGTGGGAGAGTAAAATGGGGGACTTGGACCTGCTGTCCACCCCCGAGATGTAAGGAGCAGCCAGGGACCTTGTCCTCTCCTTCCCTGAGGGCATCCCCAGAGCAACAACCCGGCACCGTTCAGAGGCAAGCTGGCTATGATCACAGTTCCTTTCACCCGAGCACCATGCCTCCTAGGACTGTTCCTCCCTCCCCCAACGCTGCACTTCACAAGATGGCTCCCCTAGGCAGTGTGCCTTTCAGGACTGTTCCCCGTCTCATCTGTCTCCTGCTTCCATTCCTTCCACTGCAAAGGGTGTGGAGAGGAAGTATTTCATCCCATGGAAGGGATGCATACATGCATCCTCAGCCAGGATCTGGTGGTCGATATGGCAAATGCCAAGAAGAGGCAAGGACAGCAAGGGCCTTACCCCAAAGTCAAAGGAGGCGAAGAAAATGGATCTCCTGGGCTGTAAGGTCTATTTGACAGGGGGGGCTTAAGCTGAAAATATCAAATCAGCAGGCAGTTTCTAGCTGCTATAATTTTGACTCTTGGGCATCCTTCTGGCAGAGTGACGCTCGGAGTTTTCAGCCTTCTTGGAGTAGGGTAAAGTTATCTCCCGGACCTGCCTTCACGCGGCACTAGATGCATTGCACTCAGCGGTGCATACAGTTTCCACAGGCATTGTTATGTGCAGGAGTGCATGGCTTCAGGTTTCCAAGATTCCACCAGAAGTCCAGAAGACAATCTAGGACCTGCCCTTTGATGGCTCAGGGCTGTTCGCAGAGCAAATGGATTTCAGGCTCCACAGCCTCAAGGACAGTAGAGTGACCCTAAAGTTGCTGGGCCTCAATGCACCAGCCCCACAAAGGAAGCCCTTCAAGCCCCAGCTTCCCACCCCCCCCCCTCATTATTACCCATCCTGACAGAGGCACAACTCTGGGAGAAGAGGAAACTGGAGGAGGCCTTCTAACGCCTGTAACAATCAAGGGCAATCCTTCTCCAGGTAGTCTCCTGTCCCCAAAAAGAATTTTTGAAGTTGCACTCAGGGATGGTGTTCCAGTCTGCATCTTAAATCCTTCCCCTATGTTTGGGGACCACCTTTCCCACTTGTAACCTGCTTGGGCCCAGATAACTTCAGATTGCTGGGTCTTATGCATGGTAGAACTGGGATATGCCCTCCAGTTTTTCTCCCTTCCACCCTCCATCCCTATCCTTTTTCAAAGACCCCTCTTATGAGCATCTTTTATTTCACATCAGGAACACAGGGTTGCATATTTCTGTATCTACATCGTGCCTTCCCACACAAGGTTCCTTCAGTTTGCACTGGGACAGATTCACTACCAAATCATAGTCCTCTCCTTTGGCCTATCAGCAGTCTCCCTGCTCCTGGGTATTTACAAAGTGTATGGTGGTTATGGCCATTTTTCTGCACCAGCGGGGTTTCAGGTATATCCCTACTTGGACAATTGACTAATCAAAGGAAGATCAAGTGGCATGTGACACCAGTGCACCACATGTTCCTCGTGCGAAGAACTTGTGCTCAGTGTGGAGAAGTCAACCCTAATTGCATCTCAGAGGATAGAGTTTGTAGGGCTCAAGTAGATTCTATTCAGGCCAGGCTTCCCTACCTCAGACTCACTTTCTGACCCTGGGTGCACTCATTCAGGACCTTATAACTTTTCCCACCATTATAGCCAGAAACAGCCCCAAGCTCCTGGGTCACATGTCAGCCTGCACTTATGTAGTGCAGTGTGCCAGACGCTACCTGGCATGCCTGGCACAAGTTTATAGATCAAGTCGAGATCAACTGGACATGGTAGTCACCCTTACTCCTCAGGTCCTCGACTCACACCAGTGGTGGCTAAACCTGCATATGATATGGCAGGTGTCCCTTTCTCATCAGCCCAACTGTGTCTCATTCTTGTGACAGACACCTTGGCATTGGGGGGCGGGGAGCTCTTCTTGGAGAACTCAGGATGCAAAGTCTTTGGTCGCCGGCAGAGATTCCCTTACACATCAACAAGCAGTGCGCCTGGCCTGCCAGACATTCTGCACCCATCTTCGGGGCAAGTGTATTTCAATATGAACAGACAACATCACAAGCTTACATCATAGTGCTTGATATGACGACATGTAGCGTGAAGACAGGCCGTAGGGCTCCATCTGCCGAGATTCACTGTAGTTCTCCAACAGTTGGTGTAGCAGTAGCACAGTTTCATGCGTGTTAACAATGATGGACTGGAAGCCAGGTCTTTTACTAGTCTGTTATGTAATCCCAATTAGAGCGGATCTAGATGGCACTGAATACTAGCCTTTCTCTGTTGCTTATACTATGCAGTAATATTTGGGAATCTGCTTCCTGCACAAGTATCTCCTAATTTGGTTGTGAATGTGCTTTGTAGATTGTAGTATAGACTATAAGGATCTTTGGTTACATGTGTAGTGTAGATGGCACCTAGCAACTATTACTACTTTCAGGCTTGCCAGTATCAGTCAGTCAGTGATGCATTAGGACGGTGGCCCGTGGGCCACGTGCAGCCCATCAGAGTTCTGTGTGTGACCCATGAGACATTTTGTTTACCATTGCCTACATGCTAGGTTGTCAGATACTGTTGGTTTCTATCTGCGTAGGTTTTTTCCTACTGCTATTACTAAAGTGACATGTACATAAAGCCAGGGCACTTGAAGTGGGATACATAAAGGCTGATTGCAAACAACATTGATTGTGAGACTTGTGAGCTCCCTCCGCATCCAAAACGTTGCTATGGTTCAACCACCACATCCCACAAATTCTAGGTACGCAAGTGTAGTGAACAGAACTACCCTGTCCCAGGACACTGGCTTGGTTATGACAATCTTGCAGCCCATTGAGATGGAGGGCCATTCATGCAGCCCACTCATTAGCCTAGGTTGCCCATCACTTCATTAGGACATTACAGTTTCATTGATTGTAGGGAAAATCATCCTCCACTCTTTGTGTGCATATAAACACTCAAAGCATTTAATATAATTAATTCCAAAAAAGGATGTGATATAGTTGCCTTCATATCCCTGTACAGTAACATACTCTAACTTGTGTAAGATGGAGATGTGTATTCTAAATATTTAATTCTCTAATGTAATTTTTGTCATAAATTCCCTTTTAGTCTCTATCTCTAAATAACTCAAATTATCCTAGCAAGATCAACATTGAGTCCTTACATTGTAGCCTTGAGGTTTCTTAGCTGCATATTTACCAACATCCCCTTTCAAACTAATCAGCTAATATTGTTCAGAAAGGCACACTGGCTGTTGGTGGTTTGAAATCTTATGTCAAGCTGTTGCATAAATGTTCGGAAACAGATTTGTACTATGTTATTTGCAAACCTGCTAGTGAATGATAGAACCAGGGAAAAAATATAGGTTGTTTTAAACATATTAGTTATGGTGGCATGTTATTTAGAAGTAGCTGTCAAGTCTTGATAACATATTGACTTTGCAGGATAATTGCAATGTACTGAGTTTAATAATATCTGATTAAAATTAATAAATACAGATCTCTTAGTGCAGGGGTTCCCAAACTTTTTGACGCGGGGACCAGTAAATCCATTCACAAGCTTTTGGAGGACTGGTAACATTCATTTGCATATTTGCATATTCATTAAGCAAATGATGAATATTCAAATAAGTTGTTTCTGATTCTCCCAAAGCCCCCAATGCCAGCTTTAGCAAAGCTTTTGATACGGACACCCACAATGTTCTTGCCAGCAAGTTAAGGGAATATGGATTGGATAAATGGACTGTAAGATGGATAGAAAGCTGGCTAAACCAGGGTTTCCCAAACTTTTTACTTTACTGGAAAAAAAAATGGGTTCCAACTAATGTTTTTTGCAGCCCCAAAATATAAACGCATATAAAAAAAGAATTAAAATGAATAAATTTTCAGTGTTTCACTCGGCTGCATCCTCCACCTAGCCTGGGCGAGGTCTTGGGGGACCCGACACTGCATGGGCACTCCAGGAGGTGGGAGCAGAAGCAGATTGGGGGTAGGGTATCTGGCTAGGAAGGAGGGTGCAAGGAGGTATAGGGTTGCCAGGTGTCCGGTATTTGAGGGTTCTGTCCGGGAAACAAATTGAGAAAATACCAGACATATAAAATGTCTGGTATTTTTTAATTAGGTAAGTTTTATTATTATTATTAGGTGTATCAGTCTGTAGCTGCGAACTGCCTGGCTGGTAGATGTGCTCACGCTGCATGAGTGTGTCTACCAGCCAGGCAGTTCGCAACTACTAGAGAAAGGGTATGGGGGGGGGGGAATGGAATCCCCGGGGACAGACTCACTTGTGTGCCCGGGTCTGTATGTGCCCGGGTCAGTCCCGCTTTCTGCCGGCCAATTCGTTTCCCCCCCCCCCCCCCCATTTCTCCTCCCGATCTTCCCCATCCAGCCCTGCTTCCGGTGGCCGGTTCCCCCCCGCTCCCTCCAATGACCCCCCCCCCAACCAGCCCTGCTCCCCCTGACCCCCTCCCAGCTGGCCGGTTCTCCCCCACTTCTCCTCCCAATCTCCCCTGGCCAGGCCTGCTTCCAGTGGCTGGTTCTCCCGTCCCGTCCTCCTTCTCCCGATCTCCCCCAGCCAGCTGCCTCCGCCACCCCCCCCGTCCCCCCCCCAGCCAGCCCAGCTTCCGCTGGCCAGTCCCCCCCTCCCTGCTTCCCCCGATCCCCTCCCAGCTGGCCGATTTGTCCTCCGCTTCTCCTTCCGATCTCCCCTGGTCAGCCCTGCTGCCCCCATCCAGCCTTGCTTCCAGCGGCTGGTTCTCCCGTCCTCCTCCTCCCGATCTCCCCCATCCAGCCCCGCCCACCCCACCCCCCCCCCCATCTCCGCCGGACAGCCCCTCTGCCCCCAACCCTGCTTCCCGGCGGCCGGTTTCTCCCACACACACACCTCTTCCCAGCCCGCCCCGCTCCCCTTCCGGCAGCCACACTGAGGCCCGGTATTTTTTTCTCATAGTTTGGGAAAAGCTGTCTTAGTGTATATCAAGACAGCAAAAACCAAAACAAAAACCTGTGGTAGTGAGTCTCAGAGCCAGGGTCAGCTGATTTGGGCTCATGGGGCTCCCATTGCAGAACTTAAATTAGCAATGTAGACACTTGGGTAAATTTGGCTCAAGCTACAGCTCCAGGCTCTAATATCACAGGAGTCCACTTACTTGGTGTTCAGGTAGACTGGCATTTCCAAGGAGACTGTTTAAATTCTGTATTAAGGCTGGCAAAAACCTAGAGAATTAATAAGCAGTGCAATGAACTCTGGTGTGCCTAAGGAGTTTGTCAGAGGTGGCACTAAGTTAACTTCCCTGTTATTGAGCAATATGCCCTGAAGTGGAACCTGTGTTCTTCTTCGGGTAGTGTTCCCGTGGATGCTCCACTCTAGGGGTACGTCTAGACTACATGGCTCCGTCGTTTCACAAGGCATACCGGAGCGGTCGACAAAGGCTTCCCTTGTTGACCACGCCACGTCTAAACTGCGGTGCTGTGCCGGATCAGCTGATCATCGGCACAGCGCGGCGGCCATTTTTATTTTAATGAAGCGGGGATTATTTAAATCCCCACTTCTTTGACTATGCCGAGTAAACTATTTTACATGGCTCCGTCGACAGAGCCATGTAGTCTATACGTACCCAAAGTGTCAGGTTCGTCCTGGCACCGCAGGTCGGAGATTCGTCAGCTGTGGTTCAGCTGGACCGCGCATGCTGTTCGCACTGTTTGTGAGTTTGCACGTGGTCTGGCTCCCGCCAGTTCTTCCTAACCGTTCACAGTCGCAGGCAGAGCAAACCCCTTCTCCTTAGTGTGACAACGAAATCTGTAAAATAAGTTAAAAATAGTTAGCCAATAGTTGATAGTTACTTAGTTAGTTATAGTTTTAGTTAACTACTTCATTCTACTTTTAAAAAAAAATTCTCCGCATAGTACTTCGTTCAGTTCAATATGCCGGGATCCCCCGGCTTCAAGAAGTGCGCGGAGTGCCACGACGCAATGCCGGCGTCTGATGGACACTCAATGTGTATTAAGTGCTTGGGCGAGGGTCATATCCCTCAAAAATGTCCACACTGCTCCAAGCTAACTTCCTGAGCCAGACGCGACCGCGAGATATGGCTAAAAATGCTTCTTTTCAGCAAGGCTTTGCAGCCTGCTGATGCTGAGCCGCCCAGACCGCCAATGTCTTCAGCTCCAACACCGGGCAAAAAGTCACCCCTCCGGCACTCATCGTCCTTGCGCAAGAGTGTGGGTGACAAGCCGGGTACCTTGGGATTGATGGCATCCCGGAATGCTGACAGGCAGAAGTCAAGCCACAGCATATTGGAACTGAGCCCTTCCCTTCATAGGGAGGTGACTCTGGCTCCGGCCGTAGCCCCAAGACCTGATTCTGCCCCGGCACCTGTTAAAAGAAAGCCTTTGGCACCGACAACCGGGTTCTCGTCAACAGAGGTCTCGGCACCGACATCTGCATCTACTTCGGTACCGACCCCGACAGCTACAGCACCGTCTACTTCGGCACTGGCTACTGCCACACCAGTTATTGCCGCACTGGCTACAGCACCGCCGCCTTCAGCTCCGTCACCGTCACAGAGCGGCTCATCAACTTCCTCGTCTTGAGATATCAAGGGGCATAACAATGTGTTGTTCACCTTTTACTTTTTAGTTCTGAAGTGGTGACTCCACAGATTTCTACATTGTTATTTTTAGCCCTGCAGAACGTGCCAGTTGACTCATTTTTATGAGTCTTTTTTTGCTGTATAGCTACACTCTTAGAGACTCCTTGCATTTGCTGCATGTTGTTCTACTTGGTAAATAACTGTATTTGCTCAATATATTGCTATAAAGGTGGCAAGTCACACTATTGCATTGATAGAAAAAATTTGCAGTCTCAGTCAAAGATTGCATTAGAGAGTAGGTTACATCAAAATAAAAACAAAATCAGTGATATTTGCCAACAGAAATGCTAAGAAATTCTCCCAAAATTATGGGAAGATTGGCTCGTGAAAAAATATGAGACTGATCTACATTGACTGGTCAGTTCATGAATATTAAATCATACACATTGGGCTACTCTGTAATTTTCTTTTTGTTTTCTTGCTAATACATTTAAAAAAGTTTTAATATTTATCTTTTGGATCCTGTGGGCCCATGGGCTGCTCCATCTCTTCTCCTACTAATAGCACTGGTGGTAGTTGTTTGTAAGCAAGTTAATAGGAAGGTAAATAGAGTTACACAACTCCATTAACAATATACTTCATCCAGTTGTTGTACTTTACATTTCTGTATGATGAGAAATGTATTGATCTCATAGAGAATTTTCTGAAGGGCTGCTGTTGAAGTTAATTGAGTCACTATTATGCACACACTTTCATTAATGAGGTGTTAAGAATGTTTCTGGAGATAACTGTGATTCTTCTGTAAAACTGAAGGAATTGCTTCATGACATTTATTCTCTGATGAATTTCTTCCCCCATTCTGCCTTCATATGCATTATATTTCAGTCTTTCCCATCTCCAGCTGACTTCCTTGTTTCTTCCTGTCTAGTCTTACCATACTCGTCCCCCTTTTCTTTTCTTCTGTTGTTCCAGACTTTAACTCTCTTTAGCTGCTTTCCCTATATACTTCATGACTTTCCAAACTTGTTCCATTCCATCATTACACCTTATTTTGGGTAAAGCTTTGTATTTGGACATTTAGTGTTCTATCGTAGGTATAATTAAAAATCTTAGGACATTTTTATTAGTTAAAGTTTCTCACGGATTTGCCATCATCACCTGGCTATTTATTATCAATTTAGATGGACAAATAACTTTTTAGAAGAATTAAATACATATTAAGAATAATCTAAGGTACCTTTCACAATATTTTAACATGGAATTTTTGTATGTAAATGATAGCTGCAGATCCACTGTTTCATAAAGCACGGTGTAGGAAGAATAAGGAGTAAGTTCTGGTGACATCACAAAGCACCTGATTTTTGTATTTGCAGTTACTGTGCAATTTTCAGAGTGCCGTTATATTTGTGACTAACCATGGAATTTACAGGTACAGGTTCTTTCTCTCCTTCTTCTGCTACTCCCCTTCTCTTCTCCGTGTGGGTAACTGCTGCTCCATCCATCACATATTGATGGGTTTACTGCCTTTTTAACTCATGGGCAGCTCTAAATTCTACCCAGCTTACAAGTCTAGATTTTTCTACCTTAAATTAAAAGATACTGAGGAGTACTTCTCCCCCATTTCCTCATGGCAGATATCTTTGGAGAGATCTTGCTCTTTCTTCTGCTGTCCGGATTCACAGAGTCAGATCTCATAGGTCTTGCATTCTCTTGAATTGGTCTTAAAGAATTGTTTTCGTCTGGCTCTTCCCAGCCAAAATGTCACCCCCTGAACAGGAAAAAAACCTAGGAAAAGGGGTCTGTAGTGATCTTCATCCGTGGGAGAGGTGGTCAGCTTTGCACATTGTCATGGCTGGCTGCAAAGCAGCTGAACAAATCCACCACGGCAGAAAACTCCTCTGGGATCAGAAGCTGACTTTTGACTCCTCACGCCCAAGCAACTGCTGCAAATTGTTTCTGGCGGGTGGTAGGGGGACTCACAGGTTGAAAACTGCTGAATTAAACTATAGATTAAATACATCCTTTAACTGGGCTTTTTAAATACAGTGACAAAGCATGCCTTTCAGATGGAAAAGCAATAACTACAATTCACAGAAGCACATTTAATGCAAATTAGGTTAATGAGAATGTTGGTCTACCCAATTATCTTTTCAAAATTCCTTTAGCCGGAAAATAGCTTTCTTTTACACTATGAATACTAATAATATATCATACTATGACTCTCCACTCCTTTCAAATACAAAGCATATTCATGATAGATAAAAACCATTACAAAGTACTATTTATCTTAAAAAAGATAAATAGTTTACAAATATACTTAAACATATTTAATTGAATATGAAACATTAACTTTGGCATCTTTTACAATAAGTTTTAATAGTAATTATTGCACAGACTACAAGTTTAAAATGAAATGACAGAACCTCTAAAACACAGCAGATTTTTCTATAACTAAAAATGCCATTTATCCAATTAAATGAGATGATTTAAACAGAATGCATGTTTTATACCCAAATTAAACTGCACAGTATTCACGTGCTGATTTTTTCACAAGGATAACATACTAATTTACAACATCTAACAGAAAACTGTCAGTATACTTTGAAATGTTTTTTTTAAATGTCAGATAATAATATATAAAGCCTAAAGTTCAAAAAGTGACTACACGGAGGAAAGAACTGACAAATGTTTTTAACAATGATTTGATGCTCAATATTGTATGCCATTTGTCTTACGTCTGAAATATTTCATATACTACTTCATGAAAAATGAGAGAGATAAAAGATTATAGATATTTGTATATATACATGTAAATTGGATAGTATCTTTAGCACTTCATGTTTCTGAATAAATTTATATATTAAAAAATTCACAGTACAATGTAATCCATATAGGACTATGACATGACTGTGCCCAGAAGTATTATGAGGGTAACAAGTGAAAAGTAAAGTGAACTTTCTTGTCCATAACTTTATCTTCTTAGGGTGGGTACGCATTGCTCCATCAGTCCCATACTGGGTTCTCCTTTTTAAATCACTCATATATTGGAAATATATGAACTTAGTGTTCCTCCTTTGATAGATAGATAGATTTTTTTAAACTCAGGCTTCCTGTCTGAAGCGCCTTTTGGTACTCTGCCTTCTGGTACTCTAAAGGAAATACTGTAACTTTCAGACCACAGGCAAAGCCGGTGAGACTCAGGGAATATTAGAAAAAATAATATTGAAATCTAAAGGATCTCGAGCAGGAACTGAAGAACTTCTTGATTGGTGGAACTAGAAATATACACCCCATTTGCTATGCTGTTCAAAGTTGACTATGAGTAATTTGTTGCGTCAGGCTAGGATGTTGCCGAGGTCAGATTTGACAAAGAGCTAAGTAATCTGAGCTTCCTCTTAGAATTCCCCTCTGAATTCTTTGGACCTTTGGTAACAAAAAGCCATTTAAGCAGAGATTACATAGGCGATAGTTTCTCATAAAACAAAAGGAGGAAGATTCAAAGCCACATTTTAGTGAGTTCTTACCCTCCTTGAGTGTCGCTGCTCAGTCTACTGGAATCACAATTTTCCTTTGTTGTAGACAGAGGAGAATTTGACTGATGTTGTCGAGGTAGCTTCTAAGCTACCCAATTGCTAGTGAACCTCTTTCCTCTGGACTGTATTAGTCAGAGTCCAGAACCTTTTCTTAAGATTCTGGTATCAAAACAATCTGTTTGCTCGTCGTCTTCCACTGCATTTTAAGAAGAGCCTAAAACTGCAGGGAGCTGGCTGAAGGAATCTGTTATTTTTAAGGTGGAATAAATCAGGCCCAGCAGCCTCCTAATCTTTTCCTGTATGTAATGGCAATCCAAAATCACTGGATTTATGGGAGGCTGATCAGGAGAACTCATTTGCCATGAATACCTTAAGTGACAACTAGGGATGTAAAATCCTGTTTAATCAGTTAACTGGTTAATCACTTAACCAGGATCCCATGGGTGGGGGGCTGCACCAGGCTTGGCTGGTCCTGTCACAATGCGTGGTGCTCCAGCAAAGCCAGGCCAAGCCTGCTGCAGGTGGCGGGTTGCTTAGGCTGAACCAGGCATAGCATGGCAGGCCCAGCCAAGCTGGAGTACCCCCAGCCCACGGTGTGGCAGGCCTGGTGAGGCTGGAGTGCCACCCCCACCCCTGGCATAGGCTACAGCCTGGCGATTGCTCCAGCCTGGGTGGGCCCATTATATCACAGACTGCTCTGGCCAAGCCAAGCTGAGCCCATCACAGGGGGGGCCTGCTGTACCATGCCGTGGGGCTTCTCCAGCTGGGCCAGATGTACTGCACTGCACCATGGGGCAGGAAGCTGCTCCAGCCCCACTGGGCCACCGGTTAACCATTTACATCCCTAGTTATATACTCTCTAGTGGAGTGGTTGGTGACAATTAAGGATCCATTCATAGGGTTGTTTCTTTCTCCATATTAAAGCAGGTTCACTTGTGGTATTTGAGATGCTTGTGTCATTGTGCAATCTACTTGTCTGGTGGAATGCCCTTGTTTAATGAACATGGTTTAAAATATGTTAAGGTTTGTGTCCCTGACTTTCTGCTCTGAGTATATTGTACTGTCTGAATGCCTGGCTGTAGATAACAGATTTCTTGGTGGTTTGGGGGTAGTTGCGGGATCTGTGAAGATAAGTGTATTGATCCATGAGTTTCTTGTATATAGTTTCCTATAAGGTTACATCATTAAAGCTGATTGTGGTATCCAGGGAGGAGATGATGGAATAGGACCACTCTAGGGGGAGTTTGTTGGACAGGTAATGGTTGTTGAAATTGTGTTAGAAGTCTATGAGGGAGTTTAGGTCATTTGTCCAAAGGATGAAAATATTGTTGCTATATCTTAGGAATATCATTGGTGTTGTGGTATGCTTGTCCAGAATTTTTTCCTAGAGCTAGCCTATAATGAGATTGGCATATGTGGGAGGGCGAAGTATTTGTTGTTGAATGTAAAGTTTTTTTGGATAAGGATGAAACTAATGGGTGTGGTGTTATGTTTGGGGTGGATAGCTGAGTGTTGTCCATTGTCTTATAGAAATTTGAGTCAGGCAACAATACCATCATTGTGAGGGATGTTGGTATATAGGGAAGTGACACTTATAGTGGCAAGGATGGTGTTCTAAGGAAGGTTGTTAAAGTTGTGGAATTTCTGGATGAAGTCTGTTGGATAGGTTCCTCCACGACACTTTGTGTAGTAAGTAGTTTGAGGATGGCTTCTATGGGTCCTGACGTTCCTTTGGTAAGAAATCTGTGATCAGATATGATGGGTCTGCAAGAGGTCCTTTGTTTATATATCTTTGGAATCATACAGAAGTTTCCTGGGGTGGATTCCTAGGCGACGGGGTCGTAGAGTTTCTCTTGATGTTGTCTGGGGAAGGATTTGATGATATTCTTAAATCTGTGGGTGGACTGTGATGTTGGGTCATCTTCAAGTTCTTTGTAGAAGGTGGTGTCACAGACTTGTTGATGGCCTCATTAGTGTCATCATTACAGTTATCATAATATGAAAGAGACTGAGAACCTCTTGGTTTTCTTATTGTCTTTTTCAGCAGAAAATCAACTTTCACAGGTGGCTTAATAGAGCATTGCCAATCACAAACATTCAAAAAATCATGTTGTTTGCTTTAAAATTGTGAGATTGTAAAAATAAGTTTGCGGTTTTTATTTGCTTTCTAAATTTTGAGCATTTAAGAGTTTCTATTGTATATTATGAATACTTGTTTTCTTTTTCCTACCATACTCTGGCCTTGAAATATTTCTTCTAAAGTTCTATATCATTATTAAGCTAGAGGATATAATCTACTAATTTACCTGTGTATATCAGTCTTGTAACTCTTTGTAGACCGGAGCAAATTTTAGCAAATTGTGAGTCTTATCTTAGGGTTGCTTTCTTAAAGACGAATGAAAGCAATATGAAAATTAATGCATATATGTAGACACTACAGTTTTATTGATCTGCACTTAATGTGTTTACTTTTATTGTGTAGGAGTTATTGGGGATGCCTGTTGTTTTGTTTTAAAATTAAAGTTGCATTTTACTTCCTTTCTACAGGAGATTCCTTCACACAGTTCCGATTTGCAGAAGAAAAAGAATGGGACACAGGGAGCATAGGCCCTAAACAGGTAACACAGAAGAATTAATTAATAAGAAGATTTTGTAAATGTTAAATGTTTCTGTAATTCTAAACTGGATTCCAGTGCTTTTACTTCATAATTTCTCATCAAGGTAAACCCTGCAAATACAGCTTCATTTTTGTGTATTTTTTGTAGCATGGTTTTAAAAAAAAAACTTTGTTGCAATCTAAGTAGGGTAGTGATGCACACTTAATTCCCCAGTACAAACAACATGCATTGCCATTACTTCAGCAACACTAATTCCAGATGAATTGTTGTTGATGATAGATTTTTATTCTGGCACCAATTCCGATTATTCTGTATACATCTCTCTTGCTGCACCCTGTCATGTTTCCTCTCTGCTTCTAAGGTTGGGACAGTAAAAGTAGAAGTATGATTTGGTTGGGTTATTTGGATGGTAAAAGGGCCTGCAAAATGAAAAAATGAACAGCAAGACTTAAAACCATTCTGAGGAAGAAAAATTAGGGACTGTGATCTTGTTTTGCAAACACCTGTAATAAAATTGATGGGTATTAATTGTGTCAGCAGTGTTTTCTAACATGAGCTGTCTTAGATGGGTCAGGGTATAAATGGGTAAACCCTGTGTCAAGACATCTTAAAAATACTTATTCTCCTTCCGTGGTGAGCTCATAGCTATACTGGAAAGAGACAAACTGTAATTGGGATGATGATATTTTCTTTCCTCTGTAAAATACTTTGGGATTTATGTAACTATATTACTCTAAGTAGCAACAGTATTTATTAAAACTTAGATTACTCTGGCCACATTCTAATGCTGTCTTTGCAATCTCTCCGGGCAATTATTAATGTTCCAGTTCCATGTATCAGGTTTACTCAAGATAGGAGAAGGTTAGCATAGTGATTTCAGCTTGTGTTAGTTCATTTTGATTTAAAGATTTCCCCTGTTCATTCTACCAACAAACACCATTTGATTATGACTCTGAACTTGAAATTGAACATAAAAGAAGTTAGTTTCTCAGGCCAGATCTACACTAGACTCGGCAACTTGGTTTAAAGTATGCAACTCCAGCTATGCAGAATATGTAGCTGGAGCTGGCTTACCTTAAGCTGAGCTTGGCGCTGAACTCCTCAGCGGGAGGCCGATGGGAGCAAACACTCCTGTTGTCTTCCCTTACTCCTTGCAAAAGGAGGAGTACTGGATGCCGACAGGGGCACCCTCTGAGTTCAATTCTATGAGTCTTAATTAGACCCACTAAATCGAACTCTGGAAGATTGATCACGCCAGTGGCAATCTTCCGTGTAGTGAAGACAAGCCCTCAGGTTATTGATACATGGAGTCCATGTGCTACTGTGGATCTGGAGTACTGCTGGAAGGAAAACTGGAGAGGATTTGAATACAGAATCTGTTCATTCTAAATTGAGAATGCTTAAATGATGATTTGATTTCTGCAGCTCTGCACATCACTTCTTCATTCTGCTTGGGCAGGTCATTCTGGGCTTCTTGAACTACCAGATTTTGTGGGGGTTTTTTTTTAAGATAGTTAGGAAACTGTCCTTGAGTCTTTTCGGAGTCAGAATCATTGAGTTGAATTTTAAATATTTACTAATTATTTCTTAGGATATTTATAATAATTATGTGCCCAGACAAACTATGTTAAAGGAACTCTGAGTTTGCAAAGTCAAGCATTCAAAAGTTAGGGAATTCCAGGATTAAATTTGTGTGTGCAACCTTAATTTGGCCTTCTTGTAGACATGCATTATGATAAAGTCTTTAATTACATAGCCATAAGAACCCCTCCCTCATTCAGTGCACAATAAGGTGCTTCTGAATGAGCAGCTATGCAGTATAAGGTTTAAATTTCTAACATTTGTGGGTAATTTTTAGGGGTGTTTACATGATCAACCGAAAAGCCTGAGCCTGATGACTACATGCACCCAGAGAGCAAAGGGTGGGAAGCAGGAGCCAGTTCCAACTCCTGTGGAGCCACCTGCCCCTTTCCCTGTGCTGCTGCCTCTGTATTACAGGCTCCTACCTGCCCCCATTGTGTGTCCACATGTAACCACTGAAAAATTCAGCAGTTACCCATTTACCAAAGTAAACATTCGCTAACATCCCTCCCAATTATTCATTGGAACATCTTATCAAGGATTGTGGTATATTCTCCATCACTGGCAATTTTTAACACGAGGGATAGCATTTAACTGCCTTAACCATTCATTACATACCTTCCAAGCATATCTCATCCATGGGACCTTATTTTGATCCTCCTCCTGGTTGGCAATCCATCATTTCAGGAGGGGGAAGCTGGATGGGATGTATATTTTGTGATTGTGAGGCCTGTTTCTGAGTTTGCGTAACTAATCACACCTCTGGGCAGAATCCACTGTCTCCTTAAACTCCTTTCAAGAGTTGGGCTTGGTGTCCAAGGCTCTTCTTGGAGTCTTCCTCTGATTACCTCATTTTAAAACTTCGACATCAGTCATGTTCATGTTTTCTCCTTGGGTGTCCCGAGTATTCAAGTGTGGCTGGGTCTCCTCTTCCTTTGTTGAGGGGGTAGGGTTTTAGTTTTACTCAGGCCTAGACTCACCTGTTCCAATCATGCAAGTAGTATATACCTTCTAACTTCTCCCACAAAGTAAGTAGGGATGCTACAGACAACAGCATCCTTCACCATACAGGCCTGACTCAACCCCAAACACCATCTATCCATGCACTGACTGAGGCAGAAGATCTGTGGGAAAAAATGGTAGGTGATTATGTGATAAAAGACATTATAATGCATTTGCACAAAAGTTGACCAAAATACTGCTGCACAGGCAACCTTAATTCAGTCTTTCCCTAACTTTTGTGAGTGATCAACTTTGCAACCATAATGGTTTTTAGTGTATTTTTGTGTGCTAAAACCCCAGACCCTAAGTTGTATTGTGTGGCATCATCTTGGTACCCACATGGGTCATCAGTTAAATGGACCACACAGGCCTCTCCCATTAGATCTCTTGAGTTAAAGGAGTAACGTAGGTTGTCACCCTCAATAGGCTAATTCCAGAAGGGAATGAGACACATACTTTGGCAGTGGGTCTCACAAATACATTCTGATAGAAGAATGATGAAATTCAGGACTACTGCAGCAGTGTTTTGGGTACTATCTCTATTCCTCACATGCCAGAACCTTTCTGCCCTGTTTCCCCAAATCTGTCTTGTTTCAGTTATTCCCTATCCCAGACTCTTCATTTCAATACCATCTCTTCAACTAGCCTGTCCCAGACTCCACTCCTCTGGCTCCTTGTCCCAGTCCCAAACTTCTTACCCAGCCAATTCCAGTCTTCTCCCCCCTCTCCCTTCATAGTCCCTGTTCCTTCCCTCCCAATTCCTCATCAGATCTGTTTATCTCCCCCTGCCAATCTTTATTCTCCTGTAGTCTGCCCACACTCCCTGCCACACGTGCTGTCTGTCAGTCCCGATTTTCCTCCTTGGACCTTTTATCAGTCCTCACACACTTTGCCCTCTAAGTGTCTTGTCCTGGACAAGTTCAGCTTTTCCTACTTCTCTACATGTATCCTAGCAAGGGTTCCCAATTTTCTCATTGCAGACTTGCCCTGCTCCTTAGACTTGCCAAGCACACTTGCCCCGCTCCTGCTCTGCCTTTTCTGTGAGGCCCCGCCCTCACTCATTCCACCCCCCTCCATCTGTTGTTCACTCTTCTCCCACCCCCCCCTCCTACAGCCTCGCTCACTTGGCTCATTTTCATCAGGCTGGGGCCAGCAGTTGTGGTCCAGGGCTCTGGGCCGGAGCCAGGGATGAGGTGTTTGGTGTGCAGGAGGGGGTTCTGGGGTGGAGCCAGAAATGAGGAGTTCAGGGTACAGGAAAGGGCTCTAGGTTATGGAATAGGTTTTGGATGTGGGGGGATGAGGCCTGCCCTGGAGGGGTTCGGGCTCTGTGATGAGACTGGGAATGAGGGGTTTGGTTGTCAGAGGGGGCTCATAACTGAGACAGGAAGTTGTGGTGTGGGTGGGGATGTGGGCTCTGAGCTGAGGGTTGCAGGCTCTGGGGTGGGGCCAAAATGAGAGGTTTTGGATGTGTGAGGAGGCTCGGGTGGGAACGGGTTTGGCATATATGGGGAGGGGGGAGGTTAGGGCTGTGGCTGGGGATGGGGGTTTGGAGTGTGGGAGGGGGCTCTGGCCTGGGGCAGGAGGTTGAGGTGTGGGAGGAGATACAGGGTATGAACTCTGATAGAGAGAGCTTGGGTGCAGAAGGGGGCTCAGAGCTGGGGCAGGGGGAGTGTGTATGGGTGGGAGTACACAATGCAGGTTCCAGGTGGGACATACCTCAGGCAGCTCCTGGAAGCAGCTGGCATGTCTGGTTCATAGGTGAAGTGAGCATGTGGTTCTGTGCACTGCTTCTCTCCACAAGCAGTGTCTCTGCAGTTCCCATTAGGGTCAACAGCCAGCTGGGCAGAAATTTTCAAAATGACCTCGGGCCACCGCAGAAAGGGCAGGGCCAAGGCACTTCCATGCTTCCCCATCCACAGACCCTGGCTGGTCTGTGGATGGGGGATGGCAGGAAGTCTCTGTCCCCGCCTCTCCACCCCCCAGAACCACCAGCTATTCAGAATAGCTGGTGGTTCACTCTAGGAGCCCATGCCCCATGTGCTCCCCGCCCTGCCCCCAGGTCAATCAGGGCTTGGGGGAGGGGGAGCATGCAAAGTCTCTCACTGCATGCCCCCACCCTGCAAGGGAGTACCACCCTTGGAGTCAACTGCAGGCTGAGCAGCAGCTGGCGGTTGACTTTAAGTTCTGAGCCCCTTGCAGGGTAGGAGGAGACTTTGCATGCGCCCCTACCCCCTCAGCCAATCAAGGCTTAGGGGTGGGGTAGCGCGCAAAGTCTCTTGCTCCCTGCCTGCCGGCACACAGCGCTTAGAGTCAACTGCCAGGGTTGACTCTAAGTGCTGCATGCTCCCCTGTTCCTAGATCCTGATTGGCCTGGGGGCGGGGGTGACAGGGCCTCTGCGGGCCGGATCAACCCGCTTGATGGGTCATATCCGGCCCGTGGGAGCCCTCTTGCCCACCCCTGCCTTAGCCCCACTGTGCCACCAACTAGACTTTTAATGGCTCAGTCAGTGGTGCTAACTAGAGACCCAAGGGTCTTTCTGACCGGCCATTCTGGACAAAAACCGGATGCCTGGCAAACCTAATCCTAGTTCCTCATCAGATCTATCTGAATAGTATTTACAAGGAATGGCTATAGAACTATAAATTGGAAAGAAGCAGTCACAGCAAGACAGAATAAGTGAGAAAGGGAACAAAAATAGCTATAAAATGGTTGTTGTGGTTAACTGATAGTTGTAGAAAGGAAGAGCTACACATCAAATCTGAAAATGGTGGAATGAAATGCAACAGTGAAATTAACATGGGTGACCTCTTGCTTCATTATAATAACACTGGTCTACAATTTTTTAGAAGTCGTTTGCTTCAGAGATAAAATGTGCTATTTATTATGTATTTTGATGTGCTGAATTCAAATATGACAATTAAAACAACTGATTGGCTACTGTTTCCAAGATATTTAAGTTTTTACATTTTACGTCTATATATATTGTGTAGATAGGAGAGTTTTAATCATAAATTGTAAACCTAGGTCTTTTCATGTGTTTATGGTTGCTTTACATGATAATATTTCACCTGTCCTGTTTATGTAACACTTTAAAAATCAGCAAAAGGTTTATATAAATAAAATTTATTATGAAACAAAAGGCAAAAAACTACTATGTACATAGTTTAGTCCTATTCAGTGTCTACTCGGCGCTTCTTGGCTTGTCTCTTGTATTCATTAAATGGAGCATCTCTTGTCACTGTCCAGTAATAGTCTGCAAGCATTGATGGGCTCCATTGTTGCAATGTCCTGGTGAAATCGCTCGCCGTGCTCGTCGCTCACTGCTCTGCAGTTCGGTGGAAAAAAATCTAGATGAGAGTGCAAAAAATGTATCTTTAGTGACATGTTGCAACCAAGGCTTTTGTATGCCTTGAGGAGGTTTTCCACCAACAACCTGTAGTTGTCTGCCTTGTTTCCGAGAAAATTTATTGCCACTAACTGGAAGGCTTTCCATGCCGTCTTTTCCTTGCCACGCAGTGCATGGTCAAATGCATCATCTCGAAGAAGTTCACGAATCTGAGGACCAACAAAGACACCTTCCTTTATCTTAGCTTCGCTTAACCTTGGAAATTTTCCACAGAGGTACTTGAAAGCTGCTTGTGTTTTGTCCATGGCCTTGACAAAGTTCTTCATCAGACCCAGCTTGATGTGTAAGGGTGGTAACAAAATCTTCCTTGATTCAATAAGTGGTAGATGCCGAACACTTTTCCTCCCAGGCTCCAATGACTGTCGGAGTGGCCAATCTATCTTGATGTAGTGGGAATCTCTTGCACGACTATCCCATTCGCAGAGAAAACAGCAATACTTTGTGTATCCAGTCTGCAGACCAAGCAAGAGAGCAACAACCTTCAAATCGCCACAAAGCTGCCACTGATGTTGGTCATAGTTTATGCACCTCAAAAGTTGTTTCATGTTGTCATAGGTTTCCTTCATATGGACTGCATGACCAACTGGAATTGATGGCAAAACATTGCCATTATGCAGCAAAACAGCTTTAAGACTCGTCTTCGATGAATCAATGAACAGTCTCCACTCATCTGGATCGTGAACGATGTTGAGGGCTGCCATCACACCATCGATGTTGTTGCAGGCTACAAGATCACCTTCCATGAAGAAGAATGGGACAAGATCCTTTTGACGGTCACGGAACATGGAAACCCTAACACCACCTGCCAGGAGATTCCACTGCTGTAGTCTGGAGCCCAACAGCTCTGCCTTACTCTTGGGTAGTTCCAAATCCCTGACAAGGTCATTCAGTTCACCTTGTGTTATGAGGTGTGGTTCAGAGGAGGAGGATGGGAGAAAATGTGGGTCCTGTGACATTGATGGTTCAGGACCAGAAGTTTCATCCTCTTCCTCTTCCTCGTCTGACTCAAGTGAGAATGATTCTGGTGTATCAGGAACCGGCAGTCCTTCTCCGTGGGGTACTGGGCGTATAGCTGATGGAATGTGTGGATAATGCACAGTCCACTTTTTCTTCTTTGACACACCTTTCCCAACTGGAGGCACCATGCGGAAGTAACAATTGCTGGTATGATCTGTTGGCTCTCTCCAAATCATTGGCACTGCAAAAGGCATAGATTTCCTTTTCCTGTTCAACCACTGGCGAAGATTTGTTGCACAAGTGTTGCAGCATATGTGTGGGGCCCACCTCTTGTCCCGATCTCCAATTTTGCAGCCAAAATAAAGGTGATAGGCTTTCTTAACCATAGTGGTTATACTGCGCTTTTGTGATGCAAAAGTCACTTCACCACAAACATAGCAGTAGTTATCTGCACTGTTCACAAAAGTACAAGGCATCTCTGCTCACTTTGGCTGAACAGAAATGTGTCCCTTTGCAAAATCAAACACTGACAAATAAGAGAGCACGACACTGTATGATTTCTAGAGCTGATATAGGGCAATTTGTTCAGCAGAGTGATGTAAGCTTCGTTATGATTGCATCATCCATGACTTCTAGGAATAACATGATGCAATTCATATCATGTATGACGCAATACCAGCTTCAGATTGCATCATTCATTGTTTTGCCTAAAAAGCAAGTACTGTCCAAACCTAGTCATAGATTTATTCATAGATCCAGTCAAAGATGTATTTTAGTCATTTCTGGTTTAAATTGAGATCCCTTCCCTTTATAACTCACTTATCCTCCGCCATTCCCAAGTCAAGGGTCGTATATACTGACCCAATAGCATATCTTGAAAACTAGAGCCAATCAAAAATTTTAAGCATCATTTTTGTTCTCAGTGACCCAGAATTAGTAAAGTTTGACTACATTTATTTCAGAAGCATTTTGGCTGTAGAGCAGTGTAATCAGTTGTGGAAAACTTAGTAGATTTTGTCTAAATGTGGACCAAATGCAGGTGATGTATTGGATAGCTGCCATTTGTGTTAAGGTGCAGTTTTAAAATCAAAGATATATGTGATGAAATCATTTGCATCTTTTTTATTCTTGCCAGTGATAATGGTAATTTCAGCAACAAATATCATTGCTGGTTCTTCCTTTTTTGAACAAATAAATACTTTTGCTGCTTCATGGCCTTTGTATTCTGTGGTGAATTGCTCCTTTTATTCCCTTTCTTGTCTCTTGTTAGAGAATCATCTGCAGTAAAATGTTCCCTTGAACACTTTGAATCCTTCCTTTTACACTATTTTGCTTCTCTGTACCTTTTACTTATTTTCCTTTACCCATCCTTTTTTCTCTCCTCCTGCTTTCCATTCATTCTCTTTTCTCTTTCTCTTACTCCTGTTCATTATTTACATATAGGAGTATTTTTTTAAATGTTAATTTTTACTTTACAGTTTACCAACTCTTGAAATTATTTAAATGTCACAATTCCACTTATTCTCCTCATGCATGCTGTGTGTGCAGACTCTAGTCTGCTCTTTAATATTTGACAAAAGTACCAGGTCTGGGGTTTTTTTGAAGTGCTAGTTCATTGCTGTGTAACATCTGTGTTGGCCGGAGAGAGGTGTTTAATATTTTACTGAGCTCAAAGATCTTTTGAGGCTTCCTGTGCTAAAGAATTATCTTAGTGATGAGCACTAATGCATTCTGAATGATCAGTTAATGTTGATTAATAATAATAATTGACACAATGAGGTATGATGCACAGTAGGTCTTTTCTTCCTTCCAGTAAGTGAAATTGGACATTAGGATTTAGATGTTTCAGGAGATGTTAATACTGTTGAATCCAGACACTCTTTTATTGCTTTAATTATGATTGGTTAAAATCCATTAAACATAGGTATAACTCTGGACCCTCTGTTGTTAGTTTTTAATAAAAGGAAGTGAAAAATAAGGTTTAAAATAAAAGATCACAAAAGCATTGCAATTGACTATAAAATATTAAACCCACCAACTACATTCTGGAACAAAGCATTCTATAAGAGAAGAGTGTGTCGGATTTTCAAG
This sequence comes from Pelochelys cantorii, assembly GCA_032595735.1. Lineage (NCBI taxonomy): Eukaryota > Metazoa > Chordata > Testudines > Trionychidae > Pelochelys > Pelochelys cantorii. The sequence continues at coordinate 72,965,662 of CM064329.1, forward strand.
TAACTATCTGAGCATTTATTTCAACAATCTTGCAGTGTCTTTTAATATTTTTGTATGTTAGGTTAAAATACAGATAATTTTGGTTTTCAAAAACAGTTCAGCATAATATCTTAACGTTTGCTTTTGTATGGCAGTAGCTGTTAGGAAGAATGTCAGTCTTTTGGAAACATTATTTTGTAATATTGGCTTTTAAAGTGTATATTATGCCCTTGAGATCTGGAATACCAAGTAATGAACTCAGAGATGAACCTTATGCAAGTTTCAGTAAAAATCTAACAATGCTTTTAATCATTTGAGATTGTAAAGTTTAACCTCTGCTGTTTCTACACATGTACCGATTAAACACCTTTTTCAGAGATTTCTGAATTAGGGATGTGAAAATGTAACCATTTAAATGGTTAACCAATGAGCTTGGCTCATGGGTTAACATTCTCGGTTAAATGCGGGGTCCCGGTACGCACAGGGAGTCAGCTTAAAAGTTGGCTCCTGGTGTGTGTCAGCTCCCAGGGTTCAGCAGTTAAATAGTTACTTAATTACACTCATTTTAACATCCCTATTCTGAACATTAGGTATTTTAAATACTCGATTCTCAAACATATGTTTTCCCATTAAGTACAGGTTGGACCTCCCTAGTCCGGCACCCAGGGTACCTGACCAGTCCCGGATGAGGGATTTTGCAGACCCGGGGAGATCATATCTGCCCCCCCTCCCCCGCTACCAGCCACTCTAGCCCTGGACCAGCCACCAGCTTCCTGTCCATCCTGCTCCCCCCCAAAATTTCCTGCTAAGGCAGGCAGCCCAGCTCCCTGTGCACTGGGCTCCTGGACATGCTAGTTAGCCGCACTGCAGAGCACTGGGCTCCTGGATACACGGGGCAGCCCCACTGGAGCCCAGCCGCCAGCCTTCCACCAGGACTCTCTTTGGTCCTAAAATATACATGGTCCTCCCAGACCATGGATGTTGTTGCACCAGGGAGTCCCAGTTAACAGAGGTTCAGTCTGTACAAGTGTGGTGAAGGCAAGTGACCTTAGCTTAAATCTCAAGAGATAGGATAATGATTTCCAAATGTTGATGTTTATACGTGTTTAATCTGTTGTTGCAGGTGAAACGTTTAACATTACATAGAGCTAATTTTTTTTTTGGATAAGACCATTGATTAATTAGCGAAAACTCCATACAAAAGTAATCTGCACTGACTGGTTTTAGCCATTTATCACAGTTGCAACATCTTTTTTTCTTGGGGTAATATTTTAGCTCAGTTGCAAATCAGTACTAGCCTGATTCTTAGAACTTCATTTCAGAGTTCTAGCACTTTTATTTGGGCACCCCTCTCAGACAATAGCAGTCAGGATAATGAGTTGTGATGCATTAGGAGGTATCTGTTGAACAAAGATAGTCCCAATTTTGCTTTTCCTTTGGATCTGTCAGATCACCAAACAAATATACATGTGACTTTTTGGAGATCACGCAGCAGAAAGTTGTATGGCCATGCCATGACCACAGATTTGAGGTTTATCTTTTAGGTAAAAACTGATGATAAAACCCAGTGAAGCCTTTGAGAACATTTTTTTAATGAAATTGTACACATAAAATTCTTGACATTGACCACATTAGTATTCTTAAAACTAATTTACGGAAAAGTCAATAGACCTTAACGGTCCTCTGTGTTTGCTCAGGGCATATCTGCAGGAAGGATTGCAGGCATCCGATGGGGGCACATTTTAATATAATTAAAGAAAAGCTATTTTAAAAAAAATCAAACCGTTTTTCCTATGAAAAAGTGGCCTGAAAATCAATAGCTTAAGCTGTAAATACATTGGAGACAATAACTTTTTAATTATATGTATGAACACATATTTGATAGAGTTGCCCGTTTTGGTTGGACATATTCCTGGAGGTTTCATCACGACATAATCTTTAATTTGTCTTTAAGCTTTTAATTCTCAGACACTCCAGGATAATCCTGGAGAGCTGGCAACTCTGAGCATGATGAAATTTGAGATTTATAGCATCCATGACAGCAAAGCATAAGGGAGTGTTTGTTTAATCAGGGCCGCTAATGGCAGGGGAAAAGGGGCAACCCTGTCACTGGGCCTGGTGTATATAGTTGTATCAAATTTGCAAGTACTCTTCTATGTATTTTCTTGGGTTTATTTAATTTTATCTATACAAAGAAGTGTGGTCTGAGTACAGTACTTCCATTTTTTAATCCGCAAAATTAGGACAGTGTTATGTAGCCAAGTAGACTCTTACGACACATCTACACTATACAGAAGATCGATACTGCCATAGTTAGTCTTCCAGGATTCGATTTAGTGGGTGAAGTATAGACCTGCTAGATTGAACTCAAAGGGCTCCCCTGTCGGCACCGGTACTCCTGCTGCTCACAAGGAGTAAGGGAAGCCACCAGGAGCATTTGCTGGAGTTGTGTATTTTAGTTCGACCTTCCCATGTAGTATAGACCAGGCCTCCAGGTATATCTATATTGCATCAGGAAATAAACATCCTAGCCAGGGTCCACAGGCTTTTGTTAGCAGGGTTCATGCTAACATACTAAAATAGCAGCTTAGATGTTTTGGTTTGGGCTCTAAACTTGGAGGAGAGGTGGGATTCAGAGCAGGAGTGTGGAATTTCAGTAGAAATGGAGAGGGATATGAAGCTCCTCTCTGTGTCCTTTCTGTAGCTCCCAAGTTTTAGCCTGATCTGCAGTGTCAGAGCACCATCTATAGAGCTATTTTTAGCACTCTAGAGTGAACCCCAGGACAGCAAATCTGTGGACCCAATCTGGCAGGCATGCTCCCTGATGCATTGAGACATACGCTTAGAGTGTTCTATTGCTAATGCAGGATTGTTTACTTCTGTGTATCTTCATTGCATTGCCAAATACGCATCTAAACTTACTGTCTTTAAAATGTTCTTTATTTACTCCTAGTTATTGCCTTTTAAACCACCCTAAATGATTCCTTTGCTTTGCAGGTATTTTATAAACATAGTTGTCATTTTGTCACACTCTACATTCACGATTGTAAATCGATGGATCAATCCCTACAACTCTTGAAATTATTGCAAGTGTATTCTAGATTTGGGCTTCTATTGCTATATAGCTATCTTCCACGCATGGAGTTTTGAAATATAACACATTGAAATCATTATTGTTTTCATTTCCTTTATACATGCTTTTTGTATGTTTAATTGTATTTCAGCTATCTGCGCTTTACGTTGACTGTCAATCTTTGGTCCAGGCCCTTCAGGAGCTTCCTCTGCATCTCAGGTTGAATGTGGCTGCTGAAATGGTGCAGGTAATGCTCTGGCTGGCCATAAAGTTGCAGGAAGATGTAAATAATCCAGTAAATAATACCTCAAGAAAAATAAGGGGCAAGATCTTTGATGTTTGGCATATGGTAACTGCATGGTTGCAGTTCTTGTTTTTGTTCTCACTGTCCTTAGAAATATTTACATATCAAACTACTTTTTAAAAATTCTAAATTTTGGTAATCTTTTTAAAAATAAATTACTAATCTGATATGGCATAATATGTGTTATCCAATTTTTATTAAACAAATCTGAGTCAGTTGTCAGAATGTGAACTGCCAATCAGACTGCAGAAGAAAAGGTTACTGGTATTCAGGGTATAGAAAATTAGGTAACAGCATTTCAGCAAAATGCTTTCTCCAGGCTGTGAAAAACAAAATATCATGCGCATAGAGGGAAAAGAACTAATGAGAGCCTTGAGTTAAAAATGGCTGTCACATGAGGTTACATTTGGAGAGCAGTTTATCAGCAGTTGAAGAAAAATGACAACAAAATCAATCTGCTCAAGAAAGGGAAAGATGTAAGACTCCAATAGGAAAGATTTTCTTTTCTGTGAGGATGTTTGAAGAGATTCAGACAGTTACATAGTTAACTTTATTACTGAGGCTGAAAGGTATGTCTGCAGATGTAAAGTATAAAAAGCATTCTGTATAGATAGCTCTTTTTCATGTAAAGTTCTTCTGTTCTTGCAGCCAAAATGCCAAACCTAGACCAGTGTTATAAATTCATCCCTTTGGAATAATTTAGTTAAATAAACTTACTTTCTTTTTCAAAGAAAAGAAGAGATAATCTGTGCTATAAATATGTTAAATTCCTCCTACAGTGTGTATATGAAGATAAATAAGGTCATTCAGTGCATATTGTAATATTTAAATTTAACTTTCTTTTGCATTTGGCCTATACTGCAATATAACTTGTGATAGCAGAATATCCAAGAAGCTCCAAAAGAGCAAAGAAACTGCCTTTATATAAGTGGTTAGGTAAAAGTGGGTATTTCTTGGTTTACTATTTGCTACTATTTTGCAAATTTTATATTTAATAACCTTTGAAAAATAAAATATGAACTTGTCAAACCATATCTGCATGCCTAGGGTGTTTCACAGACTTACAGGGTGTGTTTTATACCTCAGTCAGTACACGGTATCTCTTTGGGTACCCCATTATCAGGCTGTCCAAAGTCATAGCTCTTTACAGTGAGCTCCACAGCTCTCCAATAAGACTGGGCTTTCTGGATTCAGCAGTCCTGTTTTTCTCTGCAAGTCCCGGTGAGTTCAGATACCTGTTTAAAGATTCTTCACCATATGGGAAGCAATGCACCTCAGTAAGTATTTGCACAACAAAGACTTTTCAGAACAAGGTGGCATTTCTTAGTTAACTGGAATACGGCATCTGAGAACTCTTAGGTTAACCTGGAAAATTCAAGCTTAAGTCAGAGTCCATATTGGGAGAAGTAACTCCAACATGCAGTGTTCTTCTGGGACCCCTCTTGGCTCAGCCTCCCTCTGTCAGTTCTGACTCTGCGATTTCCTCAGCCAGAGTGTCTACACTGCATCTGGGAGCAAGCCTCCCAGCATGGGTAGACGCTGGCTAGGTTCAAGCTAGTACATGAAAAAGAGTAGTGTGGCAGTGACTGGGACTAGCCACTTGAGCTGATACCCAGCTCAGAGAGTCTCAGGTGCCACTGGAACCACAGCATCCATATTGCTATTTTTAGAGCACTAGCTCAAGCCCCTATAATATTGCCCTGTCTGAGCTGTGATGCTCACTCTCAGCTGCAGGGTAGAACATTTTCTGTTTCTCAAACACAGTCTCTCAGACTTTTGTGTTTTTGTTCCCATGCAGCTTCCACTGCATTCAGGACAACCTGGGCTATCAGTCATTGGAATTTAATGTTACACTCTTTGGATCTTTCATTCATATATGCACACAGCCATTCAGTGCTTGACTGGTCAGACTATCTCTGCTTCCCAGAACAGAGGCTTAGTTTCACAGTAGGTAGGAGTACAGTCAGTGGGTACATTGAATCACACACATTGGTCATACACATATTACAGAAAATCCCTCATTCAATCACAGCAGAGAATGATTGAACATGGACTTGGAAGGGAAAACCTAAATCAGAGACTGTAGGTTAATTTCTGGGCCAAATCCTCCCCTCGGTAACACCCAAGCAAGTCCACTAATTTCAGGTTGATTCCAGTGGGACTGAAACTGTAGGCATTACTTTTCTACCTGTATATACTGAATGCTCCTTTACTAGCTGCTGTTTGGTGTATATTTTTAGTATAAATATTGCACAAGTTACTTTTACATATAGCTATTATTGCCCAAATATTTTCACATTTATTTTTGTATTAACGTATTTTTCTGACAGTATTAAAATCTGTTCCGTTGCATTTAATTAAGTGATTTGTATGTGGGAGTCACGAATTATTGTACTGTCTTCTTTAAATTTCAACTGTTAACAATTGAGTTCACCATAATGAAGACCCAAATCATTTCTTGTACTCTTAGGCATCAACACCCACAGAACTCCCTCAGATAAAATCAAAAAGTATTGAAGACAGCAAGAGGAGAGTGACTCAGTTTCAACAGCCATTGGGTCAAAGTGGAATAGCATCAATCTCTGATCCTGTTACTGATTCTGTTGTCCATTTGATGTCTTTAAGTAAAGATGAACCTGGAACAACTCCTTCAGAATCTTTTCAGAGAGGCTGTTCTATATCACAGAAAGAGGCAGATAATTTGGACGAAGAACTAGATTTACTACTAAATTTAGATGCTCCTGTTAATATGGAAAGCAATTTTCTGTCAGAAACCTACAACACGACAGCTGAGAGAGATTTGAAAATGGAAAATGGTGAGATTTATATTTTTAACTCCTTTTTAATTTGTATTGTTCTTTCTGTGACAATGCTTTTAGTTACCAGTGTTTCTCTAATCAATCAACCCCTATCCCTGACAGTGTGTGTCATTGATTTGGAGTTGCCTACTAACACATCTGTTCATCCTCATTCTCCCTATGAGGTGACCTTTCAGAGAGGTTGAGTTCTTTGACATTCCAAGACTTACTGCAGTTGCTTGTGGTTGAAAATCATGATCTAAACCTTACTGAGAGAAATGAAAACTTAACTGTATATGAGTCTTTCATATATTGTAGAATAAGTACATTCTTCTGGCCCAGCTTTTTTTTTTACTACTTATAGCATAATGGAAAATGGTGCTTTCCAGTATTTTGTCTTTCAGAGCCAGAGCATATTCTGACTCATAACTTGACTCATTCTAAACACATTATTTAGACAATGGACTTTCAATATGCACACACTTTGACTTAAGCAGAGATGCTTAATGACTTCTTTGTTTCAGTCTTCACCGAGAAGTCTGAAGGAATGCCTAACATAGGAAATGCTAGTGGGAAGGGGGTAGGTTTAGAAGATAAAATAAAAAAAGAACAAGTTAAAAATCACCTAGAAAAGTTAGATGCCTGCAAGTCACCAGGGCCTGACGAAATACGTCCTAGAATACTCAAGGAGCTGATAAAGGAGGTATCTGAGCCTCTAGCTATCATCTTTGGAAAATCATGGGAGACAGGAGAGATTCCAGAAGACTGGAAAAGGGCAAATATAGTGCCCATTTATAAAAAGGGAAATAAGAACAACCCAGGAAACTGCAGACCAGTTAGTTTAACTTCTGTGCCAGGGAAGATAATGGAGCAGGTAATTAAGAAAATTATCTGTAAACACCTGGAAGGTGGCAAGGTGATAGGGAACAGCCAGCATGGATTTGTAAAGAACAAATCGTATCAAACCAATCTGATAGCTTTCTTTGATAGGTTAACAAGTCTTGTGGATAAGGGAGAAGCGGTGGATGTGGTATACCTTTAGTATAGACTTTAGTAAGGCATTTGATATGATCTCGCATGATATTCTTATCAATAAACTAGGCAAATTCAACTTAGATGGGGCTACTATAAGGTAGGTGCATAACTGGCTGGATAACCGTACTCAGAGATTAGTTATTAATGGTTCACAATCCTGCTGGAAAGGTATAACAAGTGGGGTTCCGCAGGGTTCTGTTTTGGGACTGGCTCTCTTCAATATCTTCATCAACGATTTAGATATTGGCATAGAAAGTACGCTTATTAAGTTTGCAGATGATACCAAGCTGGGAGAGGTTGCGACTGCTCTGGAGGATAGGGTCATAATTCAAAATGATCTGGACAAATTGGAGAAATGGTCTGAGGTAAACAGGATGAAGTTTAATAAAGACAAATGCAAAGTGCTCCACTTAGGAAGGAACAATCAGTTTCACACATACAGAATGGGAAGCGACTGTCTAGGAAGGAGTACGGCAGAAAGGGATCTAAGGGTTATAGTGGACCACAAGCTGAATAGGAGTCAGCAGTGTGATGCTGTTGCAAAAAAAGCAAACATGATTCTGGGATGCATTAACAGGTGTGTTGTGAGCAAGACATGAGAAGTCATTCTTCTGCTCTACTCTGTGCTAGTTAGGCCTCAGTTGGAGTAAAATTGTGTCCAGTTCTGGGCACCGCATTTCAAGAAGGATGTGGAGAAATTGGAGAGGGTCCAGAGAAGAGCAACAAGAATGATTAAAGGTCTAGAGAACATGACCTATGATGGAAGACTGAAAGAATTGGGTTTGTTTAGTTTACAAAAGAGAAGATTGAGGGGGGACATGATAGCAGTTTTCAGGTATCTAAAAGGGTGTCATAAGGAGGAGGGAGAAAACTTGTTCATCTTGGCCTCTGAGGATAGAACAAGAAGCAATGGGCTTAAACTGCAGTAAGGGAGGTTTAGGTGGGACATTAGGAAAAAGTTCCTAACTGTCAGGGTAGTCAAACACTGGAATAAATTGCCCAGGAAAGTTGTGGAATCTCCATCTCTGGAGCTATTTAAGAGCAGGTTAGATAAATGTCTATCAGGGATGGTCTAGACCCGTAGTCACCAACCCGTCGATCGCGATCAACTGGTCAATCGCGAGGCCTCGACCGGTCGATCGCGAGGCATTCGGGCAACCCTGCCCCCCATTTTTCCCCCACCCCCGAGAAGCCCCACTACCTACCTCTAGTGTAGTGCCGGCTTCCCGCGGGATGGACGCAATGAAGCCCGCGTCACTTCCGGGGGTTCCGGAAGTGTGCGGGCTGCTCCCCCTCCCACAGCTCTGTTGCGTGCTGGGGGAGGGGGCGTTGGCCCTAGAGGAGGAGTGCGGAGCCCCCTGCGCCGCTGGGGCCGGAGGGGTGAGTTGGGTGCAGGGGTTTCCCTGTGCCGCGGGAGCAGGAGTCGGCCCCGGGGTTTGGCCGCACTGCGGGAGGGGAGGGAGTTGGTCGGGCCGGGCTGCGCCGCGCCGTGGGAGGGGGGTTTGACCCCGGGGCAGGCACCTGCAGGGGTTGGCCATGCTGCAGGACGGGGTTGGCCGCGCTGCGCCACGGGAGGGGGATTTGGCCCCGGGGCAGGTGCCCGCGGGGGTTGGCTGCGCTGCGGGAGGGGAGGGGCAGGGCCGCGCTGTGGAAGGGGGGTTTGGCCCCGCTGTGGGAGGCGGGGGTTAGCCCCGGGGCAGGCACGCTTGGGGTTTCCCTGCGCCGTGCGGGGCCTGGAGGAGGCATGTGCTGGCTTCTCGCGGGGGGTGGGGGGGGAAGGGAGAGAGAATCCTGGGAGGAGGCAGATGCAGGTGACTCTGCTGCCACTGGCACCCTGTCCCCGCTCCCCATACTCCATTCCCCACTGGCACCCTGTCCCCTGCTGCAGAACCCTGTCCTCTGCCCTCCCAGCACCCTGATCCCTCTCCCCTGCCCCCAGCCGCAGTACTCTGTCCCCACACTGTGTATAAATATAAATGCTTCATTTTAGATTTAAATAGCATGAATAAAAAAGACCATTTATTTCATAACTACAAACACATGATTTTAATTTTATATATTGCATAATTTAAAAATAAAGTGTTTATCAGCATGTGTAAGTAAGGGCTGGGGATAGCAAGTGATGGACAGGAGGAGAATAGAGAGGGCGGGGCTTCAAGGAAGGGGCGGGGCCGTAGATCTTCGCCTGTTCTGAGATTTAAAAAGTGATCTTCGGTGTAAAAAGGTTGGAGACCACTGGTCTAGACAGTGTTTGGTCCTGCCATGAGGGCAGGGGACTGTACTCAATGACCTCTCGAGGTCCCTTCCAGTCCTAGTATTCTATGACTTCCAAGAAGAGTCTTATCTGGAATAGACATCATTTTCGGATAGGATGAAATGTGATGGACTGAGTTGCATGCCTTGCCAATAACAACTGGGGATCTCATAAGCCACCTATATAATAGAGCAGGAAGTTGCATCTCTTACTGTGTGCTAGATAGCAGTGATTGCAACAACTATAGCCAAAAAAATCTACTGTGCTAAACTCAGGTCTTGGCCGATTTGGATCTTAAATTATATTTTTATTCTGTTCACCTTTAATTTTTCCAGATTGCTTTAAAAAAATGCCCATAGTGTGTGTAATCCTTTAAGATCCAAGGCAATGGACCACTTTCACTGCTGTCATCCTTTTCTTCAAAATGGATCTCCTTCTCTTCCCCAAGTAGAATGGCTGTACTCAAATTGTTGGCTTCTGAGCATGAGCTATTTCTGGGCTTTGTGCCAGCTTCCTTCTTCCCTTCCCCTCTCCAGCTCTGTTGCAGATGTTACGTTCCCTGTGTGAATAAAACCATGGGCCCTAGTGTCCTCAAGATGCAGCTCACTGCGAGACTGGGAGGGGTTTAGTTCCCAGAATGAAGGAAAAGGAGCCAGCTGGGACTCACGTGCATGCAGAACTCCTGACCCAATTGTGTCTGGCAGTGAACAACACAGATGCCTCCCTCCTCGCTGCTGTAGAGCCCCCTTAGTTGCTTTCCTGTGCCTGAAAGAACTACATTTCTAAGGTTATTAACTCATCCAGAGTAGAGTAAAATCAGTTAGCATGGGTAGAGCAAACAAAAGGATCTTGTTCTGCCATGTTACCTTCAGGATACAGGATACTTTTGCTTTTCTGACTATCTGTGTTGAAACAGAAAAATGTCCTGTCAACAGCAAGATACTCAGCAATAGTTACTATGCTGCTTTTGAATCTAGCACAGTGACTGTACCTACTAAAACACATTTATGTTTTATGGAAGAATTGCTAGGCAGAAAACTGGTATACATAATTTATGAAATGTTTCCACCGTATAATACAGAAAGTGATGTTACATTGAAATGTTTAATGGAGTTTTCTTTTTCAAGAACTAGTAACATTAGCGAAGAACTTTTCTGTAATCAGCATACTCATTGTGAACACTTTAAGAGCTCAACAGAGCTCTTCTGCAAAGCAGAACCTTGGGTTTCATAGTTGGCAAAATTTAAACGCTTAACTGCTAGGGAATTGTCTGTCAATGAAAGATTTCAATATAATTTTGAGTGGCCGTGCTATTACTCAATTATTCCTCAGAAATACAAACTTTTAATAAGTTGGGACAAAGGGGTTTCTGTCTGATTAGTTTTTAATATCTTTTAAATTTTTTGTATTCTACATTTTATTTTAGAAAACTATATTCTTGATGGCTATTATGTCTGATTCACAAGAGTAATATGTTAAATAACATCTCCAAAGCTTTAGGACTTAGTGAAATTTACTGAGAATGCTTTTACCCATTCTTAAGTGCAGTAGAAACTTGCTAATGTGCACCAAAACAATTGACTATCTCTTCCAATTCACAGCAGTAGTGAGGTGTGGCATTACTGTGATTCCATTATTTTTACAAAATAGTTTTCACATCATTTACTATATGAACCTCTCTTAAGTAAAGACTGGAGCTTGAGACATCCTTATAAATCCAATCTTCATCAGTCCTCCAAATTCACCAAAACCACATGTGCTGTACCTCAAATTGCCAGTGCTAAATCTTGGCTCAGGATAGATTATGGAAAGCATTGATGTGTATTTTGAAAATTATCCTCTTGGTCTTATATATTCAAATTCCTGACTAGAAAACGCCATTATATTTTATTCTGTTGATACCTGTCAGGCGTGTTGGTGTCTGAGGCAAGGGCCACACTATGGAGCCTATGCTGGCTTAGCCTCTTGTGTAAGAATGCTACCACCCCAAATAATGTTCATTGCACTGACCAAAGCACTTCTTCCATTGAGATAGCTGCATCTATGCTGGGGTTTTGTCAGCATAACTGTCAGTCAGGGATGTGGAATGACTTTGTTTTTTCCACACTACTGACTGATGTATCTAAGTTAACTTTTAAGTATAGATCAGGTCTTCAGTTTTGATTGTTATATATTGATTGCAGCTTTCTTATACATACTGAAGACTGCATTGCCCCATAACAGCTTTAGGGAAGGATGGAGCTGGCAGGATTTTGCTGAGCCTGAAATATTTCTCAGATAGGAAAAAGTTCAAATGTAGAAATGTTCATCCTTTCCACCAAAATTTCTAAAAGATGTGAAACTGATCTTGTAATTCACTGCTGTTTTTATTATAGTTAAAATTTCTGAGGTTAATATTGTACGTTTGGGAAGCTGCTACTATAAACAGTAAGAATCCCTGAGCTGTTTCTACAGAGGGCAGGGACTACCATCTGGGGTAAAGTCAACATAAGTTAAGCAACACCAGTTACGTGAATACCATAGCTGGAGTTGATGTACCTTACGTTGAGTTACTGCAGGGTCAGTGAGCATAGATGGGAGAATCTCTCCCATTAACTTCCTTTACTTGTGTTTTTTGTTCCGGTGGCATACCAGAGTCAAGAGCAATCAGTGGTTGATTTAGTGGGTCTTCACTATACCTGCTAAATCAATCCCTGAGCAATCAATAACCTCAGCACTAATCCTGTGGTAAGCAGAGACAAGGCCAGAGTGTAAAAAAAAAAATCTTGACGTATTACAGAAATTCTCAGACATGATATTTCATGTTTTCTAAGGAGATTTGCATTAAGTGGAAAACATAAATATGTAGTCATTATCCCTTTAATAAGCACAAAAGAGTTCTGCTGCCATGACCACCTGCTGATTTGTCACATGAGAGAAGGTCTGCATTGAACAGAACAGAAGTTAGATCTCAGTGGGCGGGTGGCGTCAGGATCAGGAAGCATAGACCTATGAAAAAACTATAAACTCCTGTTTCACAGAGGTGCTGAAACAATCAAGCACATGAGGCAATTGGCAATCATGTAATGACTGGTTGCTTTACTCACTTGCTTTTTTGTGATTTCTTCCAGTGAGATGTCAAACTCTTATTTAAATGTTATCCTTTTTATTCCATCAGGCACTGAAAAGCAAAACGCTAACATTGCACTATGGAAACCTTTGAAATATTACAAAGATAAACTTTTACATAGAATTTTCGTGTATTTATTTTTAGTTCCGCTAAAGTTGGATGTGACGGAAGAACAGAGTCCAGGATCTGAGCAGCAGAAAACAGCATCTAAAAACATTACTGAGGAAGAGCTTGAGGATTGGTTGGATAGCATGATCTCCTAAAGGAAAAGAAGAATGCCTGAAGTCCACATTTCATTGTCATGCAAATAAATGAACATGGCAGAAGTTAAGAGCAAATGTCAGTCTAAAAGAATTCACTGCCTGCTTCATCTCAATGATTTAATATACTGCATGCCTACTTTTATTTCAGCCAATATTTGAAATAACAAATATCTAGGAGCTCGCTGAACACAAAAGTCTAACATTACATTTGAGTTCATTAAGGAGGATCTTAAAATGAAAATAGAACTTTTTTCCCCAAAAATGTATGCTTATATGGTGTAAGCAGCAAAATACAGTGGCAGAACATTTGTTTCATCTTGTATGCAGTTCCAAAAATAAAATAATGTTAGTAAATAGTTGTGTGTGTTAACTGGGCATCCTGTGTTTAATCAGCTTTCTATTGTGTAATCAGGGGGAAAAAAAAGCAAAGACAACACAATTATTATTTATTTGGTTATTGCCATGGGCATTTAATTTTATCTGAAGAAAATGCATAAAGGTAGCAGCTTCACTACTTACAGATGACCATAAAGCATTAGTTTATTTTGGCCTTTTAACAGCAGCATCTCACCAGCTGTTATTGAAGTATATGAATAACCTTCGAGTGCAATTTCATACAGTAAGACAGAAAAGCAACACAACTAATTAATAGAACTGTCAATCTAAAACAGTAACATAAATAAAAACCTTGCATAGCTATGGCTACAGAGGTTTTAAGGCACTTAATCGATATTTCAAGGTCGATAAAGTGTTTGAAAATTTTTCTTTGACTGCTTAAAGCTTTTCAAGCTGTATCTTGATACATTCACTAGCAAATATCATGGGAAAAATTAGATTGCAGTTAAAATATGTTTAATTTCACAATGTGAGACATCATCACCTGACATTCAAGTGCTTAAGTTTCAGATATTGTGCATTTAAGAAATAATGTATCTTTTAGCCCTTTCAACTATACCACCAAGCATTGAGTCAAAAGCAGTTACAATTTCAATCTGTTTGAATTGGAAAGTTTAAGGTAACCAAGCCTTCTATAGATTTGTCCCTTTTTTTCAGTAGGAAAACTATAAGGCCTGTGTCTTATCTGCTAGGCACAAAACTCCTAAGTGGATGGTTTTAAACAAGTTCACAGTAAAGAGATGGTAAACAAATGTGACCTTTGAATTACATAATAAAAGGTATGTTTTTAATTTTTACCGGGTTTTACATTTCATTAACTTAGCTTCTTTCATAAATTTATCCAAGTTGATCCTCATATTGCTTACGGAAGCAATCTCCAGCTGGGAAGAAATCCCAGCATCTTTCTTGATACATTTTCCATACAAATGACTCCTGAAACAGTAAGAGGAAAAACATTTCTTTGTTTTAACATACATTTATTTTCAGTTTTTACTTTATGCAGAAGAACCATACTGTCTTTACCATGTACACATGTTAGCACTGATGTCTCATAAAAGGAACTTATACGATCTTTAGCCTGGGAGTGAGTGAGTTTATGATGTACAGCTTTCTGTAAATACTCAGGGCACAAAAGGTAACTGAGTACTGTATAGTTATAGTGGGAGAAGTGTCTCTTAGAGTTAGTCTACCCTACTGCGCTACTGTGGTGCAGCTGCTCCACTGGGGCATGTCTGCTGAAGACACACTATACTAATGGAAATTACTCCGCCTCCAAACTGTTTCTAGCTCCTAGCATAAGTTGCAAAATCAAGCTAAGCCAATTTAAAAGTGTATTGAGGCTTTATACTAATAAAACTACATCAATTTTAAATCTGTTTAGCTGGCAGTGGAGTATTCATTTTCTGAAACTTATTTTAAATATTCTTTCAAAAATCTTGGACATATATAATATGCATTTAGCAGTGACTTGTTAGTACTGAAATCAGCTATTATAATGTAGCTTAAGCCTTCATAATGAAAAGTTTTGGTTTACGTTGTACTTATTTGTTTTAAAAAAATCCTTAAAGGCAAAGCTAAAAGATGTGTCCCATTAATTTTGAACCTCTCAAATTTTTATTGAATAAATATCCTTATATTAGTATCTTAAATTTTAAAAATCCAGTTAATTTTTTGTCATTTATGGTCTTTGTTTTCTTTGTACATTTACTTGTCCAAGCTGGGAGTAAATTACAATCAGTTGCACATTTGAAAATAACTAGAAACAATTCTATTGGTCTAAGGCAGCGTTTTTCTGCCAGGAGGGGAGCAGAGTGGGGCGGGCTGGAAGGAGGGGTGTGTGTGGGAAACCGGCTGCTGGGAAGCAGGGTTGGGGGCACAAGGGCTGTCCCATGGAGATGGGGGGGGGGGCGAGTGGCAGGCAGAAGCAGGGGTGGGAGAAGCGTGGCTGTCTCGCGGAGATCAGGGCTGGCGGCCAGCAGAAGCAGGGTTGGGGGCAGCGGGGCTGTCCAGCGGAGATTGGGGAGGGTAGGCGGCAGAACCAGGGCTGGACAGGGGGTGGGGGGACTGGCTGGGGGAGATCAGGAGGACGACGACAGGAAAACCAGCTGCTAGATGGGGGGGTCGACAGGGGAGCGGGGCTGGACTGGGGAGTTCGGGAGGAGGGGGACTGACCCGGGCACATGCAGACCCAGGCACATGAGTGAGTCCGGCCCCAGGGATTCCATTTTGCCACCTCCCATACCCTCCCTTGAGTAGTTGCGAACTGCCTGGCTGGTAGACACACTCAGGCAGCATGAGCACATCTACCAGCCAGACAGTTCACAGCTAAGGACTGATACACCTAATTATAATAAAACTTACCTAATTAGAAAATACCAGACATTTTATATGTCTGGTAATTTCTCAATTTGTTTCCTGGACAAAACCCTCAAATACCAGACTGTCTGGTACAAAACCAGACACCTGGCAACCTGGCACCCTCCCTCCTAGCCAGATACCCTACCCCCAATCTGCTCCTGCTTCTGCCTCCTAGAGTGCCCATGCGGCGCTGGGTTCCCCAAGTCCTGGCCCAGGCTGGGCAGAGGATGCAGCCGGGTGAAACAGTGAAAATTTATTCGTTTTTCATTCTTTTTTTTTATATGCGTTTATATTTTTGGGCTGCAAAAAACAGTACTGAAAAAAAACGGGTTCCATCTAAAGTAAAAAGTTTGGGAAACCCTGATCTAGCCAGCTTTCTATCCATCTTACAGTCCATTTATCCAATCCATATTCCCATAACTTGCTGGCAAGAATATTGTGGGTGACTGTATCAAAAGCTTTGCTAACGCTGGCACTAGGGGCTTTGGGAGGACCAGAAACAACTTATTTGAATATTCATCATTTGTTTAATGAATATGCAAATATGCAAATGAATGTCACTGGTCCTCCAAAAGCTTGTGAATGGATTTACTGGTCCCCATGTCAAAAAGTTTGGGAACCCCTGGTCTAAGGTATTGTAATGGCTTGCATTTACAAATTAATGTACAAAAACTGCATTGTGAAACAGGTTGCTACTTGGGTAACACGTCTGATACCAAACATGGATACAAAAAGTATACTTAAGAATATGTAACCTCTGCTCTGCTGAACCCACACTTTACTACACATCACAAGTTTAACTTTGGATTTCCTACTGCAGCCTCTCCGTGCTAGCAGTTTGGTGTGTTGAGACAGGATAGCTTAGTAGAGTGATAAAGTCAAGGCTAAAGTTTCATACATAGACACTGAAGATGAAAATACAAATTTATGCTTCACTTTAGCCTGCTCTGAAAATTCTATTTCATACTCACCTGACCAGTGTGCTCAGTTTCATCCTTATTAATCAGATACATTAAAAAGAATCTGAAACAAGCACAAAAATATGTGTTAATATAGCAAATCTAAAATGGCATTTTATCTCTTTAGTTATTTCCTGACAAACAGAGAGGAACTATAAGGGGAATTCCACATTAGCTAACAAAACAGCATTGTGATTAATGGTGTACATAAGGTTATAAAATTAGAAGGTTTCTTTCAAGGCCAAAGTCTGTCCTCCAAGTTTCCTTCCCTCTGCAGTTTTTAGTTCCTATGATAGTGTTAACACAGACAATGGATGTGAAATCCCAGTTATCAGTATCTAAAAAGAAAAGAAATCTACCTTATCTCAATTCATTTAGCTTAACAAAGCAAAAGTTAAAGGGTAATTTTATTACAGTCTGAATATCTACATGGGAAAGATGTATCTTGCTGAAGAACCCATTATTAAATACAACCCATTCTTATGGGTAGAAATGGAAGACACACACATATTCTTTCCAGGCTGATTTTAAGTGAGTGTGTAACAGTGAGTGTAATTAACCATTGGAACAATTTACTAAAGGTTATGGAGGACTGTCCATCACTTATCATTTTTAAATGAAGATTAGATGTTTTCCTAAAAGGTGTGCTCTAGGAATTATTTGGGGGAAATTTCTACGGGTTGTGTTATGCAAGAGGAGAGACTAGATGATCCAAATGGTTTCTTCTGGCCTTATCATACATGAATTTCCTTGTATAGCTTGAATTTACTTTGGGCTTTTCTTCACAACAGTTTTATAACGTGCATCTATCCTAACTTCCATGCACAAGTAAAAATATCTAGTTTGATTTAAGTGGTACTTTAACCTTGAACCTAGTAGCTCATGAGGGGGCTGTCTGTTAAAGATTGAGGGCTGCTTACATTCAAACTTGTGATGCAGTAGAGATTCAGCTACTTAGTAGTGCTAATCCAGTCACTCTATACAGTTTGAGTGTTTTCAGCGTGACTGCTCTCACTTGACCCAACTCAAAAGGAGTTAACTTGATTGTAGGTGACTAGAACTAACGCAGCACTGAAGACAAACCCTCTAATATAATTGATTTTATAATTTGTATCTTAGGATACAATCAAGCACTACTGAGGAAATTGTCTAGCTTGAGTAACTTGCTAAGTACTGAGGGGTATTGTGGGAGGATTTAATGCACAATATGGGCTACAGTAGCCTCTAACATCCATACACATTTGGGATGGGGGAAAAGATAAGTCAAGATCTGCATGATTTTTCCTTAGACATCATCCAGCATAGCTGACAGGGATGTCCTAGGCCTTTTGGGATGAGCGTTTAAAAGCATCCTAGAGAAGTTACATTTAGATTCCCAACTCCACCTGAAAATCCCAGCCTTGACTTCTCTAATAATGTTTAAATGAATGAAAATACCCTCCTGATACAGAAAGATCATCAAACTTCATAAAAAGATTGGACACCAGCTATCATATCCCTCTCAAGCCATCCTGAAGAGAAACTTACCCAGCATTTTAGCCCCTTACTACACCAAGAATATCTGAAAGCTGATCATAAGCCACTTACTCTTAAAGCTTTTAGAATATAAAGTCAAATAATTTTGAACAGTGAGTCAGCCTCCAACAGTTCTCTCTGAGCCTATTCCTTAGTTAAGCTCTAGGATGGCTAGTTGTGATGTGTTAAGTCATACAGTGGTGTTTTTGTTCTCTTTTGTACTTGTATTTTCACAAGTGACTTTGAAATAAACATCCCAATTTATAAATCAGGTACTTCCCAGATAACTTCCCTTCATCTTCCAACTTATAGCCTTGTGCTGTTCCAAAGCAGAAATTTCATGCTGTACTTTTATACAGTAAAAGTATATTGACTGTGTACAAGACAAACTCCCAGGCATATTGTAAATGTGGCCAAAGTTAGATTTAAACTTGGTCATGAATCAATTACAATGCATGTATTAATTTAGTCATTGTTGTACTCCTTGAGAAAATATATTAGAGGCAAGCAGATTTGACAATTTATATTTATAATGATACAAAGAAATAGTGCAAAAGTTGCATTTAATCTCCATCTTAATGGACAGAGAAAAGAGATAATATTCAACTCACTCTGAAAGTGGGCACAAAAATATCCTAGGATCTACCATAGCATTTCCACTGACAGGGAAATTAAATAGAATTCCTATACTATAGTATAATTGTCTTGTGTATGAGAATTGTAGCAAAATCACGTTCTTCCACCTTAAGCGTTACTGATGCTTTTTTTATTCTGACCACAAGTGACTCACAAAACAAACAAAACCAGCCCTAATTAGATGAGTTGATTGCAAGATCTTCTTTCCTCTATTTTCTTTGAGCCTGTAAAATCTGTTGGTTTTATATTAAGGAAATTGAACAACTTAGTTTACTATAAGCCAGAAAACTTTTAAGCAAAGCTTATATTAATCCAATGAGCTAATGCAAGCAAGAGGGCCCAAGTCTACACTGGTAAAACTACTGAAATCAGCAGCCGTGTGTCCAACCAAAGAAATAAGTTTATTCTTAAGGCAAATGTCTTAATACACAAAGTCATTTGCCAGGTAAGTGCCCATAATATTCCAAAACGAGTAGTCCTGCGGCACCTTAGAGATTAACAATATATATATATGAGATGATCTTGAGATCAGAATATTCCAATGCACTTTAGGCTCTTGGTGGCATGTATAGATCCAAGGACTGCCATCTGATGCTACTCAGTTCCTCTCTTTCTGCTTGCACACTTTCCCCTACTTTCTCTTGTGAGTATTTGCAAATGTGGGCAGTAGAGACCAGATATGCGCTTTTCCAAGTATACGGTTCTTGTACTGAAAGCCTCCAGAGAGTATTTCCCAAATAACAAGACGTTGGAAATAAATAGTAACAAAAAATATACTCACAGATAGTTTGCCAAGTTGTGCTCTTGTAAAGTATGCATTTCAAAACCATGTGGGGTTGTGTCAAAATAGTCATTACCAATTCCACAAATGAAACATTTGGTCTAGAATGAAAAAAAATATTTTAGCACATTCTTAACACATTAATCTTGGTTCTTATTAGTTTAGATATATTATGAAGTAGTACAGAATAAAATATGGCTGTTCATACCTCCATATCTTCTCTCACTTGTTCTTGCTGATCTCTTAGTTCACCAAAGGCATCAATAATCAGACCTGTTGTTTTAAAGGGAAAGGTTTAACGCATTAAGTCTATCAATATTAATTTTGCAAGTGGGGGAGAAGTAGCTGTTTTAGGCTGCATCAAAACGACAGCACACCAGATAGTACAAGGTCAGGTTGTACTCAATACCATCGTGCCTGTAGTTAGAACAATACAAATCATGCAGATAGCACAGGATCTGACATTATTTGCATTGCACTTGTCATAGCCCAATTGAAATGCAAACCTTAATATTGTCAAAATGTTGTGCTCATCTGCTCAATAAATGCCCTCAATTATCTTTGGGCAGGGACCTGTGCAATGCACTGGCTTTATGACAATAGAGCTGACATTAAAGTCTAACACCTGTGCTTTGCTTCCTCTCAAAGGGCTATGAATAGTGTAGGCCACTGTTTATAAGTAACCAAACAGTTCTTTGAAGGCAGAGTATATTTATTTTAGGATAGAAGTCTGGCAGAGAAAACAATAGAAGGCTCTAAAAGCATATTTAAGCTTCTCAGTGCATGGTTCTGGCCCCCAAATGAGTCTTAGGAGAGTCCCTGATTGATAGGTATCAAAGTCTTTCAAACCCTCTCTAAGAATTTGCCTCTCTTGAGTGTTAGGTCAGGGCAGTTTGTAGCCCAAGAACCTCTCCATCAGTCAATTCAAACTGAGTCTTAAAACTTCCAAGGCCTCATGAAATAGGTAAAACCAGTTGCTGCCCCTTTCCACCTAGGATAATGTTTCAAAAACTGGGCATCTGCACAGCCAGTCTTGGAATTCTGCATTCCTCACTCCCTAGTAATTCCAGATGCCTGAGGAATTCACCCAATGAGCTCAAAACACATACAAATGCACAGAATGTAAACATCTGTGACTATTCTATGGGACCATAGTGTCTGCTGTAGCTCTTGCTACATTTCAAAGGCACAGAAGCACTGCTAGCTCCCTGCTGCGCCTCCTCCGGAGATAGTACGGGGAGGGGGGGGGGAACCAGCTTTTAAGCCAGCTACCCCCAGCACTGGCTCCTGCTCCCCTCTTGCTGCGTCTCTCTGACAGAGGCAGCAAAGGGTGGGGGGAAGAAGCGACTAGTTGAGTCACTAGTCGACTATCCGATAAATATATGCTTATCGGATAGTCAGCTAGTTACTTACATCCCTAAACTCAGCTATACATAGGGCGTGTATTCACCCAGCTCCACTAAGGTATAGTTGGAAGGCTTTGCTGGGCCAATAAGTGACAGGGTTTAAGGATTTTTCTTTACCCTTCCCCTTTTATTCCACTTCCTCAAGAAGCCATGCTTCCTTGGTTTCATTGTAAGCCTGTTAGTTCGATGGAGGGCTTAGTAACTCTTCCCCTATGCAGAGGTGCTATTCCGTGCTGTGAGCAAAATCATCTTCCCTAGCATGTGTGGAATGGGGGTGGGGAGGGATGTTACTGTGGGCATAATGTCAGTTTCCTTTTTTGGGCACAGAAGGAATTTTTCCCCTTCAGATTAGCCTTTGGGCCATTTCACCTTCCTTTCAGGAGCTCAGGGATCAGGTGGATAGGTTTGATTGTAAAATTCATGAGGTAACACGTGTCAAGTTCAGGTAATGGATCAATAGGATATCTGGTTCCCTGAGAAACCAGGTGGAGAAGCAGATCAGGAAAAGGCTGGGAAGGGGTTTGGGATACTAACGTTTGGTACAATAAGGAGACAGCTCCTTCTTCCTCAAGTGCCCGCCTCCATCCTTGTACAAAAGGGAGGACAGTGTAAGCCCAGCAATGGTTTGGGGCCCATGTTGATGTGAAAAGTGGCGTAGACTTGAGAGCACACCCCACCACTAGGTGATGCAGGTTGTGGAAGGAAGGGTGACCTGCCCTGGGTAAATTACTGCCATACAGAATCCAGATGTGTCACTTAAAGTTGCAGTCCAGTTAAACCATATTTTTGGGTGTCATGTCCAGTGCCTGGGACAATGTATATATTTTATGGATAAAGTATATTAATCCTTCCAGAGTGAATTGTTTTATGAATTGCTAAGGAGAATGTAGCAATATTGCTTAAACTATCTTAGTCAATGAGCAGTTGATAACCACTGCAGAAGTAAAAAAGATTACTACACTCCTAGGATTTTTAGTATGGTAAGTGGAAATACCTTGAATGATAGCCAGTAGAATGACAATGACGAAGAAGAAAAATGTGATGTCAAAGACAATTCGATACATTTCATAAGGATCCCCAGCAGGGTCTTCAATTTCATCCCCAATGCCACCACCAGCTCTCACTCCCACATACATGTGGAACAGATAACACTAAAAAGAAGGGAAAGTTACACTGGTCAAAAAACATCATATTTAAAATTGCTGATATTGGATAAAGAATGGTTATTTACTGTGCGGTAACTGTGGTTCTTTGAAATGTCATAATGAGCTGTAGCAAGTGCTCATGTGAGCGAGCTCAGACTCCTTTGCACAGCAATGTCCGTTGGGGTTACTCTGCCGCCTCATGCGAGGGTATAAAGGGCAGAATGATCTTGACCCTCCCTTAGTTTCCTGGCAAGTCGATATTAGCTGGGGATTCTGAAAGCAGAGATGGAGGGCTGATTATGGGATCCACACAGACTACAACATCGCAAAAAACTACCAGCACTGGACATCATACCTCCAGACTGACATAATTCTTCTTTTTTGAGTATGTTTCATAGTGGATCCCACTGTAGATGATTCGTAAGCAGTATCCTCTTCAGGATGGCGGCAGTGAGGCATACCAGTTTTGATGGAGCTTGGAGTACTGCTTTCTCTACTCTAGCATTGAATTTAGCAGCCAAGTCCAGTACATGTGGCTTCAGAAACATGAGCAAATTGCATCACATAGCAGCTGCAGATTCTGCTGTAGGCACATTTTGGGAACAAGAGGAGGATGCTGTTTCAGCCTTACCAAGTGAGCCTTGATAGTCAGATGGCCAACACAGTGTGATATGCTGAACTATCCACTTTGACAGCCTTTTAAATGCAATAGTGTAGCCTATGGAGTGGCCAGCTATCATTATCAACAGGCATGAGGATAGTTTGAAAGATTTAGTCCTGTTGATGTAGTAATGCAGAGCATGGCGTATGTAGAGAGTACTCAGCTTGTTTTTCCCCCAGCCATGAAATGTGTCTTACGGCAGAACACAGGCAAATTGATCATTTCATTTAAGTGACATTTAAAACATTACTTGGAGGATGAAATTCATCAAGGTTTCAGAATAACTTAGTCCTTGCAAATGTGGTGTACAAAGGTTCCATCATGAGGGCTTGAGCTTGCTCACTCTTCTGGATGAGGTGATGGCCACAAATAAAACACACAAGGATTAGTTGGTGATTGAAACAATTTTGGGGTTCAAAGGGGAGCTCCATCATCTTCAAGAATCTCAATTCCATGTTGGAATACACTCCACTACCAGTGAGAAAACATGCATCAATCCCTTAAGGAATTTCAGTACCACTGGATGTGAGAAGAGCAAAAGCAGTACTCTGAAATTACTGCTAGATGCACTTTAATCAAATGGAAAGTTTGTCTTGTTTCAACTACAACATACAATCCAAGGTACCAAGGTTTGCTCAGGCATGAGGCTGTGTTGGGCCACTCATATGGAAAATCTCTTCCATTTGGAGAAGTAGATCTGCCTCATGGACTGCTTGCTGCTCTGTGCTAGCCCAAGTGAAAGTGCAGTCCTTTTCCATGGTGACATTAGAGCTGTCAGCTGTAAAAAAGCTGAGGCTAGATGAAATATTTGTTCCTGGTTCTGTGACAAGTCTGGGCAGTCCTGAAGCCTAATCAAAGGTTATGCTTATGTGTAGCAAGTCTGTCAGCCATAACTGTCTTGCATGTCTTGCCTAGTCTCTCTGACTTTGGTGTTCATGTGAGAAAGTATGAAATTTGGGTGAAGGAGGTGGTTGTGTCCTGAGAGGGGCCTGGGGTGCAGGCATTTGGGTTGTGCCCTGGGGCAGGAAAAGGTTGTGCCCTTGGGGCGCAGGGCCTGGGAGGAAGAGTACAGGAGGGGAACAGGGTTATGTGGGGTAAGGGGGAAGTGGATTGGGGGTGAGGGAGGGACTGGGGTGCCAGAGGCAGGCTCTGATGGGGAGACTTTCCTGCCCCACACTGGATGCAGCGACCCTATGGGTCTGTGAATAGCTGTGAGTCTGAGGGGAGAGGTGCTTCCCACGTTGCCTGTTCTTCAGATAGGCAGCTCGCATTGGCTGGAAACTGAGCAACAGGATTGTGCTGGGAGTGGGGGCAGTGCGCAAACTCTTTTCTCCCTCCCCTGGGCTCACAGCTGCTCAAAGACAAACAGGGCTCTGCAGTTGTTTTTCTGAGTGGTGTGCAGTGGGTATGTCAGGCGGGGAATCTGTCTGAGGCTCCCTGCTGTGTCCCAAGTTTTTTCCGGAAAAGGACATGCAAATGGAGCACTCATATGCATATGTCGCGCTCTCATTTGCATTTTCTCTTCTGATCCTTTTTGCGCAAAACCCCCCTTTTGTGCAAGAGCCCTTCCTTCATTTTTTGAGGAAGAATGGCTCTTGCATAAAAGGGGGTTTTTGCGCAAAAAGGCGCCGTCTACACAGTGCTTTTTTGCGCAAAAACCTCTTCCGCAAAAAGGATTGGAAGAGAAAATGCAAATGAGAGCGCAATATATGCAAATGAGTGCTCCATTTGCATTTCCTCTTCCTCTTGTAATGTAGCCGTCGCGAAGCTGAGACACTCCATATTATCTCTAGTGGCAAACAGGTCTATTATTGGATTTCCTCCTACTAGAGAAATGTCCGTTTGGTGATGGATTCCCGCAGTGACCTCTCATGGTTGATGACAGATTGCCTGCTTAGGACGTCTGGCTAGCTGTTTCTGGTTCCCAGCAGTTGCAGAGATATCAAGGTGCAGCACCAATTCTGCAGTTTGATTGCATCCCTACACAGGGGAAGGAACAAGCATCTTGCTGTGCTGTCCATGAGCACCTGCACTATCATGCCATATGACATGAAGGAACTTTCTATATACCCATCTGATGGCCTGAAGGTCTAAAACACATCTAGCTTTGTCTCCTTTGGGACCATCTCCCTTGTATCTGTAGATGGTTGAAGTGGGCATGCCAGCCTTTTCCAGAAGTGCCCAGGACTAACATTCTAGATGGCAAGAGGGTCTTGAATACTATTCCCTTCTTGAGGTTTTGTGTAGTTATTATGACAGTTCCCTGAGGATGCAAGAGATGACGACAACTGTTTTGCTCCCTTGATTCTTCTTAAGGGAAAAAACAGACAAGGGCTAAAGTTGTAGAGGTCTTAAGTAAATTCTGTCAAATGGTGTCATATATGGACACAGAGAATATGGCCTAATAATTTAAAGCAGATCCACACCATTATGAAGAAGCGTGCAATTATCATGTATTAGGCATGACATGGAACTGCACAGGGGCTGAAGTGAATGCATTCCTGCTGAAAAAAATCAAGTTTTTTTTTTCCAGATTCTTGTCCTTTGGCATTCCTTTGATGGAGCCTGTTGTGTGTTGTATGAGTGACTCCAGTGGAGCATGTGCATCGAATTGCTTGAACCTTTGGCTAGTACTTGGTACCACTTTATCTGCTTTAAGGTTGGAGTGATAGGGTCCCTCAAGCCTTTGCTGATAGGTAGGTCAATTCTTCTGCATGTTTTGCTATCCAAGGTATTCACAGTTTTAGGCAAGATGCTTTGTTTTCACTTTTTTGTCTCTATTTTTTGCTCCAGGTGTTGCCGGGGGGCAGGACAGGTGAGTTTCAGATCTTCTTTGTCATCTAGAGTTGATGTCAGCAACAGGGTCATAGATTTCTCAGGAGAGGAAGATGATTATTTGGAGATGGAAGCAGAAGGGACTCCTTGGCTTCTTCTGTTCATTTTGACAACCTTTGGGGGCTCTTCTTGTCTCTGTAACCGGGTTGCTATGGTACTTGCTAAAGAGAGCCTTCTTGACTTCAGATGGGACATTGTTTCTTCCCTTGGATGTGAAGCTACCATTAAGGATTTCTCCAAGAAGTGCTGTTTGAATCTCATGTCTCTTGATTTCCAAGTGTGGGAGGACAAGTAGCAGCAGGGGGAGCATTTATTGGGGATGTGAGTGTCCACCAGATAGAACATCCCACAAAGAGCAGAGTTTAAATCCTCAGGGCTTAGAATCTGCCATTTTAAGAGCCATGCCACTTCGTCCTGTTGTATAGGGCATTCTCCTGTTCCTCTTCTCTTGTTTGTTGATATTTTAATCATGACAGCTAAAACTAGGAATGAGGACTATTTGCGAAGGTTTGGATGCTTAGCAGATCAGACACAGTCTGAGTTCTGCCTTACTGCCTGGTGATAAGAGGGAATTGAGGGAGGGTAGAGGCCATTTTGCTCACTATACACACATGTGGGAGCATGAGAAGGCATATGACATGGCTACGCAAAAGAATCCAAGCTTGAGTGCATGTACACCTATGTATAGTGGGTATCCTCTCCTATGCACATTGGAAGAATATATTTTTGTCTTCTGCATAAATAAGTCATTAAAACGCTCTCTGCATATTACTCATGTTCTGTATTTGAATAAAATCTGAGAGCAAATTGTACAAAGAATAACACATGGAGAATGTTGTTACAAAGAAAAAAATACCCAGTATATAATGAACTACACCCTGATATTCAGAGTCAGATTTAGTATTTAGGGAAGTGCACACTAAAATAAAATGATTGGTATTAAATCAAAGGCATATTTATTTTTTCCAACTCGGTGTTCCACTAAGATGAGACTATTTTCAGTGCATTCTTTAGATCTATTTTGTTGACAATCCTTTTCCTCATGTTCCAAGATGAAATACATCATATTCTATCATCATCAACTGTATGTATTATAATCCAAAATCCCTGTAAGTTTTTTGAGGAGTATGGGTATGCTGTTTTTAGATGCATGCTTTGTCTTTTAACTGGCTTTAGAATATTTTAGTAAGAATCCCAATTAAAGTAAAGGAGGTGGAATGTGAGCAAAAAGCAGAGTATGAAATGTTTGCAAAAGACTATTTAATCCCACTGTGTTCAGATGATCTCAGACTCTTAGATATTTTAATATTTTTTTAACAATCTGTATAAATTCAAGGACCAAATTCTAACCTCCATGGAAAATTTGCCTGAGTAAAGCTTGACGGATTCAGTCCTAGATGCAGAAGTTCCCACTTTTACCAAAATGTTCACTGTGGACCAAATGATCAATTACACATGTAGATACTCAAACCATAATATAGGCATATTAAAAATTAGCATCTATGTGGTCTAATTCCAGGTGACTTTCTGGAAGCTTTCTCCTATAAAACAGTTATATTACCCTTTTATTATCATCAGCCATACAATATATGTCAAAAAATATAATTGAAAAAGCCCTACTAACTATGTTCTTTAGTCACAGCAGGCTGCAATATTAGTTTTAAATGAAACATGTTTTAATGAAAATAAATATGATAAATCTGATCTTGCAGAACAAAACACTCAATATAGAACTATGCATGTTTAATTCATTTTTACTATTAAGAGAAGATGTTGCTGTTCATATAACCACAGATAAAAATATTAACTTGGGATCATTTTCGTTCATTTGGCAGAACTGTTTAAAATGTAAAGTATGTTGCTAAATATTTTAATTATTCCAACTGCTCATGTATTTTTGAATCTTGTAAATGAGTTTTATTTCAGGTCAGACCTTTTTATTCAGTCCACAAAGGGACCAATTAAAACAATATTGGATGGATGGAGTTCATTCTTTCCATTATTCACTTATCTGACTTCCATTAAATATTTTATACAGAGGTCAGAAAGAAGAAAAATACATTCATGCAGTATATGCTTGGGGCTTTTATGACCAGCACTTCTCTGGGCCTGTGCCATTTGCATTATAAATTTAAAATTTTATTGTGTATTTTTTGTGATGTTTCTTTGTACAACAAGCAAATTAAGAGTTCTAATAGCTGCTTCACTCCAGAGTAAATATTTCTGAGATACTTTTGCATTTCCTATACGTTTTATATTTTTGAGAGGAGGATGAGAGAGAAGAATGGGGCTTTGGAGTGCTAGCTGTTTATTGCTCTTTTTCCCTGCCTTTCCCTTTTCTGGGCTCGCTAGAGTCTGAGGAAATTAGAACTATATTTCAATAGACTGGAACTTTAAGGTTACTGCTACTGATTGACTGGATTTTTCTTCATTGAGTCTCTTTCTGCCTCAGCACAAATAAAAGCAGTTTCACAGATACTCAAACATGGACCTGTGCACAGATGTTAATTTCAGCCATTCCGTGGTGCCAGAATGACCCATTCATGACCTCTATAAAACAACAAGAGTAGCACGTATCTACTGTTTCGGAGGATGCAGAAGTAATTTCCAGATTCATTGCACTGTTAAAAGTGGTTCAAAGCAGCTCAAACAGACCCGAAGGTCCAAGTTCTTAATGACAGAAAACTCCTCCCTCCCAATTTCATCTAGTGCTTTTGGGATACATTGAGTATCAATTTTAAAAACTAGAGTGACATTTCTATTTTAAAAGTACCAGTGATATTTTACTTACGGTCATCATGTCATCACATTTCATGTCTGGCTCATCTTCATCTTCGCTTTTGTTGTAAAACTTGCGGAAGAAGTTGAAGGCCACAACAGTGTAAAGGTAGACTACCACAGCCAAGAGTCCTACAGTCAGTACAAGCTACACACAAGCAAAATATATGATATAAAAAAGTGAATTTCAATCATAATGGAAGGCCATGATTGATTCCAATTTCCTTAGGGAACTACTTATAAATTAGGAGATCTTTTGGATGCCCAAAAATATTGAAACTCAACAATGCTGTGCCTTTTAGAAAAAGAAAAGAAAGAAAGATGATGGGTTTTCTATCCATGGACTCTCTCTCTGTTGCCTAGATCAACATACAGTTTCTGAGGAACCAGGTTATGATGGGGGTGAAATACACCTTAAATTTATACTTTGATGCCTTATTTGGTGGATAAAAGAGCAGCAGAATAGTTTTAGAAACCACTGATATATGGTTATTTTTCTAAAATATATGCTTAACAGCAATCAGTTAGATGATACATTCAGTATTTGGGATAAAGGTGAAATGCCAGCTGATCTGTGAAACTGGACATGCAGTCAGCATATCAAAAAGTGAAAACTATATATTACTGAATTAACTGATATGGGTTTATTTGAACTGCTTCCTATTTTAAGACTGCCTATTGTTGCAATATCCTAAAAATCTGTATTACTGATGCCATCTGTTCTAAAACTCCAATAAGACAAAGAGATACAATAGGTGAGTTTCTCTCTCATTACTGAGCTGCTGAAAACAGCATTTCAAATTTCAAATTCTTACTCTTAAACAAATAAAATCCCTTTTGAGCAAGAAAATTCAGCATATAAATAGTACTAATATATTGCTCATTGACTTTGGAATCATGCTTTTGTAAAAGTGTTAGGGGAGATTTCATATATATTTGAAAAGCATTGTAGAATTGACTTACTATTTAAAAGGATTACAAAAAAAATCAAGCATTTTAGTTGCTTTTTAAATTAGCAATTTATGCAGATTATTGGGCATGTTTCTGAAATATATGTCTCTATTTAAAAATCTGCCATTGTCTTTTATTCTTCATGTCTGTGCTGAAAGCAACAGTGATGATAGCAGCAGCACAAATACTTGTTTCTCGGGAGGGTAGTCATGGTAGTTTTATTGAAAGTTGTGACCTTGAATTGAAGCTGTTTTATCAGCACACAGGCTCTGAGTTTCTACATTGCAAAATATCATCTCAATAAAAGTCTGAGAAAATATATCGATCCCAGAATTAAAATATTAGGTAACACACAGTTGGCCTGCCAGTGCAGTGTGCGTGGGTAGGTTTCATTTTTAGCCAGAATCAGGGTCACGGATGTTGCTGGACCAAAGAGCCCTGGAGGTGGTAGCGGGAGCCACCTGAGAGAATGCAGGACTGGGGAGCCGTGGTTAGGCCAGCAGCGACTGGACCAGGTGGTGGTTGGGGGAGTTCCCACCTGGCCAAGGAACCCCTGGTGTCAGCAGGGCCAGGCGGATGGGGAATCCCGGCCCTAGCTAGGGAACCCCAGCTGCAGCAGGGCTTCCTATGGCAGGCGGCTCTGCCAGCTTCACACCAGCAGGGGCTGGTGGCAGCTGGGTAGCCCCAGCTTTGGACCCCAGGATACCCCTGATGGCAGCAGGGCCGGATTGGGCAGCCCCGGCCGCGTAACCCGCAGCTGAAGCAGGGCTGGCAGAGGAAGGCAGCCCTGGTTGGGGAACTCCAGGGAGTTCCCAGCAGCAGTGGGGCCAGCAGCATGGTGTGGCTGGGCGATCCCAGCTGTGGAACCCCTGGCAGCAGTGGGGCTGGTGGTGGCTAGGTGGCCCCAGCTTGGGAACCCTGGGAAATATCATGTGGCAGCTCAGCCGTCCTGTCCAGGAACTCCAGGAGACCTTGGGGCAGTGTGCAGGCAAGGAAGCTGTGCCAGGCCAGTGTTAGCAGGGCCAACGGCAGGGCAGTGAGCCTGAAGGAGAGCAGCCCACAGGGGAACAAATTCCCTGGTTCGGGACAGCTTAGGTCCCGAGGGTGCCAGACCAGGAAGGTCCAACCTGTACTGCTTTTAAGAAGAGATGGAAGAAGGGACTGGGGTTTGTGTATCTAGAGCTAATGTTGAAGTTAGGTAATGGAAGCGCATGTACAGGAGGGAATTTTTCAGGGGTTGCAGTGGGAGGCACCTTGCTGATGGGAATATGTGCTCTCTATGGCTGGAAAAAAACAGAAAGGAGTTGCTAAATTACCTTTGCTTATGTTCAGATGGTGACTAGAAAGCAGACCAGGTGTCAAAGAAGAAGCTGTATTGCTATAAGGCATTTGGACTGATTTTTGCAACCAGATTTGTACCCATATGAATCCAGCAGCCCACATTTGTGAATAGATTCCAAATTACAGAAGGGTCAAACTTCTAAAGGCATTTAGGAATGGCCATTCCTTTCCTCCATCTTTTCCAATGTTCAGAAGGCTATGTATTGTACTCAGGAATTTTTAGCATTCATTGTCCCATGGGGATAGGATTATAATATATTATAATTGTATAGGGCTAAATGTGTGTATGTGTTTTGCAGATGACACAATAAGGCATATTCTTTCCCCCAATATTTACTATCTTCAATGAAAGCACATTCCAGTAGCAACACCATTAATGTAAAGAAATTCTGGATAGAAAGTACTGTGCACTGCAGCTATTTTTTCAAAACTTACAACTGTCTTTTTAATACTTTTGGGCTACGTCTAGACTGGCATGATTTTCCGCAAATGCTTTTAACGGAAAAGTTTTTCTGTTAAAAATATTTGTGGAAAAGAGCGTCTAGATTGGCACGGATGCTTTTGTGCAAAAGCATCCATGGCCAATCTAGACGCGGTTTTGCGCAAAAAAGCCCCGATCGCCATTTTCACCATCGGGGCTTTTTTGCACAAAATGGTTCTCAGTTGTCTACACTGGTCCTCTTGCGCAAATGCTTTTGCACAAGAGGGCTTTTTCCCTGAGCGGGAGAGTCATTGTATTTGCGCAAGAACACTGATGATCATACATTAGATCGTCAGTGTTCTTGTGCAAATTCAAGCGGCCAGTCTAGACGCAGCCTTGGTGTTTCTAAATAGCATAAGTCATTAAGGTCCACATAAAAGGACCAACTCAAAACAAGTGCGCTGCTGGTAAATAAAAGATAACTAAAACCATATCAACATTGGTTTTGCTGCTGTGCAATCTTAAAATATCAATTGGTTTGCATTAAACAAAGAAATGGTATGTCCAGCCTGATAAACATCAATACCATGTTTTAGAAAATGAGATTTTAAGCAGCAGCTGAATCATAACACTTGAAACTACGGGGCCATGACACAAAGATATATAATATTGTCATATCTAACATATATTTCCATTATATAATAGAAAAAAGACTCAATAGCTCCACTTCTTGTTCAAAGTATTGGTTTCCAGGTACAGTAGACTTCTGATAATCCGGCACCTCTGGGACCTAGGTGGTGCCGGATTATTGGATATGCTGGACTATCAGGAGGTACTATAAGTGGGCATACTCCCAATCCAATCCAGCCCCCTCTCCCCCACTCTAACCTAATTCTCAGGTCCTGGAGCCGCCGCTACAGCTGTGCGTCTCCCTCCAAGCGCTGGGGCATGTGCGCTGAGCGGCCGGCTTTGAGCATCCCAATCCCCCTCCCCTCCCCTTTTCCAGAGCCAAACACCTCCCCTCCCTGCTGTAACCCAATTTCCCTCCCCCTCCCAACCTTATGCTCGGGTCCCAGAGCCTGAGCCGCTGTGCCGCATCTGGGACGCTATGCATACCCCGCCCCCATTCCCCTCCCCTTCTCCAGAGCCAGGCATCTCTCCCCCCGACACAGCTGCCTGCGCTCAGCGGCCGGCTGCTAGCACGTGCAGGCTGGGACGCTGCATGCGACCCGGCGTGCACATGCAGGGTACAACACAGTGTGCTGGGGGCCGTGAGTGGAACGGCGCAGGCTGTGAGCATGCATGCAGCTCATAGTGGCCCGGCCGTGAGAGCAGCTGACCTGAGCGGTTCCAGATTCCATCCTGGTTCCGTCAGGAGCCTCGGGTTGGCCACCCCTGCACTAGGCTCTTGCCATTTTGATGCCAGACTATCGGGAGTGCCGGACAACTAGATGCCGAACTATTGGAGTTTTACTGTATTTTGTTCAGTATAGTTATGAATGGTGTTCATTTTCAGACTACATGTATACAGCACTCACCTGTTTGCCATTGTGAGTGACAGACGACAGAATGGTTCGTAGTGTCTTGAAACCCATAGCAATATCCAGTAGGTGAGCAGCAAAGAAGAAGTTGTTGTAATGGCCAAGGATAGACATAGTTGTGTACCAAGCTAGGTACAAGAAGGACTACCGAAAATGTGAAATGTTAGAGAATATTAACAGTTACTCATGTTGTACTGGATAGTGTAGCTCACACACACAAAATGGATCGCTGAACAGTAGGCAATGATCTAATAGTTTGAGCTTTACAATCATGCATTAATATGGAGTTAGCATCTCCATATTTTTTATGCAGAAGAATTCCATCATCTTCTCTCTCTCCAGCATACCCACCACTCTCATAAAAAGGCTTGCTGTTTTATCTTAGAAAGGATGCCTTTGACATTTACTTTAAATCTTTCAATTGATGATATTCCTCAGAACAGATTAATTACTAAAATCAGAATTCCCCCGGCCCTTAACCATTTTGTTTCGGTTGAAAACATTATACAAAGCTGAAGAGCTTGCTATGCAATCTGAATTTCTGAGGTCTGATGCTTCTCCAGGGACTGAGACTGCTACAGACATAGCATACAGGCCTTGGGAAGAAGAAGTGTCTTATAAATCACCTCATCTGGCTGACTCTTAGGGAATGTTACACAGGGATAAAACAGGCTGGCCCATGTCAACTGACTCAGGCTCGTGGGACTAGAGTTGTGGGGGGTGAAAAATCATTCTGTAAATGTTCAGGCTTAGGCCCAAGATCTGGGACCCTGTGAGGGTGGAGGGTCTCAGAGCTTAGACTGTAGCATTTTTTAGCCCCACAGCCGGAGGTCTGCAAGCCTGAGTCAGCTGACATAGGCCAGTGGTGGCTGCACTGTAGACATACACTTAGAGCAGAATTAATAAAATCTAGAGAAGATTTATATAACCCTCATCTTCAAGAGGGAATTTTAAGGTGACTAGAGACTTTTACAGAGGTGGTTGTGGGAGTTAAAGATTCTAAGGGAGTCTGAACTCATCACAGACCCCTATAGTTGGTCTCTGCGTATCAGGATTAAGACAGAACAAGTTTTTGCAAGCACTGACTATGCTGTGTCTACTCTGAAGATAGAAGGCTTTGTTCTTCAGGAAATTGGCCCCCTGAACTCAAAATAAACCCCAGAATGAAATAATCCCCTTAATATTATTCCTTTTAACACCATCCAGTCATTATTATTAATTTCCAAAATCTTGTATTAGAATTGTAAGTATCTCATGCATACTGCCCTATGGAGACTAATACAAATATTCCAGCAGAGAATTTAACTTAAAGTCGTTGGCTATGGTTAAAGGTAGAAAAGGAACAAACAGGTTTATATTAATTGCATAAGTATGTAGCTATTAAATCATCAATGTATATTTTAATTTTTGCAGTTCTTTTGGTAACCACACATGCTTATGTACCAAAGATGACAGCTTTCTTATCTTAGTTAATTTTATTTACTCTTTTATTTCTCTTTATTAAAAAAGTGTCCAACCATAGCTGTGAGTGCAAAATACATATTTGCATTACGAATAAATGACAGCCTTTCTTTAGGCTAACATACTTACATTGTCAGTGAAAACAACTCCAAGCTTCCAAATGTGGTACTTTGTATCAATAGAGCTTAACCTATAGAGTACAAATATTTTGAAACTCATAAATGTCAGACCTAATTAGTTAATAAATGCAGTTACATCCTTTCCTTACGTTTAACAACACAAACACATCTTCACATAATGGCTACTTCAACATTTTTCTTTTATAAAATGTAACTAGGATCTTTCTAGCACATTGTGGCTATGTCTAAACTACATTCCTCTGTCGAAAGAGGAATGTAAATGAGCCCGATCGAAAATGCAAATGAAGCGCAGATTTACAAATCTCATGCTTCATTTGCATAATTGTATAACAGCGCTTTTTCGAAAAAGAAACCACAGTCTAGAAGTGGTTCTTTCAAAAAAAAAAAAAAAAAAAAAACACCTTTTTCGAAAGAACCCGTACTCCTCATTTTTTCAGGAGTATGAGTTCTTTAAAAAAGGGTTTTCTTCTGAAAAACCCCCGTCTAGACTGCAGTTTCTTTTTCGAAAAACCTTTTTTCGAAAAAGTGCTCTCACGCGATTATGCAAATGAAGTGCGAGATTTGTAAATCCACGCCTCATTTGCATTTTCAATCGGGCTTATTTACATTCTTCTTTTGACAGAGGAATGTAGTTTAGACGTGCCCTTATTTATCTTGTTTGTAAACACTGGTATCTGCTGGGCAATTATTTTAAGCTTGGTGTGCTGGTCTCATTATTTTAGAGAGCATTCCCTACATTTTCAAAATACGAAGGACTTTAGCCACAGAGTTCCAACAGTCTCAAGAGTTTCAGTAAGAATAATATAGCTCTACTCTGAACAGATAGGCTGCATCTATTCTGCACAGTTAAACTAGGTAGTTGCAATCTGGTCTGGGCCCCGAGGTTAGCCTAACCTACTTGTAAGCGTCTCATCTCCACTTCAAAGCCATACCCCACATTACTGTGTCCTCGCTCTTTCGGTGCTCACCTAGGTGTTTCTTGGGGCATGCTCCATGGTTCTTTGTGCTGAGAGGCTCTCAAATTCTTTCCCAGTCTACTGTGGCATTTGTGAAATAACTTGTCTGCACTTTGGGGGAAATTGTGGGAAGGGCATAGGAGGACTATCAACACTTGAGTGATTTAGTTTGCATCTTCACTGCAAATGTGTGGATTCCTGCCTCCATCTCCGTCCCCCCCCTCCAAGCCAGGTCAACTAGTACAGGCTTAAACCAGGTCAGACTTCTATTTGTGTGTAAATGGTAGCAGGAGTTAAAGCTAAAACCTGGACTACAGTAAGTCCCAGTTAAATGTGCAGTGAAGACATGCCCATTGTGATTAAAGTTCAGGTCAATATACTTAAATGTTGAGGGTTTTGAATTGTGTGCAGCGACAATAATAAATACACCACTCTAGTTTATACACCTCACAATATTGGTCTTTTCCACAACTGCATCACACTGTTGACTCATGTTCAATTTATGATCCTTTTCAGTAGTATTACTATCTAGCCAGTTATTGCGCGTTTTGTGGCTGTGCATTTGATTTTTCTTTCCTAACTGAAGTATTTTTCACTTGTTTTTATTGAATTTTATCTTTTTTACTTCAGGTCAATTCTTTAATTTATCAAGGTTATACTGAAGTGTAATCTAGTTAGTGTAAGAACTATAAAGTAAACCCAGGATTCTTCCACCCTTCTTTTTACTTTGCTGTCATATTATAACAACACATAGGTACTGTGAAGACTTTTAGAAACTTCCATGTTGTAGAAAAGGCACCAAACTACTTCAGTTCTACATCCTTCCATGTCACAGTTTCATTGTAATTTCACAATGCCATGGAAGGATGGCATGACAATTGTTTTGAAGTTTTCTGTACTTCCTTCCAGGAAAGGATCACTTGCACACCTAATCTTTTTTCTCAGCACTTCTATATGTGGTCTTCCTAGGGCACCATGGGAAGCACTCTGTAACCGTATTGGCTAAAAGTTGTTCAGCAGGTGTGGCGGCACGTCGGGGTCCCCTGACTCCTGCACCCCCATAATGGCATGGACAGACTCCACCAGCCAGTAGAATAGAGGGAGTTTATTGCTTCTCCAGGATACAGCACAGCACAGATGTCATCTGGTTACAGGAACCGGGCGTAGGATGCCTCAGCCCCCCTTGAGATGGGGGAGACTGGGCTCCTAAATTCCAGCCCCTGTCCCTAGGCCGTCTCCTCCATGATCCCAGACAGAAACTAACTCACTCACTTCCAGCCCTGCCCTCAGCCAGAGCTCCACCCCCCTCCTTCCCATTGTTCCGCTTCATGGGAGATACCTGTCTGACGAGTTTCGAAGCCCCCTTGCATAATGACTCATCCCCTGCCCTGCTGGGCCGTGCTGCAGCCAGCAGCCAGTGGAGGTCACTGACAAACCCACTGCCCAGCATAGCAACCAGCAAGGTACCCCCACTACGTCACAGCAG
The DNA here is from genome assembly GCA_032595735.1 of Pelochelys cantorii. NCBI lineage: Eukaryota > Metazoa > Chordata > Testudines > Trionychidae > Pelochelys > Pelochelys cantorii. Next base: position 73,002,244 of record CM064329.1, read on the forward strand.
GAAATTCCAAAATTCTGGAAAATGTTTAATTTCAGAATAAACAGCAGAATTTTGGAAATTTCCTATAGAAGGGAAATCTGAATCAATGTAGTTTTGAAATCATCAAAATGTCATTCTGAAAATTTCAAACTGAATTGATCCTAGGAGAGTGAATTGTAGGGCTCCTGGTTCAACTGTCTCTCCCAGGGTTTCTAGACTGATCAGAAGCCATGGATGAGCTGGGAGCCTCAAGGCTTAGGTGCAGGCTTCCAGTTCTACAGCAGGGAGTCTAGACACACTGAGAGCCCCTAGGTTTCCAGGCTCCTGACTGTGGAGCCATGAAACGTGCCCCAGCTAGAGCCAGGATTCCCAAGGCTATCTTGCTCTCGACTCTGTGGCATGGAGCCTGGCAGCCCTGAAGTGCCCATCCCCAGATCAGTCCCCCTGGCAGAGCTGCCCTGGAGCAGTGGATTCTGGATATAGGAGTCCCCTACATTCCACCAGGCCAGCTGGCAGGAAACCAGGCAGTTTTCTGACAATGTTGCCTATGGTTGGAAGTGAAACACAAAATATTTTATATTTGAGGAACTGGTATTTGCTGATGAAACCTACATTACTGGAAAATCCCTCGCCAGGTCTGCTTGGTGATCAGTGCTCCCTTACAGCGACCCATGGACTCTTTATAGCCATATGCATTGAAGTGTGAGGCTGTTTTGGTCCATTATTTTAAGTGGCAAACATATGTTTAAAAAGCTAGTTTATTTTACTTCATTACTACAAAGAAGCCTTTATCATGTGGATTTTTAATTCTGAGCAGAGTATTGAAAATATACACTCCAACTTATCAAATCTGTTCTTATCTTTAATAATGCAGTGGTAGCAACAGGTTAAAAATGTTTTCAATGCTGATTTGTTTTAAATCAGCTAAGGTCAACTTTTTTTAAATTTCCAAATATCATACCATGACACAAGAGATGCCTCCTCTGGTTCAGTCTCTTCTACTGGACTAAAGTCTAGAGCATTTTTGTCCAACCCCAAGAGTTCAGCTATGCGCTCTGCTCCATACAAGTCACCATATTTGTTTATAACCTAAAAGGGGAAAAGATGGACTTCTGGTCAGGACAAGACACTGGTGTCATATCTCCTTCACTTTATCCAACAATTGTCAAAAATGCTAAAACCTCAGTTTTCCAGGACTAGTATTGCTAGAACAGTGAGAACTCAGAGAATGAGAAAAAGCATTTTAAAAAATGAAAAATAGAAGCATAAAAGGCTATTATCTGAAAGCTTTGGTATAATTTAAAGTAATTTGAGCTGGCATGTTTTTCTTTTTTTAGGGGGATGAGGGGGCTTTGTATCCTAATGATGACAATAGCTGTAAATTAGAACTGCATGGCTGATTGACAGCACAAAGTTATTTAGAATGTATGAGTCTAGGAATTAAGCCAAAGCACTCTCTCTTCTTCCTCTTCCCCCACCCACATCACAACTGACTATTCCCAGCAAGATTTACCATAACTGTGAGTTCCACAAAACAAAATGCAATTCTCAAATATTTGTATGCTTACCCCCAAAAAATACAGATATTTGAATTAAGCTCATATATTTGTCTTACATTTGCCATAATAATCTAAAGAACATACCTTCCGTTTTACAAACTTGTCCCAGTAATTGTTGGGAAAAGATCTGCGTAGATAAAAAGTTCTCAAATTACTCAACCCATCAATGAAGGCAAAAACCAAAAAATGTAAAATTATTGCTCATGATAGCATTTTATTACAATGTGCCTGAAGCTCCTACCGCTCTCAGGCTATGAACACAACTAGTTTTCATGTCGGTGGGATTTGTGCAAAACAGTAAATTAGCCCTCAAATGTTGTAAATCACCGTGACACCAACGTCTCTTCTAGCTTTTTCTCTTCATAGCATCCATGTAAATACTTATTAGTGAAATATAAAACTGACTGCTTTCATTTAATGCTCACCATTACCCAGTATTGTGAAGGCTGGCATAACATTCTTCAACAAATCCATTTGAAAATCCTTCCTAACCTATGTCCCCATCCCAAGACACATACATGGGGACAACCTAGCTTTGCATTCTTGGAGAAGATAAAGACGTTTCTCAATGCAGATGATTCTTTTCAGCATGTTAGCCAATGTAGTAGCCTTGACTGCATTTCTTTTCAAGGCTGAAAACACAGAAATAGACATTTTTGCGAAGACATGCAGTACCAGAAGTCACACTGACTCTGTACGTATAAGGATGATGGTTTAGTTGATGTCTATACTTGAAGTTGAGTGTGAGAGAGCCCCAGCCTAAGCAGACATACTCATGCTAGCTCTCCTCCAAATAGTAGCGTAGCCACACGCAGTGGCAAGCCATCCTGACTGCAAACTCATAGGAGGTAGGCAGGTTTGCACTTAGGGTGGCTAGCTCTTGCCCACCACTCGCTACTGCCCATACTATTGCTATACTATTATTTTTAGTGTACTTGCTTGATGAGAACTAGCACAAGTTAGGTCTGCTAGAGCTGTGAATCACACCCTTACCTCCAAAGGTAGATGTAGCCAAAGAAGAAGAGGTGATTAGTTGCAGTTATATTATCTGAATATATCAGATAACATGTCATCATAATTAAGGCCCTACTTAACTTGTCATATTGCAGAAATGACAGATTCTGCGGTAGCTGCCTTGGGTCCCTGCTCACAGCCCCATGTTCCCACTGTTAGCTCTAGACCCCTACTCTCTGTCCTAGGCAGCTGAGAGTGGGAGTCCCAGCTATCAGCCCCGTTTTTCCATTGTCAGCTCCGATCTCAGCTCCAGGCTGCCAACAGTGGAGAATTATGGAATAGTTAGAACAAACTTCAGTACCACAAATAATAAGGTGCATTATTACTTTCCCACAGTTTTCTATGGCTTGTCCACAACCCAGCTGCAATTTTTTGACAATCATCCCCACCATTCAAGTAGTGCTTTAATCCTAGCACATGCTCCTGTGGGGTCCAAAACCTCAGCATAAAGCCAGACAGAACACTGACACTTCTAATATTAGAAACCTTATTCCAACAGGTGGCTTGCCTTTCAGAACAACCGTGTCCTCAAAAGACAGTTCCTTTCAAGTAACAAGTGAAACTCCAACTACTGTATATACAAGGGTACACAGATATAGTGTTAGAAGGGTTACAGACTCTTCTGCCACCAGAAGGTGGGTAGGCAGTATATAGTTTTCCTAAGACTGCCCCTATAATATATTCCCCAGTCTTTGGACATTATTGAGCTCTTCAAGGTTTTCATGAAATATTTTTTTAACAATAAGGTACTGCAATGGCTCCTGGCAAATATGTGAACCTTGATCTGAAACAAAAGGAGATACCTTTTAAAACAATATCTTTCCTTCATTATTTCTAGTGTCATTTCATCATTACTAGCACACAATTGACCTTTATGGTTCTTGATCTTTATAGAGGTGGCAGTGGCCAACAGCCCTTCATCATCAAAGTCTTATTCCATATGCTCATATAGAATCAGGGATTTTTCTCTGCTTCGATGCAGGGAATCCTTCTACTTGGTAGTTTGATTCATGACAAGTAGAAGTTGACAGGTTTGTGTCTGTACATTTGTGTTGTCTGTTACCTGGATGTGGGTTCAAGTGTTGCTGCTTGTTTTGAAAGCTCCAAGATCTTAAGGTATAGGTTGCTTCAGATGCAATGGGCTAGTTCCATGACTGCTTGTATCTTGGCTAATGATAGCTTTAATTGAGCTGTATTAATCAGAGCACCTATTTACTTATTTTATTTCCTAGGGTATGTAAAAAGTGCATTGAAACCTATAGAAGGTATTGGGTGTATCAAGAGAATCATATTTTCTAGTACATTGAGGTGATTGACACTTGAGGTCCATATCAAAACCAGATTTTAGTTAGCTGAAGGTGGTGTTCAGCTTTCACTCAACAGGAACAATGCTGTAGCAGGAGGAATACAGGCTGTACAAGATGTTCATTGAGCCAGCTGACAATGTCTAGCGTTTTAGTTTTGATTATACTGAGAACGTAGTCACTGGATAACTTAACTGCTTGCTTTCAGGAGTCAAAGAAACAGATTAGAAGTAAATGGGTTCCTCGCTCTGCAGTTGGGGGGAGGTGAGGCCACCCTCTCAACACCAGTTTCCAGCAGCAATAACATAGTAGGTAAAAGCATTCAAGTGCTCACCCCTAAACCCAAAGGCTTTCCAGTGATGTGTGCATGTAGATAAAATTGGCAAATTTGTCATGCTCTGCCCAGAAATAGACAGTGTTAAGGTCACATGTATTGAAAGGTGAAATAACAATTACACGTGGGACTTTTTTATGTTGCTTCCTCTCAGACACTTCATTTTACTTTTGCCTATTGTTCATCCTGAAGATTTGGAGAGAAATGTCCTGGAATAGGGAGCCCTGAGGCCTCTTTGCTCTCGCAGAACAAAAAACCCAGAGACGGAAGAAATCATCATTTTGTATTTTCTAAAATAGCCAAAAAAAGCACCATGAGGAATACTTAAACTGGGAGAATAAGTGATTTTCTGAAAAAATATTGCTTGATGCATATTCATCTAATTGATCTACTGGTGCAAGTCTGCTGAGATAACATAGTGAGATTCTTCATCAACAGAAGTTAGGTATCCTAATCATAGTTCATTTTTAAGAATATTATATGTGTGTAGCTCCCCTGCGAGAAAAGTAATGGCTCAGAACTTTAGAATAATGGGCGTTCCTGTCTGGCAGTCAGGACCTAAGGGGATCTGTTGTGGTAGATGTCCTTTAATAAATAATGTTATGCTTACATCATGATCATTTTAAAGAATTTCAGTGGGTTTTTGGTCAAAGAATGTTGACAATCCCACTTAAAAAGAAAAGGGGTTGGTTCTTAAACAACTTATGGAAGGGAATTAGGGTTCCTGGACCTCAGAGCAATACTGATGGAGGAGGTCATGGCATAAGGGCAGAAGGAGTATCCCTTATTAATTCCATATGCAATGGTAGCCTTGGAGAAAATAATTAGGATTAAAGGAATCCCACATTTTCTTTAGGAGCTGTAGAGAAGGAAACATACAAGTCAATGATAAGTTCTATGAAATGACAAATGCATTTTGCACTAGCATTCCTGGATCCAGACAACCACTGCCAAAAAAGGAAGCGCTTAACATTGAATTTCATTATGAACAGCTCTACAATGGTTGTTCAGTTTCTCCGGTTCTTCTAGCTGCTGGAAAACCACTAGGAATACCTCCTTTGGAGAATCTAGGATTGGTTTAATTAGTGTGGTATATAGTTAAGGAGACCTGATCCATGAAATAAGGGAGCTTATTGAAAATCTTAAAGTTCCCTTCCTGAGATAGTCTCAGACTCTTGAGGAGAGAGCCTCTTCTCCCTGTGTATGAACTGGTTCTGTCTGTCACTATTCTGTCTGACCATCTCAGCCATGCCCTCATTCCATAGCTACCTTTTGAGAGAGTCTCAGCCTCTGTAGTTGAGCTTCCTTCCTCCCCTCTAGGAAGGCTAGGGAGGCTTGTTTTGTCTGACACAGGCCCAGAAATCCCATTAGTTGCTGTCTCATTCCACTGGACTACGTCAGTGAAAGCAGAAAAAAACAAGTATTCCTTCCAAAGGAAAGCATTAATCCATGAGATGTAGTTGAAGTGTTTTGATCCTCTCTCTTTCCTTTTTATTTTAGGATTTTCTAGTCAAGTTCTTAATGGCAACCATATGTTGCTGGGAAGGTTGCCCACCTTCATGTTGCTCTGAGTGAGGCAGGAGTCAAATTGGAGAAGCAGAAGAGGGGGCCCTGAAGAGCAGGAAAATACTGGATTGTCATCACCCTGCCTGCCAAAGGAGGGATGAAAAAAAACCTAATGCTTGTGCTATTGTGGACTGTACCTCGACAATGATGTTTTTAAAATACTTTGCACTCTTCTTATGTCATTGTTTCTCACAACTCTGCAAATCTATTAATCCACAAACATATATCATAAGGCTTAAAATTTTAAAAGAAACATTAATAGCAAGAATGTATACATTTCACATAGTAGTATTTCCCCTTGAAAATCAAAGCACAGCAGTAGTTTGGTGCTATAATGCCTGTTACAGAAAATAATCAGAACGTAACACCACCATTTTGGTGTAGGGAACTGGTGAAACAACTCCTACATAAAATGGTTTCTAAGCGGGGAAAAAAAACAAAATTAATTATTTCACATGTAGAACCTTAACCTGTAAGCTGAATTCTGTTGTTGCTAGCATTTTCCTAGAATCATTCATCACAAATACATTGCTTCTATGTTTTAATAACTGTATATTAATCAAAGCTGTCATCACAGAGTATTATTCAGCTTGTTGATTCTCATTACATTTTCTAATGTGCAATTATCTACTTACAAAATGAAAGACCTTTCTGGATGTAAGACACAGATTGGCACGATTCCAGAAGAATATTTTCAAGTAATTTTTTAATTCTATTTTCTTACCAATCTGTATCATCCCAATATATAGACCAAAATGAAGTCAGTGGAAAACACCTAGGATTTGGCCATAGGAAAATAAAGACTTAAAATGCTGCTAATAATTCATTCCTGAAATACAGGAAAAAATTTGCATTAGAAATAAGCTTCAGGAAATCTTTGAAGCATGCTTCACAACTAGCATGCTTAGCTTTTAATGAAAAAGCTAGACATGTTCAGTTCAAAAGAAAAGGAGCAATTTAAAGAGGACCAAAGACAATACATACTATGTGAAACACAAAATATGCTGGCAAATTCACATATATGTAGAAGAATTCAACTACAGTAATAGGGAAATTCTTTATTAGGTCAACTCAGGAAGATGCCATAGCCTGTTTTTTAGACACTGATTTGGCACACTGGTACTGGTACTAAATGTATCTTGTGGATGGTATATTTAACTTACAAAGTTAGTCTAGGGCTGGAATATACTTTCGGGTAGAGGAGGTTGCTAGTGTGTTTGTTAAGGGTTCAACAGCTGAATCTGGCCTACACTTCTATCTAGAAGCATCAATTCCGGCTTGAGCAGACATATTTGCTCTAGCTCTGCTCGACCGAGTGAGTTAACCACACAGTAGAGCTGTAGTGATGTGAGCAAGAAAAGAGGCTAGTCACCCTGAGCATGTATCTAGTGTGTTGGTTGGGATCGACAGCCCCTCCTGCTGTTCATGCTGCTGTGGCTACTCTATTTTAGCATGCTTGCTCTGATCAAGCGAGCACAGGTGTATCTCTCTATTTGGGACTTACACCTCCAGCTTCAAACGCAGATATACTCTAAAGGTGCAGCCCAATAACAGATAGGCAGCAAAGGCTGTACGTTCAGAGTAGACAACAGAGATAGCAGACCATCCATTCCTAAAGAGAGACTGTGCTAAGTATCTCATAACACAGGAGTCTAGTTACAGACAGATATTTGTTTACGACTGGATAAGGTAGCTCTTTTGACTTCTCATTGACAAAATGTTTCTTTCAGACATTGTAATTATTTTTGAAAGTCTGCTTTTAAAAATACATATTTATACCTGTAAATATACAGCCTACAATTGTTTTAAACCCGTAAAGATTTTGGCACATTGTTCTTCTTCTCTACCCTTGTGTTACAGTCTTTAATCTGCAATGCAGTATCAGGAAAAGGAAGGAAAACTAACAGTAGCTGACCACCTCAAAAACATACTACTAAAACCTCTTACACAGGGATCTCAGAAAAATAGCCTCCACACTACAGTTTGCTTTACAAGAAAAGTGTTAAGTAGGTAGCAGTGATCCCAGTTTGGAAAGTTATAAAATCCATTGAATTTCCTTGTCACATTGCCTCTTATATAGGAAAGAACATTCCAGTCACTGTTCACTGAACATCCTCTATCTCTTCTTTAAGAACACTTTAAAAAATGATTACATACCTGTATAGCAACTGTTGTTTCTTCAAGATGTGTTGTGCACACATACAATCCACTGTAGGTGTATGCATGCCTATTGCACCTGGGTCTGAGACTTTTGTCAGAATTAGGTGCATGTGCCCCTGCTACCCGCATTCATGCAGTCAAAGCATAAAGGTGTGGCTGCTACCTCCTTTTCAGTTCCTTTGCAGTATCACAAAACTAAATAAATGATAGCTGCTATCAAAAATGCTCTTTTCATTGACAATAATGGGAAGGATATTGCTGCCAAAGGTTAGAAGGGGGACCTGTTAAATGGAACAACACTCAATTCCGGTCCCACAAAGGGTCAGGATTGGATCCAACAGGGTTAGCATGAGTAATTCCCTTTAAAAATCTGATTGCAAAATGGAAGCAAAGAGACAGAATACCCATCCACTAGTGATGTATCAAAGAAATGTATGCTAAGTGGACACTTACTGAACTGGGAGAGAAACTTGAAGATTTCAGATGCATCAGGTACTCTAATGTGTGTCTAATCTCCAGTTACTTGGTAATCACTGATGAGATTCAGTCCAGGCTGAAAATCTTTTCCATTTTACTGCACAAAAGGCTCCAGTAGTATACTTTCTACTGTTCACCAAAATGGCCTGGACATCATGGAAGTAAACTTTCTTCTTATTACTCAACAAGCGATCACCCATGCCATGAGGCAGAGAGATGGTAGGTTGGGATGCAGTGACTTGCCTTGGTTCTGTGACAAGAGATCTTCAACTGGAAGTACATACCTGCACACAAGTATTCCTTCTCAGGAACTTGGTATTACCTAGCTTCACATTTGGCAAAAGGTGGAACAGAGACTGATGTCTGCTAAAGGTTCCACTAAGCCTTCATCAATGTGCAGGACAACTCATTCTAGTGCAAGAGTTTGTACAATATCTAATAGTTAAGTCTGCGAGTCTGTCATGGAGGTCACCAAAGTCACGGATTCCATAACTTTCCAGGATCTCTGTGACTTCAATGGGTGCAGCAGCCAGTGCAGCTGAACCCAGGCCCCCCTGAGAAGCTGTTTCCCAAGCCAGCTGCAAGGGCAATCCCAGGGTCAGATACAGCAGCTGCTTCTAGAATGGCCCAAGGATCAGCCACACCAACTGCTGTTCAGGTGGGTCCTGGAGCAGCAGCAGTCCCCACCCTCCCCATGAAGTTGTGAACAAATTTAAAGCCTTCAGGAGGAGGTACCAATGTTTCTGGAGCTACTGAAGGCCTGGATGCTCTTGCAGCAGTCTGAGGTCCAGTAAGGCCAAGGCGTGTGGTCCAGTCTCTGTACACCACACAGGGATACTCTTGCAAGAAAAATGCTATTGCCCTTCAGTACAGGTATCCTTATGCAAGAAAATCTGAAAGACCTGTCCATGCTCCAGAGGAGGAAATATATTTCTTTTCAGTTAACGAGGAACTGTTCCTATAGGTATGCATGGTGGTCTTGTCACTGGCAACATCTGGTGCTGTCCTAGCATTACTAATCTCAAAGATGTATCCACTGGTGCTGATGGAAGCAGCTGAGGTGAGCAGAAGGCAGAGAGATGAGTCACCATTGATGGTGTCAGCACAGCCTATGTTAATAGACTGCATCAATGATGTAGATGAACTTTTTGGTGCTGTGAGGATAAAAGATGCTAATGATGCTGAAGTGCTTGAAACTAGTGTGCTCGGGGTTGGAAGATGCAGGAAAGAAGGAGACAATAGACTTTTTGCCAGAAAGAATGACTAAGGTCAGTGGTGTCAATCTCTGTGGTGAAGATGAAGGCATCAGTCTTGATGGCCCTGCTGGAGTAGAATCAAGGGCATCACCTGGTGCTGGTGTGTTTCAGTGTGAGCGAGGAGACCTCAGTTCAGCATTAGAGGACTTTATTTTTTAAAAGATTTGTTCCTTTTTGTGGGATGAATAATTAAATTTTGATCAGGCTTAAAGGACAAAAACAGTTTCAGATGCTTCCTGGGAAAAGTATGAGCTTAGGAGCTGAGGCAGCTGGGGGGGACGGCGAGGGAGATATTACTCATTAATGAGTTTTGCCCTCTCGTGGCCAGGGTCAGACACTGAAAAGACACATATTGCCTTTACAGGTAGCTGTAGCTGTACCTTAATGCACATGCCCCTTTTTATTCTTCAGGTCTACTTTTGTGCCTATCACTTATGGAGACTACAGCCCTGCATATGGCACCTTGTTAAATCCTGCCAATTTTTGCATATTAGCCCCCAGCCCCAAAGAATCAGTTAATTCTCAAATTACAACTATATACAGAAAAGAGAATTGCTCTTTCTGACAAACCAGATAAGAGAGGAGAACCAAAAGCTGAAGAGTGATGGGGAATTCCAGCTACTTCCACGGGAGGTAAGAAGGAACTGAGAGGGATGTGGCAGCCACATCTCTTTGTACTGTGAGTTCCATGCACAAAAATAGGGAGGTAGCATGTGCTACCTTTAAGTAATTCTGACACAAGTCATTTATTTGAGAGCATTGGGCCCACATACAGCTACAGGAGAATGTGTATGGAATAGTCATTCAAAGAAGAACCAACTTATTCAATGAATCATTCCAATTATAAACACAACAAACCACTCAATGCTTATTCTCTACTCTATTTTACAGTTCTGTAGCATTTTGTGCCTTTTTGTCCTTTGGGAACAGAGACTATGTTAGGCACAGCTTACCTACTGTACAGCAACAGCATAACGGCATAAGTAATATGTAATTTTGATGTGCAATTTTCTACGTTTTAATTGATTAAAAATTAAAACACTATAATGATGTACTTGTATCTAGCTATGCACAGTACATGTGCATGAGATGGACCACTAGTGATATCTGTAGATAAACTGTCTTTGAAAAGTAATCATCAATAAAGGTTCTATATAATTCTCTTCTGATTAAGCATTATTCTGTGTTCAATCCACTACACTGAAGAATAATGAGTTTGGCTGCATTTAACATGCAAACAGTAATTTGAAATCTCAATATTTTCAAAGTGCCTCATATCTATCTCTTCTAACCACTTCAACAACAATGGAAAGAAAACCCAAGTGACCTTCTGAACTGACTGCTGCTGAGCATTGTTACATCCTTTTGGTTTTTTCCTCTCTCTGTTGCCTGCATTTGTATAATTTGTGCACAGAATAGCAAATGAGACTACTACGGATCACTGTGTGAATTCTACACTCTTTTTTGTCTGGTTTGTAAACAATAGCAAAGTCAGATAATACTTTTTTACACCAGGGTTAAGTCTCTTGCTATACACTAATTATGTTTGATAAAGAGAGGAAAATGTACCTGTTTATTATATGAACTAAGAAAGAAAGAATAATATAATAAAACAAAAAGATGTGCAAAAGCCAAAAAGTTTTCCCAAGTGATTCATTTGTGAAATTTCTTAGGGGAAAGGGTGAAAGGAAAGACTCAAAAAAGCTTTGAAGTTGTAAATTAAGCATTGCTATTAATTTAGCTATTGACAAATCAAACCACAGAAAAATACACAGAAGAAAGAAAAACTACATTCTCTGATGTGACATTTGCTATGTAAACAGATCCTTACTAATATCAGACCTCAAAACCGCATCTGCTATTAAATCTTCGTGGGGATGCAAGGACAGATAACTAGGGATGTAAAAGAGCAGTTGATTAGTCGACGACCTGATAAGCCTAGGCTTATCGGGTAGTTGAGTTATGTACTCTCATTTCTCCCCCGTGCTGCCTCTACATCAGAGGCAGCAAGGTGGGGGGAGCAGGAGCCGGTGCTGGGGGGAGTGGGCGTAAAAGAGGCAGCAGTGCGGAGGTGCCAGGAAAGGCTGTTCCAGAAGCAGCTCTTGTCCACAGCCAGCCCCGGTCGCTGCAAACAGCGGCTGCTCCAGCAGCAGCCCCTGTCTGTGGTGGCCAGGGCTGGTCCTATGGACAAGGGGTGCTGGACCTGGCACAAGCTGGGACTGAGCAAGCCTGCCTCAGTCCCAGCTCGCACTGGGTCAAGGAGCTATCCCCGCTGCGGCTCTGCAATTTAAATGTAGTAGGAGTGGGGCTGCCTGTACTCCCGGCTCTTACTATATTTAAACTGCAGAGCCACAGCGGGGGTAGCTCCTTCTGAGCACTTTCCCTTATTGACTAATCATGTAGAGGTACAAATTGTATCGACTACACGATTACCCGCCTCTGAACATCCTTAAAGATAACCATTTTTTGGTGTGGACTAAGTAGTGAGATTCCACTACAAAGTTTGGTGAGCAATAGTATTTTTAGATTTTTTTTTTAATGTCTTGTTTTACTTACGGAGTATTTATGACCAGGCGATCCCATTGTCCTTTAATGTCATCCTCTGAGGGCTGCTCTGTAATGTACAAACCATCAAATTCCAACTTCCTGGCAATTTCCTTTTCTCGCTTAAATACAACCAGAGGAACCTTTGGAAAACATTTAAAATGTTTGTAATGGTTCAGATATTTCTTAGAAACAATTAGGTCTCTCTATAGTGTAAAACTAACATTCAGAATAGTGCCTGATTTCAAGTGTTGGAACTGGGTATATTCTAGGAACTGGCTATTCCTGGCAGTGGTGGGATTTGGAGGGATACTCACCTCAGAAGAATAACGGAGGAGTTCTGATACTGCTTTTGGGTAAGAATATTGTATTTAGAAGTAACCATAAAGCTGTGTCAGGGCTTTTGAGGCAGCATGTTCAGCCACTTAGAAGTTGTTTATATGAAAGATAAAGTATATTTAGTCTAAGGCTATGTCTAGACGACAGGGTTTTTTAAAAAAAAGTGGCCATTTTTAAAAAAAACTTCATCTGTGTCAAGACTGCTGCTGCGTTCTTTCGAAATTAAAGCGAAAGAACAGTTTTTTCGACAGCAGTAAACCTCATTTTACGAAGAAGAATGCCCTTTTTTGAAAGAGCTCTTTCAAAAAAGGCATTCTTGACTGCAAACAGGGCTTTTTCAAAAGAGAGCATCCAGATTGCCTGGCTGCTCTCTTTCGAAAAAGCGCATCGCTTTTTCGAAAAAGTTTTGGCTGTCTAGACTATCTATTTTAAAAAGAAGCTTTTTCAAATGATTCTTTTGAAAAAGCTTCTTTCGAAAGAAGTGTGTAGTCTATACGTACCCTAAAAGTCAAATGAAACTTCTGGCAGAAAAGAATAGTCAAAGCAAAGTCTAGATGCTGTATTTGACTGTCCTGACTACAAATCTAGGTGGAAATCACAGAGGCCAGAGAATCTATTATGTAGTGGCTGCACTGGTGCAGCATGCTTCCAAATATCCCTGGTGAGCAAACCAGCAGTATCCCAAAAGTTGGTGGAGTTAATTGGAATGAGTGTATGCATAGGGTGGTGAAGAATGCATTGATTCAAGACATGACAGCATCTGTTCAGACAATGCTTCCCATTGCCTACCAAAAACTCCAAGAGCAGAATAGAGAGGGAGGTACTAAACCTTCTCTTCCCTCAGGTTACTCCCCACAAGAATCAAGAAAGAAGTTTGACTGCTTTTCATGTGATTAATTAGGCTTTAAACGCTTAATGTTTTAAACGAAATTACACTGTATTGTTTTCTTCAAAACAATAAAGATGCCTACCAGTTCTGTGGAAGTCATTCAGATATGAAGGTGATGGATGCTTAAGAATATAGACAAAAAATTATTTTGAACTCAGCTCTGATATGTGTACTATGATTTTGGTATTTGTCTACTTTCAATTGGAACTGAAGGGTTGAACATCTCAGAATAGTGACATGGAGTTAGTTGCCTACCAAGCATCCATAAATAACTGGGCTTCAAACATACACACAACTCACCTTTAGACAATAGTATCCAATCACACAGACAAAGGAGATGATAGTATGAATAACTGCCAGAGCCCTGAGTGTTGGTGCCATGTAACCTGTACTTTCTTGTAAAACAAAAAACACCATTCCCTCCTCTTCTTCCTCTTCCTCAAATGAGTTCCACAGATCAGAGTCTTCCTCTAACTCCTCTAATGGTTCTTCTGTCACCTGGAATGGAGAAGTAAACACTCACACACCCAGAATAACTTCAGCTTTTTTCCACTCTCTTAGAAATAGGGAATAAAAAGCTCATGTAAAGTGCTAAGTGGAGTCCTAAAAAGTGAAGTTCTTCATCTTCAGAACAAGAGAAACAGAGATACAACATGAGTTCAGTGATAGAAATGTAGCCGTGTTAGTCTGGTGTAGCTGAAACAAAAAACAGGACTATGTAGCACTTTAAAGACTGACAAGATGGTTTATTAGGTGATGAGCTTTTGTGGGCCAGACCCACTTCCTCAGATCAAATAGTGGAAGAAAATTGTCACAACCATATATACCAAAGGATACAATTAAAAAAAATGAACACATATGAAAAGGACAAATCAAATTTCAGAACAGAAGGCGGATGGGGGGGGGAGGTAAATGTCTGTGAGCTAATGATATTAGAGGTGATAATTGGGGAAGCTATCTTTGTAATGGGTGAGATAATTAGAGTCTTTATTCATACTTAAATGTAAAGTGTCGAATTTAAGCATGAATGACAGTTCAGAGGATTCTCTTTCAAGTGTAGTCTTAAAAGGCCTTTGAAGCAGGATGCAGGTAATTAAGTCGTTGAGACAATGTCCTTTCTGGTTGAAATGGCAAGAAACTGTTTTTTCTTTGTGATCCTGTCTAATATCTGTTTTGTGGGCATTTCAACCAGAAAGGACATTGTCTCAATGACTTAATTACCTGCATCCTGCTTCAAAGGCCTTTTAAGACTACACTTGAAAGAGAATCCTCTGAACTGTCATTCATGCTTAAATTCGACACTTTACACCTGACAGTCAGGAACTTTTTCCTAATGTCCAACCTAAACCTGTTGGTCTTTAAAGTGCTACATAGTCCTGTTTTTTGTTTTAACATGAGTTCAGACTTCCTACATGACCTCATCATTGTACCTCACACATGATGTAAAAGAAGCAATTTCAACAGTAGCTCAATTTACAAATCTTCCTGTTAGGGTGTACAAATGCAAAAATGAACATGGAAAGAATAAGAACATAAGAACGGCCATACTGAATCAGACCAAATGTCCATCTAGCCCAGTATCCTGTCTTCCAATAGTGGCCAATGCCAGATGCCCCAGAGGGAGTGAACAGAACAGGGAATCATCAAGTAATTCTCTCTCCTGTCACCCATTACAAGCCTCTGACCGAGGCTAGGAACAGCATTCCTGCCCATCCTGGCTAATAGCCATTGACGAATGGCTAAAGTTCATGAATTTATATAGTTCTTGAACCCTGTTAAAGTCCTTGTCTTCGCAACCTCCCCTGACAAGGAGTTCCACAGGCTGACTGTGCGCTATGTGAAGAAAAACTTCTTTTTGTTTGTTTTAAACCCACTACCTATTAATTTCATCTGGTGACCCCCTAGTTCTTATGTTATGGGAACAAGCAAATAACTTTTACTTATTCATTTTTTCCACACCAGTCATGATTTTATAGACCTCTATCATATCCCCCCTTAGTCTCCTCTTTTCTAAGCTGAGAAGTCCCAGTCTTTTTCATCTCTCTTCATATGGGACCCATTCTGTTGCCCTTTTCTGAACCTTTTCCAATGCCAATATATCTGTTTTGAGATGAGGGGACCGCATCTGTACGTAGTATTCAAGATGTGGGCGTACCATGGTTTCATATAGAGGCAATAAGATGTTCTCTGTCTTACTCTCTATCCCTTTTTTAATGATTCTAAACATTCTGTTTGCTCTGTTGGCTTTTGCACTCCTTTCATAGTCTACTTAAATTCTCCCCAGACATTTCTAGGTCCATTAGCATAGGATCTGAATTAGTATAGGGCACTTATGGCATAACCCACTGCCTATTTTCAGGTCAAAAGGAATTTTTTCCCATTTGGCCAAGCTGGCCAAGGTCCAGTGGGTGTTTTTTTTGCTTTCTGTGCAGTATCAAGGAGGCACAGCTGAGTTGTAAGCAATGGGACTTCAGAGTTTAATATTAGAAAAGGTAAGACTAATTGGTTAGTCACAACTTGTCCAGTGTGGATTAAGGCTAAAATGGCCAGCTTCAAGAAGAAATGGTCTGAGGTAAACAGGATGAAGTTTAATAAAGACAAATGCAAAGTGCTCCACTTCGGAAGGAACAATCAGTTTCACACATACAGAATGGGAAGCGACTGTCTAGGAAGGAGTACGGCAGAAAGGGATCTAGGGGTTATAGTAGGCCGCAAGCTAAATATGAGTCAGTGTGACACTGTTGCAAAAAAAGCAAACATGATTCTGGGATGCATTAACAGGAGTGTTGTGAGCAAGATACGAGAAGTCATTCTTCTGCTCTATTCTGCGCTGGTTAGGCCTTAGTTGGAGTATTGTTTCCAGTTCTGGGCACCGCATTTCAAGAAAGATGTGGAGAAATTGGAGAGAGTCCAGAGAAGAGCAACAAGAATGATTAAAGGTCTAGAGAACATGACCTATGCAGGAAAGCTGAAAGAATTGGATTTGTTTAGTTTAGAAAAGAGAAGATTGAGGGGAGACATAATAGCAGTTTTCAGGTATCTAAAAGGCCGTCATAAGGAGAAGGGAGAAAACTTGTTCATCTTGGCCTCTGAGGATAGAGCAAGAAGCAATGGGCTTAAACTGCAGCAAGGGAGGTTTAGGTTGGACATTAGGAAAAAGTTCCTGACTGTCAGGGTGGTCAAACACTAGAATAAATTACCCAGGGAGGTTGTGGAATCTCCATCTCTGGAGATGTTTAAGAGTAGGTTAGATAAATGTCTATCAGGGATGGTCTAGACAGTACTTGGTCCTGCCATGAGGGCAGGGGACTGGACTCGATGACCTCTTGAGGTCCCTTCCAGTCCTAGTATTCTATGATTCTATGATAAGGGAAAAATGGGATCCAGACTTTTGCTAGTGTATCTTTAGGAGAAAGGGCAATCTGAAGCCTTCATAGACTAAGATTCCTCCCGGATACTCCTCACTCTTTTGCTCGGGAAGCACAAGAGCATTCAGAAGTTCTAGGGATAGCCTCGGTGGATCTATCCTGAAGAGCCTTGCACACCATTCTGTATCTCAGGGTTAAGTTAATAAGGTTGCTTCCTGCTGTTTAAAATCTATCTTTTAGGCATTCACCTGTATGTCCTAATCAATTTAAAACATGTTCCTAGTGGACAGGTATCTTCAACACAAAAATGCCTTCACAATTGGCACTAATAACTTTGTTGGCTGCAGTAAGAAAACGGACTGGATGATAACTATGAAGATTGAAATACTGTCTCACACCTAGACATAGTTAAAGATGAAGACAATTTATGGAGAACAATGCACTGAAGTCCTCCATTGCTACCCTCTACTTGTTTTGATGCTGAGTTATTTTAAAGAAATTTTAAAAATGAATATTTAAATTTAAAAGTTAATATTTAAAATTATCTTTTAATAAAAAAGCACTGAACGTCAAAAAGCTGCCAAATTTTAAAAATAGACAAAACAGAACTATCACAAACAACAGCAAAAATGTTATTTAAGTCAGCTAGAGTATGAGAGCACTTAATATGATTCCTAAACGATTTTGTTACCATTTCATTCTGAAAATCAAGGTGATCAGTATAATGGAAAAAGTAGTATTGTTAAAGCCACTGTCATGTGAATGTGTGTTCCAATTTAGGATTAGAATTTAGAAAAATATTTTAAGAAATTTAAAAGTGCTTTGATAAACAGAAGGGCTTTATTTTTAAAATCTTGGATTTAAACATTATCAGGGTTTACAATCCAAACCTAATCACATTGTACCAGTGCACCAGAGCGCCCCGCCCAAAAAAAGGCTACAAATAATCAACTGATTAGTCTGTTTTCATTGTCCTAAATTGAATAAAATGCAAAAGTACCTACATTTACTTACACAAGGTGTTATTACAAACTTAGGTAAGAACATAATTTTAGACATGATGGCTGTGTCTAGACTGGCAAATTTTTCCGCAAAAGCGGCCGCTTTTGTGGAAAAACTTGCCAACTGTCTAGACTGGCTGCTTCAATTTGCACAAGAACACTGACGATCTAATGTATGATCGTCAGTGTTCTTGCACAAATACAATGACTCTCCCGTTCGGGAAAAAGTCCTCTTGCGCAAATGCTTTTGCGCAAGAGGGCCAGTGTAGACAGCTGAGAACTGTTTTGCGCAAAAAAGCCCCGATGGCGAAAATGGCGATCGGGGCTTTCTTGTGCAAAACCGCGTCTAGAGTGGCACGGACGCTTTTGTGCAAAAGCGTCCGTGCCAATCTAGACGCTCTTTTCCGCAAATGCTTTTAACAGAAAAACTTTTCCGTTAAAAGCATTTGCGGAAAATCATGCCAGTCTAGACGCAGCCATTATGTCTAACCTGGCAATGCTGATTTTAGTTAATACATGTAGTGCTTACAAAAAGTTGTCTAATTTAGGTCAACTAAAACCAGACTTCAACCAGCTGCTCTGTAAAATAAGTAGAAAACACTAAAAAGAATGAAATGTAGTAAATTATACTTTACCTTGTAGAATAGCAGTATAAAGTTGATGGCAAATGCAACAAACAGAGCAAGAAATCTTAAGTTGTAGAAATTTCTAGCCAAGTAATGCTGGAAATACAAGGAACATTTAGATAAACAAAAATTAGAAGTGTCATGGAATCAGAATTGGAGAAGCAATTAGGAGGTTATTTAAGAAAGTCAACTCTAAACTATGCTCTGCAATCGTTAATGAAACAATTACAGCTATCATGATAGAATCACCAGCCTTGCTGTCTAGAATTTGTGATCCTTTCTTTTGTGTCTATATATTTGCGACAGGATATTCTTGACGTTGGAGGAATACTACAGAGAACAGCTAGCCAGACTCTAGTTGGTAGAAACTTGTGGCACTAGAAAAAAAATTTATGGTGGCAGTGCCGAGAGCCTTTGAATCAAACTGCAAAACATACATATAATGGAAACCACTTCAAGCCAGGGATTGCGGTAGCACTCTGAGTTTCAGCATCTATAAACAAATAGAAGCAGCAAACTCAGGAACCTTTTTCACCTTTGGACAGTCCAGTCAAAACTGTACAATGTTCTCTGATTTTCTGCTTCCTGTGCTGATTGGCCATTGCGCCGAGATTCCTCCTCTCTTTTCTTCTAAGTCTCTTCATCTCACCTTACCCTCTTCTCCCCAGCCATTCACTATGCGTCCCCCCCCCCCACTTCCTTTCTCTGTCATTTTTTTTCTTTCAATTTAGTAGATCCCCTTTTAGGTGAACTCACCTCCCAAAACTTAAATAAATGAATAGTAGAATTAACACATTCTCTGCCATCAGAATGTTCTCACTTTGTGTGTTGTATCCTCTCCCTGACTCTGTCTGGCTTGTCTACTTAGATATTAAGCTCTTCAAGGCAGGGACTGTCTATTATTCTGCATTTGTACAGTGCCTCACACAATGCAGCTCCATTCTTAGTTGGTCCGTAAGCACTACTATAAAATGTGATCAATTTGAATAAATAATTTATTTGTAAAAACTAGCTGTCTCTCATTTTTGTATCTCACGATCAGCTATTCTCTTTGTTATTTGACTTAGGATGTGCAATGATAAAAAAAGAATGGGAGCAAATGTACCAGCATTTTTGTTTGATAAATTTCCACAACTTTAAAAAAATTAGCCATGACTGCCTCAGGTTTCTCTAATTTTTGTCCATGTCTTCGTTTCTTTTTCTTGGTTTCTTCCTTTCCCAAATGCTCAGACTGTACTTCTTCCTTTGCTTTGTCTTGTTTCTCACCATCTTCCATGCTAAAAGAAATATGAGCCAAATGAAACAGGACAAATTTCCATATTGTCTATGCTATGATTGCAACAGTAAGTTCTGATAAAGAGAGGCTGGTTTGAGTGTGAGTTAGTTGCAGAGAAAGTGAATGGAGGCAAGTGATTACAAGTAGTGAGAGGTCATACAACCAACAGTCAAAAAGTTACCACTAAGTGAGGTGGAAGAACGGTAATAATCCACTTAGCAAGTTTAGGGGAGATCACTAGAGAAAAGGCAAAAACAGCTCAATCAAAGTGGGGGGTTGTTAGCACCAAGTGCAAAATGTACAACTACTTGCTGCCTAACGAGTGAAGTACACATATACCCAATTCAAATAACTCAGAATTATTAGCATTTATATGAACAATCTTGAGTTCAAAGTTGAACAGAACATAGAAATATTTATGGATGTGCCACAGACTCATAGCAGAGTGGTTTAATTTCAACAAAAAGAATCATAATCGAAATAGTGACTCAGTGAGGAATGAAAGGAAAATTTCCTTCACAAAGACCCACCTTATAAGACATGTAGATGACAATCATTCCCCCTGCACAGAAGAATTCATAAGAATATAAGAACTACCATACTGGATCTATTCAGCCCAGTATCCTGTCTTTCAACAGTGGCCAGAGCCATGTGCTTCAGAGGGAATGAACAGGTAATTCCCTTTACAAGGAACTAGTATCAAGCACTTTCTTAAGTTGAAAATGAAATACCGTAGTAAACAGCAAAAATACAAGGGAATATGTGTATCCAACAGTGTGAGAGAAGATGTACTTATGATTCTATTGGAAGGAAGTGCAGGAGAAGAATAAGGAAATTAACTGTCAGTAGAAAAATGTTATGTGCATTTTTAAAAAAGGCTACAAATGCCTCCCTAACAATATGAGAAGTCTAAAACTGAAAATATGTGAGGTGAACTATGTGGTATTGGGGGAATAACAAGATATTTTATCAATGACATTTGATAAGGTACATTACTTGCTTCTGAGTCAGGAGACTGAAATCAGCTAACAGAGAGATTAGGGGAAAGAAATAAAATCTAAAAAAACATTATAATGGGAGATTAAACCACCTAAGTATAAACCAGTTTAATGTCATGCACAACATAGTCTGATAAACAAATGCTTCTGGAGCCATTTGGTTTGGAGCATACAAACAAGGCTATTTTCATCTTAATTCCAAGAAACATACAACATTGATTATTTGGATTCTTAGTACAGAGAAATGGAAGAGTTTAAGTGCAGCTGACAGTTACCAGAGAAGTACTGAAACCATACAAGTAATGAGCTTAAAATACTTTGCACAGGGTTGGAGGAAAGGGTAGGCAAAAATACCAAAATAATTCTCTTACAGTGAAATCCAAGAAATGGATTAAAATAAGGAAATTAATTTGAAATACCCTGAAAGGGAACAAGTTAGGAAATTAAAAATCACTGAACCATCATGGAAACTTTAGAATCTATCTTGTTAAAGTCACAGAAGTTATGTGTAGTGTTGAGAAATAAAATAGCATAGTTAAGTGGCTAGCTATGCTAATTTATTTGGGCTTCAAAATTATCTTAAAAAATGAATCTCCAACTCATGTGATTCAGATACAATAGGATATAAACTTTAGCAGGTTAGACGAGGTATTTATAGGATGATCTAAAGTGAGAATTTAATAACAGACCAAATACAAAGAAAAAATAATAAATTGTTTAAATATGTCAGGAACAAGAAAGCTGTGTGAGTCATCAGATTTGCTAAACCACCTGTTTATAAAAGTAGGCAATCAAAAAGGACAAAGAAATTGGCAAGATTACCTGATCTCACACACCGTCCCACCTGCTGCTTGGAAACAAGTGAAGTAAATATCACACTAGTGAAGGCTGCTATATTCAAAATGTTTCTCGACATTGTAGGTGAAGCAGGTGCAGAGGGTTTTATATAGGACTATGAATAGGCTAATATGGATTGCTAAGGGTGCACCTGCTCTACTGCTCAGTGAAAGTGCTTGTCACCCTCTGAGGAGTTATGCTGGCTGCCCAAGATACTGGTAAGATGGTGAGTCCAATCAACTCCTCCTTGAGAGTTTTTTTTGGCCAACACATGTAGAAACAGTCATTTAAAAGTAACTTACTCAGCCTTCTCGGATTCTGCTTTTGTTTCTGTTTCCTCTTCCTTTGCTATTTCAGACATCTAAAAACAAACAAAAAAAGGCACTAAAATTGCCATAAACCTACTTTTAAATAAATCTTCTCAATTCTACTTAGTGCTTTCTAAAAAATAAATAAATAAAACAATGAATTATCATCATGCCTCATTAACACTGAATTGCTTTCACCCTCATAGTTCTAAATTTTTTTGTTTCTAAAACAGGTAGTTCAGACAACATTTCAAATAGTGAAACATTCTATCGTTATTTTTCTAACGTGTTGTCAAGATATATTATTAATACAATAATTAGTGCAGGTAACTGAATAACTCAAAGTAATAGTTAATATGATGAGGCAGATTAAGCTACGAGGAAGGAATGGAGGTGACTGAGCACGGATCATACCCTAAACATAATGATGACAATTGTACTTCAGTTAAGAACTTGACAGTTACCAATAACACGTAAAATTACTGTCACTATGGTTTTGCTTCATTTCTATACATAAAATATGGAATAATCTGGGTTATCACAGATTCAGTATGTTAGTATCACAAATTCCAAGTAATTGTTCAGTTTCTGCTAGTGACAGCTTCCTATTTTGTCAAGATAGATTAAAGTAATTATATTCTGTAAATGTACTCAAAATTAGCAGAATACATATATCTCGGTTCAGTCCCCTCTCTGCTTGATGTGAAAAAAACATTTCATCTTGGGTCTCCCACATGTTACGTGATTGCTGTTCATAGCGGGAATTCATAGTTATTCATAAGTTCAAGTCTGTTGCGGGGCCAGTGCACTACCTCAACCTGGGGATGGGATAGAGGGCACAGTAGCTCCAAGGTTAAATTAATTTGGTTGTACTCAGCCTCAGCAATGACCGGTCCAACCAGGGCTCCACTCGTCTGCGGGGAAGTGCAGTCTAATGGCCAGAGTCAATAGGGTTCCCCTTCTCTGCAGGGGCTGGAGTGGATGGGACTCTGTGGTAGCTGGGAGGCAGGGCCCAATGGACAGAGTACATGAAAAGGGGGTAGGTGGACCACCCCCAAAGTGGGGAGGTCAACCGGGTAGGGCAACCTGGGAACTTCCTGCTCCACCAGGTCCCAGCCCAGGGCCCTGGTAGAGGCAATGGGATTTGCCACAAAGCTGGCAGGGAATATACCCACAGCACACCAACTGCTGCAGGGACACTGGCTAGTCCTTTCTTAGGCTGCTTCCCCCCTTGACTCCTATAGCTGAAGTTGAGATGTCTTTGCAGTCACCAACTGAGGCACCTCCAGGCCCCAATCTCCTTAGGTCATCTGTGGGTGCCTGCCTGGGCCTCAGCATCTCTGGCTCCCTTGGTCTGGGTATCTGGAAGCTCCTCGGCTGGAGCTGGCAAGGTGCATCCTTCCTCCTCAGTGATCAGTTCAGACTGAAATAGCCTGCTCTCTTTTACACTGCAGGAGTTATAGTCGTTATAACATGTAGCAGTCCCCTGTGGCCTGGGTCTCTTGCTTCTCTCAGGTCTCCCAAATGAGAGGATGCCCTGGGGTACTGTGACAGGGCGTCCCCACCCTGTACTGAAACCCCCTCACGAACACTGAAGTGGGGAGACCGGGGCGTTGTGGAGCAGGGGCGGAGAGCCCCGGGGACGCACGGGAATGAGGTCATTGGGGACGCCATCCCCAAGGGCCAGAGAGGGATGTCTGGTGATGACGTCATCATAGGGAGCCAGGAGAAGACGCCTGATGATGATGTCATGGGAGATGTCATCACAGGGAGCCAGGAGGAGACGCCTGATGATGACGTCATGGGAGATGTCATCACAGGGAGCCAGGAGGAGACGCCTGATGATGACGTCATGGGAGACGTCATCACAGGGAGCCAGGAGGAGACACCTGGTGATGACATCAGGGGAGACGTCATCACAAAGGGCCAGGAGGGGAATTTAAAAAGGGGCCTCCAAGACCTAGAGAAGGACGGACGTCCGGAGACCGGAGGCGACGGGAGCCGGAGCAAGCGATACGGGGACCCATGGGTGAGCTTGTAACCCGGGGTTCCCGGGTAGCCGCTAGCGCGACCTTGGGGAAGAAGTGACCCAGGGCAGGGGCGTGGAACCCGTGAGCGGGGGAGTTTAGGGGTTACGACCCCCTCCGCTAGGTAGGGACCGGAGTCCCTGCCCTAGGGCCCTGGGTCGGGGTTCGGAGAGAGGGCGGGCCCGAACCCCCTTCCCCAGCCGTCCAAGATCTAAAATGAAGTTCAGGGAGGGAGTACCTCCTCCCATAATGATACATGAATTACAGCATTAAATATGTTATATAACTAATATCAGGCACGGAGTGGATAAATCGGGGTGCAGACGTGATCCCCTCTGGGGAAATCATAACAGGTACCCACCCATACAGAAGTTCACGGGGAGAAGCTGGTTGATGCCTGGGGTACCTGAGTATGGTGAACAGCAGGGACAGGAGTCACATTTCCCAGTGCCAGGGGTCATCATCTACAAACTCATACAATATTATTTTCAACATTTGGTTGAAATTATCTATCAGTCTGATCTTTTGAGGACGGTACACTGACGTCTGGAGAGCCCACATATTGAGTAGTGACATAGTTCAGCCATCAGATGGCACATCATTTTGGTACTTTGGTTGGTCAGGATTTCTTGTGATATCCTCACTCTGGCAAACACTTTCACTAGCTCAGCAGCAATCTTAGGTATGATGGCTGTTCACAATGGGACAGCTTTGGGGTACTGGATGGTGTAGTCACCAGGAGATAGCCATTTCCTGCCCGCTCCTTTCCACTGCCCGTCCCCCTCCAGGTCTTGGCAGATACACTCAAAGGGAACGTCTATCACTGGCAAGGTAATGAGGTGCACCTTGGGTACCCTCTTTGGCCTGCCCACTGACATTCCAAGCAAGAGGTGCAGTAATCCTTTACCTCCTGGTGGAGGCCTGGCCAAAAGAGCCATCAGGCCACCCTTTGGAGACTCTTCTCTCTCCCAGAGTGTCCCCCCCGGGGCACCACATGGGCCAGGTAAGAGGTCACACTGCAGCCTCTGTGGAACCAAGAGCTGTTGGAGATCTTCCAGGATCTGAGGATCTTTGACCATCCACTAAAGTACCAGTGCCCTCATGCAGCTCATTGCTCACAGCAGTCCCACTCTTTGTCCCATTTGAAACCAGAATCTCTGACCAGATCTGTGGCAGTGACTAGCAGTCTGCCAAAGGTCCAGATACTGGCGAATCTTCCTCACCCTTGAAGAGTCTCCAGGGTCATTCTGCCTGGCCTATCTGCCCTGGCACAGAATCTGGCTCTGGCACAATTAACTGCCTCATTCTCATCCCCGAACAATTCTGCAGTTCAGGGCTTTTCCTCCCATTCAGTATTGGAGATTTTCAAAGTGTATCATGACCTGTTGAGGTACACGGTGACAAAGACTTCTTTGCAGTCTGCTCTAGATTTTTCAGTTACTTCAGCCAGAGTGATGGCCTTTGCAGTGATCATGGTCTTCTTGGCTGCAGAATTCTGGACCTGGAGCCGCCTTGGTCATTCTTATGTAACTTTTTCCTCGGCACACATCTCCCTGTCTTCAGAGAGGTGCCAGCTCCAAGACATGAAGCAATAACACTCTCCAAACCCAAGGGCAACCTGCAATCTGATTGGTCTGAAAGCAGGCCACATGACCAATTTGAGCAGATGCTGATTTAGATGAGGATCCCTCACCACATAAGTCTGTTTCATAAATGATCTTCAAATCAAAGTCTGTTCCTTGCCAAGGACTTCACCTAGACACAGCAAGCACTGCATGTAGGGATCGTTATTAGGGATTACCCCCTCTCCCCACGATAGACAGCATTTAAACCCTGGTAAGGGTATCATCAGGGAATATTTAAACTACAACCAATTAGTTTAAATACTCTAATACTGTACTAGAGGTATTAGTGACCCCTATGCAACAAGAAAAAATAACTGAATAGAGGAGTGAGAGGTTGCAAACCTCACAGAACTCCGACTCCAGCCATCGGTGGCAAGAGGGAACAGAGGGATTGAAGTAGTGCTGCCTCTCATACCCAGGAGAGAGTTTACACCTATGAGGCATGAGCGCTCCGTACTCCTCCCCTCCCCATACTCCCATAGGCTCTGCTATGCAAAATTCTCTGGCTTCTGTGTGATATGCACACACGCAGCTAAGTGTGATATGCAGGTGTATCTATTAGAAGAACCAAAAAATGTATATTTGATTGGTCACAATGATTCAAATGATCTGCATTAATTATTATTTTTGCATTTCTTTAGGAATTAAACAACATTGTATTTACTTTAGGAATAGAATGAAAGGCAAAATGTGTTGAAAAATATATTAATTACTTGTTTGGGCTTTCTAATGACCTTAATTTCAAAGCGGATTCTCTTTGTTCAACAACCACATCCATTAAATGCCCCTGTGCTAATGAAAATACAACAAGCTATCCACATAAAATGAAATGAAATTGCTACTGTTTTGTCAGCAATTTTTGCAAAATGAAATCTGACAAAGAAATAGTGGTAAGTAAGTTAGGATTTTAAAGTATATATAAACCAGACATAAATAAATTGGCCAGTAAATGGAAAATGTAATTTGATATATAGGGAGAAATGGTAATAGACATATCATCATTATTGTCCTTCACGCCCACTGGCATATAGGGCAGCAACAAAAGTCCTCCACTTCTGTCTGTCTTTGGCCAGCCTCTCAATAGTGCCCCAAGTGTAATTCATGCTCTTCATTTCTACTTCAATGGTCCGGCGCCATGTTGTCATAATAGATATATAATGGGGGCTAAACACTCGACTAGAGTGCAAATAGTAAATTATATAATTATCTAGTGGAGGTTTATATTGAAAACTCCTGGAAATAAAATCAGTGTCTTATGGGGCTGGGCTAAAAGTCTTGAAAATGGCCTAATACAAGTAGAGGAGGCTCTATATTGAAGAGTTTAGATATTCTCAAAATTTGAAAAAGTATTTGGATTCAGACTTTTGGTTCAGGCCCATCTTTAAATGGAATTACGCTCAATTATATAGGGATTTAGTGAAGTGGAACAAGATAAACTGTTCACATCAGGAAGGGATCATTAAAAATAAAGTAAATATTAAATTAACTGTAAACCAATACATTCAGGCAAAGCTATTTCAGAGAGTAGGAAACAAAAGACAGTTTACTAAATCTAATCAATTAAGCAAACAATAAACAAGTTAAGGGGATAAACAGGTATAATTATGAAGGAAGAGTATTAGGGAGGAGGTTGAAAGACAGAGTTACCGAATGGGAAGTTAACAACTAGGTCTAGAAAGCATGTAGGACACTATGGGTGCTACACATGTTGATGTGGGGTCTGTCTTTTTGTTTTATGTTTCTATAGTGCACGGCACTATGGGTTCCTGGGCCATGACTGAAGCTCCTAGTGCTACAGTGATACCAACAATAAATAGTAACAATAATGTAACCTAAGTGAATAATTATTACAAGTTGAACCTCTCTAATTCAGAACTCTCTTGTCCAGAAACATCAGTCATTCAGAATGATTTTAGTTAGTTGGATGTCACTTTTCCCGTGGTCCCATAAAATTTGTTTACAGCCACCAGTCCTAGCTCTCAGTGTTTTGTGCTGCTATTTACCTCTAATTTACCCCTAAATGCCCTCTAACAGCACAGTCTGCAGTGGAAGTGTCGATAATGCTGCTAGACAATATTGACCCCCCCATGGCCCAGAAAATTCTCTCATTCAGAACTGGTCAGGTCCTGAGGGTTTCAGACTAGAGAGGTTCAATCTGTATTTCAAAACTAGGCAGACATAATGGGCTAAGCTAAAGTTTTCCTGTGCAGCAATTTTTTCTTTGTTATAAGAATGGGATAATAAAATATAAGAAAATTACCCTCAGCACATATATCTCATAGAAACAGCAAGTTACTGAGCAAATAAATTAATCTATTATTGAAACTTTTAGTAATATATAATACTAGAAGATTTACCTGGTATTGCTTGGATCCTTAACTCAATTTTTGTTTTTCTTCATATAAATCATTGCTCTGGAGTAGGGCAAAGGATCAGTGTTCAGTATTCAGGCTGCCACAGGGAGAGAGGACTACCCCAGCCCTCTCTCATCACAACAGCTTGGGCCCAGGTGACAAGCACCTCTCTATGGCCAGTGCAGCTCCAGCGGGCACTGCCAGGGAGGGGTGCGTGTCCCCAACTGGGGCAGGTCCAGGTTTGTCTGCTGCCTGTGCCCCCATCCAGAGTGAGGAATGCAGCAAACTGTGCACTTTCCCTTTGCACCCCGATGAAGTGGAACTGCCAGCAATGTTCCTGTATGAATTGGCAGGGAGGGAGTAGGAGCTTCAGCCCCTGCCCCTTTTCTGAAGGGAATGGGAGGTTTGGAGATGGGACAGTTCCACCCCAGCCAGCCCCTTTCTCCTGCCTGGAAATTCTGTCTCTTTTCCGTATGGTTTTATGAGAAGCAATCTCATAACGGGCCCATCCCATTTTCCTGGCACAACCAAAATCTTACCTTGTTTTAAGTTATGAGATGAGGAAGCTGTATACCAAATTTAGTGGACCTAGCTTTTGCTGTTTAGGAGGAGTTCTTCAACAGACACAGACAAATGCACGCACAGACAAACTCTCTCAAACATATAGTAGGTATTTTTGCTGTAAGGGACAATGAATTTGTTTCACCTACCAGTGCTTTTCGTTTCCTATGAACAGTGCTTTCCAAAGAGGGCGGGGTATCTGTACCAACTATTTCTGCAACATCACCAAGTCCAGCATCATGGCCATGTTTTGAGCCACCTTCTTTCTTTGTATGAATGCCAAAAATCTCTGATATGTCTGTTTCTCCTTTTTCACCTTTCACAAACTGCACAAGTTCAACTCTAATGCCATGCTCAATACCTTCAATCCTCTCTGCTTCCATGATGTCATCGTGGATTCCAAACTGTGTTGGGTCAGGCATATCCCCTAATATTTTGGTAACTTTGATGTTTTTGGCTCCTTCAACCAAGCCACCCCCAAACACAGTACTCCAGAGAATCTGGAAAATCCCCCACACAATGGTGAAGAACAACTGGAATAACCCTACAAATAGCACCCAGAAAAAGGAGAAAAACACTTTCACCAATTCCTTTATAGTCATCTTTCTAACTTTTCTGTACTGTTTCCTAAGGTTCTTTAAGGTGACCATTTTTAAAAAGCTGGCAGCATTCTTCTTCACTGCCACACAGGCCATTGCAAAAGCTGAAGCTGATTCCAGAGATTTTTCTTCTTCTTCATCGTCTCCAACTTCCATTACATAATAAGGCTCATCCTCTTCCTCCTCTTCAGGTCGCTCAGCTGAATCTGCTTCAGAGATCTGAGATGCTAACTGCATTTCAAAGATTGTGTCCTCACAGAAATTCACAAACAGCTCCATTTTCTCTTGTTCTCCGCCTTCATTTACAACATCAAAGATAAATTGTCTTTTGGATTCTTTCACCTGTGGCTTCTCCCACTGCATCCTACTGGACTCGCTGATTTCAAAGTAAACTCTTTCAATTTTCTTGGCTCCACCCATTATTTCAATGCGGCCAAGGTATGGTTCAAAGTAATTAAGTACACTTGCTGCTGGATCTAGTAAACACCGAAGACGTGAATCATTTGGCATGTGCTCTGAAAGGTTAGTTAATAAGACTGCCACATTAAATCCAATGTCTTTGGCTGGCTCATGGAATCTGTCCACAAAATCAACAAAATTAAACATGTCATTCTCATCAGCTTCTGCACAAGACAGCAGGAATTCAAGCTCTGACTGTGTGTACTGTTTCTGACCTTCCATTGCCTTCTGAAATTCTTTCTTTGAGATTATGCCTTTACCATCTGGATCATACTCTTTGAAAGCATCCGAGCTGGTAAGATCTTTCAATTTGAGGAACATGTCAAAGAACTTCAAGATCATTTCTACATTGCTAGATGATTCTACCAGTGTGTCCACCATCTGTTTTCCAATAGTTCCATTTACAACATTTCCTACAGCGTATATGAAAAACAGTAAGTTATTTGGTTTATCTATAAATGCATTTTTAAATAAATTGATTTCATATTTATGTTCAAAACCCTCTTTTCCAATTTCATTCTTAAAGCTGCATACATGTTCTTTTAAACCTGTTTTTCTGCACTGTTCTTACTCTTTCAGTGGTGGGTGCACCTTATATAATTTTCTGTTGAACATTTTTAATAAATGCTAAATAGCTTTTTTGCACTGGCATAATAAAAATGCAATTAAAGAACAATTCTGAAAGATTAATTGTTACATTGTGACAGCTCAGCTTCATAACACGGAAAGTAATAACAGATAATTATAAAAAATAGATCTGACCTTCAAGTAGTGACAACAGCATCACAACCATATCCTTCAGGAGATCCAACAATTCCTTAAGCAATTCAATCTGACTGGAATCCTGCAGCATAAATGGAGTACACAATTTTTCTTTTCTTATTAACAAAAGATACATATAACAAGCAAAAAATAGGACTTGCAATAGTTATCTCATGCAATCCTAGTAAAGATGGACACATAAGGACAATTTTAGCACCTACAGCCAATGTGTGAGCACCAGAGTATGCTGTAGTATAGTATTGAGGACTACTGAAGTGGAGACTATTAGTGAAGGAGAACTTTATTCAAATTTTGCTAATCCATGTATAATAGAATACTCATAAAAAATCTGTGCCCCTAATGTAGAACATTATATTAGGATTCATATTACTAAAACCTTGATGTGTTTACAGACTATACCAGAATACATTAAGTAATATGACAAGACTAATATGGATTTAGGTGCCTAACTTTAGACACCCAAGTTTGAAAATTTTGCCCAAAATTTATAGTACAGTTTTAGAGGTGGGAAGGATGTTTACATGCAGATCAAAAGGGAAGAGAGAACAAGAAAGAGAGGAGGAATGCTGATTGAAGGTGAGAGAACCATTGTTGCCGTTGCATGGCTGGTCCTATAAAAGTGCAGGAAGTGGCTGCTTTCTGTCAGTGTGGCTCTCTCTTTTGTGTGGTGGATGTACACCTAAGGTAATACCAGCTGGTCCTTAGAGGCACCAACTCTGTTCTTCTCCTAGTTCTTCCCATCCTGTAATTCCTTCTCCCCATAATGTATATATTTGTGTGCAAATCAATTTGATTCATGAGATGGCCAAAGCATTTTTATTAATGTTTACATCTAAACTGGGTGGTAGAGGAGCTCGAAAGGACCAAATTATCCATGGGTGAAATTATAGATGAGAAATTAAAACTAAACCTAACCCACAGTTATCAAAATAAATGAGCACATTATGATTAAATAATCCTGATTTGTTTATGTTTGCTCAATCACTAAGTTTCAAAATTTGATAGTATGCAGTGGTGACTTCCAGATATGCGCACAAATTTGCAAAGTTCATATTTTTATTACTAGAAAATGACAGTTATTGACATTAGTCAAAGGTATAAAAGCATATAGGCTTTAGAAAACTGTAAAACTATGTATTTTATACCTTTTGGGGTATTTTGTGTTTATCAGTGTTAAATAAGTTTAATTCAGCGCTAGGAAGATATAATTAAAATGCAATAAAAACACACTAGGCTACCTTGGAGGTTACATATTGGTAACATGGGGGCTGGTTCATTAGCTAAGTGATTTGTTCTGAACAGCATGCGAGAGATCAACATTAAATGCTGAATCTCTGGCTCTCTAAAAGCAGGCAAATGCTTTACGTTGTTCTGCAGTAACAACTAAGACCAATCTATGAATAATATTGATGGGTTTCAAGGAGTTCCATCCAGCTCTCCTAAACTGGAAGGAAGGCTAATGTGACCTAGGACTTGTAAGGAGGAGGAAAGTGAACTGGAGAGTAAAGCTTGTTGAAAATCGTCCGATGGAAAATTTCCCATTTGAATATAACAATTTAATGAAACCAAAATGTTCTGCAGGAACAAGCCAATGCAGTTGAAACATCTGATGAAAAGCAGACAGACAAGCTGCCTGTCTCACCTTCCTGGGGTCCCAGACACTTCCTTCCCCAGAACCCCTTGCTTCTCGGGAGCCTGGTTTCTCAGGATCTTTGACTCCTCAGCAGCCCACCGGACAAGCCTTTGGGCAGACCAAGAAGCTGACAAGCCAAAATACTTTTCATTTTCCCCAAATTCTATTTTTCTTGTCTTTTCTTCCTGACAAATTCTGCAATTTTGTTTCTCCTTCCAATTTGGATTTAAAAAAAAATCTCAATTTTTCTGTGGAATGGAAAATCCCATTTCCACACAGCTCTACTGGAGAGGGAGAAAGCTGATAAAAGCTACATCTATTATCACAATGCATGTTGTAAAGATGCTAACTGGTTCTGTTCTTTTTTGACATAGATGCAAATACCCTATCCATGAAATGAGGATGTTACTATTTCTTTAAAATATTTTACTGTATTTTTCAAATCTAAAATAAATGCAATGAATGCCAGATACAATTTTTATCGTATTGAGAGATTTTGTAAACTTTCTTTTTACATAACTGTTGCTAAAAATGGTAAACATCTTCTAAATCTGTAGAACTTAAGTGTATCACCTGTGTATTCTCAATTGATGGAAAGCACTGCATTTCAGAGATCAATCTTTTGAAAAAAAAAAAAAAGCATAAACCACCAGACATTATTTAAAGCAGCAATGAATAAGGAACTTCAAAGTCATTAACATGGTACATGTAAGGTGGCTATTTTAAACAAAACTCCCTTAGTCATATAAGAGCAATTAGTTAATGAGTAAGATGTGTCTAAAGAGATAACCGAAGCACACTGTATGTGGACATGTTTAAGAGGTTAGCTGAATCACTTGAGCAGAGGACAATTATATTCCATAGAGCAGAAGGCCCAACAATGTTTTCTAGGATTATCATCTAAATTTAGGGATATTTGTAACATAATGAAAATAGGAATGGTCTACAAAACTGAACAGAGACAATACTCCTGATTGACTTGTGTGTTTCACTGTGCATTTTATTGCATTTTAGGCTTACAGTATGGATGCAATACAGATGATTGTTAAACAACTGAAAATACCTTAGAGAGTTTCATTTGCATGTTAGCAAAGACATGAAGGAAGCCAACAACTGCATCCCACAGCCTACTGTGAGCCAGGCTCTGCTGGTTACCTATGCAAGGACCCTAAAAATTAAACAACAAACATTTTTCTTTAGCCTCAATCAGGGTAAGAAATACTTTTCCTATTTACGGCTCTTATTTGAGCAAAGAAATAAGTTATTCTAGAATGCCTTCCAGAATATAATCACCACATACATTATCAATATTAAGCATATAAACAAACACAAAAATATCTATAGATTTTTACATTATGGACCAGATCCATAGCTGGTGTAATTCAGCATAGCTCAGTTCAAATCACCAAAGATGAAGATATATCAATTGCTGACTTACAGGCAATTGACATAGCAGTGTATGTGTAAATACATTTACTGTAATTACTCAAATTTGAACATCCCTGTGTGAAGGTTTCCATTTACCTGTATATATTCTGTAAGTGAGTTGAAAATTTGTTTGGTCACAGCCAAAGCTTTAGAGAAGTTACGTTGTCCAGACTCATCAATCACGTTTTTTCCTGAATAGTACCAATAGAAGTCACTAATTGATTCCTAAGAACAAATGACAATATATTACATTTTCCACTCTCATATATGTTAAGTTAAGTAATTGCCATACATTTTTACATCAACAATGTAAATAAACAATGTGAAATAGTAGATAGGATTTCACACTTTACGTGCTTTTATTTCTAACTACAACCGTGTTCTATTTTTTGGCCCAATTATGTATTTTTTCAATTATCAATACTGAAATGCATTGTCACTCAGTTGTTTTACAAAGGCACATCTGATGGGTATGGGCTATTTAAAAATTAAAATAACAAGTCTGGTACAATTTAATATTAAGCCTCTTAGTTACAGGTCAAATTCATATACAGGATTACCACGCTAGCAATCACAAATGAAATTAAGTCCATCCTACATATGTAGAGCCATGAACATATGCACCAAGTGAGGGAGCAGAGGGTACAAGCAGTTTCCTCATTTGCCTGCACAGGAGTGGGCATAAATCTTCATGATCCTTCCAGTGCAAAGACTACACAAAGCTAGTGCTGCTTTTTGGGTTAGCCTCACAAAAGTGGAAGGGGAGGGGAGTAATTTATTCTGTTTTGTTTTTTGTCTTTTTTTACCTGAAGACGTAAGAGATAGTCAACAGTACTGATAATAATATTCACTGTTGTAGTGTTGCCCATCTGAGTACGCAGGAAATTCTGAAAATCTGAAATCATACATAATTTGTGTTTGATAAATATACATGTAAAAGAAAAAATATAGGAAATTATCCCACTATATTAAAGAACAAAGTTACTCTTCTAGCTACTAGTTGTGAAAGACCATCTATATACACTACGCTTAAAAGATTATTATATTTTTTGGAAAATGCATTAAAATATAACAATTTAAAAATATCACAACTTTTTTTGTGAATGTCTTGTCATCCATCTTTCTATCAAGGGTGAAATGTATAAATACTGGAATCTCTTTGACTGCTAGTTAAAGAGTGAAAGTTAATTAGATTGCATTGTATGTAACATTTTGAAGAACCACTTAGAGTTTTGACTGAATTACTTTTAGCAAAAAATGGAAAGCCAATTTGCATAACATCAGTATTAAGGACTACTATCCTTTATTTTAAGAGTATGAATACAATCACCTTCCTGAAAATTAATTCTAGTCTACTTACCATTGTTATGACCTTCACAAAGCAGTTGTAAAAATCTAAACAGATCTCGAGTAAACTCATCATTCTGTAGTACTTTCTCACCTTGGAAATACATACATGAATGTAATCATTGTTCATTATGAAACATGCAAAACATATATTCTTCAAACAGCATCCTTCAAAATAAGTGATTCTAATAAAAAGCAAATACTATAAGCTGCTTTAAATAATTTTAAATAAATGTACTGAGAATAATGATAAAACAAATTATGAGACAGAAAAAGCAAAAGCCAAAATATTTAGCACTCCAATGCATTTATGGTAAAAGCTACTGGACTAAAGTTCTAATAAGTAAATGGTTAGTTATCAATAAAACCATGCCTTAAATATGAAAGATACTTCTTTAATTAAGCATCAAACTCTTTATCCAAGCTCAACACACAACCTGCTGCACACCATAAAACTAAACCTAAATGATGTCAGGGAAGATGCAATTAAAGAAGATTTCTTTCTGTATTTGCAACACACAATAGCATCAAAAGCTGTAAACCCAAACGTACCACGCTCACGAACGATAACTGTGGATCAAAGAAAAATAATAAGAATACAGGATAAGCAAATTGTAAGTTACAAGATAATTTCTGTTAAAATGTTTACTGCTAGAATTTTAATAAACATTAACCATGTTAAAAATCTATTCTAATCCTAATTTTAACAAGGCTATCAATAAAGAAAACTATGTGCTAAAAAAATTCCAGTTTTAGAAGAAAGCATAATAAACTCTTTAATCATTACTTGAATTAATGGGTTTTATTCATTATACTTACGAGTTCCTTCTTCAGTAACCATTCCAAGGCCTTCTGCTTTATTCTGTCTCTCAAATGCATTCAAGTCAAGAACACTTTTAACAAAGCACAGAAAATTGAGAAAATTCTGCTGCTGTATGGAACAGCAAAATTAATTTCCTCCATGAACTCTATTGAAGCCTTGACCCACACATTTTACTCACTGTGATACATGCAGACCCATATATACAAAATGAAACATCTTTTAAATAAAAGGGTTTGGAAGGGTCCAGTGTGTGTTTCTGAAAAGATACAGGTTTAAATCTCTTCTTGATACACACCTATCAGTTCCAGTAATATCAAGAGGAGTTACACATCTATATGTAGAAGAGAAAAGGAACCCAAAACAACATTGTATTTCATATTGATTCAATCCTGTTCTCTTGCAGAAGGTCATAATTTGTGTTCACTTTATTTCTCATTTGTATGGTTTCTACCAAACTGCTATCATTTAAAAGGAACATGTTGAGATTTTAATTGTCTTTCAAGGTCAAAATGCACTGAAAGATTTTTCTGTTGCTGATACAGCAAAGCTCATTTCCCAGATCTGAAGATGGTAAACTCTCTCAATACACTGGTGAAATAATTTTATTTCTACAATCTGAATATATTTTAATTTTTTTAAGATAGTGTAGTTCATTTAGTTTCACAGTAACACATCCACTTGTCTTTATTCCCAGTGACATTATTAAAACAAAAACCGGAACCGTTAGCATATCGTTTCCACTGTCCTTTATATTTTATGGTCTGTATTCAAGTGAACTTTGTTTTTACTATTACCAGATAGGCACACGTGTGCATATCACCACTGAGCTAAACCCTACCAAAAGCTGTATTAATCTAAAATGTGCTGCTAAGAAGTACAAGGTCAGCCTATGCTTTATTTTCTCTTGGAGCAGTATTCCACAGATGAACTTACTCTTCTTAAATGCTTAAGTTCCACAAATACAATTCCCTCTAGAACAATTCCCAGTTTAGTTGGCGACTGCTGTAATCCAAACCTTCAAAATGCACCAACTTTGAGCAATTAGCTGCCAACCTCAATGCTATTAAAACTCTAACAACACAGTTTGTGCTTTTACCTGCAAGACTGCATTAAGCCAGAGAGACTCTGAAAAAATCCAGCATCCTTCTTCTCTTTCAGGTAGTCTAACATTTTCTAGGGGAGACAGATTTTTAGAAAAAACTATATAAAATCATAATTTGACAGTTTGCCAAAATATCATTGTCATATTGACAAAACTGGCCAGCAATATATTTGATCGTTGCTTATATTAAAAGGTAGTGTGCTCATGTTCGTATGCATCTAACTGTTCTACCAGCCATACTAGAACCCTCACATTTTCCTGCCATCTAACCTAAAATTAACAAAACTCCTCCTAACATAAGAATAATAAATTAAAATTCTTAAAATAATATGCCTTGAAAAAAGAAAGCTTGTAAAAGTTAAATATTGTTACCTGTTGAACTAAGGTATTACCAGCATTTAGAATGGCAATGCCAAGTTTTAATGTTTCAATAACCATGGCGCTCAGTTCACCTGTCAAAACAATCATATAATAATTAAAATCTGTGCTAACATAACTAATTACATTGGAAAAACAGAACAGAAATGATACCTAATAATTTGTATATACCACGCACTTAGATATATTTAAATAAATGCATTTAGGTTTAACATACTTTTAAAACATCACAGAACTTTTTACCTTTGCTTGCACTAATCATTTGAAGAACCATCTCAGCAGCTCCACGATCGTGCAGACGAGCTTGCTGATAAAGAGTTTTCTGCTTTTCCATTTCTTTCTCCTGAGTTTGGAAACACAAAAATGTAGCTAGCACCACAATGAATACACTATTTGCATTCACACGCAGCATAACCAGTAGTACAGCTAGATGAGCTTCACTTAGGCTGATCCATAATGCAACAGGTGACCAGAAGATAGATTTCTCTTTCAAATTGCCTCACCCATTAAGCATGTTGGTTACACACAGTATTTTCACTTTTTAAAACCTTCTGTTCAGTAATCCATCTACTCCTCACTCCTATACCTCCTCTACAAGAGGATACAAAATATTCAGCACCAAGAACATTTAAAATAGGCAACAGTGTCCAAATCTGACTACAGATGTGTGCTTATGCCAAATATGATCATAAAAAATAGAAGCAGGTAAAATAAGGTGAAATAAGAACTGACCTTTATGTTTTCCCATCCCCTAAAATACATCTGAACTTTATTAAAGATTTGGAAGTATTTGATTAAAACTACTCCATCCCCCTGCAGAATCTATACCATTCCTGGATTCCACTTCCTAAACCAATTTTGCCCCTCGTGATACAGCTTCCTGCTTGGAGCTAGTATGTTCACATCTCTTTAACGGAGCAGTTTTTCTGATCCAAATTATGATGGTGTATTTTTGATGTATTTGTACTGAATACTTCTATTTCAATCCACTTTTGTGTATATTTTTTGGGTATATCCACTGTGTACGTAACTAATATTCAAACCAGTGTTCATGTTGGCAAAAGCAATGAAGCCTGACTGAGGCTGGTAGAATTTGTTCTTAAATAATTGTGTAACAATAATATCAATGTTAATTTTTTTCGGTTTTTAATCCATTTATATTTTTACAGTTATAAGAAATCATGGGGGAAATGATTCAGACAGTCGACAATGAGTTTCAAAATATTAACACTTTATCATTGTTAAAAACACATATTGTGAAAATAGAGAAAGTAAATATCCTAAAATCAAATGCTATTAAGGTCTACAGCAGCATTTTTCATTCTTTGTCTATATGTATATCTCTATTATTGATATAAATATTTTGTTCATGAGTTTGTACATGTAACTTGGTGTTTACTAACATTCACAGATAAAAATCTAAACTTTCTAAGCCTGAAATTAGACAGAAGTAGATTCAGGCAAAGCCTTAAGCGTAACGGATTAGAAATTTGAACTTGATACAGATAGTTTGCCACTCTATTTTATAGCTTTTCTGGCTCCACAAATTCAGAAATGTGTGTAAATACATTGATTTGCTATTACATAAATAATGTAGCAAAACTCTTTAACATCCTGCACATGCCTAGAGAGAGCCCTGTGCAGATACAAAATTGGTATCCGCTTCTGCATCCATATCTGCAAAAATGAGCAGGCTATCCGCATCCATATCTGCAGATGCTGATATCCATGGATATTAAGAAGATATCCACGGACATTAAGAAGATATCCACAAATTTGCAGGGTTCTAGATACAAATGTGTCTGCATCCGCATCTGCAAAAATGAGGTGAAGATATCCGCATCCATATCCATACACGCAGATATCCACAGCTACATAGCGGCTATCCACTGATTTATAGGGCTCTACACATGCCTGTTTTTACTGCACCTATCCTATCAGGTTCCTCTTACAATTATGTTGTGTGTTTCGCTCAGTGTGAAAAGGTAGTTTAAACTCTCACCTCAAATGTCTTCTCTTTTTCTTCATCCTCTTCTTCTTCTTCCTCACTTTGACAGCTCTTTTTACATTAGAATGAGAAATTGCACATTTATACTCAGTTTGAAATAAACACTGGTTATTTCTA
The DNA here is from genome assembly GCA_032595735.1 of Pelochelys cantorii. Taxonomy (NCBI): domain Eukaryota; kingdom Metazoa; phylum Chordata; order Testudines; family Trionychidae; genus Pelochelys; species Pelochelys cantorii. The sequence goes on from CM064329.1 coordinate 73,041,323, forward strand.
TTATAATTTGTAATGAGTGAGCAAAAACTAATTAACAGAAACTTTGTAAAACTATGACAAGCATAAGCAGTAAATTAGGCAAACTTTAAATCTACTCTGTGTAAATACTGTAATTTTATTTACTACTGACAATGGAGATAGCAAAGAGATTTAGAGAGAGAAAAGCCATTAGTACTAGTATTAGTAAATATATATATATTTACAATTTTTAACACTTGTGATGCTAAGAAACTGACTCTCCTCAGTACTTTAAACTATTTACTCACACATATAAAACCCCAAAATAAAAGCTTCTATTCTAGATTGTCTAGTTTTTGTCTCGACTCAGTATATTTATCTATGGTATTTGCTTTTGAGCTTATGTTATTTTTTTCCTCAGATGAAGTTTCCAATTACATTTGACCTATTATGAATATTGATTTTTATTGATTTGTGTCTGAGATGCTGTAAGTACTGATTGTCAAACATTAAATGTCATCCAGGAATTAAAGCATTCAGATTCTCTATGACCTGTTTCATAATAATATCCATGAAAACTTATGCCCTAATAAACCTGTTAGTCTGTAAGCTGCCACAGGACTCCTTGTTGCTTTTGCAGATATGGACTGACACAGCTAACCCTCAAAAAATAAACAAACTGTTAAGGAGCAAATATTGAATCCTGCTCCCGGTCCATACTTAAGGTAAGATCACAATGAAGTCAATAACAATGAGGAGTCCTCTGGCTCTTGAAAGACTAACAGATTTATTTGGACATAAGCTTTTGTGGGCAAAGATCCACTTTGTCTGATGCATCCAACTAAGTGGGTCTTTGCCCATGAAAGTTTAAAGGCTAACAGATTCATTTGGGCATAAAGTGCCACAGGACTCCTTGTTGTTTTTGCCAATACAAACTAACAAGGCTACCCTTCTGATACTTGTTACAATGCAAGAATGAAGTCAATAGTAGTTTAGCCCGAGTAGAATCGCTACATTTTTATTTTAAAGCATTAAATTATTTTCTGTTTAGGACAGTGTAGCAGAAGTGACAAAATTACAATTTCTGTAGTAGGAAAAGTCTTCTGCTTGGGGCCTAACATTAGATCAAATTCTGCTGTCAATCCAATGAATTAAATTCAACCCACGGGAATATGTAGTTCAGGAAGGTACTTGATTCAGTGTTTACATAAAAATATGACTAGTGCACAAACCAGGAACCACTAATATCAAGTAATTCTTAATACTCTACAATACTGAATTGAATTGGACTAAATTATTTTTCTAATGAAAATGTCTGTATCACATATTTAGAAATGTACAATTTTAATTCTGTGGTGAGAACAAATTTATTTTTATGGAGTAATTCCATAATGACCAGTGTTCCATCTAAGCTGTGCTGCAGCACATTTTCACAGGTGATTAATCAGCCCCGCCCAGTCAGTCAGCTCTGTGCAAAGAGCCCTGAGCCTCTGACCTGGTGAGGCTCATTAATCACCTGTGAAGATGTGCTGCAGTGCAGCTTAGAGGGAACACTGATAATGACTGAATTGAAAACATGCAGAAAATACATAATAAATTGGAGATACATGTGTGACATGGGGAATGGAGCTTGATATAAAATATTTACCTTGGCCATCATGGCTGAATAGGCAGTGTACAAAGCATCATCTTCTAATTTGCTGTAGGGAGAGAAAATTAGTTCATAATGCTTATTATATGAGTTTAATGTCCAAGGTTCTTATAATGCTACTAGACCACGTGTCATTTTCATTTAGGTGGTGATATTCATTTCATTACCCACAAGCCATGTTGTAAAATATCTCCCCTAATCTCTTAGTCCATGTGAAATTCTTTGTTAAAGCATATTTTGTCATATGTATATACATGTCAGGGAGGGTATGTCTACACTTGCACCCTAGTTCAAACTAGGGATGCAAATGTAGACTACCGAAATTGCTAATGAAGCGGGGATTTAAATATCCCATGCTTCATTAGCATGATCTCACCGGCGCGTTACTCTGCTCAACAACTGTTTCGAAAGTGAAAGTGCGCGCCGGGACGTGTTAGTTCGAACCAAGGGGTTTGGTTTGAACTAACGCATCCCGGCGTGCACTTTCACTTTCAAAACAGCTGTTGAGCGGAGTAATATGCTGGCGAGATCATGCTAATGAAGCGTGGGATATTTAAATCCCGCTTCATTAGCAATTTCGGTCATCTACATTTGCATCCCTAGTTCGAACTAGGGTGCAAGTGTAGATGTACCCTAAGATAGTTATGTATTTTACAGATGATTAACAGGCAGTGTCTGACATGTCTGATAAAGCAGGTTGAAATAACAGTCATAGCTCTTCCTGTCATCTTATGATTGTTTGTGATATTATAGGTAGATCACGTATTCAATGAACATAGGAAAGAATCTGCAAAACAGTGGAGGTATGCTTTGTCTGTAATTTGTTCTTCTGTTGGTAGTCTCATTGCAAATAAGGCAGCAACTGGCATTAACAGGAAATTATACTCTCCCACCAGTGGTATTTCAAACCATGTCCCACATAATTCATGAAGTATGATGAAAACCTGATGATAATATGAACATTTATATATTAGAATTATACAGCAGTGAGATCATCCTGGCTGCAGGAAAGAATTACTGATTTGGACTCTCATGCTTCTGAGAATGTTTGCCTCACACATTCACTGAATTTTATGAATGTCCCTTCCCCTTTGTACATAAAACAAGTCTTAAAATTTGTGGTAATATAAAGTTTGTATAGAGTTTAAACATAAAAACCAAATTCATAAGGGTAAGTAGAAAACGGAAAAGAAGAAACTTGCTCATCGTCTACAATGATGATGAATGGCATTGGGCTAAATCATTTTTGTAATGAAGATGTCTGTATCACAGATTCAGTAATGTATGATTTTAGTTCTGTTGTGACAATGAATTTACTTTTATGGGGTAATTCTATAATGAGTAAATTGAAAACCTGATTCTGCAGACTGGCTCTATGTAATATGGAAAGTGGTTCTACTTACCTTCTCTCAGTGAGAGCATTGTGACTGAAATGGAGGATAATCTGATGAAGTGGATCAGGGTTTTTTTCAGTCTCTTCAACTTCCTCCTCATCTTTTTTTGGAGGTGTCTGTATAAAGATTTACATTGAAATATTTTATAAATAAAGCATCACAAAAAACAAATTAATACAGCGAAATTTTGTTTAATTTAAATTATTTTGCCAATATTCATGATATTCAGCATTTTACAACATTAAAAACATGTTATTTTGTATGACTATTAAGCATTTACAATACCTGATTTTGTTACTTTATTGATAGGAAAATTAAAATTTCTCATCTTAAGTATATTGATTTAGATATCTACAAACCTTATTCAGCAGAAATTAATATATAAGCTTCTGTGCCATCAAAGGTGAAAGAAAGGCCTACCAGAGTTTTTCAGAAAGAGAATCAACTAGGAAATGGAACAATTTTTACTAATATTCACAGATGCCTTCTGTAAAGAACTGTCAAGGGAGTGAAGATTTTGCTGCTCTATGTTTCTACATCATTAATCTTGAGTCACAAGATCTAAGAATTAGTCTTACATCATGATATAATTTTTTTAAAAAAAATAAAAAGTAAATATATTCTGCACTAGAATAACAGTGGGATATTTCCTTAACCTTACATGTGGACAACTCAGATAGGCTGTTTTGACATTCCTGAATAGGACTTACAGAATGTCACCCATCATGTTTCACTGGGTGAGAAACTTTGTCAGAGTTAGGGTGATATACTGTGATAGTCAGTGGGAATAGCAAATGTGGATGCAGCATTCCTTTTACCTCAGCATGTAGCTGTATATATAGTATCTGTACTTTACTTCCTACCATAAATGTGGACACAGACAAGGAAGTATGCAGATGTATTTAACAATATGTTCAGTAAGAGAGAGACTCCTGAGGAGACCCATCAAATTTTGTTTACTTTCCCTAAATTTTTACTCCATACTTATGTTAGCAATGCATACTTGTACAGAACAGCCCTCTTTATTTACCTGCATATATACAGATTTACTGCAAATAAACAGTGAACGCTGCAAACTTGATGAAATAAAAACTATTTTTCTCTTGAAGAATCAAAATCACTCTCCTTAATGAGAGCTATAACTAACTGTTTTAAATGCATTCATTTTATTCCAAACCATTTAAAATGTTATAGTTACTAAAGAAAAAAAACAGGGTTTTTTTTTTGTTTTTCTTCAAATAGAAAATAATTTTATCTATCCTCTGACTCAAAAGCTGGTTGAATCACTTTAGCTCAAAGTTTTGATAAAATTCACCTTCAAACAGAGACCAAACATGTAAAACATCACCCCAACAAGGTGACAGTTTTTAGAAAATTACAAGCAACTGAAAATGAAAACATACTTCCTTGGTCTCTCTATTTCAGGGTTTCCATCACTGTATTTTCATCATCACTGTAATATCCAAGTATCTTCCAACATAAAACAATAGCAAATGTGAAGTCTAATAGACTCCATGGAGTTTCTGGAAAAACAATGAGGACCAAAGATGGGGGAAATTAACTGCCATGACATGGGTCTAATCTTGAATGGGAATCCTTGTTTAGTCAAAAGGACTTGTGCCACTATTTTTAAAAAGTGAACAAAGAATCGGACTATGGTTCTCATAGAAGTTGGAATTATGTCTGATATCTCTTTCTACTCAGCTGTCAAAGAACTCCAGATTATGTCCCTCAGGTATTTTTATTTGGTACACAGCAAAGCTAAGCTGAGTTGATTAGACCCAAAAGTAGGAGTGAAGCAGGGGTGGGCAAGAGGCAGCCAGTGGGCCAGATCCAACCTGCCAAGCTGCTGGATCTGGCCCATGGCTGCCTCGCCGGGATTCTTAGGGAGGGAGCAGCTGCAGCCACTTTAAAGGGTGACTGCTCTATGCTCTGGACGCTTCGTGCACTGTCCCCCGCTTCCCCCCCTCCAGTTTCCAGCCAATAGGCGCTGAGAAATGTTGCTGAAGGCAGGGGCAGTATGTGAAGTCTCCTCCCTCTCTCCCTCCCCCTGACCATTAGAGAGACACGTGGAGCAGCCTGTGACTGCAGCTCAAGTTCCTGCAGGGCTGCCATCCAGAGCCTGCCTCTGGCATCCCACCCAAACCCTCTATACCCCTTTCCCCCAGGTCACAACTCCTTCCCAGACTCTGCACTCTCTCCTAGAGCCCCTCCCCAGGTCAGAGTCTCCTGAACCTATACCTCCATCTGGACCCTGCACTCCAAGCTCCTGCCCCAGATCACAACCCTCTCCTTCATGCAAACTCTCTCGCAGACTCTGCACTCCCTCCTACACCCTAGTCCTCTACCCTAACCTTCATTTTGTACCTCTGACACAGACCCCACACTCCTCCATAGAAATGCAGCCCTTGACCACTTGCCAAAAGCTTGGAGTGGCCCCCCCCCCATTAAATATTATTGCCCTCCCCAGAGAAGAGCTATCACTAGACATTTTAGCTGAGGTGAGCAAACATATTTGCACCCCCTGACAGTTTTCTTTGGCATTTCTCCACCCCACTTTTCCACCTTCATGGCTTTGTGCCCTGGGCACTGTCCTGCTTGCACTGCCCTAGTTGCAGGAGATGGGTATAGAGCATACTACACATCTAAACTTACACAGAAAACCTCTTTTCTTTATATACATTTATGTATTACATTGCATTTACTATGCATCAGCCATTTTGGATTTAGGTTGGTTACTAGGTAGGAACTAACCCCTGAACAGCTCTGTCCATGTATGACATTCTACCTCCTCTTACATTTCAGATTTATCTTCTCCATTGTAAATGGTTTCTTGGGTGTTTCTGCTTTATCTTAGCTAGAACAAACATTCTCTCTCTTAGTTTACTGACTCATTTACCTATCTTAGCTGGCACAGACATTCTATTTCCAGCCTGCTGTTCCATTTACCTCGCTAATCCTGTCTCCCAAGAAATGTGGCCTTATCCATGTCTAATTACTCATGTGAAGCAGGCCTACATTCTGCTATTTTTGTTATTCTTTTTACATTAGCATTCATTTCATTTACACTATGTTTCTATGGTTTCTTTTTCAAGGCCACATTTCCAAGACCAAAGTAGTTGTAATCATGTGACCCACCATTAATACTTGGCTCAAAGTGCAAATCAGGGGACACAAGCTGGTATTGTCTAACATGCTGTAATTCTACATTATAAGCTTGCTTGGTCATTAAAAAAATTATTCTGTGATGTTAATTTTGCTTTTATTTTAATTACATTATAAAAACTGGTATAAATATAAAAATATTTCCATTTGTTACCTCAGGAATCGTAGATGTGAAGCAGAACACAGGCCAATTAAAATAACATTCCCTGGCCATAGTGGTCTTTTCAACCACAGCATAATATTGCTATTACCCAGCATAGGCAGTTTTTATTTTACTTTAATCTGTACCGCACAATTAGGAGATTGTTCCCCCACAGTGAACCCATATGCCAGCAACTTCTAATACACCAGCATGTGTAAGTGTCCCCCACATGCCAACAGCAGTACAAGTTTGGGAATTTCCAGCCGATGCATTATACTGCAGTAGTATCTGAAGAGAAAAAACAAACTTTTTCCACACTGTATGGGTTTCAAGTGGTTTCACATTTAACTTTGTGGTATTGTTAATTTTCCTTGTTAATTTTCTTATTCTGCCTCAGCTGGTATTACCTCTCTTGTACCTTTTTTTTTTTTTTTTTTTAACTTTTCTGTGGTGATAAAAGACTGCAAACTTACTTGCTTCATATCATCTAAGGCCACATTTATCTGGTATTACAGGTAACACCCGCATACTACATATGATAGTATTATAACACATTGACTTAATGCCATACTTTTAAAAAAGTATCTAGCACAATTAATTGTTTGTAGACACATTTATTGGAAACGCCCATTTCCTTCAGAATGGCTGTAGTGTAAAGACTTCCAGGGAGGAAAAAGCATATAGTGATGGTAGTTATCACCACCTGACTCCCCCCACCTTTGCATTTTTTTAATTAGTAAGGTTTTCACTGGATGTGACTGCACCAAATTATACTGCCACAATCATCAAACTAGGAATTTTCTTCTTTAACTTTTTAATTTATTGCTCCCCTTTCTTTAACCCTTCTTCTTTTACATTTCCACAACTCCAACTGTTTAATTCTCTCCAACCCTGCGGCGTTGATTTGTGAAAACTTCCTTTTAATGCCTCACTTTTTTCCCTTAAATCACTTATCTTTTAAAATGACACAACTCAGCTGAATTCTTTCTGCATTTCTAAATTTATTTCTTATGACTTTTGCACTTATTTCTTAACTTAGGCCAAGTCTACACTAGCATCTCTGTTGGCAAAACTTTTGTCATTCGGGGTGGGGAAAATACCCCGATGTGCTCCTGCCAAAATGTTAATTGGTAATCAGGAGCCCTGCACTCTCACTGCCACTCTGGGTGGCCTTGCCTGCACTCCCTCTCCCTGGAGGCACCAGTCGCTCTCTGCCCGAGCATCGTAAGTTTTGCTGTCATAAGTGCTGATGTACAAAAGCCCTAGGTCAGTAGGAGACGCTCTCCCACTGACCTAGCAACTGTACCTGCATTTCATCTGTTGGCAGGATCAAATCATAGATCCATAGGGTTGGAAGAAACCTCAAGAGGTCATCGAGTCCAACCACCTGCTAAAAGCAGGACCACTCCCAATTACATCATTCCAGTCTGGGCTTTGTAAAGCTGGGACAAAAATCTCTAGGGATGGAAATTTCATCATCTCCCTAGGTAACCCATTCCAGTGCTTCACCACTCCCCTAGTAAAATAGTTTTTCCTAATATCCATGCTAAACCTCCCCCACTGTAACTTGAGACCATTGTTCCTCGTTCTGCCATCCATCACTACTGAGAACAGCCTCTCTCCATCCTCTTTGGAACTCTCCTTCAGGTAGTTGAAAGCTGTTATCAAATCCCCCCTCACTCTTCTCTTCTGCAGACCAAATAAACCAAATCCCTCAACCTCTTCTTCTAAGTCATGTGCTCTAGCCTCCTATTAATTTCTGTTGCCCTCGGCTGGGTTTCCTTCCATGTGTCCACGTCCTTTCTGTAATGGGGGGCCTAGAATTGGACACAGTACTCCAAATGTGGCCTCACTGGTGCTGAATAAAGGGAAATAATCACTTATCTAGATCTGCTGTCAATGCTCCCTAATATGCTGTCAGCCTTCATGGCTCTAAGGGCATGCTGTTGACTCATATCCAGCTTTTCATCCACTGTAATCCCAAGGTCCTTTTCTGCTGAAAAGACCTATCCCATCAATGCAGCCGTGGTGATGTAAGCTTGTAAGTGTAGATATGACCTCAGTATACTTTACCTGCAAAGCTGCACCCGCTAAATACAGTCTTTGAAGATAGCTTTTAGCCTATTTACATAAATCGAAAGTAACAGACATTGTTTTCTACCTGATTTAAGCAATTTTTTTCCATTTAGTTCATTTTCCACTCTACAACTTTGATTTGCTCTTTATACTACCTTTTTACTGCTATAATAGGTACATTGTTACCTACGATTTTCCAGAAATTCAAATCCTTCTCCAGTATGACAGTGCCTTTAAAACATATAATGAGGCTTCTTCTGTATGTCAGTGTTGAGTCAAGACTTAAACATATCCTCCTAGTGAGATATTGAAGCAGTATTTTCTTTTTCCATGGTCCTTAGACACCAAGGAGCTAGGCATTTTAGAAATATTAGACAAATGCACACAACCTGGAGTTAGGAGCTCCATGGAAAAGGAAGAGAGAAATAGAGATCATTCTGAATTAGGATTAGGCAGCAAAACAGAGAAGTTTGCTAATCCTTCATATCCATGATACATGAATGCTGAATTTCTGCTGAATATGGCTACACACATTTACATTTTATTACAGAATACCAACAAGAAAATGGCAAAATTTATTTTGCGTCAAAGCTTAGAATGTTAAAACAAAGTATTATGTAACAACAAAAATTCAAAAAAGGGAAAGCATCAATCACGTTAAGTCTTCAAACAAATAATAATTAAACATAGGAACATAGGAATTGCCAATCACAAAAACAGACCAATGGTAAATTTAGTCCAGTAAAGTTGATTTCTGAAAGTAATCAACACCATATACTTCAGCTGAGGGCATAAACCATCTTAGTACACCGAAATGTGCAATACTTTACCATGGTGCAGATTTCTTCCTGACCAAAACTGGTCATCAGTGTATGCCCCAAAGCAGGGGTATTGCTATTTTATAAATTTAAACATATAACTGTGGTACACAAAACTTCAATACATGTTATTATATGTATAACATATATATATATATATATATATTGAAGTGGGCACTGATAACTTAGCCCAGTTATTTCAGTACTTACAGCCAAATCTTGAACTAGTTTCTCCTCAAATGAATATTCCTCTGTTTCTATCCAATAGTTCTGATAACCATGGAGGAAGAGGTTAATAGAACGGTGCCTGGGAGGGGGGGTGAAAGTGAGATCAAGAGGGGTAAACAGAACATAGTATACTCCGCTTAGGTGGTTAATGATTAGTAAGGATATGCATTTTGTACAATTTTGATCCTCTGATTGGTCAGTGAAATAATATGCAAACTAAAGCAAACATTCAGTAGAATAACATTTTTCTTCAGACTTTTGAGCATGCCAGGCCTAGCCAAAGAGCTTGTGGGGCCCAACGTGGCATACTGTCCTTGGCAGCGCCATGCAGCCAGGTGGCTCTGAGCTAGGGCAGCAAGCAAGTGATTGGGCAGCACAGGGCCCTGAAGGCATGGGACCCTAGTCAATCGCCTCGCTCGCCTTGCCCTAAGGCCAGGCCTGAAGCATACATGAGATGACTTGAGGGAACATACCAAATACCTCTTAATGCAGGGATGCCCAATAAAACAGCAGTGGTTTGCCAGGCTTAGCCCCTGACGGGCTGCCACTGCTATATTTACCTGCACCTCAACAGGTATCAGCGGTTGAAGCTTCCATTGGCCGTAGATTGCTGTTCCCAGCTGATTCTTGAATTTTTCCCAGGATTTAACATTACCTTGTTATCTTAGTGTAGGATCTGGGGGGGGGGAGGGGAAGGGAAGAGGGCAAGAGCTATGAGCCCCTTCAGGGTGGACAAGTCAAAAAAGTATGTGAACAGAGAGGTGGCCAGATTCCTTGGGACCGTAAGAGGGTAAGTAATTGCACAACTTGGCACAGTACATGGGGCAGCAAATTTGTTCCGGGAGGATGGGTTTCACCTAAAGATGATGTTAGGAGATGTCTGGGAACCTGGCTGGATGTGGTGAGGAAGCACAAGCTAATTGCTAGCGTCACTTTGTGGCACAGATACTCCATACAAAAGGTATATAGCGACTGGATAAACAGGTTGGAAAAGGATTTAAAAAGTGGTGTTCATTAAAGGAACAAATGGGGGCCATGCAGGCACTATTATGATTGGTACAGCAAGGAGCCAACCCCTCCCCGCATTCTGATAGCCTACCTGCCATGGAAGGATGGCAGGATGGATGGTAAGGTTGCAGGAATGGATTTGCTGAAGGTACCTACATGGAAAAAGAGGGGAGGGAAAGGAAGGCCCCTCCTTCCTACCCCTGGATATGATAAGGTCCTGGCAAAGAATCTGGTGGAATGATCTGGATGGAAAAAGAGGAGGAGCTGGACAAAGCCCCCAGGTAATTATGGAATAATCATCAGGGTTATGTGCACTTTACACTGTTATCTGCTGGGTAGTCCCAAACATCTAATAAAAAATTTGAGGCCCACTTAAACCCATATCAAATTTCTCCTGTCTTTCTTTCAGCATAATTAGACAATAATTCTTATTAAAAACTGGAGCAATTGCCCTGTTGGGCCATTAAGACAGCAGAATTCATCCAGCAACATTTAAGCAACTGCCACATAAGGTACTCTGCAGCATAACACTCCTTGATGTTCACCAGTGCCTTTCTCCACAAATATAAATCTCTTTTCAGCTTGTTTTCTTTTAGCCCCACATTACATACATAGTGATGTATTGTCTAAGACGTTTGGTAGAAAATCCACATGAAAAATATTGAGAAGTGTCTTCATAAGAACCTAGTATCCAATAATAAAAACAAATGGCAATGGGCACAGTCATTTTTGTACGACTGTCCCTCTGACTTCTCTGAGAGTACCCAGAGAAGAAAATGCTGTTCTTGGCAGTAAGCTTTTGATAGATCTGGCCCTTTCAGTTCATGTTCCATGTTCTATTCAAGACAAAGTTTTTTTTATATTTGGTTGGTTTTTGTTTTTAGTTTTTACTCCACATTGTCCAGTAAAGAAGGGGTTGTGTCTGTTTAATTCATTAAGTTTTTGGTTTGTTTTTCTTTTTATCATATATATAGTGCACTAAATGCACTGATGCTAAAATTGTGTAAATACAGTGTACATAAATTAAGACCAAAGAGCATATCTGATTTATAGAAACACATAAAATGTACATTGTTGGAAATGGTATTATACAAATTATGCACTTCCTATTTCTTTTTGCAATAATGAAATGATTATTTGGATAGCCTCCTGTGCTTTATTGACAGCATTGGTACTATTTAATCATTAAACTTCTAAGACTGACCAATCAGAATCCCTTATAAAAATTGTACAAATTCATGTTTTATGACAACATCAAATTATGGCTGGGAAAGGAATAAGTGTGTGCATAAGGAAAAGGCTCTCCACAGGTTACATTACCGTTAACATGAGTATAAGCCTGTCATACTGAGTTTTTTCATGTACTTTTTCCAGCCAAACACGTTGAAAGGTGCTCAGGAAGAAAGTGCTAATTTTGTGTCTGAAGAAAAGCATATAGGTTTTCATTTAAGAACTAACAATAAAGACACATGTTAAATTCAGAAAAGTACTGTAGTAAGAGAGAAAATAGTCTGCATCTGCAAGTAATGTTTGAATAATTGCCATGTACATTTGATTTTGCTGTATTTATGTATGTATATATATAAATAAAATAAAACAAAAAAGTAAATAAAGAGCATTTTCTTAATCCAACAACTCTAAATATTTGAATATATTCATGTCACGGAAAATGTCACTTAAAAAGCACTTTTCATTTCAGAGCATTTATACAGACTATAACTAATTAATGGACAAAAAGCACAAAGTATTCGTATTTCTGAATTTTGGAAATGTTTGCTTTTTGAGAAACAAAAAATATTTTAAAAAATACAATTACTATTTACTTTGTATCTCAAGCCACTTCTCAGAACAGGAAGCACCTAGAAAACTTGGGGGGGAGAGTAGGGGGATTAAATAATCTCTTCATGATTTCTAGATGTTCTATTTAAACAAGTAGCTGCCCATCAACAGACTTTTAAAGTTCTAAAACAATGTAGTGAGAATCTTAAAGACAGCTGTTCAGTTGAAGAAAAACAGGTTCAATTGTGAGATTAACATAAAAGGAAATGGAAGACTACCTAGACTTCCAGAGGCTGATCAGGAGAAAGGGTCATAATACACTGGAATCTTAAAGTATTTTCTAGGATGCTACTTTTAACAACTTCCTTGATGCATGTGTCTCAAACTAATGTCTTACTATCAAGTTTGGAATTTATTCTGATCCTAACATAACACAGAAAACCCAAATTGAAGAAAAACATACTTAGATATGAAGAGCTGAATGGAAAATTATGGTTCAAAGGGACTTAGTTGCAAGCACTTGTTATAATTAATCATATGCCACTTGGCAAACTCCTTAGGGTTCAGAGATGTCTTAAAGCCACAATCAATTTAAATGATGTGTAGATAGCTATGTATGTAATTGTCATTGCAACATGACAGCTTTATGTTGCTGCCATAATGCTGTGAACTTTCTAGAAACTACATGCTTCATTCTGCACATAGCAATCGGGACAAACCCACAGGGCCAACTTTTTTTTTTTTTGGTAGGATCTTGCCATTTTGGCGTGGATGTTAAAATTCTGACTCTCCAAGGTACAGTTTTATCAACAGCCACTTCACCACTCACAACTAGTGAAAATCAGGAATAACAATCATAAAAATTATGTAAGTTTGAAATGAAACAGGCCCAATGTTTCTGATACAGAGAATACATTCAGTAAGTTATAGATTATTCAAACTTTCTAATTCAAAGACTATTACATGTTGAACTTCTCTGGTTCAGCATTCTGTGGTCCAGCAACATCCAAGGTCCAGCAGAAAGCTTGGGGGATAATTAAATAATCCCTTTATAATATCTAGATATACTATTTTAATGGATGTTTAATGGATGTTGCTGAACTAGAGAGCCCCAGTGGCTGGAAGTGGGGGTCAGAGGCTGAGAGCCAGGCTGGTTCTAGGACCAGAGCCAGGCCAGCTGCTGGGGTGGGGGAACTGCGGCCCAGAATGCAAACAGGTCAGCACCCAGAAGCAAAGCCAGACTCTGAGTGGAACTGGGCTAGCAGTGGGAGGGCCAGCAGTTGGGAGCCTGGCCGAGGCCAAGAATGGAGCCCAGTGTCCTGGACCAAAAGTGGGGTCGGTGCCTGGGAAGGCAATCTAGGAGCCAGGGCTGATGGCCTGCAGGGGAGCCTGGTTGGGAGGATGGTAGTCCCCTGGAAGAGCTCAGAGGCTGGCTGGAGAGGGGCCAGCATTGACCTCCCCTTTTCTGGCAAACTCTTTTGTTTGGGACCGGTCAGGTCCCAAGGGTGCCGGACCAGTGAGCTCCAACCTGTACGTTACATTCTAATGAAAATACAGAAATGCAGAAGTTCATTTCATATCCAATCTTCATATGAATTCACCAATATCTCAAAAACTATGCAAGTGTAATTTTTACAGGGAAAAATAATATATCCCATTCTTATTTCACTTGGGTGTTCCTTCTTTAACCTTATGCTTTAAGGTTATAAGCATACCTTAGGATAAATAAACTATGATGAAGTAACCAGACCAAAATATGGTGGCTAAGATGTACCCACAAGTACAGGCTGGAATTTGCCAGACCATGGGAGGTCCCCTGCTGTGGCTCTGGCAGTCTGGAGTGCCATGTCCCCGTTCCCGATATCTTGGCTGCTCCCAGATCCACTAACTGGGCTGCTGTGGCTGCCACATCCCTGGCCCCGCTACTGGGACTGCCACAGCCCCGGATATGCTACCAAGGCCACCAACCCTCTTGCCACTGGGGTTCCCAGACAGGACTCCCTGGTCCAGGAGGTCCATGGACGTTGGCAGATGAGGGAGTCCTGGTTTTTGAATTTTCAATCTGTAGTACATCTTCTAAAATGTGTTCTTTTTTTCTCGATCCTCAGAACTTTGGAAAGGATTAGGCACGATGCCAAAACTGGTTCCTTTGTTTTTACATTATATTTTGTGTCTCTCCCTGCACTCCCTCCTCTTCCCCTCCACGGACAACATATTAATTTTTTCTAGCATAAATTGTGCTAAAGAAGATTTTCTTGAAACATGCTACCTTAGTTGTCTGGGAAGTGTAGGTAAGTGTTATGAATAGAGAACATGTCATTTGTGCAAATGGGATGTGTCCTCTTCAATATATAATAAACCTTTCATTGTTTTTAATGTGGTCAATCTAACTTCCTTTCAAAATTATAAGTGCAGGTTGCCAATACAAACATGAAGATACATCTTAATAATGCATTTTTAGCTGCAGATGAAATGCATTTTATTAACTGTTCTGTGAACACTCTGCAAACAAACACATTGACTTTTTAAAAAATTCTTTATTCTCTTAGGAAAGTAATTTCATCCAGCACACACGCACATTGGCGACAATGCATTTTGTTAGCAGTGCAATGTTTCCCATCTTCGAGGGTGGAATTTCTTTGGAGGCCCTAAACTAGCCTGGAGGGCATAAAGCAAAGGAAAAGCATTGTGGGAATGAAAAAAATTACTTGATGATGGATCTGTTCCTTCACCTCAACACAAATGGGATCTTGCAACTGTGGGCAAAGCAGTGGATAGACCCTAGGAGGACATGTACCTCCTGTTCTAGCCCCTATAGTGCTTGAATGCAGCTGGACACGGGAGTAGCTCCATGAGCAGAGCCACAACAGTCCAGAAGCTCTGCTTTGTCACCATAGCTCTCATATAGGGTTCAATATATACAAGCCACCCCCACATAGCCAAAATAGCCCAACACAAGCAGCATGAAAACTTAACATGGACAGCAATGGTGTGTGTGCGTGTGTGTAATAAGACAGCTAAAAATGAAAAACGACTAAAAAAAAGAAGAAATTAGCAGAAGGTGAGAATTAATAAAAAAAATGGAGAACAAACCAAGTAAAAAAAAAGGCAGAATATATAAAAAACCCAGACAGAAATAGATTAACAGATTGTTGCAACAGTAGCAGTGCCCGATATAAGGGACATAAGAATGGGCTGCACCAGACAAGGGCTGGGAAAAACTGAAATATGGTGTTTGTGAGGCTGTGCACTTCCTATAGTGGTTTTTCCATTAGGTTATTTGGCATAAAGCCTCCACTTTGTCACCAGGAGGAATGAATGACGTGGGAAAACCTATTATAGCTATTTAATGGATATTATCAGCAATCTCTTTTTCTAGAGATTGCTGGCACATGAACATATCCTTCTAAGCATGCCAACACATGAAGGGCTGATCTTTTCAAAAATAAGTTTAAATTTCTTTTGGTTTTATTATTCTTATTAAAATCAGACAGCCAGAGCATCTGCCAACTACAGAAGCTCTTCCAAAGTAACAAAATATACTAACGATTTCAAAGAAATTGTGTTAAGAAATTCTTGCTTGTCCTCGAAACACTTGATCAATGGTTATTATTCATGAATAAATAAATGGTTAAAGCACCTACCTTGGCAGATTGTACAATGGTGCCATCCTGAAACAAGCAACAACAGCCCTTTTGCGTTGTTTTGACAGGAGTTTGTGCCAAACAGCTTTTTTTGATCTTAATGGTTGCTCGACCTATGGAAAAATATTTCCATCAATACGTGGAGTACAAATACTTCAGACCCAGATAAAATTCATTTGTCCAACTGGTATGGCTGGCAAATAAATTGATTAGTGGATATTACAAAGACATCTTTTCTTCTTAAAAATGTTGCTTTTCTAATAAAAAATCACTTTTTTATAATTAGTTCTGGCCATACACAATTTTCAACTACATACAAAACTTCCACTGATGTCAACAAATCTTTCATGTGGTTGAAGAGTAAAATTTCCAAATTGTGACCTATGCGAATAAATAAACTGATGTGCGCAGTCACTCATGTAAACAGTTTTTGCACTATTACTTGCTTATGAAAATGACATATTATGGGCAGAATGCATATTTAAGTTATAGCATTTGAATGAGCATGCAAGAGTGTACAGCAATTGGTAATGCAAGTTATTCCCATGTGTAGAAATGAAGAACAGGTGGAAGTCACTTTGAAAATATGTATATTAAAAACTTACATGTATGCACACACATCCTCTGAAAATTAAAAAGTTCTCATGTACTTTGTGCTGAATTCCTGCTCTATGGGATTTTTTACAGAATTTTCCAGGGGCAAATAGAAATGCTGATGAGTCAAAGTATAATTTTTATCATCTTTAAGAGATGACACTTTAAATTTACAATATATAAATTTTAGTTTTAAGCAGAAAATATTGTTCAATAGGTACATTTGAAGAAGCAATCTAAACAACATTTTACAGAATGTACTCTCAGGAAATAACCTCATGTTCTAATCTAAATTAAGTACTGTGCAGATGTAGTCCTCATCACCTGCTCCAGATGATAGACTGCTGCCGAGATTCTTTGTACCCGTTCCACAGTTTTTTCAGGATCAGTGGGTTCCTCACTTTTCAGAATGTCCTTGTACAGGTTCAACTGCCATTTCACAGCTGGGTCATCAGACTAAAACCAAAATATTTCATACTGTGTTATACATTTCTCAAATAATAAATTAGCCATTTTATGTTCTATAATCTAAAAAATACCCTGAAGGCTTTTCAGCATACTACATTAGTTCATGTTAGAGAAAGGCCTGTATGGACCCTGCTGACACAGACTACAAGCTCCCTAGTACACATTATTACAGTTACTTTTCAAACAGTTGTATATTAACATGCAGGGAACTTTTAGTGAGCACCAGCAGGGTCCAAATTGGCATATTAGTGTGCACCAAAATTAGCGCACAGCATATTAGTGTGTACAAGAATTTAAAACTTTCTGGTGAGGATTAATGCACTCTGTAAACAAGCCCTGACTTAATATATTAAACATGACTACTACTACAGATTTACATTTCATTTGTGTCATTCAGCTCAAACTTCCCATTTCCCTCCATTGTCTGGGAACAGGGCACAAAAGTCAACAAACTAGTAGGACAACTGGACTTATTTACTGTAGCAAGAATCCATGGTTTCTAATGGTTGCTGATGAAGCATTCTGGAAATTCTGTGGTGTCTTCATGTCAATAAAAAAATATGGAAATTGACATAAGATTATGTATGAAAAAGAACAAGACCCCTAACACTGTGAACTGCGTACTAGTTTGAAATTCAAGTAACTATTTTACAATGCACATATATTTTTTACTTTTTGGAATTTCACAGATTTTTGTATTGACAATGCCGAAGTGCACTGCACAAGCTACCATGGGGAAACTGGAGTTTCAGCATAGATTCATAGAATACTAGAACGGGAAGAGACTTGGAGAGGTCATCAAATCCAGTCCCCTGCACTTGTGGTGGGACCAAGCACAATCTAGATCACCCCGACCAGTGTTCCCTCTAAGCAGTGCAGCAGCACAGCTTCACAGGTGATTAATCAGCCCCGCCCAGTCAGTCAGCTCCCTGCAAAGAGTTATGCATCCATCACGTAGTAGTCTCATCTTGTATTTCCCTAGTATATCTATGAGAAGGTCACATGAGAGTGCATCAAATGCTTTACTAAAGTCTAGGTATATACCACGTCTACTGCTTCCCCCTTATCCATAAGGGTTGTTATCCTGTCAAAGAAAGCTATCAGGTTGGTTTGATGTGATTTTTCTTTACAAATCCATGCTTGCAGTTACTTATTACCTTATTATCGTATAGGTGTTACTTATTACTTTATTATCTTATAGGATTCCTTAATTATTTTGCTTCATTATTTTTCCTGGTATAGAAGTTAACCTGACTGGTCTGTAGTTTCTTGGGTTATCTTTATTTCTCTTTTTATAGTTCTGCACTATATTTGCCCTTTTCCAGTCTTCTGGAATCTCTCCCAGTAGGGCACAATTAGGGCTTTTGGTGCTCGCGGAGCAGTCAAGGCATTTTGAGATAGTGGAGCAAGCAAATAAAACGACTGATAGCAAAATATCAAAAGTTCAGCTTTAGGTTCTGAAATGAATCCTCTCTAGAGAACAAGATGTTTCAAACCTCTTAGTTAATTCAGCTGGATCTGAAGCTTGATCCAGCTAGATGAATAATCAGCTAAATGAAGATACAGTAAGGGAATATAAACTTAAAAAACAACAAATGGTTTGGTAGCTCTTTAACAAAACATGTAGATGGTATCATGAGCTTTCGTGGGCATAGCCCCTACTTCAGATGACTGGAGGGAATATAGTTATCTAGGAAGACAAAAATACAAATGTTGATTGAAATAGTAGTTAGGTGGGTATGGTTTGAGGGAAACACTGAAATGTTGTACATTTACAGAAGAAGTCTGGGCAATAAAATGTAGGAAATGCAATGACTGGTGCAGGAGATTCAAATTAGCTATTAGAAGAATTACAGAAACATGGATCCAGGCTATAATGTAGATGTACCCTTAATTTCCTTACTTTACCTCACTTTTCACAAAGGAAGATAACAAAGAACATGTACATGGATGCTGAAAATGTGTGTGGAAATGGAAATTACTGCAACTCAGGTGGAAGAAAAAGTTAATGCACTCTAATCAGGTGGCTGGATAATTTCCATCCAGAATGCTGAAAGAATTGGCACATATGATTCCAGTGTGTTAACAAGGATTTTTAATATAGCTATTTATTTGGGGATAGTGCAATATAATTGGAGAATAGCTATTGTCATGCCTGTATATAAGAAGTGGGAAAGGAATAATCCAAGCAATTATAGATGCATTAGTTTCATAAGTATACCAGGTTTTGTAAGAAATTGTAAAGCAAAGAATATTAAATTCATGGAGATAAATGGCAAAGGGGTTGTTATGTAACATGGATTAACCAAAAGTAGATAGATCATGCCAGATTAACCTGATTTTCTTTTTTGGAGACAATAGCTGATTTTTTAGATAAGGGAAGTGCAGCAGCTCTAATACACTTGGACATGAGTAAAACCTTTGGCATGGAACCACATAGGATATTATGGTTAAACTTAGAAAGATGGGGGGCACTACAAGAATAATAAGGGGAGAAAATGAACTCGCTAAAAGGAAGAAAGCAGCTGGTTGTGCTAAAAAGAGAATTAGATTGGAAAGAGGTTTCTAGTTCAGTTCCTCAAGAAATTTAATTAGTTGGACTTGAGAGAAGCAAAAGGCCTAGATGTGTGGGTCAACAATAGGATAACTATGAGCCTCCAATGTGATGCACCTGTAAAAAAAGGAAAATGTAATCCTAGGCTGTATCAGGCAAGGCATTTCCAGCAAGATATAGACGTATTAATGACTTTTTACAGGGCACTTGTAAGACCTAATTTGGAATATTGTGTATAATTCTGGTCACCCAAGTTTAAGAAAAGATGAAATCAAGTGTAACAGGTACATAGAAGAGCTAGGATAATCAGGGCAACGGAGGGCCTATCTTATGTGAGGAGATTGGAAGAGCTAGGTTTGCTTAATCTAGCATAAAGAAAGCTGAGTGTTGATATGTATTTACAGAGAGCAATCATAGAGGGGTATGTACAAGGGAGGGTGTACAGCTATTTAAGCTAAAGGACAGTGTTTGAACCAGAACAATGAAATGAATATGCATATATGCAAATAAATTCATTACCCTGATGAATGTGCAAATATTTCAGTGCCAGTCCGCCAATAGTTTTTTAATAAGTTTGCCAGTCCACAGTATAAAAAAGGTTGGGAACCACTGATGTAGGCCATCACTGATTTAGAAAATTGAAATGTTTTTAGAGCAGAATTGTGTGACAATACAGGTTTTGTATCCAAAGCTTGATCCAGAGTTCAATGAAGTCAACTGAAAGATTCTAATAAACTCAACAGCTTTTGGCCCAGAACTTAGTTATGAGGATTTTGTAATACATGGGACCCTGTTTTGGTACCATTCTTGCCCATGAACTCTTTCAGGGAAAGCATTTAAACCAATTTACGTATCAAGTGCTTAAGCCGTGTAAACTTTTCTAAGCTTTTAAAAAGTCTAAATTATTTAACTTGATCTAAGGGTTTAGATTAAAATGAGTAAGATGGTTAAAATTATGGAAGTAGCTCAAAATAAAGTGGAAAAGTATTGAAAGGAACATAATTTGGGGTGGGCAGAGGAGAGTCAAGTTAAAAACTGAAACAATTTTATTTTCATCAATACTAAAGTGAGATAGATTTAAATCTATAACTGTTTAAAACTAACAAACTGATTTTCTTCAAACATTTTGTGTTTTATAGAATTTATTGAACCCTAAAAGCCAAAGTTAGAAAAAAAGTAATATGGTAGGAAAAAAGTGGACATAAATCATTTTTAAATTTTCATTATGGAAATAGGAATGAACATGACATACAAGTGCAAACCTCACATTTAAAAATGTTATCATACACCAATTATATCTCATTTTGAAAAAGCTTTTTATAATGTTACCTTTTCTTGCAAATGCAAGTTGTTACGCAAATGTTCTTTGACTTCTTCATCTGTGTCCCTCTGTGGAAAAGATGCGTGTTTTATTTCTGTTTGAGATTTATATTGTAAAAACATTTGTATGAAATAAATCCAGAATACAGAATAGGTATTAATTCAGAGCATTGCTATCTAATACACATTTTTGTTAATTACACAAATTGTTGGGAAAAATATTTGGTTTCAATGTTCAAACTATTTAAAACAATAGACCAGATCCTGAGGAGAGCTAAATATCTGCTAAAGATCTCTCAGGAATTAGTCCTAAAATCAAACATTTATAAAGAGTTAAGGGAAATTGTGTAGGAAAACTGGCAGCTACGTGCATGCCTCCACACCTTTTATGCCCTGCCAATGTGTATTTTACAAGTATAAATTACCCTATAACATTGACATATTTAATCTGGAACAAATATTTAGGCATCTAATGTTTCAAGGTTTGGCTTCTAAAGTTTAATTTTACAATTCTAAAAATTATTGTAAAATTTAGACTTACATGATTGTATCTAATTTTAGCCAAAGAAATCAGCTCTTGATCTCCAGGAGTGCACATATTCAAACCAATGGGAAGCATCTTTTTAAGTGCAGCTACAATCAAGGACGTCTGTATTGAATACAAATCCCCTCTACGCTTCAATTTCTTTCGCTCTTGGTCTTGTCCTCCAGACTACAAGTAAAAGATCCATAGGTAACTGATTATGTAATTTACCTCTAATGACATTCTTTCCTTACACGCAAAATAATTCCTCGTTGTTCATGGTTCAGCCAGGCTACAGTAATGGATATAGTTATATACCGAATACTTAGAAGTGGTAAAACAAAAATGAACTGTATAGTTTACGTGGAAAATGTAAAAATAAATGATAGTAATACTCATTATTTTCATAATACTCACCTAGTTTTGTATGCATGTACATGCATGTAACTGTAACAGCTGTGTCTTAGAGACATTTTGAATCAGACATGTACATACAACTAAAAATGATTCACAATTATAATAGACACTTGTTTGTATATTTAAAGAGACAGTTCAATTTCTGTTGTTTAATTTCTTTTAAGGATTATGCCAGACAAGATTTTCCAAGCTCATAGTTCCACATACATGAATGGGGATAATCTGCATTGCTGCTGCTTGAGAAAGATGAAAATCTAAAAAAGGCATAGAATTAAATTCAACCAAACACTAAGGAAGTGTTATAGCCATAAAACCGGACTGTGCTCGCTGGGTTGCAACATAAGTAATTCTGTAATGACAGGAAACTAAACCATCAGTAACTTTGGTCATCCAAGGAACTAGAGAAAGACAGTCCTAGGAAAGGGAAGTTAACACAACAGAATAACATTTGATCTGTCTAACCATATTAGCCAATGTAAAATATTATTTAAAATAAAACATTAAAAAGCATTTCTTCATTTGATTTAAGATAGCAAATCAAAGCTCTTAGCAACAGCATTGTTTGTCATAAAACAGACCCACACGGTTAATGAATTTATGGTAAACAATGACAACCACCACCACAACATATATGGCCCAATCCTGAGTTCCAAATCTAAACTAAACTCACATTGAACTCAATGGGAATTTTGCTGGAGATTAGAGCTCAAGATTGGACCTCAGCATATGAAAAACTACAAAGAGCAGATGCTTGGACTTAACTTTCCACATCCTCTTCCCTCTGTAAATGAAATGCTAGTGCCCATTGTGTGCAAATTATACTGTACAGTTACATGTAAGGATAGAGTAGCAACAATTAAAACACATCATTTGCCAGTCATTACCAGTTACTGTAGATATCATCTACCAAAAGAATAGAGGAAAATGGTAGTAACCTATATTCCACTCTATAGTAAATTTTGGCCAAATGCTGCCTTTCAAATGGTGGTCACTTAGGCTAAGTGACACTTAGGCTAAGTGTTTAGCAATTCAGAGGGTACACAAAGTGGATGTGGTTGCCTTTCTTAAGGGACTAACAGCTGCAAGAGAGTATTTTGCCTCAAAGCTTTGTTTTTGGAAGTGCCTTAGGAAAAGTTTTCTATCGAAGCTTTGATGTAACAGTGTTACATATACAATGACATTACTTGTTCTCTACTTTGATAGCAGACAAACAAATGCCACAACGTATCACTGGGACTCAGTGGCGTCACTATGCCTCTTAAATATTATAGGCAACTTAAGAAGAGGAAGACATAGTTTTTTTCACCTGTATTCTTGGGAGGGATATTTTACCCACCAAAGTTTCTTTATTCTCAATTGTGTTTCAGATTGAATGATGTGTGAGAGTAACACAAACACATTTAAAATCAATACATTTGGAAATGGGTGAAGAGGTGACCCATTCTGCCTTCGCCAGGAGACTTCTGCCTTCCTAAAGAGGCACTGCAGGAAATACTCACTCCTGCTGGTAAATATGCAAATAGAACCAGGCAGAGGAATTTACACTATTGGTGTAAACAATACCACCCTCTGTATGGATAGATATCTATATAAATAAAATGATGGCTTTGCTAGATATGCGTGAGACTAGAAAAAATTGATGTAGTTTGTTCAGATTGTTTGCGATGATAAAACACATTTTTTCTGTCACTTCTCAGGTGAAATACACCAGTTGTTTAGCATCACTTGAGGACACTAAAATGTAAACTGCTGATGCTAATGGAAAATGCCTATAGATGTCAAGGGGAAAAGGGCTAGTCAACTGACCTAGAAGAACTCCATATATATTATGATGCAAAGGGAATTCATGTAGGCAGAATATAACTGCCAAAAGTGCCCAGGATATTGGGTGTTAACATCCATAATTCTTTCAAAATTGTCAGAGTTTTTTCCTGGAGGTCTCTCATCCTAGTGCTGATAAAACCTACAACTATTTACTTGATAAGATCAGACATTATTATGATGATGTTTATTATCAGATATTTATTTATTGTCTGTATTATTAGTGCCTAGGAGCTCCAGCTTAAGGTCAGATGATATAAACTACTTCACTTCAGAAATATCACTTGAAAGAGGGAAAGGAAGATGAGCTACGAAGAGCTCTTTGGGGAACAAGGAATCTTTGAATAGAATAGGTAAAACAAAGTGGGTATTGTCCAAACACCCATCCTGCCATACAACAAGAATTTATACTTCATGCAATCCTTCTGGTCATCAATGGGTAGGGGACGCAATGGGGGTTTCTCTGGTACCATATTTCACCTTCATATTTGTCTTAGAAAGTCACAAACCAAATATTGTATGTTTCCTATAGTGCTTAGGAGGTGCTCTCCTGATGAGTGATTCAACATATTAAACAAGGAAACAGAAGGCAGAAGGTAGCAGAAGTAGAATGTAGACCTTATTAATTAATCAGTAGAATAATGGACTACATTTTTACATTGAAGGAGCATCTGGGCCTGTTAAAGGAGGGGAAATCAGCTGGTCTGATCAAATAGGGCCAATTTTGAAATAACAAAATTTAATACGAATGGAGCCTGTGCCTTCCCTTTGTGACGCCACTGCTATGATCAATGGAAAGAATGCTTAGAGCCTGGCTGTCTCTAAAACTAAAACATTAAAAAAATCATGCATTTTGACCTGTACCTTTACTTGCATGGCCTGTATGAAAGAAAAATACAAGGAAAAAAGTAAGTAAAACAGATGAAACGATGAAAGTTTTACAAGTTAGTAATAAAGAGAACCTAAAGCATCAGGAAAGTAACAAACAAATTCATAGCTAGAACAATATGCATCGATGAGTGACTAATTACATGTCATTTTAGTGAAGTAATGATTTATTACGTATCTTAATTCCTACCAAATAATCTATCTTTTAAATTTATGAGTTGCTATTTCTCAAACACATGACATACTGAATAGTGATAGCTGTATCAGATATGGATTCATCCAATTAGTCACAGCATCTATATGCTAAATTCTAGGTTTCTCCAATTTAATATAGGAGGACTGATTTTGGACTCTGGACCTCCCAACAGGGAAGAATATTTCAATACTCAGAAATATTATTTTCTATTCATTCTTCTTATTATTATTATTATTAAATCAGAACTTGATTGTAAGAAAATTAGTCTTAGGATAAATGTGAAAAACAAGCCTTACAGTAAATATGCAACCAAATATTGCATTTTATTTATAAATTAGTATTCTTATTTTATAACAAGAAATTCCAATTTTTTATACATTGTTGGCAAAAGTCATATCCCCTATCTCTTAACTGTACCTCTCTCACACATATATTTAGTTTTTAATAATCTCATTTTAAGCATTAAAATTGATACCAGGATTTTATTTATAGAGTAAATTAATTGTTGCAAAGTTAATTAATTGTTAAAAGTCATGATATTAGAATGCTAGGCAAAATTAATGTAACATAAATAATAATTATTAATAAATAGTATTTAATGCCCATCCCCACTCATCAGAAAACTAATGTAATCAACAATCAGTTGAGGAGTGTTCCTGAGCATGAGAAAATAATGTAATAAAAAACTTTGTGCAGATTTAAGGAAAGTACTTCACATTATTTCAAGCTTTCTCCCTCAACTATTTTGGTTATCTAAGTGTCCTTGTCATGCACTAATAAGCACAAAGACCCTTATTTTGGGCCTTGTAGGACTGAAGCTTAGGTATGATTATACATGTAATCGTTTGAACCATATTATTTCTACAACTTTGAACTACCATAAATTAAATCTTTAACTCTTTTGGGTCTTGCACACCTTGTTCCAGCAAATGGGAACATCTTCAATGAAAATTTTACCTGAATAAGGAGAATGAGGCCCTTACATGCTCTAAGGACATGACATATTAGAAATGTAATAAATGGCATGTGGACCATTCATCGTTTAAGCTAAGTCATAGAAACAAACAGTCTAAGACGCTGAGTAGATTCAAGGGGATGATATAAAAATTTTTGCAATAAAACACTAAATAACATGAAATACTAGAGTAACTATGAGATTTATAAACGGTGTTATATTAGAAATAGAACCAAGCTAAAAATCTGGATACAGACACTCCTGAAATTTAGATTTGCCTAACAATACAAACCTGGATTTCATGACTCTGCAAAGGACCTATCAAAACACTTAAGATGCAAGTTTTATAATGTGGGCCTCTCCAATATGACTTCAGTAGGAGATGCCAGTATTTAGCAACCTTGAAAATGAAGCTACTTAGGAAAGTACCCACAAATGTACTTTGACACATAATGTTAAGCACCCTAACTTGAAAAATTGCTTCTATATATTACACACTTATGCATATTTCACATACATGTACAGGTGTATGTGTAGGAATTTATATAGATTATGTGTAAAACAATATAGAATATTTATATCTGTAAAATTATCAACAAGTCTAAGAAGGTTTGGAAAAATAATACACTGGTGGAATGGAACGGGTTTAAATAATCTGTTTCAAAACTTTCTCTGTCTCAAATCTATTATTTCAATGCAGTCCACAATCTCTCTGATTCAATAGTCACTAACTTACCATTCCCCTCCGAGCAATCTGCTGCCATTTTTTCAGAGAAGAAAAATTAAAAACTTGCTCAGCTTTAAATACATTTATCTTAATAAAGATTAAAAACTAGAATTGTATCGTAAATATACAGTGGATACTCTATCAAATTTTAAGTTGCAACAGAGTCATCTGTTAGAAATTGTGGATAAATCTAATATTAAAACTTTATCTTCTACATTGTCTCTATTCTTTCTTCAGACAATAAAAGAATATATCATCCCATTTTTACATAAATATGCATTACATATAAGTATTATCACATACATTATAGATACTTGCCCAGAACTCTGGTTATATTTAAGGAGTACAAACCAGACTTTAAAAATGGGGGAAAAGAAAATAAAGTCACTTTTCCCTGCTTATTGATTGTGCACCAGTACAGGCCCTGGAATTCAGAGCAGCATGAGGGCTGCTTTAGCTTGCACTGGTTGTTAATAATGTAAAGTGCAAAAGCAGCAGGCACAGAGAAACCCCAGCCACCCTCATTTTTACTCCCACTTTATCCTGTACATCAATAGTCAAGAAATGAGCTGGTGTGAGAACATCTACACTAGGTCCATACCAACAGAGGTTACTCATTTAGCAGCTGTACTGACATGAAATCTATCAGCTGCCAGCACTGTGGCATGAAACAGTCACATCACAGGAGACAATTTGGGCCAATATAGCTAACATCTGTGTTTATATAGCATACATATACACTTATTTATATGCCACGTTTAATAAATAGAAGATCTAAATTCCAGCACTAAACACAGTATGATGAATGATGACACAGAAAAGAAGTGGAAAGTTGTGAGCTTCTTGGTATCAAAATATTGCTTACATTAAGGTGAATGTTAAAGTGAGCAGCATTATGAAAAAGAAGTCCTGTCACATAATTTACTCTACTGTTTAGCTGCTAAAACAACAAGAAAACTGCAAACTCTATAACCAACTATATTCCAAAACTGATAGAATTATAATTTTTCCATATTTAAAATATTTACATCTGTTTCCTATTAAAATGATCACTTATTTTAGTAATATTACTGAAGACATACAGAGTATGGTAAGAAACATTATTCATTTCCACCTGTCATGAATGATAATGTTAAAAATACTGAAATTGGTGCTGCATGTGTATCATAGCATGTTATTTTATTCATCACAAAACAAATGCCTATCTACAGCAATGAATTGCTCTGCAATCACTCCTACAATTATGGTATCATATAAATAAAATATTTAACCATGAACAATGTAAACCATTAATTACATTCATACATTTGTGGTAAACATTCACAAATGGCAGAAGCACTATACTGCCATATTTGCTTATATTTTTGTATGCACTGCATTTGGATAGAAAGATTCCCTCTCACATCTACACACACACACACTCACTCACTCACTCACTCACTCACTCACTCACTCACTCTGTGCATAAGCACACATTTACATATATAGTATATTGTGTATTATATATATTATATAAAAATAACAAATGAGAGATGAACAAAACATGAATCTCAAATTCAAATCTCTACTCATTCTATGTGGCTATTTATTTGGTTTTGAACTCCTCTAATTTTGATCATGGACTGGAGCCAACAATAGATAGTATGTATTTTCTGTTTTGCAAATTCAGAAGTGGCTGTAATTCCCAAAGAAAAACAGTTCCAGTGACATTTCCTCTATTCTTGACAGAAGACATTTTGTGTTATTTCAGCCTTTCTGGGATGAAATAATCAAAGCAACAACTTTAAATACTTTGGCAACAACAAAATTACACCAGGCCCTTAATTTGGCTTTAAAACAAAGCCTCAAGTCTATTCAGAACCTAATCTGGAGCGAATTCAGCCCCAATTACTGCCTCCTCATCTTATTTCTAATATCTATCTATTTTAGAAATGAAATGTCTATCCAGTTGCTTGTGCAAAAACTCCTCCTAAACGGTAATAGTTAGGGCCACTAAATTTGGTAGGTAGCTTCCTCTTACCCTAACTTAAAGCAAGATCAGGGTTTGGTTGTGCCAGGAACATGGGAAGTGGGGTTATTTCCCACAACATAGAAAGGGAGGGGCAGAGAGAGGAGGGACATGATCCTCACACTCACCAACTGGGGGCTGCAAGCGGGGATGGGATACTGTAGAATGAGCACTGGGGACAGCCACATCAGCACAAGACTGACTGGCTGGGGATGGGGATCTGCATGTTACCAGCCACATCACCTTCTATGGGTAAGGTTCCCCTCCCTCCATGCAGCTAAAGGGCCTAGGTATTACCTCCCCCCCCCAACCCTGCTACAGAGCCTAGGATTTCCTACCCCTTTCTCCACCTATGGGGGCTTGGACATTCCCCTCCCCCACCACTTCACATGGGCACATGGAGATTCTCTCCCACTGTTGTGAGGCTCCTATGGGGCCTAGCAAATCCCTTCCCCCCACCGTGCAGCTCCTCACGGGGCCAGGCTGTACTCTCTTTCAATATATAAATAGGAATATATTTACCCAATGTTGTTCAGGTCCTTAACTCAAATAAGTTTTGTTTTTCTTCATTTAAACCATTGTTCTAGAGTGGGACTGGGGATGAGGGGTTCAGTATGCACCCTGCCCCAAGGTGAGAGCCCAGCCCTCTCTCACCATAGCAGTTTGGGGCCAGGTGAGATGCACCTGTCATGGCTGTTGAAGTTCCAGCAGGCACACCCAGGTGAGGGGTTCATGTCTCCCCGGCTGGGGGACAGACAGACACACAGACAAACAAACAGACAAACTTTCTGAAATATATACCAGATAGCAGTACCTTTCTCCACCCCTCCCCTCGGCCTGCCCAATGAGATTACAGCTGTCCTAATCCCCATTTTGGGCCCCTTGCTTCCCCCTTGTGGTCATTCAACAGTATAACTCTCTCCTACCCTTTCCATTTTATGAGAAACAATCGAATTCCAGGCACATCCCATTATCCTGGTACAACCAAACCCTAACCTTGCTTTAAATTATAAGAGGAAGCTGCATACCAAATTTGGTAGTCCTTGCTCTTACCGGTTAGAAGTTCTTAAACAAATGAACCAATGGAAAGACACATAGACAAATGCATATTTCTAAAAAATATAGTAAGAAGATATAGTATGTGTGTATCCATCAATCTATCCGTACACCTTCCCCTCACATATCTGTGGTGATAGCCATGTGATAAACTGCTGAGCAGTGCGATAAACTGCATTTACTATTCACTTCTTCCTACCTCACCTATACCGTCATCCTCCCATTCAGGATCATACTAACATTTCAAATCACTTAATTGGCTTCAGGTAGCCACGTTTATAAACAACCAACCAAAACCAAAAAGAAACAAATCAGCTTCCCACAAAAATGTTTCATTCTTTCTTCCGAATGTGGAATTTGTTCTCTCAGGGTATGTCTACACTACAGTGTTATTTCGAAATAGTTATTTCGAAATAATGTGTTGACACACGAAATGCATTTCAAAATAGCTTTTTGCTATTTTGAAATAGCGCATCCACACTGAGTGGATGCTGAATCGCATTTAAGGCCGGCCGGAACCAGGTCCGGCAGGGCCTCAAGTAAGGAGTTAGCCTCAGGCAGCAGCCACACAAAGTATCTGAGGCCTGTGCTTAAAGGGACACCCCCTGGACAGCCAGTTCTCAGCTTTCCCTGCTTGCTTGCCTATGTCGATGAGAGACAGCAAAGCATTTTGTCTCTGTGTGCTCTGCTTGCCCTCACTCAGGACACCACAGCACTCTGCAACATGGAGCCAGAGCTGCCCCTGGGCACTCTGGTGCTTCTCGTGGATGCGTTGCTGCGAGCCTGGCTGCACTTTCTGCAGGCTGCCATCCGGGAAGTCCATCGGAGGGCTGTCAATATTCAGGAGGCCCTGTGGGAGAGCTTCCACCCTGAGGAGCACTAAGAGCCTCCCTGGTCTGCCCCACTGGGGGCTTGTGCCTCATTCCTCCCTCACATCCTTCCACTTACCCTCCCTAACCCCCCTTCCTGATGTCAAATAAAATACATGTATTTTCATGAACACAAACTCTCTTAATTTAACAAAACTGGGGGGGGGGGAATGAAATTCTGGTGACACTGGGGAAAGGAGGCGGGAGAGGGGAAAAGAGAGGGTGGGAGAGGGGAGGGGGAAACCTAGGAGGAGGGAGCTAGAAGGGGGAAGCAAGGGAAAGAAGGGGTAGGGGAAACTCAGGGCTCAAGGTTGGGGGTCTCGCCGGACCAACTTGATTTTCATGCAAACCTGCTCCTGGGTTCACATGTGGCCTTTGGTGGCCAGGCTGGCAGCTATCCTGCCATAGATGGCTGCGTTCCTCCATCTAGTGCAGAGATCATGGATGTTGGGGGTATCCCCCCCAAACCTGAATAAGGTCCATGATCTCCACCCTGGACCAGGAAGACGGCCGCCTTCTCCAGGCCCTGGCAGGCTCCTGGCAGCTGACAGACTGCTCCTGGGGAGTGGTAGAGGGCTGGCTGCCAGTGGCTTGCTGGCTCATGTTTTGGGGGCCACTGAGTCAGGGGTAGTGACTGCTGGCTCTGGGCTGGCAGGCTTGGAGCTGGCATAGGCACTGTGGCCAGAGTCAACCCCTTTAAGGGCTCCAGGGAGGGAGACGAGTGTTCTTGGTTGAGGCTGGAGTGGCCACCAGGGCATCCTGGGAAGGCTGGAGGCCCCCTATTTCGAAATAAGTGTCTACTCAGCACTTATTTCAAAATAGCTATTTCAAATTTGGTGTTATTCCTTGTGGAATGAGGTTTACCAAAATCGAAATAAGTGCTCTGCTATTTCGAATTAATTTAGAAATAGCGGTTTGGCTGTGTAGACGCTAGTAAAGTTATTTCGAAATAACTTTGCTGTATAGACATACCCTCAATGATACTATTGTCTTGACAGTCCAAACTTTTCGGGGGGTGGAGGGGCAGGGAGGAGAGAAGAGACACAATTTAGTTTTAGTCCTAGTAGGTCCCAAAATGCTGATTTTTAAAGTTATGACATTTCTGTGTTTAAGAGAAAAAATACATAGAAATTTACAGAGATTTTTTTTTAATTAGAGGTACACCCTTTCTGTGTTTTTGTGTCTCTTGCAGCTAGCCTACCTTAGGTACCATGAGTCCATGTGGAAAGATATAAAAATATAGTTCTCAGGTGCTCTCTCATGGTGCTCAGAACTGTAAGTCACCACTCTGCCACCACAAGTTCTCTTTGCATCTAACGATGCGGATTGGAGAACTAAGTGAGAAATTGCCTGAGACCAGCATTGTAACGGATTAAATTTTAGACACTAGAATGCACGTTTTGTTCTTATTTCTAATTACTTTCTGTTTCTCTTATCCTTAATTACTATGACTTAAATATCTTTTCTTTATAAAAAAATAATTTTTGCTTTGAGCACATAATCACCTCAGTTCTGTGTATTGAAGCGTGGTCCTCAGATAAACTAACAGGCTGGTGAGTACACTCTCTCTTCGGAGGCAGTGACATGGGCAATTTCTTTGAATGTCTAGTGATACCAGCTGGATACTGCAAAGGAACACTCTTCCAGGGGATTTGGAAACTGGAATTCACTGAATGTTACCTGCCAGGCAAGGTTGAGACTGGTATAGTCTCAAAGAATATGCTTTTGAAGCAGCTAGACTGTTGTGGCAAGGTGCTGAGTCAGCTGACATACAGGCTACTCTCCACTAAAGCAGTCTTTTGCTGAGGCAGGGGGGTAATGCAGGGGCTTATGGTTCTCGTCACCCTGAAAAAACATCACAAGCCCACATCTATATTTTTAAAACCTTTATAGCACATTTTAAAATAGGCTTTCTGCTAGTATGTGACATAAAATACAGCATAATGTTGCGTGATATGAAGGTTTCATCAACGTTACACTGGAATCAACTTGTGCAATTCACTTATGGATTTGCTGTTGAGTACTGCAACATTCCTCAGCTCATGCCAATGAAACCTTTAAGCCACACAACCGTACATTTTCTCCATCACATGTATATCAAACTAGATTTTTCAGGCATCAGATTGGTATCTGGGCATGCTGAATAAATCAGAGATGAATGCTGTCAGTAATAAGCAACAAGGCAATATATAATGTATATGCTCATATACACATAAACAGCTATATACAGAGGATGATCCCATTCTGCTCTATTACAATAAACGGCAAGATACCTAGTGACTTCAGAGGAGAAAAATCAGGCTATAAATGTTTCCTGGAATAATTTTACACAATATTGAACTTGTAATATACTAAAAAGGCCACATTGCTGCTTTTAAGATAAACATTCTTTTCTACATGTAATCTTCCTAATGCTTTTTGCAAATGTATTTTAATTGGTTTTCTTTTATGCTTATTCAGCAAAAATTTCATAATAAAATGTGATAAGTGGAACTAGTTTCAGCACAGAAAGCTTCTGTACATTTATCATCAAGAAGCAAATGCATTTGCGTGTGCTCTATCAGCACAGAAGCAGCAATTTGGTTATATTTTCAGAGCTATTCTGACTAAATATCAAAGTGAAAAATATGATTCAGGTTGAATTGATCTTAAAATGTTTAACTTACTTTAGACATCTTGCTCTTGCTGTCTCCTGTTAAAAATGCCAAATTGTTGATTTCATTCTGAATCACAAAATTTTGTTCTTCTCTCTTGAAGTTCTAAAACAAAAATTGCTGAGAAGTTGATGTCACAAAGATTGTCTATGTCATATTTATATCTACAAATACAAAAAACTGGAGGATAAGAAATGAGAAATGGCATCTTACATGGGATTTACACCACAAGATAAAAACCTCAGCTACCATACGGAAGAGTTCATCAGAATCTGCATCTGGTTTCTTGAGCCAATTTGGTCTGAAAATAAATATAAGAGATGTTTACAATAAGAATTAACTGCATATAAATATTATTACAGTATTTGACTAAGAGGGTGCCATTGTGTTGTTATTGTCAGAATGAAGTGAAGGGGTACTCAAACTTTCTAAGTGCTAATGCAGCTTCTCTTTATGTGGACCATGAATCAGTCTTCCCTCAGGCCTGGTCTGCACTAGACCAGGCAGGTCAGCTTAAGGAATGCCACCCAGCTATGCATTTTGCATAGCTTGATTCGATTTACCTTAAGCCAAGCCTCCGCAGCATCTACACTGTGGGAGGCTGCTGGGAGCACACGTCCCTGTTGGCTTCCCTTACTCCTCAGAGAATGAGGAGCACACAATGCTGGCAGGGGCTGCCCTCAGTGTTTGATTTGGGGGTCTACAATAGACCCAGCTAAATCGAACAGTAGAAGATTGACCTCCGGAGAGTCAGTCTTTTCTATAGTGTAGACAAGTCCTTGGAGTGTAAAGGGTTTAATTAAACTCTGGAAAGAACCTTTGACTGCACTGAAAGTTGGTTCATGGCCTAAATGATCATGTGCTTTATAAACTACATGGAAAATCACCCATTTCAACTAAAGAAAATTTGAGTATTTCTGATGTAAGCTTCAGATGGTTTTGTTAAAAACAATAACACAGACTTTACATTCAAATAATCTGCCCTGATCATCTTTGCAGCTGAATGGATTCATTGACTTCATGACAGTCACTTGTTCATCAAAATACCATGCACTGGATAAAGATATTTCAAAATCTTTTTCTTCTATGTACTTTATTATTTTGCTCATTCTCTACTTTTCACCAAAAACACTAGAACAAGATTCTGGATCTTCACATGCCAAAATTGGTACTGCAGAAGAATATTTTCAATGCTCTAAAGAGAAAACTTTTAATAGAAAATATCAATAAAGAACAGCAATTTGTTTAGGATGCTAGAGTGTTTACATAATAACACAGGTTATGTCTAGACTACAGGGTTTTTTAAAAAAAGGAGCCTTTTTTCAAAAAAACCTTCACCTGCATCTAGACTGCTGCCGCGTTCTTTCGAAATTAAATCGAAAGAATGCGGCGTTTTTTTCAACAGTGGTAAACCTCATTTATGAGGAAGAATGCCTTTTTTCGAAAGAGTTCTTTTAAAAAAAGACGTTCTTGACCACAAACAGGGCTTTTTCAAAAGAGAGCATCCAGATTACCTGGGTGCTCTCTTTCAAAAAAGCAGATCGCTTTTTCGAAAAGTTGTGGCTGTCTAGATGATCTCTTTCGAAAGATGCTTTTTCAAAAGATTCTTTCAAAAAAGCTTCTTTTGAAAGAAGCGTGTAGTCTAGACGTACCCACAGTGTTTGGTTCACGGATTAACAGGGCTGGTCTGCACTTAAAATTTGGGTCGACCTAGCTATGTTGCTTAGGACAAAAAAATTTGCCTGATGTAGTTCTAACCCCCCACCACAGATGCAGGTGGACCGATGGGAGAATTCCATCAAGGCAGATTTCATACAGAGACAGAAAGCCCTTTTCAATTGATATGGGAAGCATTTGCACTATAGTGGCACAGCTACATTGCTGTGGCTGTGCCCCTGTAGCGTAGACGTATCTACAGATAGCAAGGTCAGAAAGTGACCATTTGTGATAATTTAGGGTGTGTCTAGACTACAGGGTTTTGTCGACAAAAGTAGACTTTTGTCGACAAAACTATACCTGCATCTACACTACCGCTGAGTTCTGTCAACATAACGTCGACAGATCTCAGCAGTTTTGCCGACGGCTGTAAACCTCATTCTACGAGGAATAACGCCTTTTGTCGACAGAGTTCTGTCGACAGAAGGCGTTATTGCATCTACACTGTCCTTTGTATCTACACTGTCATGTCGGCAAAGTGGCCTGCTTTGTCGACAGAACTGGGTGTAGTCTAGACGCTCTTTGTCGACAGAAGCTTTGTCGACAGAACTGGGTGTAGTCTAGACGTACCCCTAGTCTCACTGCCTATGTAACACAAGCCAGAGAACTGCTCTAAAATAGTTTCTTTTGAACAGAAGCATCTCTCTTAAAAACACAATCAATTCAATCCTGATATAAAAATTGCCAGAGATGGAGAATGGCTGGGAGCCTGTATGTCTCTATTACCACTGTGGAATGCCCTAGGAGAAACCAGAGAAGATAATAAACAACAACAACAAAAAGTTTATTCTCTGCACTAGAAATAGTTCTAGCAAAAGTAAGGCAGCACAAAAATGGCTCATGGCTTATTTATGATTAATGTTTTGGAAATACTCTCTTGGAACATTTCATTCAGAGGATAATGCCCAAACAGCAAAACTGTGACTGGGAGCCTGTTTCAAGCATGCAACTTTTCCAAGGGCAGAATTTCATGTTCTGTGCTTCCAAACTTTATTTCAGATTTTAGTTTGCATAACTGCTGGCTGTGCAAATTCAACTGCTCTCCAGGAATAGATTTTTCAGTAGGTTGCATTTCTAGGGACAATAGCAGTATAGCCAGGGCTGGCAGCCCTACCTTTTAATAAGCTTGCCTAATTCTTCCCATTTTTAGACCCTGTTTTCAGTTGCTTATAATTTTGTCAAACCTTAACAATTCAGGCTGCTGGGTGACTGGCTCATGCTGGTTTTTTTGCCAAGACAGAAACTTCAGCCAAAACAGTTCCAGCCATTTCTGAGAATGAGGTTAAGGGAAAATATATTGTTTTGTCCATGAAAAAAAAATTCTGGTGACCTTTGCTTGGAATAAATCTAATCCCAAATTTTGGAGCAGGGATTTGAAAGTTGGCAGGGATGAAAATTCAACCAAATTTGGCCAAACTATAAATCTCTAGAAAATCAGTTTGAACATGCTCAGTAAATATTTCTTTGACAAAGGCTGTTAAAATCTCAGAAGATCATCCTCAGTGAGGATGCTTGAGCCTCTCACTGCTTAGTGCTGCCCAGACAATGCATGCATACTCCCTACAAAGCAACTCAACGTGGTCCATCCCCTCACAGCCCCTTGTGTTACCAGACTGTCCACACATCACCCACATACTAGCTGAGCATTCTGCAGCCCAGAGGTGCAGGGCAGGAGCAAAGCCTGATTTTCCTTGTAATGCCTGTTTCCAGCTGCCCTGGTCTGGGGAGAACACTGGAACAGAGTTCCAGTCTGTCTCTCTTGCGCTCTCAGGGAGGTATCAACACAGTGATTTGAATGCAGAGGGGGGGAAAGCTGGGCAAACAGTGGAGGGGAAATATTAGAATGGGACTATGAATTTACTGATGTTGAGACTGGAGATAGGGGTAACAGAAACTGTGATTTGAAGTGGTTGGCAAGAAAGCTTGGACTCACCAGGCAAGGACTTGAGCTTCATGGGAAATGGGGTGGTTAGGACTGAGAGGGAAGCCTACAAAATGGATTTGTCAGGGGGAAAAGGTGGCTAGAACTGGTTGGATGAGCAGAATAAGACAGTCGGGGCAGAGTGGGACTGAATACCAGTGAAATAAAGTTACATGGAGAGAGGGGTGGACAGGGGAAATGACTGAGAGCCAGCTGGCTAGGGTGGACATTACTGAGATCAAACAAGAAGCAGGGTGGAAGGAGTGAATGAGACTGGTTGGACAAGGACACAGACTAGGAACCCTTTGGGGAGTGGGACAGCAATGGGGAGAGGCAGATCTCACAGGGAGCTGGGGTGTGGGAGAAAAACTAGGTCTAGCTTGGCACAGACACTAGGACAGAGTGTGGGAGGTGGTGCAAGGGGAAATTTAGAGGGGATGAAAAGCCCAGAGAATGAGACTGTGACTGGGAGCCAGTGAGACAGAGAGGAGGAAATAGGGAGAGGGAACTGGAACTAGCTGGACAATGAAACTGGGACTCGTATGAACTGCCAGGGACTAAAGACTGAAACTAGGTAAACAAGGAGAATGGGATTGGGAAAAAGAGCCAGGGGAAGAACAAGGATTGGAACAGGGATAGACTGGAGGGGATAAGGCAGAAAAGGGTAAAGCTTGGGGGATGGGTGGAGTGAATGATGACACATAGAAGAGTCTGTGCCCAGTAGTATACGTGTCCCTCCACAACCCAGAATATAACTCAAGATTTTGAGTTTTAGCATTTCTCTGATGTCAAGAGAGACGAGATCAGTAAACCCCCCTGACAAAGTAGGTTTCAGTCCCATCTAGTGCTAGGTACACCATTAGATCAAGGGGCAGAGATGTGTGCAGTGGATCTTAGGTTCTAGTCCATGGAGTGTCAATATGATGCCATGGGATGGGATTTCTGGGGGCAGGGGTTCCATTTACTTTTTTACAAATAGGAGACTATACACACAAAACTGCATTTATAGCACTTTATTAAGGTTGAAAGGTGAAGCGCTCATAGTAAAAGTCAAGTCACAAATTATGACACGATCTTTAATTACACGATGACATACTATTTTTTCCTCAGAAACCCTGCCTCATTCAGGGCACATGGTTGACCTGGTCTGTGTAGTAAAGAATATTTTTGTCCAACACCCTTCCTGCATTCATCAAAAAAGCTGGAAGGTGTGTTGTTAATTAGGCAAGGGATCGCAAGAAGGGAAAGGACAATTCATCATGGTTAAGATAGTTGAATGCTGTCTTGGAGAACTGGAGTGTTTCCCTGCTTCTGACACAGATTCTGTGATACTAAGCAAACCACTTAAACTAGATTTATCACTAGTGGCCATTAACTGTTTATTCTTCATTTTCTGGGTGTCCAAAATGAGATCCTGGGTTCTAATTTGTAAAAGTGCTAAGCACTCACAATTGCAATACAAAATAATGGGAACTGTGCTTTTAATGTGCTATATAATGTTAACTATTGTGAAAAATCAGTTAGAAGTTGTTTCAATGTGGCATCCAAAATAAATGTATAATAATCTCTGCACCGCTGCACCTCATCTGTAAAATGGGAATACTATTCCTCACCTCCCAGGAGATAAATTATTTAGTGTTTGTAAAGCAAGCAGATACCATAGTGACAAGAGATAAGCAAGGCTCATTCACTGAGCACCATCTATCCTGAACAATAAGCAAGGCAGTGATTCTGTGGGGGAAAATAGTATCTAATCATGTATTTAAAGCTGTATTGTAATAAATATTCACAAGAGGACCAAAATTAAAGATGGACAGACAGCCTTAATTCTTGCATTTCCTGACTTTTGAGATCTTGACTTTGCAACCTCAATAATGCTCAACATAATCTCTGTGAGTACTTTGAAAAAGCAAGAGGATTCTTTGGATTCTCCAAAAGGATCTCTACGTCTATCTCTTCATTATCTTCTGTAAGATTTATCGCACCTTGTGCAAGTTAAAAACATTTCAAATTGTCTTTGTGGTATTGTTTTTAGACATCTTGCAAGTCAAAGAAAATAAGCTACTCTGTTCTAAAAGGGGAAAACCATACTCTGCTTTTAAATCCCAGCCCATCAAAGCACTTAAACATGTGCTTTAATTTAATCATATGAAAAGTCTCATGAACATCAATGGGACTGCTTATGTGCTTCAAGTGAAGTGTAAGCTTACGTGTTCCCTTGGATCAGAGAGTTAGAAGATAAAGCTTGGCTCAGGGGACATTTTATCTGATATATATTGTGTATGTCTGTCTGCGAGTCCATTTGTTCAAGAACTCCTCCTAAACAGTAAGAGCCAGGGCCGCCAAATTTGGTATGCAGCTTCCTCTTCTACTATTTTAAGCAAGGTCAGGGTTTAGCTGTGCCATGACAACTGGAATCCCTGGGAAAAGGACTGTTTTCCATAACATACAAAGGAAGGGGCTGTTGTTCGAAGGGATGCGATATGAGAGTGGACAATGGGGGCAGCGAGCCCGCAGGGGACAGCTATCCTGCAGAGTGCCCAAGGGAGTGGCCAGTAGGGCTGGGGGTCTTCCATCTTGCCTACCAGCACACTGAGTAAATAGGCCCCTCATCCCAAACCCTTTCCCCCTCCTGGCCCTTGGCCGCAGCACAGGGGGAGGGAGGGCGGAGGGAAAAAAAGATCCCTGGCAGCGAGAGGGCCCAGGGGCAGAAAAAAGGCCCCTGGTGGCTGATGGAGGAAGGAAACACCTCTGGTGGCCAAAGAGGAGTTGGGGGGAGAGGGGGGAAGAGATAAGAAAAGTCCTTGGTGGCTGAGGGGGAGGGGGAAAGTGGAGTAAAAGGAAGGCACCTGGTGGCCAGGGGGTGCTTGGGGGAGAAAAAAGGCCCCTGGCATCCAGGGGAGGCTGGGGGAAAAAGGAGGCCCCTGATGGCCAGAGGAGTTGGGGGTAGAAAAAAGGCCTCTGGCGGATGGGATCCCACCTAACTCTTGCACCCTCCCTCTCTCAGCCTCCTGCACTCCCCTCTCCCCCAACATCCCCAATGCCATGAAGGACCCCACACTGCCAGCCCCCTGCCCTGAAGGACCCAGGCCATGGCAGGTAAGTCTGTTAGTACTTTAAAAATAAAGAACTCCTGTCTATATCTGGTCTAATGTAACCATATCCATTTCTGGGAAACTATGAAGAGTTTCACTTTGCACTGATCATATCGTCCCTGAGATTTAATCTTTTTAGCTGAAATCCTTATCAGTACGGTTTTATTTATAGGGTTGAGATTCTGTATCACTGATTTAAATTACTCTTGGCTGTGTCTTTGCTCTGCCCTTATTTATCATTAGATTCTAAATTCCTTGGTTATATTACCCTCTGAACTGAAACTGTTATATGTACTGTACCCTTTTCCTGACCTTACTAAATATAGTTAGACTTGAGGTCAGTAATGTTCTTGTGTTTTATTTCTTATTGATTTTTCAGGAGGACTCTCCATTCTTCCTTGTGCCAGGTGTCAAAGCTATCCGAATTACTAGTTGTACACTTTTCCCAGCATTAGTTAAAACAATTTACAGATCCATGGAGTGCCCTTGACTTGACTGGATTGGAAGCTTCCTATTTACTCTACTTTTTAGTCTTGAAACAATTTGCTTATCTTAGCCTTATTAGTTAGATTAAAATTCTACTTTTAACATACTTCCTAATGTATTTTTACTGTGAAGTCTGTGTATTAAATGTCTTATCAATAATTTCCTTTCTCTTAGCAGCAACTGACACAGTTTTACCCAACCTGGATGGCTCATGAGTCAAGGATCAATGCCCACCTTCTTTAGTCTAATGTAGCTATATTGTTATCTCTGAAATAATGCTTATAATGTTATGCAAGATTTACAGCTTCAGAATAACTCATCTGTCAGGAAGCAGGAGCCACAGGCCTAGGCTAGAATACTAATCTGCCTCTGTAAATTGCAAAGAGAGCTTTGCTGAGATGTCCAGTAATATGGGATATGCTGCTATCAAAACAGAAATTATCAGTAAGAAATTTTCTAATTTCCATTCTGCAAGCCGGTGTCTCTCATAATTCCAGGCATCTCAGAAATAGCAAGCAAGTTAAAAAAGACAGGGAGAGAGTTAGGAAATAAAAAAATGTAGCAGGAAAGAATTACCCACCTTTTTGAGAGCTCACTTTCACCTGTATTATTTCTGAACCACTGCCTGCAGTGTATTTGTGCCAAGGGAGACCACATCCGCAGGAGACAGAAGATCCACTTTGTAGTGCTTAAGGAAGGTGTCAGTTATAAACAAAGTGACCATTTTGCAAATTTGCAAAGTGGACACACTAAGTTTGTTCCATCCATGAGGTTGTGAAGGATCTTGGAGTTCACTTTGATCTCTTCTGGGACAGAGATAGGGTAATCTTACTGGTGATGGAGGAGTTGGAAGCTTTGAGTCCCTGGCATTTCAGGTGGAAGGACACAAATAGGGGAGTCTGATCTTGTATGCTTCAGACAGATGTCAGAAGAGCACTGAAAATCTAAGGTAAGTCATGACTTTTCAGTGGGACATTGTAATGTGATATAGAAAGAAGGAAGCACAATCTCTTGGGAAGCACAGAAAGAAGAATTTACTTTAGGAAAAAAGAATTCTGGTATCCTGAACACCACCTTGTTTTTGTAGAACATG
This sequence comes from Pelochelys cantorii, assembly GCA_032595735.1. NCBI lineage: Eukaryota > Metazoa > Chordata > Testudines > Trionychidae > Pelochelys > Pelochelys cantorii. The sequence continues at coordinate 73,082,547 of CM064329.1, forward strand.
CAATGCAAAAGCTGAAGGATTCAGAAGTAATGGAGGAAATGATGGAGAGGGACGTAATTGCAGGGGAGTAAACCTGGAGGGTGGTCAGGTGGCAATGGGAGACGTATGGAACAGTTTTTTGGAGAGGGTTGGGGCAGTAGGGATTGTTAGGGAGCTTGAAAGCATCCCTCATGTAGACCCAGGCTGATCTCTAGCCTCTCCTATTCAGACACATCTGCCCCTGTTACCTTGTGTCTCCGCGTCCCCTTGTGTCCCTTCACCTCCTACACTGCCACCTTTTCCCCCCGCATCCCTATGTGGCCACACCCCCACTTGTATTCAGCTCCCAACTCAATGCTGTCACCTTATTAGATCCTGTGACCCCATTCCAGACTGCCCCTCCCAGCCCTTCTGAACTACAGTCTGTGTGACCCCAGCAGTCCTGAATGCCCCACACTCTCCATCCTCACCCCCAATCCCAGGCTTCTTCACCCGGCAGGCAAAGTGTTATGAGAATTAAGGATGTTAACTAGCGGTTAATTGACTAGTTGAGTAGTCGATGGAATTTCCATCGACTACTCAACTAGTCAATAGGCACTTCCACATTCCTCCTTTGAAATGTACATGAGCCCCAGCGGGGGCTCATGTACATTTCAAAGGAGAGTGCGGAACTCTGCGTGCAGCCCAGGACCAGCAGGAAGTCCCGCTGATTCCAGGCTGCACGCGGGTGCCAGCTTTGAAATGCACAAGAGTCCCCGGCAGGGGCTCTTGTGCATTTCAAAGTGGCAGTGCAGCATGGAGCCTGAGGTCAGCGGGGGACTCAGAGTCCCCCGTTGACTCCGGGCTCCATACTGCACTGCTGCTTTGAAACGCCATGCAGAGCTGGGGTCAGGTGGGGATTCTGCAGCTGATCCTGGTCTCCAGTGCGGCATTTCCACAGAACCCAGGAACAGCTGGGGACTCCTCAGCTGACTCTGGGCTCCATGTGTGCAGTGCCGCACAGCTGAGCCTGGGCTCAGCTGTGCGGTGCTGCTGCTTTGAAACACCGATATGGCATTTTAAAGGGGCAGTGCCACACAGCTGGACCAGGGATCAGCTGTGCATAGCTGCAGCTTTCATGTACCCCCTATTCTCCCTCCCCTTTGCTGTCTATCTATCTGATAGAGCAGCAAGGGGGAGGATCAACTAGTCGACTCATCTTTAACATCCCTAATGAGAATGCTGCCCCCTCCCTCTCTGTGGCTGACTACTCAGACTCATGAGCCAACTGTCTTCCATTTTGGGGCCAAAGTAGCTCCTTGGGGGTGAAAGGTGTTAAACATACAGCAGCAGAGGCTGCCAGAGCTCTAGGGAAATAAGCTCTGAAGTATCTAGGTCGATGTAACTTGGCTAGTGCTAATCACGTTCATATAGGTTTGACGTATATGAGAGAATGCCCCTGTAGAGGTGTCTGACCTTTAACCCCTTCTGAAAAGAATACAAATAGTTTAGGGTTCCTGGTCAGTTTTATACTGTCAATGTAAAATGACATTGCTCTTACAATATGTGAAGTTTAGGTTCCCCTAAGGATGAGTGTGACTCTGTTCTTAAGACAACCTGCTATCAGGGCCTGAATCTTCCTTTCCCTGTGAGGGCCACTAAAAAGACAATGTTCATTGACAGATGGTATAGTGAGCTGGTGACAAAGGATTCTAATGGGACCCATCAATCCTGCATACTAGGCTGAGGTGTCAAGGGAGAGAAGGGGCAGAAAACAAAGGGAGAAACATGAATGAGGCCCTTAAAGAATCTTACCACATTAGGATAGGAAAATAAAGTATGGTCTTTGATGGGAATGCATTATGCTGTTAGATGGACACATATGGAGCTGACAAAAAGTCTAGATTGTACCCTGGTTAGCAGATAGCCCGATATTGCTGAAATACGTATTGTGAAGGAAGACAGATGGTGCTAAGATCTGCAAACAGAAATTAAAAATCAGACTAGTTGTGGCTTTCCTGCTTCAGAACAGAACATTCTGAACTTCAGCTGAACAGCATCTTTGTCACCCAACTAGCATCCAAGCTGTCACATGTAAGGAGGTTGAATCTGGGTGCAGGGTCTGAATGTTACTCTGTGAGATGATATCAGGAAGGTGTTCAGTGGAGGCACTGAAATGTCCAACAGATCCAAATACCAGAACTACCTGGCCCATGCAGAAGCTATCTTAATCATCACACTTATGCACTGCCTCAGTTTCTTCAGAAACACTGTATAATAGGAAAGGCATATATTAGTCCCAGTCTCCAGGGGATGAAAGAAATATCTGGTCATGGAGCCTGGATTGGAATCCCCCCTGGAACAAAATGTTTTGACACTTTTTGTCCTGGTGTGTGGCAAACCAGTCTACTTCTAGTAATCCCCAATTCAGAAAGATATTCTGTGGAATTTAATATTAGACAGACCAGTAGTTATTATTGAGAATTGTGTGCTGAGTTGATCTCTGAAGACTGGGAAGATATAGAGCCACTGGTGTGATGTAATTTGGAATGCATCAACGTCAGTTGCACAACTTCGTGACCGAGTAGAGACTTGCTTCCCCTTGTCTTTTAACATAATGCATAGTGGTGGCATTGTCTGTCAGCACTTGGATTGTGGATCCAGGGAGAAGAGGTAGGAATTGTATGCCAAGTATGTTGCTCTGAGCTCTAAGAAATGTATGTAGATATGAGATTCCTGAGGGAAAAACAGACCCTGAATTTGAAGGTGATTTTGACAGGCCCTGCCACACATCCCTGAGTGGAGATCTCTGTCAGTAAGATTTTGGCTAGGCAAGAAGAGGTCACAGAAGTGTATTCCATTACTCATCGGAAGAGCATCTGTCTACCAGTTTTAACAAGGGAATGACTTGTTGCAGGACCATGACCATCATAGCCACCTGATAGGTAGCTACACTGACTTCAGCCACCCTTACATGGAGGGTAGGTGAAGTTTGGCAAAATGTGTCATACATATGCATGAGGCCCTGTGTATGAGAATTATAAGGCATGTCCTTACTGATGTTTTTGAGTGATACTGATGTTGATTTGTTGAGGTTTACTATTGTTTGGAAGCTCTTTAAGACCTCTATGAGTACGTCTACACTAGCCCCCTAGATCGATCTAGGGAGGCTAATGAAGGCGACCGAAATTGCAAATCAAGCCCAGGATTTAAATATCCTGTGCTTGATTTGCATGTTCCCAGCCGGTCGCCATTTTAGAAATTGACTAGCCCAAAGTAACTGCCCATGTCTACACGTGGCTGTGAAACGGGATTCCGATTTAAAGCCCCCAATTCGAATTAGCTGGTAAACCTCATTGCAGGAGGAATACCAGCTAATTCGAATTAGGGCTTTAAATTGGAATCCCGTTTCACTGCCGTGTGTAGACATGGGCAGTTACTTCGGGCTAGTCAATTTCTAAAATGGCGACCGGCCGGGAACATGCAAATCAAGCGCGGGATATTTAAATCCTGGGCTTGATTGGCAATTTTGGTCATCTTCATTAGCCTCCCTAGATCGATCTAGGGGGCTAGTGTAGACATACCCTACGATGCTGCTATGGATATTATGCTTTGAGTCAGAATTGGTGTGGGTTTTCCCTGTTGACTCTAAGGTCCAGCAAGTCAAGAGATTTTAAATTACTCAGACTGAGGCAGTTTTAGGAAAGCTCATTGCCTCAACCAGGTGAAATCACATTGGGGGCCAGTTATTTCTCCCCTTGCACTTGATGCTTTTCTTCACTTCCATCCTCCTGCCTGTCTAGAACCCCAGGTTGTACTATTTTACCTGTCTGGGATGACCTATACTGCTTATCTGAGGAGAGAGATTTCGCTGTGGAAATGGCAGATGATGCAGGTTTTCTAGAATTTGACTGCACACCCCAGGGTCAAACCATACAGCAATGGTTAGTAAGGATATGAACACCAAGTCAGTATCAGGAGGGATGTTCCCTATGAGTCCCAAATCTCTTTCTACTACCCCTTAAGAATCCACTCAAGAATCCTTCTCTGACTTTTATTGGGCTACCCACGGAGGGAAAAGTGGATGGATGGGAGGCGACTCCTTTCCGTGGTTAGATGAGGATGAGTGGAAGGATTGCAATTCCTCCAAGAGAGGAATATTCTTTGGGAGTGCCTTGTATCAGATGGAGAGGGGTCAGTACTGGGAGACCTCTGCCAACTCAGAAACTGAGTGTCTTGGATATCAATCTCTGAAAAAGAGATGAGTCTGGTACTATGCTCACAGTTAGTGATTTGGGCACACTGGGTACTGAAATAGCTGGTATTAAGGTAATGAGGAATGCAATTCCGGGGTTGTTATTACAAGTACTGTTGATACTGAGCCATTTGAGACCAGAGCTCTGGGTACAGACACACCCAGTGTCGAGGTCAGTGCCAAAGGGTCAGTACTGACAGACATGTGTGCCACAGACTTAGTGGATACTGCTTTCTGCTTCTTGGTAATCAGTACCAGGGTGCCCAAGGAGGTCGCTAGGAGGTTGAGCCCAAGATGAGTCAGAGGCTGTCTGGCTCTTGTATCTTGGGTTGCTAGGCATCAGAGAAGATGGTCACCCTGGCTTATCCCTGCAGCGGTGCTCTTTTCTGTCCCATTAGAGGATATCAACACCAGAACACAGGCAGGAAACTGAGGCTTCTTAGTAGAAGTTGTTTGGGAGCTCAGATCAAATCTCAACTCACTAGGCCACTAATAAAGAGGAAGTGACAGATTATTGTGGCCTAGCTCCGATTCTCTTCTCAGTGTGTGAGGAGGCCTGCATCAAGCTCTCAAAGAGGAACAACTTCACATGAGCTTCTCTAAGCTTTCTGAATGAGCTCAGAGAAGAGGTTACTCAGAGAACATGGCTCAGGGATATGTCCCTCTTCTAGACAGAGTAGGCACATTGTTAGTGCCTTTTGTTAACAGGTATCAAAGCATTATGTGAAGGTCAGGTCTTGAATCCCAAAGATTTAGCTTCTGTCATGTTACTAACACCTCTGTAACAAGAGGGTGGGGGTCTAGCCTATGCGACTTATCGAAGAAAAAATATATTTTGTTTTTTTTAAGCCAATAGGCTATAACTAATTAACTATTAGAAATAACAAACAGCTAACTAATTAGCAAGAGTACTGATGAACAAAGACACATTGAGTAGAGAATAATGCAGTCACTGCAGTTGTTATTTCTCAATGCCACAAGCAGTAAGAAGGAATTGAGGGACAGGTGGGTTTACTCTTTGCATTATACCTTCTGGTGGGTGGGTGTGCAAGGACACATAGGCAGCAGGCACAGCTTTAACAGAAACTGTTGACCAAAAGATCCAACATTGCATGCACGGAGTACATCTGCACTAAGAGTTTAATCAGTGTGGGGATCACTCAGTGAACTATTTTTTAGCCAAACTAGACTTCTATTTACATTTTGGGTATGTCTATACAGCAAAGAAAAATCTGTGGTACACTCATGCTAACCTACTTGGGATCGTGCAGCTTGGGCTGTGGAGCTGTTTCATTGCTATGTAGACTTCTGGGCTCAGGCTCCCATACCAAGAGTCCCAGATCCAGCCTGAGCCCAGAAGTCCACATAGCAACAAAACAGCCTTCAGTCCGAGTCCTGTGAGCAGAGTTAGCTGGTACAAGCCAGCCACAGGTTTTCTTTTGCTGTGTAGACATATTCTTAGAAAGTAGGAAACATATTTAGAGAAAAAATGGTCTATGTACATATGGAAGATGTTTATACGCCAATGGGAAAAAATAAGGATCTTGCTTCTTTAGCCTAGTCTACATTATATTTTTAACAGCATTCACATGTTTACTTCTGGGGTGTACATCTTCATAATTCCACTGACTTCTATTGGGCTATGCTGATGTGCACTAGCACAGGATCTGGTTTGAGCTACCAGGTTAGAGCTACTTGACAGTGTCTGCTAAAGAAGGTTTCATTTGCAAGACACCAAGGGTAGATTTTTCAAAACCACTAGTGCATTAGGCACCCAAATCCCATTTTCAAAAGTGATTTAGGCACTTAGGCTTTAAGTTCCATGGGTGCATATTTGCAGAGCAGAGTTGTTCTTTTATTTAAACAAAACAAACAAACCAAACCCCACTATCACCAACAAGGTGGGAGGGAATAATGCAAAAGCATTACTGGCAGGGCTGATAGTACCAGCTATTAATGAGGTTGTTGGACACTTCCTATTATAAGACCCTGTTTGTGGTTGTTAGTATTTTACCAAACCTTAACCAATCAGACTGCAATTTTCCATAGCACATGTGTTATTTTACAATTTTAAAAACAAAATCTGGTGACATTTTCTTTGAGCACTTCTAGCTTCCTCATATTTGAAGCTGGAGCCTGTGCAACTTTAAGTTAGTCCCTTTATTTGTATGCAGTATGATATAGTCTTTAATTACACGGTCACATACTATTTTTTCCTGACGACCCCTGCCTTATTCAGTGCACAAAGTATATCTGCTCTAGAGTTGAATAAGGGTTATGTAGTGAAGTGCCATTTGTTGCAGAAGTTGGACGGTGTGTAATACAGTTGGTTAGATTTGTTTTTTTGATGGAATGTTTTTTCATCAGAAAATGTGGATTCATCAACATCAAAATGCTTAGAAGGAAAATGACAATTCAGAATAAATTCCAGTGGAAACCAAGCAGATTTCTAAACTTGCCTGGCATTTTGCCTGTTCCTCAATAGTGTATATTCCTAAATCCAGAGGAGCCCAGGTGTGTTACCTCAGAGCTGGGATTCCCAGAGCTTCCAGGGTCCCTGAGCTGCCTAACTCCCAGGTCTCCTGACAGCTTAGAGAACCTCAGGGAACACATACATGTCAAAACAAAATGTCATTTTGACCATTTCTAAAGTTATTTGCATTCCCACAGGACAATTCAAATATTTTGCTTTCATTCTTTTTTGGATTTTGTTTAATATCACAACTTTTTGCAGAGGAGGAATGCTGCTTTCCAGCCAGCCCTAGTGTGTGGTGAACGAAGCTTGGGATTCCAGAAACAAAAAAGTCACAGTCTTATGGTACAAGTAGCTGAATGCTGTTCTGGAGAACTGCATTCTGTCCCTGCTTCTACCAAAGTCTTTGCATATAATACCGGGCAATCACTTAAGCCAAACTTTTAAGTGAGTCTTCCTCATTTTCTGGGTACCTGACTTGAGACTGTAGAATCTGATTTATAGAATTGCTGAGCACTCACAGTTGCAACTAGTATATGCTATATAATGCCAAACAGTTCTGAAAAACCAGTTCCCTAAGTCACTCAATTCAGGCACCCAAAATGAGTGGAAACTTTTTACCTTAATCTATGCAAACCTCCAAGAGATTAAATGGGGATAAGGTTATCCCCTCTCCTCACAGGAGTGTTGTGAATTCTTGTGAAGCACTTAAAATTATAATGATGAGAGTCAATTATCTTTGGAACAGATCTTGAATAGTGTACAGTAAATTAGCAGTGCCACACACTGAATAATGAAGAAAAAACAAAACATTGAGAAGTTTCTCTTTATGTGAACACCATCCATCTTGTGCACTGAATGAGTCACGGACCTATAGAAAATACTATATGTGATCATGTAAGCCTAAGAATACATAAGCATAAAGGGATTAAATTAAACTTGCATAGGCTACCTTAATATTGGCATGTGTAAACTTCTGGGTGCTTGATTTTCCAATTACAATAATCTCTCTCTCTCTCTCTCTCTCTATATATATATATAAAAGTTTTTCCTGCTGGATGACAGAATGTTCCTGCCCAGGTGACAGAATGATGTTATCACATCATCAGTGTCAACAGGCACCACCCCCACAACTAATCTTGTCCCTGCTCTGGTGGGAAATGAAGGAGTTTGAGGGGGTGGAGGCAGGAAGCTCCAGCTGGGAGGGGAGCTCACAAGCAGGGATGGGAGCCATGGGCCCTTGCTGCAGCCCACAGGGGTGGGGAAAGAAGCAAGGGAGAAGATACTTGTCCCAAGAGAGCATGACAGCTGTGGAGCCAGAATGTGAGAGAGTCCCCATCACCGCAGAGCACAGAGTCACAGCCCTGGAATGCCAGGAATGTGGAGCCACCACTGCTCCTGAGGGATCCAGAGATATCAGGGCCTTGACATGGGCTTTTCTGTTTTGTTTTTCCTTTGCACGAGAGGAGGAATGAAGTCTGTCCCAGAGAGGAAGAGGGACAGGCTCCTGCCAATTCCACCTGCTGCCTCCTGCTGCCAAGGTCAGGGTGGCAGGGCTGAGGGACGGGGTTTTTGCGTATTTCCTCTCATAGCACTCCCTGCCTGCAGTCCCATCACACCCATTTGGCTTCATGACCACCTCATGAGTCCGCATGGACAGGCCTGGGGTGTGGGGGCAGAGAGTGAGGGGCAGCTGGGGGGCTGAAGAGGAAAAGCAGGGCCGATATGGCAGGCAACAGAATGTTCCTGCTGAGACACAGAATTATGTCATCACGTCATCAGTGTCAACAGGCTCGAAGCGAAAGTGGCCATGTGTGCGTGTGTGTGAGTGAGAGTGAGAGTGAGAGTGAGAGTGAGAGTGTGTTGGCAAGCATAGCAGCCAGAGAGAGGGGGGGTTGGCGCGTGTAATGAGCAGGTGGCACAGACCCCTAGTCTTCTTTTAACACAAGTTTTGTACTATGTGTTTGCATTAAATACAACCATATTTATATTTGTTCCTGAAAAACTGACTGGTTATTTACTGATAATGTATAATAATACAGTGTTCAGATTTGGTAATTTGAACTGGAGGAAGGGGTTAAAATATCTTGTGGAATGCTTGAAGTAAATTATTCAGAATAATACTTAATGCTTGTTGAAAATTTGGCCATTCCAAAACTTTAAAAAATGCTTTCCAGAAGATTTTGGAGTCTCAGGCATAATCATCTCTGGGAGAGATGGAATGCTGTCCACATTGGATAACTCCAGAAATACGATAAATGATCTAAATCCTCCTTTGATCTGAGATTGATACATCATTGTCTTTTACTGTGGGATACTATTTTCCATCTGACATGAACAATCTAAAAATGACACTCCCATTTTCTATTATTCCTGTTATAGTCCTAGAAAACAATTTAAAATTCAAAGACAAAATAAAGCAAATAGATTTTTACATAGGTGAAATTTTAATGTACCGGTATGTCATGATAACAACTGAAGACCCATATGATATTCAAAGCTTCATGTATCAAGATTCCAGTAAATGCACAGTACTCTTTATAAGCTATCTTCTTGAACCATAAATTCAAAGTAAATTGATGTGTTGAATTATTACTACACTTTCTTACCTGTTGTTGTCTACATAACGTATCAGCATTGGGTAGAAAGCATAGAGGTCTCGGCAAAGAACTGCAAATTCATCTAGAATGAGTAGCTCTGCTTCTTGGGTATCACTTTTACTGTCCGCTCTCAGTTGTTCTTCCTCCATCACTATCTTTATAGCTTTCTTCTTTAGTTTCTCCAGGGTTGGAATAAAGTGTGTTTTCAAGAGATCAGGTCTTGCTTTGCTGATAATAGGCTGAGCAAAAACTATACATTGGGGGGAAAAATAATTCCTGATTGTTTTATTCTTGTAAATGCTAATGCTTTTTATTTCTATAGCGCCTTGTCATGCAATGATCTTGGAGTATATTATACCTGCTAACAAAGCATCACAACAACTGTGAAAGGTAGCTGTTCTATACAGAGATGCAATTGTGATGAGAGCTTATAACTGGGCATCTGGAATGTATGAATTATAATTCTAGATTTGTTAGTTAATCCAATTGTGGCCTTGGGTAAATCGGACCTCTTTTACACCATCAAAATATCAATTTCTGTAAAACAGAATATCTTGGAGTATATTATACCTGCTAACAAAGCATCACAACAACTGTGAAAGGTAGCTGTTCTATACAGAGATGCAATTGTGATGATAGCTTATAACTGGGCATCTGGAATGTATGAATTATAATTCTAGATTTGTTAGTTAATCCAATTGTGGCCTTGGGTAAATCGGACCTCTTTTACACCATCAAAATATCAATTTCTGTAAAACAGGAATGACAATACAAATACTCTCCCTTCTCAGAAATATTGTAAAGTTCAATTTGATAGCATCTGCAAAGCAATCTGAACATGAAAAAGCTATAGAAGTGCTAAGTGTTATTGTTATTTTCATCACTTTCACAGATGGGAAACAAAGAGACAGAGAAGATAAACTTGCTTAAAGTCACAGACTCAGTTCATACAAGAATTATTAACACAATGCAGGTCTCTCTGTAGGCTCCAAGAGACCATGCTGTAAACACTGCAAAATACTCCTTCTTAGTTGAATATAGACTCAGATCCTGTGAGCACTGGGTTTTGCAATCAGTTGGTAAAGTTTTACTGATTTCAAAGGAGTTTCTCATGATTTGTGAGAAAGTGTTACCCACAAAGCTACTTGGAAGGAGGTGCCCCCAGAGTTGAAAGGATACTTAATCTTCTGAGAAAATTTCTATAAAATGTAATAAAAATTATAACCTTTTTGTAGACTTTCTGAATCACCTAATGGAAAATTATATCCCTGCATTCTATAAAATGATTAAAAAATCCTGAAGAAGGGATAACATTATCTTTTAAATTCTGTAAGTTTTAGAGTAATAGATTAATACATACTAAATGCTTTGGGACTTTTCTGTAAGGTCAGTCTTACTAGCTATTCAAAATGTGGCATCTCTACTGAGATGGTCAACTAGGGCACCTTGATGTGGCATGGTCATCTGGAACTTAGATATCTAATTGGATTCTTCACAGCATATTTATTTTATGGCCCTTTCCTGAATACTTTCTGTGTTTTTGCCTAGCTATGCTATAGGGAATTTGATTCATGGACCATATATTCCTATATACGTGTGTGGCACTGGGCTCATTATTGATGGCACTGCATATACATAAAAAACCTTTTGAAAGATTAAAACTGCTTCCTCCTAGTTGTAATTATATTCTGAATTTCTTCCCATTAACAATTATGTATGATTATGTAACAGTAAATGGTATTAAATTAAATACTACTACTCCTATGGTGAAAGCAATTAGATGTAAATAATCTTTTAAAAATCATATTTAGTATAACTACCTGCAATTCTCTTCATCCAAGATGCTTCATCTATTCCCAGGTTGTTGTTGATGATTTTCAGAATGTTTCCCAGAATGACACTGAGTTGCTCAGAGGTTACCATTGTGCAGCAAGATCCAGCACTTTTAGGTATATTCTCAGATCCTCTTTCCCACCAGTAGGACAAATAGTTGCATAGCATGGGTAAAATAACCTCAATCACATGGGGCATTTCAGTGTACCTGGCTCCAGACTCTGCTAAATCATTAATTTCCTTCATTAATCCATCTAGCTGAGGGATTTCTGTACACATCTCTTCAACTGTATCTGGCATACCTAAAACTGCATATTGGGGTAGAAAACAAAAGTGTTATACTTAAAAAGGGTATTTGCACATGTGTTTTCAAGGTCTAAATGGTTTAAAAACAAAGAATAAAGGGTTAATTAAAATAAATAAGTAATTTAAGATGGAATTCTGTCCATTATGCTATGCATGGCTATGACAGGATTTGAGGGTCGGAAAGGTGACCCTCCCAAATGCCAGACTTTACTGAGGTAGATAAGTAGCTATGTGGTGGTGGTGGAACTCTCTACAAGCTATAAGGGAGGATTCCTACCTTCACAGAGCTAGCTGCTGCCCAGCCCAGCTACATGGGCTAGAAGCAAAAGGACTGAAGATTTAGTCCATACTGCTGATCTACCATGTTATGTATTCAAAGTGCTGGAGAAACAATAATTATACACAAACACTCCTGTGAATTATAATAATAATATCCCTATTTTACAGTTGGGAAAGAAAAGGCAGAGAGGTTAAGTGATATGCCCAGTGATCCAGTATCACAGCTGAGATTAGAACTAACTTGATATTAGTTCCCAGATTCAATCTTCTTCACTAGACCTTGTTGCCATGCTCCACAAAAAGACAAGATTAGGCAGTTACATTTCAGACAGAAACTTGAATGGAACAGCAACAGCTTAATATAACCAGTGAAAAAAAATTAGTTTGTGGCTTTGAAACATGATCTGTCACAGTAAATCTTACCCCTCTCCTCATACTACTTCTGCCCAACCCTGGTCTGGACTCTAAAGAGAGGCTCAATCGGGGAACTTTGTATTTTCTGTTCCACATCCATATATTAATCAGAGGTCTGCCCACTTTAACACCCTATTCACCAACTGACTATGTAGCCTATTTCATTGCCAAATATGCTAGAACAACTTGCCTGTCACCACTGCTTCTGTTGTTACAGCTGTCAGGTAGGGAAGCTGTAGACCATGGGTTCACAAACTGGGGGACATGCCTCCCTGGGGGGGGCATGAAGAAATTCTGGGGGGGCACGAGGTCATCCAGCCTCCCCCCACCATCAAGTTTTGCTGCCCCTGTCAGTGTTTTGGTTTTTGTTTTCCTCAACAAGTTTTGCTGCTATTTTGGGGGGGGGGGGAGGGTTTTTCAAAAATCAAAAAGGGGGTGTGATGCCAAAAAGTTTGGGAACCACTGCTGTAGACAGTTGCATTCATGATGGGTTTGTTTGCTTTCAAAAGGTTGTGGTCTGAAGAGGAGGAAGAGCAATAGGAAACTGAGGGATTTTTGTTTGGGTACAGTCTGGATTTGATTGATTTTATTTTGGCAGACAGCAAATATCATTGACTGAGGTAAAGAGAGTCATAGTGTGCCATAAGGGCCAGCCATACTGTCAGGGATAATGGGACCCTATAAATCGAGTCAAACTAATCCCATTCTGTCAACCTAGGTGGGACTGGGAATCCACATGGTTGGGGGTCAATGTCCATCACAAATTCTTTAACTACAATGGAACAATAATACTGATGAAGTCACAGAATGATTCCTTAATCCTAGACATAAATATTTTATTTTCTGTTTTCACAGGCAAATCTTCATCCCCACCTCCTTCCCTCCAAAACCTATTATGCCTTGGATGCACTGAACCGGGTCAGACAATTGTGTCCCTCCTCAAATTTTGTAGTGCAAATATGCTCTTAGACCAACCCCTGAGTACAACAAAATACAGTTTTATCAAAAAGAATTCAAAACAATGTTCAGAAAAACAGGATAAGGGAAACTATGTCCACCCAGCTTCAACCACAGTTTAGCAAGGACACAAACAGCAAGCAATGCAAAAGCAGGAGAGTTATTTACTTAACCACACTTTTATTTTTCTCATTGTTTAGATTTCTTCCCACTATCTGAAGTGCAGCAAATGGCTTTTTAAATTCTGAAGTACGGTACTTACTGGCTCGCTCTCTGGCAGTTTTTGTGTTGAAGACAGAGAGTGGGTTGTAACAGTTCAGAGACGGTTCAAGGAATGCAACTGGAATAGCTGCGGCAAGGGATGCTAAGCACTCACCAAGTGCTGGTCGCTGCCTATAAAGAAATAGGTAATTAATGTGATTTCAAAGGAAAACACTTTCTTAAAATTTCAGCACACATTATACAGAATTATCAATTTTTATTCCAATTTTGTTTATCATTTTATCAAACTATGAATTTATTTGCTATTTTTGGGAAGTTGGTGTGTTTCTCACATAAACATACCTACAGCATATAATAATGCACTGTGAGATCAATAGGAAGATACAGCAGTATGAAAACACAGTATAAATGGCATTTCACATTAAAATAAGAATAAACTGTTCTTGAAGAGTTTATTATCCTGAAGCAAGGATATTATATTTGATAATTATAATTTTCTTTCTTAAGTCAGATTGCAAACTAAGGATTTTGAAAGATTTCAGACAAGTATTGTGATTCATAGGGTATTTGTTGAATTGTACCACTTCCTGATACATTATTTCATAAGTCGGCTAAGCAGAAGTACATCCACTTACAAGAAAAGTCTGCAATTACAATTGAAAGCAGAATTGATAAAGCTGATGTGTAAAGATCACACTTGCAGATAGTGGACACAGTAAAATGAAGCACTGTTGACAAAATGTGCCAGTACCTGGCTCTTCTTAACTAGATATTTGTATGAGTAGTAAGGTCCCTTGTTGTCCAATAGATATTATGAAAGGCTTCAGTTATATTACAAAATAAGCCTTCCATGTTTGTAGCGTATAAATGGGAAAAAGGACTAGAGCTATAGAACATTTTACCAGCATCTGTGGCTTTTTGCTGCCGTTTCCTTTATTTAATTTGATTTCTGCTGCCTCATCTTCTTTCCCCACCAAACAGATGTGCTCACAGCACACTCTTGCAGCTGAGGTTTATTACTAGCTACTTCAAGTGTGCCATAAAATGACCTTCCTCAAAATATTTAGATACATATTTTTCTCTTAGTATATACGAGAAAGAGACTAACTTCGGGAACACTAAAGAATAAGCCAATATTAATGTGAATTACACTGACCTATCAAGAGAATTCTATGCCCAAGAATGTAACCATACAGCCTTACATGTCCAGAAGAGAGATATCCTCACATTCTCCACCCATATGGTAGCACATTGGGCTAGCTGCAAGACTTTCTGAAGACTTGCTAAAGAAATTATTTCTATCTCGTATTACAATAAAATTAGGATCATCCAGTATAAAGAATTCTGGGACTCCGTCATACCAAGCAAGTGAAATTCTATCAACAACTTCAACTTCTGAAATAGAGCACTCTTCCTCCGACTTCCCTTATTCCTCGTACAATGAGGGTAACAGGAATTGGAGTAAGACGTCCTCCAGCTTAACAGTATTTTGACACTATTTCAAAATAACTGCTTGCTGTGTAGACGCGGACTAAATTATTTCACGTCTGCAGAATTATTATTTTGTAGACGCGGACTAAATAACGCTTGCAGTGTAGACATACCCTAAGAAAGACATATGAAAATAAGCTTAAAGGTGGAAAAATGATCTTTCCTCAAAGCCATCCACAATCAAAATGAAACTGTAATCAGTGTTCCCTCTAAGATGTGCGGCAACACAGCTTTACAGGTGATTAATCAGTCCCGCCCAGTCAGAGACTCAGGGCTTTTTGCACAGAGCATAGAAAGAACGGGGGCTGTAATAGGTCTGATCACAAAATATGAAACATTCCTTTTGAATATGAACGAGGTGATAGTGCTCTCTTGCATTCTTATGCTGTCTTTGCTCTTCTGATCACAGGTGGCAGATGTTGTAGGTAGGGAGTGGATTTGCCTCCCCACAGAGATTTGGAGCCACCAAGGTGGCTGGTGTTTAGTCGTGCTGCCTACCCAATGTTCTGGGATGGCCTGGAGTCCTGAATCTGAGAGCATGGCAACCATGCTAACCAGCTGTCCAAACACTGGGGTTGGGGGTGCAGAGACTGCACTACCTAGCCACCTATAGCACCAAGGCTGTGGCCAGGGCTGGGGCCATGCCATCAAGGGGCTCTGGGTGGTGAGGCTAAAGTGCACCAGGGTTCAGGCCTCATCATTGGCTGTTTGGTGCTGGAGCTGGGAACCACAGGAAGGATGCTCTGAGCTCCTGTGGGGGAGGGAGCAAGAAGGAAAGGGAGAGAAGGGAGTGGAAAGGAAGGGGCCTTGAGCATACCGGGTGGGGCCAGGGCTAGCCTCACCTGGAGGCTGGGTCACGGGCCGCCCATGCTTCTGATGCATGGAGATAATGCCAATATAGCATCAGAAGTCTATGTAGTTAGTCATCACATTTTAGAGATTCAGCTTCCAACTACAGATGGACCATAAACTGTGCACACAAATGACAGCATTTACATAGGCAATGAAAACCACATGTGTGTGCACAAATACAAGTGAGGGACAGGCTACTTAGTAAATCTGATCCTTAGTGTTCAACTATCAGCAAATTTAGATAAAAACATGTGCATCTAACGTGAGCATGTACCTACTCCATGTACAAACCCCATGTTTCTGTACATAACTAGGGACTTGTGTGCACAGTTCTGTTAACCATACATGCAAATATCCCTTTGTACAGATTTTTAGACTGCAATTTAGATCCCCAGAGTTAAGTTCACTTCAGAGTTTGTGACTTTTGCTGGAGGGTCCTTGTATGTGACAAAGAAGGGTGCAGAGTGGCACAAGGCACCTGCTATCTATTCTACATCAGTGACACTCTAAGAAACCAAATCAGCCTCACAATGAAGTTATAAAATTTTCTATATCACTCAGTCATTTCCAATTTTCAACAGATTTTATATACTTGTTTATTTGTTGTTACTTCAGTATCTGTTTATCTTCAGGACATTTGTTCTCTGCCAGTTCTACTAGCAGCAAAGATCTAAAAAGGTCTTTTATCATAATCAATGGGTGCAGAACATTCAGATTAATAGTGAAATAATATTTTTAAAACTTAGTGATTACACACACTACAAATGAGAAACATTGTTTCAACACATGACATTAGGATAAATTGCCTCATAAAATCCAATATCCATAAATATTAAAAGATACTGTCTGACTGCCAGTTGGGTGGACTACAAATATACATAGATTTAATTTACAATCAATATACAGTTAAAGGGCCAATGTAGGCAAGGACTGAGAAAAAAAATGCTTTAGCAGCAGGCCATCAACTTTCCAGATAATCATTTCTATCGTGTTTCAAGAAATCACATCTCTAAGGCTATGTCTACACAGCAGCATTATTTCAGAATAACTGATATTATTCCAAAATAACATAGTCTGCGTCTATACTACTAGCAGTTATTTCGACAATGT
Organism: Pelochelys cantorii; assembly: GCA_032595735.1. NCBI lineage: Eukaryota > Metazoa > Chordata > Testudines > Trionychidae > Pelochelys > Pelochelys cantorii. The sequence goes on from CM064329.1 coordinate 73,099,297, forward strand.
CAAAATAATGTAGAGCTGGAGGACTTCTTACTCCGACTCCTGTATCCCTCATTTTACGAGGAGTAAGAGAAGTCGGAGGAAGAGTGCTCACTCTCAGACTTCCTGCTGTATAGACAGCACTAAAAGCCAGAATAAGCTATTTCAACTTAAGCTACGCAATTGACTTAGCTCAAGTTGCGTAGCTTATTTTAGCTTTAGCTCGGCTGTGTAGACGTGCCCTAAGAGACTAAGGAAGGGAATTACACTTCCTGAATGGTCTACATTGTGGACTGCGTGTTACAAGAGTTTTTTTTAAATTAGTAGCCTGCACCTTCCATCTAGCCATAAAAGAAAAGGAAAACTGCTTGGATCTGCTTGTGACCTCCAGGTTGAGAACCCACAGCCGAAGCAGGTTGTGACAGCTAAGTGCTGGGGTTTCCCCTTTATCACCTCAAGATCACCCACAACCAAGCTGGGGGAAGCTTGGGATTAGGGTGTACTGTAAGGACACAAAGGCTGTGTCTACACTCGCGGCTTCTTGTGCAATAAATTTGCAAATGAGGCTAAGCATGGAATATCGCCGAGCCTCATTTGCATACCTAATGAGCCGCCATTTTTGCAGAAGAGGCTCTTGTGCCAGAAGGAGCAATCTACACTGCCCCTTCTTGCGCAAGAAAAACCCTCTTGCGCAATGCCGCTACGCTGATTATTTTCAGGAATAACAGCATTGCGCAAGAAGGTTTTTGTTGTGCAAGAAGGGGCAGTGTAGACAAATATTTATTGCGCAAGAAGCCGCGAGTGTAGACATAGCCAAAGACTGCAAAACGAAGCTTCACAATACAATGTTTATCAATGGAACCTTATTCTGAGACTCTACAAAAATACCAAATGCCTATTGTAGAAAAGCAGCTTTATATACTGCACACTGTATTTACCTTCCTGAACTAGGGAAGTGTTGAATTCTGAAAAGACAAAAGCAGTAACCTATAACACAGTCTCTGTTGCTTCACCACTCGTCTTATTAAATGAGAGATAATAGTGAAAATGACCAGTGGAAGATTTTAGTTACATGGAAACTAAAGGGAAATGGTGTACGATGAGTTACCTTTTAAAAAATACATGCAACAATGGTAGAACCAGTATATGCATTGTTTAATATTATTGAACTATAGCATTACCATTAAAACTAAGTCTGGTGAGTCTAATACAACCACAGCTTTGCTATATTTGTGATCTATTATCCGGGATTTTGACTTACCACCTGCTCTTCAACTGCCCACCAACAGATTGTAATATTTGGATTCAAGTTCCATTTAAGAATGAAGTTATGCAAATCTATATCCCTGATTTATTTGTTCTATTTCTCAGTGCAAGATAGTGACATTTTTGTAATAATTATTGTGTAAACAATTGGCAATAAAATGATCTTATATAACTGGAAAACATGAAAAATATTTATGTTGGTCTGAGTATTTTATATAACACTATATATGAGAGACTATTTTCCTTAGAAGCTGACTGGTGATTCATCCTCTCCAGAGAATGACTTTAGTAACGCTCATGTAAGGGGTTACATAAGATCATCCTACCTTTCTTCTTTTCAAATGTTCTCTACTTTTTATTGATTGATTTATCACAGAGTACATGTAAACATCCCTATTTGTCAAGTGAATTCACCGCCCATAATAACCTATTTCTCTGCAATTTCTGCATTTGTTCTTGTCATCAATATTTTCTGGGGAGAGGCTTTTTCCTGATTAATATATGTACTATATATATATATATATATATGTGAATAAAAATGAAAGAAAAAAAATCTAGGACAATTTTAAGATAAGGTCACTTTATCGCATAGTAAAAACTTAGTCATTTTATTGGAAGAATACACATAAAACCTCCATATTCAAGATATGTATTTCTGTTTATATCCTTTTTTCTGATAAAGAATATTATGCACCAATATCAGAAACAGAAACCCCAGAACATTTCAGAATAAAAAGGGTTTTGTAAGATTCAAAATTAGAATCCCAATCATTTTTCATGGTGAAGATTTTTTTTTAATTTAAAAAGGAAATCTGAAATAAAATAAAATAGATACCAAAAATTTAGTATGTTAAATTAACATCTTTATACAGATGTGAAATCTTAATATTTTATTTTACCTCACCCACGTAGGAAAAACGGAGTCCATTTACAAAAATGAGAAATTTAGTAAAAATAATCTAAAGGCAAAAGTAAGGAAAGTAGTATCCTTAGCCTGGAAGCTACTTTAATGATATCATATGACAGTGTGAGAAGGCATGCATTAAGTTACAAGGCACAAAAGATTATTCAAACCAAACAGCCTTGCTTTTCATAAATGGAAATCCAATTAAAATAAAGCCAATGAAAGGGAGTACAAACAATGCAGGTAAAACAAAAAATAGAAATCAGAAGAACTAACAAGAAATTTTAAGCGCAAATACCCAAGGATATAATAAAAATTATTTCAGTATTTAAGAACCACTAAATCTGAGAATCTATGGGTTCAATGGACTATTAAGATGTAAAAGGAGCAATTGTAGAGAGCAAATTATTTCTTTGAACAAAGGATGATGGGGCACAGGTGCCAATTCCATGGGTGCTATGGGGCTGGAACAAGGAAAAATAATGGGTGCTCATCCCCCCCACTGGCAGCCTATCGATCTGCACCTCTCCCATCCTCCGAGTACCTTCTGCCCACCACAAATCAGCTGCTCAGAAGAATACAAAAGGTGCTAGGGAGGGGGAGGAGTGGGCACAGGAAGAGGCAGGGGGAGAGAGTGGAATGGGATGGGGTGGAGGTGAAGCAGGAATGTGAAGAGATGGGGTGGAGGCACAGTAGGGCCAGGAAGGGGTAAGGCTCGAAGGAAGGGGTGGAGTGGGGGATGGGTGCTGGGGTCAAGCACCCCTGGGATCTGAGTAACTCAGCACCTATGAATGGGGAGAGAACTAACCGGAAATATTAGCGCCAGGGAATAAAGATGTAAGAGGATTAACTTTCAGAGAATAAAGTGTCAGATTTGGAGTTGGTGGAACAAACTTATAAAAATTAACAAGCCATCAGGACCAGAGATTGATTAGGAAGAATCAAATAAGTATAATCCTCCCTCACTTAGTTGTGTAAGAAGAAATTTTCTATATCATAGAATTACAACAGGATTTCTGGCAGCATCTCTGAAGCATCTGGTTCCAGCTGCAGTCATAAAAAGGATGCTGGACCAGATGGGCTACTAGTCTGATCAGATACACCAATGTTTCTGTTCCCATAGAAATAGTTAAATACAGAAATAATACAAAGTGAACTATCATACTAATACATTTATTTTCACAAATGTCATCTTACATTTTCCATTATCATTCCAAATATTTCATTATTTACAGGGCTGTCTTTAGGATTTATGGTGCCCTATGCAGTACTAGTGATCCTATGCCCAATGGCAGTGCAGGGCGGGGGAGAGGGGGGAGAAGAGGGGGAACGACAATTTTTTAGAGATGTGATTTTATAATCTTCAGCAACACACTAATGAAATAATTGTAAAACAAATTTTAAACACAGTGAATTCAGGAACTGACAGTATATACCTGGGGTTGGCAAATGTCTGCTAAATGGCTTCATTACCACTTGAATGGCTCTTTCACAGGTTCCATGTTCTAATAGGTCTGACAGGATTTTTCCCACTTTTAAGTTAACTAGATCCTCTCAGGAGGAAGCAGAACCACAGAACAGGGCGTAGGGGTCAATTGCGGAAGAACTCTGTATGTGTAAAGTATAGGGGTGGTGAGGCCTGCATCCCCCCCCCCCTTTTCCCTACTACTGATAAGCCAGAAGCAAGCCTCTAGGAACATACGCCATTGTAGCAAGAATGAATTGTAGATAAGGGCAGGAACATAACAATCTTGTTTACCTAAATGTACTGATCATGTAAACAAAGTCAAAGGACAAGCAGTACAACTGAGCCATACGGTAACAAGCAATGAGTAACCCCCGGATATTTCCAAACTGCCACAAACGAGGTAGAGACACAGTATTTAAAGCTGCACCAGAACACAGCAATTTGGACCTGTGACACAGGGGGTAGCCCAGGCCCAGCTGGCTGAGAAGGCCCCGCCCCTCCAGCCCTGCTGGGCATGCTCCCAGCAGAGCCTGGGTATAAAAGCAGAGAGAGCCCTGCAGCCAGGGAGGCCGCAGGGTGAAGGAGTAGCCCAGGCTGTGCCAATGTTTCTGTAGCAGCTGAGACCGGAGTCGCCGCCCATGCCCGACCCGGAGGCAGAGCCAGCAGCCGCCAACCCCAGGGAGGCAGGAGCGCACCCGCAACCCCGATGGCAGCCCCGGCAAGTACTGACTCGGAGGCAAATAGGCCCCAGGGGAACCAGGGCGTGGTAGGAAGCAGCCCAGGGCAAAGGACTAAGAGCGCGGCTCAGTGTGTATCCGCCGGACTCCCCGCCGAGCGGGCAGGAGCCATAGTCCCTGCCTAAAGGGCCCTGGGCTGGGACCCGGTGGAGAGGGAGGGCCCGGGTCCCCCTACCACCCATTTTCCCTTCCCTGGATAAGCAACCCCTGGTCTTGGAGAGGCTTCTCTGGGCGGCTAGGCCTCCAAAGCCGTATTTCCCCTGATAGAGGGGCATGGACTTTATATTGGGACTGGTAGTACCATATTTCCCCTGATAGAGGGGCATGGACTTTATATTGGGACTGGTGGTACCGTATTTACCCTGAGAGGGGCATGGACTTTATATTGTTAATACCATGGATGCCCTGAGCTAGGGGCCCGAGAGGGGCAATGAGACCTTAAAAGGGGGGGCCCAACCCACGCCAGGGGCGTACCCCGCGACAGGACCTCACCAACAGGCTTTGGGTACCAATGCCTCGGAAGCTGAGACAGTCTCCTATTTCATCTGCAGCTGAATGGGATTCCCGGCTAGCCGAAGGGATGTAAGAAATGCTGCTTTTCCCATCATGTTGTTCTTTTAATTAAGGGGCACAGCTGATAGCTGTCAGGAAATAAACTGCTTGTGTTTGACAGATACCCGTGTAGCATTTTTTGTACTTTAAGAACCCAGTGTCTGACCTGAGTGCTGTGCAGACGCTATCTTTGTTATTTTGGAATAATGTCAGTTATTCTGAAATAACACTGATGTGTAGATGTACCCTAAGACTGAGTGGTGCCTCATATTTTCGGGTTTTCTATGCAACTGTGTATTCTGTGTATGGGTAAGGATGGCTATGATTATTTGTACTGATATCACTTATCTTTTTTTCAGCGAATTAAAGTCCAAAATCCAACTGACTGTCTATTGTATTTAGATTCAGCTAGGCATTTCAGTGCTGAGCACAGCAATGCCTAAATATCTTTAAAAATCTGGCCCTAAGTCATTATTTTGAAATAGCTCTCTCTTGATAGATGGACAGCAAGCAATAATATCTCTAGTTTCATTAACCACTTTTCTTCAATACCTTTCAACATAGATGTTCTTTCCGGTCCCAAGGGAATACAGACTACAAAGAATTCTGTAACATGAAACTTGCACATCACCAACTGAAAGAAAAAAAGACAGTTGGCATATTGTTATTATAAACTAATTGAAAAGCTACTCTTGTAAAATAGAAAACAATATTTTTTCTATGTATTACAATCTAACTGAATGCTAACTGCAATTTAATTTAATTTATTTATTTATTTTTGGTTTCTCTGGTAACTATCCATTTATTTATGTAACTCTCACAACTTTGCAGACCATTATTCACTCCTAAATTTACCAATATATCTTAACATTCTCAAATAATCAAATTTTAAAGGATTAATTTCCGAGTTAAACCAAAGCAGTTTACATATGTTATCTGTAAAGGCTTGATCCAAAGCATATTGGACTCAGTGAGAATCTTTCCACTGATATCAGACCTTTACTCTCTATCTCCTTTACTTAGTCACAATCTCTACAAATGCATACAAGAAATGTGGTGTACAGATGGACATATTGCTAAACCTCAGGTGAAATACTTAGTGAATGGAATTGTTTACTTTTCCTTGCCATCAGCATTTTAAAAACGTCTGAAAATCAGTATTTCTTATTCATGACATTTTAATTGTTAATATTTCAAACTAAGCAAGAATTCATTTCATAGGATACTTTCTCAAGTGTAAGATGAAAACAGTGCATTCTTCTTTTACTACAGAATTTTGGACATATCGTCAACTTCTTGCTAATTTTACTCCAACAAAATAAAAGTATGCAACAGAAGTTTCTGCAATACCTTATTTTCATTTTAAGGAAATTATATTTGTATTATCCACCCACACTAGATAAGACAAAATTAAAAGGGAATTTTAAATTAATCTCAGTTGTTTGGAGAGGTATTGTGAATAAATAACTATGCTTTCATCACTTAAAATCTCTTATTTTTACATAGGGAATGAAGATTTAAAAAGCAATTTGTCCTTTTAAACAAAACATATATTTCCAGAAGCCTAAAATAATTTTGGCATTAACTGATCTGTTCTCAATTATACCAGATTTATAGCAATCTATCTCTTATGAAGTCAACATTTTTAGAACAAAAATTAAATTGAATTAATTTCAGGCTTAACACTGGCAATACACCAAGGTCTGAACACAGACTTTAGTCCAATGAATTCATGCATTCAGTATTAAAAGCCTTTATGTTATTACAACAGAGCAAACCTTTGAAAATAACTGACAAAAATGAAAAGACTTACGGAGTAAATCAACACCAAACTGATGCTGTGCAATATGTTCAAAAATTGAGGTCAATATAGGTAACAATGCCACGGTAGTATAGTTAATGTTCTGTGAGACACCTTTAATTTGTGTTCTTGAATGGGTAAATTTCCCAAGTTTAAGATTTTCTAAAGTCTTTTCCAGATCTTCAGCTGCATTTTCAAAGAATGCACGTAATCCAGCTTTAACCAACTCTGAGCCAGATTTCATGACGGTTCTACAAAATAATTTGGGAAAAAAAAACCTGAATTAAATTTCACATCAGCTGTCAACATATTTTTATAAATAGAGATATATTTACTCGTTGTTTAGTTTCTTTCTATCTGAAATCAGACTTTGAAGTTACAAAGATATGTATCAGTGGAGTTTTGAATTGTAAACTAAAAAGGCCAATTAAATGAGATATTGTTGTCCTAGGTACTTTTTTGTTTACAGTTAAAATACAACTGAGGGCATGTCTTCACCTGACTCGCCGGAGGTTGACCTTCTGGCATTCAATTTAGCAGGACTAGTTAATACCCATAAATCAACCACTGAAGGCAGCTCCAGCTGCCACCTGTAATCCTCACAGCGAGGAGTGAGGTAAGCCAATGGGAGCATTTGCTCCCATCAGCCTCCTGCTGTGGGGATGGCGCCAAGCTCGTCTTAAAGTTAAGCCAACCACAGCTACAGATTTTATGTAGCTGGAGTTGAATATCTTAAGCCGACCTTCCAGGTCTAATTAGACCTGGCTTAAGTGTATATCCCCTAAAAGACCTATAACTTTTAAAATTCCTCCAGGATGTGTGTACTTGTGTAAGCCTAATGATATTTTAAACACAGTTGATGAAGGAGAAGAAATAGAAGGAACATGATGTGTATACAGTGACTGAGACAACAATAAGGCACAAAGCATCATATGCAAATGTTTTCAACAGCCCCTTCCTAAACTTTTTAATCCCAAGATCCATGATCCCACTTCAAATGTGACAGAACAGCCTTCTGATCATGCCTCCCGAGGTCTTTCATCAGCTGGTGTTGGAAAAAATCCTTAAGTATACAACAGGTACAAGATGCAAGACGCTTATCCTACTCCCACTTTTCCAATCCCTTTGGGCATATCTTCAACTTCTTGCTCAACTATCCCGTATGGTGATATCCATAGTGCGGGCCAATCACAGGAGCCCTTGCTCTGGTCAATAGGTGAAGTAACACAGCAGGTTAGTGGCTAACTTGGGAATCTTATTCAGCTACTTGCTGTTAAACACATTTTTACATATTACTTTAAATCAAACTTTAATAAAGTTTCTGAAAATTCCCATACATATTCCAGTTTTATAAATGGCAGTTTTTGTTGTTGTTAATAATATCCTGAATTTCAATAGTGCTTTTATTTCTTGATCCAGAATACTTAATTAATTAAGCTTCACAATATGTTTTTGAGGTAAGAAAGATGTATGCACCACAAAGTGCAGGCTCTTCTACCATGCAATAAAACCCCAGTTTCAAACTGAACAAGAACACTATGTCCAATGTAAGATAAGACTGTACTCCAGGGCTGGGCAATAAAACGTCACCGTTTCACCAGGGTTAGTGTCTGGTAGGCCCCTGCTGCTATATTTAGCTGAGCCTCCACAGGTATGGGCAATTGCAGCTCCCACAGATCACCGTTTCTAGCCAATGATCACCATTTCTAGCCCACAGCACCTCTTGGCTGGGAACGGCAATCCATGGCCAACAGGAACTGCAATTGGCCATACCTACGGAGACGCAGATGAATATAGTGGTAGTGGCCCGCCAGGGGCTAACTCCGGGGAACTGGATCTGACCCACAGAATGGTATTTGCCCACCCCTGTTGTATTCAATAAAACCATTCAGTAAACATAGATCAATAGAATGCAGTCACATGGGTTTGGATTTGGTAAGGACAACAAGGTGACAGAAGAGTTACTTATCTTGAAGTAACTAGAGTTTTCAAGATGTGTGCCCGCTACCTGTATTCTATTTGAGCTGTGCTTGTACGCTCTGCACGGGAGACCAGAGAATTTTTACTAGCAGTCCATTGGCTTGCAGCTTATGGCCCTTTCCTTGCACTCCAATCTGAGGGCTTAAGGAGTGGTGTGGATTGACCACCTCTCCACATACCTTTCCATTGCCAATAGCCCAAAATAAGGCCCTTCCTCTTTCATTTATACAGCAAATGAAGGAAACGGCTTGGGTAATTTTCAGAATTTCATCCTTTATAACTAGAAGGCTAAAGATTTATGAATAACTAGAGAATGGAGATTCCAGTTCTCTTTTGGGGTAAGATTTCAGCTGGAAGACAGATAAGTGGATGATTTCCTTCACATGGAATTCTAAGATTACTTTTGTATTGAATTCGTGGTGTAACCTCAAGAAAACCTTGTTCACATGGAAGTCTGCATAGGGAAGGTCCATCATAAGAGAACATGGCTCACTTCTTCTGTCTGAAGTGACTAAAAAAATTCAACTTCCATAGAAAGATGCATGAATGAGCATGAGTCTCAAGGTTCAAATGAGGGTATACATCAAAGCTGATAGCACAAGACTGAGGTCCCATATCAGGGAAGGTTTCAGCACTGAATAATAGGTTCAGGATAGTCAATTCAAAAGTCTTGTTGTAAGAAGGGCTGAATGTCACTCTATTGGATGCTAGAAAGCATCAACATCTTCCAAGCATACTTTCAAGAAGTTGATGGCGAACCTTGAACTTTTCAGAGAGAAAATAATCCACAATAGTAGGGATCTCAGAAGATTTTGAGGGCACCTGATGATGCTGGCACCAGAGAGAATTTTTTTCCATTTTGTTGCATAGCATTTCCTCATAGATGTTTCCTACTATTACTAAAGGTGGTGGTAACACCTGCAAGCATGACTTTTATAAGTCCGCTGTTCATCCAAATACCATATTGTTAAATGGAGGGATGCTGGGTTGGAATGTTGGATTCTGCCTCTATCCATTGACAGGAGCTCTGATAATAGCTGGATATGGATTCAGGGACAGAATGACATCTGGAGAATGCTCTGGAACCAGAATTGCCTGGAACACCAAGGATCCATAATAGCACTGATGCTCCATCTTGCTTGATTTTCCTTAGAACTTGTGGTAAAAGAGGATTGGTAGGAACAAGCAGTTTGCTGTTCTGATCATTGAGCTAGAAATGCATTTCCCCTGGGATTGTGGCCTCAAGCTACTCTGCAGCAGTACATCAGGCATTTCTCATTCTCTTGAGATGCAAAGAGATCCCATGATGGGACTCCCCACTGCTGAAAGTTGATCTGGACCACCAATTTAGTTCCTAATCAGGGTCTCTGGAGACATATCTTTTGAGTCTGGTTGTCAACATGTTGTGCAATCCTGGAAAGTGCACAGCAGAGATGGTGACCTGGTGACAAATGCAACAGTTCCAGACATTGACTATTCCTATGCAAAGGAAGGTGGTCCTTGTTCTCCTGATATAACAACATATTGTCATGTTGTATGAGATGACATGAATGGGCAAGGTTCAAATAAACTGAATCATTTTCAGGCTTCATATATTGAATGCAGCTCCATGAAAATTATGTGCAACTGGGATTCTTGGTGGTTCAGGAACCGTGCTCAATGTGTTTGGTGAGGTGGTCTCCCCATCTTGATAGGGAGTTATATCTGCAATCAGCCTTTTTGTGGGTGAAATAGGGATAAAAAGCTTGCCTATGCACACTGTCACCTGAGGTGGAGCACCCACAGGGACACTCCTCAAAGAAGAGAGAGAGAGTTACTCATCTTGTGCAGTAACAGATGTCCCTGTGGGTGCTCCACCACGGTCTCTCTCTCACTTCTCCTTCAGATATTCTTGTTCTCCTTCCAATGCAGAGAAGAAACTGAAGGGACGGTTGGCTGCGCATGTGTAGTAGCAGCACTGTGCATGCTGTCCGCTCCGCATGTGCAGCCTACCAAAAGGTACTGCTACCAAAAATCTCTAACTAGGTGCGCAGAGGTGCCCAGACACCTAAGGTGAAGCATTCACCTAAGGGACAATCATCTCTAAGAACCTCCGTTACTGCACAAGATGAATAACCCTCTCTTCCTTGCCCTCATGGCAGGACCAAAGACCATCTGGATCGTCCCTGATAGATATCTACCCAACCTGCTCTTAAATATCTCCAGTGATGGAGCTTCCACAACCTCCCTAGGCAATTTACTCCAGTGTTTAACCATCCTGACAGTTAGGAAGTTTTTCCTAATGTCCAACCTAAACCTCCCTTGCTTCAGTTTAAACCCATTACTTTTTGTCCTATCATCAGAGGCCAAGGAGAACAATTTTTCCCACTCCTCCTTGTAACACCCTTTCAGATACTTGAAAACTGCTGTCACGTACCCCTCAGTCTTCTCTTTTCTAAACTAAACAAGCCCAGTTCTTCCAGCCTTCCCTCATAGGTCATGTTTTGTAGCCTTTTAACCATTTTTTTTTGTTCCTCTCTAGACCTTCTCTAATTTCTCCACATCTTTCTTGAAACATGGTGCCCAGACATGGACACAATACTCCAACCGAGGCCTAATCAGTGAAGAGTAGAGCAGAAGAATCACTTCTCGTGTCTTGCTCACAACACTCGTTAATTTTGTTGATCACTCGGTGAAGGAGTAGAATTGGAGGGAAGGTGTAAAAGAGTAGTGCATTCAATTGTATCATGAATGCGTCCCTGAGGGAGTGCAGCCAATGCCCACATGGGAGCAATATTGTGGACACTTGCTGTTGGCATTGGTTGCAAACAAGTCCACTGTGGGAAAACCCCAGTGACTGAACAGCTAATGCAGGATTCTGGAGTTCGTTTCCCATTTGTGGCTGGAGTTGAAATTCCTGCTAAGGTCGTCGGCAGTGAGAGTGACCTTGCCTGATAGGTAAGAAGCTTGTAAGTAGATGTCATGTGTTATGCACCAAGTCCAAAGGCAGACAGCCTCCCTGCACAGACGGTATGACCTGGCCCACTCTGTCTGTTAATGTAAAACATTATCGCTTGATTGTTCATAAAAATCTGCACCATGTTGTTGCTTATGAGGTGTAGGAAATGCTGACATGCGTAGAATACCGCCCTGAGTTCTAATACATTTATATGCAGGTTGCATTCCTACGGAGACCACCTTCCTTGAGTCATGAGAGGACCTGACCTCCCTGAGTCACGAGAGGTGCTTCCCAACCCAGGAGAGAGGCATCTGTTGTGATGGTCACGGATGGGGGATGTTTGTAAAAAGGTACCCTGATGCACACGTTTCTTGGGTCTGCCCACCAGTCAAGGGAGTGTTTGATTCTGGTAGGGATCAATACTAGTTTGTTGAAGCATGACTTGTCCTCAACTACTGCTGCATGGGTCTCATAACAGTCTGGCATGCAGCACTACTGAAGTGGCTGTTGTCATACATCCTAGCAGCTGAAGGCAAGTCCTCACTGGGACATGTGGACTGGCTTGGGCCAATGATATAAGGTCTTGTATAACCTGGAATCTTTGTTGTGGGTGAGAGGCTATTGTCTCCACACAGTCCAGATGAGCCCCAATAAATTCCATTCTCTCAGAGGGCTGAAGTTTGCACTTGGACAGGTTTATCTGTAAGTGGAGGGTCTGAAATAGAGTCCTGGTCAGGGAGACCACGTTCCGTGCCTCTTGACTTGTGCTTGTGCTGTTATTAGGCAGTCATTGAGGCATGGGAATATCGAGACCCACCGTCGGTGTAGTTGCATGGTGACTACTTCCAGCACCTTTGAGAAGACCCTCGGAACTGTGGAGAGTCCGAATGGCAGCACTGTGTATTGGAAGTGTGCATTGCCAACTGCCAATCTGAGGTACTTGCGATGCACTGGGTGAATAGATACCTGAAAATATGCATCCTGGAGGTTGAAAGTCAACAATCAATCCTCCTTATTTAAGGCAGGGATTATAGTGGATAGCGTACCTATCTTGAACCATTGTGGTCGTATGTACCTGTTGAGGTTCCTGAGATTCAGAATCAGTCTCCATCCCCCCTGATATTTTTGATGTGAGGAAGTAGTGGGAGTAAAACCCTTTCCCCCTGTAGCATTGTGGGACAGGTTCCATGACCCTCAGATGAAGGAGGAGGTCAATCTCCAGAAGGAGAATGTTCTAGTGAGATGTGTCCCAGAAGAGGGACAGGAAGGGTGAATAGGAAGGGGTGAGGGTTAGAAGAAAAGGGGATGCAGTATCTGCTCTTTATAATGTTCAGTACCCATCTGTCAGTCATAATGGAGGACCATTGGTAGTAGAAGGGGTTAAACGTTGACAGAATAGATGGTAAGAGTGAGGTTGCCTTAAGTAGAGAGGTGTTACCGGACTCTCGACCTGAACTTCAAAACGTTTTGTCTCAAAGTTGATAGCTGAGAGGTGGAGGGCTGATCAGGGGTTTGACTCCAACTGGCATTGCCTTCTTCTATTATCAAAATGTCTTTGTGCCTGACTAAAAGGCGTGGGTCTGTATCTTTGTATGAAACTTCTTCTTTGTTTATGTTTTGCTACAGGGACATGGATACCTAGCATCTTCAGGGTGGCCCTGGAATCTTTAAGTGAATGAAGGGAGACATCAGTGGCGTCAGCGACTCTACCGTGGTCTGTACCTTGCGGGGAAATCCTGACAGGTGAAGCCATGAGGACCTCCTCATCACCACTGCCATTGTGATGGAATGAGATGCAGTGTCAAAGGCATCTAAGGTAGCTTGTAGGGCCGTGAATGAAATCAAGGTGCCTTTATTTATGTTGACCCTGAACTGGTCTCTCGTCTTCTGGAAGACTATCATTAAAATGTGCCATCTGCGCAAAAATGCGGTGTTTGTATTTGGTGAGCATGGCGGTGTAATTTGATATGCAGAGTTGGAGGGTTGCAGAAGAATATGCCTTCCTCCTCATGAGGTCAAAGTGTTTCCACTCCTTATGGTAAGGCCTGGTTTTAGCAGTGCTCTGTTTTCCCCTCTGATTAACAGCCTCCACTACTAAGAAGTTAGGGATTGGGTGTGAGAACAAGAAGTCAGTCCCTTGTGGTGCGACATAATATTTACCATCTGACTTCTTGCAGACCGGTGATATTGTGGCTCGCATCTGCCAGATGACTTTGGCAGGATCCATGAGGGGTTGGATCCATGGGTAGGGCCAGTTTAGCAGACAGGGAGGTGTGCATGATGCTGGTCATTTTATGCTGAGTCTCTGGAAGGTTCACTAGGGAGACCTCAAGGATGTCAGCCACCCTCTTGTAAAGTTCTTGAAATAATTTAAAATCGTCTCCTGCAGTGGGAGGAGGGGGCATCAATGTGTTGTTGGGGGAAGATGATGAGATGTATATACATGGGTGTGAAGAGATGGAAGACTCTTCATCCCTTGAAACTGGGTTGTCCCCCTCCTGGTACACTGATTTCTCCTGTGAGGGTAAAGAGATGGCCTTGGATGGTGCAGATGGGGTTGGTTGAGGCTGCACCTGTTGTGCCTGCTAGGCTCTGTAGAGGCCCCAGTGATGCCAGTAAGGCCAGTTGGCTGGCATTGGCACTGGAGGGGACAGCCAGTGCCAAATTGTGACCTAGGTTTCTTCAGTGCCAAGGGTGTGTCCAAAGACACCAACTTAGTCCTTGCCTTCATCGGTACCAAGGCTGAATCAGACGGTGCCGGCGGCACCAATTTTGATTTAGGTTTCTCCGATGCCTTGGTAGCCACCTTTGTGAGGTCCTTGGGCCCTTAGAAACCACTGATGCCAGATGGTTCCAGTACCTCCCTGTGTGGTGCCCTAGACGAGGTTGGTGCAGGGGATATTTTGGGTGTTTGGCTCCATTTTTTTGAACCCTTACTTGAGGAATGGGATCTCTTCCTGGACTGATTAAAGGAAGAGTCCCTGATGCCAGAGCCTGAGGGAGCAGCCTTCTCAGACACAGCCACTGGAGAGGGCTGTTGAGGTGGAGAGGAGTGCTCTGAGTCCGAGGCCAGCCTCATGGTGTTCTCCAGGGAGAGACGCTTCAATTGTAACTCCCTGGCCTTTCGCATCCAGGCCGTTAATGGTCTGCAGTGCTGGCACTGGGCTGTGGTGTGTGCCTGCACCAGGCACCCAACCCACTGAAAGTGCCCATTGGAAATGGGGATTGAGAGCCTGCAAGACAGGCAATGTTTGAAGCCTGGGGAACCTGGCATCCTAGCCAGGAAAACAAATTGCCAAGGCAAAAATAAAAAATGGCCTTAACAATAAAAGAGAGAAAAAAATATATATTTTGTAATAACACTGACTGTTTTAACTATTAACTGAAAACACAGTAACAAACTACACTAAACTACACTAACAATGAAATGAACTGTGAATCTTTTGAAAAGCTGGAGAGCAACTGCGGTTCCGAACGATGCTGGTGGCAGCAGGGAAGGAACTGAAGGGACATTTGGCTGTCCATGCATATTAGTGGCACCGCATATTAGAGGTCCCTTCCTGTTCTAGTATTCTATGATTGTATGAGTCACGAGCATGATGGATTTGACTAAGAAAGAATCAGCAGATCTTGAAATTGAAGGGGATATGAGCTCACTGAAAGAAAAGAGGCATGTGTTATAGAAGTTGCTGACTGGAAAAACCTTTGAATCCTGGGATCCTGAACAAACCAGGCACCCCAGGCAGGGCAGTGCCCAGATGGAAGGAAGAGTGCAAACTCTGAATATCTGCTAAATTATTCTAATTAGAAATTATCTCAAACAGATTTTAAAACTACCTACAACTATGACCAATGTTAGAACAAGAATTTCAAATAACGGCAAAGACACTGAAGAGGTTCCATCTCAGACAACAGGGTGGTAGAAAAGAAGTAGAGATGTGGTTGATGTGCACTGCTCCTTTTGTTCTCAGTTTTGTGCACATGGAGGGAAGGTGTGTAGGTGCAGATCAATTTGGACACTGCTAGCAAAAGTAGTCCACTCTCAGAAGCATGAGGAACATGTGTATCTTGAGCGGCACACCCGTAGAAACCATCACTAAAAGAAGATTACGCAGACTCCTTGGTTTTATGTCTCATCCAAAAAGTGACATCTCCAGAACCACAATGTTCCTCCAGCACTATGACAGGACGTTGATTAACTATATATTAAAATCTATAAAAGAAATAATAGATTCAAGCATATTAACAAGTTGATTGTTTGGTTGGAATAGCAACACCTGAAGATCTAGAGAGCATGAAGATGAGCTTAGGGGTGACATATTTAGAAGCAGTGGATTTCTTAAAAAAAAAACCCAATAGCAATAATTGTAGGGGGATCCTAATTGACAATAATACATTTATTTGCATATATTACTCGGTTACTCATTAATACCTCCTTGAGTGGTTTTCATTGTGTTTTATTATACATTATATATGTCATTAAAATAAAATGATTTATGATCAGAGGATGTCAGACTGAGTAACATTTTAATGTATTTTACTATGTTAATAGACAGCTTCAGATGTTGTCCAATGAACCACTAACTCCATATTTTTCAGTCTAGTTTAAACTTGCCTCCATTTTTGTGAGCAAGTGGAAATTTTAGGATGATGCCACTTGTATTTCTAAGTAAATTCTCTGACTGCATTTGTGAATGGGGACATAAGGCATTGTACTCAGCTAAGCAGTGAGCACATATTATTGTGGATGCAACATTGCTTCTGAAAAGTGGAGAACAGTGTCTGAAAAATCTAGACCATAATATTTATTCTAGAAAGTTGATATCAGCAGTAAATGAAGAATAAATATGTGAAGAAATAACCATTGAACTATAAAACTGTACTTTGAAGAGATTCTTGACAACTATATGATTTGTAGTTTGTATTGAAATAAAGTAAAAACTTGGCCAATTTACCGTGTATCCAGTGTCTGAGCCAAGATATGTAGGCAGCTCACCATTGTAGTAGAATCACTCCCTGTTACAAAAAATAAAGAAAATATTACTCTGAACAATTTTTTGGTTTTAAAAAGTTTTTCAGTATGTGCAAACATACAAATGTCATTATTCTTAGTTACATATTTATCAAATCAATGGGAAGGCCTACAATGCCCCCTGGTTCTACAGTCTTTTAGAACTAATAGTTTATCCCCCTCAACCTTCCTCTTCTTACTTTCTCCCTTGAGATTGGGTTGTATGAACTGGGTGCATACTTCATTTCAGAATGTTCCATTTCTGATCCCTTCACTTTAATATTAACAACAACAGTATTTGGTGTTTGTCAACTTAAGCAACCAAAATATTTTTTGAAACTTATAATATAAATTTATCTACCTAATTTCTTAGTAGATCATATGAAAAAAGTATGGGTTTATTTCACTCTTACATAACTCTACAACAAAGTATTCTTAATGTATCAAATTCAGCTGACACTAAAATATTGTAATTAGCATATTTTTGTGAAAGTTATGAGCAGTTAATGAAGTTAACAGTCATGTAACACTTATTTTCCATCACAAGTCATATTGCTCCTCATTTAAAAGATTTAGACATATAAATATTATAGGAAGCAGAAAAATTAAAATGTAACTTCATCAATATGTTTTTAATAACTTACCGAAAAGTGAAATCCTATGTCTAACAAGAGCAGCAAGTTTGCAGAATAGGCTAAAGCAGAAAAGAATGCAAAATAGTAGGAAAAGACAAGAGATTAATGTTCTGTTTAGAACATGAGGTAAAACAATAAGGAAAGAATAATGAGACTACAAGATGTGAAAGAAAGGCATACAGTAGTTCCCTGAAGATCTATTTTCTATCACATAATGAAAATAAGCAACCAGATTCCTTCATCTGGCAATAATATCTTCCAGAATAATTTTCTGTCTAAAAAACATCTCAAAGATGAAATGTGTTTCCTTTGATTACAATAGCTTGCAGCAACTGTATTTTATGTGGCTGAATCTCTGACTAATGATTGCAATTTTGCTCTAAAGCTTAATAACATTGCATTTCTTAATTGACACATGAATACAATAAATTCATTTTAACAAATTTAAGATAATTTAAAAAGTTTTCAGAAGATACAGTTTATAAACACGTTACCTTTTTGGGTTTGTAACAGTCACTAACAGGTAAAATAAGCCCTGAAATATTAACAGGAAAAAAAAGTGGTCCTGGCAAACATTGTCTTACAAGTTTAGCTTCAGTCCCTAGTAAAATAAAATAATAAATGAAAGAAAATTCACCAAACATCTAAAGAGTAATAGGAACCATGAGCAATAACTAGCATAGATTTCTAAAGAATACATCTTGTGAGGCAAGCTTATTTTCTATATGTAATAGATTTAAAAATTGGAGACGATATAAGAAATGTAATAAATCTAAGATACTTTTATTGTTCTTTCATTAAGGAGAATATTGAAGCATCTCATTATCTTCAACATATTTATTTTCACAATACTTCTGCAAGGTAGGAAAGCTGCATTATGCCTATTTTATAGATGGGGAACGGAGGCATAAAAAGTGCCCAAGCAGGTTGGCCAGCTAACTCACACTGAATTCACTTAGATGAATTTGTGAATCCCACTGTGCATTTTTAGGCACCTAAACACAAAGTTACCTAAACACCTCTGTAAATCTGGCGTTGGGTAACTTATCCAATGTCATAGAGGAAGTCTATGATAGAGCAGGAAATTGAATTCTCAAGTTCTAATCTAGTTCTCCAACTATTGGAGCATCCGGGAATGTATTATTAAGTAATACATTTGGAGCTCAGTAAAGAATTGTATAATGTATTGTGTGAAATTGTATTTGAAAAAAATAATTAAAATTGACTTATGTAAGAAAACTGTTATGGGTCTGAAAACAAGATAAAAGACCATAAATAAAGAGTAATGATTAATCATTGAATTAGAGATTGAATTAGAGAAACTGGATGAAGGAGATTAGTGGGTTCAGTGTTCGGTCTAATCTTATTAAATATCCGAATTAATCATCCAGAAGAGAGAATATACAGCACATTACAGAAATATATAGCTGATGCTAAACTGGGAACATTTGTGAAAACTAGTCAGGACAGTGGAATAAAACAAGTGACGTACAGAGAAAGATTGGAAAGTTAAGTAGAAAACAAGAAAATGAAATACAGGTAGGAAAAAGGCAATTTAATACATCCAGAGAAATGCAATATGAAATGCATATTCAATGAGTAGTCCTGTAGCACCTTAGAGACTAACAAAATTATAAATAGATAATATTATGAGCTTTTGTGGGCAAAACCCACTTTCTCAAATGAGCAGAGTGGAGAGAAAAGGGGGAACCCTTTCAATTTATAACAGAAGTGTTCTTCAGTGATATTTTCCAGTTTTTGCTAATCATGGAGATTTCATTGTTGATTCCATTTGTACGGTTGAGATTTGTGCTTAAAGCAGGAATTCAACCACTTTCGTACATATGACAAATTCAGTTTCTTCTCCCCAAAATTACAGCATTCACTCTGAACACAGAATGAATTTTCTGAGAAATGACAAGTGAATTGGTTAATTAGTTTAGGAGTTAAAATAAGTGGATCCTTTCAGAAATGAAGCATCCATTGTCTGACAGTTTCTTTAACGTGCATAATCTTAATAATGGAATAAAAGACACTTGAAACTGCTTTTACAATTAAGCTCACTGAAAACTTGTGAGCGAGCTACATTTGAAGACTTTTTTAGTGTTCATGGTAACTTACTCACATTATTCTTCACAATTAAAAGTTTCTTTTCTCTTCAAAGGCTGCTACCTGTCATTGTTCTCAATGGGACTGATCACAGATTGACCTAGTTTGGGAAGCCATTTTGAGAAGAGCATCTATTTCCCATTTTTCTTAATAGGCACCTTGTATCCCAACAATTTACCTGGTCCACTGTTGAGACTCTTTGCAAGGGTCTGTGCTGCCTTTCACTTCTGCAAATCCTACAGTGACTCTAGCCCCTAGTTTTAGTGTTTTGAAAGGTGTTTCAACTACATTTGATTCCAATTACACTGATTTGCAACTGATGAAATTCATCTCAGACCCATACTGAGGCTTGGAGTTGCTGTGGGAAGAGAGGAAGGAAGTTAGACTACGGAAGAGAGGAGTACTCACCTTGTGCAGTAATAGAGGTTCTTAGAAATGTGTGTCCCGGAGATGCCTCGCTTTATGTGTGTGAGTACCCCTGCGCTTATACTGTAGCTGGTTGATTCACTACTTTTATTAGGCAATTGTCCAGATATGGAAATTCATCATTCCTTTTTCCCTGAGAAAACTCAGGAAGGAGTGGACAGACCAAAGGGCAGGACCTTTTATTTGAAAAGATCTGACCCAAGAGCAAATCGGAAAAACCTCCGATCTGATGGGTGAATCATTATATGGAGGTATGCTACCTGCAGATCAAGGACTGAGAGCCAGTTCCCTCTTTTTAACTCTGGAATAACGGCCAGTATCACCATCTTGGAAGTGTTGATTTTTGACAAATTTGCCCAGTCACTGAGAATGAGTCTCCAGCCTTGTTTTTTTCCTGTGTGGGGAAGTAATGTGAGTAGAAACCTGTCCTTTTGTATTTTGTTGGTACAGGTTCTATTTCACCTAGCAGGATGAAGTGGGTTACCTCCCGAGAGGGGTCCCTTAAGAGAAAGAGGTGAGGGGGGCAGTGGAGTTGGAATTAAAAGGGATAGAGTATCCAACTTTGTTATCTCCAGCACCCGTCTGTCTGTAGTGATGGGTTACCAAACTGGATATCAAAAAGTTAAATGGTCTCCAAATGGCTGGGAGATGGTAAGAGCTCCTAATGTTGAAAACTGTGTGGGGGTCAACCTTTGGCCAACATCTCAGACTTGCTTTCTGGATGGTTGACGAGATGTGGTAGACTGAGTTGATGGTTTTCACATTCTTGGGGGCATTTGTTCTTGGGCTTATGTGTTGTATTGCCCGTGTGTCTGCAAATGGAATGGACCAGAATCTCTGTGGGTTATAGTACCTTCTTTGTCTTCTCTTTGTCCTCACAGTATAGGTACCCAAGGATTTCAGAGTTGCTGTTGAATCCTTGTGGGTTTGCAGAGACTTATCCATTTTGGCTGCAGAGAGTTAGAACCTTTCAAACCATAGGTCCTTCTCTGTTGCTTGTATTTCTCTGGGGAAGCCAGAAAGATGCAGCCAGGATGTCCTTCTCATTACGATCATGGTGGCTGTGAGTTGTGTTGCTGTATCTAGTGTCTCTAGTGCATTACCATCCTGGCATTCAGTTGGACTTTGGAGATGAGTACACCAAATTGCTCATTTTTCTCCTCAGTGAGAAATTTAATAAATTCGGATGATTTGTGTGATAGTATTTGGTTAACAATATCTCTTGATTAGCAATTCTATATGAAGTGTCACTCAAGAATAAACTTTTCAACCAAAGAGATCAAGTCTTTTCCAGTCTTTGTCATATGGGCCGGTTTCGGGGTATGATTATTTTCCCCTTTCATTAATAACATCCACCACCAGCGAGTGGAATGTGAAAAAATAAACCCTTTTCCCTTTGCACAGTTGTAATATTTCCTGTCAGTTCTTTTGAAAGATGAAATGTTTATTGCAGGGGTCTGCCAGATGTGCTCGACAGGTTCCATGATTGCATCAATCTTGGGTAAAGCGATACTGGATGATACTGATGTTTGCAGGATATCAATGAGCTTATGTCACTTCTCCTGCACTTCCTCTAGGGAGATGCCAAGGGACTCTACAACTCTCCTATAGAGATTTAAGAAAGGTCTAACATTATTCCTCACCTTGGGAGGGACGTCATGATGGTGTCATCCAGGAATGAGGAAGAAAAATGGGTAATTAGTTCAACATTCTGGTCGAGATTTATTCCTGTTTCCCCGTCATATGTTTAGGGGGCTCAGATGGTCCTCGTATTGCCGGCACAGGTAACTGTTGCGTATCCTCCCTATATGACCTAGGACAGCAGTTCTCAAACTTTTTGGGCTCCGGAGCCCTTTACATGCATAAAAATTTATGCGGCGCCCCAGCGGTCCCCTGATTGTATGTGTTGTACTTATGCGGAGCCCCAGCGATCCACTGATTGTATGTGTTGTACCTATCGATGTTTCCAGTTTGTCAACCTTGCGGAGCCCCTGGAGATGTCTCGTGGAGCTGGGGCTCCGCGGAGCACAGTTTGAGAAACACTGAGCTAGGAGATTTGACACGGCATGGGGGATTGGCAATCCATGGAACCCAATGCTGCCACTGTGGAGGGAATGGCATTCTTTGGCCCTGTATAGCAACCTTTGTGTGGTGAGACTGTTTTGATCATTTCATGGCTGGGGTGGAGGGGGGTTGGGACAGTGTGAGAAGAGTGTTATGAGGGGTATGTCTCTCATCCTCATCATCACTCAAAAATGGGAGAGCAGATGATGGTAGAGTGGAATGGTGTGGCAGCTTGGTACCAATAGTGCTGTAATGATCTTGGTGCTGAGAAAGGGACAGCTGGATATTGAGGACCCCATAAAGTCTCTGGGAATGAAGAATTGTGATGGTGCCAACAGCTCTGGCGTTGTGAGTACGGTAATGGTGGATTCCAGCTGATGTGGAACTGTTGTCTGCAAGGGTGCACTCGTCAGTTGTGCTATACTGATAAAAGATGACAGTGTAGGCTGCAGTTGCTTGGCTGTGCCCAGTGGAGAGTGTTGGGATGGTGTCAATGGTGCTGAGGCATTGGGTTTGTGTTTCCCAGTTGAGCCTGCATTGAAGCTAACTCTCATGGAGTCTTTAGCTCTCATGGTACCTATGGTTTCTGCCATCTCGGCTGTGGAACCTATTGGTGGTATTGGTATCGACAAGAGTTCTTGGTTCGTGAAATTCTTGTTTCTTGGTCAGATCCTAAGCCAGTGCAGACAGTGTATGCTTCTTAGGCACTACTTTAGCAGGGTGGTGTGTCATGTGAATCACAGACAAAGACAAGCCTCTCTGAGAGGCTGCATTTGAAGAAATGCATACCGGAGTGTCTGTTTCTGGCTCCGTCACCAGGCGGAAAGATTTCTTCACTAGCAGCAGTTTAAATTGCAAGTCTCTGGCTTTCTTATTACAGGTTGTCAGTTGGTGAAAATGTGGGCACTTTTGCGACAACGTGTGCTTTGCCTAAATAGAGAACACAGTGGAGCGTGCATCTGAAATAAGTATTTAAAGCTTGCAGGTGAGGCAGCTGTTAAGTCCAATGAGCCTGGCATGACCCTGAGGAAAGTATTTCCCCTGTGAGGGGAGAACTAACAACTCTAACAATGAAATCCTGGCTCCTACAGTAGGGGAAAGAAAAAAAAATAAAAAAAAAGAGAAAAAGAGGAAGAGAAAGGGGGAATAAATGAAACAGAGAAAACCTGGGAAGATAAATTAGCTATTTTAAGTAGAATGAATGAGCTTTAGTGCCTGGCTGGCTGAAGAAGCGACAGCATTGTGGACTGCTCCATAGTGAGACTGAGGGACATTATGGAACTCTGAGATAAGGGCAAGGAAGCTGTCTCCAAGAAAGGAAGCTCCGGGGGAACCACTCTGTTTTGGAGTAGGGAACAGACTGAGAGAACAGATCCAGAGACACTATGCTGAGGACACTGAAATGGGCCCCTGTTAAATGTGTAACCCAGAAGGAGTTTGATTGATTCACGCAGGATGTGACTTAGCTGGAGGGCTGAGTTGCCACAGAGTCTTTCAGCTTCAGCAGACATACACACTTGAGTAGAGGTGACCACTCGCAAAAGGTGAGTGCTGCCCTGTTACACTCTGACTCCAGCCAAAGGCAGCAGACAAGGAATGGTGTGTGTGTGGGGGGGTGCCAGTTGCCCGCACATGTACAACACAAACAGGCCCTGCTTCCACAAATTTCCAATTACAAATGCAGGGACACTCAAACCCCTAACGTGGAACATCCACAGGGACATCACTCAAAAAAGGTAGCTTCCAGACACCCAGTGTTAGGTGGAAAGTATAACCATACCAACCCAGGTACATAAGATCTACATATGCATTGTATGGCTTCAAAGTCACTCTCAAGTCAGTGGACAAAGCAGTAAGCTGAAGATCTGAACTTTGGCCTAGTTTGAGATGGATGGATTTTCCTACTTACTTCTCCTACACTTTGTCCTTATTAGAACTAACTTTCTTGGGTTTATGTGGATGAAGTGAGTTCCAGCCAGTATCGTTATCGTCTGGCTTTCTACTACTTAGCATTATTGCTACTGTTTAAGTCATATGGTTGCTAGAAAGGAAAAAAGCCATATTACTTTATTTTAAAAAAATATTGTGGAATTCATTTTGAAAAGTGCAAAATACACAATTAAATGTCATCTATACATAGGAAAATGTTACACAAGACCATTTCCCATCTTTAATCTTCTTAATTTTTTTATTTCCTTTCTGATGTTGGCACCCAGAGGATCTTTTGAAAGGGCAAACAGAGAAGTGGGGAAAAGAGTACAAACCTTTTTCACTACTACGGATATTGAATTATAGCCATTAGCTGTAACTGAGGTTTTTGGACTGTTCCTTAATTTTAGATTTGTACTCCCCACTTCCTACAATACACATATTTTAACCTTTTTAAATATACAGTCTTAGAATCTGAAATTCCCTTTTCAGTAAACAAACTGTTACAATAAAAGCAGCAGAAATGCCTACCCATTTTCAGAGGATAGAACTTAAAGAGTGAGTGGAGGGTCAGTATATACGGCTATTCAGATCCTGATGCTGAGAGTTGCCAAGGCCCTCAGTGGAACCAGTTAATGCGGGTGGGTTTTTTATACTTTTATTTCCTGTTAAAAAAGGGAAGGGGGCACAAATTTCTAAATCACCAACAAACTTGTCAAAATGCTTGATAATTTTGTAACACTATTGTTTTGTGTGTGTGTGTGTGTGTGTGTGTGTGTGTGTGTGTGTAAAATCTCTACCTAATTAATGTTTCACATTTTTAAAATGACTGAAATTACATTAAGTAACTGATTAAAATTAAAGAGATAAAGATCAGTAATGTTATTTTTTTCCCTGTCACTCTTGTAAAGAAAGAACCATCCGTTTATGATCTATTTGAGGAACCTAAACTTTTGCACTATTATGTTGCTCTTTTTTTAATTCAGCTTTTATAATGTGGATACAATCCCACAGAGTTTACCTCGGTCCATTACTTACCTTGCCACCATTTCCTTTTCCTTATTGGAAGCATATCCACTGCTACTGAGTGACTTAATTGGAGAAGACAGGAAGTACAGGCAGTGATTGGTAAAGTACTGGTCAACTAATGGTAGGAGCACCTAAGGAATAGAGACAGAAAATATACGTTTAGCATCTGAATACATTTGTAAGTGAACCACACAGCACTCCAATACAGCACAGTCCCTTCACAAAGCCTTTCCTCTTAGGCTTTGCATTACAACTGCATTTTCTAGTTTTAGCAATTAAGATTATAAGTGAAAATCTCAGCTATGACAAATGTAAATAAAAGTTAAACCAGGCAACAAATAGCCAACTGCAAGATGTTGCAGGTGCCCTAACCTAAATATATGGGTACCTCTGAAAAAAGAACAGCAGAATAGCAACAATACTAGAGTTATGGGGGGTATCAGTTTTCTGCTGAGTAAAACCATTAGAATTGCCAGATTGGATCCATCTACTTTGACATGCAGCTCCAAACAATAGCCAGCATCAGTGAGGAGATTGTACCATTCCCTTCTATACCATACTTTCCTGTCCAATACATGTATGGAGTAGCCATGTTGATCTCAGAGTATCAGATCTGCTCAAACCTGAAGAAGAGCTCTGTGTAGCTCGAAAGTTTCTCCCCTATACCAAAAGTTGGTTGAATAAAATATATTACCTTACCCATCTTGTCTGTCCAGTACTTGCCAAAGGCCCTGGATCTCAGACAGGTCTGTGAGGATGCCGAGGGAGAGTCGTACCCTTCATCACTACACTGCAAGGTCAGATAAGGGAACTAGTCCCCCAGAACTAGAGGCTATACCCATTGCTTCAGTAGGATCAGATGACTAATAGAAGACCACTGATTGCACACCACTTAGAATCAAACTTCCTGTTCCTGCCACATCCCTTGTCTGAGCAATAAGTCTTTTAATCATGTTACTGCCTAGACCCTGTGAACAAGCTCCTGCTACCCAAACTTGTCTTCCAAACTGCCTGAATCCCAGTCTGTCAAGCGTATCCCTGAATCTGCCCAATATCTACACTGACCAGTCTGCCTGTTCATTGACTGACATCCTCCCATGAACTGATATACCAGAAGCTGAAATTGCCTGCACCTTGAATTGTGAAACCTTTACATTATGAAACCTTCCATAATTCCTTGGGATGGCCCAGCTGATTCAGGACTATGCACACTGACCATCTCTACCAGCCACCTGGCCTCAGCTTGGATCTCGAGCCCCATGGCCCTGCTTGCTCATAACAAGCCTTGACAATATTATCCCAGAGCAAGACATTATTTCTTCCTGATTCTAAAGGGTGAGGAGTTTGTCTGAAAGCCTGAGGACCAACAGCCCTTGTAACTGCAAGTTCAAGTGAATATGCTATTCTTACACATACAAATACTGAATCTTGTTATAAAAAAGCATACTAAGCTATTTGCCTGAATAATATCCTGTAGCAGCAAGTGTCACAAATTACTTACATGTTCCACAAAATAATGTTCCATTCCATCTGTTATAAATATATTGTCTTTTAATGTCATACTATGTTCCTTATCACACAGAAATTAATATCCAGAAATATTGCCTAAAAGCAATACCTCTGGAAATGTCACTTGCACTCTCAGACTCATTCCTCACCTATATACAGGGGGAAGCAGATATTCCAATTACATGCATAGTTCTGTAACACTGGCACACAATGAACCTGTAGAACTGGAACTTTGGAGGTTCTGTGCTGCTGCTGCTGAGTTGTCATTGGAAGTTTTGGTCAGGCTCCCACAGGAGGACCACGTGGCTGACTTGGAAGGAAGTACCACATAGCAGGGCCTGAGCTGTGGTCCTTCATAGCCCACTGATTGGCTGGCACCTGTCCTTGAACCAGGAAGCCATGAAGGGGAGCTTTCCAAGCATCAACACAGACTGCCTGCCTTCCTCTGCTTCAGACAATGCTTGCAACAGATCCTAGACTCTGGCTTCAAACCTTGGTTTGTCCTTGGCTCTTCGACTGCTGTCTGCAACCTGGTCCCTGGTCCTGCATACATACTGATGCCTAACTCTCAGTTTACCCTGTCTTGGATTCTGACCTCCCAGTACCTGACTCAGCCTCTGACTACTAGATCTAACCATCTTTGTCCCAGTTGTGACACACACTGTTTTCTGTATAATAGCAGGAGTTTAAGTGCATTCTTTGAAATATTAAGTCACTCACTTTGGCAAAGAATTTAATTTCTTGGTCATGTGGGGATTTCTCTGTTTTTCCACTGGTGACAATGGCTTCTGCAAGGATACAATCAACACAATTGTCAATAATATTGAATGAAAGTCTAATTGAAATAGCCTTACAAACTTAATTTTGAAACAGTACAAGTAAAGTGACATAGACACTCCAGCTGGCAGGTTCAGCAGATGTAACAAATAATACATTTGCATTTAAAAAATAAACAATCAGAATTTTATGGTATATTTTCTCAAAAGCAACAGAAGCTGTCATATGTGCAATAGGTGCAACTTAGATTAATGGGTAAATGTTATCACTGTAAAGTTAATAAACTACATTTATGATGATCAAAATAAAAACACTTGAGAAACTTACCCAAATGTGCAATGAACTCTTGAGCTGAGTCAACATATTTTAGAATCTTCTTCAAAAACTTAAATGCAAACCTCTTTTCCATGGATGAAGCATCCAAGTCCATATCTTTTAGACCCCTATTTCAGAAAGTGTTAAAAATAAATGGTATTACAAAAATGTTACAAATGATCAGATTGTGATGAAGCTTTCCATGACTTTTTAATTTTATTACCTAACTATCAGATGTATATGGCGTTGCTTGGGTCTGTAACTGAAGGGTGGATTTTTTTTGAAAGATAAATGAAAAATGTACCTGTGTTATTTCAATGACTGTATTTTTTGAAAATGAAGGCTTAAGTAAGAGTTTGAGGGTGAGGAAGGGCAGGAGGGTTGGTGGTTTAGGGCAAAGGATTGGGACGTGTGGGGTGACTCATGGAAGGAGGAGGGGGTGCTGAAGTCAAGTCAGGTGGGAGGTGCAAAACTCAGGGCAGGGCTCTCAGGACAGGAGGCAGTCAGGAGGACTTACCGGGACTGCCTGTGGTGGCGAGGATGGCATTGTTACTGTGGCGACTCCCTCCCAGGGGGCCAAGGCAGCTCTGTTCTGCCAGCAGGCCCCCTTCAGTTGCCCTCCCCCACAGTGTGCAAATTGTCTGGGGGAGGGGGAAGGGGAACCAGACTCGGAGGCTGCTGCCCTCTCCAGCGTCCCTATTGCAGGCTGTCTGGGGGAATCAGGCTCCGGAGGCTGCCGCCTTCTTCAGCGGCCCCCCTGAAGGCTAAGGAGGTCAAGATTCCAGGGACTGCCTACCTCCTCCAGCAGTGCTCCACCCCCTAGCTTGCAGGCTGTCTGGGGGTGAGGGGGGGGAAGGGGAGGCTCCAGTGGCTGCCCCTGGCCTCCAGTGTCCTTTGTTCTCTCCATCCTGCATCCTGCAGGCTGTCTGGGGGGAAGGCCAGGCTCTGAGAGCTGCCCCCTCATTCAGCAGCCACTCCACAATGGCCTGCAGGCTCTCCATGGGGTTGGGGGAGGCAGGCTCCAGGTATGGGGTCGGGGTGGCTCCTTATTGGTGTGTTGGCAGGCCAGATAGTGGAATCCAAACCATGCTGGCCACTCTCTTGGTGCTGCTGCTGCCCCCTGTAGACACTCTCAGTATCACATTCCTCCTCTCCCTGCCCCCATCCCTTTACATGTTATGGGAAACAGTCCCAGTCCTGGCACCTCCCATTTTCCAGGCACAGCCAAACCCTGACCAGCCTCCCGATGGATGGAGCTGGTACCATTGGAACGTAGGGCTGGAGGAAGCTGGTGGTGGCGGAGGGCTGGAATCCCGCCCACTCTGGGGTCAGCCATCACCAGCTTCCGAAGGGAAGGAGTTGGCACCCTCCTTCTGGGACCAAAGAGTGAAAAAAACCCAAAACCTACATAGCCCCATAGTTAGGACATTCACCTGAGTGGCAAGAAACCACTGTTCAATCCTGTCTTCTCTTCAGGCACACAGAGGAATTAAACTGGGGTCTCTCACATCCTAGGTGAACATACTAAAGGGAGTCACCTTTCCCTCTGCATAGCATGCTGGTATTTGTGGATCCCATATTTAGGAACCAATCCATGCATTGAATAGGCATCTTAGGCCCCTTAACTAGGGATGCCAGCTTTGGTTGGATGAACTCCTACAGGTTTTATCACTTTACATTATCTTTAATTAAAAATTAACCTTTTATTCTGGAGAATCCAGGACAATCTTGGAGGGTTGGAAATCTTATCCTAAACTGAGTTTTTGGATTCCACTTGGTGGCAAGGGACCTAAACTGTAGGTGTACAAGACTCTGAGCGTTGCAAGGCCTAAGTCCCTTTGTAGAATTGAGTATTAGGGGTTTTTTTTTGTGGTCCATATGATTTAAGCCGTATCTTGGAGCATCATTCAAGTTCTCTATTTAAATAAAGACTAATGGCGGCAATAAACATTTAAAAAATAGACAGGAAACTAACTGTCAAAAGGCCATGCACTGATTTAAGACAAAATATAAATATATTCTAGTTACAGAGTAAACTCTCCCTCCCCAAAATTTTCCTGTCATTGTTTGCCTAATTTGTTTCCCTCTGAGAAGTTGTATATCTTTATCTATTTATGCCTTTGTTTTGTTTTTAAAGCAGACTTGATTTTACTTTCTTTTTTTATGCTTTACCTCTTTGTTTTGTTTACATTTACTTTGCTTACTACTTTTTCCATCACTGTATTTTTGTCTATTCTCCCGCCAGTGTTCAATGGCTGTTTATACATTTCCATGTTCTGCTATTTAGTTACTTGATTTTGTGCAACCAAATAATTCTTTATATAGGTGTTCAAACATTTACAAGTTTGACACCTGTAATCAAGGTTTGAACAAAGACCTGACATGGATGGGTCACTACATTCCACACCCTAATGATGTAAAAAGCTAAGCACCGGGTACTTATTGCCTACTCTATTAGCCTCATTTAGCACAGGCACTCTAATTGGCAGTATTTTTTCCTATTTTTTTTCTCCTTCTCTTTCCCTCCCTTCCCCTCTCTTTCTCTGCTATTTATCTGTACCCTGGACCTCTTACTCCATTCATCTGAATAAGTGGATTATGCCCATCTACATTAGTTTCTAAGGTGATGCAGAGCTATTTGTTGCATTTTAAGAAATTCCCTAGTATTCATCCTGCTCTCAAATAAAATGATGCATGTGATAGTGTCTTTTGTAAGTTCTGCCACTTTGCATGAACAAGTTATGCAAGGAAGCACACCAAAGATTCTATTTGTCTAACAGATTAAACATAGCCCTTCAGATCAATTATCATAAAATCCTTCTAAAAGAGCTACAACATTAAACCACAAAGCCTATTTTCTCATAATCCTTACTGACAACAGCTGGCTGTTAAGTTATAAAGTTTTGAGTTGTCTGCATGCTTTGGTTTAGATCTTATTATTGTATTTTGTATTTGTCATAAATACACAACCATAAATCTTAACCTTTCCATGCTATCCCCAAAATTATAATAAAATACTTTTCTAAATTAGGAAATGACTGAAAATTATAGTTTTATTTTATTTATAGATAAATACAAAAAGAAAATTATGTTATTCATGATTAACACAAAGCATAGTGAGAAAAAGAAGAATGAAGGTATGGGTAACGAAATATTTTAAATAAATACAAGCAGCTTACCTAGATACAATAATGCCATTCATTTGAAGGAATTTAAACAGTTCTTGTGCCTTCTCCCTGTCCCGTGATTTTTCCTTGGCTGTCAAGGTGTCATATGGTACCAGCAAAGGATGGCTACCTCCTCCTTTGGAACATTGAGAGATGTATTAATTTTTCTATTTTAATGATATTTTTCAAATATAAAAGGAACTACATAATTTATATGGTCTTATATGGTCTTCTGTTCTTTCAGATTCTCCCCACTTCCTCACTTAATTTGTATTTCACCAGATTTTATTCTTACCTTTGCTTTCTAATTCCATTTTCTTCTTTCTGGCCCAAATGTTATGATAGTTTTCTGCCACCACCTCAACCATTCCCTAGATTTCCACAAAGAAAAAACCAATTAAATGGCAATAGAATAAAAATTTGGCTAACATTATTCCATATGGATATACTTTAAAAACTGAGTTTGAAATACAGAAATACTAGAGACAAGATATCAAGTATTTTCTCTCACTAATTAATTTGGTGTATATACAAAGCATTAGCCTCAATTCAGACTTTATCTGGGTTTGACTCAGAACAATAATAATAATTGAAGGGCAAATTCAGAACCAGAAATATTTACCAGCATAAATCAATGTGTGCTTAAACCATTATGTTTACCAATAATAATAATGTTATAATTATTGTAACAGTTAATTATGTGTATATATAATCATAATACCTGGAAACCCTAGTCATGGAAGAACATCTTTGTTATAGGAGCTACATAAATACAGAAAAAGTATAAGATAAAGGGCAAGAGGTGCAAACACACATGGGTGAGTACAAAGAACAAACCATATTAGTCAGCATGACTAACAATGGTTTCAGCATATTAGCAGCCTAAATGTTTTCCAATTATTGTAAGCATCATGACCAATTAGAGTTTTAAGGGGGGAATTTGAAGGAGGATAATGGGATGGTTCTGTGAATGTTTATGGAGAGATCATCCTAACCATGTGGGGCAGCATGCGAAAAAACAAAAAAGCCACTGAACATTTAACAAATGGATGATGGAGGTTGGCCTCACTGCTCAGACAGAGGTGGGGGGTTAACATTTTGAAAGTGAATGAGAAGTGATGGGTAGGATAGGAAGAGATTGTGAAAACAAAAAGCTTATATTTGATGGAAAAGAGAAGGGGAAGCCAGCAGACAATGCAAAGAGTGAAATGACATGAACAAAGCAATGAGCTAAGAAAATGATCTTTGCAGCAGCATTCTGAGTGGACAGAGGGGCATGACACTGCATTTGATACTGAAAAAGATGTTTGATAATCAAGACATGAGATGATGAGAACCTGGACAACAATTATAGCTGCACGAATGGATAGGAAAGGACGTACCCTATCTGAGACATCATGAAGAAAGAATCAACAAGCTGTAGAAAAAAGCCTGGATATGGGGACTTGCAGGCAGGTCAAATTTAAAGATGAAAGCCAGATCGCAGACCTGATAGGGAAGATGGTGGTGCTGTCCACAGTGACTGAGAAAAAAGATGTTGGGAAGGTTTTGGGGGAAAGATTAAAAGATCTGTCTTAGCCATGCTGAGATTGAGCTGATGGCTTGGCAGCCACAAGGATATGTCAGAGAGAGAGAGAGAGAGTCTGAGATATTAACCTTGGCAGATGGAGACACACCTAGAGTAAGATGTAGATATGTGAGTATTCGACACAGAAGTACTAGTTGAATTCATGCTGTAAGATTATCCAGAGTTCAGTTGTAGAGAGAGCAAAGAAAGGGGCAAAGGACAGAGCCCTATACCCGATCTCTATTCCCACAAAAAAAAGGAGTTGGAGGAGGAATGAGGAGGATTGCCAGAAGAACAAGTTGAAGGAGTGAAAGAGTTAAGGGAAGAAACAGAAGAGGAGAGTCAGAGAAACTGTGATTTGGGGAATTTGTCTCCACCACTTATGAATTTTATTTGATATCATAAACTCTCTACATATATCTACATCAGACTGCAAATTCCATTTTGAATATGGAAGCTAATTGTATTGTCTGTTTTACCTCTATGTGGGGACAGAAATACAGGTCTGACAACAGGATTATTAAAACAACGAGAAGTCTTGTGGCACCTTGTAGAGTAACAGATTTATTGGAGCACAAGCTTTCGTGGGCAAAGACCCACTTCATCAGAGTCATGTTAGCCTATAAGATGCCACAGGACTTCTCGTTGTTTTTGCAGATTCAGACTAACACGGCTACCCATCTGAGGATTGTTAAAGGGGATTTATCTTCTATTCAAATATAAACACCTGGAAAATAGGCTGGCTCCCACTCAGAATTCTTTTATCAGGGGAGAGGTGCTAGGCAATGTGGTCTTGTAATCTGTAATTACTTGAGGACTATTTCCAGGACTCACCTGACAAAGATTTTTAAAAAGATTATAAAAGGTAATTTTTTTCTCAGAGCTTTAAGTGGAGGGAAGCTGCTTCAGGATCCTGAAGAGGCTCAGGGTAACCCAGTTTAGCTGAACTCAGATACCCCCCACCATGGATTCTGAAGGGAAGGTTGAGCCAGTGTGAGGTCAAGAGTATTCACAGTTCTTGCTGTTTTCTACATGTTCTATGCATCTCTTGTAAGTAAAGTGAATCCTGTGTGTATTGTGTGTTATATCTATCATGTGTCCTGGAAGAGTTAACCTATAACTCCCAAGCAAGAGAATCCTGTGTGTACTGTGTGTGTTACATCTATCATGTGTCTTAGTAGAGTTAACCTATAACTCCAGAGCACCCACATATTTGAAGTTCTAGGACAGCAGGGGCTGGGACTGAGAACCTGGGATGGAGAAGCTGAGATTCCATTACACTGGAAGAGCAGAGTTGGTTAGCTATGAAGATGACAGAGCTGAAGGAAGAAAGAGCACATTTGTAATGGAGGACAGCAGCCTGGCCATGGAATTTCTGCCAGAGATGTTCTGGAACACCAACAGATGCTGGTCAACAGCAGCCAGGATTGAATTTGTGACCTCCGAAACTAAATGCAAAAGTTTCTGTTGCAGTGTTTCTCAAAGTGGTCCATGGATCCATTCTGAGAAACCTGCTAACTGGTCGCTCCAGTTTGTTTATTTAACCAGCTTCGCAACCACAGAGCCTCATGGCTCCCATTGGCTCTGGTTTGCTGTTTGCAGCCAAGGGGAGCTGCAGGAAGCAGAGGCGTGGCCCACACCACTTCCCCCGGCTTCCCTTGGCTGCAAACAGCAAACCAGAGCCAATGGGAGCTGCAAGGCTCTGCGGCTGCAGAGCTGGTAAATAAACAAATGGGAGCAGACAGTTAGCAGGTTTCTCAGAGTGGATTTGCGGACCACTTTAAGAAACACTGGATCCAGCAAGGCATCATTCATAGGGAGGGCAGGCCTGGCATACGGAGAGGCATGAAGTATGTTTGTCAGCTTATGTTGATTCTCTGGCATGCCTGATAGTGAAATTTCTATGGACTCCACCACCCTTTTGAAGAGTTCTTGGAATAACTTGAAATCATCCCCTGCTGTTGGAGGTAGGGGACATGATAGTGTTGTCAGGAGATGAGGATGACAGGTGGATGTGTGAAGGAGAATCAGGTGTTTGCTTCTCTCCTGTTACATCAGCCTTCTCGTCTTCCTCGGAGATAGATTGGTCAGGCGACCGGGTGGTGGGTGCCTCAAGCCTGGGTACTGGGGCAGGTTGCGGCGGCTGCTGTGATTACTGCGCCCAATATGAGGCTCATGAGTCCCAATAAGGCCAGTTGGGAGGGATTGGAGGTGGCAGATACTGCGGAGGTTGCCACTGGAGAGGCTGCTTGCTTGGCCTGGGGAAAGAATGTCTTGAAGCGTGTACCTCCAGAGGCTCAAAATCCTCATCACTTGACAGTGGTGGAGCAGATCCCACCGGTGAAGAAGACAGACTAAAGTGGGATGTATTTGAGGTGCTACTGGTGCCAAAAGGTGCTAAGGAGACCATGAGTTCAGAGACAGTGGTGAATGCTTGCGGTGCTGACGTAGTGGGTATTGGTGCTGATACTAAGTCAATTTGTGGCAATGTAGGCTGAGCTGCCAGTGCTGGGTGCTTGGCATGCACTGTTGGTGCTGCTTGCTTAGTATGTGCCGTGGGTACTGGATGTTTTGATTGAGCCAATGGTACTGAAGGCGGCAGCATGGTAGTGCTTTGTGCCAAAGCCGCGCATGGTCTAGTCGGTGCCAGCAGCGCTTTAGTCGGTGCTGATGTTGAAGGCTTTTGGTTTGCCTCGGCTGGTGCCTTGGAAGAGGACTGAACCTTCTCCTTAGAGTTTTGGCCCCTGGTGGTGCTGGACTTGCTTGCTGCCTCCTTTTCCAGTACCTTTGATGCAACTGGTGCTGCGGCAGAGTTCTTCTGCAGAGAGCATTTCCTCAAGGAGGAGTCAGCCCCTGAAGAGGAATGGGATCCCTCCTTGGGCACCTGAGCCCTGTCAGAGTCCATGGGGCTCAACTTTGTGGGAGTCGCTTTCTCAGAGACTGCTACAGGAGATGGTTGCCTGGACGATGTAATATGCTCCAGATCAGAAGCAGGTCAAACCATTTTCTCTAGGAGCATCATTTTTTACTATAGCTCCCTGGCCTTCCTGGTCCTTGACATGAATTTCTTGCAGTGGGGGCATTAAGAGGTAGAGTGCCCCTCACCCAAGCAGTGGACACACTGGGAATGTCTATCAGAGACAGGAATGGACAGCCTGCAGGTTATACAGCTTTTAAACCCAAGAGAATCAGGCATGTCCCAAAAAATCAGTTTCTACAATGTAGAAACCTTAAAAGCTGAGAACTAGAACTAACTAACTCTAGTTATCCTAATTAAATTTTTTTAACAACTACACTAATAACTATGAACTGTTAAACTGAGAAAAAAATCCTACTAAACTGCTATGAATTCCTATCTAAAAAGACTAACACTAACGCACGCTTGAGGGCGACTGCTGGGTTCCAACTGAAGCCAATTGGTGGTAGAGAAGAAACTGAGGGGACGGTTGGCTGTGCATGCGGAGTAACCGTTTCAAACGGCGCGCACTAGCACTGCTACCTAAATTCTCCAATTAGACGTGCAGTGGCACTCAGTCACCTAAGTCAGAACACTCACAGAGACATTCCTCAAAGAAGATTATTAATTTACCAAGACTTTTTAGGACCAAAGCAAGAGACAAGTTCCGACAAAATTGAGAACAAATACCTATTTGTACAGGAGGGTGAAACAAGTGCACTCACAATCATGTACTTTTACCCATAAACCACACATATGTGCATAAAATGGTAAGTGTACACACAGATACATATTTGCAATCACACACATGAAGGTTTCTGTAGATACATCAATTACACACTCTTTTAAAGATGTGATGCTACATGTTGAAAAGTTACTTCAATTTTTATTTGTACAGAATACACTGAGAATATTAACACATACCTGGAGCTCCCGAGAAAGAACAACATTAGAAAGATCAAGTGGTGCTGGGCTGTATCCATTTCCCTGAAAATATAATGGAAGAATTATTGATGTTTTTAAGCTATTTACTTCTATTGTCAATCAATTAGAATTAAATTATTTAGATTTCTGAAGCCCTTTGGGTAGAGATCATGTTTGCCTTTGTATATTCTACAGAGATGAACATACCATGATTGTTTAAGCAATAAAGGAGGCTATAATACACTTATATTTATTCTTTACATGCTCATTTTGTTCATCAAATCCCAATGTAACAAACCAATTAAGAGCATGATTATCGTTAAGCTTGTGAGCAGTAACACTGAAATCAATGTTATTACTCATATACTTCAGGTGAAGCATGTGCATAAGTGATCTGCTGAATCATGTGCACTTTTCTTTACATGATTATGTCCTTATTTACATGGTTGCTTGAAACCAGTTTCTTACTTATGTGACCACCTTGGCTTAACCAGGAGATCTTAAATGATCTACAAATCAAAAGGAGTCATATAAGAAGTGGAAACTAGGTCAAAGTACAAATGATGAATATAAGCAAATAACACAAACATGCTTATTTGCCTTAGAAAGGCAAAGGCACAAAAGGAGACCTAGCTCAATCTAACTAGAGACATAAAGGTTAAAAAGAAAACATTCTACAAATATATTAGAAGCAAGAGGAAGATCAAGGACAGGATAGGCTCATTGCTCAATAAAAGGGGGAAACAATAACAGAAAATGTGGAAACAAGAAAGGTGCTTAATGACTTCTTTGTTTTGGTTTTCACCAAGAAGGTACGTGGTGACTGGATGCCTAACATAGTGAAGTGTAGTGGAAATGGGGTGGGTTTAAAAGTTAAAATAGGAAAAGAATGAGTTTAAAATTACTTAGAAAAGTTAGATGTCTTGAAGTCACCAGGGCCTGATGAAA
This sequence comes from Pelochelys cantorii, assembly GCA_032595735.1. Lineage (NCBI taxonomy): Eukaryota > Metazoa > Chordata > Testudines > Trionychidae > Pelochelys > Pelochelys cantorii. The sequence goes on from CM064329.1 coordinate 73,136,285, forward strand.
TGCATCCTAGAATACTCAAGGAGCTAATAGAGGAGGCATCTGAGCCATTAGCTATTATCTTTGGAAAGTCATGGATGTTGGGAGAGATTCCAGAAGACTGGAAAAGGGCAAATACAGTGCCCATCTATAAAAAGAGAAAAAGAACAACCCAGGAAACTACAGAGCAGTCAGTTTAATTTCTGTGCCAGGAAAGATAATGGAGCAAATAATTAAGGAATTAATCTGCAAACGTCTGGAAAACAATAAGGTGATAGGTAACAAACAGCATGGATTTGTAAAGAAGAAATGTTAAACCAATTTGATAGCTTTCTTTGATAGGATAACAAATCTTGTAGATAAGGGGGAAGTGGTAGATGTGGTATAGCTAGACTTTAGTAAAGCATTTGATACTGTCTCACATGACGCTCTTATCAATAAACTAGAGAAATACCACCTAGATGGTGCTACTATACGGTGAGTGCATTATTGTCTGGATAACTTCTCTCAGAAAGTAGTTATTAATGGTTCACAGTCATGCTGGAAGAGCATAACAAATGAGGTCTTGCAAGGGTCAGTTCTGGGACTGGTTCCATTCAATATCTTTGTCGAAGATTTAGATAATGGCATATAGAGTATGTTTATTAAGTTTCCAGATGATACAAAGTTGGGAGGGGTTGCAAGTGATTTGGAGGATAGTGTTATAATTCAAAATGATCTGGACAAACTGGAGAAATGGTCTGAGGTAAACAGATGAAGTTTAATAAGGACAAATGCAAAGTAATACACTTAGGAAGGAACAATCAGTTTCATGCAGACAAAACGGGAAATGACTATCTATGAAGGAGTACTGCAGAAAGGGATGTAGGGGTCACAGTGGACCACAAGCTAAATATGTGTCAATAGTGTGACACTGAATATCTTACTGCCCCTGTATAAAACTATGGTACGCCCACATCTTGAATACTATGTACAGATGTGGTCTCCTCACCTCAAAAAAGATATTTTGGCCTTGGAAAGGGTTCAGAAAAGGGCAACTAAAATGATTAGGGGTTTGGAACGGATCCTATAGGAAGAGAGGTTAAAACGACTGGGACTTTTCAGTTTAGAAAAGAGGAGAATGAGGGGGGATATGATAGAGGTATATAAAATCATGAGTGGTGTGGAGAGGGCGAATAAAGAAAAGTTATTAGTTCCCATAATAGAAGAACTAGAGGACACCAAATGAAGTTAATGGGTAGCAGGTTTAAAACTCATAAAAGAAAGTTCTTCTTCACAGAGCGTGTAGTCAACCTGTGGAACTCCTTGCCAGAGGAGGCTGTGAAGGCTAGGACTATAACAGAGCTTAAAGAGAAGCTAGATAATTTTATGGAGGTTAGGTCCATAAAAGGCTATTAGCCAGGGGATAGAAATGGTGTCCCTGGTCTCTGTTTGTCAGAGGCTGGAGAAGGATGGCAGGAGACAAATCGCTTGATCATTGTCTTCGGTCCACTCTCTCTGGGACACCTGGTGCTGGCCACTGTCGGCAGACAGGCTACTGGGCTAGATGGCCCTTTGGTCTGACCCAGTATGGCCATTCTTATGTTCTTATGTACTGTTGGAAAAAAAGCAAACACGATTCTGGTATGCATTAACAGGAGTGTTGTGAGAAAGACACAAAAAGTAATTCTTTCATTCTACTCTGCACTGATTAGGACTCAATTGGAGTACTGTGCCCAATTTTGGGCACCACATTTCAGAAAAGATGTGGAGAAATTGGAAAGGGTGCACAGAAGAGCAACAAAAATGATTAAAGGTCTAGAAAACATGAGCTATGAGGAAAGACTGAAAGAATTGTTGTTGTTTTTTTAGTTTGGAAATGACAGAGAAGCCATGATAGCAGCTTTCAAGTGCCTAAAAGGGTGTTTCAAGGAGGAGTGAGAAAAAATATTGGTCCTGCCATGATGGCAGGGGATTGGACTTGATGACCTCTCGAGGTCTTTTCCAGTTATAGTATTCTGTGATGTTATCTTGTTCTGGCAATGTATATTTTTTTATTTTCATAAAATTAAAAATTTATAACATGGACTTATATAAAATGTAAACAGACTCTCTCAGAGAGAACTTGTTCTTGTAATAGTTCTAATAGGACTATGACAAGAATCATGAAACCAGAGGTTGTGAATATACCACCAAGTGCCTCTGGGTTGAATACAATAAAGGCTGGATTCCCAAGCCTCTCCAAACTAGATTCCTGATGAAATTAAGGGACGATGTTTTTGAGGGCATTCTTTTTTCAAAGACTGCCTTTCTTTTTTGTCTCTTATTTTATTTAGCATTGCAGCTCACCTGCCTCTGTTATAGGGAATCAGCTTGCAAAGGGATTCAGGTGCTATCTTTCAAGTCTTCTGAGCCATGCAAGGAACTTCCCTGTGTCCTACCTTCATTTAGAGCTCTGTTGTGGCAGTGATTAGGTGGATGCCACCTCAGTTTATTAGGGAAACTAGGATAGAATGCTTCAGAGTCATAAGGACCTATCTTTAGGGTCTGAAAGGGTTTGCAATGCCTGTCGCACTTATGTTTTTTATTTTGGTCAGCCCTCTCAACACATTTTGTTTATAATTGTTATTTGCAATGATAAAATACGTGTCTGCAGATAATATCTACTAATCCCAGTTCCTTGTCCCCTACTACAAGCTTTGATGTATGAAAGCTCTATTTCCTGTAATAACAGTTTTATCCCAGCATCCTCAATCTTTTAAAAATAACTATTTGTAAGACATGGTAAAACATTAATATACTGTATCAGGAATTACTGTGAGTTTTTACTGCATTGAGTCTCTAATCTCAGCTGAGGCCTTTTGGAGCTGCTACAATATCAATAATAATTGTAATACTAATAAGCTAAATGTCTTTTAAAATTAGTCAATTTTAGGGTCAATTCTCTGTGAAGAAATTATTTGATGGATTTCTGTGGTTTTAAGCAGTTTTGCCTTACTTGGCTAGACTGTGATATACTGCGGAGCTTTTCATTTTCACGCTGCTGTACCATTGCTTCTCCTTCCTTGGTTCTTTCTAGACTCCATCCCATGGCTAATATGGTTTTAAGAGATTCTCTGGCAGGCCAACGATAAATTTCCTTTTCCTTTAAAGAAAAACAAATGAATGTATAATTATATAGAGCTTCACAAGCAATTAGGAAAAGCCTATGGAGAAATAATCTGCCCTCACATACACATGGGCATGCCCAATTAAAATCAATATATGTTGCATAGGTATAATTGAGGATAGAATATGGCTCTTTGTTTCAAGTAGTTTTAGAAATAGTCATATTGCTTACTTTTTTTCTCTTGGGATACTTATTACTAAGACATGGCATAATGCATTACAAACTAATCACAGCATAAACGTGAACTCTGAAGCAACGTTATTTATATTTTGCAACTGCTCGGAAACTATTTACTGGTATTTCTGACAAATCAGGAACATGAATAGTACTTCTTCATACTTTGACCACAAAATATCGAGCAATCCACATTGCTATTATTGCAATGAAATCTCTACATGGTGCAAATTTGAGTTTGTCAGCACAAGAGTCCCTTCTTCCATCAACTTTTGATTCACAGATAGTATCAATGTAAAACATAATGCTCTAGTATCCTTTTGATGCAAATGCAAACACAATTAAAATTTATTGACAAGGATTGCATCTTGCCGTTTTTTATGAGATATAAAGGTCTTTTGTACCTGAAATATTCTGATATAAAGAAAATTTGAATGTTTCATGATTCTAAGACTTCTCAAATTATTGCTACCACTGTACTCCAACTCTTAGAAGTGGATACTATATATCAACACTAGGGGTCCTCTGTATATATTGGGATTTGCAGTCTTGAAAAGGTTGATGAATACTGCAACAACATTTTCCAAGGAATTTTCCCCCATAAGAAATAATGGAATGGGGGGCGGGGAGAAACGTGTTCACAATTTCACCACACTCACCTATAACTTTTCACCAAAACTATGTACCTCTGTTCAATGACAGGTTATACAGTAAACATTTTACACATAAAACATTGAATAAAATAATGTAGAGCCCTACTAATACTGTTCCAACACACTGAAAATTTTAATACAGTAATATAGTATAAAACAGTGTCAATTGTGATAAACATAGGTAGTGGTGGCAGCTAGATTTTTTGGTTTGGCTTTTGGGTGTCTTTTCAGTTGCAAAAGTCTTAAAGAAAGGATTCCCCTTCATGAATCTTTGAATGCCTGATCTCCCTGTAGCAAGCCACTGTATCACTGGGAGCTTTGGAAATTTTGGCAGACCTTTCACTAAAAGGATCACAGCTCTATGGCTTCTATCATTTCATCTAGCAATCCAAATAAACAGGAGAAATTCTTTGTCATCAGACTCCTGGCTACATCATCATCATCCTTGCTTTCTTTGAATATACATTGTTGGTCTAGTTCAATCATTTCCTTATTTATCTGTTGCTCGGCGTGAGGATCCAACAACCCCAGTACATCCTCCTCCACCTTCGTGAAGCCAACATCCTTTGCCAACTTGACAATTACTTGCTTGAGAACAGGAATGGCATCAAATCCCACAAAGCTCTGGATAGTATCTGGCTAGGCATGGCATCAAACACCATTCATAAATTGCTAAGAGACCTCTTTCCACCATGCATCAAGGCTTTCTATGTCGTTCAAGATGTTGAAGAACTTCCAAAACATCTTTACACTAGGATTTCCTTCACCTGCCATATCACCTGCCATATCCTTAGCCAGCATAGAGAACATCCGTTGTAGGTAATAAGCCTTGAATGTGGCCAGCAGATGTAAGTACAGTACAGAACTGTGCAATAAAGGAAAGTGTTCCAATTCATGTTAGACGCAATCTGTGCAATGGATATCAGAAACAATGGATAAAGAAAAGAAGTATACCAGGGATCTCCCCCATCTAGCTACATGATATGGCATATTTATAAAGTAAACATATTGTGTAAGAAGTGATTAAAATCCTCTTATCAAGTGAGAAACATTTAATGATTTCAGAACAACAAATACTAAAATACTTTAATAATAATAATGCCTCAGATTTCTATGGTACATTTTATCCCAGGACCTCAAAATGCTTTAGAAATCTCAGCTAATTAAGTCTTCAGCATGTGAGTGTGACAATCCCCATTCCTCAAATGGGAAAAGTGATCTAAAGAATAGGTAATGGTAAGTGACTTGTCTAAAGTCACGCAGGCAGTCACACGAAGAGCATGTAGAAACCAATGGTCCTGACTCACTCTGCTGCCCTACCTACTAGAAAATTGACATTCACCTATAAACAAAGTTAAAAATGTTTTACTAAAGAGGAGTTTCCCTTGATATTTTCCATACCTTCAGCAAAGTAGCGATCTGCCTGAGCGGAGGTGAGCTGAGCCACCTTTATGGTAGAAGTTACTACCAAGGGATAAAAAAGTGTTCTCTCCTCCACAAAGGGCTGAGAGCATTATATCCATGATACTCCCAGCACAAGCTGCTCCACAGGGTGAGAGAGAGACTGGGAATCAAATCCAGACTTCTTGCATAGATCACAAAGCAAATGGTTGGTCTAACCTACAGTTCTTGTCATTAATTTAAAAACAATATGATTTGGCTCTCCCCATCTCTTCTCTTAAAAAGGATTAATTAAAACTGTGCTAGAACCATGCTGTTTTAAGCTAGAAAGCAGTTTAAGCTTCCCTCCATTACCTTTTCAGTTAATGTTTTGAAAGGCCTTATTAACGGATGTGTCTTCATATTTTCATCCAGTGAAACACCATATTTCCATCCACTATTACTCTGAAAACATAAAATATACATTATTTAAATGTTCTTTTTCTGATATGAATAACGTGAGTGAACAATCATGAATGAACTAGTCATTTTACTATGTGACTTCTGCAAATCCATCTCAACAGCAATTAAGCATTACACCTTGAAAATGTCACAATCCCGGGATTCCCAACACATGGTCCCTTCTATATTTTGAATGGTTACTCCCTAAAGCATGCGCTCCAGACATTTTTCCTGAGTAATAGCTGGTTATTTTGACTATCAAGTGGTTTTTATTCTTGGTTTTATTCTTCATTTATCCCTAAGGCTTCTATGATGTATGTCTGTTTAAATTCTGATTCCCTCTCTTACTTGCTTTTTTTTATATATAAGCAGATAACACCACATGCATTTTTCTGGTATCTTTTATGGATTTTCTACTGACTAAATATAAAATATCATAGATTTTGATGCCCTCTTTTACAAATGAGCCCAGACAAAAAGCTATTACTGAAGTTTATGTCATTCTTATTTATTTAAAAAGGTAGAGCTGTAGTCCTTTAGTAGAATGTTCAAATGAAACAACAGTAGTTTCACTCTTGCTACTTATTCTATATTCTTCTAAGATTGGTCTAGTGTCTTTGTATTTCAGAATCAAAAGTTAACAAGTCTTTCAATGGGTGATTTCATTTCATATTTGTTCATTATCTTGTGGCAGAAAACTCGTTGCAATTTTAAGAGTTCAAAGGAAGCCTGAGATGGCAGGGTTAGATAAACAGAAACTGAAGAAAGCATTAATAAAGATACTGTGAAGATTCACAGAAGTATAACCCCATCCTACATCCCTTAAATTATACAACTTTATTTTTTAACTCTTCCCTGTGACAGAGAAAAAAATCGGTTATAAAATAAAAGGGTTAAACATCATAAAAATCTCAGCTGGGCTATCCAGCAAAAACCACACAACATAATGCAGGCATCAGGCCACTTACTCCATCCCCTCTGCGTGCAAACGATGTTTTACTAACATACTCTCAGCATGAACGCAGACTTCTCAAGAGTGGCAGGCATGTGAATCAGGACTAAGATAAGAGACCTAAATTTCACACTTACAAGATTTCTCACTGTTTCTTTAAACAGTCTGTGTTCCCCTATTAAAAACTATAGCAGACATGAACACACATCAGTTCTTTCTACTACTCACCTACTTTAAAAATGAGCAAAGCCATCTCACTTTTACTGCTAAACTAATGCACTCCTAGACCTAAACATCTCTGTGTTCAGAACTACAATACCCCCCTTTTTTATATGCAGAAGCATTCAGTTTCTTGAGCTTGGGAGGTTTGGGAAAAAGGAGAATTAGTGCAGGAAAGGCATGACCTTTTGATCTCTCCACATGCGGGGCAACACAGGAAGAAGACAAGAAGGACAGTGTGGAGGAAAAGTTTTTTGCATTTTACTTCATGTTAGATAATTGTGTTTCTTTATACAGGTTGGACCTCCTTGGTCCAGCATGCTCAGGACCTGACCAGTCCTGGATACTGGATTTTGCCAGACCAGAGAAGGTCATTTCTGGGTACACCCCGTCACTGGCTCCCCCAGTGATGTCCTTGCTGCCAGCCTCCCAGCCAGCTTCCCCCTGCCGCCGGCCCCTCCCCATGCAGGGCTCCTGGCCCCACCATGGCAGCCCCGCTGCTGACAAAAACAACCCCACTGCTGGGTTCCATCCCCAAGGGGTTGAAGTCCAGTTGTATCGCTTGGGCTTCAGCCTTGCCGGGAGCCCCGCTGCCTCCCAGCCTCATCAGGCAGCTCCGCTGGGCAGCAATGGAGCTTCTGGGCTTTTTGCTGTGCCACTAGGCAGTTCCAATCCTGGGTTCCCAGGCAGCCCTGTGGTCAGGCTCCCGACCCCATGGGGCAGCTGCACTGCCTCCCAGTCCCTCCAGGTAGCTGAGTGGCTTGGCAGTAGCGAGGCTGCTGGGCTCATGGTTGTGCTCTCGGGTAGCCCCACTGTCTCCCAGTTTTGCAGGGCAGTTTTACTTCCTGGCTCCAGTCCCACTGCCTCCTGCCCACCTGCCCGCCTGCAGTGTCGGCACCAGGCAGCAGCCCCACTGGTTGGCTCCTTGTTTTGCTGTTACAGGGCAGCCCTGCTATTGGGCTCTAGCCCCACTGCAGGGCTCCCAGCCATCACCCCTCCACTGGGACTCTCTGGTCCGGGGACATCTGTGGTCCTGCCGGACCAGGGATGTTGCCGGATCAGAGAGTCTCAGTTAAGAGAGGTTCAACCTGTATATTGTAGATGTGAGTTTCTACGGGGGGGTGCAGAGTCTGTCCGTGAAAGTAGTTATTGCAATTGCAGCTATTAAGGAAAGTTAAAGAAGGAAAACTTGTCATTTTCTTGCTTTTGAGGGCTTTTGCCCTTTTGCAACCTTAACCACTATTTCAATTATTTAATGAAGTGTGTGTGTGCGCGCGCGCGCACGCGCTCATGTGTGTGTGTCTCCAGACTTGCTTAAGACTCTCAATTTTCCCAATTTCTTCCTTGCCCGAATAAGAGGCTTTAAATTCATACCAGGAAACAAAGGGCTGAACTTGTTACTTATCTCCTATAATGCTAACAAATTTAATATAGTTTCATGGAAACTCAGGAACCAAATTAAGCTTTATTTTTGCCAACAACAACACAAAAAAACACAATGGAATCTGAAATCCCAAATGACAGCTTCAGGGAAACCCAGAAAAGTATTTGCATACATTTCACGCCACAATTGCTGCCCCTTATAAATTTCACTCTTGCCAAGCAATAAAACACCCAGCCAGCACAATGAAAGGGCACACATGGACAATTGGGAGGGAATCAACACCTAAGAGACGTTTTGCATAGATCTAGAGAGGAAGAAGGGGTCTAACCATGCTTTTTAAAGCAATAAAAGGGATTGGGCTTCCCAGGTTCACTCTTAAAATTCAAAGCTATTGTAATAGAACCTACTGGACTTCAGAGCTTCCAGCCAACATAACATAAATCGCAACATCAAAGTTAACTGCAATTGTGTGAGACTGGCGTTTCTGTTAAAAGAACAATGCACCCTCTCCCAAATTCCAGACACAGTTTAATTTGAGAATTTCACTTTTCAATGTAAAAAGTATCTTCTTCTAACTTCTATAGACACTCCAGGAAAGTGCTGATCTGGTATAATGCACACTTTGTGAATGGCAAGCCTATCACTTAAATACATTGGATAGCTTTCCAGTATTCAACCATCAATGTTCTGTACGTCTCTTTTTCTGACAATTGTCAGTTTTATAAGAATCCCTACCTTGTCACAGGCCCATTTGTCATGTGAATGTTCAGCATACTTGCTGACGATGTATTCCAATTTTTCAGGAAGAGTAAGGCTACGAACAAAGAAAAAGCACGGTCATTTAACTATATTTTACTAAAACCAGACATATGAATAAATAACATGAGAGACACTAATAGTCAAAATGTTTCATCTCAAGAGGTAAACAAGTAATCATGCTTTTTAATTACGTTTCCATTTACAAGTAATAACTCAAACCAACACAAGTGCAATAGTGACATTTCTCAAATGTATGAACACTGAAGCATTTAAGAACTGTAGTGATAGGAAATACATCTACTAAGCCATATTCTAAATATTTTATTCTTTGTGGTTCTGAGTACAATATTACTAGGATGAATGTTTTGATGTGTTCCATGAGGAGAAAACAATGCTCATTTTTAATGACCCAATAATAGCGTTCAGTTGTTACACATACTTTTGAGAATGCAACAGTATTACCAGGAACACCCCACTTCTCTTTTAAATCATTATGTATAATTCAGCTTATTTACTTTGACATCTGAAACTTATAACTACACAGGACAAATTCACACACTGAGTGAAGATTTCATCATAACCTAGCAATAGACTAATAGCAACGTTGATCTGTGAGATTTCAGTAGCCTTGAGCCATCTCTCATTTGCAAGCATAGTTCACCCATCTAAATCACAAGAGAAACAAGACTATTATATCTAAGTACATAACCAGAGTATTTGGATTTGGCCTTCATACTCAGTGAGTAGATTCATAAAAAGGACTTTGGCATTGGTGCTCTGCTGCCCAGTGGAATTCATAGCCCTGAGCAGGGCTATTGACGGGAGAAGGGAGAAGGGCCAGCTGCACCATGACCTGGTGATTTAAAAGGGTCCAGGAATCCGGCCACTGGAGCCCCAGGCAGCATGGGCCAGGCAGCGCTGAAAAACTGGCTGAGGGACCCTAGCAACCAGACCTGCCCCTTGTGCCTAAGGCCCCTCCCCTTTTGGGGGCTTACCTCCTGCCCCCACCTTGCCTGGCAATTCTGTCGGCAGACCTGGACCTGAGGTAGGTGCTCAGGCGCTCTATTACTGTTAAGTGTTAGGCACCTATGAAGGAAATTTACAGAAGCCAGCAAGCTACGAGGAGCTGCCTGAACTAGTCAGGAGTCAAATGTAAAGAAAAAGGACAGGGTGTTGAGCAGTGTTCCCACTAAGCTGCGTAGCAGCACAACTTCACAGGTGATTAATCAGCCCCGCCCAAAGGCTCAGGACTCCATGCACAGAGCTGACTGACTGGGTGGGACTGATTAATCACGGCGAAGCTATGCTGCTGAGCAGTTTAGAGGGAACACTGGTATTTAGGCATAAAAAGTGTTTAGGCATTCCCACTGATCTGAGGCATGGCAGTCCTTTCTTATGAAACATCACCAAGAAATAGATGCCCCCTCACCACTTGCAATCATAGCCAATCGTACAGAGGTTAAGACACTCACTTTGGATTTGGACCATCTGTTTTTCAAAAGCCCACTCTGACTCAGAGTAGGGATTTGAACCCAGATCTCCCCTCTCCTAGGATGGATCCCTAACCATCAGTTATTGGATCTCCTGAGGGCCATTCTGAATCAAACCAAAGGTCCATCTAGCCCAATATCCTGTCTTCTGGCAATGGCCAATGCCAGGTGCTCTAGAAGGAATGAACAGAATAGGTAATCAAGTGTTCCATCCCCTGCTGCCCATTCTCAGATTCTGGCAAACAGAAGCTAGGGACAGCATCCTTGCTCATCCTAGGTTAGGGTTCTCAAAATCGCACTGAATGAAGCTATACCTCTTTGTTAATTAAGCAGTCCTTAGGTCCAAGAGCAAGAGAAAGGAAAGGAAAAAAAAAAAAAAAAAAAAGGAAGACATTGACTCTATAGCGGTGATCTCCAACCTTTTTACACCCAAGATCACTTTTTAAATGTCAGGACAAACCAAGATCTACCCCGCCCCTTCCCCAAGACCCCAACCCTTCCTTGAGGCCCTGCCCTTTTTGTTCCCCTTCTCTCCATCACTTGCTATCCCTGGCCCTTAGACACTCTCAGGCTATGTCTACACTGGCAGCTTCTTGCTCAAGAACAGCTGTTCTTGCACAAAAACTTGCCTGCTGTCTACACTGCACGCGCGTTCTTGCACAAGTAAATTTACAGTATAGCATTGTAAAACAGGGCTTCTTCTGGAAGAATTATTCCTCTCCCCACGAGGAATAAGCCCTCTTGTACAAGAGCTCTTCCACAAGAGGGCAGTGTAGACAGGCAAAATGAATTTCTTGTGCAAGAAGCCCCTATGGTTAAAATGGCCATCAGAGTTTTCTTGCGCAAGAGAGCGTCCACACTGCCATGGATGCTCTTGCGCAAAAGCACATGCCAGTGTAGATGTGCTCTTGTGGAAGACTTTTTGCGCAAGAACTCTGCTGCAAAACAGTTCTTGCGCAAGAAGCTGCCAGTGTAGATGTAGCCTCAGGGTACAGCTACACTGCCACTTTTTTTCAATCCTTCTGTTGGAAGAAATTTTTCCGACATTTGGCCCGTCTAAACTGGGCCAAATGTCGGAAAAAACCCTTCTTTTGGAAGCCCCCTCATTCCTCGTGGAACGAGGAGTACAGGGGCTGCCAAAAGACCATGTTTGCTGGAAAAACTCCTGCAGTCCAGCTGTACCCTCACTGGGTTGAGACAGGAGGTGTGGGCTCTGGGGTGTGAATGAGGGATTTAGATGTGGGAAAGGGTGAGAGGCGTAAGCTCTGGGAGGGAATTTGGATGCAGGAGGATGTGGAGAAGGGGATGCTAGCTCAGGAAGGGGGCTCCAGGCTGGGGAGTGTTGGGCTCAGGTGGAGGCTTGGGGTGCTGAGCAAGCCACAGGCTTGTGGATATGAGGGTGCAGGAGTTTGGGTTGGAGTGAGTGAGGGGCTCATGGCAGGGAGCTTGGGCGTATGATGGGCTCAGGACACAGATTTGTAGAGTGTGAATGGTGCAAGAGTGTTGTGGCAGAAGACTGAGGATGTGGGGGTGCTGGGGCAGAGTGCCAATGGGTGCTGGGGCAGGGGACAGGGTGTTGGGGCAGGGTGACAATGGGTACTGGGGTAGGGTGACAATGGGTACTGGGGCAGAGGACAGGGTGACAGTGGGTGCTGGGGGAGGGTGCCAATGGGTTCCGGTGGGTGCTGGGGCAGGGTACTTGTGGGGGTCTGGGTGTGGAGAGGGGGCAGGGACCGGTACCTGGGGATCCTGCAGCTGCATGCCAAGGCTCTGGAAGTACGTGGACTGCTCCTCCGTCCCCCAAACAGTGGTGTGGTACCTGAAACATTGGTCCATCACACGCCTGGCACTGGTGGGAGGGGGAGTCCTGGACCGCGCCAGCCCGAGCAGCTGGAACTGGTACGTTGGAGACTTTATTCCCCCGCTGCCTTCCTGTGCAGGGGGAGGCTGGAGGGGGAGTCCCAGATCGCTCCAGCCCCAACCGCTCAGGCAGCACGCACCTTGCTCCTCCGCTTCCCATGGCAGCGCACGCTGCCCAGGCAGCTGGAGCCAGAGCAGGCCCGGACCACCAGCCCCTCCCCCGCATGCAGGAAGGCAGCAGGGGAACAAAGTCCCCAGCATGCAACAGACTGGTGTTTTAGGTACTGCACCAGCTGTTGGGGGGGGGGGGGGAGAGGGGAGAGCAGCCAGCGCACTTCCGGGACCTGGTGCGCAGCTGCAGAACTCTCCCCAACCCCACAGGAAGCCCGCGCTACCTCCATAGTCCCTGGAGGTAGCATCAGCATGGCATTAATCTTGGGGGTGGAGGGCAGCGAAGGGGGAACCCCCAAAGCCTCGTGATCGACTGGTCGAGCATCCAGGATCGACCAGTCGATCACGATCGACAGGTTGGTGACCACAACTCTACAACATGCTGGTTAGTACTCTCATCTGGGACATGGGAGATCCAGGTTCAAGTCTTTGATCCAAGAAAAAATTTAAATCTTTATACAAAGTGAAAAACTTTGAGATAAGAACAGCCAATAACCTGAGAATAGGAAACTCCCCCTGACAACCTCCACTGAGGTCCCTATTCCAAAGCAGATAGAGTGGCAATTCAAATGTGGCTCTCTCCCATGCTTTAACAACTTAGAAGGAGACAGAGAGCCTCAGCCCAGATTAGTCTATAGATGTTAGTTAGGGCACGCCCTTGGGATACCAGCCAGCCTTCAGAATTATCACACCCACCTATCTTTTGTGAAGGGTAAACATGCTCAGAGCACATCTCCCTGATCTGGCCCCACAACTAAGATGGAGGAAGAATACCTCTTTAAGAATCTTGCCAAAACTGAAGTGTGAGCTAGGGGTCCAAGCAGCTCAGTAACATGAGGTTTAGGCAGTTTTGCACATTCCCACTGGCAGAAATCTAAGTGCCTAAGGAACGTAGGTATCTATGGACCTATGCAACAGCTGAGCAATGCTTTTTGTGAATGTCAATGGCATTTATACATTGGATTTGAGTACCTAAAGAGGCAATTAAGCAGCTACATCCCTTAGTAAATCTAGCCCCAACTTCACAGGTTTACTGTGAGACTTATTTAATGTTTACAGATAATTTTTTAGCGTGTACAATGCTTTATTCATTCTAAATATAAATTGCAGAGGAGACATATTTGGTGCCTTCCAGGAGGGAGCAAGGTTCCCCACATTAGTTACGAAAGGCACTGGTATCATTTAAGAAGTCAGATGCCAGTTGATTCTCTTCAACAAAAGGAATAGAAATGGCAATAAGTAGCACAAGAGATATTTGAAAAACCTCTATTGTTAACATGACTCACTTGACAGTGTTGATAGGTTTGGGATCAAAGTTCCCTCTGGATCCACTGAAGCCTGCTTTTTCAAAGTTACTCTTATTCTGGTGTCTAAGTAATCTGGAGGCAAAGCCCCAGCTATAGCACTTAGACAAGGCAAGGCCATTCGGAAGAGTTCTGGATCATACTTCTGCAGGAGAGATAGGAACTGATTGGAAAGTTCAATAGAAAAACATGCAAAATGTTAGTGAAAGCAAGTCAGCCATATGGAGCAGAACTAGAAGATGCAGTCAAATAATGAAGAATATTTTAAAATCAAGCGCATAGCAGCATCTCATGCCAGCATAAAGGTGTACAATCCTATCAGAAATAGATGCATTTTTAAAGGCTCCATTCAAACTAAATGTTACACATTCCTTTTCCATGCTCAAGCCTTAAATTGTCCATCGACCTGAAAGACCTATAAGCAGACATCAAATATTTTCACACACTGTCAGCCTGTTCAGGTAAAACTTGACTATCCATAAAAATAGCTTTAACATTTACAGAACTTTCAAAACCTATTGGAAATGCATATTTTGTCATCTCTTCTCTTTCACTCTCCCCAAACAATGTTCTACTTAAATCACATAGAGCAAAAGAAATTGACTTCTGCTTTGGGATAGGTAACACATATATTTCTAAACTTGTACCAGCTGCAGCTGAATTAGCACATTCTCTCTTTTAACCCAAATTAGAGAAAGAGAGAGAGAGAGCTATTCACAGTTTCCATATAAGAAATCTATCCTCAGTAACCTGATATGATACATAGTTAGTATCTTTTAGCTGTCTTTTCTAAGGCAGTGCAGCTTAGTGCATAGAGCATCAGCTTAAAACCCAGAAAATCTTGGTTCTATTCCCAGTGCTGGCCCTGGCATACTAAGTGACCCTGAACACATCTCTATGCTTGAGTTTCATCAGCTATAAAAGGATGATAATGATACTAAAGTGCTTTGAGATTTACTGATGAAAAGCACTAGGTATTGTTAATAGCAATCTTCTGTTAGGATAGCATGGGCATGGCCCCTACTTTTAATTTGGTCACCTTCCTGCCATTAGGGCATAGTCATCAAATAAGGAAGGAATTGAAGTGACACTTTAAAAAAAATTTAGGAACTTACAGGTAAAACTTATGCAGTGCAAGGCCTTTCATTGTGTCAGTGATGAAAAGCAATGGTGCTGCATAATACTATTAACTTGAATGATTACCCAGGTTGACATTTCACTGCTAAAAATTGAGGAAAAGAGCTATTGTGAGGTTCAGGGAGAATTCTGGCTGTCAATATGACATGATTATATTGTAGATGGCACCTTGGTAAACCCAGGAGCTGATGTGCTAACAAGAGATTTTCCAATGCTTGATCTGCCTGAAAGACATGCCTAATTATATGTAGTACACTGGGAAATAGAGGTCACAGTAAATTACATCATCAAAGTAGTTGGAGACCATCAACATTTAAAACCTATAGATGCTTATTAACAGAGAAGAAAGAAGGAATGCATTGTACCCTGGCAATATTAGAGAAATTTCCCATATTTGCACTGCTACTAGTGACAGTACTGATGGGGACACTCCCATAGATTGGCCACCAATCTTTATATTACCTCATCATCTAGACTTACTTTGAATAAAATTAAGATGATTGGTTAAACACTAGAATAAATTGCCTAGGGAGGTTATAGAATCTCCATCTCTGGAGATATTTAAGAGCAGGTAAGACAGATATCTTTCAGGGACGGTCTAGATGGTGCTTTGTCCTGCTGTGAGGGCAGAAGACAGGACTCGACGACCTCTCAAGGTCCCTTCCAGTTCTAGCATTCTATGATTTAATGATGAAGATGCTGGCAGTCTGTTTGCATTATACTCTCCTGCCATTACCACAGTTCAGATCCACCAATGGTGGCAGTGCAATAGTGGGAAATATCACTAAAGTGGATAGTGTAAACAAAGCCTTTGAGCCTAGTATTCTGAGTCTACTGTTATCTGAACATACTCATTTACACAGTATAATGTAGAACTGAGTGAATAATTGGAAGACATTTTAATCCTAGAATCTGATGGATTACCAACTTTGAAATGTCTTCACTGGAACACTGAGGCATATCAGGATATTTCAGCACTACTACAGAACAAGACTATACTGCAGGAATTCGTCCACAGAGTATAGATAGCATGACTACTTTGGCTTCCAAGTTGTTAAACTTTGTGGTCAATTGTTGGGTTATCATGAGTCCAACATGGCCCTAATATTATGTCCTCTTTGTAAGTGGTCGTCTTCATATCAGTGAGGTATCATTTCTTATTCTATCCTAACCATAGATGGAAGATATTGAGTGCCAAAGCGTTGAGCCATGCTTTGAAAATGCAATGCAAAAAAAGTTTGCTTTCTAGAATGGGACTTTTTAGTAGCTGGGCCATGCAGGATTCAGCAAAACAACAGAAACACTTTTGTCTGTAATAATAGGTATAACAATAAAAGTTTACCATGGATTTAGTTGTTTATGTCAGTGCTTTATGCAGATTCTATTACCTCCTGTTTAATCATATACACATTAGGATGCAGAAATCATGATATGTAAACTTGTGAAGGAAGCACATATGAGGGCTCAGGATTATATGCCTTTCTACACTACATACATGACAACACCATGTATGCATCTTCCAGAGGTATCTTGATTCTAAAATCTCAATAAAGTGTAAAACTTAATAATACTAAATAAAATAATAATAATAATAATAAATAACTTGCATAACAATAATAATAATAATAATAGTTGGAGGAAGAGATCAGTTTGTGATGGTGAGAAATTTATCCACAAACAGGGTTATTGTTGTACTAAGCTAAAATGTCCCTAGGCCTATGTTTGTTTGAAAAGAGCCTTTGGTGATTAAGCATTCATTTTAGAAGGGGGTTGGATCAAGCATCCAGCTGCATATTAATCTGGTTAGTATCACTCATTGTCAATACTGTACTAAGTGAAATAAGAGTTAGAAAAGCACTTTTTGTGGTTTGCACCACCATTAAAACTATGCTATCATGCTATTGCAATCTTTAATGTGATTGATCATCATTACCTTATGAGAGAGGGAATCAAAAATTCCCCAGAAAAGTTTCTCAGTCAAATGTAACTCTTCTTCAGCTGCAATGCCATAACTTCCTAATCCAGTAGGTAGACAGTAATATTTCCAACATTGCTCATAATGATTCGTTAGAAGCTATGTAGATGAAAAAAACCCACAATTATGTAAAATCTGTCAGTATTTCTGTTAAATAGTAAAACAAATTGATTAGTGAGGAGTTGAGCCCCTGTCATCTAAGAGAAAGAATAAGAACTACTTAGGTGTGTGGTGCCTCACCTTAGAATGCAGGGTTTAAAAAGGAGCAGCAGTGATGAGTGTCTTCTCTTTACACAGACCAAAACTAAGACAGGACCTACACTCTTGTCTTTAGGTGGTAAAATACCAGGTTTGGGCAACACCTGATATGGACATTACACTAGCCATCTCTTTTTTAGGGGGCTGGGAAGGAATTTTTGCCTTACCTACATATTAGCTTGGGTGCAGTTGGGTTTTTGTTCACCTTCACGACAGTGGGTTTCAGGAAGGGCTTTGTTCATGCTAAGCATGATGTGCAGAAGGTTGTTGCAACTCATTATTTAAGTGTAGGGTGAATGTTCAGTGCAGGTACTCCATAGGAAAGGTATATAATGACTGGAGGAATGGCTTAATAAATGACTTAAAAACAGGTATATATTAAGGGAATGAATGGGGGCAACTGGGACTCTTATGATTGGTATGGCAAAAAAAAAAAAAAAAAAAAAAAAAAAAGCTGGGGGAACTGGTAAAAACTCCTTGGGTAATTATGGAATAAACATGGGGGTTACCTGCATTGTACACTGTTATTTTCCAGACAATTCTGAAATTAAAAAAATAAAAGTATTCCATGTCTGAACAAAAACTTACAATAGTCAAAGGCTTTTATAGAGTGGGAATTCTAAAATTTCATTCAGAAAAAAAAACCAAAATAAGGTTTCATTTTGATTTTTCTAAACAAAATTAATGAAGCTCTCTGAGCTGCTTGGAAACCTAGCAGCTCTGTTTCTAGGCTCCATTGTTTCCAGTAGAAGATTTGGCAAAATTGACATTCCCTCAGTGCATGTCAAGTTCATTTAATTGGCATTTTCTGTCAGAAAATGCTCCACTGGAAAATTTCTAACCATCTCTACTTACTAGTTTTGTGATTGTTTCACTCTCTAATGAGGGAGGAGGGCAAGTAGGCTATGAAGGCCTGTAATTCTATGTTACTCAAAAATACTCCATCAGATCAATTAGGGTTTTTTTTCTAGAGCACTATATTGTGCCTTCCATTCTTTATATCACATGCACACATTTTAATCAACTACAACTTTCAATATCACATTATGTAGGCAATTGAAAAGATGACTGTACACAATTAACATATACTATACTATTGTCACAAGGGAAACATATGACACTATATTTGTCCATTATATTTAATACAATTTTATCATGATGCAAATAATTCACAAAGTTTAGGATTTTTTTTCATGTTGTTACCATTCCTCAAAAAAAAAAAAAAACCCCCAAAAAAAACAAAACAAAAAAAAAACCACACCAAACACTTGGTGATGACAGGTTATTCTGAGTAATATTTTCTTTTGAATTAACATGTAATAATTGGAGCAATATTTACCTTTAGTGGCATTTTACAGTATTGATTAAGTAAAGGCACATCAAAAACTAGACGTCGTAAAAGCTGCTGTAGCATAGAAGGACGCAAATGGCTGCAATTTAAAAAGAAATTAATCACTGAATAATACACATATGTTTCAAGGAAATTACAATACCCAACTGGAATTCAAGTTACTCAATGAAGGTAATCAGTAAAACAAGGGATCACACTGTGCCTGGTCTATGCATGGGAGAATTTAACGTGGCAAGATACACTGCTTTCACCCTCCCTCTGTGTAAGGTCTGGCCATAATCTAGCAGAAAGGATAGAGCTGGATTTTTCAGAGTATTTCAAGGGTGTGCATACAGTGAAAAAGCTATGCTAAATTAATAGAACATTATTCTAAGATTGAGGTATGAGACTGCAGGGATATGAAATAGTACTCCAGTGAATGTGGTGGAAGCCATATGTATTGAAACTGCTCTAGGGTATATGTTATAATTATCAGAAACAAATCTGAAGTGGAAGTGAGATTGACTAAACGAACTAACATATCTTTTCCATTTTTTAAATTTCAATGGACCAAGTCTTAGAAATCAATTCATAGCCTGAGGAAACAGGTTGTTAGTTCTGGAAAAATCACAGGGATGAGCAGCAAACATCATAGCCCCTACATATAAGTATATAGAGCACAGATAAGCTGCTACTCATGTAAAAAAGAAACATGGCTTGCTAATTCTCACCCCTCCTAAGAGTTTTTGCTTTGTGGATCCACACACTGCATGGACCAATTGCTAATGCCAAACTATGCACAACTCCCCGTTCCATGTTCCAATATGAATGTCAAAGCTGGCTAAAAAACAGGAATATTGTTAATGGAAAAGATTACATCATTTCCTCCTTCCCCCTCATTTTTAGTGATATTTGGAAATGGCACAATTTTGCCCACTAATTCTAGTGGTGAGTGAGGAGCAGACTGTGTGATGTCCAGGAGTAGCAAAATTCCTCACATGGCACCCCAGTTTCCTGGCTTTCATCTCTTCACATGGAAATATGACATTTCCACTGCATTTGAGGCCTTAATTGGCTGTGATCCTGAAAAATATACTGTTCTTGAGATCTCCACTGGCACTATATTTTCCAAATATTAAAGCCACTGACTGTAATTTTTGTTAATAAGGTCTGATTCTGAGATCAAGTGAAGTATGTTTGCTGTCATATAAAACAACCACCTTAAAAAAACAGAAAGATGACTGAATTTAATATTGGCAAATGTACTTTCACTGATTCAAGGAGAATTTTGTATTGTACTAGACAAAACTGAACATACACAATTCAAGTTAGTTGAGAAACTTCATCCACATCAAATGGGAAGGAAGCCCTAGCTGTGTCTAAAGACTAACGTTTAGGGACATGAAGCAACAATGCTGAAAGACATATTACTTTGTAACCAAACTTAAATTTCATTATATTTGATCTTAGGAAGCTCTAAGAATAAATGGGAATAACCAGGGATCCATAGCCAATATCTTTAAAAAAAAAAAAAAATCACATCTTCTGCGAAACAATGGTTTGACTTAAAACAAAATAATAATAATAAAAACTTTATGGTTTGTAGCAAAGCCAAATAATGTGTAAAGTATGATCCTCTAGTACAGTGTTTCTCAATCTTTTTTTTTAAATAAAGTACCCCTTTAAAAAAAAAAATTATAAGTACCACCAGTACTTACAGTTTTTAGACACACAAAATGTTTTCTACCATTGCAACACATTTGCTTAAACAGCTTAATCGTAGTCGGGTGAGCAATGAAATTTTTGGGTGTAAAATGTACAAATATAATAAAGCGCTGTAAAACTTAAAACAAAAATTCAGTTTTTTCCAAATTTCAGTTGTGTTGACATACCCCCCAGACTTCTCTCGAGTACCCCTAATGGTACTCGAACCACTGGTTGAGAAACACTGCTCTAATATAAAACCAACAACTTAATCTTTTCTATCTTAAAATATCTTAAATTTATTTTCCAATAATTTACTGCATTTCATAATAAAATACATTCCCATTCTATATGATACAAAGAGAAGAAAATTACTTTATTACAATGAACATGCTCTGTTCAATACCTAGTGCTAAAGAAAACAATTTACAGATGTGCATTATACTCACTGGCATACAGCAAGCAAGCATTCTTCAATAGTATCTCTTTGTGCTTTTGTAAGGGACCGTCCCTTGGATAGTCTGTATATTGTGTGAAGTGTTGAATCAATCAGAGAGGCATAATGCTCCGTTCCAGAAAAGAGGGGAGCACATCTTGTTAGTAATGGAAGCACAGATGAGCAAATATATCTATTTAGTGCAAGAGCTGCCTCTGTGGTGCTCAGAGATACCTGTATAAAAGTAGTATATAGCTGTCAATGCCATCTGGAATTACAATTTGTTAAGTAAGAATGCTCTAAAATAAACACCATGTTACATTTCTCAGAGTGCCTCAATATCAATTACATTTAAATTGTGAATTTATCAGTTTAGTATGTTTGGCAATTTTCACGCCTAAATATTTTTCAACAGTATTATTGTCTGTCAGTTTGAGAAAACTCCATCTTAGAGGATTTAGAAAACACTAAAAATCATGGAAAAGAAATAGAACTCATCACTGAAACAGCCTCCAAACAGGCACACATTTATGATGTAGAGAAGTGTTAAATGTCAGTCTGTACTGTGGCTAGCGATGGGCTTCCTCCCGTTGGCACAGCACAGCTACATACGCCATCTTACAGAGGCGCACCTGCACTGGTACAGCGGAGCTGCTGTATACATGGCCTTAGGTATCTTGGATACCTTTAGGTTAGATTAGATTACATAAATCAACTACTTTGGTATAAATGAGCACATCAACTAAGACAAAAACTCAGGACTGGCATTCAGGTGTTTTGCTCCTTATGTTTTAGCTCATAAAGCAATTTTAAGTATTTCTGAAAAAAGGAGTTTACATCTATATAACTTTGATTATTATGCACATGCACACACACATGTAGTTTATTACAAAGAAATATGTATATGCTCATACTCTGTATCAGGGTGCATATAGATTACTTTGAACTTCTTTAGAAAGGAATGACTTCATTCTATATTTACAGATTTTAATAAATTCCCTTAAAGTGAACTGTTAATTTGGGATAAACCATATGTACATATGGAATAACACAAAGGTGTGTAAGACTGTAATGAGGCCAAAAGTATTTGGATCTTTTTATGCAATTGCAAAATATTTTTCCTACCCTGGGCTCGCCAAAAGAATGCAATTCAGAGAAAAAAACGCGAGTGGTGGTTTCTGCTGGTCGCTATACCCTGTGGCAAGCTGCTAAGGTTATGCTACCGCATAACTTCCACTCCACTGCTTATGTGAATCAAGTTCACTGCTAGAAAATTCTTATCAGCTTTCCAGGCTTTTGTAATCTTAGGCTGCAAAGAAAACTTTTAAAATGAAAACCATATGGTATTAGGAAATATATCCCTAGTTGCAAGAAGCTCTAACTTGTAAGACTAGAATTATTTTTCTGAAAAGTTAAATGCAACTTGTGATATAGATGCATGGATGGACCAAGGCTTTCCTGTAAACTGAATCTTACCTTTCTAAATCTATACATAAATGGAATAATATGCATTTCAGTTCAACACAGTAGCTACCATCAGTGTTCCCCCTGTGAGATGTGTGCTTATGTGGGCACTCAGGAAAGATTCAAATGCCACCCAGCTGATTAGCAGAGCACCCAGAGCTAGGTTTTTTGTTTCTATTTGTGCTGCACATTTGCAAATGCCTTGGTGCACATGAAAATATTCCACACACGGAAGGAAAGTATTAGAGGGAACACTGGCTACCATTATCTGAATATTAAAACATTAAGATGAAGGACCTTGAATATTTTTACTTTGTTTTTCTTACTCTTTTTGTTACTAATCACATTTTGATTTATTGATATGGAGCTTTAGTGATAGGACAATTCTTCAGCCCTTACTTAAATGAACTGTCCTGTGTAAGAGCTATCTTGTAATGGTCATTAGCTAATTACCAAAAAAGAGTCAGCCACCCAGCACTATTAACATATGAGATAAAACTGTGTCCTACATAAAAAATGTAATAATGTCAAGAGCTCTAGAAGTTCTGTGGCACCTTAAAGACTAATAGATATATTTGGGCATAAGCTTTTGTGGTGCCACAGGACTCGTTTTTGCAAATACAGACTAACATGGCTGTCCCTCTGAGATTTGACAAAAGCTCTTGATATTTTAATTACTGCAACATTATTACTACTTGTAATTATACACTTGGATGTCATATCAAACTCTACACACTGTTTCAAGTGCACGTATATATTCATAGAAACTATCAAGATTTGAAGTTTTTCAGCTAGTTCCGGAAACCATACTTTTCCTTTTGTGCTTCAGTTAGCTCATTATTATTTTATCCAATCATAATAATTGACAAAATAAGTGTTTTTAGTTTATACAACCTGTAAATTATTAGCTAATATTTTTCTTGGGCCATTCTCACATTTCTGGAAGCTTGAATTATTATTTAAAAAAACTGTCAAATGTAAAATCCTGACCCTACTGAAGTAGGGAGTTTTTCCATTGACTTCAATAGGGCTAGGATTTCATCCCAGGTATATGTACTTACGTTGCAAGAAAAATACTACCTTCTGTGTTTACTTTTGCTCAAATGACTAATAAAGGTAAGAAGAAAGCAGAGAAAAATTACATATGTTTTGAAATTGGGAGAATCCTTACAGTCTGTTTAACCCTCTGTCTAGTCATAACAAAAGCTATTTAATGTGTTACAGACTAGTAGAGATATACAGATCTAGCCACTTGCTCTCTGTCTCTCTCTCTCTCCCTGTGAGTAGGCCAAGTCCTGATGTTCTTAATTAATTTTTATTTAGTCTTTATTAATCTAACTGGGTGAACAGTAAAAAAATTATCCATGAACACAATGGCATTCTAGGCATTTTTGTGCATCTAACCATTCTCTTCCCTAGACAGTTATAGTTACTTATGTGAATACAGAAATAAATCTTTACATTGTGTTCATTATGCATATTAATAAATTAATAATCTACAAATTAAGTATTGTCCACTATTGTATTCAGTTCCTCAGAGAGCTTATCAACTCTAAAAGACAATCTCAGTGGAAGAATAGTAATGACACAACTGGAAATCAATTGTGTCAGTGACTGTGTCTCATATTCTCAACAATATATAATTCTTAAAAACAACTGAAATAATATTAAGCATCTTAAGTGAGTTAAATCACTACATGCTAATCTTAAAACTTCACCCTATGCTCTACTTCATATGCAACTGACTCAGGTATAAATGCTGCCAAATCATAACTCTCTATTCACACCAGTCATAATTTTTAATTTTGAAGCAATGTCAATGACCAAATTAGGTACAAGACAGGGGAGAATGAGGCTCTTAATGTGTGGTATTACATAAGGGGTCAGAAAGGCTATTATTGGATATGGGCATTATGACTTATACAAAAAGGAAGAATCATATACAATATTTTAAATTACTCTTATTTTAGATTAAGTACTACTTTTTGGCTGACATCAGGTGTATTTTTTTAGATTAAGCAAAATAACAACAACAAAAAAGTTGCATCTCCAGGGGAAATATAGTGTCTTCTATGATAGTCCAAACTGATTAAAAAAAAAAGATGCCTATTTCTATAGAGAGAAGAATCCTTATGAATGTAGAGGCTCAGAGACTGATCTTTTGAGACACTCAAAGGAATTAGATTCATGATATTTTCGGACTGAATGGTAATAAGAAGTACTAGAAAGCTCGACAGAATGTTTCTCATCATAATATTTCCAGACCAAAATTGAAAACCTAAGAAATTTGAATATTAATTGTGATTGTGGTTGACCCAATTATGAAACTGAAAAACTGAAACATCTGCTATGACACACAAAAGATGCTTTGGTGAAGTTGAAAAAGATTTGCACAGGGGAATTTGGCGGCTGAGTAAAGATAGGCTGACCAATCCTCTGTTAATCATCACTGCTCCTTCTCCACTAGTGTAAATTTACTTTCTGTGGAGTGAATTTGATTTTTATGCAGAGAACCTCCAGCACCTGTATAAGGATTTCAAGTAATTCTGAGTGCCTGAGGAAAAAACATGAGCCTTTCTCCAGGTTTTCATAGTCCATCCCGAGCTAACAGTACCCTTAAAAGGAAAACAATAAATTATTTTCTCAGATATGTGAGCAGAGTTCCTATGATTCTGAAGTTGTAGTCTGGCCAAAGTTTATCATGTTTTTCATATTCTTTAAATTTCTAATCAGATTTTACTATATAAATTTTAAGTAGTGTGGTTACTGTCCGAGAGCTTTCTAAATAAAACAAGCATATTCGTACTAACTGTATTTTATTTTTAACATATTCTCATATTGACATTCCTGGCTTTTTTTGTTGCATAATTCTTATGAGCTCTTTATACTAGATTTCTTTAGGATTTTTGGTCCCTTAATCCTAGTATTGAACATTTTTGATTCTGTTTATAGATCTGTAATTACATTATTATTGTGTGCTGACATTTGTAAGTATTGTGAGAAATCTTATTTATTATTTTTCCTTTTCTATGCACTAACTAAAATGCTATGTTTTGTAACTCTGATGTAGCCAGTATCCTTAACCAATATTCCTGATTCTCACTAACAAAATACTTACTGTATCCAGAGAGGCAGATGCTCTTAAGTCTTGTAAAAATCCAACCTCCAGTAGGTGGAGGAGGAAGCTTTGGTCCTTAATACCATAGACACGGTCCAAAAACAGCACCATGGGTGCTTTATGGTCAGGACAGAAACTTGCAGACATGTCTGGCTCAGTGACTGTACCATCTAAAAAAAATAGTATTTAATTTCTATTTCCAAAAAATGCAGCTCAGCTCAAAATCTCCTAACAATTTTCCATTTTCAAAAAATTCTAATGTACAATAGAAGACATTAAAATCATAGGATCAAATTAATCAGTGAACTAGGCAACTGCAACTCCAGTAAGTTCAATGATATAACATGCATACTTGAATACACAGTGAAATTGCCTTGTCTCTTATTCTAAGCAACCAACATGCATGTTCTTAATAATAAACAATTTTGGAAAAAGAGATAGCAACAGACACTGCAGAATGATTAGAAATTGTAAAAGGCAATCAGAATATATTTATAAAGGCACAGCCCTAGTGCAAACATATAAAGACGCTCTTACTTTTTTTTTTTATAGCCCCCTTCCACCTCCTGTAATAGGAGGGCAGGGTGGCCCTAGCCATAGGATAGAGGGAATAACTAGATGACTTGCACTGAACAATTTTTTGAGAGGTACTCCCAGATATTTTCTGTGAATTAACTAAATATTTGCCTTCCTGTCTTTCTTCTGGCCTGGCCAGAAAATATAGCCCACGGCTCCTCTACTGTACATGGGCACGACTTCTCTGATTTAGGTGAAGTTGCACTCACAATAGAGTTTAATTTAGCCAAAGTCTAAATTATAGAAACTATAACAAAAAAATTCCGTATATCTATTTAAACACTTTTGAAAAGTTTTCATGGTAGTAAATTGAATTTACCTTTGTTAACTGTTGATAGTTTTAGTGGTATACTTATAATGCCAACCAAGTCTTCTGTTGGCACAAGAGAACGAAGGATTGATCTGATTCGAATAGCTTCTCCTTTTCCAGTTTGGATAAGCTGTTGAAACATGATCATACATATAAAATAAAACATTTAGTTAATTGTTGGGACATCAGAAAAGCACGGATAAAACCTCATTGACTAAAATAGTAATACTGAGGATATTATTTGTTTTGTAAATGCCCGTCTCCTAGCATATAAAAAGGAAGGTTCCAGGTTCCAATGATTCCACCCTTCTTGACTTTCCCAATTTTAATGAGTACCTGAAATCATAGGGTTAAGATAGATATACCAAAGCTAGCTTTTATCTCACTAGCTTGGGTATCAGATCAGTAAAGCCGCAGCAGCACAGGCTGCGACATGGGATAGCCATATAATTATCCAAGGTTCCAGGCAGGCTTGTACAGTTACTATAGCTATAGCTTACTGCTGTTGCTTCACTGCTCTGGTACCTGAGAGCAACTTACCCAGGGTACAATACAGATTAATGAGTACTTGTGTCACTCCTATGCTCCAACACAGGGTGCCCTTTACATTGCTTTGCTGCTGTAGCTTCCAGTCTGGATTGCTCACAAATAGTCTCTGCATGCAAGTTACTCCCTGTTATGTCTGGGTGTGTATGGCAGCTTGCCAGCCCATTCCTTCTTGTTCTATTCTCAGAGGTTAAGGAGAATAATTTTTCTCCCTCTTTGTAATAACCTTTAATGTTAACCTATTATCATATCCCCTCTCAGTCTTCTCTTCCTTCATAACTCATGTTTTCCAAACATTTAATCATTTGTGTTGCTCTTCTCTGGACTTTCTCCAATTTTTCCGCATCTTCTCTGAAATTTTGCACCCATAACTGGACACAATACTTCAGCTGAGGCTTAATCAGAGCAGAATAGAGTGGAAAAAACAGTTGCCTACCTTTTGTAACTATTGTTCTTTGAAATGTGTTGCTCTTATCCATTCTAATAAATGTGCGTGCCATGTCCATAATCAGAGAATTTTTCTTAGCAGTACTTATCAAGTTGGCTATGGAGACCCCAGCGTGGTGCCTTCATAGAGCAAAATATGGGACACTGACAACCATCCATCCTTTCAGTTCCATATTGCCCAAATAAACCAATAGAGGAGAAGTGGGTTGGATTTGGAATGGACATGAGCAACATATCTCAAAGAACAAGTTACAAAAGTTAGATAAATATTTTTTCTTCAAGTGATTGCTTATGTGCATCCCAAAAGGTGATTCATCAGCAGTTTCCATGAAGGAGGAGAGGGAATTCACCTGGTTGCTGCCTGTAAGACTTCCCCACCAAAGGCTGCATCATCTCATGCCTGCTGGGTAATGGCGTAGTGAGCTGAAGATATACATGGATGACCATGTAGCTGCCCTGCAGCTGTCCTGGATAGGGATCTGAACAATGAACACTTGTGGAATGGGTTGTCAACACTGGTGCTGGGACCTTGACTAGATTGTAGCAGACCCTGATGCAGAATGTGACTCATGATGATAGGAGCTAGACCAAGATGGGGAAGCTGTTCATTCTCTCTGCTATTGCAATAAAGAGTTACATTGATTTATGGAGTGGTCTTATGCATTCCATGTAAAATACGAGAGCATGCCTGACATCCAGGGAATAGAGGGCCCTCTCCCTATAATTGGTGTGGGGTTTCAGAAAGAAAACCAGCAAAAGATGTCTTGGCTTATACAGAAGTGTGAGACCAACATAAGCAAAAATGCTGGGTGACAGCATAGCTGCACCTTATCTTTATAAAAGACAATGTGTAGTGGTTCAGAGATGAAGGCTCCGAGCTCAGAAATTTGTTGAGATGAGGTTATGGCCACAGGAAGGCCATCTTTCAAGAGAAGTAAGACAGAGGACAGCTAATCAGGGGCTCGAATTGGGGTCCCATGAGCTTAGAGGGGACCAGGTCCAGGTCTCATGGGAGAAGTGAGTATTTGATTTGGGGATATTGCCCGTTCTGACCCTTGAGGAACTGTCCTACCATGGGGTTTTCAAAGACAGCCAGCCTCTGGGTGGAACATAAAGATGGCTGCAAGGTAGACTCTGATGGACAAGATGGAGGCCCTGATATTTTAGGTGAATGGTGGTGTCAATGACAGTGGGAATAGGGGCTTACTGCAGGTGGAAGACCTATTGTATTGACCAAAGGGAGAAACACTTCCACTTAGCCATACATTACCCAACTGGAGGGCTTGTGGCTACCTAGGAAGACTTTGCAGACCAAGTCTGAACACTGCTCAAGTTGAGTTAAACATGGAGTTTCCACACCATGAGATGGAGGGACTCCAGGCTGGGATGCTGAAGGTAGCCACAGTCCTGGGTGATAAGATCCAAAGCGGGGGGGCCAACAGCCTGTCCAC
Organism: Pelochelys cantorii; assembly: GCA_032595735.1. NCBI lineage: Eukaryota > Metazoa > Chordata > Testudines > Trionychidae > Pelochelys > Pelochelys cantorii. The sequence goes on from CM064329.1 coordinate 73,164,969, forward strand.
CATCAGGTTCAGTAGCATGGTGATCCAGTGCTGCCTGGGTCATGCTGGAGCTAGTAGGATGAGTGATGCTTTGTCCTACTGGACCTTGAGGAAGACCCTGTGTATGAGAGATAAGGGCAGGAAGACATACAATAAGTGTCTCAACCAGGACAGGTGAAACACTTGTGCTAGGGATCCCTGGCTGTGATTTTGGAAGGAGCAGAACAGGTGGCACTTCCAGTTGCTCCTTGTCGCAAAGAGGTCTGTGTGGGGATGACCCCATCTGTGGCAGATGGACAGAGCAATGTCCACTTTGTGTGATCATTCGTGGGTGAGCAGCTGAAACTGTCCTCTAGGTTCTTCTGTGCTCCCAATAGGTATAATGCCTTAGGGTGAATGTGATGAGATATGCAGACACCCCAAAGGAAAAGGGACTCTTGGCACATGGGAGAGGAGTGAGCATCACCATCTGTTTATATAAAACACTGTTGCTGTGTTATCTGTTTGAACAGAGATGCATTGGCTCTGAGGCTGGGTCTGAATCGTCTGACAGGTGAGGTGCACACTGGAAGTTCCCTGATGTTGGTATGCAGTGAAGGTTCAGACTGGGACCACAATCCCTATGCCCTGAAAGTGCGTAGGTGCACTCCCCATCCAGTTTCTGATGCATCTGTGGTGATGGTGAACATGGGATGGGGCATGTGAAAGGGCACCCCTGCCCAGACTACCTATAACCTCAATCACCAGGTCAGAGATTTGAGGAGGGTAGCCATTGAATGAGTGCTGGCCACTGAATGGGTGCTTGCCCAGCTATAGCCAGGGTGGCATTGGTGCTGGCACATCCCGTGGGCTACGGCACCAGAAGCAGTGCCGTGATCAGGAGTGGTACCAGCTGCACCTACATGACGACTATTCCTCATCCGAATCTGATGAATACTTGGAATCTGACCATGGCAGCGCTAAAGCCGATGGTGCCAGAGAGGAGAATCATGGTGACGACGAACAATTCCACATCACCACTGGTTTGCCCTGGTGCTGGACTGCCCACCCTGTGGAGGGTGCTGAGGAGGCCACTGTGTGACAGTGCCAATACTAAAGGTGGCATCAGTGCAGTCACCTGCCAAGTCGGGGATTGTGCCATCATGGTGATAAGATCCCTGGCAGCCTCAAAGTTGTTGGGTGTGGAGGGGCGGTCTAATTCCTCCTCCAACTCCTCCATGCCAGATGAAACAAACAGCACCAGTCTCGATGATCCACAATATGGGGCCAGAGTCAAAGGTGTGGGAATGGTGCCACATGCTCGAACCTGCCTGTGGCAGGGAGTGGTGACAATGTTCCCTTGAGGCATCTTTCCACAGCACCGAGGGGTCCCACTCTGAGGCCAATTCCTGCGGTGCTTGTAGTAGAACAGCTGCCTCCATTAGTAAGAGCCTCAGGCAATGGTCCTGCTCTCTCTTACTGGTAGGTCTAAAGATCTTGCAAATACTGTACATATCAGTTGATGGCCCTCTCCAAGGTACTTGAGGCATGAAGAGTGTGGCTTACCCTTGGGTATAGGTTTCCTTCAGCTCTCAAGATTTAAAACCCTTCAGACCGCAGAATGCCCCAGTCTGGAAAGCTGTAAATGGGGAGGAGGAAATTCCACAGGCTAACTCTACCTATACAAGTATAAAATGAACTATAGAGTTTATTTTATACTTGTATAGGTAGAGTTAGTTAGCCTGTGGAGTTCCCTCCTCCCCATTTACAGCTTCCCAGACTGGGGCATTCTGTAATAAACTGTAAATGCCTGAAGATACCATGAAACTCACTTGCAAAGTAAGAGCATGAGGAATCTCCAAAGACTGTCACTGGTAGGAAGAAGGAACTGAGAGGGTGGCAATATCCTATATATACTACCCCATGAAGGCATCATGCCAGAGAGGTCCACAACCGACTCGATGGGTACTGCTAAGGGAAAATACAGTCATGCACACAGCATGTGCATTCCTCTATTGGAATTTACATGAGCAATCACTCAAAGAAGAACTACTTCTCATATCTTGCTTATAACACTCCTGTTTATACATCTCAGAATGATGTTTGCATTTTTTTGCAACAGAGTTACACTGTTGACTCGTATTTCACTTGTGATCTACTATGACCCTACAGAACCCTTTCTATAGTACTCCTTCCTAGGTATTCATTTCCCGTTTTGTATGCATGCAGCTGATTAGGTGCATAATTACTATTGACTTTCAATGGCAACTGATGTCCATTTGCCATATATACCTGTGAAAATCTTCCCCAGAATGCTTATTTATTTGAACTTATTTTTTGTTTAGGTTTTATATTTAGACTATTCAAAACACCCAAACTGATCTTTCTCAAACTTTTCAAAAGTTATCTTTGGTCTCAGATCACATAGGAGAAATTTTATGTTCTAAGAAATGGTTGAGAAAGTTATGAGCAAATGAAAAAAGAAAGCTAGAATTTAAAAAATAATTATTTATTTATGATACTTGCTAGAGCAAAATTTACAGTGTAATATACATTACAAATATAACATATTTTCTCCGACTGAGATGTTTTCTATCTAGCATCAATATCGGTACAATTTTGAAAATTACTCATTGCTATGTTTTAAATTAAATGCAGACAAGCTAATGATTATGAGTAGCCACATAATCATCAGATTTTTTGTTAGCAGCTCCTGAAAGGTATGCTCCAGGCCAATAAAACTAATGCAATAAAACCAATTAGTAAGTGGCCAGTAAATTGTTAGTAGCTTGTTTTTATCAAAGAATAGTGAACTCTACTGCTTAAGTGTAAAAATTATGGGTTTTAAATTTCTTCTATATTCTACTTTTATCCTGCAGACTCACTTTTTATTGTCAACTCTGTACATTTACATTTAATCAAATCATTAGAGATCGAGAAGAATATTCAGAACATCTATGATTTCTTTTCTATACTACTTATAAACATCAGCATCAACTCCCTTACCAAATTTGGTGAGGCAGTGCTGCCTAGTGGATAGAGCACTGCATTGTAAGACCTGTAAAGTGACATTTTAAATTCTCTGGCTACGCCTACACTTCAAGGTTTTTGCGCAAGAAGTCTTTTGCGGAAGAATTCTTGCACAAAAAACACATCCACACCTCAAAGCGCATTGCAAAAGTGATGTGCTTTTGTGCAAGAGAGCGTCCACACTGCATGGATGCTCTTGCACAAGAAAGCTCTGATGGCCACCTGTGCTTTTTCCCTCTGGAAAAACTGCTGTTGCGCAAAACGGAGTTATGCCTCATAGAAGGAGGTTTACCTACACTGGCAAAAGCCCTCTGTTCTACCATTTTTTCTGCTGATTTACTTGCGCAAAAGCGCATTTGAAGTGTGGACGCTCTACAGGTTTTTGCGCAAAACCTGCCATTTTTGTGCAAAAACCTTGCAGTGTAGACATAGCCCAAGATGTCAATTGCAAAACTCTCATTGACTTCAATGGAACCTAGATTTTGGCCCTGGGTTCTGCCTCACAGCTCTGTTTCCCCTTCCATCATCTGTCTTTTAACCGATTTAGATTTTTCAGGGCAGAGACAGCCCCCTCAGCATTGTGCCACAGTCTCAAGATCTCTGCACACTGTTGCTTTACAGATCACTTCTATAGCCAAAACCAATCAAATGCAAAACTTTTACATTTCATCCAAGCTCAGCTGCCTGGATGGGCACTCATAATATGTCATGGGAAATACTCAGAGGGGTAGCCGTGTGAGTCTATAACAATGAGTAGTCCTATAGCACCTTAGAGACTGATAGATAGATAGATAGAATCATGAGCTTTTGTGGGCAAAACCCACTTCCTATCTGACAAAATATGGATAGAGTCATAAATCAATGGTTCTTTTTCATAAACAGTTTTGCATGAAGGGTATGCATATAAAAACATGGAAACCCTAAGTTTCCCAAAAGAAAAACTTTTGTCATGTGAATATTATTTTGTCTGGAAGTGCTTTTACAAAGCATTTTTGTAACTCCTTTTACTTTTATTTCTGAGCAAGAGAACAGAGCCACTTACATGCATTTCTGGAGCACAGCGTCCAAGCAAGTCTATCAGAGCTGAATAAAATGACATGATTGCATTACCCATGTGCACGATCTCTTCTTCGTCTTCCTCAGCACTGCCAAAAAGGAAGCAAATATATGTGTATATTTTGGCTGCTATTACATAGCCTAAAATAAGGTTGGATCCTTTGCTATAAGGTGACTGTAAAATGTTTGAGATTGTAGTTTCCGCTGACCAAATGCAGTATTTATTGACCTATTTCTTGTGTCTGGTCACATGTTAATTTCTTCTGTACTATGAAATATATTTATTATTCACTTTTTCTTCATGTTTTATTATACTATTTATTTTACAAGTCAGCAGAGAAAAGGTAGGGAAAGTCTCTTGTGTTTTCTGTTTAAAAATTATTTTAATTAACTTTACATCATGTTCCCATGTACATTTTGTATGTAAAGTTCAATTATAAATTATGCACCATTCCATACCTGAAAGTTCAAGCTAATACTTCTGCATCTAAAACATATATTCAGTACTTCAATTTCGAGCTGTAAACTCATACAGAAAATTTGCCACAATTTATGTTCTATGTATATTAAGTGATAGGTCCAATTTCTCTTTGAAATAATTGTTTGCTCTTCAATTATGTTGTTAGAATGTTATCTTCCATCAAAGAGGTATTATTAACTTCTAATTGATTTGTAAACTCAAACAACCCCTTCCCCCCCCACAAAGAAACTACTGTACTGTGAATATGAGTATGGATAATGACAGGAAGATTGTGTGTCAATGACCAATTAAAAAAAGTACTCTACAGTGTGGTTTAGAAAAATATGTCTATTGTTTTAGAAAAAAGGAAAGAGAAACCTCAAGATGTTTCTTGGGATGAGATTTTCAAAGCAGACTAGGGTATTTAGACAAATATCTTTCATTGGACTGCTTCAAAGCTTCAGGCTTAATCTTACCTTTCAGAATTCAAGAAACAAAAACATTTCTTCTATGTAAAGTATTCAATAATTCATAAATTTTATTGGCAATATTTTGGTGACAATCAATACTGCACTGTGGAAAAGGGTAAAAAGGGGCCAGTTGGTATCACTCCTCCCCCCTAGACAAGAACTGTGCAGAGCTGACACCTCCACCATTCTTAGGCACTGAGGCCTAGGTGGTGCCTTTTTGCCTTCCTGCCATGCCATGTGGCCTCAAGAGAAAAAGTGCAGGGAGGAATCAGTCAGAAAACCCAAGTATGAAAAGAAGCAGCCACAGCAGGGACTTCAGACAGCCAGAGAATTATACAATTTTGAGAGAACTTTCAGTGCTCAGTGCTCATTGTCTGCATGTGCATTCCAACTCACTTCCTCCCCACACCCCTCACAATCTCTTTACCTTAATTTCAAGGCACATCTACTCCTCTACCCTACTCTTCCCTGCCGTCACCCCATACCTTATCCTTCCATGTCCTAGCTCCCTTCACTTTTCTTTCTATTCAGCTGATCCCTAATATGAAGCTTGCTATCAACACACACTTCAGTCCACCTGTGTGTTATCAACCCCCCCTACCCTGCTCTGTCTGTCTTACTTATTTACATTTTAAACTCTTTGACGTATGTCTGTCTGCTGCTCAGTGTCTATACAATGCCTACCACAATGGGATCAATATTCTTGGTTAGTCATTAGGTATTACTGTGGTATACAAGAGAGCATATACAAGAGGAAATACATTTACTTACACTTCTTCTGCATAGTCCTGACATGGAAGGTCAAGAGTTGGGTTCTCTGAGATCTTAATAGCTTCTTGCACAGCTGTCAGCAAACCACTTCCTCCTTCTCCTCTAAGAGCTGGCCCAAAGCATTCTGGGCGTCGAATAAGGAGCTTAACAACAACACTAGCATTTTCCTCAACGCTCTCACCTAAAGACCAAAAGGACACATTAGCCACTTATATAAAAGACAATACAGTTCTAAAAGGCAATCGTTAATTTATGGACAGTTTGGACTTTCCCCTAACTTTTACAGAACATAAAACAATACAGAAACCAAAGGGTTTTTTTTTAAAGGGGGAAAAAAGCTAAATGTATAGTACCAGAGAAAAATCTTCTACTTAATCAATGAGCAGTTATTATACAAGGAATGGCAAAAGTGTAAATTTCCCCAAATTGTCTTGGCCAAAGTTCAACAACCTTAATGTAGAAGATTCACTTCTAGGATTGCCAGGGGAATTCATAAACATGACTACTTCTGACTTTGCCCTTTCTTCTGGAATTGCCAACAAGGCAGCAATCATGGTAGTTAGCTTCTGAAGTGTCCATGCAGGAAATGGACTGAGCATTTATTTCACATAATTAAACCATCACTAGAAGGTAACAAAAAATGGTTAATAGCCTTCTGTAATTGTTGTTCTTTGAGGTGTGCTGCCCATGTCTATTTTACCCTTGTAATGTATGTGGCCCGCACAGTCATTGAAAACTTTTCCTTCAGTGGTACCTGTCAGGATGGCTGGGACACCTTGTGACATTATATGCCAATGCATCCCAGTACAAAGGGCCCAGCCATTCCAGGGTCCCCTCCGAGCCTTTTTGCTGACAACACCAGTGCAGAGGAGTAGAAGGGTGGGTTGTGGATCTCAACGAACAGTAGTTATGAAGGATTAGTAACTATTTCTTGTTAGAGTGATTGCACATAAGCAGTACATTTTTAGTGACTCAAAGCAGGTGGTGGGATTGGAGTAAATGTGCACACAGTTTGGAGTACAACTTGTCCAAATTTATCAGAATTTCTAGAGTACCGAGTAATGGCATAGTGTGAGCAAAAGTGTGGACTGAAGATCAGGTAGCCTCTCTACAAATTTCCTGGATACTGAAGTTCTAGGATTTGCTGGCTCCCCAGAATGAGAATCGCTATTATGAATAATGCATGTTTTCAACAATGCCCCCCAGAGAAGGAGCACCAGGGCAAGCTGAGGAAGATAGGAGATTGCAAGTGTAAGTGGCTGATGAGAGGCTCACTCTATTACCAGGCAATGAAAAAATAATTGCAAAATGTGGAGAAACATTTCTCTAACACTTGAAAACTAAAGATCCTTATAAGGGGCCAGTCATTTGTTAGTTTGACCCTTCAATAGTTTATGGCTCTCTCCTAGTATTTGCTTGGTGTTAATTTCAATTTGGTTCAGAATTTTTCTCATAACATTTTATATTAATATCTGAATTAAAAATGTTTTCTATTTTCTTTTGATTTGAACATAGTATCTGCTGTACTTTTTATATTTTTATTGTTTCTATAAGGAGAGGCTGGAGGAGGCAGTCTATTTGGGAGACTTTTGTGAGGAGAGGGCTAGATTTATTTGTGCTTTTAACTCAAAGTCCCCCAAATAAACTGCCTCCTCCATCTTCACTTTATTAAAACAACACAAATATAAAAATATAGTAAAAGTTTTGAAACATTTACTGAAATTAGTCTTCAGTGTTTCCTTTTTTATTTTTAGTGTTTCATATCAAGTGATGAAATAAAAATAATTATAACCATAAGATTGTTATTAATATGTGAGGGTTAACCTCGAAGTTCTTATTTGGGCAAAGCTTCTAGTTATAACAATAGCTATTTTGCCTGAATAAAGACAGAACAAAAACTTCAATATTAGGCTCCAGTTTTTAGCACTGCTCCCAGCCTCAACTTGGTATGGCTACTAAGACCTTAGTTTGGACAAATGGCATGTTGAACTACTATTTTGCTTACAACTGAGCTGGCCCTTCTTGTTCATTTTAACTTCTTGTATATTACATCAAACTTTTCACTAGTATGATTAGTGATCAATTATTATAATAAACAAGATCAACAAAATTATACTCTATCAAATTTTCATCAATGAGTTTCTTCCCATTATTAGTTAGGAATACTTGCATTTAAAAGCCTGAGTCTTTCTGCACGGCTGCTGCTGCTTCTCCTCCTCCTCCTCCGCCCCCAGTAAAGCCTTTCCCACTTTTTACAGTTTTTCCCTGGTTAGGGGAAGGATCCAGCAATGGGGAACTGACAAAGATTTTTCCCACTGCCTGAGTTTCCTGCCAGTGAAGAAGGGCCCCCCAAATAATGGGACACTACATTGCTAAAAATAGCAATGTAGATGGGAAGCATAGTTTGTGTGAGTAGAGAGCATTGTAGTGTGTGTTCTCAGGCATGTTTCTACTCACCTAAGCCAGGCTTTTCCCATTTATACCTATGCTTGAGGATGGGTGTACAATGTTTAAATACACTACATGCTGCCTAAATAAGCATGCATGCAGTGTAGATATATTCTGAAGTGCTAACTGCTATCCATGAACCTCATCCACAGTCTTACCCAAGGGGCCAATAAATGAATGAAGAATGAGGAAGAACTTTTTTTCCCCCTCTTCTAGGAGTTTGCTACTTCATTTCAGGATTAGGGTACATTGGCAGGCAACAGGAAAGAAAAGACGACTGAATTCCACAATACGTTTTAATCTAGCATTTTTCACATGCACCAAAATCATACAAAAATACTCCACTGTGATATATTACAATATAATTCTGCATTTTATAACAAAGTAGCAGAATTACTCTTTGACATATGCCTGTAACTCTCATACTGGTAATACTAATGTGGTTCAATTGATGGACGTCAGGATTGTTGTATTTCCAATACAGACATTGCTGTGTATCCTGGAACACCAAATCATTAACCTCTTAGCACCTCAGTTTACCCACCACAAAAATTCATTTAATTTTATTTACTTACCTTAGGAACGTATTTCCAGACTGTATTAAATAATTAAAGTATGCAAAGGAATTGAAAGATGTGATATAAGTAAAAAATATTGTTAAATAATTATGAAGATGATAATTACTTAATGGGAGGAACACAGAAATCTTACATTTGTAAAGAGACAGTATTTAAGTAACTCAAAGATTTAGTTTTTATTGGTAGAGAAGCATGTAACAAATAATTTTTTTAAAAAACATTGAAGAAAACATCTGTTGAGGTAATCATGATGCCAAAGATTTAAACTTACTGTTAACAAAGACAGCAAATCTTAAGAATGATAGATAGCGTTCACCCTCTATTGGATTCCATCCAATGTCAGGATATCCTTTAGCTACCAGCATAGGGCAGCTCTGAAGTCCACAACCAGCCAAGTAGGTGACAACCTGTTATATATAAGCATTTGTAGTATTAAACAGGTTTTATTTTTAAAATATGTTTCTAATAATGTTATCAATGTATGAAATATACAAAATAGAAAAAATTAAAAGATATTTTTACATAGCGAATGTTTTGACCTGCCTCCAAGAAACAATTCATGAGACAAATTTCATAGAATCATAGAACTGGAGTAAGCCTCGAGTTCCTTCCACTCATGGTAGAACCAAGCATCATCTAGACCAGTGGTCCCCAATGCGGTGCCCGCGGGCGCCATGGCGCCCGCCGGGCCATGTCTGTGCACCTGCCGAGTGAACAGGACAGGCCCTGCCCCCGGGTGCCCGGCACAGCGTATGGGCAGCGTATGGGCAGCGTCAGCCCCGCCCCCAGGTGCGCAGCGTTTGGGTGGCCCTGCCCTCGGGTGCGTGGTGCCAGGGCTGTGCCGGCCCCGGGCACACGGCATATGGGCAGTGCCAGTCCCAGGCGCGAAGCACAGGGGCAGCCCCGGCTGCGGGCATGAGGTACTGGAGCAGCACCGGCCCTGGGCGCGCAGTGTTTGGGCGGCCCCGCCCCCGGGTGCACGGCGCAAGGGCTGTGCCGGCCCCGGGCGCGCGGCATATGGGCAGCACCGGCCCCTGGGCACGCGGCACAGGGGTGGCACCGGCCCTGGGCGCGCAGCACAGGAGCGGCGCCAGCCCCAGGCATGCAGCACACGGGCGGTGGCGGCCCGGGCGTGTGGCGCATGGGCTGTTCCGGCTCTGGCGCACGGCGTATGGGCAGCTCCATCCCTGGGCGCATGGCACAGGAGCGGCGCCGGCCCCAGGAGTGCAGCGCATGGGTGGCACCAGCACCGGGTGCGCGCCGTATGGGTGGCCCCGCCCCTAGGCACATGCACGGCCCCACCCCCGGGTGCATGCATGGCCCCGCCCGTGGGTGCCCGGCACGTGAATAGCCCTGCCCCCGGGCGCCCGGCAGCCCCAAAAGGTTGGGGACCACTGATCTAGACCATACTTATAGGTGTTTGTCTAACCCATTCTTAAAAATCTCCAAAGATGGAGATTCCCCAAATTCCTAGGCAATTTTTTCAAGGACTTAGCCACCCTGACAGTTCGGAAGTTTTACCTAATGTCCACCCTAAATCTTCCTCACTGCAATTTAAGCCCAATTTGGTCTTTATCCTTTTATCAGGAGTTAAGAAGAATTTTTTCTCCCTCGTCCTTGTAACAAGTTTTTAGATACTAAATCATTGACGAAGATATTGGACAGCACCAGACTCAGAACTGATTCCTGTAGGGATATTCAAGCATGACCATGAAACATTGATAGATACGCTCTATGAACAGTTGACCAACCAATTATGCACCCACCTTATAGTACCTCCATCTAGGTTGCATTTCCCTAGTTTGTTAATGAGACAGTCATATGTGATTGTGTCAAATGCTTTACTAAAGTCTAGATATACTACGTCTACCACTTCCCCCATATCCACAAGGCTTGTTATCCTGTCAAAGAAAGAAACCAGGTTGGTGTGACATGATTTGTTCTTTACAAATCTGTACAGACCATTACTTAGCACCTTATTATCTCCTTATTATCTTCTACATGTCTGTAAATTGATTCCTTAATTATTTGCTCCATTATCTTTCCGGGTACAGAAGTTAAGCTGACTGGTCTGTACTTCCCGGGGTGTCCTTATTTCCATTTTTGTAGATAAGACTATATTTGCCTCTTTTGCAGTCTTTTGGAATCTCTCCCATATTCCATGACTTTTCAAAGGTAATAGCTAATGGCTCATGTATCGTCTCACTCAGAACCTTTCATCAGGCCCTGATGACTTGAAGGCTTCCATCTTGTCTAAATAATTTTTAACTTGTTCTTTCCCCATTTTAGCTTCAGAACCTGCCCCATATTCACTGGCATTCACTGTGTTAGGAGTATAGTTACCATCAACCTTCTTGGTGAATAATGAAACAAAGAAGCCAGTTCCACAGTTTTCTGTCATTGTTTTTCTCTCTTAATTGAGTAATGGGCCTACCCTGCCCTGGCTCTTCCTCTAGATTCTAATGTATTTGTAGAATGTATATACATCCTATCTTTCCTTCTATAACATTGTTTGTTCTTGTGCCCTCAATAAAACTGCCAATTGTCTTAAATTGTTTTTCTTTATATATTGTTTGCCATGGGATCTTTTCTAAAAATCCCTAAGTTTGTTGAAGTCTGACTTCTTGAAATCCATTGTCTTTATTTTGCTGTTATCTCTCCTACCATTCCTTAGAATCACAAACTCTACTATTTTATGATCACCTTCACTCAAGCTGCCTTCCACTTTTAAAGTCTCAACCAACTCCTCCCTGTTTGTCAAAAATGAAATCTAGAATAGCCTCCCCCCTAGTAACTATTTCTACCATCCGAAATAAAAAAAAAACCCTCCAATACTTTCCAAGAACCTGCTGGATAATATATGCCCTGCTGCATAATCTTCCTAACAGATATCTGGGTAGTTGAAGTCCCATAATACCACCATATCCTTTGTTTGGATGACCATGTTAGTTGTTTACAGAAAAGCCTCATCCACCTCTTCTTCCTGGTTAGGTGGTGTGGCAGGGCATCTGCCCCATACTGTCCCTATAAAGATTAAAACCCAACCCTGAGAGAGTGGAATCTGCAGCTGAGGAAGATACAGCCAATTAGGGCCCAGCTGGGGCTGTATAAATAAGGGCTTCTGGGGTGGAGGAGAGACACTCTTGCTCTAGCTGGGGAGCAAGAAGGACCAGGTTGCCAGGGAAGCTGGAGGCTTCCTGAGACAGAGGCCTGACCTCACTCCCAAGCTGTGGGGTGTGAAGCAAGGGCTTCAGGCAGACAGCCAGGATAGAAGTAGGCATCAGATGCACACTCCTTTGCCTATGATGAGTGGCCATTTCGGATTGCAGTTTGCGCTGAAGGCAAGGGGTTAGATGATGAATGGCAGTAGGTCACTGAGGCAAGGTATGTATAGTGGAATTGGGGGTTCCCTGGGAGGGGAACATAACATAAGAACATAAGAACGGCCGTACCGGGTCAGACCAAAGGTCCATCTAGCCCAGTATCCTGTCTGCCGACAGTGGCCAGCACCAGGTGCCCCAGAGGGGGTGGACCGAAGACAATGATCAAGCGCTTTGTCTCCTGCCATCCCTCTCCAGCCTCTGTCAAACAGAGGCCAAGGACACCATTTTATCCCCTGGCTAATAGCCTTTTATGGACCTAACCTCCATGAAATTATCTAGCTTCTCTTTAAACTCTGTTATAGTCCTAGCCTTCACAGCCTCCTCTGGCAAGGAGTTCCACATGCTGACTACACGCTGTGTGAAGAAGAACTTTCTTTTATTAGTTTTAAACCTGCTACCCATTAATTTCATTTGGTGTCCTCTAGTTCTTCTATTTAGGGAACTAATAAATAACTTTTCTTTATCGGCCCTCTCCATACCACTCATGATTTTATACACCTCTATCATATCCCCCCTCAGTCTCCTCTTTTCTAAACTGAAAAGTCCCAGTCGCTTTAACCTCTCCTCATATGGGACCCGTTCCAAACCCCTAATCAATTTAGTTGCCCTTTTCTGAACCCTTTCCAAGGCCAAAATATCTTTTTTGAGGTGAGGAGACCACATCTGTACACAGTATTCAAGATGTGGGCGTACCATAGTTTTATACAGGGGCAGTAAGATATTCCGGGTCTTATTTTCTATCCCTTTCTTAATAATACCTAGCATCCTATTTGCCTTTTTGACCGCCGCTGCACACTGTGTGGAAGTTTTCAGAGAACTGTCCACGATAACTCCAAGATCTCTTTCCTGATTTGTCGTAGCCAAATTAGCCCCCATCATACTGTACGTATAGTTGGGGTTATTTTTCCCAATGTGCATTACTTTACACTTATCCACATTAAATTTCATTTGCCATTTTGTTGCCCAATCACTCAGTTTGGTGAGATCTTCTTGGAGTCCCTTACAGTCTGCTTCTGTCTTGACTATCCTAAACAGTTTGGTATCATCCGCAAACTTTACCACCTCACTGCTTACCCCTTTCTCCAGATCATTTATGAATAAGTTGAACAGGATTGGTCCTAGGACTGACCCTTGGGGGACACCACTAGTTACCCCTCTCCACTCTGAAAATTTACCATTTATTCCTACCCTTTGTTTCCTGTCTTTTAACCAGTTCTCAATCCAAGAAAGGACCTTCCCTCTTATCCCATGGCCATGTAATTTACACAAGAGCCTTTGGTGAGGGACCTTGTCAAAGGCTTTCTGGAAATCTAAGTATACTATATCTACTGGATCCCCCTTGTCCGCATGTTTGTTAACCCCTTCAAAGAACTCTAATAGATTAGTAAGACAGGATTTCCCTTTACAAAACCCATGTTGACTTTTGTCCAACAAATTATGTTCTTCTACATGCTTCACAATTTTATTCTTTACTATTGTTTCGACTAATTTGCCCGGTACTGAAGTTAGACTTACCGGTCTGTAATTGCCCGGATCGCCTCTAGAGCCCTTTTTAAATATTGGTGTCACGTTGGCTACCTTCCAGTCATTAGGTACGGAAGCCGATTTAAGGGATAGGTTACAAACCACAGATAATAGTTCAGCAATTTCCCATTTGAGTTCTTTTAGAACCCTTGGATGAATGCCATCCGGTCCCGGAGATTTGTTAACATTAAGTTTTTCTATTTGTTCCAAAACCTCCTCTAATGACACTTCAATCCGGGACAGTTCCTCAGATTCATTACCCACAAAGGACGGTGCAGATTTGGGAATCTCCCCAACGTCCTCAGCCGTGAAGACTGAAGCAAAGAAATCATTTAGTTTCTCCGCAATGGCTTTATCGTCCTTGATTGCGCCTTTTATAGTTCGATCGTCTAGGGGACCCACAGGTTTTTTAGCAGGCTTCCTGCTTCTAATGTACTTAAAAAACATTTTGTTATTTCTTTTTGAGTTTTTGGCTAGCTGTTCCTCAAAATCTTTTTTTGCTTTTCTTATTACATTTTTACACTTGATTTGACAGTGTTTATGTTCCTTTCTATTTATCTCACTAGGATTGGACTTCCACTTCTTAAAAGATGCCTTTTTGTCCCTCACTGCTTCTTTTACATGGTGGTTAAGCCACGGTGACTCTTTTTTAGGTCTCTTGCTATGTTTTTTAATTTGGGGTATACATTTAAGTTGGGCCTCTATTATGGTGTCTTTAAGAAGTTTCCATGCAGCTTGCAGGGATTTGGCTCTAGTCACTGTGCCTTTTAATTTCTGTTTAACTAACCTCCTCATTTTTGTGTAATTCCCCTTTTTGAAATTAAATGCCAGGGTGCTGGTCTGCTGAGGTGTTCTTCCCACCACAGGAATGTTGAATGTTATTATATTATGGTCACTATTCCCAAGCGGTCCTGTAACGGTTATTTCCTGTACCTGTTCCTGCGCTCCACTCAGGACTAAATCGAGAATTGCCTCTCCCCTTGTGGGTTCCTGCACTAGCTGCTCCAAGAAGCAGTCATTTAAGCCATTGAGAAATTTTATCTCCGCTTCTCTTCCTGAGGTGACATGTATCCAGTCAATATGGGGGTAATTAAAATCCCCCATTATTATAGAGTTCTTTGTTTTGGTAGCCTCTCTAATCTCCCTCAGCATTTCAATGTCAGTATCCCTGTCCTGGTCAGGTGGTCGGTAATATATCCCTACTGCTAATTTCTTATTTTTGGAGCATGGAATTACTATCCATAGCGATTCTATTGAACATGTTGATTCATTTAATATTTTTATTTCATTTGATTCTACATTATCTTTCACATACAGTGCCACTCCGCCACCCACCCGGCCTGCTCTATCCTTTCGATATATTTTATATCCCGGTATGATTGTGTCCCACAGATTTTCCTCATTCCACCAGGTTTCAGTGATGCCTATTATGTCAACCTCCTCATTTAATACTAGGTACTCTAGTTCACCCATCTTATTAGTCAGACTCCTAGCATTTGTGTAGAAGCACTTTAAAAATTTGCCACTGCTTATTTGTCTGCCCTTCCCTGATGCATTGGATTCCTTTGTACACGGTTGTTTGTCTGCTCTGGCCCATGGTTTGCCCTCTCCCCTCCTCTCTTTCTGACTACAGCTTAGAGAATCTCTATCAATGGATTCTCCTCTAAGAGTAGTCTCCCTCCGATTTACGTGCCTCTCCACACCAATCGGCTTTCCCCCATCTCTCAGTTTAAAAACTGCTCTACGGCCTTTTTAATGTTTAGTGCCAGCAGTCTGGTTCCACCCTGGTTTAGGTGGAGCCCATCCTTCCTGTATAGGCTCCCCCTCTCCCAAAAGTGTCCCCAGTTCGTAATAAATCCAAACCCCTCTTCCCTACACCATCGTCTCATCCACGCATTGAGATTCTGAATCTCTGCCTGCCTACCCGGCCCTGCGCGTGGAACCGGAAGCATTTCCGAGAACGCCACCATAGAGGTCCTGGATTTCAGTCTCTTTCCTAGCAGCCTAAATTTGGCCTCCAGGACATCTCTCCTACCCTTCCCTACGTCATTGGTACCTACATGTACCACGACCACCGGCTCCTCCCCAGCACTACACATAAGTCTATCTAGATGCCTCGAGAGATCCGCAACCTTCGCACCAGGCAGGCAAGTGACCATACGGTTCTCCCGGTCATCACAAACCCAACTATCTATGTTTCTAACGATCGAATCACCCACTACTAACACCTGCCTCTTCCGAACTGGCTTTCCCTCCCCCTCAGAGGTATCCTCAGTGCGAGAGGATACCGCAACATCCTCTGGGAGGAGGGTCCTCTGAGTGCAGGGGCACTGACCTAGGCAAGTACTAGGAGGAAGGGGCAAGACGGGATACTGGGCTGAACCAGCAGAAGACCTGCAACAGAGGCTGGGACACCAACCAGCAGAGGTTCTCTGAGGTGGGAGAGCTGATTCCCCGAGTGACCAATTGAAGGCACCATAAGGATGAGTGCTTGCCCTGTGACAGGTGGCCTATAGTAGACCCCTTCCATGACATCACCCTTGGTTTTTTACCTTTTTTTTCTCACCCAGAGACTCTGAACAAGTCTGTCTCCTATTTCCAACTTAACCTCAGTCCAAGTGCATACACATTTAATATACAAGGCAATACCTCCCTTTTTCCCTGCCTGTCCTTCTTGAGAAAGCTGTATCCTTCTATCCCAACATTCCCATCACGCATATTATCCCAAGTCTCTGTGATGCCAACCATGACATACTTCTGTTTAATTACTAGAATAATGAATTCTTCCTGCTTATTCCCCATACTTCTCATATTAGTATACATACAAAATTCCAAGGCAGCTTTTTTGGAGCACAAAAGTATTTTTAAAATTTTTAGAATTCTAATATTCAAGTGGATTTCAAACCAGGCAAATCCAGTTTGTCCATTCATGCCTATTTAAAATAGTACCTATTATTAAAACATCTTTTATGTTACCCTATCCTTAATAACTGAATATATAGCATTGCTATAAAAACAACAAAGAATTGGAGTAGTTAGTCTGCCCTTTATATCATGCTGCTCTTTATCAACTATAAATAAGAGAGTAAGGAAGACTGGACCTCTGCCTTACATTACTATAAGATGAGAAAGTGGTTGTTAATGCATAATCAATTAATAACCCTTCACTGCAAAACTACAACTTTATTATGTCCTGATACGACTAGAAGGAGACAGAAAGAACATATAGCAAAGCAAAACAAAACAAAGCTAATAGTAAGCTCTTACCTTTTCCAGATCTGGCTCTTCTAAAGCGAGTGCAAGCTCATTATTGTCCATTACAGAGGCAGCTGCAACATCTAGTGGAGTGGAACCCCTCATGGAAGGAGAAGCTGGAGAAAAATATGGTAATATATAATAATTGAAATTATTTAGTTTGCACTAATGAAAGTTGTGCAGCAGAGGGCAGCAGTTACACTGTAATCTAGGCCATACTCAAACATTCATATTATACAGTATGCTTTATGGTCATGATTCAACAAAGCAAAACATAAGTGCATGACTGACTTGGGAAGGACTTAAGTACATACTTAAGTTCTGTGCTGATTCAGGCCTATATGCACTGCTTTACTGTTTTAAAGACCGAGCCAACGCAGCTCAGAATAACAACTCATAAAAACAACAGAAGTGAAATTAGAGAAATTTAATAGATGTTGTAAGTCCTCAACAGGGGACATGCAGCATAGGTCATCTGGCTGGAACACATTCTTTTTCCTGTCTTACTATAACCTACTATTTCTTTGTTTTACTCTTGGATTGGAAAGAAGAATGTAGTCATTTTTTCCTTGAGCAATACAATTCTAAAGCATACTAAAATTTAAAAACTGCGCACACGTCCAGGCATTGGTGGTAGAACATGAAACTTCAAGTCATAAGGTTGCAGTACAGGGAAGGATCTTTGCATTAGTAAATTTTTAATTTACATATTATTTAAAAATTGAGAGAGCATGAGAAAGTACACTCCTAATTCCACACAGTGGGTCCTGTGCATCTAGGTAGCAGTAGGTTGAGTATTTTCTCTCATCTGGGGAAAACAGCAATGCCTGGTCTCAATGCTCACCTCAATAGCTCAGTACAGCTCAGTCTAACCACTTTACTTCCAGAGCAAGCTGTAGTCTGATTTAGCCACTCTCATCACTGGCATAGCAGAGGGCAAAGAACATCTGTTCTTGAGCAAAACCTTGCGGAGTGTCTACACTGCATGCGTGTTCTTGTGCAAGTAAATTTACAGTAAAGCATAGAAAAGAGAGCTTCTTGCGTAAGAGTTATTCCTTTCCACAGGAGGAATAAGCCCTCTTGTACAAGAGCTCTTGCGCAAGAAGGAAGTGTGGAAGGGCAACGGGGTTTCTTGCGCATGAAACCCCTACGACTAAAATGGCCAACAGAGCTTTCTTGCGCAAGAGAGCATCCACACTGCCATGGACGCTCTTGCGCAAAAGCACATGGCAGCGTGGACACACTCTTGTGCAAAACAGCTCTTGCGCAAAAAGCCTGCAGTGTAGACATAGCCTCTTAGTCTCCAGTGGCCTCTTCAGACATGGAGGCAACAGACTAATTTATTATTTCAGTTCCCCCTTCTCTAGTAGGGGTTTACTTTGGAGGCCTGAAGGGGCTGTTTCCCAGTCAAGAGTCTCCCTGCCCCTTGTGACAACGCGTCGGGGTCCCCCGACTCCTGCACTCCCGTAGTGGCACAAACAGACTCCACCAACCAGTAGAATAGAGGAAGTTTATTGCTTCTCCAGGATACAGCACAGCATAGATGTAATCTGGTTACAGGGCCAGGCCTAGGATGCCTCAGCTCCTCTTGGGATGGGGGAGACTGGGCCCCTAAATCCCAGCCCCCCTTTGCTCAGGCTGCTTCCTCCATGATTCCAGACAGAAACTAACTCTTCCTTCCAGCCCTGCCCCCAGCCAGGGCTCCACTCCGCCTTCTTCCTATTGTTCCATTCCCTGGGAGATAACTCGTTGGACAGGTTCAGAGCCCCCCTTGCATAATGACTCATCCCCTGCCCTGCTGGGCCATGCTACAGACAGCAGCCAGCAGAGGTCACCCACAGCCCACTGCCCAGCATAGCAACCAGTAAGGTACCCCCCACTACATCACATCCCTCTCCTCTGTACCTGCAGGGCTCCCTACTGCTACCTGATAGTGTCTCTGTAGTTCCTGCTCTCCAGCAGTGTAAGCTCCTCCCACCATTTGTCATACCACTAAACTGACTAAAGAGAGGCTTTTAACCAGTTCCAGCCAGTCCTTGATTGGCTTTAGGTGTCCCAACCAAGCCCAACTGTCCAACTGGTTCTTGCAGCTTCTAAATTGCCTCCAACTGTCTTAAATAATCTGCTTCAAATGAGTTCTTAATTGACCCCAGGTGTTTTAATTAAACTGAAGTAACTGCCATTTGGCTGGCATGACAGCAGGGATTTGTTCAGCCTAGGGATAATATATCTGTTTTTTATTAAAATCTGGTAGTTATCTGGCTTTTCCCCATCACATTTATATACATGCATACAATACATGATATATGCACACATTCACATACACATCTTCTGATCTTCTGAACCATTAATTTAGTTGACTATGACATTTCCAAGACATTAGCATTATTATAAGAGTTAAATTAAATCTTTAATTGCCAGAAATAATTGTATCAAAGGTAAGAGGCATCAATTAAAATGGTTTTGTTCTTAACTCTTTCATTACACTTAAACAACACAGATTTAGATTCTTCTGTTTGTAATCCAATTCACCGAAGTCTAATGATAGACAGAAATGGTGAATAACCTTTTGTAACTATTGTTCTTCGAGATGTGTTATTCACATCAATTCCAATGAAGGTGTGTGCGTGTTATGTGCTAAATCATCAGAAACTTTTTCCTAGCAGCCTCTGAAGGTCAGCCATGGAGCCCTTGGGTGGGGTGCCAGGATATGGTGCTATCTATGACCCTGCTGACCTGCTTCTACCTTGATTCCTACTTACTGGCTACTCTAACAAAGGGGAAGGAGGATAGATATTGGAATAGATCTGAACAACACATCTTGAAGAGCAGTTAGAAAAGATTAGTAACCATTTTTCTTTTTCAAGTGTTTGTTCGTGTCAATTCCAATGACAGTGACTTCCAAGCTAAACCCCAGGAGGTGGGTTTGGAGTCCATTAGTCACTGATTGTAGGACTGCTCTGCCTACAGTGGCATCATCTCAGGCTTGTTGTGGTCAGTGGCTTAATGGGCCATGAATGTGTGGATTGAAGACCAGGTCGCTCTACTGCAAATGTCCTGGATCAGAATTTAGGCTAAGAAGGCTGTTGAAGAGGCAACTACCCTCGTGAAATATGCGTGAAATATGCCCCACTAACTCATAGCACTTACAGACACACTGATGCATTTACAGATGCACTGGAAGGAAAGTGAAAGCCTTCTGATGCATTCCGCAATGGCAACAAAAATTTGTGATGACTTCCTAAAAGGTTTTGTGCACTCTATATAAAATGAGCATTCTATGGATATCTAGCGAGTGCAACAGCTGTTGCCGCATACTGGTATGTGGCTTAGGATACAATACAAGGAGGAAGATATCCTGGCCTAAATGAAACTATGACACCACTTTGGGAAGGAAAGTCAGGTGGGGCCTGAGTTGCACCTTGTCCTGGTGGAAGACTGTATAGGGGGCTAAGAGGTGAGCGCTCTCAGCTCTGAGAACCTCCTGGTGGATGTAACTGCCACCAAAAAGGCTACCCTCCAGGAAAGGTAAAGGAGCAAGCAAGAAGCTAGTGGCTCAAAAGGTGGGTACATCTACCTGGAGAGGACTAAGTTCAGGTCCCACACAGGCAGTGGCTGTTTCTCCTGAGGGAAGGATCTATCTAGCCCCGGGAGGAAACACCCCATCCAGGGTGGAATGCTGAAACAGCCACAAGATTAACCCTAACCAAAGAAAGGTGGAGCAGATAGTCGAGGATGAAAGGGATAGAGACCTGCATCAGGGAGAACTGGTGATCAGTGCACCCGCATGAAAACTTTTTCCACTTAGCCAGGTAAGTGGCTCTAGTGGACAGTTTCCTACTGCCTAACTAAATCCGTTGGACTTGAAGGGAACACTGGAGCTTTGTAGCACTCAAGCGCAGAACTTCCATGCCCTTAGGTGTAGGGATGGAAGGTCTGGGTGCCTCATGCAATGGCTATCCTGGGATATCAGATCTGGGTAAAGAAGGAGCTCTATGTGTGGTTCCACTGACATCCTCAGGAGTGTGGTGTGCCAGCACCAGTAGGATTACCTGGGCCGCTTCCCTGTGGATTTTGAGGATTACTTTGTGAATGAAGCAGGGGAAAGGAAGGGAAGGTGTACAACAGCCGCCCCGTCCATGGGAACATAAATGCATCTGCCAGAGAACATGGACTGAGGCTCCTGAGTGAGCAGAAGAGACGGCATTTCTTGTTGGAATCTTTTGCAAACAGATCAATCTGGGGAGTTCCCCAGCAATGGAAGATGGAGAGGAGAATATTGTCTATCACTGACCATTTGTGAGTGAAGATGGACCTGCTTAGGCAGTCTGCCGCCACATTCCTGACCCCTGAGAGATGAGAAGCCTTGAGATGCATGGAGTGGGCTATACAAAACTCCAATAGGAGGAGAGCCACCTGGCACAAGAAAGAAGCCCTTCCACAGCCTTGCCTGTTGATATGAAACATGGCGGTAGTATTGTCTGTCCGAACTGTCACACTGTGTTGTTTCATAATGGCATAAAGATCTGACAGGCCACACAAACTGCTCTGAGCTCCTTGACAATGATGTCGAAGAGCCTCTTGTAGCCTGACCACCTGACCTGGGTCCGCATGTCCCCCAGGTGCACTCCTCATCCCAGATCTGACATCTGTGACTAGCATCATCTCTGGCTGGGGGGACCCAAAAGAGACGCCGAGCATACCACTCGAGAGTTCACCCACCACAGCAGGGTCTGGAGGACACTTGGTGGAACGGTAAGTATCTGATCCAGGCTGTCTTGACCTGGGTGATATACTGAAGCGAGCCATACATGGAGTGGTCTGCTCATAAACACATAGGCACATGCTGCCATGTTTAAACTGAGGCAGCTACTGGCCATGGATGTGGGGCACTCGTGCAGTGGCTGAATGAGATGGCACATGGCCTGGAACTTGGAGTCTGGCAGGGAAGCTCTGGTTGTCATGGAGTCTAGCATGACCCCAGTGAACTCTATTCTTTGGGTGGGGATGAGAAGTATGCCTAATTTCTAGAAAGTGTCCTTTACCAGGCGGACATGTGCCTCCATCTGTTCTTTGGAGCAACCTCTCAGCAGACAGTTGGTGAGGCAGGACACTTTGCACTGATGAACTGCAGCCCTGTTTGATCCCATGTCATTGTCCTAAAACCCTTTTCCGTCAGGAACTGTCACAAATGAAAGGCCTTCTCCTGTTTCATGCAAGGCTTGAAAGATATGTAGATCTTATACCAGTCTGCTTGGTGAGCTTCCCCCAGACAATGTAGACAGAAGTCGTGGGCTTACGGCAAGATCTGCAAGCTTGAAGCTTGGGGCTTGTGGCATAACACACTGCCCAAGGCAAGCAGTAGCTGTTATCTACCACCTCAACTACTTAACTGTAACAATTAACACTAAAGTGAGAATAACAAACTATGAACAATGAAAAACTTAAAAAACAACATATAGTCTAGTAGCACCTTAAAAACTAACAAAACATGTAGATGGTATCATGAGCTTTCATGGGCGCAACCCACTTCTTCAGATGACAAAGTGGGTTGCGCCCATGAAAGCTCATGATACCATCCATATGTTTTGTTACTCTTTAAGGTGCTACTAGGCTATTTGTTGTTTTTTAAGTTTTTCCTGTTACGGACTATCTCGTCTATCCCTCTGAAGCTTATGAACAATGAATATGAACTAACCTGGGGAATGGTGCACTCACAGAGCAAGTGAGCAATATTCCAACACCATCATGGATGGTAAGAAGGAACTGAGGGAGGTACACATCAGCAGGGTCATATATAGCACCACATACCTGCGGCCCTCCAGAGGTCTCTCTGGCTGATCCTATCAAGGCTGCTAGGAGAAAGTTTCTGATGACTGTGCACACAATGCACACACACCTTCATTGGAACTGATGTGAATAAGCACCCAAAGAACTATGTTTTCCATTAACATTAATCCAATAATTGTATGTAAACTTCAAAGAGCTCCTCACAATACTATGCCTCAGCTTGATAAACAAGTCAGACAGCAGTCTTGAGATTCTGCGATATCCCTTGAAGTTGGTTTCATCAGTTAAAGTTATATGACATACCGAGCCCAACACTGCTGTTTTCCAGCAAGTAACTTAGATGCTCAAACATGGCCTTTTGGTTTTGGCGGCTGATTCGACAGAAGTAGCACAGGAACCGACAACAGCTTGCCACCATCTTAGGAAAGGCAATCTGCTAAAGAAGAAAATTGACAAAGCAATGAAATGCGTTGATTACCAATGCTGCACAGATTCTCCATTATGAATTCCTAATAAGCTATTATGACAATAGTACCAAAGTAGTCAGTGGCCCTGATATACATGCCTTAATATCAGTCTGACAAAAAATTCCTTGCACCTTCCTTTTAGGTTCATTTTAACAACAAGCCTAAAATGATGACATAAATCATTCTGTAGAGCATGAGGAAATTGCAAAGGGCTATATGGGTATCACGTTATTGGATTTTAAAGTGAGCATGCAGATCACTGTTGCACCCACCAGTGTGTGTTTGTGCCAAATTTGGTGTCAAGTGGGCCATGTGAGGTGTCAAATGAAAGCATATGCTCTGCTGATTATATGTATGATACTCATGTACTTGCATGATTTTTGTATATAAAATTATGAATATGGGCTCTATACTTGTATTTTAAATGTTCTCTGTCTAGGAGAGTATGTCTACACAGCAAAGTTATTTCGAAATAACAGCCGTTATTTCGAAATAACTTTACCAGCGTCTACACAGCCAAACCGCTATTTTGAAATTAAATGGAAATAATGGAGAGCTTATTTCAAAATTGGTAAATCTCATTCCACGAGGAATAGCACCAATTTTGAAACTGCTATTTCAAAGTAAGTGTTGTGTAGATGCTTATTTCAAAATAGGGGCCCTCCAGCCCTTCCCAGGGTGCCTTGCTGGCCACTCTGGGCACAACCAAGAAAACTCCTCTCCCTCCCCCTCTCCCCAGAGCCCTTAAAAGGGTAGACTCTGGCCATAGTGCCTGTGCCAGCTCCAAGCCTGCCAGCCCAGAGTCAGCTGTCACTGCACCTGACCCAGTGGCCCCAGCATAAGTCAGGCAGCCAGTGCCAGCCAGCCCTCCAACGCTCCCCAGGACCAGTCTGCCAGCTCCCAGGAGCCAGCCATGGACTGGAAAAGGTGGACACCTGCCTGGTCCAGTGCGGAGATCAGGGACCTAATTCAGGTTTGGAGGGATGCCTCCAATGTCCATGATCTCTGCACTAAACAGAGGAACGCAACCATCTACAGGTGGATGGCTGCCAGCCTGGCCACCAAAGGCCACATGCGAACCCAGGAGCAGGTTTGCATGAAAATAAAGGAGCTGCAGTAGGTGTATGCCAGGGCCACAGGGGGAAGCTCCCAACTGGGGCAGACCCAGACCTCTGCCCCTATTTTGATGCTATGGGCTGCATCCTGGGGGGCAGGACAGTCCGTGCCCCCCAGGTGGTCATTGCTGCCTCCTGCTGCTCCAGCCCCTGCTGCCTCCCCAGCTACTGCTCCTCCTCCCACTTCTTCTCCCCCTCCTGCTTCTTTCTCCCCACATGCCCAGGGACGCCGAGGCCCCCGCACCCACGGTGCTGGGAGACAGTTGGGCCAGTGAGAGCCCCAACCCTGAGCTTCTCCTCCCCCTTCCTCCCCTTGCATCCCCCTGCCAGCTCCCTCCTCCCAGGTTTCCCCCTCCCCTCTCCCACCTTCTTTCCCCAGTCTCACCTCAGTTTCATTCCCCCCCCCCCACTCCAGTTTTGTTCAATAAAGAGGCTTTGTTGTAATGAATACATGTGTCTTTTATTGTACAGCAGGAAGGGGGGTTAGGGAGGGGTAAGTGGAAGGACATGAGGGAGGTATGAAGCACAAGCCCCCAGTGGGGCACACCAGGGAGACTGTTACTGCCTGCAGAACGTGCTGCCAGCTCGCAGCAACACGTCCAGGAGAAGCACCAGAGTGCCCAGGGGTGGCTCCAGCTCCATGCTGCAGAGTGCTGTGGTGCCCTGCGTGAGGGCAACCAGAGCACGCAGAGAAAAAAATGCTTTGCTGACCCTCAGGGTACATCTACACTAGTCCCCTAGATCGATCTAGGAAGGCTAATGAGGGCGACCGGAATTGCAAATCAAGCCCGGGATTTAAATATCCCGCGCTTGATTTGCATGTTCCCGGCCGGTCGCCATTTTAGAAATTGACTAGCCCGAAGTAACTGCCCGCGTCTACATGCGGCAGTGAAACGGGATCCCGATTTAAAGCCCTAACTCGAATTAGCTGGTATTCCCCCTGCAATGAGGTTTACCAGCTAATTCGATTTAGGGGCTTTAAATCAGAAACCTGTTTCACTGCCGCGTGGAGACGCGGGCAGTTACTTCGGGCTAGTCAATTTCTAAAATGGCGACCGGCCGGGAACATGCAAATCAAGCGCGGGATATTTAAATCCCGGGCTTGATTTGCAATTCCGGTCGCCCTCATTAGCCTCCCTAGATCGATCTAGGGGGCTAGTGTAGACGTACCCTCAGTGAGGTAGGCAAGCAAGCAGGGAAACCTTAGAACCGGCTGTCTGGGGGGGGGGGGTGTCCCTTTAAGCACAGGACTCAGATACCTTGTGTGGCTGCTGCCTGAGGCTAACTCCTACCTGATGCCCTGCCAGAACTGGTTCCAGCCGGCTTTAAATGCGATTCAGCATCCTATCAGTGTGGACGCGCTATTTCGAAATAGCAAAACACTATTTTGAAATGCATTTTGTGCCTAGACGCGTTATTCTGAAATAAGCTATTTCAAAATAAGATATTTCGAAATAACGCTGTAGTGTAGACATACCCAGAGGGAGCAATGGGCCTTGGGCGCCTATTGTGAGGAATGATTATTCAGTGAATGGCTGCGCTAATTAGCAGTGTTTCATGGACAATGGTTCTCAGAGTTGCCAATACACACCTGAGGAATGCCTTTGGAAGTGTGCAAACCAGCCAGTACATCATGGCTACTTGCATGTAAAACATAGACAGGTCACTTGCAGTGTTCCCTCTAAGCTATAGGGCAGCATAGCTTTGCAGGTGAATAATCAGCCCCACCCAGTCAGAGTCTCAGGGCTCTATGCATGGAGCTGACTGACTGGGCGGGGCTGATTAATCACCTGTGAAGCTGTGCTGCCCTGCAGCTTAGAGGGAACACTGGTCACTTGATCATGTGACCAGCTCCAGTCTGGGAGACACCAGGAATATAAAAATCCCATGAGGCCATCTCCATCTTGTCTTCAATCCTGCTCCTGATTCCAGATGCATCCTTGCTAGGGACACAGAGCTGGAAAGGATTTGCACACCCATCCTGACACCGGAGGCACACCAGAGACTTTTAAGCTGGCAGTTTGTAACATCTCTACTAAGAGCCTGCATCAAGAACTTGGTGATTGATGTATGTAATGTATTCTCCTTAATCTCATTCTCAATTTTTTCTTTCTTTTATTGTTCATATGCCAACTTCTTTCACCTTTAGATTTTAGATTCTAAAGGATTGGCACAGTGTGCTCTTTTGGGTAAGATCCTGAGGCATAAATTGACCTGAAACTGTGGCTGGTCCTTTGGGACCAGGAAAACTTGTTTGGAGTTGGTGAGATTGGGTTTTATAACCTCTCACCTGGGATGTCTGAGGGGTTTTGCTGGCCAAATTGGCAACTGAAGTGCTCTGTGTGACTGGTTTGGTGTCTTATAGAGGGGAACCCCAGTCTTGGTGCTGTAAGTAGCCCTAGTTTTGAGCAATTCGCCCTGAACTGACTCCCTCAGTGGTGCCCAGACCCGGCCTGATATAATACAATGGGAGTGAAAGAAGTTGGCGCATGAACAATAAGCTACACTTCTTTATCACAAAGTGCTTTACATACTACAGTGTTTAAATATTATTACACTGAAAAATGTATGTAAAAAGTTAGGAAATTTCTGAAATAAGGTTGGCTGTGCAATCTTAGGCCTGGTCTATGCCTAAAAGTTAGATAGACCAAATTACATCACTCGGGGCTATGAAAAATGCAGTGCAGTGTACAATACTGTTAAGCTGATCTAGCCCCCCACTACAGAAGCAGCTAGCTTGACAGAAGAATCCTTATCTTGCATATATGCCTTTTAGTACATCACCATTTATTATTTTAGCCACAAGACCTCACTGGCAGTTGTGAGTTGTAAATATTATAGCCATCCAATGCTGTGGTCCACCAAACTTCTATCATATTGGTAGCACGCCCGGTGTATGGTGAGTTGGAGATAGACATTGAAGATGCTTCATCTGGGAGGCCCTTTAGACACTAGTGCTGGTGGGTTCTAGTAACCCATCAGATACTTGACTGAAGTGAAAGGGGATTTCACGAAGACTGACAAAAAAGGGAAAGATTGCATATATCTTAGCAATGTTGGCGTAAACCATTACAGCTCAAAGGATGACAAAGTGATTCTTAAGTGGGCTCCTGGGAGGCCTCCCAGTGAAAGATTAAAGCTCTTCAGGCCCAGTGTCAGTGATTCCCCCTCTAATCTAAGGCTCCTGTTCAAAGCAGATAGGAGCTTACAGATTTCCATGCTATGGTCAATTAGTAGTGTGTTTCTTATTGGAACCTCCCTATACTGATTTCCTGGCCACTCCAGCACAGACCTGTTCCTAGCTGCAGTGTCTAGCAGATACTCTCTCTTCCACTCATGGTCCTCTGACTTGTACCATGGCCTGCTGTATACCAGAGTTGCCAAACCTGCAGGATTGTCTTGGAGTCTCCAGGAATTAAAAATTAAGCTTTAATTAAAGATTAAATCCTGTGATGAAAGCTCAATGAATATATCCAACCAACATTGGCAACTCTATACATAGCTTCCTGAGGGTTCTCTCCCTGAATCCAGTTTCCTGTTCTCCTGGCTTACTCTGCTGCCACTACTCCCCCAAAAGTGCTTACTCCTTCCTGAGTCAGGGTCTTAGGGCTTCTGTCTCCTACCTGGACTGGGGAAAAGCAATATATAGTGGGGAAGAGGTTGATGTGGATAGTATCACCTGCTTATTAGGTTCAACTTCTGCAAATTAGATCTCAGGGTCTCAAGTCACGCACCAAGAAAATAAGAAACACACACTTAGGGTGCATCTACACAGCAGGGCTTAACTCAGAATATGCTAAGCAAACTGAGCTCTGCCAATTGCGTAGCTTATTTTGAAATTGGGAGCATCTACACAGAACTTATTTCAAAATAAAGCACTCTTCCTCCAACTTCCCTTATTCCTTGTACAATGAGGGTTACAGGAGTCAGAGTAAGTCGTCCTCCAGCTTGGCAGTATTTTGACATTATTTTGAAATAACTTAGTCCGTGTCTACACAGCCGGCAGTTATTTCGAAATAATGTTGCTTAGTGGTCATCTGAGATAAGTTTCTAAGTGGCATGACTAGCAACACATTGCTGCTCTTGGGAGAGACAGGGAGATAATTCAATTCTCCAGGACAGCTTTCAACTGCCTTAACAATAAAGACCATCTTTTCTCTTCCTACAGTCTTCCGACTGTAGGATACACAAATGAAGAAGGTATGTTGCAGATAGTTTTCTTTATTATGCAACCCTGATTTATCTCCAGTGCAGGTCTTCTCTGTGCACTAAATGAGGCATCGGTTCAGTGGAAAAAATAATATGTGATCAAGTAATTAACAGCTGTATTATAATGTTTATACAAACGAGGGACAAATTCAAGTTGCACAGGAAACTTTAATTCTGGTATTTCCTGATTTTTGAGTATTTGACTTTGAAACTTTAATAATGTTCTTCCACACAATTTTGTGTCCAATGCTCATTCAAGTATTTTAGTTATGTAGCCACTGCCAAGATGCAAAACAGCAGCCATTCTGCACCAGCAACAGTCCACAAGATTTTTTTGCTTTTAAATAGAGGAGAAATGAAGAATAAGTTCTCCTATTCAGTCAACAAGGGTATGTAAGCAGACTACTGTTAAACAAATTGGACTTTCCTCTAGAAAATTGGGATTAATACTTCTATCTTTGCAAAACTGTCATTGGGCATCTTCCACTATGTGGAGCTAGTAAGAAAACAATACAACTTTCAAATCACAAATTAGCACAAACATGGTTTCTTAAATATATTTCATAGCAAACAGTTTCAAGTTTTACAAGCCACAAAATGAAAACTTTTAAAGACTCACTGCAATACTTTGAAATGAATATTCCAGTTAAACTCCTAAATTAGAATAGAATAGAATAAAATAACTCATATTAGCTGAACTTTTAAGGACTATCAGCAGGGCACTCTCAGTTGGCGGTCCGCATCACTTCAGGGCACAATATTATATGTAAGGAGTTTAACTTTTATATTATTTGTTTTGGTTGCATTCACTCATGACAAAATAACAACACTGCTGCTAATATTTCTGTAGGCAGCAGTGCTTCTTCAATGTCATCTATTATTCATAGTTTAGGTAAACATAATACTAAAAAGTAATAACAGCATAATAGAGAACATGGTACTGATTGTAAGCATTGGAACTAGAAAATTCAGGGGTGTGATTAATATCCAATGCGCATATTCCTAAAAAAATGGTGATGTGTCTTTGCCACAAGAAAGATGACAGAACTGTGAAAAAAATCCCTACTACTTATGAAGTAATGACTATGTGTGTGTATGTATATATGAGTGTGCATAAATTGTTCATGATGACATTTAATATACTGGGAGGTTGCATCTGTGAAAAGGGAAAATAGTTCTGTAGGTGAGGAACTATTACTTTGTTATTAAAAATAAAATAAGAACATCATTTTAAAAATGGGCAAAATATTTTCTGAGGAAAGCAAAATGGAAAAATTTGTCCCTAATGACATTTTTCCCATTGGCATCAGGTATGTTTTAAAGAATAAGTTAAAAAATCATTCTGGATGAAAGCCACATGAAAATCTCAGGTTTATTATGCATACACAGTATTAAGCTTAAAACTCTGAAGCACTAATACAGTTGACTCAGCTACATCCAACGTACAGGGCAAGTCTGGTCAATACCAGAAATCATTAGTTTCTTTCCATCTGTCAGCTTAATACACTGATCTTAGACATCTAAGCAAACAGATATATTTTTCAATCAGCAGGCAGCAAAATACCACACTGATCAGTCAGTCTCCTAAAGTTATGTCTATGGTATATTATTTGGTGCCAACATTTAAAACACTTAAAAAGACCCCACACACAGTTCTGTAAATGGTCATAGTTCCATGGAGGGAGCTATGATAATTAATACCAAGTGCAGATCTACCCCATTGTCTTGAATACGGTATATTGTGCAATAAATGAGCACTGGAATCCATTAACATGTACCTTTTTGAGCATTTCCAGACTTTGAGTCTCCTCTCAGTTATGCAAAAAAAAACCCATGAGATAAGAACCAGGTCCTGTGTTTATATAACATACACCTATAAAACCAGAAAATGTGCCCTTTTCACAGGCATCACCATTTGGGTTGGATTCCAAAATGGGTAAAACGAGCTTTGTGATAGAGATGGACTGGGGGAGAGGGGAAGATGGTCATATTTCTGCTTCTTTGTCTCAGATATTATAAGGAGGGCTTCCAAATGTCAAATACACTTTCCATTAGAGGCAGTTTAGACATATTTACACAATTAACTAGGATAAAGGGGCAGGATAACTGAGCAACTACTTTACATACACAAGTGTCAAAGCTGACTGATTGTTATTCAAAATTGTATCTCTCTCATTCACTAGCAATGGTATCCAAAAACAGGCAGCATTTTGGCAAACACTCAGTCCAGAAAAGATCATATACAAGCCAATGTACTGCACTATCTAACAAAATTCATGGCTGAACTCCCAAAGCCTCCCTCTGAATTTGTTAATATTGACAATAAAGCCAATGTTTTAACAGTGGTCTAAGACTTTTTATTTATTAAGGTAGCACATTTTGCTCAAAACTAGTAGAGCATGACTCTCACAATACATGTGTATGCCCTGTAGTTGTAGCTGTGCTGGTCTAAGATATTAGGGAGGAAAGGTGAGTGAGGTAATATCTTTTATTGGATCAACTACTGTCAGTGAGAGAAACAAGGTGGTCCAATAAAAGATATTACCTCACCTACCTTGTCTTCCACAATACTTGATAGTCCTTATCTGTGACATATTCCCTCCCTCTGGGGCTCCTTAATCAATTAGGAATGATTTTTTTACATTATCCTTTGCTTTTTCAAGTATGTAGGGATTATATTTCTCACTATCTTTACTTTTTCCACAGTTAAGAACCACAGTTCTTGCTCTCCTGGGACTTACATTTTCACTTTTTTCCCTTTCTCTTTTGTTTTCATAAGAAGGTAAAACAAAAATAATTAGTTTAATTAAAGTTCTCACTATTTTGATTAAAAATTGTGGAGGACATCATTGTAAGTCAAGCCTTCAATCTTCCTGTGAAGTCTTTGATCTGACTAGATCACCTTTTAATAACTGCCAGCAAACATTTTGTTTTCCCTCAATTTTTTATATCTTTTAATTATTTGTATTATGTGTTCTATACAGTGACAAACATCATTTTATGTTTCTTGCAGGGACAGCCTACATGCTAAGCAAAATACTGAAATTATAATTGGACTATCACTGTAGTTTGATGCACGAATATAATAAATTAGTGATTTTCAACCAGAGGTACATAGAAGCCTTACAAAGGGTATCAAGCTCATTGTTTCTCAACCTGAGGGCTGTAACTCCCAGTGGGGTCATAGGATGGGATTAGGAAAATCACCAGGGAAGAGCTGGCATTCGGCGGTGGCAAGTAAGGCAACTGCCCAGGGCCCCCTACCATAGGGAGCCTCATGAAGTTAAGTTACATGCTTCAGTCTCACTGTCTGGGGCTCAGGCTTCAGACAAGGCTCACAAGTGAAAAATAGGCTTAAGTAGCACATTAAAATGTAAGTAAAATATTTATATTCCAATTGATTTATTTTATAATTATATGGTATAAATGAGAATGTCAGCAATTTTTCATTAACAGTGTGCTCTGACATTTTTTACTTTTTGTGACATTTTTGTCCAATTTTGTGAGCAAGTAGTTTTTAAGTGAAATGAAACATGGGGTACTCAAGACAAATCAGATTCCTAAAAGAGATACAGTAGTTTGGAAAGACTGAGAACCACTGCAATAAATCTCTGGATTGATGATCTCATTAAAAAGGGCCACAACACTCTCTCTCTCTCTATTCTTCTTCTTTCCTAATTCAATTAATCAGTGCCTCAATACTGCGCTAGAGGACTTTGTGCTATTGGAGGTGCTGTCTTTCCAATAAAAAGCAAATGCGAGGTCATCATTGCAGATTCTAAGACCAGATTGGAGGATGCAAAGTACTCTATTTAAGAAGGAACAATCAGTTTCACACATATAGAATGGGAAGCGACTGTCTAGGAAGGAGTACTGCAGAAAGGGATCTAGGGGTCATAGTGGACCACAAGCTAAATATGAGCCAATAGTGTGACACTGTAGCAAAAAAAGCAAACATGATTCTGGGAGGCATTAGCAGGAGTATTGTGAGCAAGACACAAGACGTTAGTCTTCCACTCTACTTTGTGCTGATTAGGCCTCAATTGGAGTATTGTGTCCAGTTCTGGGCAGCACATTTCAAGAAAGATGTGGAGAAATTGGAGAAGGTCCAGAGAAGAGCAACAAAATGATTAAGGGTCTAGAGAACTGAAAGAAGGAAGACTGAAAGAATTGGGCTTGTTTAGTTTGGAAAGGAGAAGTCTGAGTGGTCTTCAGGTATCTAAAAAGATGTCACAAGGAGGAAGAAAAATTATTCTCCTTGGCCTCTGAGCATAGGACAAGAAGCAATGGGCTTAAAGTTCAGCAAGGGAGGTTTAGGTTGGACATTAGGAAAAAATTCCTAACTGTCAGGGTCGTTAAACACTGAAATAAGTTGCCTAGGGAGGTTGTGGAATCTCCATTTCTGGAGATATTTAAGAGCAGGTTAGACAGACCTCAGGGATGATCTAGACGGTACTGGGTCCTGCCGTGAGGGCAGGGTACTGGACTCGATGCCCTCTTGAGGTCCCTTTCAGTTCTAGTGTTATATGATTCTATGATGTCACCCCTGTCAGGGATGGTCTGATGGTGCTTAGTCTTGCCATGAGTGCAGGGAACTGGATTTGATGATCTCTTGAGGTTCCTTCCAGTTCTGTTGTTCTATGTTTCTGTGATTCTTTGCATACATGTAGGCAGCTAGTTTTTATTTGCAAGAACCTTTGCAGGAAAAAATGCTTAAAAAGCTTAGAAAAATTTGAGTATTTATACCAGAAGTGCACTGTTTTCACAACAGACATGTCTAATTGAAGATTAATATGTGAGCGGAAAAGGAGACCATTCTAATTTATGTCCTCTCTTGACCCCTCTAATTTATGTCTCTCTTATGTCTTTACATTTCACAGATCGGAAAATTAAGGTACAGGGAGGGCAAGTGCCTTGCTCAAGATCACCCAGCAGGCTAGCTGCTGAGCTGGAAACAGAATACAGGTCTTCTGAGTACCTGTCCAGTGCTTTGTTCACTAGGCCACATTGCTTATATACTTATACATATACGTCATATACTTGAAATATTTGCTCCCCCGTTCCCCCCCCCCCCCCCAAAAAAAAACCCACAAGAAAACACTGCATTGAAATAAGATTATGGAGAGACACAACACTACAAGGATACAGAACTTGGAAATTCAAAATTAAGACTGTTTTAGTTACCCCCATCGTGCAGCTGCTTTCAGTATTGGCAAGGCAACCTTTCACCAGTTGTATATGTTTTATACTTTATTCTGTGTGGGGGTACTTACTATACAAGGATATTCAGTTATATACATATATATAAAAATTAGCTTTAAATAGTTAGAAACCTCTTTGAAGCACTCCAAATGCATTATTCCTAAAGATGGAACTATATGAAAAGAGGTTTGCACTTTATAATTTTTCATATGAAACCTAACAGATCATCTTCTATAATGTTAATCAGGTTTATTATATTATCACAAGGAATCCCTTTCAATTCTTAACATTAATTCATACCTGATGTCATCCCTCTTAACTAAACAGTACAGGTATGCATAACTAGCATCCTTCTTTCCCTGCTATTGCTTCCTATTACACATCTTAATAGGTTTTGCTGACATCCAAGAGATAAAAATGATAAAATTCTTGAGAAATTACCTGAGATTTATCTCCTCCAAGCACATTTACCATCACTTCCATCACTGTCTCATGCATACCAAGGATTCTCATTAAGTTAGGATGCTGATAAAACACCTTGTTGTTCATTATATCCCTAAATTGGGGGAAGGGGGAGGAGGAAAGTCAATAATACATTTTTAAAATATTCTTATTTTTATTTAAGTAATCAAAGCATCAGATATTTCAGAACTACAGAAATTGTTTCAATGGAAGACATCCATATTTCAAGAGTCATTACAAAATAATCATTTTCAATTCTGAGTTTTTAATCACATTAGTGGAAATGCTTGACACTTCTTAAACATTAAGCATTTTTTATTTGGCATCATTCCTTTCATTTTTCTTTAACTTGATATGAAATATTAAGTATCTAATATGCGGCTTCCAACTTTAAACATAGCTTTAAACATTTTTTACTTTTGATATACTTGAAGAAAGGAAACACTGTATAATGGTCAAAGCACATAATCATGAGTCAAGAATTGTGATTCTATTCTTGTTTCTGCCCCATTCCTCAATTTCCCCATTTGCAAAATGGAGGTGACAGTACTTACCTAATTCACAGTGCTATTTCTGAAATTTATCATCATTAAATTTGTAACATTCTGAGGTAGCTTAAGGGAAGATGTTACAGGAGTGAAATATATTTGGAATGCATTTTTTACAGCTTCCTTAAGAGTGGATATTTTTACTTTGAGTCCTTCTCATACATTTCCTACAATCCTTTCTACTAGGTCTCACAACTCTCTATAGGATACAATAGTTTTCCTGATGCTATAGGCGATTAAATGTCACATCGGTTTTGCTGACATTGTAGTAAACACAGTAAATGAAAATGCTTTAGAAAAACACAGAAAACTAGGAATAGCAGTAGGCACATGATCCCCTTCTTCCTAAAAGGGCTACCATAACACAATTTACAAAGGGCTCAGTCTAGGCTAACTGAAATCAATGGTAAAGATCCTATAGGCTTTAATGGTGCAGGATCAGGGCCAAATTAGGAACCACTGTCTTATAGTAATCGGCTAAGTACTATATATACTGAATTGCTAAATACAATCAAAAGTACAGATTCTTTGCAGAATAATATTATTAAAATAACTAACCAGAAGATAAAGTAAAACATCATATCTTTGGTAAGATAAAGAAACACCATGTTTGCCTTGTATCAATTCTTGCCTAATGAAGAGTCTTGGAAAATACTATTTAGAAATCTTAGGGCCATCATCTTACTTTCTTTTCCCAAATAAAGTATTTTCATTCACATGACCAATTTTTAAAATCTGAAATATTCTTATTTCATTCCTACTTAAAATGTATGTGACCTGTATGCACGCAGAATAAGTCAGACGCATGTTGCACTGCAGCAATAGGCTCACCCTACACTGAAATATGCCTAAAGTGGCTACTTCAAGGGAAAAAATATACACGACTTAAAGGTGGTTTTATAATGCAGGTAGTACAGAAATTTATTCATGTCATTAGTGGATGTTCAAGGTTAGTCTCTCACTGTCTATACTACCTACTCTTCTGATTCAAATAGTCAGTCATTTTTGGGTTTCATCAATATATCTGAAGGAGGCTTGTCTTTTACAAAGGTATCCAAAAGTCTTTCTTCAGCAATGACTTTTCACTTAAAATTAATAAAATAAAAATAAAATAAAGATAAATGAATTTAGAATTCATAAAGGGTACTGGATTGACACAAACAGTGACATAAATCCTTTACATATCCACAAAGCTGGTAAAATGTGGGCATCAGCAGCAAAAGCTTCAGCACAACACCTCACTAATACTTTTATTAACTACCTCCATGATCCAGAAGGGCTGTTTTTGGTACGAAAATAAAGTTCAATCCTTATAATAGCCTTCATAGTTTTGGCCTCTACATTCAGACTGGCAGTCAAGGAATCAACTGAGATTAGGGTTACCAGATGGTTTCAACAAAAATATCAGACACACTTGACATTATATCACAATCTACATTACATCTTATTTAGAAAATAGTGGACATTTATATTTTCTCATTTATGTTTTCTCAATTTGCTTCCCGAACAGAAAGCTCAAATACTGGACTGTCCAGTTCAAAACCAGACACCTGGCAACCCTAACTGAAATCAGATGAAGTAGTAGTGATTTTGTGATATGGACACATGCCCTTGAGGAATTGGTATGAGAATATCAACTAATTTCTCCATAGGCTAAAAATTAACCATATAACAGTACATGACATTCAGCCGCTACCTGGGTCAGATTAGAGCTATGAGCTAGAAATGCAATACTCTGAGCCTCATTACCAAACCCTTACTCAAAACTTAAAAAGAAAATGATGTTAATTCCATACCCTAATCCATTAATCATAAGCAATTCCTCTTCTTTTCCCATTCTGACACTGAGAAGGGAGCGAATCTGGCCTAGTGCTGCTAGTAAATTGATTGTATCTTGCACAGAAGCAGCACTAATAGTGTAGGCCTTCCTCAGAGCCTGCAGTAGCTCACCGATGCTGTCATATTGCCTACGAAGAAGGTTGAACATAATTCGGACTAATTCTGGATCTTGGATCTGGTCTTCCTGAGCCCAGCGCACCATAGTCTGGGATATAAGCTCCTTCAAAGTAGCTGAAAAACAAATTACATAAAACATGAATAACTACTACAGCAATTGTAAAGAAACCGTGGCAACGCATTAAAGTCCTTAGCTTGAAACCTCAAATGACTAACAGCGATTGATGAAGCATTCAAAACAAAAGAAGAGTACAGACAGACTAGTTTCTCAATATGTGATATCAAGATTCCCAATTCAGAATTTTAGTACCTTTAAGAAAAATAGCGCTCATGAAAAGGGGAAGGTTGGTAGCAATTAAGAATGAAATTCTTTACTTAAGTCACCAAACTGATACAATATGGGCAGCAGTGTAATTTCCACAGGCATCCTTCTCACAATAACAGGAATAGCAATAAGTATAACATCCTTACTGGTAACAAGTTACATTTAAACACCGTGCCAATTTATCCTTCATTTCCCTACTGAGATTAACAAAATACTATTAATTGCAATGGTAATTTTTTCTAATATGAGCACCTGTTCATCAGGCGCTAAATTAGAAGTTAACCAATTTCACACAAGCCACTGAAAGACTTTCAGATAACAATGACAGTTGGTCAATACTCGCCTTAGCAATCCTAAATATTTTCTTAAGGCATGTGGTCATTCATTTTTTTCTTTACATCTAAAAGTATTATTAATATATTTCAGGCTGCTCAGAATGGTATAAGACAATAAACCTCTTATAAAGGGGCAATATAGCCCCTTGCATTATTTGACAGAAACAACATTTCTATTTGAAGAATATTATCAGATTCTGACCTCACACCAGTTTAATTTCATAATTTTAGTGGCATAAGCTCCTGATTTACACTCTTATAATTGACAACGGAATCATAAGGAGATGTTCTAATATCTGGCATGTCCTAAGACAAAGAAGGAATTAATGAACCAGAAAAAAAGTTTTTTTTTTTTTAAAGAAAACACAGAAAAAAAGATTGGTTGACTGGCAAATCTGAAAACAGTATGTTAAGATATCTTTTATATAACATATCATTTGATTCCTGCAGGGAAATAACTCACCCCTCCCCATTTTTTAAATTGTCTGCACATGGGATCAACTTCCATCTTAAAATGCCACACACTAGTTTTGCAAAGATAGAGGTCTGAAAATCACTATGTAAACAATAAGGTAGCTATTATCCCTGACCAAACCGAGTGGTCTCTACTTGTTCAGAGTCAGTTTTTAGCTAAGCAGTGTGGGAAAATAGGTTATGGCTCTCCTTTTAATTTATCTTTTGAATGCATGCTAGACTTTCCCATGCTGCTACAGAAATACCATTTACTTTCACTCATCCTGTGATGGCTGGACAGAGAAAGATGGAAGGAAATCATGTGGGAGGCTACGGACACCAACCTGCGCTGAGCCCATCCATGGTGGTTGTTGTTGATGATGATGATCTTGTGATGGGCAATTATGAACTGTTATTAAAATATAGTGTATTTTATAGAACTAAAGCTATATTCCAGATTTTAAAGGTATTTAGGCACCCAACTACATTTAAATATGTGGCCCACAGTCTAATGCTATGAGTGTAGGATTAGGATGTAAGAATTATTGAGTTCTTATCTCAATCCTTATACTAATTCTCTCTGTGGTTTTAGGGAAGACAATTAATACCACTTCATTGGGTTACCCACCTGTACAATAAAATTAATATAATAGTACTGTTTTATTAGTAAATGAGTAAATTTAGAAAGAGGTTAATGTTCTATACAAACATTAAGCTGGGCAAATACAGCAAAAATGTGTTCATGATCATTTGTACAAATAAAACCAATTGCTTTATTGGTATTTGGGGATTGTTTTTCTTTTATTGTTTGCAAAAGATTCCAGTAAATAAGCATTTATTTGCAACAACTTTCATGGAGAACAAAAGTGTTACAAATGCTAACATGGATAAATATTCCCAGGAAACAAACATCAAAAGTCCTCTCTCATGGCCATTTTGAAAATCTCTTCTTTATTTTTCACACAACAAATTAGAATAACAGTAGCTCAAAAATAATTCTCTGAAAAAGAAGTAAATCATCCTTTTTCATAAAGCTGAGGTCATCCATTAAGGAAACAGTACTATAAGATATAGGTGACCAATTACACAGAATGAGTAGCTAAAACTAATAATGCATATGCTTAATTATTTTTTCCACAGCCTACAATGTGCATTTTTTGTTCAAATGTTTAATAGAATAAATTGGAATAATAAAGAAATCCATAAAAAATTGATTGTAGATAATTCAAAACAGGAAAAATGGACTATGTTTATCAAAAACTCTTGGTTGCAAGCAATTTTCTCAGCTTAACAGAAAGAAATAAGCTTGAAATTAAAAGATAGAGTAGCATTACATGGTATTGTACAGGCCAAAGACTTTATTATTTGTAATTAACTTGAATGAATTTACAAAATAAATATATCCTAAGAAAATTATCTTTGGTATTCAAGTTGGCTAATCTCCAGAGTTTGAGCTATGAGGCTAGAACTGCCAACTTTCTAATTGCACAGACCCAAACACCCTTGCCCCCCTCATCCCACCTCTTCTCTAAGCCCTCCTCCCCATGTGATCTATTCCCCCTCCTGATGCTCATTCTCCCTCAGTTTCACTAGGCTGGAACAGTAAGTTGGGATGCGGGAGGGGGTGATGACTCTTGCTCTAGGTGCTGGCTTTGGGGTGGGGCTTGGGAAGAGGGGTTTGGGTTGCTCTGTGCTGGGGTGAAGGAAATTGGAGTGTGCAGGCTCCAAGAAGGAGTTTAGGAAGGGGCTTAGGGCTGGGACAGACAATTGGGGTGCAGAGGGTGGGTGTGTTCTAGAAGTGTCTTTGGGTGCAAGAGGGGGGTTCCAGCCTGGGGTAAGGGGTTTGTGCTCTGGCGGGGTGGTGCTTACTTCATGCAGCTTCAGGCAGGTTCTATCAATTTAAAACATAACTGGTGCATAATTGTCTGGATAACCGCTCTCAGAGAGTAGTTATTAACTGTTCACTATCATGCCAGAAGGGCATAAAAGGTGGGGTTCCACAGGGGTCTGTTTTGGGACTGGTTCTGTTCAATATCTTCATCAATGATTTAGATGATGGCATACAGAGTACTCTTATTAAGTTTGCAGATGATACCAAGCTGGGAGGGGTCGCAACTGCTTTGGAGGATAGGATCATAATTCAAAATGATCTGGACAAACTAGAGAAATGGTCTGAGGTAAATAGGATGAAGTTTAATAAGGACAAATGCAAAGTACTCCACTTAGGAAAGAACAATGAGTTTCACACAAACAGAATGGGAAGTGACTGTCTAGGAAGGAGTACTACAGAAAGGAATCTAGGGGTTATAGTGGACCACAAGCTAAATATGAGTCAACAGTGTGACACGGTAGCAAAAAAAGCAAACATGATTCTGGGATGCATTAATACGAGAAGTCGTTCTTCCACTGTACTCTGTGCTGATTGGGCCTCAGTTGGAGTATTGTCCCCAGTTCTCGGCACCACATTTTAAGAAAGATGTGAAAAATCTGGAGAAGGTCCAGAGAAGAGCAACAAAAATTATTAAAGGCCTAGAAAATATGAGCTAGGAGGGAAGACTAAAAGAATTGTACTTGTTTAGTTTAGAAAAGAGAAGACTGAGAGGGGACATGATAGCAGTTTTCAAGTATCTAAAAGGGTGTTACAAGGAGGAGGGAGAAAAATTGTTCTTCTTGGCCTCTGATGATAAGAAGCAATGGGCTTAAATTGCAGCAAGGGAGGTTTAGGTTTGCCATTAGGAAAAACTTCCTAACTGTCAGGGTGGCTAAACACTAGAATAAATTACCTATGGAGGTTGTAGAATCTCCATCACTGGAGAAATTTAAAAGCAGGTTGGATAGACATCTATCAAGGATTATCTCAATGGTGCTTGGTCCTGCCATGAAAGCAGGGGACTGGACTTGATGATCTCTTGATGATCTAGTATTCTATGATTCTATGTTTCTAAAACAGATTTATTTCTGAATTCACCAATTAATTTATTATCCTCTAATATGCAAATTCTTTATCACCAAGTAGAATAATCTATAAAAGAATAGCCCTACCCAACAATGCCCCCAACAACTTAGCATCAGTAGTAATTTGCATGACCTAGCATTACAGCACAAAAGTGAGACCTAAGAAGCAGTTCTGCAAGCTAATATACCTTAGGGTGCATCTACACAGCATCATTATTTTGGAATAACGGCCATTATTCCAAAAATAACAATTTGAGCGTCTACAGAGCAAAGCCATTATTTCAAAATAAATTTAACATAATGGACATCTTATTCCAACTTCTGTAAACCTCATTCCACAAGGTATAATACTTCTTTCAAAATGCTATTTCTAAATAGAAATAGTGTGGATGTTCTACTGCTGCTATTTCAAAGTAACTCCTCCCCAGGGCCATTCAAAGTAATTACTCCCTAGTGCTTCCTGGGGCTCTAAATGGAGATAGTGTGTCCACATTAGGGGAGCCTGCTTCAACTAATTTTGAGGCTTCCCTTAATGTAGATGCGCTATTTCAAAATAAGCTATTTCGGAGTATTTCTTTCCGAATAGCTTATTCCGAAATAAGGGTGCAGCGTAGACATAGACTGGCACACAAGGTCCGGAGTTGCTGAATAAACAAACACGGGAGTTATCCATAACACCCAAGAATATTAGATATATGAATATAAAAAAAAGCAGTGATTATATTTTATCTTCATTGTTCTTCAAAATGATTTTAATGTAAATTATTAAAATAACTGTCTCTACTGGTACTCTTTTCAGGAGTTCAGCCAGAATATAACTTCAGTATAAATAGTAGTATTTGTGAAGAATTGAAAATCTTATGGAATTTCTCATCTGGTTGAACTAAGATACTCTGGAATTATTGCAAAGTCTGTTTTACTGAGATTTCCATTCCAATTACCAGTACAGAGGAACTTACATGCTATGAGCTTTGCTAATGACTGATCTAGCTACACCTTTTGTCAAGTTTTCCAGGTTTAACATGTGTGATTCAACAGCAATGATTTATCTGCACTGAAGGAAAACAGTGGTTAAGAAAATACAACTAATGGTAGCATTATTGCATTAGATGTAGCATACAAACCTACATTTTGATAATGTTCTAACATTCAGTTTAGAATCAGAGATTCTACAACCAACGAGTAACAAGGTCTCAAAATGACTTTTGGTTTTCCACCCACTATATGCTGGCGGTGTTCCCAGAGCTATTCAGTAAAACATACAGAATTTGAAAATAGTTGAAGCTTTATAAAAAGGAATGAAAGAGAAAAGTTTAACCTTTATGTACAACTAGAAGATTTGCCCAGCATTGCTCATATGTCCTTAACTCAATTCATTTTTGTTTTTTGGAAAATAAAATGAAAAAGTACATGCTTCATTTGAATCATTGCTCCAGGGTGGGGCTGGGGATAAGGGGCTCATTATGCAGGTTGCTCTGGGGAACAAGGACTACTTCAGTCCTTTCTCACTGCAGCAACTTATGGCGAGTTGAGAAGTGCCTCTCTACGGCCACTGCAGCTTGAGTGGGCACAGCCTGGGAAGGAGAGTACCTCTGCTGGCTGGGGCAGGTCCAGGTTCATCTGCCTTTCCCCCACCCTCCAACCAGAGTGATGAATGCAGCAAACTGTGCACTTTCCTCTTGCTCCCTGACAAAGGGGAAGAACCAGCCATGTTCCTGTACGAATGGTGGGGCAAGGTGCTTCAGCCCCCTCCCCTGCACAAAGCTCTCCCTAAAAGGCATCTGAAAGGTTGGAGGCTTGGCCCTGGAACAGTCCTGGAGCCGGGGAACTAGCTAGCCCCTTTCAATTGCCTGGTGATTCTGTCTTTTCTGTATGGTTTTATGAGAGGCAATCCCACTCCAGGCACAACCCATTTTCCTGGCACAATCAAACTCTAACTAAGGATGTTAAAATGTGATTATCTGGTTAATAGTATAGTCGATAGAATTTGTATTGACCATACAATTAGTCAATAAGCACCTCTGCAGAGCTGCAGTGGGGGTAACTCGAGGAGCCGACTCGAGCAGGGACTGAACAGTCCTGGCTCATGCCAACTCCGGAGCCACCTGTACTGCGGCTTTGCATTTTAAATGTAGTCAGAGCCACTGGGCTCTGACTACATTTAAAATGCACTGAGTGCAGCAGATCAGCGCTCAGTGCTCAGTTCAGCAGCCCCGTCCACTGCAAACAGGGGCTGGTGTTGGAGCAGCCTCTGTTTGCAGCACCAGGGCTGGCAGTGGACAGGGGCTGCTGCCTGAGCAACCCCCTGTCCATAGGGGGGGAGGGGGCAAGCTCCCCGCTGGGACCCCTGCAGACGGGCTGCTTCACAGCAGCATTCCCCATACTCCCCTGCTGCCTCTGATAGAGGCCATGTGGGGGAGGAGCAGGTGGCACCCCGGAGACAGTGCTGGGGGGAACTGGCTTTTAAGCTGGCTCTCCCCAGCACCGGCTCCTGTCCTCCCTTTGCTGCTCACACTGTGCTCCCTGCAGCACTTCTGCTTTTGAAATGTTCAAGAGCTACTCAGGGCTCTTGCACATTGTTTTCCACTGTGCCTCTGCCTCCCCTGCCCCCCCCCCCGCAGAGACAGGGCTTTACCAGTCCCCCCAGCACTGGCTTCTGCTCCCCCCCCTCGCTCCCCCTTGCTGCCTCTCTCTGATAGAGGTAGCAAGGGGGAGGGAGCAACTAGTTGAATTGCTTATAGTCGACTTGTCGCTTACATCCCTAACTCTAACCCTGCTTTAAGTTATGATAACAAGAAGCTGTATAGTGAATGTTGTGGTCCTAGCTCTTACCATTTAGGGGGAGTTCTTGAACAAATAGACAGACTGACACACAGCAGACAGACTCACAAACTCTCTCAAATGTATAGTAGATGAAAAACAAAGTATCTTCTTCACCCAGAGCTGAATTATTATGAGGAAATGTTGAAAAACAGGTTATTTTAGTGTTGAAAAATGAAGACTAAGGGAGAGATCTGATAAGTCTTCAAATATGTTTAAGTCTGTTACAAAAAGGATGGTGATCAACTGTTTTCTATATTCACAGATGATAGGACAAGAAGCAGTGAACTGCAGCAAGGGAGATTTAGGTTTGATATTAGACAAAAAAATTCTAGTTAAGTTCTGGAATAGGCTTCCAAGGCAAACTGTGGAATATCTATCATCAGAGGTCTTTAAAAAGAGAGGTTGCACAAACATATGTTACAGGTTTACTTGATCCTGCCTCAGTGCAGAGGTTTGAACCTAATGACCTTTTTTAAGGTCCCTTTCAGCTCTACAGTTCTATAATTATATGAAAACATTTTACAGATTGATTGTGAGACTTATGTGATTGTCATAAGTATAAATGTTTATCAAAATGTATATGATTGTTGTAATAATTAATAATTGAGTAACTGTAAATTCATAATGTACAAAACATTTTAACAATAACTAATTACATATACGTTATAAAGAAACCATATTTAGTTATTTTAAACTAGTTTAGTGCCACTAAGCTAGGCCCCAAAGGATGGTATATATTAGGAGAGGTTTTTATTAAAGTGGACGAGGTCTAAGTTAGGTTATGTGCAACTTGATGTACATCAGGATAGTCATAGCTACATTCACATCCAATGCCCCACTCAAAACCATGTCCTGAAGAGACCCTGTGAAAAGGTACCTGATGAAGAAAGCATATATAAATAATTTTATTCATCTCTTGTGGGAAAATATCAAGATAAAATGCAGTTTGGTTAGATGTCCCCAGCAAAGTCAGAAAGTGTTCCTTACCAGGTTTGTCTGACAAAAGTGGTACATTGCAG
The DNA here is from genome assembly GCA_032595735.1 of Pelochelys cantorii. Classification (NCBI taxonomy): domain Eukaryota; kingdom Metazoa; phylum Chordata; order Testudines; family Trionychidae; genus Pelochelys; species Pelochelys cantorii. The sequence continues at coordinate 73,209,561 of CM064329.1, forward strand.
GCATTCCTGTGTGTCACTGCCAACACAGGGCAATTGTTTGTCCTCACTGGAAAAGGATACATAGAACACATTTTTCTCTTCCTTCTCTTAGTTGGGAGTGTTTCTAAGAGCCCACTAACAGACCATAGTCCCTACCACAGAGCTAAGAGTGGAGAGCCAATGATAAGGGAATCTCCTCTGCATACATTTGGGAAATCTATGCCAGAAGCAGCAAGGTCTACAGAAGAGCAACAAGAGACGTTTGTTGTTTCTCTACCTGTCATCTTCATGCACATATTCCCATTTACCTCCAAGCAAGTAAAGATACAGAATATGTATTTGCTGCTACTGAAATTAACACAGCATTGTTTCCCGCAAACCAGCTCACTTCCTGTGGGACCAGCAAACTGCATGCTTTTTTTTTCAGTCCCCTTGGAAGGCATTTGGGAAAGTCTTAAAAAAAGGAGACTAAATAACTGATATTTACATGTGTGTGTGCACATACACATGTGTGTTTAATAATGCTCAATCCTCAACATTAGTTGGAGATTATGGAATTTATGGGAATACAGAAAGATGAAAATGATGACACAAACCCTTTAATTAATGCAAAGCAGAATTTACTGTGGGTTACGTAAACCAGCAGCATTTTGCCTCACATAAGATGTGTTTTAAATAGGGATAAGAGTACTTTAATTTTTGCTGGTAACCCACAGATTTGGTTATACGAACACAGCATGAGCATAAAGGTGGGTACACAGGACTATGTTCCTGTTTGCATACCACATCCCATTTTCAGCATTTTCACCTCTTAAATGTGACACTGGATAAAATGTGCAGTGGATAAAAGGACATAACTAGCTTGAAAATATACTTTAAAAGTCTTATTTCCCCTGAATTAAGTTACTAGTGACATCTACAAAACTTTAATTAAGAAATCATTTTCATAATGTGTCTATAATTCTCCTTTTTATCACTTATTTAGATATGCTAATACTTTTGCAGAACAAGAGAGAGTATTATGCACACATCCTGGTACTTGCAGCTGTTTTCCATCAGCATTCTGCCATCATTCTGCCCATGTACTGCTCTAACAGAGCACTCTCATCTATTTATTCTACAGAAGGGCATAGAAGAGTAAAAGCGCCAATGTGTGTGTTAGAGGTGTGAATGTAAAAAAACAAGCAGGTTATTTTATTATATCACTATTGAACAGTATTTTGCAGAGAGGCGGAGTGCCCCTCTCCCCCGCTCAAAAAAAAGCATTTGGGCTCACATGAAAGTTTAGACAGGCAACCAACCCCCTGCAATAGAATTTTAGGAAAATAGTTTAGTCCCCCTCCCCTAATGTCATAGAGTCATAGGAAAGTATAGGTGGAAGGGGACCTCCAGAGGCCCCCTGAACCAAGGCAGTACCAAGTAAACTGAGACTATGCTTGACAGGTATTTGTCCAACCTGTTTTTAGAAACCCCCAGTGCTGGGGGATTCAACAACCTTCTTGGGAGACCAATTACAGAAGTATCTTTATAATTAGAAAGTAATTCCTAATATTGAACCTAAATCTCCCTTGCTGTAGATTATGCCCATAAGATCTTGCCCGACCCTCTGTGGAGAACAACTGATGATGGCCCTCTTTATAACATCTCTTAACATATCTGAAGATTCTTATCAGCTCTGCCCTCAGGCTTCTTTTCTCAAAGATTAAACACGCCCAGTTTTTAAAATTTTTCCTCATAAAACAGCTTTTCTAAAGCTTTTATAGTTTCTCTTGACTCTCTCTAATTTCTCCCCAACCTTCCTAAAGCATGGCCCCCAGAATAGGGCACAATACACTAGCTGAGGCCTCACCAATGCCGTATAAAGCTGGACAGTTACTTCCCATGTCCTACATACAGCACTCTGTTAATGCATCCAAAAATTATATTAGCCTTTTTCACAACTGCATCACATTGCTCGGTCATATTCAATTCGTGATCCACTATTGTCCCCATTATCCTCTATGGTTTCCACACAATCTGCTCTTAATGATTTAAAAACTATATGAAACTAAAATGAGAAAAACTAAATACTCTCATTTTACAGAGTCCCAAACTGCTATACCACTGTCCCCTCAAATCTCCTTATTGATTTTATGTACCTTGCATGTTTTCATTTATATAACAGAGAAATTCTTCCTCTATTACATGTAATTGTTCATTTCTGTCATTGATCACATAAAAAGAATTCATCTGAAGGATGTTTTGCCATATCATAATCTTAAAAGTGCCTTTTCTACTTTCTAATAATCTCTACTCAATGATCATCTCAGTTCACTGGCCAAAAATATTCTAGTCCCAGTCACAATTTTATTCCAATATTTTATTCGATTGTATTCTAGTATTTAAAATAATTTAAATATTTTGCTACATTCAAGAACTACTTCTGCAACATGGCAATCAAAAATACAATCTACTGACCACAAAAAATAACCAAGCTACTTTTAGCAGACAACTTACATACATTAGTTGTAAGAGAAGATGAAAAATAATAATGTGTACCTAAATTATTAAACTGAATTTATAAATCCTGAATAATTATAAATGAGTTACGTGGCATCTTAACTATGTCTGTAAATACTCCAGAGGCATTAACAGGTGGCACTTACGCTTCAGTGCTATAAACAAGTATCTTTTCTTGCTTACAGAGTATCCTGAGTTACTGTAATTTGACTCCTTCCACAAAGCTTTAAATGAGAGACATCTATGAGTGAACACAGCTGTTGACTACGTACCATCTTCTAAATTTACTGCAGACTGTTAGCATAAATTCAAATGGATTAACCTTTGGCATTATAGGGTTGAAGTCCTGAAGACACACATTAGATATTGGAAGAACAACCTATAATTTATTATTACAGTATTAACAAACACTGATAAGTACAGAAAAGTGTTTTTAATAGTCAACCATTAAAAGTACGAGAAGCCTTAAGAAGTGATAACATGTTTCTAAATTACAAATATACCTATTTGAAAAACTTTTGATGGGTTTAGTGTACTATGATTTAGTGTATCATATGAGTTATTATATGAATACTACACATACTGTACTTGTAGCATTCCCTAGCTAATCTTTAATTGCTCTAAAAAAGAATTTAAATAGATATAGAATATTTAAAGTAATATAGTACTTTAAATTAATTTTTAGAAACTATGATTAAGAAATTACATATTTTATTGCAGTTATTATTCTCACTTTCCATATGCATGGGAATGCAAAATTACATTGGTCACCCTTTAACATTTTCAGTTGCTTAAGACCTTATTCTTGCAATGATGTGTATATGTGCTTAACTTTTCCTACTGTGATCAGTCCCATTGCTTTCAACAATAAATGCACAACTCTTTGCAGGATCAGGACCCAATATAATTAAACATGACACAGAATATTACAAGAAATGAAGTATCTTTACCTAAAAAAAGTGAGGGTGAATGCTGCATGTTGTTTCTTAATGCAGGCTTTTAGTATTTTAAAATACTCCAATTCAATACAGCCAAAAGAGAACCTACTGCAGAAGGTTATACAGTGGAAACTACAGCTATTCGGGCATATCTGCAGAATGAATGACAAGCAAAAAAGTGAAGACCTTGGTATTCGGCATAATGGAGGGTCTGAATAGGACAGGCAGATCCCACAGAGAATGGGTAGATGATATAGTAGATTGGTCTGGAGCTAGTCTACAAAAACTAAGCCACTCTGCACTGGACAGGGAAAGATGGAAGGAAATAGTGAGGGAGGCACTGGACACCAACGGATGTTGAGCCCATGGTTGTTGTTGATGATGGTAATGATGAATTCAAGCGGGTATAAAAAAATAATGGTGGGAATAAAAAAAAAAAATATGTTTATTGAAGATAATTTTTATTCATTTTAAATGTTAATAATAGTATTGTATACTATACTAACATACTTAAGAAACAGGGATGAAGGGAAGTTGATTTAAAAAACCAACAGTCTCCAAAAGATTCTTTGAGGAGTGAGACTAAGGGAAAAAATAACATAAACTTGACATGCCTGAATGCAAAGAAAGATGTAAAGTTTTACATTGCCTCTAGAGGAATAAGATATGAATTTAGTACCTGGTAAAATGCTTACCTTTTTAATTATGAAGACGTGTCTCAGCACTGTTACTTTTAGTAATAGTTATAAATAGCAGAGGAGTAATCACCTCCTCCTTAGGCCACATAGGCTTCAGGTAGTTTCCTATCCTGAAAACAGCTATTCCTGAATGTATGCCCCGTGACTTAACCATCTGCAGGATCAGGTCACTATTTCTGTAGTAGCACTTTTTAGGGATGTGGGAGGAAGAGAGAAAAAAATCAGCATTTCGGTATGTTTGTTCTGTATTGCACTGTGGCATTATATAACCCAAGAAAAAGATGTTTTCAAGTAAAATCACTTTTATATAAATAACTCTGAATAATGGTTTGAATGTTGGTGGGGTTCTAGACTGTGACTTGGAAGATGCAGATTAAGTTTCCTGCTCTGCCATGGATTTCTGGGCATACCCAAGTGGGTGATTTGCTCTCTTTGTGCCTCAGTTACCCTTCTGTAAAATGGGAAACACAGCACTTCCCTACCTCACAGAGGTGCTGTGAGGACAAATATGTTAAAATATTAAAAGAAGCTAAGACACTGTGGTGATGGACACACATATGCTGGGGGGGATGGGGAAAGAGAATGTCTAAAAAAGGGATACCTGTAAACAAAAAATGCACAAACAAGTCCCAGGGGGAGTGGGGTGGGGGGAGGGTGCAGCACTCCATGCCCAGGGGCAGCCAAGACTCCAGGCTGGGTCACCCAGGGGTTTGGGCCGTCCCTCCCTTGCACAGGCGTGCTGGTGGGGGGGGGCCCCGTGGGGCGAGAGGGCCCTGGTGTGTGTGTGTGTGTGCGCGCGCGCGCACGAGGACAGAGGGAATCACGGGAGGGGGGGCCAAGGGAGTGCACACTCACCCCTGCCTTATGTGATGTGTTCCCTTGTGTTTCTCTGCACCCTTCTGCAGGTCGTCCATGCCATCAACGATGTCCTGCTACCGAGAGTGACCCGCCTGCGCGACGTGGGCGCTACGCTGGCCGGCTTCGCTGCCCTCGGGTTCCCCAACTGCGGGGGAGCCCTGGACGCAACCCACATCCCCATCCGGGCCCCGGAGCATCGAGCAGCCCATTTCACGAACAGGAAGGGGTACTGCTCTATTGTTCTCCAGGCCCTCGTGGACCACCAGGGCCGCTTCTTGGATGTCTACGCGGGCTGGTCCGGCAGGGCACACGACGCCCGCATCCTCCGCAACTCCAGACTGTTTCACAGGCTGGAGGCGGGCACCTACTTCCCTCAGCGGGAGTTGACTGTCAGGGATGTGCCTATGCCCATCTGCGTCGTCAGGGACGCGGCCTACCCCCTGCTGCCCTGGCTAATGCGGCCCTACACGGGGTGGCCAGACCAGAACCGGGCCCGGTTCAATGACTGCCTCAACCAGGCCCGAAATCAGGTGGAGCTCGCCTTTGGCCGCTTAAAAGCCCGCTTCCGTTGTTTGCTCACCCGTCTCGAGATGGGTGAGCGGAATGCAACGGAGGTACTGCATGCTGCGTGCTCCACAACATTGTGGAGTGGAGTGGGGAGGCCTTCCTCCCTGCGTGGATGGCAGCCGAGGCACAGACGTTTGAACAGCCCCACACAGCTGCCATCTGCCAGGCACACCAGGATGGGGTGTGCATCAGAGAGGCCCTGACGGACATGTTCGCACAAGCCCCATAGTAGGGTCGCCTCGGTCTCCCCATACGACTCCCTCCCATACCCTAACCTTCCCCCGCTCCTCCCCTTACCTCCCCCCATTGTAAAGCGTCGGTTCCAAGCACATCGGCCGTCATCGTGAATGTTCGTCGGGTGCGTTGGACGTAACTAGGGTTTTTCTTTTTAGTTTAGGCTAGGGTTTAGGCCACCATTGCCTGTCCGAGCTGTCCCGAAGAACAGGAAGAGGATTCGTGGTTCGTGCGGAAGGCTCGAGTCAGCGTACCCAATTCCAGTCGTCTTCGAGGGTTCTTCTGGCTGTTCCTCTCCCAAGGCCCGGAAGGACCAAAGGATTGAGGTTGCCAGCTTCGCCGTCGTCTTCCATCGAGGGATCTCCTGGCTGTTCCTCTCCCGAGGCCCGGAAGGACCAAAGGATTGAGGTTGCCAGCTTCGCCGTCGTCTTCCATCGAGGGATCTCCTGGCTGTTCCTCTCCTGAGGCCCGGAAGGACCAAAGGATTGAGGTTGCCAGCAACACTACAATCGTCCCCTACGTCTAGACTATATACATATTCTTTTGTGTGCGTCTTTTAACCTTTCTTGCTTGTTTGTTATCTATGTTAATATAGCTGTGGTTTAAATTTTACTTAAAAGTGTCAGTATTTATTTATGTGCCACAAACCAATGACCACTTAAAGGAACGACCAGTGATAGATACAGAATTTGGTGTCCGCATTTTGTAATCCTCTTAAATTTAGTTGGCTAATTGGCATCTCAAATCATTTATTACAGTTACCTCGAGTAACACAATAACCAACACAGTTTTGTTTTCAACTGAAAAACGTATGTTTTTATTTACAAGGGGGAGGTGGAGGGGGAGGAGACCTTCAACTGGGAGGGGGAGGAGCTACTCCTGGGAGGGGTGGCCCCTGCGAGCACTCCTTTGGGGGGTGGACCTGGACATGTGGGGCAGGCCGCATCGGGGCAGGCTGCACGGGGAGGTGGGCAGGAGGCATTGCAGGGGCAGCAGGAGCGGGCCTTGCAGGGGCAGCAGGAGGGGGCCTTAAAGGAGGGGGCATTGCAGGAGGGGGCATTGCAGGGGCAGGAGGGGGCATGGGCAGTGCTAGGGGAGGGATGGCGGGGGCATGGGGTAAGGCCATGCCATAGTGAATGGCATGGGCTATGTGGGCAGTGAGGGTGGCGATGGAGTGAGCCATCCACGTGCACTGGGCCTGGAAGGCGGCCCAGGCCTCCTGGCGCCACTGCAGGTCCCCCTCGACGCGTTGGCGAATCGATGCCTCGATGCGCTCGATGGCCTGCACATGGCGCCGAAGGAGCCGGTCCTGGTGGCAGAGCCTCTGGCTCCATGATTGGGCAGCTGGGGGTGCCGCTGCTGCCAGACTGGAGGGTCCCCAGCTTGTGCTTGGTCCCGCTGCAGGGAAGAGAAGAAAGGATGGGTCAGTCAGGCAGGCCGGCCACTGTCCCCACACCTCATGCCCTCCACCCCTGAGCCCAGGTGACACCGCAGTAGTGTGGCTTGGGCCCACTCGGTTCACCCCCTGGCCCCCGTGTTGTATGTTTGCAAGTAGGACCGCCCCTGGAGTAGGGTCCTCCACCATGTATTGTAACCACCGGTCTGTGTCCTGGCCCCGTGAAGGGCGGGAGGGCGCGTGTGTTGCGTTAACCTGTGGAACTCCCTGCTGGTGGAGGCTGTGAGGCTTTGGGCTAATCACTGGTGTTTGACAGGGAGCGAGATGCATCCCCACACAGTGCCTGGGAGCACATCTGGCAGAGGTGGTCCGGGCTCTCAGATCCCCATCGCGTGAGATATCTCCTGGACGGAACCAGGAGAGTGACTGGGGCGTGTCCCATCCTTGCAGCAAAACTCAGGCAGCCCTAGGGGCGGCCCGAGTGCTTCCCCCCTTCTCCCTCCCACTATCCCTCACACACGTAGCCCAGGGACACGTGTGGCCGCAGTGGGGACTTCCCTCGGGGAGCCAGCCAAGGCACTGGGAGCAGGCGAGGGGCTCAGTGGGGGCCACGTTCACAGGGCTGTGACACTGTGGTTTTCCCAGGAGCAGCTGGCTGTGCCTCACAGCCAGGCATGGGACAGTGTGCCGTTCTGCGTGCTGCACCCTTGCTGAAGTGCGGGCTCTGGCCTGAGTCCCTGGCTGGTTCCAGCCGGCATCCACCCTTCCCCCTGGTCCCGCTGGATGTGTGTGAGCAGCACGGTCCCAGGTGTGCCCTGGAGCTGCCTGCCGCGGCCATGTGCCGCTCGGTCACTAGGCTGCACGTGGTTGCACGTGCTGCTTACTGCCTAATGCTGCACAGCGTGCAGCTCACGTGGCCTGAGTGACATGCTCTCCCCATCCCCCCTCCGGTCGCCTGGCTCCCCCCCCCTCCCGCCCCCCATGCCCTTGTGAGTGCAAAGTGCAACACTCACCGGTGGATCCTTCCCCGGCCTCCGAGGATGCGCGGGAAACATCGGGGCTGCTGGAGGGGGCCTGCTGGGTGGCAGTGCTGGCCTCGTCCTCCGACGCACTGCTGTCTCCTTCCCCCGCCTCGGTGGTCCTGGTGACGGGGGGTGGGGGGCGCACGCTGCTGTCGACGGGGACCTCTGGGGCTTGCGGGGCTGGCTGGCCCAGGATGGCATGGAGCCGGTCGTAGTGGGGGCAGGTGTCGGCTCCTGCCCCCTGGCCCTCGCTGGCCCGCACGTAGCCCAGGCACAGCTCCTTCACCTTAGCCCGGACTTGCTCGAGGGTCCGGGCTGGATGTCCCTGCTGAGCGAGCGCCTGGGCCATGCGGGTGAAGATCTCGGCGTTGTGGCGCCGGAAGTGGGTGTCATGGAGGTCCTCCTCCTCCTGCCACAGGTCCAGCAGGCTGTCCAGCTCCCCTGAGGACCAGAATGGGGCCCGTCTTTTTCGGCCCCTGAGGGCCTCCTGCGCTGGGGGTGCGGGTGGCTGATCGCCCGGAGCTGCCATCCTGCTGCGGGGTGGCTGCTGAGCACGGCAGGGGCCACGAGGCAGACCTCTGCCTAGAGGTCTGTGCTGGTCTCCTGCCATGTGAGCTCAGCAGCCTGCGTCTGCTTTAAGGAGCTCGGTTGCCAGGAAGTCCAGGGTGGCTACGGGGTCTCCGTGCGTCCAAAGGGTTTTTTTCTGTGTAGCCTGCTTTTGCGCAAAAGTCTTAGCTAGCTGTCTACACTGGCCCTTTTGCGCAAAAGGACTTTTGCCCGAACGGGAGCGTCAAAGTATTTGCGCAAGAAGCACTGATTTCTTACATTAGAACGTCAGTGCTCTTGCGCAAATTCAAGCGGCCAGTGTAGACAGTTGGCAAGTTTTTGCGCAAAAGCAACTGCTTTTGCGGAAAAACTGGCCAGTCTAGACACAGCCACAATGTTGCCACATATATTTTACCAGGACAATAATGCTCAGCAGATCATAAGGTTTCAAATGACACTTCACAAGGCATACTTTGTATAAAATGTATCATAATCTTATAAAAAGGATCAATATAAGGATGTAGACTCTGACAACCCCATAAGCTGAGTGGACAGGCTCATCAGTATATCCTTCTCATGCTGCCAGCTGTTCTGTAACTATTACAAATAATGCACTGGAGATGGATTCAGAGTTTCAGGAATTAAATCCTAGCAAGTTTGATTTTTTTCTAAAGAACTTCAACAATTCATGGGTTAACGAGCAAACTGATGTCAAACTGCTCCTGCAATAAGCTATACTGCTTCTGAAGTGAAATCTAGGAGATTCAGAGAGATTTAAAAAATTGAATACCAAGAAAAGAAAAGGTCAAATCAATTACTAGAAAACCGCATTGAAGCTGAGGTTGGTGGGGAAAAAAAGAAGCAAAGGTAGAGTTCACGTGCTTGTGCACCTAAAGCACACAGAAAGCTACACACACACAAATGCACAGGAACCCCCCCCAAAAAACTTTGGACAGTCTGCCAGTGTGAAACATCTGCAGTTGTTACATCAGAACAGCCATACCAGGTCATACCAAAGGTCCATCTAACCCAGTATCCTGTCTTTCAACAGTGGCCAATGCCAGATGCCCCAGATGTTACTTTTTTCCTCACCAAAGGATGAAAGAGGAAGCATCCAATAATCCCCTAAACAAATCTTGATCTGAACTGACCCAATACTGATCCCACGTAGACCCGGCAATCTCTACTCTCGGTTACCCATGCACTGTGGATTCTTCTTTCATTCTGTGGTGCATGGTAGGGAAATGATGAGTCAACACCACATAGTGAACAACAGTTAAAAGAAGCTTCAGGGTGTAGCTGAGTTAGTCTGTACAGGATAAACTTAAAAAACAACAAATAGTCTGGCAGCACTTTATCGACTAACACAACATGTAGATGGTATCATGAGCTTTCATGGGCACAGCCCACTTCTTCAGATAACTCCGGTCATCTGAAGAAGTGGGCTGTGCCCACGAAAGCTCATGATACCATCTACATGTTTTGTTAGTCTATAAGGTGCTTCCAGACCATTTGTTGTTTAAGTTAAAAGAAGGTAACTGTCTTTTTCTTACATTTCATAGACTCAGACTCATAGACTTTAAGGTCAGAAGGGACCATTATGATCATTTAGTCTGACCCCCTACACAATGCAGGCCACAGAATCTCTCCCACCCACTCCTAGAATAATCCTCTAACCTATATCTCAGATATTGAAGTCCTTGAAACAATGGTTCAAAGTCCCCAAGATGCAGAGAATCCTCCAGCTGTGATCTGTACCCCATGCTACAGAGGAAGGCGAAAAACCTCCAGGGCCTCTGCCAATCTACCCTGGAGGAAAATTCCTTCCCGACCCCAAATATGGCAATCAGCTAAACCCTGAGCATGTGGGCAAGACTCACCAGCCAGACACCCAGAAAGTTCTCTATAGTAACTCCTATCATCCCTCCATTGACCTATTTACCGCTGATAATGAATGGTCAATTAGTTACCAAGATCATATTGTCTCATCAAACCATCCCCTTCATAAACCCATCTAGTTTAATCTTGAAGCCAGATAGATCTTTTGCCCCCACTACTTCCCTTGGAAGGCCGTTCCAGAACCTCACTCCTCTAATGGTTAGAAACCTTCGTCTAATCTCAAGTCTAAACTTCCTACTAGCCAGCTTATATCCATTTGTTCTTGTGTCCACATTGGTATTAAGCTTAAATAATTCCTCTCCCTCCCTGGTATTTAACCCTCTAATATATTTAAAGAATGCAATCATGTCCCCCCTCAGCCTTCTTTTGGTTAAGGTAAACAAGCCAAGCTCCTTGAGTCTCCTTTCATAAGACAGGTTTTCCATTCCTCGGATCATCCTAGTGGCCCTTCTTTGTACCTGTTCTAGTCTGAATTCATCCTTCTTAAACATGGGAGACCAGAACTGCACACAGTATTCCAAATGGGGTCTCACCAATGCCTTGTATAATGGCACTAACACCTCCTTATCCCTACTGGAAATAACTCGCCTAATACATCCCAAGACCGTATTAGCCTTTTTCATGGCCATGTCACAATGGCGGCTCATAGTCATCCTATAATCAACCAAGACTCCGAGGTCCTTCTCCTCCTCCGTTACTTCCAACTGATGTGTCCCCAGCTTATAACTAAAATTCTTGTTTTTAATCCCTAAATGCATAACCTTACATTTCTCACTATTAAATTTCATCCTATTGCTAACACTCCAATTTACAAGGTCATCCAGATCTTCCTGTAGGATATCCCGATCCTTTTCTGAATTGGCAATATCTCCCAACTTTGTGTCATCTGCAAATTTTATCAGAACACTTCCACTTTTGGTGCCAAGGTCAGCAATAAAAAGATTAAATAAAATTGGCCCCAAAACTGATCCCTGAGGAACTCCGCTAGTAACCTTCCTCCAACCTGACAGTTCACCTTGCAATATGACCCGCTGTAGTCTCCCCTTTAACCAGTTGCTTATCCACCTCTCAACTTTCATATTAATCCCTATTTTTTCCAATTTAACCAATAATTCCCCATGTGGTACTGTATCAAATGCCTTACTAAAGTCGAGGTAGATTAGATCCACTGCATTTCCTTTATCTAAAAAATCTGTTACTTTCTCAAAAAAGGAGATCAGGTTGGTTTGGCACGATCTACCTTTTGTAAAACCATGTTGTAATTTGTCCCAATTGCCATTAGCCTCAATGTCTCTAACTACTTTCTCCTTCAAAATTTTTTCCAAGATCTTGCATACTACAGATGTCAAACTAACAGGCCTATAGTTACCCGGGTCGCTTTTTTTTCCTTTCTTAAAAATAGAAACTATATTAGCAATTCTCCAGTCAAATGGTACAAACCCTGAGTTTAGAGATTTATTAAAAATTTTTGTTAATGGACTTGCAATTTCATGTGCTAGTTCCTTTAATATTCTTGGATGAAGATTATCTGGGCCCCCCAATTTACTCCCATTAAGCTGTTCAAGTTTGGCTTTTACCTCGGATATGGTAATATCTACCTCCATATCCTTAGTCCCATTTGTTATGTTACCATTATTCCTAAGCTCTTCATTAGCCTCATTAAAGACTGAAGCAAAATATTTGTTTAGATATTGGGCCATTCCTAGATTATCCTTAACCTCCACTCCATCTTTAGTAATTAGCGGTCCTACTTCTTCTTTTTTTGTTTTTTTCCTATTTATATGGCTATAAAACCTTTTACTATTGGTTTTAATTCCCTTTGCAAGGTCCAACTCTACCTGACTTTTAGCCTCTCTCACTTTGTCCCTACATGCTCTAACCTCAATAAGGTAGCTTTCTTTACTGATCCCTCCCATCTTCCACTCCTTATATGCTTTCTGCTTTTTCTTAATCACCTCTCTGAGATGCTTGCTCATCCAGCCTGGACTAACATACCTGCCTATAATTTTTTTCCCTTTTCTTGGGATACAGGCTTCTGACAGCTTCTGCAACTTCAACTTAAAATAATCCCAGGCCTCCTCCACCTCAAGATCCATAATTTCTTTAGTCCAATCAACTTCCCGAACTAATTTCCTTAATTTATTAAAGTTAGCCCTTTTGAAATCAAAAACCCTAGTCTCAGATTTATTTTTGTTTATCCTTCCATTTAATTTGAACTGTATTATCTCATGATCACTTGAGCCAAGATTGTCCCCTACAACCATTTCATCTATGAGATCCTCTCTACTCACCAAAACCAAATCTAAAATAGCATCCCCCCTTGTTGGTTCAGCAACTACTTGATGAAGGAATTCATCAGCTATCACATCTAGGAAAATCTGAGCCCTATTATTATTACTAGCACTTGTTCTCCAGTCTATATCTAGAAAGTTGAAATCTCCCATGATTACGCAGTTTCCATGAGTATTTACTTCATTAAAAACATTAAAGAGGTCTCTATCCATATCCAAATTGGATCCTGGTGGTCTATAACACACTATCCCAGGGGAGGATCTGATAGTTTTCTTCCCCAATGTGATTTTTGCCCAAACAGACTCTGTCTTCTCCATTCCATCACTTTTTATTTCTTTACAATCTACCTCATCTTTGATATACAATGCGACTCCACCACCTTTACCCTTATTTCTGTCTTTCCTAAACAGCACATACCCTTCAATACCTGTACTCCAATCATGCCTAGTATTCCACCATGTTTCTGTTATTCCTATAATATCTGGTTTCACTTCCTGGACCAATAGCTCTAGTTCCTCCATTTTGTTACCTAGGCTCCTCTCATTGGTGTACAAACATCTTAATTTTTGCTGTTTGGCCTCACTCACATTCTTTATCCAATTTGGCACGGATGTTGTACCTCCAATATGACCTATTAGACTAGTATCCACCCTACCCTTCCTCATGTACATTCTCCTACCCCCAGCTATATCCTTTCTTACTTCGTTTTCCTCCCTCTCAGTGTTAAAATCTGGCGGAGAGATTACCTGGACATCTCCCAACCATCTCCCCCAAATTCCTAGTTTAAAGCTCTCTCAATCAGTTGAGCCAGCCTCCATCCTAGAAGTCCATCCCGAGAGAACAGTTCTCTGTCCATAAATGCTTCCCAGTGACCATACATCCCAAAGCCCTCCTTATAGCACCACTGCCTAAGCCATCTATTGATCATCATAATCCTGTCACATCTTAGTTGCCCTTCTCTGGGAACAGGCAGAATGCCACTAAAGATCACGTGAGCCTCAATTTCCTTGAGCGTCCTCCCCAGCCTAGCATAGTCTCCCTTAATTCGTTCCAGCGAGAATCTAGCCATATCATTTGTTCCTACATGAAGGATGATCAATGGATTCCTTCCTGCTCCCTTAATAATCCTCTTCAATCTCAGTTCCACATCCCGTATCTTAGCACCTGGCAGACAGCACACCCTTCTATTCTCTGGATCAGCTCTGGTTACAGGCCTATCTATTCTTCTCAATAAGGAGTCCCCAATCACGTAGACCTGCCTTTTCCTAGTGACAGTGCAATTCTCTGGTCTATCTCTTGCTTCCTCTGGCTGCAAGTCCTTGCCATTCCTGTTTTCCCTTGTAATCCTCTTTAACCCATCCTGTATCCTCCTGATGCTCATTATTGGTATTGTCTCCATTAACTCTTCCCCTTTATCTATGGGACTAGCCACTCTTCTCTTCTTCCTTACCCTTCCATCTTCATTATCTACCTGCTGTACCCCTTCTTCATTCTCCAACTCCACATACCTGTTCTTGAGCTCTATTTTTCCTTCACTGACCCATATTTTCCTCTGCCTAGTTCTCTTAGTCACATGCTTCCACTGTCCATTTTCTTCACCCAGCAGTCCCCCCTCTGAGGCCCTTGATCCTGCCTTCATCTGCATATCTAAACTTTCCCCTTCAGCCACGTCATGCCTTTGCTCCATCATCTGCTCAAACCCCCTTCTAAACTCAACCAGCGTTTCCATCTGCATCTCCAGTCCTTGGATCTTTTCTTCCATCAGCTCTATCAGGCAGCACTTCATGCAAACAAAACTCCTTTCAGGTAACCCCTCCAGAATCATGTACATACCACAGCTACCACATCCAATCATCCTCCTTGTGTTCTCTACTACTTGGGCCATGGCCACTACTGCCTCTATGTTTTATCTACTTTCTCACCAAAATCCTATTAGTCCGGTGAACACAAACACAAACCAAAACACCCCCCCTCCACAGCAAAAACAAACCCCAAACAAGTCCCAATATCCAAACTTCTCCTCCAACAGAACTCCCACTCAAACTCCCCTGTTTACAGCTCTGTTTGCTGGCTCCTGTGCTGCTGCAGCTATCTATGTCACTGCCTGACTAGAAGGCTACCTTTATAGGACCCCTAATCAGTGAAGCCTCGCCCCCTAATCAGGGCTCAGCTTCTCTCCCAGCACACTACCCCTACAAGCCTCTACACATACAAACAATACAAATACAAAACCAAATACAAACTTCTCCTCCAACAGAACTCCCACTCAAACTCCCGTTTACAGCTCTGTTTGCTGGCTCCTGTGCCGCTGCAGCTATCTATCATTTCCTTGAATGATATTTTCTTACATTTCCTTGAATGACAGGTAGCTGTTGCACTGCTCAGCTACAATGATGTTTAACCCGACCCATAACAGTATTCCTCCTTAAGACAGGCCAGCGATTGATTTTTCCCAGCATAATGTGTCTGTGTTCATCCTGAATTGGATACACTTCAGGAATCATATCACCCTTTGTGTTTGCTTCAGTGTTCTCTGTACAGAGCTCTGATCAGAAAAAATTGCCCAGCAAAAGATTACAGAATCATAGAATACTAGAATTGGAAGAGACCTCAATAGGTCATTGAATCCAGATCCCCTGCCCTCACGGCAGGACCAAGAACCATCTAGATCATCCCTAATAGATGTCTATCTAAGCTGCTCTTAAAAGTCTCCAGTGATGGAGATTCCACAACCTCTCTAAAAACAACGAGAAGTCCTGTGGCACCTTATAGACTAACAGATTTATTGGAGCATAAGCTTTCGTGGGCAAAGACCCACTTCATCAGATGCATGTTTGCCACAGGACTTCTTGTTGTTTTTGCAGATTCAGACTAACACGGCTACCCCTCTGATACTCACAACCTCTCTAGGTAATTGTAGTGTTTAACCACCCTGTTAAGTTGTGTGAGCGTCAGCCTTATTCAGAGTTCTGATGTAAACTGGAAATGATGATTTTTCTTCTTCCTCAAAACCAACATGTTTCCTAACTTGACCTTGGAGAGAGATTGAGGGAACACATGTAGAATTATATGGTAATGACAGAAGCTATGAAAAGAAAAAGGTTAACTTTCATCTGCAAGACATAATCGTTATCTAGGGATGGCAAAATGGGAATGCTCTGAAGACAAGCCTCCATTTGAAATTGATTTACACATTTCAGGAAAGGCCCTGCTGTGTCAGTCTTCAATTCTCTGAGGCTGAAAGTAGGTTTCAATGTTTCAGTATGAAGTAGATGACAGATTATCATTCATATTATTATTGATCTATGAGTTGCAGAAACTGGTAGTGAGACAAAAAATAATCCTGAAATTCATGAGGTACTGCCTCTGAACAAGGTCTAGTTACTTAAAACTTTTATTCCCAAACTGAGAAAGCATAGCACCCAATCCAGTCATGGGTCTAATTCCAGAAAAGGCTGGCTGGGAGATCTGGAGGTAACTCCGAGGCAACAGTTCCATGAGCATTGGGTAATGAAGACTGGGGGAGAGGCTAAGCCCTTCCAACTCTTGACTAATCCTCCCCACTGAAACCCTAGAGCTGGGATGAGGTGAGGCTCAGAGCACCTTTGGGCACTGGGTTTGGCCCTGACTTTCTTAGACTCTGGGTTCCTCTGGACTGCTCTGGGTGCTGGCAGGCTAGACAGGGCTTAGGACTGCTTCCAGCTCTGGTTGGGGTTTGGGGCTGTGCCAGCAGGCCAGCTGGTGAGAGCTGGGTGTGTGAAGAAGAGACAGGGCCTTGGGTGGAAGGGGCAGGTGGGGTCTCAAGCAGAAGGGGCTGAGTGGACAGCCTCAACAAACAGGGAGTGCACATGCCACCCATGATCAGTTCATTTTCCATTCCTGCCTGGCTCCTTCCTTGCCCAAGGAAAATGGGACTGAGAAGACCTTGCTTGGACTGGTATGTAATGGAAAACTGCACTCTACCCACACAGCCAGTTGAGCTGAGCTCCCCAACATGACAATGCTTCTCTCAGCCTAGCTCTTTCCCTGAAGTAAACAGGGGCTGCTGTCACTGCAAATGCCTCAGAATGGAAAACAGAGCTGAGGGGACAAACTCTCCAAAAATTAAATGCAGCCCTGGGGTATGACTTGGAATTAGACAAGCATTTATCGAGCAAAACTGTAAAAAACAAATACAGTTTGGAGTTGCTCTATCTCAAAAAGATAATGGAGTTAGAAAAGGTTTAGAGAAAGGCAACGAAAATGGTCATGTATATGGAATGGCTCTCATACAAATAGAAACTACAAAGATTAGACCTGTTGAACTTAGAAAAGAGATGACAAGAGGGGATATGACAGAAGTCTATAAACTCATGAATGGCACGGAGAAGTGAATAGAGAAAGTGTTATTTAACCTTTCCCAAAATACAAAAAGCTAGAGGTCATCCTGTGACATTAGTAGGCTGCAGGTTTAATTCAAATATGAGGAAATAACAACTAGCAAATGGAACTTATTTCCATGGGATGTCGTGATGGCCAAAAATATATCTGGGTTCAAAAAAGAACAAAACAAGTTCATGTATGATAAGCCCAACAACGGTTATTAGCCAAAAAAGTCAGGGATGCAACTCTGTGCTCAGAATGACACCTAAACTTTTGAATACCAGAAGCTGGGAGGGGAAGACAATGGCAGATTACCCCAACTGCCCTGTTCTGTATGTTCCCCTTCAGTTCCAGTACTGGCCACTTTCAGAGACGGGATACTGAGCTAAAGAGACCATTGATCTGACCCAAAATGACAGTTCTTATGCTCTTTGAATTTTCTTCAGACAAGCTGTACATCAGGAAAATCTGGTTCAGCCATCTGCCACTGTGGATCACAAAGAACTGAAGAGAACTTCAGAAAGTGGGACATTCCCCTGGCAGGTCTGGTTTTGCCCTCAAGCGGCAGTTAAGCTGAAATGCCCAATATAACAGATCACTGAACCTTAGAACAGAGAATACTAGAACAGATTTTCATTTTTTGTGCTTTCTTTTATTAAATGTCAGTTATCTTTGAAGTTAGCAGTAACATATACCGTACTGTGTGTATTCAATGGCTGTCTCCTTTGGGCTATTATTGAAATACCTCCAGGCGGTCGTCTATCACTTAGAGATAATGAGTGTGTCATGCATTATTTCTTAAATTGGTTAGCCAACTGAATAATAATGTTTTATTTCAGAAATATCCTTGCAATGAAGCAGCCAATTATAGTAAGTAGTAGGGTATTGTTTGTGGTGAGGAACAGGCTTGGTTTATCTAAGAAACCAATATTTTAGAGAACTGTAAAGTGATTCATATGTACTGGAGCATCTCTTACGATATAACCACTGGCTGCATTTACAAGTAATTGATTGATTGTAGTCAAGAACAGCTATTTATTTTATTACTTAATTTGCAATTCAGGATTATGATTTTCTCCACGTTTTCATGTCTGAAAAGATATATATTAAACATTTGGCCTGACACCCTGCAAATATTGAGCACATGGAAATTGCAGCAGAATTACGTGGGAGTACTGAGCAGAACGCTTGAGAGATCAGACCATTATTTAGGGAACTCTTTCTTTCACTTTATGGGACATGCCCCTTTGACAGGAATGAAAAATGGCAGACACATAGAATATAAAAAGCATATTAGCAGGCACTGCTGGCTATCAAATTGGTTTAAGGCCATGATTTTTGGGTACCCCATAGATTGCTGAACTTGCCATTATTGTGGATAAAAATGCTACCATGGAGCAGTCTAATTATGTGACAAGATAAATGTGGTCTATATGGTAATATTTGTACGCAGAATTAATGTGATCTACCAAAAAATATACATAAAAATGCACATAAAATATAGGTCAAGTTTGGATTCTTTTAAAAATCAAAGCCTAAATATTATAAATGTATTCCTGGAAAGGTTGACCCCCTCTAAGGCCCCCTGCTTCCCACGTTTTAATCTACAGCGGTCTTTCTCAGGGCCTCCTTTGTTCATGATTCTTTAATAAACTCTCTCATGGCTAACTCTATGCCTGCCTGAGGCTGTTTGAACAAACACACACTTCAAAACAAACTTTATTTTGGGGTTTTGATGATTATTACCCTAACACCAAAGCTCATACTCATCTCTGGCATTTTCAGCTAGTTCTGCATAAGAACATAAGAACGGCCATACTGGGTGAGACCAAAGGTCCATCTAGCCCAGTATCCTGTCTGCCAACAGACAGGATACTGTGCGCTGAGTGAAGAAAAACTTCCTTTTGTTTGTTTTAAACCTGCTGCCTATTAATTTCATTTGCTGACCCCTAGTTCTTTTACTGAGGGAATAAGTAAATAACGTTTCCTTATTCACTTTTCCCATACCAGTCATGATTTTATAGAGCTCTATCATATCCCCCTTAGTGTCCTCTTTTCTAAGATGAAAAGTCCAAGTCTTTTTAATCTCTCTTCATATGGGACCCTTTCCAAACTCCTTATCATTTTTGTTGCCCTTTTCTAAACCTTTTCCAATGCCAATATATCTTTTTTCAGATGAGGAGACCACATCTGTACACAGTATTCAAGATGTGGGCGTACCATGGTTTTATATAGAGGCAATAAGATGTTTTCTGTCTTATTTTCTATCTCTTTTTTAATGATTCCTAACATTCTATTTGCTTTTTTGACTGCCACTGCACACTGAGTGGATGTTTTCAGAGAACTATCCACAATGACTCCAAGATCTTTCTCTTGAGTAGTTGTAGCCAAATTAGTCCCCATCATATTGTATAGATAGTTGGGATTATTTTTTCCAATGTGCATTACTTTACATTTATCAACATTAAATTTCATTTGCCATTTTGTTGCCCAATCACTTAGGCTACGTCTAGATTACATCCCTTTTTCGGAAAAGGGATGTAAATTAGACGTATCGCAATTGCTAATGAAGCGGGGATTTAAATCTCCCCCGCTTCATTAGCATAAAAATGGCTGCCCCTTTTTTTCCGCACGGAGCTTTGCCGGAAAAAAGCGCCAGTCTAGACGCTGATCTTGAGGAAAATAAAGCCTTTTCCGAAAGATCCCTTATTTCATAGAGGGATATTCATGAAAGGACCTTCCCTCTTATCCCATGACAATTTCATAGAGGGATAAGGGATCTTTCGGAAAAGGCTTTATTTTCCGCAAGATCAGCGTCTAGACTGGTGCTTTTTTCCGGCAAAGCTCCGTGTGGAAAAAAAGCAGCAGCCATTTTTATGCTAATGAAGCGGGGGAGATTTAAATCCCCGCTTCATTAGCAATTGCGATACGTCTAATTTACATCCCTTTTCCGAAAAAGGGATGTAGTCTAGATGTAGCCCTTGTTTGATCAGGTCTTTCTGAAGTTCTTCACAGTCTGCTTTGATCTTAACTATCTTGAGCAGTTTGGTGGTATCTGCAAATATTGCCACCTTACTGTTTACCCCTTTCTCTAGATCATTTCTAAATAAGTTGAATAGGATGGGTCCCAGGACAGACCCTTGGGGGGCCCCACTAGTTACCTTTCTCCACTCAGAAAATTTACCATTTATTCCTACTCTTTGTTTACTGTCTTTTAACCAGTTATCAATCCATGAAAGGACCTTTCCTCTTATCCCATGACAACTTAACTTTACTTAAGAGCCTTTGGTGAGGGACCTTATCAAAGGCATTCTGGAAATCTAAGTACACTCTATCCACTAGATCCTCCTTGTCCACATGTTTGTTGACCCCCTGCAGAAATTCTACTGTCCTGCTTACTCTTTACTACATAAGCAGCCACCGTAAACCTTCCCAGCCAGAGCTCAAGCTTCCTCAACTAACATTCTCTAGCTCAAAGAGGTCAGCAGTAAAGTCTCACGGCTGCCTTCTTAGCCTTCCCATGCTTATTCAAGGTCTGCTACAGGAGCCTCCAGCTATCTGCAGCCTCTCACATTTCTTCCTCTAGCAGCACCTTTACCTCCCTAGGCTGAGAGAGGTGAGTCAGTCTGTTTCCCCCTTTACAAGGCCCATGTGCCTTCCCTTAAGTGCTACTGGACAGCCGGTGCACTGGGCTTTGCTGCTTCTTCAAGAGGCTAGTCACTCTGTGATAGTTACATTAATGTAATTCATATTATTTACTAGGATGTTTTTTT
Source organism: Pelochelys cantorii (assembly GCA_032595735.1). Lineage (NCBI taxonomy): Eukaryota > Metazoa > Chordata > Testudines > Trionychidae > Pelochelys > Pelochelys cantorii. The sequence continues at coordinate 73,230,624 of CM064329.1, forward strand.
ACTTTTGAAAAGGCTTTATTTTTGTTGACTTGGGCATGATAACAATAGCAGATACAATAATTTTAAAACAACGAATAGTCTGGTAGCACCTTGAAGACTAACAAAACATGTAGATGGTTAGTTTGTTAGTCTTTAAGGTGCTACTAGACTATTTGTTGTTTTTTAAGTTTTTCCAGTTAGAGACCAACTCGGCTACCCCTTTGAAGATAATAATTTCAATTATTCTGGAATAGAAAGAGGCATTTTCCATCTCTTTGACTTCCAAAAATTAAACTGAATGTGTTGTATTGCCAAGCTTACCCATTCATTCCTATACACTGAATATAATCAAACAGTTACATGATCATTTTTTGTTGAAGAACTAGACCTTCATGAAATTCACCTGTAGATTAAAAATGCTTGTAGATTAAAGCTGTCAAGTTTTGTGCACCTTTCTTCATAATACAATATACAAAATGGATACATAATTTATATTGCTTGAGCCCAGAGTCACAATCCTGAAGAAATATTTATGTTAAATGAAGGAATGATGAGTCTCTTTTTTTTTTAAAGTTTACCTGTGCATAGAATTAGACATTCTATCATTGTGAAAAAGAGGATTTATTTCATTGCATGAATAAAATGTAGATATTCAAAACATTAACAAATGAAAATTCACTGTATTTTTTTAAATTAGGTCGATATCCATTCTTATAATGGCCAATTGGCTCCAACTCAGGTGAAATGCATAACACTTGAAGTTTCATATCAGACACTGAATCCCGCAGACTACCTAAATATTTGCAAGGACCCAAGTTATTATTGGGAACCAGTCTGTAAATAGTTCTTTCCTTTGAGTTTCTTTGCTACATGAAAGTTTATGAAGTGAATTCCCATTGCCACAGGGAGATATTGAGTGCAGGGTGTTGTGTTTACAACCAGCCTTTCAATGATTTTACTATGTGGTAAACATAGAAAACAAAAATAAAGTGAGTTTTAAATGGTCATTTCCAGAATGCCTTCTCTTTAAAAATGTAAGTTCATTCACAAGCTACCATTGAGCTAATTTTTATCAAAGACCTATATCTATTTTTGTATTTATTTCTTTAACAATTTTGATGGCAGTGGGTGGTTATATAAGCAGTTAGCTTAACTCTAAACTCTGAACTGTAAAATGAATGCACAAAGATGATAAGTACTTTTTAAAAAGAGTTGTACGTGTCAGGTCTTTTATTTCCATGAAGTTATCTTCCCCCTCACATGTGCTAACTTTCTCCTCTATTCTCTCCTTTACTTTAATGGATTAATTTTCCACTCTATCCCATTTCCAGTTCCTCTATTTGATTCTCATTTTTATTGCTTCATCTGTTATGGCATCTCTTTTCTTGTCTTGCTAATCCTGTGCTCTGCTATTTGGAAAAACTTGCTAATCTCCTGGTCTCTCAAATAAAGGCACACAGCACACCAGGGACCAGAATTCAATACGGTTCTCTTTTCTGCCAATCCTACTCTACCACCCCAGAGAAAAGACAACAGAAAGCAACAAAGGGGCAGAGACAACAAGAAAGGGGGAAAGAAATAGAGGCAGCATTGACTGACAAAGTTTCTCCAAAAATAAGAGTATCAGTTTTTTGAATGTACTCATTTACTTTCTTTCAACAGAATTTTAACACTAAAATCTCATGGGGTAATTGCTTCAGCTCTGGTTTATCTTGTTTTTGTGGATTTAGGTCTCAATCTTTACCTTATTTTATGAAGTAAATGAATGCTTTACAAATTCTGATAAGATGTTTAAGTGTGTTGACAACAAAATATGTTTAGTCTATTTCTCTTTGCCTCTTTCTTGATTGTCTCTAACACACAATGTACACAGTGCCAGAATGATGAAGAACAGTATTTAATGCCACCCTCATATAGCAGGCATGTCACCTTTGCATCATGCTGCTGCCTCCGAGATGCCATTGCTGGTTTTGATGCACGTATCAAGTATGGGAGGCAGCAACGAGCTGGTTAACCTCATTTTAATCTATAAAATGTCATCAGCACAGTGACACAGCAGAAAAGGAGCCTTGATTGAGCAACTGCTTGTATTTGAGAGACTGTAATTCAATTTTGCTACTCAGATGAAGATTGACACTACCGCAGTCAGCAGTAAAGCTTTCTTTTATCTTGTTTGAGCAGATCACCCAGAGAAATAAAAATAAGAAAAAAAATCATGAACCCTGACTATGCTTATTAATGAGAAAGGTTTGGTAGAAAGGTGATAAAGTACACTGAACCTCCCTAATCCAGATGTCCCTTATCTGGAAACATCTGTGGTTTGGACCTCAACAGGAGGTGGAGCAGGGGGGAACAGCAGCACAGCAAAGCACTTCTCCAGAGGCTTTTCCCCTGCCACTCCCTTAGAGGTGTGTGGGTGGGTGGGGGGTGGAGCCGGGTGAGTAGTGGGGGAGGCATGGAGCCACATGTGCCCCTGGGAGCAGAGTGCCAACATGTCACACCCCCATTCCCTTCATGCACACTCTTTTTTCCTCAGTGTCTTCCTATGCTCCTAAAAATTATTTAGTCCCAACATACCCTGTTTCCCAGGATTGCCAGATTAAAGCTGTTGAAGCGTATAACATTGCTGACCAAAGTTACGTGAAACTGGAGCTGCATAACTTGTACAGAAACAATGTTGTGCCAATAGCATTAGCACACTGGACCAATTCATCTTTGGGGTTAACTCAGAGGATTTCACTGAAGTATACAAGGGAAGAATTTGGCCCAGTTTATGAACACACAATTACTATGTCTAAATATCTTCAAATCAAATACTAAGTTCAGGCAATAGAAAGTCTGAGTTATGCACTCATGCTCATTCTTCCCTGGAAACCTAGGAGGCCTGGGCCAGTGACTGCAAACTCTGCCTCCACTGCTTACAAGATTACCTCCATGGGTGGCAGATATATTAGACAAAAGAGGCCATTGGCTTCCCAAACTGGACCCTGCCCATGCTCCTCCAGAGTTCCTGAAACCACCTCACCGAGCCTGCTGGTGCAGTGCCAGAGGCTGAGACAGGCAGGCCGAGAGTTGCACTTTCCTGTCCTCCCAGTGCCGGGACCTCTCTGGCTCAGCTGCTGGGAGGGAGGGGCTTCCTAGTTAAGGATCCTGCCAGCATGCACAGAGTGTAGGGCTGCAACTCCTGGCTCTGTTCTCTGGAGATCTGGGCCCAGGGCAGGCTGTGGCCATATGGCCCTCTGGAGCAAGCTGGGACTGCACTACCTGCCAGCTCTCCAGAGCTCCAGGGCTAGGATAAGATGGGACCACACAACCTGCTGACTCTCTGAAGCTCTGGGACCAGGACAGGCTGGGGCTGTGTGGCCTGCCAGCTCTCCAGAGCTCCATGGCCAGGGGTGGCTGGGGCCTTGCTGCCTGCCGGAACTGCAGACTCCGGGGCAGGCTGTGGCCATGCCACCCACTAACTGTCCAGAACGCCAGGGAAGGGGGAGGCTGAAGCTGTGCTCTCGTAGGCTCAGGGCACTACCCTGGGGCAGAGGGCAAGGACTAGTGGCCACACTGGGGGTGGGAGGGGACTGGGCAGAGTCTAGCAGCAGCACACTGATGGACAAAGAAGGGGCAGGGCCTTGGTGGAAGGGGTTTGACCAAGGGCTTGCATCCCCAAACCATGCGGTCACCCGCTGTCCACCACAAGTTGTGTGAAAAACCAGGACAAGAACTTCAATTGAAAATTTGCCACTATTAAATGCACTCTGAATTATGTAACCCTTGAGATTAACTACCCTTAATTAACTCATACCAAATTTTCATGTCTTAGAATTTTAATTTCAACTCTAGACGTAAATGAAAAAAAGTGAACCTTTCCTCTAGAATAGAAGGAATGGAGCCTCCTGAGATATTGCTATTATCCTCAATATAAAGGTCTGCACTGCTACTTTAAAGTAATTAGAATCACTCACATTTTTAGTATTTTGTAATTTCAGAAAGCTTTTCCTACTGCATGAAAGATGGTCCAGCAATTAAGACAAAATCTGGGAATTTTGCTCCACATGTTTATTGATATTTTTAGCTGCATACTTTTTATCAAAGATAGTGTATATATGCCTACATCAGCTATAATCACACCTTTGACTGCAGAGTAGGCATATCTTAAGTGTCAAATGGCTCTTACTCGTGTCTTCTTTGTAGATTCCCTAAGGGTATGTCTACACTACAAAGTTAATTAGAAATAACAGCAATTATTTTGAATTAACTTTAATAGCGTCTACACAGCCAAACTGCTATTTCGAAATAAATTCGAAATAGTGGAGCACTTATTTCGAATTTGGTAAACCTCATTCTACGAGGAATAACACCAAATTCGAAATAGCTAATTCGAAATAAGTGCTGTGTAGACACGTATTTCGAATTAGGGGGCCTCCAGCCCTTCCCAGTTTCCCCTGGTGGCCACTCTGGGACAAACCAGGAAAACTCCTCTCCTTTCCCCCAGCCCCAGGGCCCTTAAAGGGGTAGACTCTGGCCACTGGGCACGTGCGAGAGCCAGGCCTGCCAGCAGCCGCAGACCCTCAGCCAGTGGCCACACAATGGCAGCCAGCCATCCCCCGCCCAGTCCTCCAGCACACTGGGGCCAGCCAGGGGCCGTAGACGGCACGCGCCCTCATGGACTAGTGCGGAGATCATGGACCTCATTGAGGTTTGGGGGGGGACCCCCAACATCCATGATCTCCACACTAGGTGGAGGAATGAGGCCGTCTACAGCCGCATAGCGACCACCATAGCCAGGAAAGGACACAGGTGCACCCAGGAGCAGGTGCGCCTGAAAGTGAAGGAGCTGCGGCAGGCGTATGCCAGGGCCACCAGAGGCAGCGCCGCAGCAGGGACTGGCACCTGTCCCTACTTCCCCGCCCTCGACCGAATCCTGGGGGGCGGGGCGGTCCGCACCAGCCCGGGGGGCAGCGAGCCAGGAGCTAAGGGCCCTGACCCGGGCACAGCAGAGGAGCCACCACCAGCTGTCCTGGCACCAGAGTCGGCAGGGTCGTCCGGGGAGGCCATACCAGGTAAGTGCCAGCACTGTCCCCTGCCCAGGGGGGAGGCAGGGAGGGAGACCAGGGACCGCGCGCGTGGGCCATGCCTCCCACGGACCACACAGCAACCTGTGCATGTGCGAGCACGTGCCGTGCCACCCCTGGGCAGGTGGCTCTAGCTACGTGCCACACAGGGGCTGTGGTCTGATAGCCACATGCGTGTGTGAAGAGACCTGACATGCTCCTGACCCCGGGGTGGGACACAGCAGGACGCTCTCCCTTCACAAGCCCACTCTACACAGAGGCAGGGGACATCTCCCCCCCCACCTCGGCCGCACTATACATGGCACAGGGGCATGGGTGCGGTCTCGGGGCAGCTCCCACTCCCGGGCAGAGCCCGACATGCTGACCATGGCCTCTGTGCAAGCACATAGGCTCTGACGGTGCAGGGCACGATCGCCCTCACCTTTTGGGGTGGGGGTGGGGGGTCTGGGCATCATCCACTGTGTCCCCCGAGACAACTGACCACTGCTCTTCTTTCTCTACAGCCGCACCAGCTGCTCGTGCAGGGCACACCACCCCACCCGGGACATGCTCCCGCACCCGCGGCCTCAGCAGGACCACCACCACGTGGCAGGGGTACAGAAAGCAGCACCTGCAGGCTCTGCGAGCCCAGACCCGGATCATGGAGCAGCAGGTGCAGGATGACTGGGAGTTCCAGCGGGAGCTGCTTGCCCAGGGTTGTGCCATCTGTCACCATCTGCAGGCCCTGGTGCAGAGCGTGCTGCCCCATGCCGGTCCTGCGCTTGCTGCCCTCCCACTCCTGTCCCCCCTCCCATCTCCTCCTCAATCTCCACACCCCCCACCTCAACCTCCGCACCCTTCTCCCCATCCCTCCGGGGATGCCAAGGACCCCTCCCCCGCGGTGCTGGGAGGCAGTTGGCCCGGCGAGACCCCCACCCCTGAGCGCTGAGCTTCCCCTCCCCCTTCTTCCCCTTGCTTCCCCCTTCCAGCTCCCTCCTCCCAGTTTTCCCCCTCCCCTCTCCCATCCTCTCTCCTGCCATCTCCCCAGAGGTTCACCCCCCCCCCAGTTGTGTTCAATAAAGACAGTTTCTATTTTTGAAAATACGTGTATTTTATTTGACATCAGGAAGGGGGGGCTAGGGAAGAGTAAGTGGAAGGATGAGAGGGAGGAATGGGGCACAAGCCCCCAGTGGGGCAGACCAGGGAGACTGTTAGCGCTCCTCAGGGTGGAAGCTCTCCTGCAGGGCCTCCTGGATCCTGACAGCCCCTTGATGGTCCTCCCAGATGGCAGCCTGCAGACAGTGCAGCCAGGCTGCTGGCAACGTGTCCACGAGACGCAGCAGAGTCCCTGGGGTCAGGTCTGGTTCCATGTTGCAGAGTGCCGTGGTGTCCCAAGTGAGGGCAAGCAGAGCACTCTGAGACACAAATGCTTTGCTATCCCTCAGTGAGGTAGACCAGCAAGCAGAGAAACCTGAGAACTGTCTGTCCAGGATGGGGGGTCGGGTCCCTTTAAGCACAGACCTCGGATAGCCTGAGGCAGCAGACCCACACACTAAGTCCGACCCTGATGCCCTGCTGGCACTGGTTCCGGCCAGCCTTACCTTCGATTCAGGGTCCACTCAACATGGACGTGCTATTTCGAATTAGAAAAACGCTAATTCGAATTAGTTTTTGTGCCTAGATGCGTTATTTCGAATGAGCTTATTTCGAATTAACTAATTCGAAATAAGTTAATTTGAAATAGTGCTGTAGTGTAGACATACCCTAAGTTGCAATCACAGAGTTTTTCATCTGGAAGAATAGGAACTGTCACTTCAAAGAGCAGCCCAGGTAGTGGGAGGGACATATAATGGGTTGCACTTCACTTTTTTAGGTGAAACACTAAGGGGATGAGCCCCCTGCTCTCTATGCTTGCCAACTCCCCTCTCTCTGGGGGTAGGCAGCCCTGGCTCCTCCCTCCTCCCCCCCAGCTGCTGGAGAGGCCCGAGCCGAGGTGAGGTATCCCAAGCCTGCTCCTTCCTTGTCACTGGGCCGAGGCCAGGCCAGCTTCAGCTCTTTTCCCCCAGCCATGAGGGATGGGGACCAGGCTGAGGCCATGGTGCACCAGCCCTAGCTCTCCCCTTGGCTGCTGAGGGCAGTTGGCCGAAGCAGCAGTGCGCCAGCCCCAGCTCTCTCCCCCAGCCGTTGGGCAGGGCTGAAGTCACACCAGTCCTGGCTCTCTCCCCAAGCACTGGCAAGAGATGAGGGTGGGAGGTGGCAGGTGGGATGCAGAGTGACGTGATGACATCACTCTGTCACGCTGAAGGGAGAGAGAGAGAGAGAGAGAGAGAGAGAGAGAAATACGTTCTTACTTGTTGCTGACTTTGAAATACATTTACCAGCTGGGTCTGAAGCATCCTTAAAATCCAGGCCAATATATCCTTTGAGATCTTATGCAGGATAACATTCTAGTTTATTAATTTATTTGGAAAGGTCCTATCTTGCTGTTTGGTTGTGGAGCGAGAAGCAGCTGCCACTATGCAAAACCTCTTTTACGCACAAACATAGAAGTTTAGTTTACATCTTCAGTGTTACAGGAATTTGACATAAACAGTAACATGTTTCCAGAGCCACAGAATAGCCCCAATTTTCACAAATTTAAGAATAATCTGAAAATATATTTAAAGCTGTCCAAAACTAATGAACAAGACAGAGAATTTTTAACTCTCTACAATATGTCATTTCCCTGATCTCTTAATGTGAGACTGCTGTCTGGGTTTTCAATTATTTATCAGTGTCTGAGGGTCATTCATATATTTTTATTATACAATTCAGTGCCCATCAATTCTTATTTAAAATCAAAGTTACAAAATCTTAAAAGTTTACTAAGTCTTTAATATGCCAAACTAAAGCTGTAAAACTTCATAGATCTTGCTAATCAAGTCCAAAATTATTCAATAAGTGAAATCTGTAGCTCCCAAAAGAAATAAAGTGGGTCTATTTCCTGTTGGATGGAAGCTTTGGAGGAAAATGTTTAATCTAACATTTCCAGGTATGTTTTTAAGTAAAAGTGACATATGCTAAAAAGTGTACTTTTTGTCACCATGACACAGTAGGAAACAGTTCCCAAATCTTAGCCTGTCTCCTCAAGGATGTTCACCTATAAATGGAGGCCCAGATGTCTCCTCTAGTCTCTCACTTCTACTCTTTCCTTTTCTAGCAAAGAGAACAAAACCCCAAGAACTCATCTCTATCAATGACACCATTTTTTAAAAACTGTATTTTACTTGGCCCTCTCTTTTGAGGCACACATACAGGTCATATTTAACTTTTGCCACTCTTTCAGTACAACATTATCAAAAGTCAACTTCTCCTTTCTACACATGCTGCCAAAATTTTTGCTAACCCTTAAGCATTCCTATAACCTCTTCCTGTATGCCTCAGTACTTGCATCATTTCTTTCTATTAAGTCCACTGAAAATTGTGTAGCTAAAATAATCTTACTGGTTCATCGCTACAACTATATCACCTCCTTCTTTATGTTCCTTCATTGATTCTCCCTCTTTTTCCACAACAAATGTCATGTTCTGACTTTCAAAACTATTCTTAATTTAGCTGTGCCCTACCTCACTTCTTATTTTAACTCAAGCTTGGTTCCCATCTTCATTTCACCAAAACTGCCAGCTTGATTGCCTGATTCTCCATTTCTCTGATAAGCACTTTTGTTCTTTCTCCCTTGTTGCCTCTTATGAGTGGGAAAAAAAAAAATCAATAAAAATCCACAAAGCCACCATCTTGTTGTGCTCCTTTAAGTTCTTCCTCAAAATTGATCTCCTCCATAAAGCAAGCAAACTATCAAATGATAATGACTAAGCAAGACCAAAGTTATGATTACTGCTCCTGACTGGCTAAGAATTGGATACATTTTACTATTTTGATACTGCAACTCCCTTTTCACACACCTCCAACCCATTTCTTAGTTTTATCCACCTGTTATGTCTGACCTCTAGCAAAACAGGAGCCTAACCCAATTGACCTCTAGGCACAATCACTATGAAAATGTTCATGAGAAGTTCAAATACAGCATGTAGTAAAATTATTTTTATATCCTGTACAGTCCTACAAATTGTTGTACTTTTCAGTAGTCACTATTGCTCTCTCAGTTCCTAACTAATTTAAAAAAGAGTAACAAAATGGTAGAAATGGTCTTCCTCCAATGTTCTCTATTTTATACCCGACGTTAATTCCTAGCCCCTTGCTCCACTGGGGTCTACTGCTGTGCACGAATGATTTTTTTTTTAAGGTATATGATATTCCTCACACCTCTGGGACTATTGCTTTTTCACTAGATTACATTGCCTCTTCTCTTGTTCTTTTAAATGCAGATTCTCTGTACATCTTTCAAATTCTTATGTTATTCTTTGCATACATCTTTTATAAGAATATTACATAGCTTAACTCAACACTGCAAAGTTATGGGAACACATTCCATTCATTGTCCTTTGTAGCTATGTATGAAATGAGTTAAATAATTTTTCTGGTAAATTATGTCAATTCTCTCACACCATATATATTTTGAGTAAGATGTAAGATGAATGAAAAGGGCAATAGAACTGACAAACTAAAGCGTACAATTTTCAGACAGACTGATCGTAACAAGATAGTATTTTACTCTGGCCTCAGATTTTAAAGGCACGTGGCTAAAGATTTATGGTAGTATGGTGTAGGATGATTATATTAAATACTGGAACATTCTTTCACCTCAGGCCAAAGATATACCCACAAAATTTGTACTGAAGTGCAAAACTGCCATAAAATGTCTAGATAATAAATAGTGTTTCTATTTCAGTAGTTCCAAATACCACATAAAGGGCTTACACAAAATTGTTACCCATGTTTCAATAGGAGGAAAATATATACTATATACCTGTATAATTGTATCTGATGAATATTTGGAGTTTCAGACAAAAAAGTTGAACATTTTCAAAAAACAGAAAAATACACAATCATGTGTAGCACTTATATGAACAATCCATTTACTTTATCGGGACTATTCATTAATAATTGTCACAGAAATGGGCCCTGAATGCAAAAACGTTTTTCAAGATATTCCATCCCTGATAAGTCCATTCTAATAGTGAAACTCTCCCAATATTCATTTATTCATGGTTCTTTCCTTATCCCCTACTTTTTTAGATCAAAAGAGCTGTTTTTACTTTTATACTCAAAAACCTTCGCACTGATAATTGTAGGTAGAATAACAATGGAAAGACTGTTCAGTTTAATTGGTGTTGGTTACTTTTATGATAAAAAAATGAGAAAGTGACGGTCAAAACTAAAAAAGCCACAATCTCAGTGAAATTGGAAAGTAAATGAAAAGCCAGGGGACTGTATCTGAATTATCAGAGAGCTTATTCTCCATTAAAAAGTATATATAGTTATGATTTAATAATTTAAAAGTAATAGCCCACAAAAGCTCATGATATTTTATATATGCCACAGAACTACTCGCTGGTTTATTTAAAGGGCTGGAATGGCATAAAGGGGCCCTTTAAAACCTGATTCACATTATGGGAGGAGTCTCCTGGTCCACGCACAGTGGAAAAGTGCCATAAGGCTTCTTCCAAGGGCCCATTCACAAACTCTGACATACAGGGTATGCTGGGGATGGGACTGGGGATTGGATGGCTGCCAGAGACAGAATTGCAATGCACAATTATGTGAAATGCACAATTATGTGAAAAATCCAGGTAGCACTGTAGTCCATAGGGTAGCCTGGAATTACACTGCTCTGTGTGTGCTGTCTAAATAATGATGTGGACATTGAAACAATTTAGAATAAGATTAGCAACAAAGGTATCTCAAAGCTACCTTACGTGCTTTTCCACCTGGCCTGAGAGTTCTGGGTTGAAACACAGCAGAATGAAACTGAAAATGTGTAAAAGTTTTGCTTAGTGAAAGACAGATGAAGGAAAGAGAAGGTAGGGGGATTTGGGGTTTTTTGGTCATGTGAATCATGGCAGTGGCAAACATACAGCTTTTGAAATAGAAACTATGGAAATGTTAAATTCCAGTTAAAGTGGAAAATGCAAACATATCAGAAGAAATCAGAAGATGACATGGGTCCAAGGTGAAAAGTTGTAATCTAGATGTGGGATTTCCCACAGTCTGAATTCTTATTTTGCTTTGACCCATTACTCGGGTATATATCTACAAAGTTCAAATCTGGATCTGAGTTATTCCACAGTTTCAGATCCTTCACCAATAAAAATTCATTTAAGCATCATCTGTAACCCAAATTATGTTAACAACTAACTGAAAACTACTTAAACATACAACTGTTTTCCTCAGTCTGTATAAAAATGTCTTCCATTCACATAAAAACTTTTGAAAAATGTTACAGCACTGAAACTCCTGTAAAAGAGTAAGAGACATATGCAGTACTAGAGGTACAACTTTAAGAAACTTACTGGGAGACTTTTCCTCTACTTCTGTAGGCTCTTTTTTTTCTGCTTTTGGTGGACCTTTGATTTTGTATATCAGTGAACGAAGTTTGCCAGTCCAGGAGCTGTCTTCCTCCATCTCCTCCTCTTCTTCTAATGGAATACCTGACACATAGTAAAACTAATTAGAACCAAACCATGTGCCTTCAAGATAAAATAGTTTAACACACGCTGAATTGTTCAACTCCACAACATGCACTACATAAGGTTAACAAATGTGTTGATTAGGAATACTGAAGTTAACTTTTAACCAGCAAATTTCATATAGAAAGATTATGGAAATTAGCAGATTTTGAAGATGTTCGCTATAGTAGTACTCCTCAAAACAGCAAATTTACTTCAATTACACAAATAACCAGATACACAATACTCCTTATGAACACTCACCCCTCATCCCTAGCCCTCCAGAATTTGACTTCATGCCATTGCCCTGTGAGCGTTCCTGACATGCAAGCTAATTCAGCTGAATGACATCCAGCCAGTCCTTCCCTGAGTCTTCTGCATGCACTTGTGCTTCATACTATTCACTTCCTCATGCTTGTGTCTGTTGCCACCAGCTATCTGTTGCCTCTTTCAGCGCTTGCAATACCTCTCACTATGCAACTTTAATTTGGTCCCCTTAGTTTCTGGCTGCACATCTCCCTGCACCTCCCTTTCTCCCCACAACCTATCTGTGGCCCTATAAGACCTAATCAACTTCCTCCTAGCGCTAGCCAATGCAGCCATCACACCAGGAGGAAGAAGCTAGAGATTGGATGCTCTGCAACTGTGGAGCCTCCTTTCAATCTCTCGTTTGATCATGTCTCCAAACAGAGTTTCACTGGGCAGTGTCTACTGCCTCCTCAGACACCACTGAAGAGCAGTGGGAACTGCTGGAGTTCTCTGATCAGTGTCCCCTTCAGGTTCCTTGATTTTTGCCATATGACTTTCACTCCCATCCCTGTTGTCATTTTTTCATTTGTTTTTCATTTGTTGTCCCCACAATTCAGTTGTGGCCCAGATCCACTGCTACCTCCCTCTGTGTTAAGTGTGAGGGACTTTAGATAAGTGTGGGTTTAGGTCATCTTCTTCTCAAAATCCAAAATGCAACTTATGCCACAAATGAAGCATGTGTCAAACAAATAAAGCAGAACCTTCACTATAAGGCCCTGATTGATCCCAAGAACAGGTCCATTCTGAAGCAAGAGTCTTGTGGAAACAATACTATGTGCTCATGGAACTAAAGAATATAACACAAACATAAGGGGGGCAAATTAAAGTTGTATAGGCAACTTTAATTCTGGTATTTCCTAACGTATGAAGCACAACAATCAAAAAAGATGTAATTATAATTAGGTCTAATGGGTCAGTCTCCATTTACAGCTGTAAGTCTAATTAATTTTAGGGTTTCCAGAACTTCTTGCCTGTCTATTTCTTTTATATTTAAATTTAATCATCATAATTTCCTCCTTTTTCTAGCACTAAGGCTAGGCAGGGCTGAACATTTTACTAATATGTGATAAAAATAATAAAAATGTTCAATTCCACTGAAACATTACAATGGGAGCAAACCACAGCACACATTTTAGATACTTTTGGGACTTGGAACTCCAGACATGGTCATCAGATACACAGTACAACTAAAATAAAGTAATTTATGTCATCAGTATCTTGCTTGCCATGAAAAAAAGAGAACTGAAACGTATAATGTTCTGTCAGTGAAAAAAATAATCTGCCTCTCACCACAGTGAATTAGAAGATCATCGTGAAACTCATATAACTCTTCTCGAATCTCCTCTGGACAGGGACAATCCTCTCTCAGTTGAAAATTTAGCAACATATTAATCTTAAGGACAAAAATAAACCCAAACATTTAGGACTATATGGGGGTTTACACAGAGGACGGTAACATAGACATACTTTACTGTTACTATATACACTTGGTTCTCAAAAGAACTAGTGTAACACATGCTTTTGGCATAAGTAAATATGTGCTTATGGCAATATTTAAGCAACAGTGGCTTAAGGATTTTAATTATGAATCATATAAAGAGATACATCCATTCCCAACAGTAAAAAAAAACTTAGAGGTGACATGAACCAATGGCCTTGAAAAAGTAAACAATCATTTCCCAAACCTCATCTAAGTAAAACAGAAAAACCAAACTATAAAAACTATAAAAAACCAGCATCATGACAAATCTGATGCCTGCTACCTTTTGCATTCATCTCGAAAACAATATATGTGAAATTATGAAGCAAATAACAGATAAATTAATTGATTCTGGTGTTTCACAGATTTCTGACTAATCGGGACATTTTTCTTTCTCTCTTTGAATTTCTTCCCCCTCAAAATTGAGACGCTAGACATGGAAATGACTTTTCAGTTACAAGTCCATCTACATACAGGCCAACTACACTTGAAAAGGAAAAACTGATAGTTTCACAGAGCTCCTTTCAGGGTTTGTCAGGTTAAAACTTTCACACAGATTTGAAAATAAAGTTCTTAGATCCACATTTAGTCACTTCTAGAAAAGTGACCCAATTGTCAAAGATGTTGACTGACTGTGGTTCCAATTAACTTCAGCACCTTTAAAAGATAGGCAGACTTTAAACATGGATTTAGGAAAATTTGGGATCTCAGGTTTGAAAATTTTGGCATATAACATTTTGTGACAGTCTAATGTTGTAGGAAAGATGTTTCATCTTTTCCACAGTCAAAATTCTATTGTAGGTGTTACACAGTTCTACCTCTTCCTTTCCTCACTTATCACACTTAAAACCCCCCCTGCCTGTTCTTTATTTTACCTGTTCTTGAGGAGGAGAGCGAAATTCCTTCGTCTTCTTGGCAGTCAAAGCGGCAGACATATTTAAGGCTTGCATGAGTTCATTGTACCTGTATTTCTGATTATATTGCAGCTTAGACACATAATTGTCTGCAAATGATACAATAGCTTCCACTCTGTGTCGCAGCTCACAGTCACAGAAATAATTGAGTAGTTCACACATCTACCATGAAAAAATAGAGTTAAATATATTAACTGAGAATCTAAACCATAAACTCTAAAATAAATGAAAAACAGTTGACACCGCACACTAATTCAAAAGCTTCTTCTATTTTGCAGACAACAAAAGTGAGAATAATGAAAGTATTTATTTTTTCACTTACTCTAATTTTTAAATAAAGTTGATAAATATATACATGTATTTTATTACTGTAATCTGTACCATTACTTGGCATGCTATCACAATGCTTTCTGTATGTTTCTTTTACACTAGAATATGCCTGTGAAGTACTTGCTTGTGAGCATTAGACTCATTTTGCTTAGAAAGAATCACATACCATGTAGATTAAGTGGTTTACTCAAGGTCACACAGCAAGTCAACGATGGAGCCAGGACTAGAATCTGGGAATCCTGAATCCCAGACTAGTGACTGCAAACAATGGACAATACACTCTATCCTTGTCACATCAATGTCATACTATGTACATTTACTTTAAAATGGTCACCTGGAGTTTAACAGATTCAGGTAATCTTGTCTGCAGTAAGCCTTTTATTGGAGGTTTAGTTTCCTTTAATGCCTCTTCCCCAGCTTCCACAGCTTTTTCTTCAATCTGTGTAACTTCCTCCTTCTCTGTTTTCTCTTCTGTTTCTTCCTTGTGCTCTCCAAACACATTAGGATCGATGAGGAGTAAAATCTGTTTCACATCATCATCATCAAAAACTCCCATTATAAGCAAAGTTCCTATAAGTTTAAGAACAGGAACAAACTGGAATTCAACTTTCCCTCCAACAGGATCTCGGATATGAACACCACTACCATGTACTGCCTCTGTGAGCATGCTTATAGCCTTGGTTTTGAGTATCTCAAGTGGTATCTCTGGACTGGGCTTTTGATGTTCTTCACTGGCCGCAATGAAACAAGGAGTAGAGAAATGAAAACCTGGTTTCAAACAAGTGCTATGCCCAACTCCTGGTAAACCATGTGTCTTTGATTCATCAGGATATAATTTAATTTTCCTAGTTTCATCTGTAATTGGAATGATAAATTCATTGTTCATCATGAGCTTGGCTTCCTTGGCATGTTCCAAATGAATACTGATGAGTAGATCATAGAATCCGGAGCGTAAGAGACCAGGTAAATACTGATTATCTATTGTGTAAAATAACTGAGACAGATCCACATGGCTACAAAGTGCATAAGCAACTCTATTATTACCCAGTGCACAAACTGAGCTATAGAGTTTTAAAGTGTGATAGTGGAATTGCATCAAATCTTCTTGTTCACATAGCTCCAAGATATCAACACACCTATTATGCAATACAAAGAAACATGTTAGTGAACATAATAAATTATCTTTATTGTATTAAATACATCCATAAACAAATTGGGGGAATATAGGGATAATGGCACATTGAGTTAAAGGATAAGATTCTGATCAGTTTTGCTTTAGACCACACGTATTCACTTTAGTACCTAATAATCACTATGAGTGAGTCTATCCTGCAGGATTTGACTTGAAGTAAATAACGCAAATTGATCTACGTCAATTGCGTAGCTGAAGTCGAAATAGCTTATTTCAAAATAGGGAGTGTGTACACAGCACTTATTTTGAAACAGAACACTCTTCCTCCGACTTCCCTTACTCCTCGTACAATGTGGGTTACAGGAATTGGAGTAAGAAGTCCTCCAGCTTGACAGTATTTTGACACTATTTCGAAATAACTGCCTGCTGTGTAGACACACACTAAGTTACTTCAAAACAGCGTTAGTTATTTCAAAATAGTGTTGCAGTGTAGATGTACCCTATGTCCACATAACCAAAGAAGCAGGTGACAATTTAATGGTCGTGATAACAATTAGAAGTCCCTAGTAAAGAGAAGACATATACTGAAATAAAAGGGATATAGTAGGAAAGTTATCTAGTATAGGAAGCACCAGAGTATTTTAACCCACTTCAGTATGATCATAAAATGCAGTGTCTTTGGAGCCTTCCTGAAGAATACCGTAGTATATTTTGATAAAGTACATTATGTGTAGCTCTTTTTCATAAGCTAACTTTCACTAAAATTTACCTATTAAATCAATCTCCAAATAAATATGGTTAAAAAAATTACAATTTTGCCCAGCGTTTCTTCCACATCTTTTCAGTTTAACTTTTAAAATATTATTTCAATCAAAAATATGTAGTTTAATATGTGGTATAATAATTGAGAAACAAAAGAAGATTATAGGGAATTAGGGGATTATATTAAATACTTTTAAAACTACATAAAGAAGCACAATTACAGCATCTGCATGTGATAGATGCTTGTATTTTGAACTGTGAGAAAATGTAATCCAAAGTATTTTAAAAGGCCTATCTTATCTTTTAATGAAGCAAAATCAGTTATTCTCTGAACATCTGTAACAGATTTTTATTTTACCTACCATGAAGTGGTCAAATGGCATCAAAATGATTTGACTTGTAAAATCTATTTGAATCCCATATTACTGGATGTGAGCTATAATAAATATGAGAATTTTTTAATGATCGTCAAAGTAATTCAGACTACTGTACTCTAAGGCATAGAGGATAACCCTCTGAAAGAGGGATCTGAATCAGCTCCCCCTACATATTTCCTTCACAAGAAAATTGTTGTGATTCTCTCCAAATATACCTGTTCTCCTCTGGAATATGAAGTGCCATCATTTGCAGTGGCTCCAGACACTGCACTACCCAACCATGACGTTCACTGATACGTTCTGTCTCCACCTTCAGGAAGTTATTAGGCATTCTGCTCCATAGCACAGGTGTAATTGTTTGCACATCTAGACGTGGGGGGCACTGAGGAATGGGATTTTTCTCTTCACTTTTAAAGATTGCTGCTGATAAAGGCATAGTGTTCTGCAATAAATACATTAGAAAATTAAAAAAGAAAACAGTCTGAATTGTTTACCAATGTCTTATGGCACAAATATTACTATGTAATGGCTTAAACCACACTGAAACACACACTCAAATATATGGCTTCTGCATAACAATAATGGTTGCCTTATGGGGGGTGGGTTGCGATATAAGAATACCCATAAGAAATTTAAGTGTGGGGTGGAGTGCAGGGGGCCCAGGGCAGAAGGTTAGTTATGGAGGGTTTACAAGTTAGGGCAGAGGGCTGGGGACATCGCAGATGTAGGAGTCAGGGTTTGGGTGTATGAGGGGCTTAGGGCAGGGGATTGAGGTGGGGGGTGGAGGGGGTGCAGGAAGCAGTGCAGGAGTTAGGGAAGTAGAGTGTGTGGGAGGGCCCTGGGACTGAGTACCTTACCTAGCCAGGGCCAGGCCACTGCATCTGGGCAGCAGCGGCTGGATGAGGGACCGGACCAGGATCATGATAGCCAAATCATGGCTTCCCTTCCTACCCCCACCACAGTGGGGCATGGACGGGCACCATCAGTTCTTCCTGTGGCTAGATGGGGGCTGGGCCCCAATTGGGTCATTGTTGGCTGGGCTGCTGTGGCTGGGACAGGCTTCTGTGGCCAGATGGGAGCTGGATCCCAATTGGGGCCTTGTTGGCTGGGCTGCTGTGGCTGTATGAAACTCAACGTGGGCCACCATGATAGGAGCTGGGATGGGCTGCCACAGCACAAGACTAAACTAGGCTGCCATGGCTTGGCGGCTGCGGCAGTTGCTGGGCTGCCGGAGCCGAGCCACAGGGCCTGTCCCAGGACATGGCAGCTGGGGACAGACAGCAGCAGTCAGATGAGGCAGCTTCTGCCACCAGACCCTCTCACTAACATGTCACCTACAACATGCCTCCGCTGGCACCTTTCAATGAGCAAAGCGCCTAAGCTGGCTCTTGCCGGAGCACAGTCGTTTCTTACTGGAGCAGCATGCCGGGCTGCAGAGCCTTACTTTCTGAAAAATCGTCCGTCTTGCTCAATATCCTGTCTATAACAGTAGTGTTGTCCAGAACATAAGGAAGAGTGTACAGAATGGGGCTATTAGGAAGTGATGCATGCACCTTCCCCTCATGACTTCTGGAAGTTAGAAGGTTGCATCCCGACTCATCTTGATTAAGAGCTACTGATGGATCTATCTTCCATGAAGTTACCCAGTTCTTTTTTGAACCCCCGTTATATTTGTGGCCATCACATTGTTCTATAGCAATCCACAAGCTGGATATATATTGGCCTTGGGAGAAGAGGGAAAGGGAAGGCAAGGGTCTTTGGGTTTGTGACATTAGACTGTTGGCAACCCTAACATGAGAGAACCTTCCTGCATTAGCCCAGGGCTATTTACTTTCCTTAAGAACCTTTGGTGAGGGACCTTTTTAAAGGCTTTCTAAAATCCAAGTACTCCTATATGCACTGGATCACCCTTATCCACATCCTCAAAGAATTTTAAGAGACTGATGAAGCATGAGTTCTCTTTATAAAAGCCACATTGGGTTTTCCCCAACCAACCATATTTATCTGTGTGCCTGAGAACTCTCTTCTTTACTATAATGTCTACCAAATTGTTCAATACTGAAATTAGCTCACCAGCCTGTTTTCAGATTATTATAATCTGTCCTTATATAAATAGCAAATTTACACATTTTGTAAAAGTAATTATGTTTTAACAACACAAGGATCTCACTACTTGGCTTTTCTGTGAGAATTAGCAGGTTTAAAATAGCAACATTTATTGATAGAAAACAATTACAAATACCTTTAATTTACCAAGTTCGAAAAGAACCAAATTTGTGCTCGTAGGTTGTATAAAAACTGCTGGAAATAGTTTTGTGGTTGGTTCAACCTGAAAAAATAGATTTATCACAATTAAAAAGGCGTCAAGTGTCAATTTTTGCCAATATATTCAATGTCATATACATTGTCCTGCAACTTCTACATGTTTATTAAATAACTGTTCATGGGGCATTAGATTGCACATCAGAAGTCAAACTACAGTGTGCCTTATATTGGTCTGTACAGTGTACCCTAATCCTTCAATCACTTATGCACATACTTAATGTTAAGTATGTCTATGTCTAAGCTACATTCCTCTTCTGAAAGAGGAATGTAAATGAACCCGATCGAAAATGCAAATGAAGTGTGGTTTTACAAATCTCGTGCTTCATTTGCATAATTGCGTGAGAGCGCTTTTTCAAAAAAGGGTTTTTTGAAAAAGAAACCACAGTCTAGATGGGGTTCTTTTGAGAAAAAAAAAAAACACCTTTTTCAAGAGAACCTGTAAGCATTTTTTCAGGGGTACTGGTTCTTTCAAAAAAGGTGTGTTTTTTTCAAAAGGACCCCATCTAGACTGTGGTTTCTTTTTAGAAAAACCCTTTTTCGAAAAAGTGCTGTCATACGCTATGCAAATGAAGTGCAAGATTTTTAAATCTGCACTTCATTTGCATTTTCGATTGGGCTCATTTACATTCCTCTTTCAGAAGAGGAATGTAGTTTAACGTGCCCTATGCAAGTTGCCACATCTAAGTCAAAGAGACCATTCATGAATTTAAAGATAAGCCTGTAGGTAAATGCTTTCAGGATCAGTACTATAAAGTCATATGTAATGAGTCAGTTATTCTATGGAAACCTCTTCTGCTTGAGTTGAAGTTTACCGCAAACCAAGAAGAAGAAAAATGAAATATCAGTTAATATATGGGTTCTCCAACTGTGAAAGAGCTTAGATATTAAAATTATACAAAATTATTAGAATGTAGGCCTTTTTTTAAGGAAAAAAGAAGAGGAATCATGGATGAAATTCTAAAAGGCACAGCACAAAACACTCAGCAGAGGAGGGCTAGTTGAAATGGTTTTAGCCCACCTCTCTGACCTCTCAGTTCTGGGCTGCTTTGGGGGCTGGAGTCACCCCAATGTAATTTAGACTGCCTTGAAGGCCTACCTAAGTTAAGGACAACTCTATGGCAGCAGCATTACCCAGTATCTTTGAAACACAGTCTGCTGAGGCCCTGATCTCAACATGCCCCTTCCACCTCAACACTTGCCCTACTCCAAGACTTGTGATGGAATCCTTTGAAAGCAGCTTTATTTTGGTCTACCTCTGTTCTTGTGCCAGAGGAATCTTTCCCTAGCATCATATGGGGATTTTAGAGTACCCTTATGCCTGCTTTGGCCCCTTCATGCTGGGTAAACTCCAATTTCATACAAGCTAAACTTCAGTGTCATAACTTTGCAAGGGGGAAAAATGAGAGGAAGTGTATCATTTAGCCAGAGTAATGTATAGTTCTGTTTCATGTTAGGATTATCTACAGTGAATTAACAATTTCTAATATACAGCCCAAAGGCATAAAGCAATTATAATTTTCTGAGAACCTGGAATTCACTATTTCCAATTAGATAGAGTATTTGGGTCTAGCCCTGATTGGTCACAACGTATCACAACTTAAAACCATGGCATTGAGATTTACAGAGAAACTTCTGTACAAATTATTTTATTTCTTCTTTTTTCTCCGCTTCCATCTATATATTTAGATTACTTATACCTTTACAGATAGTAATAAGTACTAATTTGTTTTAAGAACTCTCTAACATTTTTCTAAAGTATTTTTCAATAAAGTGGAAAAACATATGTCTCTATGGAATTTGATGTGTCCTTCTAATTAACTAATGATTTCACTATTCCCAGTAACCCTAAATGAGTAAAATAAACATTTGCCCCACATCACAGATTGTTTCATATACTATGCATATATACTACATGTAGCATGCAGTTGCTTAGGACCTTGTCCTGAGTCTCCCCAAATAGCCCAGCTCTCTGCCCTGACTCCTGCAACTCCCCAACAATCCCCATCCCTCTGCCTCCCCACATTGCCAGTCCTGGAGCCCTGCTTTGAGCCCTCCACCACACACTTAACATTTCCTAGAGATACCATAGTATCACAATGCCCCACCAGAAGGGTTATGATACGACAGTACCTCTAAATATTTAAGTTTCACCCCTGGTTAGATACAAAATATATATTATCATCCCCTAGAAAAAGCACTATGTGCAGTGGTTATACGGTCTGTGATTTATGCAGTCTTTACCTAAGGGTAAAGTAGAAAACAAAGCATCATAGATTGGAAGGCAACATTTTAATACCAAAAAAATGGAAAAATACTGAGTGAAGCCTAGATGTTCTTTTGAAAATTGACTGAAGATGGTAAAATGCTTTACTACTGGCTAGTAGATAGGTTGACTAGATAGATAAATACTCCCTCTGTCACTCTTTTAGTTATAATAAATTACTTTTTACTTTCTAATCTTGTCTGAAGGTCAGGACACAGTTACTAGCTTTGAATAAAATAAATTATCTTTATAAATCTAAATTAATGATAACGTTTCTCTTCTCTATGATTTGACATTGGTATGATGTCCCTATTAAATATAGATCCATGTCCCTATTAAACATATATTATTTTTCATTTACTCCTTATTATATTAAATATAGAAAAGGTTTCTGAACTTTATAACAATATATAATGAATAGGTCGAGAGCCACAGTAAGATGCAACATTTTCCTCATTATTTTGGTCATTGGGCTTTTGTGAATGAAGATCCAGAATGCAAGTATTGTTTCTCTGCTCCATTTGAGAAAACTGAAAAAAGGAAATGGTTACAACATTCGACTAACAATTATCTCTCAGTATTTGTCCAAGTATGTGGTTGAACTATCTGTCACTTGCCTAAATGAGGTGACCAAAACCCCTCTCATTTATATTTTACGACGTTCATCTAGAAATGTTTAAGAAAAAAACTAAGGCCAAAGATAGCTGTTTTCATTATTAGAACTACAAACAAAACAATCTGAAATACACAGTTATTGAGACATGATTCATTTGCAGATTTTTAACTTTTATTGTCCAAGTACTTTCACAGAAAATGTATTACACCACTGTAGGACGTGTCATGTTCTCATGTTAGTACACCAGTTTTTCTCAAACATGTTAAAAAAAAATCAGAAAACCACTCCGCATGTTCAGAAGTGTTGTCTGGGAAAAAGACAACTTGGAAAAAAAAAAAAAAAAAAAAAAAGAGAAAATTCTTTTCGTTATATTCTGTTTTAAATTTAGTACAAAGGCTCTGAGTTTTAATGGCTTCCATGTAATAGAAGCATCATTCTGAAAGTTGCCATATCAGGAATAGTAATAATCAATGTTATCACATTATCCTGGGAGAACTTTGCAGCATTAAGAAAACTCCTAAATGAACTATCCTTGCATCTAAAAAACAAGGAATTCTGTACAAATCAAAAGAGCTAATTGTTCTTATGAGAACAATAAATTCAATTACTTTATTCAGCAGCTGTTACATTAATCTAAAACTGAACATAATATCAGAGATCACACTGCAGCAGTTTTCAAAGAAAGCAGCACACAACATTTAATTTATTTATAACTTTAAGAGTTCAGGATAATTTTATTAACACATACATTGTTATCTACCCAAGGTTTTTTTTGTTGTTGTTGCTGTAATAGTCATTTTTAAAACAGCTTGCTAAAACTGCTTGGCTATGTCTACACTGGCGCGATCTTGCACCAGAAATATGAAAATGAGGCTAAGCGTGGAATATCACGGAGCCTCATTGGCATATCTAATGAGCCACCATTTTTGTGGAAGAGGCTCTTGCGCCAGAAGGAGCTGTCTACACTGCCCCTTCTTGCACAAGAAAAACCCTCTTGCGCAATGCCGTTATTCCTGAAAATAATCAGCGTAACGGCATTGTGCAAGAGGGCTTTTCTTGCGCAAGAAGGAGCAGTGTAGACACTCCTTCTGGCGCAAGAGCCTCTTCCGCAAAAATGGCGGCTCATTAGGTATGCAAATGAGGCTCGGCGATATTCCACGCTTAGCCTCATTTGCATATTTCTGGCGCAAGATCACGCCAGTGTAGACATAGCCCTTGAGATCTATTGCAACAGAAGCTCTTGGGCACATGGCTTTCTTCTGGCAACCATTTTCAGAAACTAACAATACTAGAAGCAATTATTGACATGGTGCTGAAAATAGCTGTGACAGAAAATCTTCTTTATACTATGGCTATGGCTACACTGCCATTTTTTTTTCCAGAAGAAGATATTCAAATTATACTCGCATTTGTATATTTTCTTCCGATTCTTTTTGTGGAAAAGGTTTTTTCCAATATTTGGCCCTGTGTAGATGGGGCCAAATGTCAGAAAAAAACCCTCTTTCACAAGATCCTGTAAACCTTGATTTACAAGGAATAAGAGGTCTTGCGAAAGAGGAGGTTTTTCTGACATTTGGCCCTGTCTACATGGGGCCAAATGTCAGAAAAACTTCTTCCACAAAAAGAATTGGAAGAAGATATGCAAATGCAAGCATGATTTTCATATCTTCTTCCGAAAAAATGGCAGTGTAGCCATAGCCTATGAAATACAATCTTGGAGCCACCTAATGTTAGGAACATTGGGGGTTTTTTGGCAATGGTATAATAAATTAATGATGGTGGTTCATGCCCCATGAAGCACTCTCAGACAGAGAGATAGGACTTGGGGCCAAGTGTCAACTTTTGGGAATTGCTTGGTAGGGTGCTGGGGAAAAGGAGCAGATGGGCCATCTCTGCTCCAGGTGATTCCCAGTGCAGTCCATGCTGTTGCTGCTACTGCAGCAGCAACCAGGCCTTACAACAGGGGTCTCCAACCTTTTTAAGCATGAGATCATTTTTTGAATTTAAGTGCAATCTAAGGTCTACCTCAAATATAAATACCCTGGCCCCACCTCCTTCCCACCCCTTCTCCAGAGCCCCACCCCTGCTCACTCCATTCTCCCTTTCTTGCCCATCCTCACTCACTTTTATCAGGTTGGGGCTGAGGGTTGGAGTGCAGGCTCTGGTCTTGGATTAAGGGACCTGGAGTGTGAGAGGGGCTCTGAGCTGCTCTTGGGGAAGGCCGTTGGGATGTAGGAGGGGGTTCCAAGTGCAGGCTCTGGGACAGCGTTTGGATGCAGGGGTGCTCAGGGCTAGGACAAGGGCTTGGGTGCAGGAAGGTGTTCATGACTGGGGTAAGAGTTTGGGATGTGGGCTCCAGCTGGGCACTGCTGGTGGCTCCTTATTGGTGGTACAGTGGGGCTAAGGCAGGCTCACCCCTGCCCTGGCCCACTCCCTAAAGCAGCCAGCAAACTCCCTCCCAAGTCCTGTTGTGCCCCTTCTCTGCTCTGTGGAGAAAGGATACAAAGTGGGAGAGGGGGCACCCTGACATCAGCACCCCTCCTCACCCTCCTCTGCCCTGCACAGAAAACAGGAGCCTCCCAGGGGAAGGGGTAGCTCCAGGGCAAAGGGCAGGAGATGCGCAGCAGTGATTGGAGGGGCAGCTGAAGTGCAGGCTCTTGATAGCCGCTTGGCCAAACCAGTCAGGATGCCCTGTCACAGGCTCCAAGACCTACCAGTAGATCCCGATCTACCGGTTGGTTACCACTGCCTTAGAATATTCAGAGGTTTTGGCACTCTGACAAAATAAAGCAATAACAATGCATGCCAGAAATTAAAAATGGTGATTTCAATGCCCTATAACTCATCCAAATTTGAAAAGAAAAAAACCAACAACCTGGGATAAGAAAATGGCAGGTTTTTTCCCCTGTCAAATTTCAAAGGTCTGCTGTAAACAATGTAGGTGTAAGAGGTTCTCAAAAAAATGGCATGAATTGTTGATAAGGAAATATTAGGTGTCATACATATAGGGGTCAGTACCAGTTCCCCGATAAAAAAAAGTTATGTGCATAGAACATTTTTGTTATGTAGGCTACATCCACTAGAGAGCAACATTGTTACAAGTAATATCCAGCAAGCGTTAGTGTTATGGACAAATACAATTTTCTCATTCTTATATAAAAAGCATACAATTTTATGTGGATATTTTCTAAGTGAAACATCTTTAATGTATCCTCTTATATCTCTTTAAATGCCGATATTGTTTCATATGGACCTAGGATAGATCTGGGTAGATTTGGGTGTGCAAAATCTCACTGGGTAGATTTGGGTGGTAGATTTGGGTGTGCAGTTTGACCACTGACCCCTGCATTCCAATCCCCTGCCCAGGCAGAGCCCCAAACCTTCTCCCACACTTGGAATCCCTTGGCCCCAGCTCAGAGCCTACACCCACTCTTGCACCCAACTCCCTGCCCCAACCCAATGAAAGTAAGTGTGGGAAAGGGAGGGCAAGTGATGTTGCTTATATACATTTTATAGAATTTGCTATAATGAAAAACAATGTGGAACTATTTTCCTGGAGACAACCAAAAATATCATGTTACAATTCCCAACAGGCGGGAAGAACCTCGGTTGAGTGCCTGTTCCTTTGGCTGATCACAAAGCATCCACCTTCATTTATTCAGTTTGCCTATTAGCTATTTTGCTGCTGGCAGGTTTTACAACTTATGAAAACCTATAATCCAAGCTAACACTCCAAATAACAAAAGGGAGTAATGATATATCCACAAAATAGAAAAACGATTAGAGATGATGCTTCAGTCAAGCCACACTCCTCAGCTTATAGTGCTAACCATTCTTTTAGTGCCTAAAGAAAGCCTCTTACTGAACTTGTGCCCAATAGTTTAGATTGAATTTTGTTATCCATTTTTACTATTTAATTTATTTCAATGCTTTTTAAACGATTTGGAGGGGATTCAGAATCATGACTGACAAATTGGCGACACTGGAAAAAGCAGTCCTCTAAATTATACAGAAAGCAGCTAAGCACAATAGGTAACAACACTGCAAGCTTCCCAATGAGCCTACCCCTCTAGGAGTAGAGAAAAAAAATGATTACTCACCTTTCATAAGTCTTGTTCTTTAAGATGTATTGCTCATATCTACTCCAATTAGGAGTATGCACAGCTGTCAGAAAGTTTTACCCATTGGGGCAGCTTTGGAGCCCCCTGGAGTGGTGCTCTATACAGGAACCTGCCAATTTGGCTGCCCCCCAGTTCCTTCTTGCCAGCTACTCTGACAGAGGGGAAGGAAAGTGGGTATGGAATAGATATAAGCAATACATACAGAAGAACAACAGTTATGAACAGTGAATAATCATTTTTTCTTCTTTGAGTGCTTGTTCATGTACTTTGATTCACAAGCCTGACCCAGGAGGAGGGGTTGGAGTGAATGAGTTGCTGACTGAAGCACTGCTTTGCCAAACACCCCATACTGTCTGGATCGATGCATGATAGCATACAGTGTTATGATGGTATGGACAGATCAAATTGCAGCTCTGCAAATCTCCTGGAGAGGAACATGAGCCAGGAAAACATCTGAGGAGGCATGTGCCTGCATGGACTGTGCTGTGAGATGTGGCAGGGGAACCTTGGCTTCGTCAAAGTACATTCAAATACATACCATGATTCAGGAGGAGATATATTTTGATGATACTGGCATCCTCTCATACGCTCTGCCACTGCCACAAAGAGTTGTGATGACTTGTGGAATCACAGAATACTAGAACTGGAAGGGACCTTGAGAGGCTATCAAGTTCAGTCCCCTGCCCTCACAGAAGGATCAAGCACTGTCTAAGATCATCCCTGATACATGTCTCTCTCACCTGTTCTTAAATATATCCAGTGTTGATATCCACAATCTCCCTAGGCAATTCTAGTGTTTTACCACCCTTGAAAGAAAGTTAGGACAGTTAGGAAGTTTTTCCCAATGTCCAACCTAAACCTCCCTTGCTGCAATTTAAGCCCATTGCATCTTGTCCTATTATCAGAGGCCAAAGAGAACAATTTTTCTCCCTCCTCCATGTAACACCCTTTTAGATACCTGAAAACAGCTATCATGTCCCCTCTCTGTCTTCTCTTTTCTAAACTAACCAAGCCCAATTCTTTCAGACTTCCCTCATTGGTCATGTTTTCTAGACCTTTATAGTTTGGAATAGTCAGTGTAAAAGAGGAGGGTCCTTCTGACATCAAAGGAGTGCAGCTTTTGTTCCCATGAGCTCTTGTGGGGCTTACGATAAAAAACTGGCAGGAATATATCCTGGCAGGTATGAAAGATACAGACCACTTTCTGAAGGATGGCTGGGTCAGATCTCAGCTGAATCTTCTCAAAAACAATGCAAAAAGATTCACACATTAGTGCGCAAAGTTCAGACACTTGTTGGGCCAAAGCGATGGCTACCACAAGAATCACTGTCCATGAGAGGCACAGGATGGAGCATGTGGCCAAGGGTTCAAAAGGAAGTCCCATAAGCGGGGAGAGGACAATGTTAAGGTATCATGCCAGGACAGGGCATTTGTCTGGTGGATGGAGTCTGTCCATGCCCTTGAGGAAGCACCCAACCAGTGAAAACAGAGTGACCTGCCTCTCCTGGATGGAATGTTGAAATGGCTGCCAGGTGTACCTCCAGCAACAAGTTGCCAGGCCTTGCTGTTTAAGGAACACAAGGTATTATAAGTGTCTGAGGGATGGAAGTGGATATGAGCCCCAAACTGTGTTGGGAGCAACAGCACAAGAAAAACGCTTTCCATTAGCTGGGCAAGAAGTCTAGTGGTGGATTTGTGGCTGCTTAGGGTTATTCTGAGCACTGTTGCTCTGCCAGGTTTAACACATAGCCTCCATGCCATCTGATGGAGGGAATGAAGGTCCGGGTGGTGGAGGTGACCATGTCCTGCATGATGAGGTCCAGAAGGAGAAGGAGTTTAACCAGCAGTTGAACTGACAGCTACAGCAGAGTAGGGTACCAGTGCTGATGGGCCCAGGCCAGAGCTATCAGGATGATATTCACTCTGTCTCTGCACATTTTTAGGAGCACCTTGTGAAATAATGGGAATGGCAGTAACGCAGAGAGCAGACTGTCTCGCCATGGGATCAGGAAGGTATCTGCTAGCAACCCTGAACTGTGTTTCTGGAAAGAGCAAAACTGAGGGCACTTCCTGTTGTCTTGGTTTCAAAGAGGTCTATCTGGGGAAATCCCCCACCTCCAGAAAATAATGTGGATGAGATCCAGTCGAATCAACCCTTCCTGGGCAATGAAGCACCATCTGAGAATATCTACCAGCTAATTGTGGACCCTTGGAAGGTATGAGGCCTCTAGGTGGACAGAAGAAGCTATGCATAGTTCCCATTACAGAGAGATCTCTGACGGAGAAGCAGCAATCAGGCTCCACCTTGCTTGTTGATACAATATATGGAGGTCATGTTGTCCATTGTGACCACCATGCACCATCCCCAAAGGCAAGGCAGTCCATTTCATCTGGGCTTCCTAGCCCATATAGGATGCATCAGTGATGAGAGTAAGCAAGGGCTGCAGAAGTTAGAAAGAGACTCCTACCCTCATAGACTGCGGATTCAGCCACCACCGGAGTGTCTGGATGACATGGCAAAAGAGCATCACCATCACGTTAATGCTGTTGAAGGCCAAACAATAGATTCTGGCAAATGGGATGATGTAAATGTAAGCAACCATGTGCCCAGGGTCTTGAGGCACTCTAGCCATGGTAGTAGGGAAATTGGTGGGACCCCGAAACAGCCAGGTCATCATATCCAAGCCTAGGTGGCATCCAGAACTGCCCCTATGAACTCAACCCTTTGCATAGGCATAAGGGTGGGATGATTTGCTGAGACTGAGCAGCTGACCCAGCTCTGTGAGTGTATCCCTGGTGAGGCCCATTTGAGCCCATCTGCTGATGAGATAAGCCCCTTAGAAGCCAATCATCCAGATTAGGGTAAACATGGATGCCATGGCGATGGAGGAAAGTGACCCTCTCCCCAGTATTCCCAATATTCCCCTCCTCCCAATATTCAAGAGTTTTGGGAGACATACAAAGCCTGCACCAACATCCAAAAGTAGCATAGGCTCTCTATTCAAATATTTAGACAAAAATCAGATTTCACATACCCTAAAGTTTGAATCTGAATATCTGGATTTGATTTCTGAAGCTACAACCTAACTTTGCTCTTAATCATTCCAGCTCCCTCCCTTGGTATGTTACATATTAAATAAAATTTAATTAAATAAAAATTATCAAAGAAAATATTGGTGTATAGGAGAGATGGAAGTTCCAATCAATACTTTATAACATTAATCAGTACTATTTCACGTTTTTAATGAGTATTACTGGAAATAGGAGAAATGTGGCATTACATGAGCAGGTTTTTTATTTTATCAACACACATTTTGAAAGATAATGATGCCAGGAATATGTACTATTGTCACAGCACAGTTTGACATTTTTATTAAAGCAGCCATCTTGCTAGCTAATTTTCTGAAAATCTGCTAATACCTGATAACAAGTGCCAAGGTCTTTTCCATTGGCTGTGAATGATAACATTCCAGTCCCCAAGTCAACAATGCAGCCAATCTCTAAATCAACATTACTGCGACTTGATCTCTGGGAATTAG
Source organism: Pelochelys cantorii (assembly GCA_032595735.1). Taxonomy (NCBI): domain Eukaryota; kingdom Metazoa; phylum Chordata; order Testudines; family Trionychidae; genus Pelochelys; species Pelochelys cantorii. Next base: position 73,260,424 of record CM064329.1, read on the forward strand.
CAAATGTGTCTCCACCCCAAACCATGTAGCAGTTACTGCGCTTCACACTGAAAGAAAAATGAAAACTAATAATTAGCTGGATCGTGACATTAAATACACAAGTAAAGATTTATACTACATAAATTTATTTTTTCACAAATAACAAGGAATCCTGAGGCAAAGGTCAGGCTTTTTACTGTTTTGTTGTCCTAATAATGACAGAACATCTTGAAATGTGAAAGAACTGTGTTTTACCGATCACTGTTTGTACTGACCATTTGTCAAATGAACACAAACTCACTCTTCAAAGCCATCTCTCATTTGTCCTGGTGTCTTTACTCACACTTACACCAATGAACCAATATTTGCTTGGGCACAGTTCAGATTAGATTTCAAAAGTATGAATTAATTTGTTACTTTTCTGAGTAACACTCAGCTATGACATGCCTGATTTGGAAAGCATGAGTTCACCTGTAAGCATGATTTGGAAAGGATGAGTTCAGCTGTCGGCTCAGCGCGCTAGTCTGGACACTCCGCAGTCGACATCAAAGGCATTTGTCGACCTCCCCAGTAAACCTCATCCCACGAGGCATACCGGGGCTGTCGACAAATGCCTTTGATGTTGACCGTGGAGCGTCCAGACTACCACGCTGAGCCGACAAACAGCTGATCGGCTCAGCGCGGCAGCCATTTTAATTTAAATGAAGCGGCGATTATTTAAATCGCCGCTTCATTTTCCTATGCCGGGTAGCCTAATCTACATGCCTCTGTCGCCAGAGGCATATAGTCTAGACATACTCTGAGAGATTAGTTAGGTATATCAATGAAAGGAGGAGAGGTGGGCACATTGTCAGTTGAAACAGAATTCCCCCTATTTGACAAACTGCACCACCTAATATTTGTTAATTAACAAATATATGATTTATTGACTAGTTCCACCTAATAACTTAGAATTTAAATGAGCATTAGAACATAGTCCATTATTACTTTTGTTTCATTCATCTTTGTCAATAGTAAAGTTAAATTCCATTTGAATAAATAAATATTTTTTAAAAAATTATTTAATAATTGATATGTTAAGTGCCCTACCTTTCATGAACCCTTCCTCTTTCATCACCTAAAGTAACAGTCACTGTGCTATTTTTGTTTAGATCAAAATTTTCACTGTAATAGTGGTAGTCGGGTGTTACCCAGCCGACCCAGACAGAGGATGGGTCTTGACCAGCAAATATTCGCACTGAGTAATAGTACTGAAAAGATAAAAAGTAGTGTAAAATTGAATTGAATATTATGAAGACAAAAATAAGATACATTATTAAATACATAAAGAGACCATCACATGTACATGTAGATTTAAAAACAAAAAACAAAACAGCATAACTACTGGGCATATTGTTTAGGGGTTTTAAAAACATGTTTTAGTAAAGCTTCTAAGATAAGGCCTGAAATACAGTAAAATGGTCTGCCCTAATATAAACATACTACAATTAGTAAAGTAGTAGCAGAACTATAAAAAACACAAGATAAAATCCGCAATAAAAATAGAGTTTAGATATACATTTAGAAGCATAAACATAGGCATAAAATTTTAAAATTTAGGCCAAAGTGGATACACACAAATAAAATCATTGTAAAGTATTTCCCCGGAATTTTCAAGAGACCGTTTTTAAATGAGCATGTTACCATGCAGCAAATACTAATAAGTAATGAAATGCGTGTTTACTTACTGTTGTAGTGTGAAGAGCAGTTTCGTGGCCCTGTTTTCTGAAGAAAAAAGCATTATTGTAATAATATGGTAGTTTGAAGTATTAATACTGGGGTTTGTTGAGTACTTGAAATAAATTTCTCATATGGATTAGTTGCTATTTGTTGAACATAGACTATGGCACTTTCATGCCCTGAGTCAATGGAATGCAGTGAACCCTTTTAGAGAGGATCCAAGAAGAAAGGTGGTGCACACATGATCGTTCCATTGACATGAGGAAGAACTAGAGAGAGAGATATTTAGAACAGCCAACCAAAAACAGATGGTGTTTTTTCCTTCCCTGAATATATTTATTGCTACATTTGCACAGAACTATGAAGAGGAATAGAAATATGAGGATTACACAATATACATTCAAGATTAGAGGGTAAGTAAATGATTCTGGCCTGGCTCTCAGAGATGTTGAATCCCTGCAAATCCTGTTGATCTCACTGGGATTTTTGAGTTTTCAGCATGTCTCAAAGTCAAGCCAATGAATAACTAGAGCCCTGTTGCTAGATTTCTTTTGGTAGATTCAATTCTTGTTTGAATATCTAGTTCTCTGCAGCAAAGTTTTGTTGGAAGGTAATCTAAACCCTCACATTTAAAACACGGTACTTTGTTAATAAATAAAAAATGTCACTAACATAAATCCTATGAAACTACAGTGTCCGAGAGGAAAATGAACAGGCAGTACTGTATGTAAAAAAGAGAATAACGGTGAACAGCTTTTTTTTTTAAATTTGATTAGCAATCTGCCACAAGATCATTAAACATAAATCTAACCTTTTTTGGAAAGCATCAGCAGATGCACTTTCTACACCAGTGCCATAGTTAAAGGTTGAATGGAACTCAATGGGCATGCTCAAACGACAATATATCATGTCTGCATTGCTGTTCTGGGTGCCAAATGTCTTGTGGGTCACTTTTAGGCAAGGTGGGCTGTCAATGGTTCCATCGATTCTTGTTATCTAAAAATCATAAAAATAATTTCAAATTCATTTCAAAAACTGAGAAACACATCATGGAAATTTTGTATTAATTCTTCTGCAGCATGGGGTAGGGTCGCTTGCTGGTTTCAACTAGAATAAATGGTGGCTCTTCTGTACTTTGAAGCATTTAAATCAGGATTTGAGGAATTCAGTAACTCAGCCAGAGGTTATGGGCCAATTACAGGAGTGGGTTTGTTGAGCTTCTGAGTCCTGTGATATGTAGGAGGCCAGACTGTACCACAATGGTCCCTTCTAGCCCGAAAGTCTATAAGTAATAACTTTATATATGACCTGATGTCAGTAAGTATTAGTGAGAGTTTAGAGTATTGGCTTGACTAGGTCAACTGATTAGAAATAGGTGTCTTCTGAACATGCCATGTTACCTCAATGTGAGCATGATTTTTTGGCACGTTGACAAAAGTTGGCAAGCGTTTGCTAAACCACATAGCAACATCTCGGTTCATGTTGACAGCAAAAGGTTCAAAACCCTCTTGAAGGCCACACATTGTATAATACTTGAAGGTGCTGGCATCCATTCCAAGGTTCATACGGCCAATCTGAGATAGACTCAGTGAGCAAATTGGGACAAATCCTAAATAAATTGTAATACAGAGAACAAAACACAATTTATATAGAGAACACACACATTTATTTTGGATTCTATCCAATGTGAATTTAATCTCAATTCATTGAAGAATTAACAAAGGTTAACATTCAGATACATGAACATGGGTGAAATTCATCCTTGTCATAAGAGCCACACTGCTTCACCTATCTTCCCTTTAAAGGACTTCAGTGGAGCACAGAGGGCTTTATGTGGGACTTCTGCACCAGGATGACTTTCAGCCTTACTGCCACATTTATGTGATAAAGCAGACAGCTGTATCGGAAACATAAATGATAATCTGTGAATCTGAAGAGGTGGTGTGGGGGGATGTATACATTGCAAAGAAAGACCTGTGTTGCCAACCCTGAGACCCTGGGTCAAATGACTCAGATTCATAAGGCTTGGGGTGCGGGGCTAAAAAAAGTACTGTAGACATTCTTGCTCGAGCTGGAGCCTGGATTCTGAAACCGAGGATGGAGGCTGAATCTCAGAGACCTAGCTCCAATGTGAGTGGAAACATCTACGCTGCTATTTTTAGCCCCAGAGCCCAAATCCTGTGATGTCAAGTCCAGGCTCTAAGACTCAGTGCCACAGTATTTTCTCTGAAGCACAGACATACCTTTGAATAACCCATGTTTGCTTGAACCTATCATTCATATACAGGAAGGATCAACTCAGTTCTATATTTTTGAGGCAAATAAAATGTAAGGTTCATACAGCTTACTGAACAGAGATATTTCAGAGGCAATTTTAGTATTCAAAGCCATGTCTGCTCAGTGTAGACATTAAAAATCCCACATCAATTTTTGTAAAAAACAGAGGGCTTGCTGGGTGTCCTTGGCCAAAATTTTCCTTCAGTCCAATGTGAAGTAGTTCATTGTCTAGCTCCCTAACCTATGCCTGTGTATATATTATAGTCTTGTAAAGCCCTTTAGAGTGGCACTCCTTCAGGATGGAAAAGTTATAGAAATAAAATTACCACTCACACCTCCAGAATAATTTTAGGAAAAAATCAGCATCAATGTCTATGTGAATAAAAATACAAATTGAATTCAAATACATACAAATAGTAAGGGAATACAATTGTCTACATAAGCAACACAAAGAGCTGGGACCAATTTTTTTAACCTAAAATAAGAATAGATGGACTTGATTTTTTTCTTAAAAACTTTTTTGTTAAAGATCTTTCACCCTTTTTCCTTCGGGTCTCAACTTGCTTCTGGTGCACTCAGAGTCAGGTTGAAGACCAATGGGAACACAGTCTGAAACTCAACTCTCTATGCATTAGCAGAGCTTTGATGTCTTTCATGGTCCCAAGTCTTACAGTACTTTTTCTTGTGTCCCTTAAAAACTCTATAGGAAAATGTAATTATTATAAGCATTATGTTTTCCCAAACTAGCAACCCTCCCTCTGATAAGTTTATCAAGTCCACGAGACTCAGAGCCTATGGATCAGGGGCACATACAAAGATAAGAAGGCCTGTGAGCTCCTACAAAGGTTCTAATGCTCACAGGAGGAGTGCTGTGATATTAAGAGTATGCAGATCTTTAAAAGGTCTCCATAATACACATGAACTTGCTCATGCACAGCAATGCACCAAGATCCCATGGCTTCCTTGTGCCAGACACGGTACAAGTACATAGGTAGACATGGCTTGTTGCCCCCAATGAGTTTACCGAAAACAAGATACAAGAAGGGAGTGTAACAAACAACAAATAAAAGTGAAATGGGGAGGGAAAATGAAGGCCATGGTAATAAAAGAAAGATATTTGCATAGGCTAATAACATTCAATTTGATGACTCTGGATCATATACATTTTTAAAAATTAATTATCATTTTAAAAATTCCCTATTAAACCATAACCCCATGTTCCCTCTACAGAGGAAGTTACCCTGGACTTTATGTATATTTATGTTCTTGTTTATTTCCCTTTCTTCTTGAGAGGGTATCTCTAACCTCCCCTCTACAAAGCGTTATTAGTTCTTTTCATAAAAATATAAATGTTCGCCACAACTCCTTGAGACTGTTAGCACCTCCCCTCCACATAAACCCTGATACTTCTCTCCAAGGTGCCAGGCCCAATATAGAGGTGGGAGGCCACTCAGCTCCAAGGGTGCTTTCCGTGGAGATGAGATGGATCCCTGTAGCTGCTGAGTACAGGAGTGTAGAAAGTCTACTCACCAAAGAATTTTCCATGGTATCCAAGTTCACTATTATCAATTGTACAATAAACACCTAAAACAGCCAGCTATTTTAGGTATCAATTTAATTTTACATATATTTAGAATGTATATAAAAGAATATACATGGTTTAATGTTCTCTCCAGAAGCATTCTTTTAAACACCAAACATCTTTTAAAATCACCAATATTCTGACCTACATAAAAATCTTATTATTCTTCAGAGATCAAAACCCCAATTAAATTTGTTACCTTTTAAACTTTTGTACTCATAACTGGTTTAGAATTGAACAAAATGAAAGACCAATTTATCAGGAAATTTGGAAAAATGAGATAAGAGATTATATAATACTAAGACTTTTGTAAGCTTTGGCTGGGCTAGAATTCACTTAATTGCCCTTCTCCAGTTCCTAAACCTCCCCTCCCAACTTCCACAGAAAAATAGATGGAGACCCAGAATTCACTATCTAAGGCTTTTTTAGCAATGATTGCACAAGGTATGCCTCCCCACACTCAAGTGTCAAAAGGAACTAAAGAAATGAATTTAATTAAATAACTTTATTATATCTTTTGATAATTAAATAATAATTGATTTTTTACAACATAAATTTGACTATTTTATAATCCACAGACATTATCATCACAGTTACACATAAAACATAAATAAATAAAAAATAAAATCTGAACAGTTCAGTTCAACAGAAACACAGTGAAAAGAAGCTTAGCTCCCAAAAGCTTAAGTCAAAGTCATCTGAGTCTCAGGGTCTTTGATCACCAAATTATATAGTATGCTGACTTAAAAAAAAACACAACCAAAAACCTTCTCTCTTTTCACTGGAATCTTCAGTTGGAATCTATGCAGGTTTCCTCTGTTAAGTAAATAGATTTTAAAAACCCTACTGCAAAGTGTTTTGGGGGAAATGGCAATAAACACGAGAAAGTATAATAAAAAATGCCACTTGGGTCCTCTTTGACAGAACCATTTAATAACTGTTGCTCTATAAAGTGTGATGAGGGAGAAGGAGGATTATTTTAAAATGAACCATGTAGAGACCAGATAAATGAGAAGAAGGGATGTTAGATATCAGGTAATTGAATAGACGGGTAACCGCATGAATTCTTATCGGTTACTTGACTATTCCATTGTCCCTGGGAGTGGGGCCAGCAGGCAGTGCAATCCCAGCCCCACTTCCGGGGAGCCCCTTGCCAGCCCACACTGCTGCCTCTCTATCAGAAGCAACAGCGTGGGGTGGCAAGTGGGAGCCTGTCCACAAGGTGACCCAATTAAAAAATCAGCTGCTGTGGGCGGGGGGGGGAAGTTACCACAAAGCAGCCTCTGTCAGCTGTGGCCCAGACTGGCTGTGGACAGAGGCTGGTCCAGCAGCAGCCCTTGTCTGTGAGGTGGGGGTAGGGGGAAGGGGTAGGCAGCGCCACAGAACTGGTGCTGAGGGAAACCGGCTTTTAAGCTGGTTCCCCTCAGCACCGGCAACTGCTTGCCCCACCTTGCTGCCTCTGATACAAAGACATCAAGGGGGGAGGGAATGAGAGTAGTTGAGAAAATTAACCGATAAGGCTCGGCTTATCAGTTAATCGTATATTCAACTACTTGTTTACATCTCTAAAGAGAAGTTGACATGAAATATTTGGAAGAAGTGTTCCCTCTAAGCTGCACAGCAGCACAGCTTCACAAGTGATTAATCAGCCCCGCCCAGACAGAGGCTCAGGACTCTATGTATGGACCTGACTGACTGGGCGGGGCTGATTAAACACCTGTGAATCTGTGCTGCCATGAAGCTTAGAGGGAACACTGGTCAGAAGGTGAAAAAAATGCATAAACTGGAGTCATGTCAATATTCATCTTCTCAAAATTGGTGTATTGCAGCTGGTGCAGAACAACATATATGAATAGTGAATGAAATGATCCCAAATGTAAAAAAAATTGTTCTCTGACCCCATGCATGTAATCTCCATTGACATGAGTGATGATTGTGCATGCCCTTACGAAAGCAAAAAACTATTATATAAACAGCCAAGGAACTCAGACTTTAGGTCCTTTTGGATGTAAGAGGTTACTGCTGACTATAATAATTAATTTTTACTGTTTAAGTACAGTTCTGTAAATGAGCTCCAAGAGCAGTGGAAAATTACTCACATCATCTCTGATACCCTGTAAGCCTGCCGATATCTGCTTTACATTCACAGGTATCTGCATCCATGAAAGTGGATGCATATAGCCATGGCTCATCTTTGTGGATATGGATCTGGACACAAATTTGGTATCTGCACAGGGCTCTAATAATCTGCCTCTCCATGACCAATTGCCTAACTAATGTTCATTGGTGGGCCAAAGAAAGAATAACAAACTTAGTCTGTACCTGTAGACAGCCATTTTACAACACATTTTATCAGGTTGATGTGTGGCACCGATGGGAATGCTACACAAGAACAGACTGTCAGCCAGGGAAATTGAGAACAAAAGGGAACCAAAACTGTATAACTTTGTAGCCACTGGTGGTAAAAATAACAGGAAGTTAAAAATGTTGCACTTCCTCAGACCTGCTAAGGAAAAAACCTGGACAAAGGGTGAGCTGGAGCCCTTCGGATCTGAGGAGGCTTTATTTCTTCTGGGCCAGTCCCAGGTTTCTACTGTGCTGTTACATCTTGTCTGAGAGAGCGAGAGTCCCACCTGGCTGCTTGTCACATTAATTTATACCCTTGCAGGATCCTTCCTTGTCTTAAAAGGTCACAGAAAGCTGGACTGCCTTATCATTGGGTGTTTTTCATTCACACTTCCACATTCATTCATGGATTACATACATATTCATACGAATTTTATTTAAACAATATAGTTAAACAATATAGCTCTTAAGCAAGCATCTACTCTTATCGATTTTGACATAAAAGGAAGCTACTTAAACCACATCTGAAACAGTCTAAACTGCATTTGCTTAACGGCTTCTAAATAAGCATGTGGCTGAGAGAGATAAAAATACAAGAGAAAGGGGAGGAACAGACATTTGTGTCCAGAAGCCACAATTCAATAGGGGGAGGGGCATGTGTCCAGCTAGCTATAAAAATTCCCCAAGGGAATTCTAGAAACAGATTTAGAAAATAAGAGAGGATTTGAAGAAGATGCGCATACATACATACATACATACATACATGCATACACACACACACACACACACAGCGGATGTCATGACTACTCTGAGACGAGATTCTGAGACCAGTATAGAATTAAAAATAAATGGAAGAGATTGATATCTGTAAATATCACAGAATTAACTGCTGTATCTTTCAGCAAAATAAAGCTGCCTAGGGAAATAATCATACTCTTAACACTTCTGCGATCCATGAAAATGAGTGATAGATTTGAAAGTAAATGCAAATATCCTGTTATGACAAAGCTGCCAGAGGTAACAGAGAACACATCCTGCTGCTTATGCATGAAGATGGTTATTGAGAAGAGGTATCATAAATAAATGGAGGGGCAACCAAGCTAATTTCTGATAACACAAGTGGCTGATGTTCAGCAGGGAAAGGAGGTAAGAGAGACACTGATGGATCTAGTGCCTCTGGGTGAAGGGGAGACCTGAACTCTTCCTAGGATGATGTCACTCTTTGGAGGTTTTTTGGGAGGGGGCTGGGCAAAATCTGAAATTGAAGCCCCTACCTTTCCCAAAAAAATTACCTCCGATGGAGGCCAGGATATGGCAGTTGGCTGGAAAGCAATCCTGCCTCACACTCACTCTGCAGTGCTGGGTTGGCTTCTATTCCACAGAGCAGGGCCTGTTTTCATTCCACTACATGTCCTGATCAGTTAGTATTGGCTTAATGTCTTGCTTAATGTGTGATAGTGATCATGAACTGTGCAAACCAAGGCAAGCAATTAGTTAACAGAAGAGTATAAAGGTATTTTTCTGAAAGAATATACCACAGTATTCACACCCAAAACACTATTGTACTCATGTATGTACAAAGTATGCCTTGGGAGGTATCATTAAAAACTCAATTTGCTGATCAGTAAAGTGCACATCATAGTGTTATATGTGAAGTTATAGACATAAGTTGAGACTGTGACTAAAAGTAAGTTTTCCAGATAAATCTGTGGAGCAGCCAACCAGTTTCTTAGGGTATGTCTACACTACAGCAATAATTTGAACTAACTTAGTTCGAATTAGTTCATTCGAACTAAGCTAATTCAAATTAGTGCATCTAGACCTAAAAACTAATTCGAATTAGCGTTTTGCTAATTCGAACTAGCATGTCCACATTGAGTGGACCCTGAACTGAAGTTAAGGTTGGCCGGAACCAGTGCCGGCAGGGCATCAGGTTAGGGCTTAGAGCGTGGAGCTGCTGCCTCAGGCTAGCCGAGGGCTGTGCTTAAAGGGACCCGACCCCCACCCCAGACAGACAGTTCTCAGGGTTCCCCGCTTGCTTGTCTACCTCGATGAGGGACAGCAAAGCAGTCCTGTCTTGGAGTGCTCTGAGTGCCCACACTCGGCACATCACAGCCCTTAGCCATCAGCCCGGCTGCACTTGCCACAGGCTGCCATCCGGGGGTGTCAATCGGGGGGCTGTCAGGATCCAGGAGGCCCTGCAGGAGAGCTTCCACCCCGAGGAGCCTGCAGAGCCACCCCAGTTCTCCCCATCGGGGGCTCGTGCCCCATTCCTCCCTCACCTCCTTCCACTTACCCCTCCCTAGCCCCCCTTCCTGATGTAAAAAATAAATGACACGTGTGTTCAAAAATAGAAACTCTCTTTATTTAACAAAACTGTGTATGTGTGTGGGGGGGATTAACCTCTGGGGAGACTGGGAAAAGGAGGTGGGAGAGGGGAAGAGAGAGGGTGGGAGAGGGGAGGTGGAAACCTGGGAGGAGGGAGCTGGAAGGGGGAAGCCAGGGGAAGAAGGAGGAGGGGAAGTATAAAACTATGGTACGACATATCTTCAGTACTGTGTACAGATGTGGTCTCCTCACCTCAAAAAAGATATTTTGGCCTTGGAAAGGGTTCAGAAAAGGGCAACTGCAATTATTAGGGGTTTGGAACAGGTCCCATATGAAGAGAGGCTAAAGAGACTGGGACTTTTCAGCTTAGAAAAGAGGAGACTGAGGGGGGATATGATAGAGGTCTATAAAAACATGAGTGGTGTGGAGAGGGTGAATAAAGAAAAGGTCTTCATTAGTTCCCATAGTAGAAGGACTAGAGGACACCAAATGAAATGAATGGACAGCAGGTTTAAAACTAATAAGCAAAAGTTCTTCTTCACACAGCACATAGTCAACCTGTGGAACTCCTTACCACAGGAGGCTGTGAAGGCTAGAACTATAACAGAGTTTAAAGAGAAGTTAGATAAATTCATGGAGGTTGGGTCCATGGAGTGCTATTAGCCAGGGGGTAGGAACGGAGTCCCTGGCCTCTGTTTGTGGAAGGCTGGAGATGGATGGCAGGAGACAAATCGCTTGGTCATTGTCTTCGGTCCATCCCCTCCAGGGTACCTGGTGCTGGCCGCTGTCGGCAGACAGGCTACTGGGCTAGATGGACCTTTGGTCTGACCCAGTCCGGCCGTTCTTATGTTCTAAGCTCAGGGTCGGGGGTCTCACTGGACCAACTTGATTTTCATGCAAACCTGCTCCTGGGTTTGCATGTGGCCTTTGGTGGCTAGGCTGGCAGCTATCCTGCCCTAGACGGCCCCATTCCTGTGCCTAGTGCAGAGGTCGTGGACGTTGGAGGCCTCCCCCCAAACCTCGATGAGGTCCATGATGTCCGCACTAGACCAGGCGGGTGCCCGCCTCTTGCGGCCCCGGGCTGGCTCCTGGGAGCAGTCAGCCTGGTCCTGGGAAGAGGCGGAGGGCTGGGTGCCAGCAAGTGGCTGGCTCCTGCCGTGCCAGGTGCAGGGTCTGCTGGCTGGGTGCTGGCAGGCTTGCAACTGGCACGAGCACTGTAGCCAGACCGTGGCCCTTTAAGGGCTCTGGGGCCGGGAGGGGGGCAGAAAACTTTCCCTGGTTTGGCCCAGAGTGGCCACCAGGGCAAGCTGGGAAGGGCTAGCCTCCAGCTAGTTCGAATTAAGTGGCTACACAGCCCTTAATTCGAACTACTTAATTCGAACTAGGCATTAGTCCTCGTAGAATGAGGTTTACCTCGTTCGAATTAAGCGCTCCGCTAGTTCGAATTAAGTTCAAACTAGCGGTTTGTATGTATAGACGCTATGAAAGTTAATTCGAACTAATGGCTGTTAGTTGGAATTAACGTTGTAGTGTAGACATACCCTTAGACACAAAGAGCAAGCTGACACCAGAGACAGCTATAAACAAAGCTGATGGACCATTACCTACTAAGTGGCCATTCTTGGCAAGAAAGGGGGCAGGCACACAAATATACGTTTCAGAAAAAAAACCACAGCAGGGAACATCCTTCATATAGATTCTGCCCCTCCTTTTTATATTTTTCATCCCCCTCTAGATAAACATTTCCAACTCGGACCCAGGATACACACACCCCAAGCCAACCCTTTCTTTCTCCTTGTCAATCACATTCTCTGCACCTGGAAAGACAAAAGAAGCAGCCATTGGACTCTGGAGGAGGGGTCCTGACTTGAGAGTTTGGTCAGCAATCTGCTGAAGCATGTGGTGAGAAAACTTTGCTTTGAATCTACTATAGTTTGTTAAGTTAGGCACTGGTAAGTGTTCTATCTTCATTTTTCTTGTAATCATTTCTGACTTTTAGACCTCATTATTTGTACTCATTTAAAATCTCTCTTTTTGTAGTTAATAAACATGTTTCATTGTTTTATCTAATCCAGTGTGTTACAGTGGGAGTCTGGGTAACTCCTCTTGGGGTAATAAGTTGTGTGCATATTACTCCCTGAAAGGAATAACAGATTCAATATATTTGTACAGTCTAGGAGAAAGCTAGGTAGTACAGGACATACGTTTCTGGAGGGAAAACTAAGGCTGCAAACATGTTGGGGTCACCTTGCAGTAATCTTTAAGGCTGGTGTGGCTAGCTGGCTGCAGCACAAGCAGCTGGAAGTGACTTGCATGCCTGCGGCTATTTGTAAGCAGTCCAGGTTGTAAGACATTGTAAAGCGCGCCTGACGTCCGAGGGGCAGGTGTGAAACAGCTATTGTTTCGTATGGATTGTACGCTGGTATAATTTTAATTAGCTTAATATTAACAATATATCAACTCTTGGAAGCATGAAACAAAAGTCTGATTCCTTACTGATATTTTACTTTCCTGCATCATGCATGTGCAGTTTGATCAATATGTACAAATCCTCTGTAATGTATTTCTTGATCCCTCCCCCTGTCATACATATATACCTGGAAGCTGATCCTGAAAATCCTTACTACTATGCGTAATCATTATTTATCAGAAATGGATCTAGGAACCATCACATTATAGGAATTTTAAAAACAATAACATTTTCAGTACTGAAGGTAAATTGTGAATCTAGTAACACGGACAGTATCCCTCTTAACTATATACTGATCCAACATATTTCACTTTTCAGTGAAAATTGGAATAAAAATGTTACCATTAGTAATGTAATTTGATTGACAATTTTCATTGTTTAACATACAAATCATAGAGCCATTTTGGGAAATGTATATAGAAAATAAATCTTTGTAAAGAGTTTAAAAGCACAAATTGAACATATGATTGAACCAAAAATTGCTTTAGTTGTACAATAAACTATCATAGTGGTTCAAGTTTATTTTTTCATATTATTATACCTACTAATCCCTGATCTGGGAGTACAATGTTTTCTTTAACATTTTATCTAACTAAATTTACTTATTTATCATTGCTGATTTGCGGTTGGTTGTTCTTTCCATTATTACTTATGAAAGGGATGGTTCAGTACTGTAAGTTGTTTGAAACCTATTTTTCTATTTCCAGATAAGGGCTTGCAGATGAGTTAATTATGTTTGAATTAAATTTCAGGCTTTACACTGTAACATAAAAAGTATACTAGCAGATAACTGCACTGGATCATCGGAAACAACAAAAGGACTAGGCTTGAGCTATTTGCATATAAGGAGTCAGCACAATCATTTGGCCAACAAAAGACTAGCTGGTCAACAGCGCTGGATTCAACAGGGAGTAGCTCTGTGATTGCTTTTCACTCAGCTGAAAACTCTGAGATACTCTGTCAGAGCTCGAGGCCAAGAACATGAGGAATTCCCAATCAAGAAATAAGAAAAAGGCAAATTCATTTGCAATGCTTCAATTTCAGACTTCTCAATTCATTTTATGTAGTACACAACATAATTTTCTCCTAATGTTTCCTATATACATATGCTTACAGTGTACCTTTAAAAACAATAGGATTCAACTTACCCTTATCTATTTCAAAGTCAGCAAAGGCAAGTTCTGAACCTTTATTTGTTATAAGCAACTCCCCATTCAGAGTAAAGATCATGGACTTGTCATCTAAATTAATCATACAACCAACCACATCTCCTGGTTGCCAGTTTCGTCCAAAGAATCCACTGCCTTGATGCCAGCGCTGGCCCTAAAAAAGAACAAGGTCTCAGAAATAAAAATACATCATGCCCGATTTGCCGCAAGAGAGATTCAAAGCAGAGGGAGGAAAAGGGAAGCCAAGACTCACTGCCAATCAGTGGCTTTATATTGCATAGAATAGGTTCTGGACATACAATTCGAAATAAGAAAATAAATCTTAATATATATGAATAATCTGTAACAAATCTAAGATATAGCTGTAATGAAATAATTTAATCAGTGGTGTCACTCGACTCTTAATTCTTTGTTTTTATCTATTGCTTTTCATGCAGAGGTCTGAAAGCCCTGGTGTACACTAGGGAGTTATTTTGAAATAACAAGTGGAGCGTCCACACTACCAAGCCTGTTATTTCGAAATAAAGGGCCAGTTATTTCAAAATAATAACTCCTCCTTTTCACAAGGAATAACACTTATTGAGAAATAGTTATTTCAAAATAGTGGTCGTGTGGACACTCCACTGCTGCTATTTCAAAATAACTACTCCCCAGAGTCATTCAAAGTAATTACTTCCCAATGTTTCCTGGGGCTCTTAAGTCGAGGAAGCACATCCACATAAAGGCTACGTCTAGACTACAAGCCTCTTTCAAAAGAGAGCGTCTAGACTGCAACCACTTCTTTTGAAAAAGCGAGCCCCTTTTTCGAAAGAGAGCACGCAGGCAGTCTGGATGCTCTCTTTTGAAAAAGCCCTGCTGGCATTCAAGAACGCCTTTTTTCAAAAGAGCTCTTTCAAAAAAAGGCATTCTTCCTCGTAAAATGAAGTTTACCACAGTAAAAAAAACCACCCCGTTCTTTCAATTTAATTTCGAAAGAATGCAGCGGCAGTCTAGATGCAGGGGAAGTTTTTTTGAAAAAAGGCCACTTTAAAAAAAAAAACCCTGTAGTCTAGACACACCCAAAGAGAGCCTGCCTCAGACTAATTTTGAGGATAATCTGTAGTGTGGACATGCTATTTCAAAATAGTTATTTTGGGAGTTATTATTTTGAAATAATTTACCGAGAAAAAATAATTTCCCAGTGTAGACATGCCCAGAGAGATTTATGAACAGGAAAACATTAAGTTCCATAACACTCCTTTGAAGTACTGTGGGATAGTCCTTATTTTTATATGGAGACACTGTGGAACATGACATTAAATGATTTGCATACAGACACACAGCAGATCAGAAATGGGATGAGAGTCCAGATCAAAGGACTCCAAGCCTTATCTACAATAACATTGTCTTCCACCTTCTTCTGTAAGGAATCAAGATTAAGAAAAAGGGGAGAGAGAGAGCACACTGTGAATATTAATGTCCTAAGTATCCATTATGTTTTATTGTCAAGTGACATTTGCCTGAAAAGAACTGACTTCTCTAACTGAGCTGCATTTTGTTAATTTTGTCAGTCTCTATCTCTGTAGAATTTAGTCCCAATATGTAGAATTAGAACATGCGGATAATGTACAGTAAGAAAATCCTTTGTAGCTCAGAGAATAAAACATTATGTCCCTGTGTAGGCTATTCACAACTACAAACAAACTCATTAAAATTAAATTTTGTAAATACATTTACTAACTCTGCTGCCTTCAAATACAAATGCTTGGTCATCAGCCCCCAATTCTATGTCTGGCCGGCAGCCTGGCCTTGCCCAGCCAACACGCATATCTCCACCTGTCACAGCTTCAAATTCAAAGTACCACTTTCCAGATATCACTGCATAAGACTGTTCTATTCTGAAACAACGTATCTTGTCAATGCTGATTTTTTCCACAGTTTGGTCAGCTGTGAGAAAGAGAAGAAAAAAATTAGACAAAAATACAACTGAAAAATACCAATGCTTAACTTGCCATCAGTTTCAGTTCTGAAAGAAATATTTATTTATTATGGACATGGCTGAGAATAGTACTACGTTTCTTCATATTTATAATCAGGCCTGCTGACAAAATGGGCAATTGCCCTGGGGCCCAGTGACTCAAAAGGGCCCAGTGATTTTGGCTGCCCCCACTGCTACTGCGGAAATGGTGGCAGCTGAGAGCCCCAAGCAATGTTCCCTATAATCTTTTTCATCCACGTGAAGAATAAATTTCTTTATGTGCACTGAGGCATTTGCAAATGTGTACTACCAGTAGAAACAAAAAACCTAGCCGTGGCCATTCTGCTCATAAACTGGGCAGCCTCTGAATCATGCCTGGGTGACCTCACAAGTGCCCAGCTTACAGGGAACACTGGCCTCAGGCCTTATGAATTGGACAGCATGCTCTAGGCAGCGCTGGAGGGCTGGTTCTGGGAGGCTATCTCCAGCCACACCCCTCCTGTCTAAGGCCCCCGCACCTTCTGGGAGCCTGAAGTCAGCTCCCCTACCTTGCCTGGAGCTCAGCAATTCTATTGGCCCCCTCTGTTTATAACATGGATCTGGAGCAGACTCCTGTTCTTTCTTAAATGACAAGATGTTTGTGTTTGCAGTATTGTTGTAGTTGTGTCGGTCCCATGATATTAGTGAGACAAAGAAGCATACACACAAGCTTTATAAATTCTTCCTGTAAATATTAAGAACAGAGACATTGAGCCATGATAAGGCTAAATGATCTACAATTTAGTACAGAATAAAAGCTTCTCAGAATTACAAATGTTAGTCCTACAACTGAGGTTTAAGTTTTGTTTAAGAAACTTTGGTGGGTAATAAATAGTCTTGCAGCATCTTAAAGACTAACAAAACATGCAGATGGTATCATGATGGTATTTCGTGGGCACAACCCACTTCTTCATCTACATGTTTCATTAGTCTCTGAGGCGGTGTCTAGACTACATCCCTCTTTCAACAGAGGGATGTAAATTAGACACTTTGAAATTGCAAATGAAACAGGGATTTAAATATCCTGTGCTTCATTTGCATAATCGTGTAATGGCGCTCTTTCAAAAAAGCACCATTTTGAAAGTAAAACCGCGGTCTAGACGCGGTTCTTTCAAAAATGGCAGGCTTTTTCGAAAGATCCTATAAACCTCATTTACAGACATCTTACATTTGAGCAAGACTGCTGCTGTAAATTGCACATAATTCAGTGGAGCACATTACTAAATATTAGTGTATAGCTCCAGTTACGGGAATAATAGCTTGGAGAAAGCTGTGTCTCCAGACAGTAAGAAAAACAACCTGTATAGCAGGATGGGGAACCTACTAGCCTTTGAGGTAGATATGGTCCCCAGCTAGCTTTGATCTGGCTGATGATGAGGCTTGGGGCTTTCACCTGTGGCTGGAATTTGTGCTCCATCCCACAGCAAGTCTCTGAGCCTTGGCACCAGCCTGTGGGCCTAGAGCACAATCACTGGCTCGCTCTGCTTCTGGGGGAAGCCACGAGTACCCCCAGCCCTCCCCGACTGTGGGGCTGGAGCGTGAGCAAAGCTCTGGTGTCCCTGTGAGTGAGGTGTCTGCCTTTTTTTTTTTTGGCCCCCTTGACTGATTTTCCTGTGAGGCTTTTGCCCCTGATTGAAAAAAGATTTTCCTCATTTCCTTAGTGCTCTAGAAACTGGTGACCTAGTCCTCCCTTCAAGCAGAATTTCTTGCACTGTTTTGTTGGCAGCAACCGCAGAGAGGTCCACTTTGGGGAACTTCCAAGTTAGAAATACATGTCTGAGAGTGCAAGTGTAGTGTTCTCATTCATAATCTTGGGAGACATGCCTGCTTTAATTATCAACCATGATGTTCTGAATGCCTGAAAAGTAAATGCTGACATGAGGATGTGATTGGCTGTACTCCAGTTCTATATATTGCTTTGACAGAAGGGGGGAATGGAATCTCACCTTCCCCAGTGACATACGTAAAACATGCAGGATATGTTGTCCACCATAATTTTTATAAATTGGCCCACAATGAACAGAAGAAAAGTATTCTTGACTGCTTTTAAACTTCTTGGGCAGATCATTTACCCGTAATACTTTGTGTTCAAAGTGCCTAGGTGCACTCTCCACCCTCCAAGAGATATATCCAAAGTTACGGTGACACGTGGAGGACACTGGAGAAAAGGAATTCCTGCATATAATTTGGATTGGTCTTTCCACTAACTGAGTGAGCCCAGAACCCAATGAGCAACAGAAACCATCCTAACTAGATTATATTGGTTCAGGATATAATCAGCTTTGTATAACCCCTAAAAGTATTGCAGATTTAACCTTACATGTGAACCTTCTTCTAGGTGTCCATGGATTTATTTGAATTTTGTCAGTGTTGTACACCTCTCCAAAGGAAGGCAAGCTCTGCTGTTATGGCATCCAGAGAGGCCCTTATAAAATCTACCTGTTGAACTGGGGCTAAAGTGGACTTTCTGATACTGATGTGAAGACCTAACCTGTTGAACAGAGGCATATCCAGCTTTTCTGCAGAACAAACTTCATTGCTAGATCAGCCTTTCCAGAACAATCATGTAGGTATGGAAATATGATTATCCCCAGAGTAAAAGTAAGTAAAAGTTAGTAAAAGTAGATGGTTACTATTTTCAGAACCTTGGAGAATACCTTGGAGAAAGAGGACAGGCCAAAGGGAAGCATTTCAGTACCTGAAGTGATCCTGACCAATTGTGAAGAGGGGAAATGTCTTGTGAGAGATGTGTATTTTGATGTGAAATATGCATTCTGAATGTTGAAGGATGAGAACCAAAATCCCTGGAATCTAGTGATGCAATTGTAGCTGTAAGGGTCCCTATCCTGACTTTACAAATATGTTCAAGATATTTCAAATCTAAAATCCTCATTCTGTTCTGGAGCCAGTATATTCTTGAAACAGAAACCCTTACCTCTGTGCCAGACCAGACCTGGTTCTGAGGCCCTATGATTTAGAGAGAATGGACTTCTTGTCTCAGACAATATTGGTGAGTTGGGGAGGGAGATGGGATGGCAGGAAAGAGGTAAAATGGATGGAGCAACCTGATACTATAACCTCCAAATCTATTTGTTGAATCTATTAATGGACTGAGATTTACTACATTTTCTTTTAATTTGTAGGTATCTATATTCTGAGACATATTAGGGTGACCTTCAAACCTTGCAGGGTATGTAAGAATTTGCCTGTGGATTCAAATGGGAAGTCTTACATATTATTTTGGACTTTCATACAAAAGCCATGCAGAGGCAGCTGAGATGCTTGGTATATGATGGTAGTGGTGATTGACTGAGCCAAAGATCTGGGTACACTTAGGAAGGCTTTTTATGAGGTCCCCTCTAAGAGCTGACCTTCATTTATGATGGCCTTTAACTGTTCCCGGTATTTGTCAGGAAGGTGTTCAATAAAGGTGTTGAATTTACCATCATTGGTGTAGTTGTATTATGTCACCAGAGCCTGGTAATTTATGATCCTCAATTGCAGAGCTGCAGAAATGTAACTCTTGAAAAATCAAGTCACTTTGATCCTGATCATAAGGCACAGATTTTGCACTGTGCTGTCTGCTATACCCGCTGACTGCTTTCACAACTAAAGAATTTGGTTGTGGGTGGGAGAACACAAACATTGAATTCTTAGATAGAACATAAAACTTTGTGTCTGCTCATTTACACACATAAGTTGCCATGGCAGGAGTTTGCCAGAGAGTCTTGTGAGGTACCAGTACAGCCTCATTCACTGGTAACACTACATCTGCAGAAATTGTCCAAAATGTTACTCTTAGACCTCCTCTGTGGCTGTGCTGTGACTCTTAGACCTCCTCTAAAAGGAATTTTGAGTGATTTGGTGTTAAGCTTTTTTTTAATTAAAAATGTACTTGAAGTTCTCTGCCAAAATAAGTGGTGCAAGCATTACAACCTCATCTGGCCATGATGATGAGATATTTGTTTGCTTGTCCACTCTGGCCTCTTGCTCCACAAAGTTCCTCCTGAGGTTCAAGCTGCTGAGAAGGAAGGGATGGAATGGGTCATTATCTTTTTTTATACTCCCCATGGGAGTGTCTCAAAGCTCTCAAGAACTACTGGGGATAAACAGCCATAGATCCCAGTATGCCCACTGAGGAGGACAATAGCATGGAAGAGGGAGTATCTACTGCTGATCAAATCAGTGAGATGGGCCTAAAATTATTTCCTTGGAAATTTCCTTCTAGGGTAAATGACAGAGGAGATGTCCTTTCTGTAATAGATAAGAGATCCATAGACAGAGCTCTGAAAATCAAACGTATCATCCTTAGCATTGTCCAGAGCTGGGGTTAACAACAGAGGTAAAGGTAACTGCCTGCCTGATATGGTTTGTATATCTCTAGTACTTGAGAAAGATCTCAAGGTCTCAGCAGATCTGGGTACCACCAAAAATTCAGTACCCATTAGCAATAATGACTCCAGCTCATCTGAAACAACCAGGTCTTTCTGAGTATCTGATCTAAGGCAGAACTGAGTGTACCTGAGCTAAGGTTAAAGACTCTGCAATCAGCAGCAGTACTGAGGATGCAGACTGTGTCAGTAGAACCTTCCTGGAAGATGCCACTGGTACCCGGGACCCTGATTACTTCAGTGGAACATGTCAAATGGCTGATGTCAATCCAAAAGCATTGACGGCTTATAGTGCTTGGCAGTCTGGGATAGCAATTTAAGTACTAATAGTAGCACAGAGGAATCCATCATCTAAATTTGACTTCCCTGTTTTTAATAGATGTGCTTTTAAAAGATATGGAAATCTTATAGTTATTAGATACATACATGTCTCCTAAACTGTGGAAGCACTGAGGATGTCATTGCTAAAAAATAGGATGGATTTTTAATAGGAGAGGCAGTGCTTGAAGCCTGAATGTCCTCATATACCAGAGCAACAACAACCCCCTAACAAGAGTCCTTCTTCTGGTAGAAGCAAGGGAAGTGGAGAGGGGAAGAAAAATACCTCTTAGACAAATAAACAAATCATCTAAATCATAACATTAACTAAATTAAACCACTACACTAAAGTTAAATTATAATCTGAAAACAAGCATGTACTAGATGCTCTCAATCTCAGACCATAAAATGGTTCTATATATTCTTGGAGTGTAGCACAAAGATATCTGGAGAGTATGCACAAACTTTACAGGCAGTGCTAATGAAAATCTCTAATCAAATATGTATGCACTACCTGAAGTGGAGCACCCACAGGAATACTATTTGATGAAAAATTAATATTCACTAGACTTACCTAGTTCTTGGTCTGGTGGCTCAATATTATATCCATAACCAGCAAAAGTCCTCACAGCTTCACGAAGACTGTCTCTATTTGATTTCTTAGTACGTTCATCTAATAATGCATATGGCACCAGTCGAGGATTTCGTTTGTTCTTAAGATCCTAAAAAGAAATCACAAGAAGTATTTAAAGGCTATTGCGTTTTAAACATCACACAACATGTATGCCACTATTAATTTATACTCTTTCTTTTCTGAATATAATAGAACCTTGGGGTCTTTTTCCCCCTCAACATAAAAGTCATAGTTACATCAGAAATAAAGGCATTTTTGTAAATATAAAAGCTAGTAAATAAAATAATTAAACGTGCAAATCAGCAATTGCTACTGTGCACAAAACAAAAATGAGGGAAACCTTAGAAAATATTTTCCTGAGAAATTTTATAATTGAAACACTACTTCTATAGTGTTACTAGTTTAAAAGAAAAAACTAATTCCTCTCCAGCCATGATTCCATTGACCATTTGTATGGTCAAAGCCTATTAAAGTTTTTCAGATCTTAGATACAAGGAAAATATAAACACGGATTGTACTATGTATCATATTTTCTTCATATCAATGATTCAGAAAAAATGTATTTTTACAAGATAGTTAAGTCCCAAGCAGACTGCAAAGAGCTACAAATGGATCTCACAAAACTGGGTGCCTGTGCAACAAAAAGGCAAATTCAATTCAATACGGATAAATGAAAAGTAATGCACATTGAAAAACATAATCCCAATTATATATATAAAATGAGGGGGTGTAAATTGCCATTCAAAAATGATATTAGAGTCATTATAGATAGTTCTCTGAAAACAGCCATGCAATATGCACCAGCAGTCAAAAAAGTGAACAGAATGTTGGAATTCATTAAGAAAGGGATAGATAAGAAGACAGAAAATATCATATTGCCTCTATATAAATCTATGATATGCCCACATCTTGAATACTGCATGCAGATGTGGTTGCCCAATCTCAAAAGAAAAAAATATATTTGAATTGGAAAAGGTTCAGTAAAGGGCAACAAAGATGATTAGGTATATGGAACGACTTCCATATGAGGAGATTAGTAAAACTGGGACTTTTCAGCTTGGAAAATAGAGATGATTAAGGGGTATGTGTGCTTGACTGAGGTTTTTAAAATCACGACTGGGGTGGAGAAATTAAATAATGAGATATTATTTACTTATTCTCACAACACAAGAACTAGGGGTCACCAAATGAAGTTAACAGGCATCATATTTAAAACAAAGGAAGTACTTCTGCATACAACTTGTGGAACTTGTTGCCAGAGGATCTTGTGACATTCAAGATTATAAAAGGACTAGATAAGTTCATGGAGGATAGGTCCATCAATAGCTATTAGCCAGGATGGCCAAGAATGGTGTCCCTAGTCTCTGTTTGCCCGACACTAGGAATAGATGACAGGGGATGGATCACTTGATGATTACCTGTTCTGTTCATTCCCTTTAGGACACCTGGCGTTGTCCACTGTTGGAAGACAGGATACTGGGCTAGATGGACCTTTGATTTGATCCAGTATGCTTGTTCTTATGCTCAAAATCAGCAGATTTACATCTTTCAAATGTCTCTAATAAACTGGTTCTTACCTGCTGAATGCCATAGGTCCATCCTTGTTTTATTCTGTCTTTTGCCCAGACGTTATGTGCATTCTCTGCAAGTTTATCAACTAAAACTTCTTGAGAAGGTAACAATTTCACTTCAGAAAGATCTAGAGGGGCGGGCTTATACCCATTTGACATAATGTAGCTATAATTCAATAAAAAACATTAAGAGTGAAAATTATTTTGGCTAATGGAAAAGCAAACTTTAAAAATATTTATTTTTTCACAAGGATGGAATTCTTAACTTTTCTATATGGCATTCATGTGTTTTTCTCATCTGTCTCCATCCCTCATTCCCCATTTATTTGTGGAATCCATTCATGACAAAACCCATCACATATAAGCTCTATGAGGCAGACACTCTGATTTATCATCAATTCGTATAGCACCAATTCGTATAGCACTAGTTCATTGGACCCAAATCCCTGCTTGAGTTTTAAATAGCTGCTGTAAAACAAACAACAAAATGTTATGAACTGTGCTTTTTTAAAGCAGAATTTATGTATATGATCATGTTTTAAAAATTAGAAGATATGTTTATATATTTTGAACATTTCTGAAATGTTTGACTTGAAAATTAATGGTAATTTAAAAAAAAATCATGTAGGTGTACAATGTAGATTGTATTTAAATACAAGTTGGACCTCCCTGGTATCCTTGGGACCTGACTTATCCCGGATGAAGGATTTTTCCCAACAAGGGGAGGTAATTTCAGGGGGCCCCCCGATGTACCTCTCCCCGTTTCCTGGCTCTCCCTGCAGCCCAGCTGAACCACACGTCAGCTCCCGGCCTCTCACCAACCCAGCTGAGCCATGCGCCGGCAAATGATGCTCCCCCGCAGCCCAGCTGAGCCATGCACCTTCTCCTGTAGCCCAGCTGAGCCGCATGCCAGATCCTTGCCCATCCCCTTTGCAGCCTAGCTAATTCACACGCCGGCTTCCTGCCCCCCGCCAGCAGCCCAGCTGAGCTGTATCCAGGCTCTCAGGCTCCCACTCCCCTGCAGCGCACCCAGACTCTCTGGTCCTGGAACATCTGTGGTCATGCTGGATCAGAGAATCCTGGATTTTAGAGGTGCAACCTGTAATATGATTTTTATGCAAATACACTAGCATCTAATGATTGTATATTTTAATATATTTATACATATATAACTGAATAAAATAAATAAAACCAAGTATTTTAAAAACATCTTCCCAGTTTTCTGTAGACTATTATGTTTAAAATGTAGTTTAAATATATCAAAGGGTTTGAAGACCTTACACAAACAAAACAGTCACTAAATAGCATGAATATTTTGCCTTTGCAAGACTGGGCCATTAACATACAAACAGTCACATAGAAAACCTCACAATCAGACACTTTCACTGACATCAGTGAAGCCTCATATTCTAGCAAGCAGTTTAGAAAAGACTGAAGACTTTTGTGCTATGTATTAAACTGTTGCTGTGCTGGAGATACAGTATAGCGTGAAGACACTTTACCTTGCACAAAGCACCAAAACAACAATCTCCTAAGGCAGGGGTGGTGAACTAAGGCCCAGGGTCCAGTCTCGGCTTGCCTGGATTGGGCCCCTCAAGACCCAGCATTGGAGAGCCCACACTGACATTCCAACCCTTCTACCCCCTCTGTAGGACTGGAGCACACAAAATCTACTAGCCTGGGCCCCCTTAGGTTCTGGAGTGTGAGGGGAATGTGGGGGTGTCTTTCTCCTTCTCATTCAGGGGTCACATCAGTGACAATTTTTTTTGTGGTTGTTGCTTCTCACTTGCGTGTGATCCCCAACTGATTTTTCTATGGGTTAGCAGCCCGCAACCTAAAAAAGGTTTCCCACCCCCGTTAAGGGGTTTCTTATATGAATCACATATATGACTAACACAATCCACGCACTGGCTTTTAGTTTGTTTATTGTAGAAAGGAATGACATCAAAAGAGTTTTACCATGACTGAGAAATGGTTTTGGTAATTAAAACCTAGGGAAAGATTTCCTTTGCTAATGTTGTCAAATGGTTCATTATTTCCCACAACATAGAATTTCTAAATGCACTGCTCCATTCAGAATCAAACTTAATCTTCCCACGTAGAGCTGAATTCACTCCTTTTGCTTACCGCCCACATCACTTTCCTGTGCCAGAAACAATGACCTGTGGAAGAGGGCTGCAGCTTTGTCTTCAGGATTTTGCAAAAGGATGGCTACTTTAAACTGCGTCAGAAGCACTATGATATCCCCATCAGCAGAGGCTGCAACAGAGATATGCTGAAGTAGCATGTTCCCTATACCATCTTTGCCACTTTTTTGGGGCTGTGAAGATTGCTTGATGGCCCTTAAGTGAAAAAGAGACTGTTGCAGCCTTGCACTAATTCAGCTTCTCTATTGTCAGACTTTTAGCTCCCATTGATTCTATACTCAAATCAGTAGTGAATTCAACTCATTAAGTGTTTAGAGCAAGAAGGACATCAGAATATAACTACTGCATTCAAGTCTAGACAAAGTCTCCAACAATGAGACTATGCAATCATTTGGAAAAGATCTTTTCAAAGGCAAATGCCTTAAAGGAAATGTGTCCTTGCCTAGAGCAAAAAGGGCCTGATCTTGAATATATTTATGCCCATTAGTAACTCATGTGTGTACATGTTTGCAGGACTGGGTCCCAATTTCCTAAAAGTTATCTCCTACTCTTTTTTAATACTGAAGAAGCATGTATTACTACTGTTGATACAAAGTAACATACAAAAGGTAAAGATACTGTGAGTACCTAATTAATGCATAATATTGAATTGTGTTTTCCCAGTGTTGCATAATAATTTGAGTATTATCTAGATGCCTTTTTATGCAACTTAATTATTTAGTTACATAAACAGAAAAAAATGGCTATTGAGGTATATGAGGGTATGTCTAGACTACAGAGCTTATCCTGGAAAAGCTCTGCCGTGTCCAAGGAACGTCTGCTTTTCCAAAACAAATTTCGGAAAAGCAGACGCGTTTTTCGGCATCCCTGTAAATCTCATTTTACGAGGAAGAAGGGATGTTCCAGAAGAGGGTTTTTTTCTGACATTTGACCCGGTGTAGATGGTCCAAATGTCGGAAAAGCCTCTTTGTGTATCTTTTTCCAACTTTTCTTTGTAGTATAGACATAGCCTTAGTCTTGTCTTTGTAAATAGTACAATACTTTTACCCAAAATGAAAAAGTAAATGAAAAACAGAGATAGTTATATGGAAGAGAAATATACCTTCTAAATACAGTATAATATCATCTACTATATTTTGCTAATGATAAGAAAACCTTTCTATTCAGGGGTTAAATAAGGCTATCACCACAATATAAAGAGAGTATTCTAGTTCACTGTAGTCAACAGTGCATAATTATTTGTCTCTCAGCCACTCCACAGGGTGACATAATACAGCAAGATTGGCAGTCAGCAGTTAGCAGAGGCCAGGTGCTGGAACAAAAATTTTCTGTTGCAAGTCAGCATCCATGCACCCAGGCAGTCTGTTTATGTGAAACTTTCATAACACGTACAAGTCAGCTGAAAATAAATTTCTTAAAATAATGTTAAAAAAACTGCAAAGAGTACTTTATGTTTAAGTAACACAAATAATTACTAATTATAATCAACACTATTTTATATATATATATATATATAGTATATGGAAATAATTATTGTGAAGATACATACTTTTTGGAAAGTTTTACTTTCTTAAGATCTTCCTCTGCTGCTGGATTAGCATGAACAATATGACATCCAAGAGCCAAAAGAGTTCTATAAAGACAAAAAGTTGGTTGTTGTAAAATATATAAAGTTACAGCTTCTATAAAGTGTTAAAGAAAAATACAGCACTCTCTTAAATTATTTCATGAAGTACTTCTTCATATTTGTACTTCTAATTTAATTGCAGATTTATGGGCTTTAGAAAAATAAAGACTTTGGTTTAGGAAAAAACTACATAAACACAATTACAAAATGAAATGAAGGATACTAGCATTAAAGTAAAAAAAAAAGTACAAATTAATCTTTAAAAAATATAGGTCAAATCTTCCTCATTCTTCCTCAATAAGAAGTCCACCATAAGTCACTCTCACATGGGACTTTTATTATGAGTAAATAGAGCAGAATTTTAACTCTGTTTTCTCCTCTGTATCACTCCAATTAAAGGACCAAATTCTGCCCTTGAAATATGCACACAAAACTCCTAACAAAGTCAGCAGGAACTTTATCAGTTATTCAATGATTCAGAATTTGGACCTGATTGTCCCTTTGACTTGCAGCTATACAACACACTGAGACACATTTAGATAACTTAGAAAAACACCAGTCAGGGATGGTCTAAATATTTCTTAACCCTTCCCTCAGCGTAGAGGACCTCTCAAGATCCCTTCCAGTCCTACAATTCTATGATTTTAAAATGGCAGAATGGGCCAAAATATAAAACTTGATTTCTTTTTAATCTTATATTTAAAACTCACTTCAGGGTTTCCGTTGACATTTGTAGATTATAATTCTTTTCTGTTTCAGGTAATTTTGAGAACTCCACAAGACAAGGGTGTTGCCTTTTATTATCATCCCGTATCTATAAGAGAATATGAGAAAAAGATATTGTACTGTTATCGCACGGAGACTAAGTTCAGAACAAAAATAGTCTTGATCTTTGCACAGATAAAGAAACAAACACTTCCATCCATCCCCTGACGCCTAATAAGAACTATTCATTGTATGTGTTTGTGTGTATATATAGTCTTTCCATGATAAATTATAAAGTATGGAATAACACCCTTAACCACTGGAACATAATGAAAGATATAGAACCACAGTTACTGAATGAAAAGGCAAATGATAAGCTAAAACCACTCTCCTACTGCATGTCCAAGCCAAGCTAAACTGCTGTTCTAAACAGAAGAGTAGCTAAAGAATAACAACTTTTCCTCCTGAGTTAATCTAACCATTTCTGCTCTTTATCCTGTGGAGCAGGTCTAGAATAATATTGCTTTGTTCTCTCAGCAGCATTAACCACTAAAGAATTAGGGACATAGTGTGAAGATAAAGAATCTGAGTCATTGAGAGGTGCATAATATTTCTTGTCAGCTTCTTTGCATGTAGGTGGTATAGTGGCTGAGTGTCCCATTTAGGTTTAGCAGATTCCAATATTCTTTATCAATTGGAAGCACTACGTATCTTGACATCTTTAGATAGTTCAGTAACTTAAAATGAGATTCCTGGATCACTTCCAGCTAGATCTGCAATGCATCGGGTCTTGAAACTGTTTCAAATAATCAGCATAAGAAGGGAGAGAGCATGACAACCCCATCAGGGGAAGTAGAGGAGACCTTTCCCCCAGGAGTTGATCGTATGTTTCTCCTGTGGCAATTCAGGTTACATACGTTTATTCTCCTTTCTAAGACTTTTATGCAGTCTCCTAAACTTACCCCTATAAGGATCCCACGGATTCCAAGAATGTTAGTGGGGCCCAGGCGGGTCAGGAAGGGGGCACCAAAGGAATCTTCCCATCCATATAAAGATAATTAAGAGAATCTCCACCATCAACATGCTTAGAATATCTTGAATCTGAATAAAATTCTGAAAGAAGAGCTACTAGGGGACATACGTGAGAGAATTGTGTATTTGCTGAGACTCTGAGGAGGATGTTTTTTCAACAAATTCCATAGGCAAGGCAGACTATGATGCTGTAGGTCATGGACCCAGCCCTGATCTTTATAGCACTGGGGAACCTGATAATCCCAGGGGTACCCTGCTTTCTCTTATGGGAAGGAGCGTATGAGGAGCCAATACAGAGAAGTGAAGCTCCTCTGATATTGAAAAGTATCTGGGTAATAAAATTCTACCCATACCTGGGAAAAGAAGGGTAAGGCTAGACTGTGGGGGGAAGGGGGGCAGGTTTTGGTCTGGATTGAAAGAGGGCTGCTTAAGGGAGTGGTCAACAAAGGCGTTCCCTGTTGACTGATCTGCATCTTGACTGCCGCGCTGTGCCGACAATCAGCTGAGCTGGCACAGCATGGCGGCCATTTTTATTTTAATGAAGCCGGGGATATTTAAATCCCCACTTCACTGACTATGTCAGGTAGCCTATTTTACATGCCTCTGTCGGCAGAGGCATGTAGTCTAGACATACCCCTCCCCCCCATGTTTAAGGTGCAGTGTGGTCATCCTCCACCAACTTATCTACTTCTTTTTGAATGCTGCTACATTTGTTGCATTCCCAGTATCTCATGGCAATATGTTCCATAGGTTAGTTGTGCACTGTGTGAAGGAGAAAATTGCCCTATGGTATGTTTCACCCACCTGCCTACTAATTTAATCAGTTAACCTCTAGTCCTTGTTTATTGCAAAGGGAGAAATTATACTCCTCCAGTCACTGTCTCCATACCATTAATGATTTATAGACCTCTATCATATCCCCCCTCAATTTTCTCTTTTCCAAGCTGAAGAGTTCTTTGTAATAACTCTTTGAATGGAAGATCTTTTGTACCCCTAATCATTTTTGTTGCCTCTTTCTTTATCTTTTCCAATTTTAATATATCTTTTTGAAAGGGAAAAATCAGCACTGTAGACAATATTCAAGATGTGGGTGGATGGATTTTCATAATGGGCAGATTTGGTTTGTAACAAAACAGCTATCCATTAACAGATCTTCAAGTGGCTGTTTTGTTACAAACCAATTCCACAAGCCAAATACACAGGGAAGGACTGGAACTACAACTCATTCACAAGTTCGATTCTCATACCCATGGACTGAATAAAGATACTGGATGGCTGGGTCATTATCAACCTACCAAACAATGAAAGCGACAATGGTTCTTTGTATATTTAGAATCTCAAGATACCATCTACATGTTTTGTCAGTCTTTAAGTGCTACCTGACCATTTGTTGTTTGCTAATTAATGGTTCTTATCTGCCTCTTGATTATCCAGCCTTTAGGTACTTTGAAACTATTTGTTTTTCCTATTTCATTCCAGCTTGGCTTTCCCCTTGATATTTTTTACCCACTGCCTCTTCTTGTTCCCCCCTCCCATTTTTTCTTTCTTCCACCCTCCCTCCCTTCTCCCCTATTTATTTTGGTCCTGAACATCCAACTGGTCATCTGAAGAAGTGGGCTGTGCCTACAAAAGCTCATGATACCATCTACATGTTTTGTTGGTCTTTAAAGTGCTACCAGACTCTTCGTTGTTTTTTTTAAGCTTATCCAGTACAGACTAACTTGGCTACCTCCCGAAGCTACTAAAGGTTCAGCTATGATTATGTTAAAGAGGATGTAATGAAAAGTGGATACCATTCTTAGTGAGAAACAATCTGCTTTTAGGCAAGGTCTTTCATGCACAGACTTGATTTTCACCTTAAGAAGGTTTATTGAAAATGCGAATTAATTTCAAGGAACCCTCAGTATTAATTTTATAGACCTTCAAAAAGCATTTGATAGTGTAAATAGGGATATGATGTGGAAAATTGTTAGGCAGTATGGAACTCAGATGAACCTTATCAACATAATGAAGGCATTTTACACTAACTCCAAATGTTATATTAAAATGTGTAGAGGATTAATAAGTCGTTTGAAATTCAGACATGGGCAACGGTGCATGCTGTCTCCATTCTTGTTCTTGCTCGTAATTGATTATAGCCTGAAGTGATGTAAGAATAATCAATATGGTTTAAGGTGAAATCATTCAAAATTATTTGATCTAGATTTTGCTGATGTAGCTCTTCTATATGCTGTATACTTTCAAGAACACACAAATGAAGTTAAAGATAGAGAAGGTAGGACTGTGATTCAATGTAAAGAAATGTAAAACCATTGTAATTGGATATATGGATTTAAACCATCAAAGTCCACAATGAACAGCTAGAGAGGGTAGATCAATTCAAATACTTTGGAAGCACAATAAGCCAAGATGGTACATGCTCTGGGGAAATAAGAATAAGGATTGGCAAAGCAGACACAGCATTTAGCAAACTTAGGAACATTTGGAAACTTAATACTGTATCCTTACATACAAAACTAAACGTCTACTCAGCAGTAGGCAGGGACACCTGGCAACTTAAGAAAAAAAAGATACTCAGAAGTTAGTTGTGTTTCATCATAAGTGCTTGTAGAGAATATCTGGAGTAAGAACATAAGAATGGCCATACTGGGTCAGACCAAAGGTCCACGTAGCCCAGTATCCTGTTTGCTGACAGTCGCCAATGCCAGATCCTCCAGAGAGAGTGAACAGAACAGGTAATCATCAAATGATCCCTCTCCTGTCATCCATTTCCAGACAAACAGAGGTTAAGGACACCATTCCTACTCATCCTGGCTAATAGCCATTGATGGACCTAACCTCCATGAACCTCCTTTTTTGAAACCTGTTAAAATCCTAGTCTTCACAACATCCTCTGGCAAGGAGTTCCACAGTTGACTGTGCATTGAATAAAAAAATACTTCCTTTTGTTTGTTTTAAAACTGCTACCTGTTAATTTTATTTGGTGACCCCTAGTTCTTATATTAGGGAAACAAGTAAATAACTTTTCCTTATTCACCTTTTCCACACCAGTCATGATATTATAGACCTCTATCATATTCCCCCCTTAGTCTCCTCTTTTCTAAGCTGAAAAGTCCAAGTCTTTTTAATCTCTCTTCATATGGGACCCTTTCCAAACCGCTAATCATTTTTGCTGCCCTTCTCTGAACCTTCTATAATGCCATGGAAAGCTATGAGGAAAGAAAAATGAATGATGTGGTCTGAAAAATGGCTAAGGCAAGATCTCTATTTCAAATAATCTGTAAGAGAAAACATTAATGGCTAGGGCACGTGTTATAAATGGCTCTCTGTTGGGAGCCAGAAAATCCTACAAGAAAGAGGGACAGACTAGGATGACTTGGAAGTATATGGTTATCAATCACATAGAAAATTTAATTTGAAATGATTAGTTCACATGGCAGCTGATAAGCAACCACAGAGAATGTGGGTAGCCCAATGTGCTGAAAAGCACAGGCTGGACTAAGGTCTAAGGTAAGGTATGTGGTCTACAAGCATTTCATCCTCATGTCTGTTATTTTTAATTTCCATTTAACTAGATCTTCAATTGTGGGTTGCCCCCCTTTTTAAGTTAAATGCTACTGTAGTGGGTTTCTTTGCCACTTCTCCCCCTACAAAGATTCTTCAATTTATTTAAATTATGGCTGCTGTTTCTCCGAGATTGACCCATATTCACATAAAAAAAACCCCAAATGGTCTGGTAACACTTGACAGACTAACCGAACATGTAGATACCGTCTACATGTTTGGTTAGTCTATCAAGTGCTATCAGACCATTTGGGTTTTTTTTTCTGTAACAGACTAACTTGGCTAGCCCCTGAAGCTCCATATTCACATGTTAGACTAAGCCCTGGGCTCCACTTAGGACTAAATGAAAAATTGCCTCACCCCTTTCAGATTCCAGGACAAACTATTCAAAGTAACAGTTATTTATGATGTCTAGAAATTCTGTCACACATTACCAGTCACATATATCCAGTCACTGTGAGAAAAATTGAAATTCTCCATTATTATTGTGATTTCTGCTTTTGTAGACTCTCTAATCTTCCTGTGTAAACATATATTTAAAGCTATCTTTTAAAAAGGGGAACAAAGAGCATCCAAGGAATTATAGACCAGTCACCCTAACTTCAATAGCTGGAAATATATTGAAACAAATTATTAAATAATCAAGTCATAAGCACATTGACAATAATAGGGTTATAAGGAATGGTCAACATGGATTTGTTAATAATAAATTGCGCCAAACCAACCTAATATCCTTTTTTGAAAAGGTAACTGGCCTCGTGATTGGGAGAATCTGTAGACATGACAGATTTTAGAAAAGCTTTTGACACAATTCTACATGACAGTCTCAAAAGAAAACGAGGGAAACATGCTCTAGATTACATTAATATAGAATGGGTGCACAACTGATTCAGAGCCCATACTCAAAAAATAGTTATCAATGGTTAACTGTAAAGCTGGGATGACATATCTAATGGGACCTTAAAGAGGTCTGTCCTGGGACTAGTACAATTTAAATTTTGATTTATGACTTGGAAAATGGAGTGGAGAGTGTGCTTATAAAATGTGTGGATGTCACCATGTTAGGAAAGATGGCTAGTACTTTGGAGGACAGGATTAAAAGTCCAAATTACCTTGACAAATTGGAGAATTGGCCTGAAATCCTAAATATACAATTTTAATAAAGACACATGCAAACAACAACATTTAGGAAGGCAAAATCAAATATATCACTACAAAATGGGAAATAACTGGCTAGGCAGCAGTAGTAATTAAAAGAATCTGGGGGTTACAATGGATCACAAATCGAATATGAATCAACAATGTGATACAACTGTAAAAAAGGTCATCATCATTCTGGGGCATTATTAACAGGAATGTTGTATGTAAGAAATGGGAGGTAACATCCCTCCCTCCTCAGCACTGGTGAGGTTTCAGGGGGAGCACTGTGTTCACTTCTGGGTGTCATACTTTAAGGAAGATATGGACAAAGAGGAGGCAGGTCAGAGGGGAAGCAACAAAAATTAGTCAAGTTTTTTTTTAAAAACTCCTGACCTCTGAGGAAAATCTGGGCATGTTTAGTCTTGAGAAATGAAAACTGAAGAAAGCTGATAAGAATCTTCAAATACATGAAAGGCTGTTATACAAAGGATGGCAATCAATTGTTCTCCATGTCCAAGGAAAGTAAGACAGGTAGTAATGGGCTTAATCTGTAACAAGGCAGATTTAGGTTAAATATTAGGGAAAACTTTCTAACCATAAGAACAGTTAAATACAGGAATAGGCTTTCAATGGAGCTTGTGGAATCCCAGTCACTCAAAGGTTTAAACAAACTTAACGAACACCTCTCAGGGATAAGCTAAGTATAATTGGCCCTGTCTCTGTGCAAGGGGCTGGACCTCTCAAAATCCCTTCCAGCTCTACACTTCTATCATTCTGAGATATAATCTTCATTGTTTGTTGACACTATTTCACATATAAAAGGGTATTTGTTCCCAAAGCAGTACTTTCATGACTCACCTTGCCATAGGTCCAACCAAGTTCAATTTTATTCATTCCCCATAATTCATGGATATTTTCAGCCAACTTGTCCCTTATCTTTTCAAGGTGAAGAGGCAAAACAACCTGAGAAGAAAATATTTCAAGATTCAAGAAGAGAAAAGAGACTCTGAAATGTCAAATTTTCCTAAAATACTCCAACTATATAATAACTGACACCAAGATTATTTACATATCATTAAATATTACATTGCACAAACAGTACAGTGCTAAGAGAGAATACATGCTGGACTAAATTTTTACTGCTCATTTAAGGCTGCGAGTAAGATGACTTTTATGCTTAGATTATTGTAAATTAGGCATACCTGGGTTGTGTCTATTGGACAAGGGATAAAGGAAGCTTGGGAGAGGAATTGTGTTGTACCCAGCAAATCCCTAACACCATCAGAATCTCGCTTATACTCTTTTACTGGTTCCAATTTCATCTTCTCTTTTGGAAGCAAAGCTTCATAGCAGGGAGCATACCCAGTAGGAGGCAGGAACTTAAATTCTCCGTGACGTCCACCCAGTAGGAAACGAACTCTATGTAATTTTGAATGAAGAAGTACAATTTTTAAATTAAACAGCATATACTACCACATATAACACAGCAAGTTGGTCAGTTGGAGACAAAACTTTAATTTTGGTACTTTTAAAAATGGAAATTACTAATATTCTTAATGCATTAGTTAAGCTTCAGAAATTCCTAACAATTTACTAAGCATTAATGTTAGTTGATAGTATATGTTGAAAAATTATAGCGTACAAACTAATTAAAATATGTATACATTGGTAAATGCAAAACTTGACCATTAACTCAAATCTCTATTCCTAAATACATCTGTGGAATTCTACACACAAATATCTACATTAAAAGCAGGTGAGTGATTTAGAAATACAATTCCGAGTTTCAATAGAATTTGTCCTTCAAGTCACTTTGGAAAATCCAACTCTAAATTATCAAAATAAGATTTCCATTGAGTAATCACAATAACTTTGTGCAACAACAAAACCAACAAAATTACTCTGCTGCAAACACCATAATTGTAGGTTTGAGTCTTGATCCTCCTTGAAGACTCTATTAGCCTACAGGGTTCTCGAGGTCTCTTCAGCTATGTGTTTTAATGTAAATTTAAGAATATGGTAATAAAATAAAATAAAGGTAATAAAGAAAAAGCTACCCATGTATAGGATATGAACTGTGATTTGTCTGATTTGTCTATAACTCTTTTGGAGATAAATAAAAGTTTTCTATCTACAGGATTATCAGCCCAGAACCTTTCATGGGTCTTAACATTCCTTAATAAAATACATATATACAAAGCCATCCTGGGGGGTGGGGGTGGGGGGCACAGGGCCTTGGTCAATACCATGGGAAAAGTTCTTTGAATTTCTCCACAGCTGTCCAAGTATTGTATGCATATTTGCTCAACATCACCTATTAACTGCAGGCCCCCTGTGGCATATACCTTCCTGCCCAATAAGTCCAGCTTCTTGGGCTCTTTGGCATGGACCCCAGTTTGCCTTATTATTCCCTATGGTTGGCCGCCCAGACAACCAAGGACCCTAGGGCCAGGTGAGAGTACAAGTGTTCATAGCTTGTTTGGGGGACAAAGTAGCACCTCTCTATCCCCTTCTGGGCCGGCAGTATAGAGCTGGGGTCTGCCACAAGTTCTTCTAAATCTTTCCCACTGTTCTTTTAAATGGCAGTGCCAGCCTGGCTGGTGCATCTGCCATGAGACTATCAACCATTGGGTCGGTATCCTCCACCACCTCCTTGGCTTGGACCCCCAAGTTGCTTTTCAGCCGGTGGAGCAGCTCCTGATGCACCCTTGTGTCCATAGAGGGCATAGGTGGCATGGGGTCAGCCAGGAACATGTCCGGGGATGATGATGAGGATTCCTGAATGGGCAGTTGCTCCTGCTGCACCTCCACCTGTTGAAGTGGGACTGGGGTAGACCCCTGAACTGCGGACACTTCACCCTCCACCAGTGGTTTTTCAATCTGTTTCTGCAGGCTATGCCAACTCTCTGAGGCTGGGGCCCTTGGAAGTGGTGTGGCTAAAGGAGTGCCCCTGGAGTAGGTGCCCATGGAGGTAGGCCTTGAAGAGATCGGGCCCTGGACCCAGTGGTAGGCCCATGGCTTCCAAAATGGCCACTGCACCTGCGGCTGCAATTGAGGAGGCCAAATCTGCTACATTGCCGGGCTACAGTGCCGTAACTGGTGCTGTGAGTAAGACCAGTGCTGAGATCAGGACCAAGGTGAAGAGGTTCTGGAGGCACACTGACTCAGCCTCCGACTCAGATGAATAGTCTGACACTGAACAGGGTGGCGATGTCAATGACGGTGCCAGGAATCGGTGCCGAGGTCTGTGCTGTGGCATTGCTGCAGGTTTTCCACAGTGCTGAACTGGTGCAGGCAGCAGCATGTGCTTCGTAGAAGGCTCCGGTATGGCAGACTGCACAGGTACCGAGGGACCTGTGCACCTGATGATGCCACAGGCAGTGTCGCCGGTGCTCTCGGTGCCAGTTTGGGTGCCGCTTCTGGTGCCAGGACTTTTCCCATGTCCCCGGAGTCCATAGCTGGTGCCGAACCCGGTAATGACGATAGTTTGATAAGGTCCTGAGCTGCGTCAAAGGTGTCCAGTGTTGACGGCTGCTGGACATCCTTGATGGGTATGTCCTGTGCCAGACTCACACACCATGTTGAGCTTAAATGGCACGTAGCTGGCACAGGAGCATCAAGGCACTGTGCGGGGGGGGGGGGGGGGGAGGGTGGCAGGGCTTCAAAGTGTCCTTCCAGGTGCCACACTCTATGCCCAGGCCTCAAGGGGGACCTCCCCATATGCATCCTCTTCTTCTTGGGCAGTGGTGATTGTGAGCCTAATCTTGGGCCACTGAAGGCTTGATGCCCCTGCAGCCTTGCACACCAATACCGGTGCGCTCTGTTCTACCAGTGCAGAGTCTAGTGCTGGTGGTTGGAGAGCAGATTCCATCAAGAGGAGCTTGAGACTGGAATCTCTCTCCCTCTTAGTTCTGGGCTTAAAGCCCTGGCAAATCTTGCAGCTATCTGCAAGTGACCTTCCCCCAGACACTTTAGGCAAGTGTCAAGGGGGTCACCACAGAATATAGGCTTCAAGGCTTGAACCCGTGAGGCGCTGGGGTCCCCTTCCCAGGAGGGGAGAGACGAATCGGGAACTCCTGCTGTGTATAACTATCTACTAATTAACCACTAAGTACTAAAAACAGTAAAAAACAACTCTGTAAAGATATACATGGAGGCTGAGGGTAGACTTGCAGAGAAGTCAGAGATGCTCCAACTACTATATACACTAGAAGGAACTGAGGGGGCGGTGAGCCAGCAGCGGTATATATGTGCCAATGCAGCGGCACCACTTCAGGAGGCTCCCTGTCTGGCCCAATGGGTACCACTGGGGGAAAAGAGCTCTGATATCCGTGCATGCAGCGTGTGCACACTTACATGGAATGGACACGAGCAAGCACTTGAAGAAGAATGAAAACTTGGATAACAAATCTTACTATTAATACTACCTCTTAATTTTATTCATACCACTAACCCCTAAACTCAATGAAACCATCACCCTATTTAAAATGTTTAGTACCATGCCAGTTTTTGTGTTTAGGTAATTTATTACCCTCTATATAACTAGTAATTTAAATAGAAATGGCCTGTAGAAATAAGTAGCTGATTAAGTACTTTATCACTAATCAAAATAGCTGCTGCTACAATAACTGAAGCAATGGATAGAAGACATTAGTATTTCCTTATGGATGCAATTCTCTATAAAACTCATGCAATTTAGTGTAAGGTATAGATGTATATTTATCTCAGCACAATCCTTGACAAACTGATCACAACAAGCTGTAAATAATTAGGTTAATAAGTAACCACAGCCAAGGTTAGTTGACAATAAAAGAAAACAAACTGCAACAATAGTAATGAATTTTAGTGTGTTGTGACTTTATAGATATTTAAGTATTAGTTTAAAAAGGTGTGTACTATAGCTCAGATGGTAAAGAATTCATCTGTAATTAGACATGTGTAATTGCATTTCAAGACATTAGTTATAATACAAATCATAAGTGCTACAAAAGTAACATATAAGAATTAGTCAATTTTTTTCATAAATCAAAATTATTATTCCAAACTCACAGTTTTGCCATACAAAATACAATGGAGACTCAATCTAAGTTTAAAAACTTATATTCACTTTTATATAGGAATCTTCATAGTGTTGGAAAACCAAAAGAGAATAAACAAGAAAAGGCAATTTGCTGTACTCAGCTCATGAGGCTCAATCCAATTCCCAGTGAAATCACTGGGATTTGAAACAGATCCTTATTGTAGACATATCTATTTATCTAAGAGCTTTTCCACTTGTATTTCAGCTTCTCTTGCTTTATCGTGCAGTAATATTGCACGTCTGCATTTAAAGCATCACAATCTTTTGTCACAGAACAATTATGTTACAAAATTCAGTATTACAGCTTCACTGAAGGACCACACAAGAGGAAAAATGGACTGAGAGTCAAGTTTATTTAATCTATACAGATATTTAATAATCAGGAAGAAAGGAAGGAAAAGTACTGTCTATAGTTTTAGGCCAACACTCCAATGACATTAGCAAATAAAGTCTGCTTGAATGAGTAATTTGTAAAGGGTATCAGTGCTGCTGGATGGTTATGCTAAGTTTAAATACTGTCAAGATTCTCAGAGGTTTTATATGGTCATCTTTTGTAATGAGAGAGAGTGGGGGGAGGGGAAATAATACTTTAAAGCGAGTAAATGTTGTAAATTCAGAAGGAATCCAAGAGGAACAAAGTGGATTGACCAAAAATTCCAAATTTATAATTTTTGCAGCTATTTGGACAAATATGCTAAGCATGTTTTGGGAAATATTTTAAATTTCTTGTTCAATAGCTTTTGTGGGAAATACTGACATTTTCAGATGGAAAAAATACTCCACCTCTCAAAATTTCAGATTTTCAAAACTTAAGGCTTTTCAGTAGTAGAGTTCTTCACCTTCTCTTTTTTGTCCTTTCTCCTCTTTATTCTTTTTTGTCTATGTTGTCATTGAAAAGGGGAAGTAAAAAAAGTGAAAGGGTGAAAAAAACCTACTGAAAAACAAAAAAATTCAGATTTTCATATTTTTTCTAAAAAAGGCTGAAAGCTTGAAAAAGCAAAAAATGTCGACAAAAAAAAAACCTTTTTCAGAAAAGGACTTTTTTGTTATAGAAGTTTGCATGAAAATATTTAACCAATTCCAATTAAAACAAGCACTGAAAGCTGTAGGACCACAGCCATATTAATCCTCCAGTGTTAGCTGAAACTATCACATTCGCCTTTCATAGATTCATACAGTTTAAGACTAGAAAGATTTAAATTTAGATTATCGGTTTGGACCAATTAAGGTAATTATAATTTGTCATCAAGTCATCTCTCAATCTTCTTTTTAATTATCAACTCTGATTGAGCTCTTTATGTCTCTCACTGTAAGGCATTTTCTCCATCCATCCTTCGAATAATTTTTGTGGCTCTTTTCTGTATACTATGCAATGTAACATCCTTTTTCAAATGAGGACATCGCAGCTGGCCACAATATTATTTTTACTTGTATTACTGTTGCACCTAGGAGTCCTAGTCATCAGGGAAGGATTAGGATTTTGTGTGGTCTCTGGGCCAGAGCAAATGTGGCTGCTCCCAAGCCCCCTTCCTCCTAAATTCTCTCCCCCCCCCCCCCACCACCGCACCACTCCATCTGAGACATAGGGTCAGTGCATGGGGCTTGCCCCGCTCCTCCTGGTGCTCCATCCAGGGAGCAAGTTGGGGCACAAGGACACCAACTTTTTCTTGAGACTCCCAGTTGGCCAGCACCCCTGGGCACTGGCCGTGATGGCCC
Organism: Pelochelys cantorii; assembly: GCA_032595735.1. Classification (NCBI taxonomy): domain Eukaryota; kingdom Metazoa; phylum Chordata; order Testudines; family Trionychidae; genus Pelochelys; species Pelochelys cantorii. The sequence goes on from CM064329.1 coordinate 73,300,215, forward strand.
AATGGCTAATCCACCACTGCTAGTCATAGACCAACATCCCACAATACTCCTAACCATGACAAGCCAATCTGGGCAAATTGGGAACAAAAGCGTGACAGATGCCTATGCCCATAAAATTCCAAAGATAGAGAGGGAGGCAGATTCAGAAAGGAGGAAAAAGCCTCACGAACCATGTATGCAAAATGTAAGGAGCAGCAGCAGCTGAAGACAGAAGAATGGTAGAATGAAAACAGGGACCACTATCTAAAATATCTAAACATCTTTCAAGAATTCACATCTATCCAGTTCCATCCTTTTCCCTCCTATATCACCTTTTCACGTCTATGGCTTTCTTCTAATTTTCCAGTGATTTTCTTCCTTTCTCTCACTTTTTAATTGCTCTTTTCTTCATTTTTAACTCACACTACTTTCTGCTCCTTTCAGCTTGCTTACATTCCATTTTCCTTCCTATCTGCTTTCACTGAACACATGAAGAATGAGTGCAAGCATCAGAAAAGTAGTCATGCTATTATGATGCTCACATTTGGTTCATTTACTACACTACTATGGTTAGCATAACATCTCCATTCTACCTCTCGAGGTCCCTTCCAGTCCTAGTATTCTATGATTCTATCCTATTTAGTAACCCTATTGAAACTCTGAGGCTACAACCTTGAAATTGTTTCTCACTTTCAGAACTGATCTCCTTGTAAATGTAAGGGGGAGGTGGCTGCTCCACTCTGTCAGGGAAGGGGTTAAAGTAGGCTGGAGGGAGCCTGCACAGAGCCCCATGCAATCAAGAAAGACCTTAAAAGAAGCCAGAGAGCATCTTGCTGGGGGCAGCCCTGTATATAAGGAGCTGCTCAGCAGAGACTATGTGCTTGGGACTTGATCAGGGAAGTTGCAGGGCCGGTTCTCAGGGAAGCACTTTAGACAAAGCAGCGGTGGGCAGACTCAGGGGTTCTAGAAAGGGAAGCTCCATCCTGACACCTGTCAGGCTGCAGGCCTTGATACAGGGCTCAGGAGTGTGCAATGGTCACAGGGAAAGTGGCCCAAGGAACAGGCAGCAGTAAAGGGGAAGAGGAGGAGGAAAGGACAAGGATGCTACCAGAGGGTCTCTGAGCTGGGACCCAGAGTAGTGAATGGGTCTGTGTCCCTCTTTTTCCTTCTTGCACCACACCTAGCCACACCGAAGAGTGGCCTTTATGAACTTTAATTTGCCACTGAAGTGAGGGCTAAACTGGGGCTGCATTTGGCCATGGTGGCAGGTGCGAGACTGAGGACTGCTAATACCTCCAGAAGGGGGGCAAAAAAACAGAGTGGTAGGCACTACCATGGGGCAGTGTCCTGAAGAGGACACCATGGCCCTGGGAGCGACACAGGTCCAGAGTAGGAGTGCCCAATGATGATAAGCGAGACAGCAGCCAGGAGACACCCTGAACTAATTCCCAGGGTGACCAGCAGGAGGGGCCATGCTGATGAGTCTCAGATCCTGTTACAGTAGGGAAAGGTGTGTAATATCTTTATGGGGAATTTTCCATTGGCACCCTGCTCTTGCTAAAGAGGTCACTGTTTTCAACATGGCATGTTTCGTAAGATCTTCCAACAAATTTTCTTTAGGATAGATATTCCCATTACATTTGCCTTTCTCCATTCACTTTAAATGAATGAAAAATAGTTTGATTGTTTTGTATTTCTTGGTTTCTAAATTTCTATTTTTAACTAATTGAGATAGCATAGTTAAACAGTGAACAGTATTTCTGTTCTGTAGGCATAAATATTACCTTCTAATAGTTTAGTAGAAACAGATAAGCTTCTTGATTTGCAATTTATTCAGAAGGTTAAGTGAATTATTTAGCCACTAGAGAACATAGGCTCAGCATTGCAAACACAAAAATCTTCATATACAGTTGGACATATTTTCTCAAATATATTCCTCAATATCCCAGACAGCTGCAATTACTCCTCTATCCATTTTACGTGATTTTTTCTAGGATGAAGAATAAGTATATGTCAAATAGGTAATATTATTCTGTGATACAGAATAGATGTGGGAAACAGAGAGCCCTATGGCATTAATATTTAACATACCACCTGTTCAGTTACTAAATGCACAAAGCACTTATCTTTAAACATGTTGACTCTTCATGACAAAACATCTGGGCCCTCTAGTTTCTCAACTCCTCTGAACAACTGTGATATACATAAATGTGTTAGAAAGCTAATTTTAATGTAGTCTTAGACTTCACTTCATGCTATCTTAAAAAGAGATTAAATAAATCTGAATAAACTTAAAGAAACCGAGTTCTCAAAAGAGCGGTGCTTATTAAATCCCTTCCTTGATAATCTGAATTCCAGCTGGTGTTATTATAGGAGGAGATAGTCGTGCTGCGCTTTGTTCATGTCACTCCACACTTCCCATTACAAGAATTCATTTTCAATTGTGTATAAACGTGGACATTCTATAACCATTCAGACTGAAATTTTCCATGCCAGGTATCTGCCTCAGGCTGAATATTGTGTGTTTTAGCCAAAATGGTTCAGCTGTTTCTACAGATGTTATCAGGGTAAAGTAAATTTCCCTTTTTACCTGTGAATCTTCTTTATTACCCTCCACATCCAACAATCTGTACTGTGGGCATTCCCCTTCTCCCTGCTAGTTGTAGGCACAGCTCAGATTGACAGTCATCCTGGAGCCAGGACCACCCCCACCCCTTCATGAAGAACCAAAAATGTCAGCTTTGGAAGCTGACAAATACTAACTGAATATATTACAACTAGACAATTAGCCCATCATAAGATGGGATTTTCAGGTCTCTCCTCCACATCGGTCTTCTCTCCTGAGCCTCCAGTCTCTCCCTCCGTGTCTCTCTCTCTCTCTCTCTCCTCCTCCTCCTGCCTTCCCCCCCCCCCAGCTCTCCTCTACCTTCTGCCTCTCTCTCTGTCTCTTTCTTTCTCTTCTCCCCCTCCTGCCTCTCACTCTCCCTTTCTCTTCTCCTCCTCCTCCTGCCTCCCACTCTCTCTCCGCTCCGTCTCTCTCTTTCTCTTCTCCCCGTCCTGCCTCTCACTCTCTCTCCGCTCTCCTCTGTCTCCGTCGGGAATGCATGCGCCTGAGTGAGTCTGGCTCCCTGCCAGCCGATTCCCTCTCCCCGCCCCCCGCCAGCCAGTTCCTCCTCCCGATTTCCCACGGCCAGCCTCGCTACCCCCGACTCCCACCTCCGACCAGCTTTGCTTCCCGCCGGCTGCCCCTCCCCCGTTCTCCCCGGGCCAGCTATGCTGCCTCTGACTCCCCCCCCCCAGTTCTGCTTCCCGCCCCCACCCCCCTCCTCCCTGCCAGTCCCGCTCCTCTCCCGGCCGGTCCCTCCACCCTCCGGCCCCCGATCAAGGGTGTCCGTTTTTTTTTAACCCTACCCTAGTGACGTACGCGGCCAGGGGGCGGGGCCGTGTATGTCACCGCCCCGTCCCCTTCCCCTCCTGCCGTGGTGCAGAACTCCCCCGCGGCGGCCCGGCTGCGGTGCAGAACTCAGCTGAGCACAACGGCACGAGGCAACAGCCCCCCCCCAGAGGTGACTCGTAACGATACAGTGTTACAGAGCCACAGACATTGGGCTACTATATATATATATATATGATAGGGACCACACTGCTAAATTGAACTCCAGAAGCTCGACCACAACAATGCTGATCTTCCGTGTAGTGAAGATAAGCCTTAAGAAAGACCCTTTGAGAGAAAGAAATTAGACTTAAAATTTTTGTTGTTCAAATGGTTGTTTTGTTAAGGCTCCTACAATGAAATTCTAGTTCCAAGAAGGGAACCCGTATACCACAGGAAGACTGAGTGCAACCGCTCTATGAATCTTTGGAATCTTATAAAAATGGTTATGTACCTGTAATGTAACCGTTGTTCTTTGAGATGGGATGCAGACATGTATTTCATGTAGATGTGTGAGTGCCCACGACACCAAAGCTAGAGAACCTTGCTTAGCAGTGCCCCAAGGGTAACACTTGCACCCTGTGGCTTTAGCTCTAGCCCCACCCCGGATTTATACAAGAGTGGTACCAGTCCAACCACTCTCAGTTCCTTCAAAACAATTATCCAGAGCATAGACTCTGATGCATAGGTGATGGGAGTGGGTTGTGCAATGCACATCTTCAAGATATCTCAAAGAACAAGTTACAGTACAGGTAAGTAACCACTCTTATCTTTGAATAGATGCAGCCAGATCTTCCATGTGTTACACACACCTTGCAGATGCTGTCACTATAATGAAACAGATTTCTGATAGAGCGGGAGAAAGAAGTAGTAGCCGGAAACTCAAACAAGATCTCATAAGCAATGCTAAAACAGTACTAATATCTCACAAAGGAACTAGTTCTTTTATCAATGGATGGTCATGTCTCATTTTAATAACCTCACAGGCATGAAGTTCAAAAATTGACTTCTCATGGATGGATGGACGAAATGCAGAAATCACTGCTGAGTGACCCTCAATGAATTAAGTGCAAGACCAGAAGACTGAAGGTCTCCCAGATGTCCTGAAGTCAAGGCATCTGTACTGAGTGACCTTGAGGGACATACATCCTAATGGTTACCGTGAATAAGTCTTGGCCTCCTACTTGTTTGTGGGCCATCAGTCTTAAAGGTTAAGAATGAAGATAGAGGAACCCAGATCTCCCACCTCACCAGATCCCAGCCCTGCGCTACTTCTAACTAATCTGTTCAGTTTAGAGCATGGCTCCTTTAGAGCACTTAATTGGGTGATCTACTTCCTGTAGGATCATCATCACAGTCCCAGACTGCTTTGGGTTGAAGAGAGAGAGATATAGAAGGCTGTCAGGGAACTCAGAGTTTGAACCTGGCAGGATTAGCCTGAGCAACAGTCTGTGGGTCCAGCAATAGGGGAACCCAGACTCCTCCTTTTTGACAAAGCTCCAAATCAGAGTCTGTGACCAGAAGGTTGAATATGTGGCCTGGGAGCACGCACCACCAAACCAGGTACCTGGGTTATTTCCTTTTGTGGCCTCTGCCACTCCAAAGTTCCAAAAGGGTCTGTTTATGCTCTCACAAGGGGGTGTGATTCTCCCTGACCATGCTGCACAGGCTCTTCTTCTTCAGTCTCAGCCCACCACTGTTGGTTTCCACAGGGTCTTTCGTAGTTTGGCAGTGGGGTCTGATCCAGGCAGTGAGGACCAACTGTAGTAGCTAACAGCAGAAGTCTGATCCTTTCTTCTGACTTCCCTGACTGACCTGGGCCACTCTCTTTTGAGCTCTGCTTCCATTGTGAACATGCCCTAGAGCTTCAGCTGGGTGAGGCTTCTAGGTATACAGCTGCTCATTTATTCTGGGGTATTTAAGTCCCATCACAGAGTCTGAACCAATACCATGAGGAGGTTGGAGAATCAATATTGCCTCAGCCACACTACAGCAAAGAGAATCGTAATCTCTCATGATGAACAGATTATTGTTGGGATACCACAAACTGTTAAGATGAACAGCAGGATGTTGAGCTTCAGAGACCGCTCATGATTCATGGAGAAACTTCTGTTGAGGTGATCTGCCAGGTGATTCTGGATCCCAGATAAGCGAATGGCTACTGAGATAATGTTTTCCACAATGCAAAAATGCCAGTGTCTGGTCATCTCCTGACACAACACATTGCAGTGTGCTCGTGACTGAAGACATACTACATTGTGGTGGTATTTTCGGTAACGATGGGCACTGTCAAGTCTATAGCACCTACCCAATTGCTATAAAAAGTTTCAGTGAAATTGATGCATTCCCACAGAATATGTCAATTAAATTGAATTAACAGTTTTCCATTGGAAAATGATTATTCTGAAAATTTTCAGCCAATTTCCTACCTATCAACTAACTTGTGTAGAGGCTAATGTCAATTCTACAAAGACTAAAACCACCCTTTCCGGGCTCTTTGATTATTCACTGAGATGATACTGGCTGGCCCTTCATTCTGTCCACCACCACTACAAACAGTTGTGTTGACTTCCCCAAGGGTCTCTTTCTATCAATGTAAAAGGCCTATGCCCTACAGACATCAAGTGTATAGAGATTGTTTTCTCTAGCACTAGAATGAGAACACCAGGAGAAAGATGTCTTGACAAGTTGAACCTTGTCTTTAAAAAAAGGTGGTATACGGAGGCTCCGATGAGAGAGATCTCAGCTCCAAGACTCTTCACGTGGAAGTTATCACAACCAAAAGTATAGCAAGGAACAAGTTGCAGAAGTTCAAATGGGGGCTCCATGAGCCTTGATAGAACTAGGTTAAAATCCCAGGGAGGGACAGGTTGATAGCTTTGAGGTTATAGTCTTTCCAAGCCCTTTAAGAATCGATTAACCAATGAGTTGGAGAATACCAATCGGCTCTGCTCCCCTTCGTGGAACACCGAAATGGTGGCCAAGTGAACCTTTATGGAGGATGTTGATAGACCTTTCTGTCTAAGGCTGAGAAGATAGTACAGAATGAGGGCAATGGGGAGACACCATGCTGAATCAACCAGTCAGAGAACCTCTTCCACTTGGCATGGTAAGTAGCCCTTGTCAATTGCTTTCTAATACCAAGGACCTGGTGTTGCCTGATCAGATCTGAGCAGGACAGCTCTGCTAGGTTCAGCCATGGAGCTTCTACGCCATAAGGTGCAATGACTGCAGGTCTGGATAGCAAAGACACCTGTTTTCCTGTGTCAGCAGGTCTGGGTGGAGTGGCAGGGTTATTGGATCCTGAACCGACATTTCTAGCAGATGCGTGTACCAATTTTGAGGCGCCCAGTCTGGTGTGATCAATGTGACATGAGCCCGTTCCCTCCTGATCTTGAGTAGTACTTTGTGACTGAGCAGTATGGGCGAGAAGGCATACAGTAGAGGTCCCGAACACTGAAGAAGAAATGCATCTGCTATTGATCCTGGGCTGTGGTTCAGGAAGGAGCAGAACTGCTGACACTTCCTGTGACTTTCACGGTGATTAGGTCCACTTGGGGACAATTCCAGCTCTGGAAGATTGAGATCACAACATTTGGATGCAGAGACCATTCATGGCCCTGAAACAACCTGCTAAGGCAGTCTGCCAGTCCGTTCTGCTCCCCTAGCAGGTATGAAACTTGCAGAAGAATCAAATGTTCTACACAGAAGTCCTAGAGAAGAAGAGCTTCTCAGCACAGGGGAGAGGAACATGCACACCTCCCCGTTTGTTGATATAGAACATTGCTGTTGTATTGTCCCTTATGACTGACATGCAATATCCTTACAGGTACAGCTGGAAGGCTTAACAAGCTACGTGAACTGCCCTGAACTCCCTGACATTGGTCAGCAGACAATTTGGGTGTGTCTAGACTACAGGGTTTTGTCGACAAAACTGGACTTTTGTCGACAAAACTATACCTGTGTCTACACTGCTGCTGAGTTCTGTCGACATAACGTCGACAGAACTCAGCAGTTTTGTCGACGCCGGTAAACCTCATTCTATGAGGAATAACACCTTTTGTCGACAGAGTTCTGTCGACAGAAGGTGTTGCATCTACACTGTCATTTGCGTCTACACTCTCATGTCGACAAAGTGGCTTGCTTTGTCGACAGAACTGGATGGAGTCTAAACACTCTTTGTCGACAGAAGCCTGTAGTCTAGACGTACCCTCTGAGACTACACATCAAAGATTTGTAGCTAATCAAAGCCCCCAGATGAGCTCCCAGCCCAAGTCTGAGGTGTCCATAACCAGCATCATTGATGGTTGGGGTGTTGCGAAGGAAGCTCCTGCACATACCACCTGTGGGTCTAACCACCAGGTCAGGGACTCGAGAATGGGGTGCATCAGAGTCATGATCATGTCTAAAAGATTTGTGGCTAGGTGATCAACTGACCCCAGCCATGATTACAATGGTCTGAGTCTGAGCCTGGCATGTCTCATCATGTATGTGCAGGTGGATATGTGTCCTAGCATCTTGAGACAGTTCCTCACTCTCGACTGAGAATGAGGTTGAGTAGGAAATCAAACCTGGATTGCCCTGGCCTGAGTTGAGTCCAGGACTGACCCTATAAACTCTATTCTTTGAATTGGTAACAGAGTGGACTTCACATTGTTCAGCAGGAGACTGAGATAATCAAATGTAGATATGAATATGAGTTGAGACCCCAGATGATCACTGGATTGGGCTTTGATTAGCCAATCGTTGAGGTAAGGAAACACTTGAATGTGATGTCTATGAAGATAAGCTGCTTCCAGTGCATTTGGTGGGGGCACTCAAAAAAGCAAAATATTATTGGAACTGAGTTTAGGTGTGATGAAAGGTGACAGACTGACAGTACTAAAGTCTGAAGTTCATTTTTTCCCTATAAAACAGGTGGAAAATGGGCAGTAAGAGTATGTAAGGTTTCCTATACTACCTCATTATTGTTTTTCAAGTTCTCTAGTGTAAGCAGGGAGTTTAGTTTCCATGATAATTTGTTTTTTACCTCTTTTGAGATTCCCCAACAAAGGTTTCAGTTAATGCCAGTTATGGTGCTGTGTTTCTGAAGTGGGTACCTGTCTACTCATAATTGGACTGAAACCAAACTAATTTCCTATTCATCACCAAAAAGTCATCAGTGATAATGATTTAAGTCATTGTCACCCTGAAACAGATTAAAAATCAGGCACAGTGAGATTAAAAGCTCCATATTCCAAGTCCAAGCCAACTGCTCTCTAAACAAATGAGTATTTCAGTATTTTTCCCTGACTGAAAGTAGCATGATAACTAAACAATAAGGTAAATCATGCATGTTAAACAGCGCTCAGTATGACAGCATGTCAAAAGAGAGAAATATTAATAGGAAAAGATCAAGCACTTACTTGACACCTGCAGAGAAGCTCACCACTGGAAAGAAAAGCCCATCGACATTGAAGTTCTCAAACATACCCTGGACAGGTTGTCCATTAATGCGGAATGAAATACTGGGTACCCCTAAATCCAAGCAGCAGCTAACCACGTCATCAGATGCCAACAAATGCTGATTGACAGATGCTACAGCTCGGGGTACTCGACCTGATGAAAAATGGGTTGGAGAGAAAGGCTCTGAACAATTTCCGGTATTTAAAAAGAGTTACATAAGTTCATAGAGGATAGATCCATCAATGGTTATTAGCCACAATGGGCAGGGATGGTGTCCTAGCTTCTGTTCGCTAGGGGCAAGGATTGGGCAATAGAGGATGGTCATTTGATGATCATCAAATTACCTGTTCTGTCCATTCCCTCTGGGGCACTTGGCTTCAACTACTATCACAAGACAGGATACTAGGCTAGGTGGATCATTGATTTGACTCAGTATGGTTGTTCGTATATTCTTAAGGGGTTAACTACAGAATAGCAGCAAAACCTGACAGCCTCACAACCTATTTCAAATTATTAATTTTCTTTCAAGAATGAAGACATAACCTTGTCTTCATCTGCTTTGTGACTTTTTTTGCCTTAAGAGACAAACAATGAGCTACAATTTCTAGACTGATAAGTGGCAGAACAGAGCATGAACTGAACAAATCTCTTGAGACCTCTGAAGCTGTTAGCAAAAAAGAATATGCTCAAGTCAAACAGCGTGTGCTCATACCATGACCTATTTGCCTGTATAAAACCAATAGTGATTGGCAGGTAATTTTAATATCTACTCTCCAAATACTTATGTCTTATTTCAGTTGTTTATGAAATATCAGCATTCCAAATGCATTATAACTACCTTCATTCATGGAAAGGAATAGATATTTATAGGAATTATGAGAGCATCTGCAGTTAGAGGATTAAATAAAATTAGAAGGGGGTATAAACCCTCATACACCAGTATAACCATAAAAATGGTTACTTACCTGGACAATAACTTGTTCTTGATGATGTGTTGTGCACACATATACTCCGTTTCAGGTGTGTGTACACTCTGCACTCAGACACTTGGGCTAGCAGCACTCCTTGGGACAGTGCATGTGCCCTTTGTATCTATGCCCTCAGCTAGGGGCACACAAAGAGCAAAGTCACTTTGACCTCCTCTCTCATTTCCTTCAAACTAGTATCTTGGTGATGTCAGACCACAAATGTAAGCTCATGAAAAACATATGTGCACAACACATCTTGATGAACACATTACTGTGTAGGTAAGATACAATTTTTTCTCCTTTGATTGGTTGTGCACATATATATTCTACTTTAACTGATCCCAAGCGGTAATTCTTTGGGTGTTGAGAATTTGGAGTCGTCTTAAATAAAGGCAGAAAGACAGATATTACTAAGTCAGCATCAGCTCCTGAAGCTGCTGTAATAGCAAAATGTTTGGTGACAGTGTGAAGACCATGTGGTGGCTCTCTAGGTTTCCATGTTTGGAGTGTTAATTAAAAATGCCAGAAGTAGCCTGATCTCTGATGGACTGAGATAGAATGTTTAAATGCAGTCAGCAGGGGCTCAGGCAGGCTCAGCTATGTTGGCACTGAGCCTTTCATGGTGCCCCATCGTGCTCTATGAGAGGCAAGTCCGAAGCCTCAACACTGGGATACTGTGCCACTGCCAGAGTCAGTGTCTGCACGGTGCTGGAGGAGCCTGGTGCTTCAAAGGTACTGAGCCTGAAAGCAGTTGGCACAGGGCAGGTAGACCTGCCCAGTGATCTTTTAGTCTTCACTAGGTCTCTCTGAGTTGAGGGGAGTAAGCATTTTTTTAGGGTTTTTTTTTTAATTCTTCTTAGAGATGGGTTTCCTACAATTTGACATGGAGTCTGTGGCCAGGCCAGAGGCAGAGCCAAGTGACTTCGACATTAATAGCAATTTAAAGCAGATTTCTCTGTCCTTCTGTGCCCTGGATTTTAACTTGCTGCAATGGGCACATTTTGGGGGGACGTGGGACTCCTCCAAATATTTCATAAATTGAGAGCGATCATCAGATTTAGGAATGGCATCCCTGTATGTAGTGCAGTGCTTAAAAGCTGGGGAGCCAGGCATAGTAAGCATTGTTTGGCTAACTGACAGAAAAACTGAAAAGGAGAAAAACTTTATTTATTTATATATTTGTTTGTTTGTTTTTGTTTGTTTAGGAAAGGAAAAGAACTTCTCTAAGTAATGAAAGGGAAAAATTAAGGTAAAACTATCTAATCTAGATGAAGACAAAATTTCTTAGATGACCCCACTGAACTCTGTTCGAGGCTAGAGACAGTAAAGAAGGAACTGATGAGATTGGTCATGCATGCAGGCTATTAAGAAATGACAGGCACATGAGAAAGGCTCCATGTGTGTGAGACTGGTATAAGTACTGCTGTAGAAATCTCTGATTGAAGGGTGGAATGCTACAGGGACATCTCTTGAAGAAGAATATGCAATTGCATAACATTCTGGGCAGTATACTAATCCCGGTCACTACATTGAAGATTTGTATTGGGAGTTATCAGAAATACCAGTTAACTCAGCTTTCTGTGCCTGATAACAGAGCTTTTATTGTAAAACAGAAATTACACCATGTGGAGTCATACTGAAATACTGTATTACACAGTAAGCTAACATTAACTGATCTTAAATGCTATTAATTTGTGTTTCTTGGTATCCAACACACATATGATATAATTCAATTATCTGCTAATCTCAGGCACACTAAGGGTCCAATATTGCTGTATAGCTTCATTCAGAACTTCCATGGATGTCAGTGGGTGTTCCATGCATGGATCCAGTACACTACATGCCCCATGTAGACAGATAATGATACGTTTATAAAAACAATGGGCTAGGAATTTATTTCCATTTACAGAGGTAAAAATTCAGAGTAATCCATCCTGTGCTTTGAAGAATCTGACTCATTGCAAAATAGCACACAATGCACATGACTGGGGAGTAGCTTTTAAGGATATTTTATTCCTTAATACTAAATGTTTAGGTTTTTAGGTTATTGGTAAGAATAATTGAAAAGTACTTAAAGAGTACTTACCAGACCACAAATGAAGGCCATCAAAACCATAAGAGTGGAGGTCATCACCAACACCATTGCCACCCCATCCTTCTCCACCTCCAGGATAAGGAGCATAACCTGATGTAGAGGCCCAGCCAACCCGTAGATGAGTGGGTTCTGCTGTCAAAAATGGGTCTACCTGATCGATTATTAGTTCGAAGTACCATTTCTTATATTGTGCAGAGCCCTCAGCAACCCCCAAAAATATGTTTGGCCTCATGCTAGAATAGAAGAGACACATTAAATATTACAAAATGTACTTTGATTGCTGACTTCTTGCAATACTGGAATATGACATTTCACTATGCTGAGCAAATATGACACCTGAATTCAAGTTTAGAGACCCATTATGTAAAATTTCTGTCCAGACTGATTCTATCTGCTTTATGATTTTCTATGTCTACATAATAAATAATAATAACAAAAAAGAATATAGAAAGAAGTTGTGCCAAATTCAGAAACAGAAATTATTTGATGATATGCGTACATGCTGTATATTCTTAGGCTGATCCAGCTGTACCCTACTTTGGACCAGGTGAAGAAAAGTTAGTTTCACTCTCTGATATCAGAATTTTGTTCTCACTCATCATGCACATTGGTGTCCACTCTACAGACAAATAGAAATGGACTCATCTGAACAACATTACAAAAGAAATATAGGCTAGAAGTGCTAAAACAACAGACACCCCTGAATATGAAGGCTTTAAGTTCTGATTCTACAGTCTCAGAAATTTAGGTCAGATGTCATAAGTATACTCAGATTAGAAGTACAAATTTTAAAAAATAATATACATAATCATTAACTATCAACTTCTTAATACAGATTTCCTAATTTCAAAATAATACACTATTAGCTAGTGTACATGAAGAATGAAAAAATTGATTATTTTCACATAATAAACAATTTTTTCTATATTACACTATAATTGTATTGGAATTATTTTTGCCTCAATCCATTGTCTCTAAACTCTGTTATTTGTTTGCAGACTTCTACATCAATGTGCATACAAACACTGTATTTTGTGTACTTATAGTATTATATAAATAATCCATTTTTCATTCAAGTATGAATTCATCAAGCAGCTTCTCTTCCAACAAACATTTTCTATATTCTTAGTAATGTGAAACTTTTTAAAACAGTTAACATCTAGAAGTTCCCTATAGAGTATGTCTTTCAGTGATTGCTAACCAAGGCTAACAAACAATTTTCTCTCACCAAAATAAAACAGAGTATTTTCTTAATTTAAGCTAATACTAATTTCCAGCCTGAACCTGCATCTTAAGCTGGGGGGTTGTTTGTCTGGTTGACTGGAAGAAAGTGATACTTGATGGTTTCAGAAAGGGGGGAAAGAAGGAGATGTAAAACTGTTGTAAGAGAGACCAGCATGGTGGCTGACTCAGGCTATGTCTACACAGCAGTATTATTTCGGAATAACTAACGTTATTCTGAAACAAGATGGTAGTAGTTAGGGATTCCTATGATTGGTGCTGCATGGAGACACGTCCCCTTCACTATAACCCACCTTAGCCCTTCTCTGAGGTAGGGGTGGTTGGTAAGACCCCACCCCAGCAATGGAGTTGCTGGAGGGACATAGATGGAAATGGGGGTGAATTATTTGAAACCATCCTCCTCCCACTGGAGAGTGTATGTTCCTGGCAATGAATCAGCTGGAGGGACCTGGGTGGACACTGTGTGTGGAGGGGTGGGGCGGAGGGGGAGTCTACCAAAGGCATTTTCCCCACCTTGTTAATTATGGGAGAAAACAAGGGAGGGTTAGCTGCACTGTTCAAGTTATATGCCGGGTAGTCCCAGACATCTGATAATAAAGTTGTGGCCTGTGTAAGCAGGGTCAGGATAAGCTCTACCCTGACATCTGGTAGTGAACTGTGGCAAGTGGTGCAAAGAGACTTCAGGGGCTGATCTCATTTGCATAGACACACCCACCCCGCCTAGTATGTGCTCACAGCAGCCCAAATGGTCACTTTGGCCACTGTGGGATCCCCAGTCTCTCTGTTATTGAGGCAGGGGGGATAAAAGTGTTGTTACCCTGATTATGTGAATCAAGGACAATGGAATGGTGGAACTGTTTATGACAGAGGGATTCGCCACAAAGTAAGTAGCACTCGCTAGACAAGGGGCATGGGTTCTAAACCCAATCAAGTTGAGAGAGTCTGGGGACAGGTCTTTGTACCTGCTGTTGGTGGGGCCCTAAACAACACTGAGTGCACCCCCCTCCTCTCTCCACTGTGGAATATCAGAACTAATTTGAATTCCATTAGGAGTCTAGTTGTGAGTTGCTGAGTTGAGTTCACTGTGGGCCAGTGGAGCACTAGCACTGAGGCTCCTCTATTATGAGCTGAACTTGCTGAAGAGCTGAAATCACTGTTGCTGAGGGGAGCCTGGTGCTATGCTGTGGAAGAGCTGAAATCACTATTGCTGGGGGGAGCCTGGCACTATGCTGCTGAGCTACTAGCAGAGCAGCTTGCAGGGACAACCGGCAAGCGCAGGAGGACAGCAGAGCAGTTTGCGGGGATGACCGGCGGGTGCAGGCCGACCGGCGGTGCAGGTGGACAGCGGAGCGGTTTGTGGGGACGACCGGCAGTGCAGGTGGACAGCAGAGCAGCTGGCGGGGACGACCTGCGGCCGATAGGAGCAGCAGCAGACAGCCAGTGGAGCAGCTGCAGGAGCAACCAGCTGGCGGCCAGGGGCGTGGACTGAGACGGCTGGCGGAGCCGGACAGTTCATGGGACAGCTGAGGCGGCTCACTGGACAACAGGTGGAGTGTGGCGGAGTGACTCACGTTGACGGCGGCAGCAGAACCCTACGGAGAGGCGGAGCCATCGGCGGACCACGTAAGGTGCATCAATCCCCGCCCCCTCCAGGTTGGGAGGGTAAAACCTGGCTGGGTAAATTTTTGAACCCTGGGGCAGCGACTTTTGGAGTGTTGGACTTTGGGACTTTGGGTGATTTTTGGGTTGCTGGACTCAAGAGACTCTTTGGGTGTTGGACTTTTGGGAGTTTGGGTGATTCGTGGCTGGGGGGTGGGTCTTTGCTCATGTTTGGTCTATGAATCCGAGTTGTCGTGTTTTCCCAATTTAATGCTGATGTCGGTTACCTCATGTTATTAAAGGTTTGCTGCTATACTGAGGCTCTGTGCTTGCAAGAGGGGAAGAATTGCCTCTGAGGCGCCCAGAGGTGTATGTAAGATTTCCCACGTCACTGGGTGGGGGCTCGAGCCGGTGTTGTATTACCTTGTTGGGAGGAGACCCCTAGATACTGAACCGGGCCCTTGCTGCTATTAAGTCAGCCTGGCAGAAGGGCTACACCTGATTAAACCATATTGAATGTCACCTCTCTTTATTTCAGCATAGCTAGACAAAGACATGCATGCTCTCTTCATTTTTAAATACAGCAAGAAAACAAACAATGTACTGTACCTTGTCACATCATTAATCAAACGGGTTTGCAAGAGCAAATCTCTTCTGGGGAGGAGATTGTCACAGATCAAGTTCTGATTGGCACGCACAGCAACTCCATTACAGAGACACAATGAGCAAAGTACATCAAGAACCTAAAACAGATCAGGTACAGACAAGAAAATGTTACTGTTTACAATACAATTTAATTACCTTTCAAATATGCAGGGAACAGGAAAAATGAAAACTTTGGTGATTGTCCTAATATTTTTGTTTGGACTTTAACTGAACAGTTTGTAATAGGTGACAGTTGACATCACGTAAGTTTTTAAAAAGCACCCATACGTTTTTATACCTATGCAGAACTCTTTGGATCTGCAAATATGGATTAAAAATCTCATAAGTACAGGCCTTCACATAGGATCTGTGTTACTTTACTTCTGCTATTTCCTGCCTGAAATGTCACAGAAAAAGCCTGAAAATGCTGTATATCAGCTGTTCACAATGAAAACTGAAACTATGCAAAGTGTTCCTTTTTTTAGTCTCATTACAAATGTGTAACTTAGATAAGACACTTTGAGAAATTCACTAAGGACTTGAAAACATGTGGATAAAAGGGGTGGGACCAGTTTGATGTGGCCCTTATACCAATTATCACTTATCATTCAGCTGTGAAACCATAACTGAAGTAAAAAAAAAAAAAACTTACGAGAAGAAGCTATTTGGATAAAAAATTAAGAAAATGTTCAAACAATCATGGTGCTCAAAATAGTGTTTCAGAGAGGTCTAATTTCAAAACTTATTCTGGTCTTGGCTAGATTGATTTGTACAAGTCTACAAATGAGAGCAGACAAAGGGATACATTTTAAGCAGCAGGCCACAATTTTATTAAACTTACCATGTGGAGGGGTGTTCCTGCCCTGTCATACATACTCCACATACTGGGCATTTTAAATGTTTCCATTGCAGAGGTTTGCAGGTCTCCAACAATATAACCTATAACTGAGGGTAGATTTTTAGCCTACTTCTAGTTCTCAGCTTGCTCTTTTGAATCATTTTGTGCCTCCTCCTGTCCTGATACAAGGGGGACAGAGAGTAACAAAGGGGGAAACTTGGCCCATCAAGACCCACACCTGTCCCAGAGGCACAGGCAACAAGTTAACAATAATATGCTTAGACAGCAGACTACAGTGTATAGTTTTATTCCAGGTGTCTAACGACCCACAAGGTTTTTATTGATCTGATGCAGCCAAGTTAATCAGTGGTGACTGCATGACAACCCAAGGCACTGATCTAAAATCCAATCTTCAGAGCTCCATGCGTGTCAACTTTGTTTCTGAGGCAGGCAACCTGATCAAAAAATGGCCATGATTTCACTCCTCTCAAGGCTAGCTCTCAATGATACATCCCCTATCACTGCTAAAAAAACCCAAAACAAAACAAACCATACTCATGCAAAAAAAACAAAACAAAACAAAAAAAACCACCACACACCTTCAAAAACACACTGCAATGGGAAACTGCTGAGCTGAATTAATATGAACATTTGACACCATAAGAGTGGCTCTGGATAGGGACTGGTAATGGCTTGCTCATTGTAATTAATCATTTTCCTCATTAGATATTCTCACTTTCTTATCCATATCCACCCTGATTGAATTAGCTCTGATGCAACACTCTCATCTCTATATCCCTACCATCTGTTTCTTTTTCTTTCACTTTATGCATCTGATAAAGTGAGTTGCAACTCTCAAAAGTGTATGGCATAATAAAATTGTTAGTCTTCTTTAAGTGCCACCGGACTACTTGTTTTATCCTCAAGATGGAAAGTATCATCTAAATATTAAAGTACCCAGAAGTGAATGTAATATGTCAATTGTAGTCACATCAGAGAACTATTCTCTGATGATGTGATGCAATTCTCAATACAGCTACAAATTTTGTTGGCCTTTTTTTTTTAATGCCACAGTATATTAGATAACCTTATCTTCTTTGCTTCCCACTGGTTCTTAAATTTCTTTAGTATTATTGCTTTACAGCTTTTTCTCTTCTCCTTAAAATCTGTGTTTCAAAAATTTCCCTTCCAAGACAGATTGCAGTTATCCAACTTGAATTTTGTTATGTTCTACTGCTATTTTTAATATCTCTAGGTCATTTTGGATTATTTCTCTGTCTTCGCTGGTGCTTAAAACTCTTCCAAATTTAGCATCATCTGAATTTCATTAATATGCTGTTCACTCTCTTTTACAGATAATTAATTAAGATATTAAATAAGACCTGACCTACCAAAGATCTCTGCAATAATTCACTACATACTTTATTTACATTCCTCCAGCCATTAAGCAATCCCTGGGACAGTATTAATCTGTATGGCCAACTCAATGCATTTGAAGAGTTAGACTTTAGGTAACAGCAAGAACCTTTTAAATGATGTATATATTTTTAAAGAGAGCATTTTTTAAACAAATAATTTTAAAGGATTTTTAAAATTTTAATTTATTTGTTCAAGATAAACAAATAGTAGTTGGAAGAAACTTGTCTTTAAAATATATTCCTATGTCTGCTTCTGTGTATTCGAATGTATAAATGATAATATATCATTTCTCATTCTGAACAGACTCTGCCAGTGTGAATTCAAAATAACTGTATTGAGTGCCATGGAATAACATCATGGCATTTTGACCTTCTGTAGTATGTGATCCTTGGTCATGATAAACGTTACTTGCATGAATAGTCACATGAAAAGAAAAAGGAACTTATTATCTGAGTAAGGGCTTATAGGACTAAGTTCTGTCCTGTTAGATGTGTGAAAACAGTTAAGCAGGTCCTTCAGCAGTGAAGATAGACCCTAATGCTGCAAGTTACTCCATGCACCCATATGAAATAATTTACAGTCCCAAAGTCTTAGATTACATTTACATGTCGCTTTTTACTTATTCTGACACATCATTTGGTTGCCTATCAATATTTATAACAAACAAATGTGCTGGTTGTTCATAGAAAAAATGTTTTGAAGACCCAGTCTCCTACACACTTTAATTTATTTTACACAGAAAAGCAAATATAACTCTCACATATTTCATTTTGCTCTTTGAAAAGCAATTTAATAGGTATTCTTCAGTGCATTTTTAAAATTAAATTAAAGACACTAAATATCACATTGTTGGCTTTAGAGAGACTTGTTCACTTTTTTTCTGTAAATTACTCATGATATTACAAATATGTTTTCTACTTCCCAAACATACCTTGTGATTTCGTCCATGCTTATCCAGCAATGAAATAATAGATTTGATATGTTCCTCTGCTATCAAATTTAAAGCTTCTGGACTTTCAATCAAGATGCAATGTAATACTTCCAAAATACCTACATGAATGTCACAAAATCATTTTGACATTAAACAATCTGCAGAACTAAATATAATCTAACAACATGGGAAAGAAAAGCAGATCCTAAGGGGAATGTAATCATATCTTCTCTTACTCAGTCTATTCAATATCTCCAGGCTAAAAAGAATGAACTCATCTTCAACAGGCTTTAAGTGCCAGCTATGACAACAAGTTAAAATGCACCTATAAACTATAATTTACGATTTTCTTGACATAAATATTGGTAAAAACATATAGAAAAAAGAAATTTCACTTCAATTAGTCACAGGAGGAAATTCTCTCACAGACTGTATTTTATTTTTCAAACTGATTTTGTGTCTAATTTTTTTCTTAATGTTATTTGCTGGGACCAAGCTGCCAACAGCGCCTATACTATTTGAAATTATATTAGTAGCTGTGGAATCGTACCACTGTGCACTACAGGTTGAACCTCCCAAATCCAGGACTCTCTGGTCTTGCAACATCCATGGTCTGGCAGTGGTGCAGATGTTGCTGGACCAAAGATCCCCCGAGGCAGCAGTGGGAGCCAGCCAGAGAATGCAGAGGTGGGGAACCCCAACCCTGGTGGGGAACCCCTACATCAGCAGGGCCAGGCAGCGAACAGGTAGCCCTCACCCTGACCTGGGAACCCCTGTTGCCAGCCGGGCCAATCAGTGAATAAGGAGCCCCTGCCCTGGCTGGGGAAACTCCCTGCAGCAGTGGGGCCAGGCAGCAGCCATGTGGCCCCAGGCCAGAGAACCACGGGAAACCCCTGTTGGGGCCAGGACTGGCTCCGGCAGTGGGGCCAATGGTAGTGCCAGCATGGCAGCCCTGTCCAGGGACGTCCCTGGCATTATCTGGGCCGCGGAACCCTCAGCGTCAACAGGACCAGATGGCCAGGGAACGCAGAGAATCCCTGGTGGCAGCGAGGCAGGGGTGGCTGGGCGGTCCCATCCTGAGAACCCCGGTGGCAGAAGGGGCAGGCAACAGCAGGGGAGTCTTGGTTGAGTATCCCCAGGGGATCCCCTGCAGCAGTGCGGCTGATGGCTTCTGAATGGAACCCTGGGAACCCCAGCCGCAGTGGGGCCAGCAGCAACTAGGCAGTCCTGTCCAGAACCCGGGAAACTCTGGTGGCAATGAGCAGCAGCAGAGTGGGAGACCCAGCCTTGGGTTGCTGGGAGCAGGGCAGCCAGCAAAGGAGCATTGACCTCCACTGGTCCGGCAAACTCCCTGGTTCAGAATGGCTCAGGTCCTGAGGTTGCTGGACTAAGGAGCTCCAACCTGTATTATGAATCATACAATTGTGCCAGGACTAATTAGTTTATTTATTTCAAGGTCCTTTCACCGTGATGGTAGAAGGAAAATGAAGGAAAAGGAAAACCCAAGTGGAGGGGGGGGAGGGGAAGAGAGAAAAGCTAAAAAAACAAATGACAGACTAAAAAAGGAATGGAGTGTTCATTTGAGAAAGTTACTTTAAAAAGATCAGTCTGTTAACTTAAGAGATTGGATTTAATTTTATTTTCATGAAAGAATAGATGCTTTTGGGTGCTTACTATTTTTCAAGGAAAACTACTCACTTTTACAAGATGTAATGGTATTACTATAGCAACACCACATTTTTATAAAATAGGCCTTACCTGAGGAAGATTCTAATCTATCCAATTTACTGATGAGCCAATCAAGGTTATTGGAAAACTGGGTGCAGTTATTTCTGTTACCACGAATGAGGGCAGCTGGAAAAAAACGTTTGATATTAACAACCAGTGCTAAATACAAATATTTTAATATAATCTCTAAGATAAATCAAATGAAAATGATAATTCTCTTTCATATGTCTATGCTTGCCAACCCCCTTCTCTCTGGGTGTAGGTGCAGAGGCAGGGGGAGAGGGCAGGAGCGGGCTGGGGATAGGTGTCTGGCGAGGGGAGAGGGGGCAAGAGTGGACTGGGAGCGCGGGGTCTCTGTGGAAGAGGTGAAGGGATTCAGGGGAGGAGGTCGGGCTTGGCTAGGATAGGGGATGCAGGATGGCCCAGGTTCAAATAGCAGAAGGAACCAGGCACGGCCTGGGGGATGAGGAGGGTTGGCAGAAGGGATGTAGGGATTACACTGGGCCACAAACGAAGTGATTACACTGAGTCCACATGACACCACTGCAAAAAAAGCAAACATGATTCTGGGATGCATTAATAGGAGTGTTGTGAGCAAGACACGAGAAGTCATTCTTCTGCTCTACTCTGTGCTGATTAGGCCTCAGTTGGAGTATTGTGTCCAAAATAAAATTGGAGAAGGTCCAGAGAAGAGCAACAAGAATAATTAAAGATCTAGCTCTATAAGGAGGAAGGAGAAAAATGATTCTCCTTAATATCTGATAATAGGACAAGAAACAGTGGGATTAAATTGCAGCAAGAGAGGATCAGGTTGCACATTAGGAAAAAAATTCCAACTGTCCGGTAAAACACTGGTAAAACACTGGAATAAACTGCCTAGAGAGGCTGTGGAATCTCCATCATTGGAAATATTTGAGAGCAGGTTAGACAGACATCTGTCAGAGATGGTCTAGAATAGATGCTACTTGACCCTGCCATGAATGCATGGGACTGGACTTGATGACCTTTCCAGTTCTAGTATTCTATGACTGTATGATGTGAAATTAATTTGGTAGTGTCCAGCTAGTTTATACATCATCAAACCATCATAACGAACACTAATAGGCAGACATTAAAATATTAATTGACTATACTACTTTTATTCATAAAGAACCTTTTCCTCCCATCCTGCTCCCCGCCTCCCCCAGGACGGGACGGGACGGCCAACACCCAGGCGGCCCCGATGGAAGTTGGGATAAGGGACGCCCTGAAGGGAAGGTAGTGGGCTGGGTTCCGGTGTGGCCTAGGGGATAAGGCATTGGCCTGAGGTGGGGTGGTGGGTTCATGTCCTGCCTTCCTGAAAGGTATATATACAACAACCTGAAATATTTGAAAATATGACACAATCTTTTCAATAATGAATACACTCTTAAAAATTTATCTCAGATTCTTTATGTTGTGCATTAGTTGAGCTCTGTTAGTGATAAAGCAGAATTCTGGTAATAATGATGCTTAGAAAATAGTATTTGCTATATCTCAACATACCATTAGTCCATCAATTGAAGTATCTTTATTTCAGCCCCTATATGATCTCCTTCCATAATACAAGTTGTACACTGGAACACATGGGAGAGGTTCCGTGGACAAAAGAATATGCCTAGGCTACACCCTTTTCTTCAGAGAATCTATCTGGGGCTATATGGTAGACACTGTGCATCCCTGTCCTGGGCCCACGTGCATTCTACACAATCTTCCCCACATCTCACTTGCTTTCCCACCTCAGATCCAAGTACCGACCCCATACTTGTGGAGAAGCCCCTCTCGGCTCCAGATGGGAGGGTATGTAAAATATCATGGAGACATTTCAGCTGCCCATCCACTTGCGAGGGTGGAAGTCTGCACTCAGTGTTCTAGTTCGTTATTAGTTGTACAAACTACCACCTTCCTTACATTCAGCTATTAAATACAGCACATGATCAAGGGGTCTGTACACTTCTAAAGTTGTTCCCAAATATTTCCAAGTGGGAGGATACCATGCAGCTGCAGGACAGGATCAAGTCCAGGTTAAGTGGCCTTTAGCTCTGCCTCCTGAGCAAAACGTGTTATAATATGGATAATTATTGTTCAGCAGCACAGAATGTTTTCTGAATGTAACTGAAATTAACTAACTCCTAATTTTTCTTCTCACAGAACAGCTCACCAGTCTGTAAATACACTATTGAGCAAAACAAAAATATCCATAGTGATTATTGGTCCACTGTAGCCAATTATCAAAGGTTTTTAATTATAAGGTGGGTAACTGGAAATGTAAAGTGTGAGACATCCTGTTGTTTACTCTGCACTAGAGCGAGCTTTGTTTGTAAAAATGAAATCAAAACGTACCCAAAAGTACTTTACAAGACAAGTCTTCGTTATAAAATTCCTTCAAATCTTGCTTGCATGTGTCTTGATAGTGAAGTCTGAGATATCCTGTTCTTCTTGCTACCTCTGATAGCCCCCTGGATAGCACTTCCTTGGGTATGTATTTGTCTTCCAACCTACTCAGATGGCTCAGCCAATGCAGTCATCTTTGCCTGAGCAAGGATGTCACACTTGGTAAATTTGCCCTTTGAAGAACCTCTGCATTGGTGACATTATCTTTCCATTTTGTGTTGGGCATAAACAGTAGTAGGCAGAAACTGTTTAAACTTTTCTCCTGATGAGCATAAATTGTCCATGTTTCTCCACCATACATGAGTGTTGAGGACATAAACTTGGTGCATTACCATTTTGGTCTTGATGGTAAGTTTTGAGTAGTTCTTTTAGTTAGTTTGTAAAGCTAGTGGGAGCCTTTCTAATGTGAACATTTAGTTTTTTATCCAGTGAGAGGTTGGTGGTCACTGTAGAATCTAAGTAGCTGAGCTTCTGGACTACTTCTAGCTGGTTTTTATTTAAGTTGATTGAAGGATCTTGTGGAACCTCCTGTCCTAACACAACTGTTTTCTTAATGCTGATGGCGAGAGCAAGTGCCTGACAAGCTCTTGAAAGGCAATCCGTAAGCGTTATAGCTTCACTACAAAGGCACATACAAGCGAGATATGAAGGAATTTGTAATTGATCCTGACTGATGGAAAACCTTGACAAGTGATCATGACAAGTGGTGCTATCATCTCTATCAGGGCATCAAAGTCCACAACAGGAGCTGGTTCACAGGAAGAGCCCACAGGAAGCAAGCAGCTCCCAACCAGAATACATATATTTTCAACAACTGCCAAATATCATGCCAATCTTGGATCAGCATATTCAGTCACACGAGACATTGCAAACCGTCTACATCATAGGCTAAAATTCCCATCACGTCTCACAGACAAAAGGACGCCAACAAACTCTTACAAAAGGGATTATGCTAACGCAGCAAGCTAGTACGCTAGAGATAGAGCTCTAATTTGTTGGCAGATAGGGATGGTTTAGTTCTGGAAGCATGGACAGACAGACTCATGTTGCAATGGTTTATTTGCTACACATTTGTTTAAGCCATAAGGGCTTGGAACCAGAAGTACACTCTCTCAAAATGCAATGGTTTTAAAATCCTTGATACTGGGATAGACCCATCCTTACTTTACGTATGAGATTATGCTCTTTTATTTTCCTGAATTAAAAAAACAATTTGTTCCAACTTGCATACCGTAAACACATTTTATAAACCAACCACACAGACACGGAAAAGCCTATCTACTTTTCTAAGTCTGGTGTTGAGTTTTTTCTATTGTACTGAAAATGTCCAGTTTTTCTGGGGTTTTTTTAAACAAATATTGTAGTTATCGCAGGATATGTCCCACATAAAAGTCCTTTACCAAGGCATGAAAAAAACGTTTACTCTGCTATTTTCCCTACAGTGGACTGCTTGAGAACTCACCTAGCAATTTGTAAAGGAGATTCAGAATTTCCTTCCATGCTGTTCCACTTTCCTCCCTTGCAATTCCTGCAAAATGAGCTGCACTGTTGTAGACGTTTAAGCGATCGATGCAGTTCAAAACTAATGCCAACATTCCCTAAAAAAGGACATAATATAGAGGAAAGTTACTTATGCCAAGTAGTATTCCTTTGCATTTTAACACATTTTCAGGGCTACATGCTTAAAAGCCATTATGGTTTTAAACCAATAGGGAACTACTGTGCTTGAAATTAGTGTTTTTTGAACATGTATTTTTCTGTATCCAATCTATAAATATCCTCTTTTGAGGATGATTCAGCTTTTTTGTTGTTGGCATGCCCATGAGATTTTAATCTAAACGTTGTACACGTTAAGGAATAAAGAGCATGACAATTTTACAAAGGCCTTCTTTACATTTCTGTGAATGGAATCTGACTCACATAGAAACAGCTCTAGATGCAGACCTTTCTTTTTTTTACTAATGGAACCAATTAATTCCAGTCAGACAAACTGATACCACTTATGAATTTATACTTGCATAAAACACTTGCAGCTCAGAAAAAGGTGGAATTTTTTATAACAAATAAAATCGCCTCCAGAAAAACCATGTCCAAATACCTGAATAAATCTTCCCAAGTCATTTGTAAATGAAGTTACTGTAGTATTGAAAAACTTATGTATTTTAAACATTGCTAAATATTACTTAAATAGATTTTTCTCTATATAAAAATATTGCAGAATTACAGCTATGGAGAAGTGGAAGGGACCTCAAAAGCTCATCTAGTCTATTCCCCCATGCAAAGGCAGGAATAAGTACACTTAGATAATCTGTGACAGATATTTGTCTAACTTATTCTTAACAACCTTCAAGGACAGGGATCCCACAACTTTCCTAGGTGATCTGTTCAAGGGCTTATCCACCTTTATAGTGAAAAGTTTATTAGAGTATCTAATCTAAATCTCCTTTGCTATAAATTAATAAACCACTTACTACTTGTCCTACCCTCAATGGGAGGCAATTAATTGACTTCCGTATCTTTTCACAACCTTTTACAAATATGAAGACTGATCAGACTCCACCTCAGCCTTGTTTTCTCTACACTAAATATGTCCATTTTTTCAACCTTTCCTCCTAAGTCAGGTTTTTCTAAAACCCTATTTGTCACTCTGAAGTGGACACTTCCCAGTTTGTTTCCATCTTTCTTCAAGTGTGGGACCAAAACATCACTCCAGCTGAAGCCTCATTAGCACTGAGTAGAGGAGAACAATTCATTAGCTGATGTGTCTGACATCTGACACTCCTGTTAATAGATCCCAAAGTGACATTTGCCTTTTTTGCAGTAACATCACACTGACATTCATCCTGTTTGAGTTTCCCAACCTCTCTTCCCCTCCCTCAAGATCTTTTTTTCTGCAGTATTATTGACTAGCCAGTAATTCCTCATTATGCAGTTGTCCATTTCAGTTTTAATTTCTAAGTGTAATACTTTGCACTTTCATCATTTTGATGTCATGACAACTCTCCAGTTTATCAAGATCATTTTGAATTCTAATCCTTCACAGAGCTCGCAACCCAGCTACAAAGTTTATAAAAATATTTTCCACTTCATTATCCAAGTCATTAATTAAAATATTGAACAATACCAGATCCAGTACTCACTCCTTGTGGAACTCGATTTGATATGCCCACCTGGTTTGACAGTGAGCTACTGATAACTTCTGAATACAGTCTTTCAAATAGCTGTGTAGCCATTTTATAGTAATTTAGTCTAGACCATGTTTTCCTAGTTCTCTTGGGGGAATGTGTCAAAAGCTTTATAGAAGTCAAAATACAGAGGTTTGTCAGAGGATGGAGATGGATGGCAGGAGAGAGATCTCTTGATCATTACCTGTTCAGTTCACTCCCTCTGGGGCACCTGGCATTGGCCACTGTCAGCAGATGGGATACTGGGCTGGATGGACCTTCGGTCTGACTCCGTATGGCCTTTCTTATGTACATCACATCTACTTATTCCCCCTTTCCCACTAGACTCGTTAAAATGTTAAAGGAGGAAATTGGGTTGGTTTGGCGTGATTTGTTCTTGACAAATCCATGTTGGCTATTACTTACCAGCTTTTTCTCCTTTAGCTTTGCATAAATACATTGTTTAATAATTTATTCAAGTATATTTCTGGATATCAAAGTTAGGCTAACTGATCTAGAACACTCTAGCATAGATACCAGAAGTAGGGGTGTTGCTGCGCTATCTGGTACAAAGTAATAACAATGACCCAAACACATGGTTTCTGCTTTAAAAAATGTCCCAACGCCACTATACACTAGTTCTTCCTTTTCCCCTATGTTGAAGACAGGTGCTATCTTTGCTCTTCTCTAGTCTTTATGGATCTCACATGACCTCCATGAATTCTTGAAAATAATCTCTGAAGGTTCAGGTACTGCTTCAGCTAGTAACCTTGGGGGAATTTCATCAGGCCCTGCCAACTCAAATACATGTAAGGTATCCAAATATTCTTTAACGTGTCCACTCAATATTTGGTCATGAGATCCTTCCTTCTTGTTAATATTAACTGTGTTAAGCATCTGGTCACACTTTATCTTTTTAGTGAAGTCTAAAGCAGTAAAAGGGCATTAAATACTTCTGCCTTCTCTGTGTCATCTGGTTTTTGCTCTCCTTCCCCATTAAGTAAAGGACCTATACTTTCCTTTATCTTTCTCTTCCTCATAACGTATCATACAATCTCTTATTGCCTTTTATGTCTCTTATAGTTATAAGTCATTTTCATTACTTTATAATTATCTCAGGGCCTGACAATGTTAGAGTAAAGTAATGTATCATCTTTTGTAAAATTGGGATTTCTCTGTAGTATAAAGATCCTTGTTTCTAATTCTCGGGGTTGGCAAGATATCAGAACCTGAACTCATCACTGATCCAAAACTTAATATAAGCCATCTTAGGCGTCCAGTGTAATTTTGGGACTTTTTTGTGTCAATATGATTTTGTTAATAACAACACTTGATTAAAGATGCTTAGAAAATTGGAATATTAGACTAAATACAAATGGACATGGATTAATAAATAGCAACCCGGTCAGGCAGTCAAAAGTGCATGCTAACAGCAATGTAGCAAATGATTTTATAATTTACTACATATATTGGTCGGACATCCCTGGCCGGCACCCTGGGGATCTGAGCGCTCCCGAGTTTTCCAGAACAGGGGAGGTCAAGGCTCCCCTCCTGGTTGTCAGCTCTGCTCCCCGCCACCAGTGCTGCTGTCCCCAGCCCTGCTGGGACTACACTCCTGCCCAGGGCTGGGGCTGTGTTCCCCACTGCTCTGGGATGCCAGTTCAGGCTGCTCTTCCGACCATTGGCCCTGCTGCCTCAAGTCTGATTGGGGTTGCACTCCCCACTGTGCTGACCATGGCTGCGGCTGTGCTTCCAAGCAAGCCAGCCAGGATTGCATTCCCAGACGATGCTTCTGGCCTGGCCAGAGCTGTGTTCCCAAGCGAACTGGCCAGGCTGCACTCCTGGGCGATGCTTCTAGCCCGGCGGGGGATGTTCTCCCCACTGTGCTGGTTCAGGCAGTGGCTGTGCTCCCAACCCCTGCTGGCCGGGGCTCTGCTCCCAGGTGCCAGCCCCACTGTCTCCAGCCCAGGTGGGGCTGTGTTCCTCCTTGTGCCAGCCCAGCCATGGCTGTGCTCTCTGCTGCCAGACCAAGTTGGGGCTATGTTCCACACCGCGCCAGCCCCGCTGTCACTGGGGCTGCACTTCCCACCGCCAACCCAGCCCCTGAACCTGACAAGCTGCGGCTCTCTGTTCCAGCAATATGCATGGTCCTACTGGACCACAGATGTTGCTGACCCGAGTGTCCTGGATTTTAGAGGCTGTGCCAGTAGCAAATATGTACACACAAATCCCTGAATTCGTGCCTCTGGAAGACAAATGTTGTGCTTTCCTATTAATGCTAGTTAGAGGATATACTCAAGTAAAAACAATTAATTCATCCTCACCTCTTCTTTGAACAAATTTTGTCTGTTTTTGAGTGAGCGAAGTTTGTTTTGCTTATCTTCATGTCCTAGTTCTTCTTCTGGAGGCTGGAAGTAAGTAATCAGGTCTTGCAGAGTCTCAAGTACCTCCTCAATAGGCAGGGCGACGGGTGCTGCTGTTCTGTTGTTTCCACTAAAAATCAAGAAAGACAGTTTGACAGCATTAACCTCTCTATACAACTTAAGTTACAGTATAATATGATCAGGAATGGCTAAAAATAAAATACTTGTTACATGTGCCCCAGATGTGACATTAGGCAACATTAGCCTGACTTGCCAGTAACTTATTTTATTGGATGTTCAGTGAATAAACAAGCCTGCCTGGAGCTGGAGTCATGATTTTCAGGGAAGTCCAATGGCCTGTGTTATAAAGGAAGTCAGAATGATCGATCACAGGAATCCTTTCTAGTCCTAAAAATCTATGAATTTCAGCCCCTACATACAGGGGTGGCCCGTGAACCTAGGAAAACTAGGCAGTTGCCTAGGGTGCCGCCAGCCCGGGCACCCGATGATGATGTCACGGAGCGCCGGGGCACCCCGTGATTACGTCACGGCCATTGACGGCTGTGCAGGCGGGGGTGCCGATCGCGCCTTCCGCCTAGGGCGCCAGCTGCCACAGCCGGCCTCGGACCACTTCTCCACCTATATATATGTCTGAATGAGAACAAATGAAAGAAGAGACAAACCAGATGATGAGGGAAAGCAACAAGATAAAGAAAACTACTATTTCTTAACTTTGTAATGGATTCTCTAAGAGAGATTGCTTCCTCTTACTGTCAATTGGGATTTATCAACTAGATCAACAGTGGTACAAAGATATCTGCATATTGCCACACAATTTCATATTTCATATTTCTGCAAACAAAATGAAAAAGTGTGAAAAAGGGATCAAGTTCCATGCAATGTTAAACATGGGGCTAGGTGCAAAAAGAAGGAAAGATAAGTAAAAAAACACTGTCACTCAGTCTCTCCTTACAGAAATCTGAATCATCATCACAATTTCCAAGCATAAGATTGCCTAATTGTAATTGAAACAAATGTAACGATAAAGAATAGTACTTACACAGTAGAGCTGATTGGAAAGAACATTTCCCTCCACATAAAATTTTAATGAACATGCAAACCGTTTCTTTTTTATTGAAGTTGACAGCAAGGCGCACACAGTCTCCATGCCAACATTTAGTTGATAAAAAAATTCTATCAAACAATTTTCACAGAAAAAAATTGACAAGATCTATTCCTAAATCAGGAAACAGCTGTGGATATTTAGAAAAAGAAGAGCAGCAGAAAGAGGCAGCAGTATTTTCAGTAACGTATTTCTAGTCAGAGATTGTAATTTTCCAGCTCTATTACTATGATTTTTCCTCTCTTTTTTGCTGTATAGTTCTCTTGAAAACTAAATATACTAAACTAGGAGAAAATGAAATATGCTGTTCCAAGTAAATGAAATGTGATTGTCCAAATGTGCTTTGGTTATTGTCAAAGATGGTCCTGTAGAAGAATCCAATAACTTAATATGACCCAAGCTGAGGAAAATTCAGATATGTATATCGATCCAAGCTTGAAAGCTTTGAGGCCATCTCTAATGATGTTATATCAATTTCCATCTTTTTGCAATAGCATTAGGCTGAACTGAACCTGGGACCTTAGTGCATGAGCCTCTACTACATGAGTTAAAAGCTGGCTATTAACTAAGGCTGTAGAGCAGCCTCATTATTCTCTCTGTAAGTGGTCTCAGTGCCACTAGATGGGACAGTATACCACACCCAGTAGGTGTGAGAGTTACATTTGCATTACTCCTCTATGCTACTTCCAGATTTTTCAAAATTGCACAGTCATTACAAATTAATGCACAAAAACTAAATTTCCCTTTCAGCCTAGAAAATACCTAGACAGAACACATGAAGTAGATCAGCATAGGTAAGACTGTATTTTCATTTCCTTTAAGATACTGATTATTAAAGCATGCTATTTTGAAGGGTTGGTAATGCAACAACCAGTTTACTCAAGAGACAGAAAAAGAACAAGAGAACACAGACCAGAGCATACTGGATTCACTATGAAAAATGCCAAAAATATGTCTCCTGATTTTAAAAATGTATACAGCTACAAAATGTATCTAAAATATTGTAGTAATTTCTAACTTCCAAAAGAGTAAATTCATCTATGCACATACTTTGCTTCTGTATCTGAAGTTCAATCTATGATTGGAACAGACAATTCAGAATTATTCCATTTAAAATCTCAACCTTTATTCAGCAACTAAAGTCTTATAATACTAATCTAACTTGATAACTGACATGATTTTAAACAATATTGTAGACTATAGTAAACCAGCTAGATATACTGTATTTGATCAGACCTTTTGGGGCAATATATACTTTTTAAAAATCTGATCCGCAACTGAAAAACTTAACAAGTATTCTTTTTCATTAACAAAGTAAAAGTAAGTTAAATATTTTTCATTGAGAAAAGTATCTACTTTGAAAGTTTTGTTCACTGAGGACTAAGACACTTTTTTTTTTTTAAAAAAAGGTAGAGACCCTGTTTGCAACCTACAAATTTTGATGTTTAGTCTTTGTGACTGGTAAAATCTAGCAGAAGGGAATGTTATTCTAATCTTGGCTGAGATTAATATCTCTTTAGGAAAGAAAAAATATATTACTTTCTCTCACACGTGTGGCACAGCAATTAGGCCAAATACAGCTCTGTTTTTAAACCACTCTTCATGAAGAAAGTTAAGGAGAAGGTTGTAATAGGAACATTCTGGTCTTATGTGGAGGTCTCCAGTTTCCTTGACTGCTTTCACATAGGTTTTCCATGTAGTTATGGTGCATGGACAACACTTAATCTCCTCAGCTGGTGCTCTCCTTCTATCAACAGACAGAAGTCAAATGTTCAAGCTAACCTTGCTTAAAATTGTCATCAACCACTGATGCCACAAGGCTTTGTAGACCTTCCAACGGTCACAACAAAGTTAAATGGGGGCAACACTTTAGTGACTTCATTCTTCCTCTCAGAGATAATCAAATTATAGCAACAGCTCATGTACCAAGAGGGTAGCTGTCTTATCCTGGGAACAGAGATGAGACTCAATCCTAAAATAGAAGGAAGCTGGCTGGGTAGCAAAAGCATCCTGACAGTGTGATAGAGGTAGTATTAACATTATTACTTTGTTAGCTATACACTAGTTTTGTTAGTTGGACAGTTTGGGGATGAATGTGTATCCCTGTTCATTCCTCAATTCACAGCTAATACCAGGATCAGCCTGATGTACTCCCCCCTCCCTTTTCATCTTGGTTAAATGACTACATAACTTCTCTCTGAAACAAATAAAGTTATCAACACATATTTAAGATATCCAGAATGAAAGGTATGGAGGAGACACTTGAAGGAAGAGTGAGTTACTCATCTTGCGTAGTAACGGAAGTTCTTCAAGATGGTTTTCCCTGTGGGTGCTTCACCTTAGGTGTCTGGTGCACCACTGCACACATAGTCAGAGATTCTTGGTAGCAGTGCCCTCTGGCAGGTTGCACACACGGTACCGCTACTATGCATGTGCAGCCAACCATCCCTTCAGTTCTTTCTCTGAAGAAAACAACTATGTATGAAGCAGAGGGGAGGAAGGGAAGATGGCAGTGCACCCATAGGGACAATCATCTGAAAGAACCTTGATTACTTCAGAAGTAACCCACTCTTCTTCTTCTAGGAGTATCCCTGTGGGTGCTCCACCTTTGGTGATTGGAGAGAAGTACCTGTGATCAGAGATGGGTGCTTCAGCTAGTATCATGAAGAGGAGCTAGAATGGTGTGCCAAACTGAGTGCCCTCGGACAGGTAAGTATCAAGGGTGTAATGACTAGTGAACTTATGAGCAGAGGATCATGTAGCGGATATGCAGATGTCCATGAGAGGTATGTTATTCAGATAGGCTGTAGCAGTCGCCATGGCCATCAGAGAGTGCACACGTAGTTGCAATGGAGGATCTCGGCCGAAGATGGAGTAGGCCAGCCTGATGCAGTCCACTATCCACCTGGATAGTATCTGGAAGGAAATTGGCATGCCCAGGGATCTCTCTGTATTAGAAACAAGCAGTCTAGATGACGTGCAGATTTTCTTCATCCTGGCCAGATAAAAAGCAATCACTTTGCATACATCAAGCATGTGCCACGTAGCCTCTTTTGCATGGCATGTTGCTTTGGAAAGACGACAGGTAAGATTATGGGTTCATCACAGTGAAATGGGGTGGGAACCTTTGGTAGAAATGTTGGGTGAGGACGAAGAAACACTTTATGATTATGGAATACCATGATGGGGGTGGGGACGATCTGCCATAAGGCAGGGATTATAGCGGATAGGGTGATGTGACGGGGTGTCCCAGCCCCGCACTGGCCGAGGGGAGGCAAACCAGGCCTGCTGGGCTGAGAAGGCCCCTCCCCCGCGGCCTTGCTGGGCATGCTCCAACTGCAGGCCTGGTATAAAGGCCAGAGAAGCAGCTCAGTTGGGGCTGACCTCTGAAGGGGAAGGAGCTCCTGCTGCAGCACAGGAGCAGCTGCCCTGGCCGGTGGAGCCCGAATTGCCACCCCAGCCAGAGACACAGCCACAGCCACAACCACCACGCTGACATCAACCACTACACCCAACGCAGCTTGCAGCCAACCTAACCGCCGTCACCACACCAGCTGCTGCCACGCCAACTGTCGCCGCCTCACCAGACGCCGCTACTGCACCAGCCGCCGGACCAGCCGGGCCTGCCAACGCCACTACCGCAGCGAGATCTGCATGCACAGGTGGGGCCTACACCGGTCAGGGGGACGGGGTAGGAAGCAGCTCAGGGTGGGAAGCAGGAGGTGCCCCAGAGGGCTTGGTACGTTTTGGTGAGGACTCCCCACCGAGCCAGTGGTGGGAACCACCCATCACTGATAGGGCCCTGGGCTGGGGCCCGGTGGAGAGGGAGGGCCCAGGCCCCCCTACTCCACCACACCCTTATGCCCCCCAACAAGGGGCATTAGAGACTTAGCCACTGGGCCATATTAACTCCCCAGACCAGGGGGAGTTAGAGACTCGGTTGCTGGGCCACATTGATCCCCAAGGGGCATGGGGCGTGCCAGCCCCATGACAGGTGACCATCGTGAATCGTTGAGGTTGTATATGATGATTGAGCTTCCTAAGATTGAGAATCCGTCTCCACCCCTTGCTTCCTTGTTGTGAGGAAGTAATGGGAATATAATGCTTTGCCCCTGTAGTGATGAGGTACAGATGCCATAGCCCCTAGATGGAGGAAATGCTCGATCTCTTGGAGTAGAATGCTCTGATGAGATGGGCCCCTCAAGAGGGACAAGGAAGGTGGGTGGGAGAAGAGTGTAGAAGAAAAGGGGATACAATATCCACCCTTTATAATGTTGAGTGCCCACTTGTTGGTTGTGATGGAAGACCATTGATGGTAAATGGGTAGTAAATGCTGGTGAAATAGCTGATGGGGCTGTGGTTGTCTTAAACGAAGAGGTGTTACCAGACTCTCAACCTGACCTTCAAAATATTTGCCTCAAATTTCAGGGCTGAGAGGTAGAGGGCTGGTCAGGGGTCTGCCTCCGTCTGGTTTGGCGCTGCCTCTTCCTGTTTTCAAAGTGTCTCTGTGCCTGCGTAAAAGGCGAAGGCTTGTATCTTTGTGTAAAATATCTTCCCTGTTTGCATTTTGGTGCAAGGATGTGGATACCAAGAATCTTAATGTGGCCTATGAGTCTTGGAGGGAATGGAAAGATGCATCGGTGGAGCCCTGCAAAGGGAGGCTTTGACCGTGGCCTGCACCTTATGGAGAAATCCAGAAAGGCAGAGCCATGATAATCTCCTCATCACTATGGCCATCGCAATGGATCAGAATACGGTGTTAGAGGCTTCTAGGGCTGCTAGTAAAGCTGTGCGAGAGATCAGGGTGCCCTTGCTTATATGGCTCTGAACTATTCGTTCTTGTCCTCAGGAAGACTGTCAACAAAATGTGATAGTTGCTCAAAAATATGGTGTGTATACTTTGCGAGCATTGCAGTATAACTGGATATGCACAGCTGTAAAGAGACCACGGAATATGCCTTCCTACCCATGAGGTCTAGATGCTTCCACTCATTGTCATCAGATATGTTTCTGGCTGCACTCTGTTTTCCCCTTTGATCAACTGTATCCATAACTAAAGAATTAGAGGGCAGGTGGGAAAACAGGAAATCAGCACCCTGTGGTGCAAGTAATATTTGCGGTCAGATCCTCTGCAGACCAGTGGAACTGTGGCTGGCATCTGCCAGATCATCTTGGCAGGACCCATAGTTGCTGGGTCCATTTGTCGGGCCAGCTTAGCAGATGGGGAGACATGTAATATGCTTGTTAGTTTATGTTGAGTTTCGGGGTGACTCACTAGGGAGTCCTCCTGGTCATCGGTCACCCTCTTGTACAGTTCATGGAATGATCTAAAATTGTCTCATGCTATGGGAGGAGGGGGCATCAGAGTATCATCGGGGAGGACGATGAGATGTGCATTGGTGGGTGAGAAGAGACAGAAGAAACTTCATGGCTTGAGGCTGGCTCATCCTCCTCCTGGTAAGCTGATCTATCCACGGAGGATAGGGAAGTGGCCCTTGATGGTGCAGATGGAGTTGGTTGAGACCGCACCTGTTGTGGTTGCTAGGCTCTGTAGAGTGCCCAGGAGCCCCAATAGAGTTAATTGGCTGGCAGTGGCACTGGAGGAGGCAGCCATTGAGGTGGTTGCCATTGCAGCAGTGGTTGTTGCTGTTGCTATGGCTGCTTTGGAGAGGAATGCCTTGGGCTGTGGGTATCGACCAAGGACTCATCATCCTCATCACTCGAGATCAGTGGTGCTGAGCCTGCAGGAGTGGAAAATGTGAACCTGCATGACAATGGTGTGTCATCTGTGTCGAACAGCGAGGTTATCAGCACCGAAGTTACCCTGAACTCCTCTGTAGTAGTAAAAGGCTGTGATGCCAAGGTCATCAGTGCCTGTGGCAGGGTCGAGGGTGGTATGGCCACTATCTGTGGTGCCATTGATACTGCATACTTACACCTCTTCAGTGCCAGAGGTGGCATAGGTGCTGATGGTGCCAAGAGAAACTTGGATTTCTTCGATGCCGATGGTGTGTCTGCAGATGCTGATTTGGCCTTTGCCTTCATCAGCACCCAGGTTGCACCAACTTTGTCTTAGGCTTCTCTACAGCCTTAGTGCCCACCTTAGTGAGGTCCTTGGACCCTTAGGAGCTGTCGGTGCCTGATGGTCCCGATACCTCCCTGTCCAGTGCCCTGGTTGAGATTGGTGTAGGGGGTATATTGGGTGCTTGCCCCAATATTTTGAAGGGGTGTCACACTTACTTGAGGAGTAGGGTTTCTCCCTAGGCTGTTGTGAGGAAGAGTCCCTGGTGCCAGAGCTCACAGGAGCCGCCTCCTCGGACGCGGCCAATGGAGAGAGCTGCTGAGGTGGAGCTGTGTATTCCGGATCTGAGGCGGGCCTCACTGTGTTTTCAAGAGAGAGGAGCTCCCTTGCCTTGGCCTACAGGCTGCTAGTTGCTTGCAGTGCTGGCACTGGGCGGTGACGTGTGCCTGCCTCAGGCACCAGACACACTACGAATGCCCTTCAGAGACGGGAACTGAAAGCCTGAAAGACAGGCAGCATTTGAATCCTGGGGAACCTGGCATCCCAGGAAGGAAGTCTTGCTAAGGCAAACGACCTTAACAACAACAAGAATTTTTTTTAAAAACTAACAATAACTAGAAAAACTACTAACTGTGAACTATATTCTACTATCACTAAACTATACTAACAAGAAGAACTATTAGGAATTTGGAAAAAAAAGCTGAAGAGCAAGTGCAGTTCTGACCGATGCTGGCAGCGGCAAAGACTGAACAGAGGGGATGGTTGGTTGCACGTGGATAGTAGCGGCACCACGCGTGCTGTCTGCTCCATGTGCGCAGCCTAACGAAGGGCACTGCTACCAAAAATCTCTTACTAGGTGTGCAGCAACTCCCTAGACACCTACGGTGGAGCACCCATAGGGACACTCCTCAAAGAATTAAAAACAGTTACCTACCTTTTCATAATTATTGTTCTTTAAAATATATTGCCATTCCATTCTAGGTGTCTGTGTTCATGCAGACAGTCAGAAATGTTTGCGTTAGCAGTATCTGTAGGGTTGGCTGTGGTGCACTCTTGTGTGCCATGCTCATGTGCTAGTATATTAGGTACCACTGGCCCTACACCCTCTCAATTCCTTCTTGCCAGCAACTCTCACAAAGAGTTAGGTAAAGGAACAGATAAAGAACAAAAGTTACAAAAAGATAGGCAACCATTTTTTCATTAAGTGCTTGTTCATGTTGAGTCCATTCTAGGTGATTCATAAGCAGTAACCTCAGTGGTGAACTCCGATTTCACAGTCTTGAGGCTTGCAACACTGCTCTACCAAAGTCAGCATCATCCCAGAACTGTTGGGTAAGTGCACAATGGGATGTGGACAGATGCCGAGGTGGCTGCCTTGCAGCTATCTTGGATCAGTACTTGGACTAAGAAAGTGCAAAAGTATCTT
Organism: Pelochelys cantorii; assembly: GCA_032595735.1. Taxonomy (NCBI): domain Eukaryota; kingdom Metazoa; phylum Chordata; order Testudines; family Trionychidae; genus Pelochelys; species Pelochelys cantorii. The sequence continues at coordinate 73,337,047 of CM064329.1, forward strand.
ACATGCTGGTTGAATGGGCAGTTACAATTACTGCAGGGTGCACCTTTGCCTGACTGTAGTAGTTGCAAATACAGGCAATGATGCAAGAAGAATTTATTTGAGCAGACACCAGAAGGTCTTTCATTCTGTTGGCCAACATGACAACAATTGTGTTGACTTAAAGAATGGTTTGGTCCTTTCAGTGCAGAATGCTAGAGCGCTCCAGACATCTAAGGAATACAATCTATGTTCCTCTTCTGACTTATGCGGCTTTGGAAAAAAAGACAAGTAAGTATATGTCCTGGCCCATATGAAACTGAGAGACCATCTTGGACAGGAACACTGGATGTGGATGGACTTTGTCCTTGTAGAAGACTGAATACGGCAGATGCATGATAACTGCCCTAAACTCAAACCCTGCAGACAGATGTTATTGCAACCACGAACACACCTTTACAGAAAAGAAGGAGAGGAGAGAGAAAGAAGATAGATGCTCGAAGGAGAGGGCCCACAGAGAGATGGGATCTTCAATGTGAGGGTAGAGACATTCCAGGTCTTTGAGGAATCTGACTGCCATGTGTTGAGTGAAAACCGACCTGCTCTGAAGTGGAGGATGGAAGGCTGAAATAGTGGCCAAATGCACCTTAATAGATTAAACGGATAGGCCTTGGAGCTTAAGATGCAGGAGGCAGTCTAAGATTAGCAACAATAAGGCTCACTCAGGCCAAATACTTCCATTTAAGATCCAACATGTGAACCGCTTCCATTTGGGAAAGTAAGTTGCTCTGGTGGAGGGCTTTCTGCTGCCCAACAGGGCTTGTTACACACTGGACAAGCACTCCTGCTTCTCCACATTTACCATGCAGCAGCCAAGCAATCAGGTGCACTGATGTCAGGTTCAGATGCAGAAGACTGCTGTGGTTTTGAGACAGAAGGTCCAACTAGAGAGGTAGCTGTAATGGAGCAGCCACAAAAAAGTCCAGCAGGATGCCAAAATAGCACTGGCCATGGAAGCAAAAAAGCATTCAATAGGGAGCCTCTGTTGAGCCCTTGAAGCCTTATCTCTGGAATTCCATTCTCTCATTGATTCAAAAGAGTGTGAGACTTTCCAGATACAGCGTAACGCTCATTCATTCTCTCAGAGCTCTATTTCTTAGTGGGAGACAGTCTGGAAACAGGCCTATAAAGTAAACATACCTTTTGAGAAAATTTAGAATTTTTTTTAAATGTATATGACTTGCATGGAGAACTTCAACTATCCAGACATATGTTGGGAAATTAACACAGGTAGGCAGTGGCGGCCCATGAACCTAGGAAAACTAGGCAGTTGCCTAGGGCGCCGCCGGCCCAGGCGCCCAATGATGACATCACGGGGCACCCCAGGATTACGTCACGGCCATTGACGGCCGTGCAGGTGGGGGCACTGATCGCGCCTTCTGCCTAGGGCGCCAGCTGCCGCAGCCAGCCTCGGGCCGCTCCTGCAGCTAGGTACAGACTATCCAATAAGTTCTTGGAATGCATTGAAGACAACTTTTTATTTCAGAAGGTTGAAAAAGCTACTTATAGAGGAAGCTGTTCTAGATTTGATTTTAACATATAGGAAGGAACTGGTTGAGAATTTGAAAGTAGAAGGCAACTTGGGTGAAAGTGATCATGAAATCATACAGTTCATGATTCTAAAGAATGGTAGAAGGGAGAACAGCAAAATAATGACAATGGATTTCAGGAAGGCAGATTTTGGTAACCTCAGAGAGCTAGTAGGTAAGGTCCCATGGGAAGCAAGACTAAAGAGAAAACAACAACTGAAATAGTTGGCAGTTTTTCAAAGGGACATTATTAAGGGCCCAAAAGCAAGCTATTCCACGGCATAGGAAAAATAGAAAGTATGGCAAAAGACCGTCTTGGCTTAACCAGGAGATCTTGCATAATCTAAAAATAAAAAAGGAGTCTCATAAAAAGTGGAAACTAGGACAAATTACAAAGGATGAATATAAGCAAACAACACAGGTATGCAGGGGCAAGATTAGAAAGGCAAAGGCACAAAACGAGATCAAACTAGCCTACAGACATAAAGGGAAACAAGAAGACAATCTATAAATATATTAGAAGCAAGAGAAAGACACCAAGGACAGGGTAGGCCCACTGCTCAGTGAGGAGGGAGAAACAGTAACAGGAAACTTTGAAATGGCAGAGGTACTTAATGATTTCTTTATTTTGGTCTTCACCAAATACAGTGAATGCTAGTGGGAAGGGGTAGGTTTAAAAGATAAAATAAAGAACAAGTTAAAAACCACGTAGAAAAGTTAGATGTCTGCAAGTCACCAGGGCCTGATGAAATGCATCCTAGAATACTCAAGGAGCTGATAGAGAAGGTATCTGAGTCTTTAGTTATCATCTTTGAAAAATCACAGAAGACAGGAGAGATTTCAGGAGACTGGGAAAGGGCAAATAAATATAGTGCCCATTTATAAAAAAGGGAAATAAGAACAACCCAGGAAATTATAGACCAGTCAGTTTAACTTCTGTGCCAGGAAAGACAACGGAGCAAATAATTAAGGAATGCATCTGCAAACGTCTGGAGAATAATAAGGTGATAGGTAACAGCCAGCATGGATTTGTAAAGAATAAAAAATGTGAAACCAATCTGATTGCTTTCACTGAAAGGATAATGAGTCTTGTGGATAAGGGAGAAGCAGTGGACGTGGTATGCCTAGACTTTAGTAAGGCATTTGATACGGTTTCGCATGATATTCTTATCAATAAACTAGGCAAACACAACTTAAATGGGGCTACTATAAGGTGGGAGCATAACTGGCTGGATAACCGTTCTCAGAGAGTAGTTATTAATGGTTCACAATACTGCTGGAAGGGCATAACAAGTGGGGGTCTATTTTGGGACTGGTTCTGTTCAATGTCTTCATCAACGATTTAGATATTGGCATAGAGAGTACGCTTACTAAGTTTGCAGATGATACGATGCTGGGAGGGGTTGCAACTGCTTTGGAGGATAGGGTCATAATTCAAAATAATCTGGACAAACCAGAGAAATGGTCTGAGGTAAACAGGATGAAGTTTAATAAGGACAAATGCAAAGTACTCCACTTAGGAAGGAACAATCAGTCTCACACATACAGAATGGCAAGCGACTGTCTAGGATGGAGTACAGCAAAAAAGGGATCTAAGGGTCATAGTGGACCACAAGCTAAATATGAGTCAACAGTGTGACACTGTTGCAAAAAAAGCAAACATGATTCTGGGATTCATTAAGAGGAGTGTTGTAAGCAAGACATGAAAAATCATTCTTCTGCTCTACTCTGCGCCGATTCGGCCTCAGTTGGAGTATCGTGTCCAGTTCTGGGCATCACATTTCAAGAAAGATGTGGAGAAATTAGAGAAGGTCCAGAGAAGAGCAACAAGAATGATTAAAGGTCTAGAGAACATGACCTATGAAGGAAGACTGAAAGAGTTGGGCTTGTTTAGTTTGGAAAGGAGAAGACTGAAAGGGGACATAATAGCGATTTTCAGGTATCTAAAAGGGTATCACAAGGAGGAGGGAGAAAAATTGTTCTGCTTGGCCTCTGAGAATAGCACAAGAAGCAATGGGCTTAAACTGCAGCAAGGGAGGTTTAGGTTGGACATTAGGAAAAACTTCCTGTCAGGGTAGTTAAACACTGGAATAAGTTGTCTAGGGAGGTTGTGGAATCTCCATCTCTGGAGATATTTAAGAGCAGGTTAGATAGACATCCATCAGGGATGATCTAGATGGTACTGGGTCCTACCGTGAGGGCAAGGGACTGGACTTGATGACCTCTTGAGGTCCCTTCCAGTTCTAGTATTCTATGATTATATGATACTATGAAGGGGACATGCTACCAGTAAACATGTGGCAAAGTGAAATTTGGGACTCTGGAATTGGAGCCAAATATTAATTTCCTGCCGTTGCTGGTGTTTGGATTCATTATTTAAGTTTGTTTGGCTCTAGAGACAGGCCTTATTGGCAAAGATAGGTCTTGAATCTAATTATAACCCTAAAAATAAATACATTCAAACATTTCAATACATTTGAAAAGAAACTACATAAAACCTGCTACAGATAATGTTGTGCCATATACCTTATAAATTGGCTAAATAGACCTGTGGTATTACGAATGATTCGAGCAGCCTGGGATTCTTCATGTTGACATCTTTGTAATGTTAGACCATCATCCATATGTCCTTCTTGGTGTAATATAACCTATGCAATGTAAAAAACAAAAACAAAACAAAAAAAAACCCACACACATTCAGAAGAAAATATGCAATTGAAAAGTCTATATTTAAACAACTAAATTACATTTGTCAGAAACAATATTTCAAATGTAACAATACTTTGCACTCCTTGCTTCAATATAGTGCTAAAAACTGCTACCTAATTTAGAGTTGTAGATAGTACTTTTATAATAGCTGAAATCTGATAATTTGCCTAGAACAAGAATGCATAATGAATTCCTCAGTCCTCCAGCATGGCCACTTAGAAAAGAGGGAGAGAGATTATTAGTGAATCTTAGAGATTCTTTAAGCTTCCTTTTAAAGATAATAAAAAATTCAATTTAAAAACAAAGATGTTTCCTTTCTAAGTTTTGCCTTGCAGGAAAAGGAGGACTGAATTTTACTATTTTTAGAATCACCTGCCTACTACAAAACTCCTACATGGAAAAACATTGACAGGAAAAACCAGTGACAGGAAAAACCAGTTACAGTGACAAACATCTTAAAGACATACTACCCAGCAAAGGGAATGATGTTCTGAAAGCATCACCATGTACCAAAAACGTCTCCTGATTCATTTAACTATTCCTACATTGATCTGCGTTCCTGATGGACCACCAAACTAAGCACAGTGAGCCCAGGCCTTTCTAGATGGGAGACCTCAAAGAAACGCTTAGGAGCATCAAGAAGTGGTAATGATGTTTTAGTGTGTTTTAGTTTTGTCCTTCAACTATTCCCCCAGGGTAATAATAGTATAAGATAAGAGAACACTATGCTGATTTTTGACAAAAATATAAAACCCAGGCTTCTTTGGAGTCATTCAATTCCATGTTACCTTTGGCCAGAGTAGTATGATTTACCCTGTTGTCCCATCTAAATTTTAGCCGCAGTAGTTACATTCAAACTATCTTAATATCAAGTATAAATTCAATTGAAAAGGGGTGTTTTTAAATTATTTCTGTGGCAAGTCTATTTACTATGGCTATGAGCTATACAAGAGTTGCTACCTCTCATTTTAAGGATGGCTGAAATGATTAATATCAGTTTGCTGAGTTTGTATAGTGATACAGGATCCTTGTGGATGTAAGTAATACTTAAATATTTATCTAATACCCTGTTAAACATAACCACCATGAATAACCATGTGTCAGACACCGCTAACCGTAAATCTTAATTTTACTCAATACTTGCCAGCTTCTGCTGAAATAATTTTGCTCTCAGATACTGAATACTTTGCAAAAAAAGAACACCACATGGAGTTCACTTAATTTTTTTGGTACCAGTTCCATATCACTAGTCTCTATCACTACATACTTCTGTTTTCTTTCTAGTAAACTGAGTAATACAAGGAAGAAACTTAATGTAGTCATCACCTGAATGAGTAATCTTAATTGCAAAGGACAATGCTTTCTACAACCATTAGAAGTAGTTTCCAGGAGTACTCCATGAAATTAAAATGCCAACAGATTTCCTGATCTTTGAACTAAGTAAATCTTGTCCTAATCTGTGCTTGTGTGTCTCCAGCAAATAGGTTGGAACACAAAGAAAGCACCAGAAACAGATACTGCATGTTCTACCTTTTATATTCTTTTCTCAACCCTTTAATGTGCATTTTCTTTGGTTTGTATTAAAGGAAACATGATCAGACTTAAAACAAGAGCAAAAATAACGCACCAGCATCTAAACTAACTACCCCATCCCCCAAAAAGAGAACAGCTATGGTATCTTTAATAAAATCTTAAAAAAAAACCACTCTAAATAGATGGGGTCACCCATTTAAAAATATAAAAACCGCACTTCTATAGAACTAAAGAAAAAGGGAATAAGAGAAATCATTAAAATGAAAGCCTTACTTGCAACATTCAGTGTTAAACATTTAACTGCTTAATGCTGTAATAGTAAAGAAGGTTTTGATAACATTTTATCCCTCATTGGGCCTGATAAATGTGATTCCCAGGCTGGGACACTTGGGTCTCAGACTCCCTTCTAGATGTAGGGAAACAGACACTGCAACAACAGTTAGTGTTGAAAAAGTAATCCCAAAAGTCTACACTTTGGACTTAGCAAATATTTAAGGGCAGGTCTACGCTACAGGGAAAAGTCGATCTAAGCTATGCAATTTGAGTTATGTTAGTAGCATAACTCAAGTCAACATAGCTTAGATCTACTTACCACAGGGTCCACACTGCTCTGGGGCGACGGGAGAAACTCTCCTGTCAACTCCCCTTACTCTTCACGTTCCGGTGGAGTACTGGAGTCAACGGGAGAGCAATCAGCAGTTGATTTAGCGGGTCTTCACCAGACCCGCTAAATCGACCCCCGGTGGATCGATCGCCACAGCGTTGATCCCACCGGTAGTGGAGACAAGCCCTAAGAAGGAAAACATAAATTTGCAGTATGTCTGTCCATTTTATCTAATAAAATAAATAAAATTTTAAAATTACTAGAGTGTTTCCTTGTTATCTTGAAATCGACTTACGTAAAGAAAAATAAATATTTAGAAAGCTAGAGGTTTTCTCCATAAGATGAATTCTGTGAAGTTGATCAGAATAGTTTAATGTGTTCAGTAGTACTGTTTCAAATTCAAATTCATTCTTGCAGCTACACAGTTTTCCTTACTGAGAACAATGTAATATAGTAGGTGCCTTAATGCTAGATGTTCACTAGAAGTTTCAGAGGGGGTAACCATGTTAGTCTGTAACTTTAAAAACAACTAGTAGCCCTGTGGCACCTTACGGCATGTCTACACAGCAGAGCTCAACTCAAAATAAGCTATGCAACTTGAAGTACGCTAATTGCGTAGCTTAAGTCGAAATAGCTTATTTTGACTTTTGGCAGTCTACCTAACAGTTAATTCAAGATAGAGCACTCTTCTCTTGATTGCCTTTCTTCATCCTAAAATAAGGATTACAGGACTTGAAGAAAGAAGTCCTCCAGCTGGACATTATTTTGACATTATGTTGAAAATAACTGCTCGTTGTATAGATGAGGACTATGTTATTTCAGAATAACGTCAGTTATTCCGAAATAACACTGCTCTGTAGACACAGCCATAGAGACTAAAATATATATTTATATATTGGGTACTCAGATTGATAGAGCTCAGTTTTGCAAGTTGCTGAGTACTCTGGGAACTGATGATTATAGACAGCTCCTACTATGTTGAATGGGGCGGGGGGAGTTAAGGCACTCAACACCTCCCAGGAGTACCTTACACAGTTGAGATCTTAGGCAAGTAAATGCATCTCATTTGCCAGAATATTGACTAGAAGTTCAAAATGAGAGATTTAAACCTTCTATTGAGATGCCCACAAATGGAAAATTGGGCCTAAAATACAAATTTCTCCTGAGGTGCCCAATATATAGATATATTTTTTAAAGTTACAACATTTGATTGGATTCTTTGAAAGAATTACATAGATTACTGTAATTTCTATAAAACAGTTACCATTGATGTTTTCACCACTTGCAGAGCCAAGTAGCATGAAGCAACTGCATCACTTAAAAATTGGACAGGAGAAATCAGTTTAGACATATAATAATATAAAACAAGTCCACATTGTCAGGATGAAAAACTGCATGATCCAATCAATTTCTTACACCTTTCAGGTCTATTATTTTAGCTTGCACTTTAAAAAATTGCTTACCTTTCTTTTCAAGGGTCCTAAACGTGGTGCTTTTGCATCCTGTGCTAGATAAGTCAGCCACAATGCACTGGCTATATGCTGGACAAAACAAACGGAATCACCATACTTTATTTCAGCAACACCCATGCCTTCTATGTCACGTTTATGAGCAGAGTCCAGTTTTTCCTTTAGTTTCAAAATACATAAAACAAAAACAACACACAACTATTAGTTTAATCTCAATAATGCAAAGGCAAACACAATACTCTGGAATGTTGAATAAAGCCTATATTAGCATCTTTGATAAAAGATGTAGCTAAAAGAACACTTTACATAATTTATGCATTGATGTAACCATATCAATGAGTCACATTCTAGCCTTAGAAAAAACATTTATTTTAATTCTTATTTAAATAATGTAGCCATTTTAGTGTAATAACCAATAAATAAGTCCAATAAGTTAAACTTTTGTGATGATTTACTCAAAGCTAGTATTGAGTGTATTTTTAAACTCTCCATGCCTCAAAAAACAAACAACCCTCCCCCCCCCCACACACACAAAATCTAGTTCACTTTTCAAAGTTAAGAAAGAAAGGTCCTTCTCCTACTGACACTAATTGTTACTGATTTCTGAAGTGTTCCTCTGCCCCCCCCCCCACTGATTCCTGGTATGAGGCCAAAATTCCTATGGAACTAACTCAGTAAGAGTGGGGGCAATCTTGCAGATGGACACCAGCCAGTTGGACATTTAATTTTATGATTTTTTAAAAAAATAATAGATGGACTGAGCATTTCTGGTATTTATTGTCTTTTAATGTTACCAGGATGGGGCCAGTCAATGCTTCAAGCATGAACATGTCTATCAGTGTTACTAAGTTTATGTTTATAATTAATGTTGCAGTGATGCAAGAATGAAGCATAAGGTGTTTTGTCTTTTCTAGACTTCTGTAATAATATCAGCTTCAGGCGCTACGAAATCAAGATGGTTCCTTTACCAAGGTTTCCACATGTTCTCCTCGCTGTAAGGAAACATGCTATCATTAGGTCCTTAACAAACAGAAATTCCTCCTAATATGTACATTAGAGATGTAAAGGAGTAGTCGACTAGTCAACTATCCGATAAGCAAATGCTTATTGGATAGTCGACAGGACAGTCAACTAATTGCTCCCCCGCTCCTTGCTGCCTCTATCAGATATCTAGTTAACTCTCTCAGCTAGTGTGATTCTTCAAGTCCTGTTTAAATGTAGTAATAGGGAAATGGTCATTTCTATTTTGTTTTTGTATTTTCTTGTAACAGGATTATCTTTAAGTCTGTATCCTTGTGAGTTAACTGACTGATTAATCAGTTAGCTGTCTGGCTAGCAGTGACCACAGCAGAGGAAGAGTCTGCCTAGATTCCAACTGTGGAGTCCTACAAGCAAGTGGAGAGATGGTTCGGACTCAACCTATGGTGCAGATTTGATGATCAGAGATACAAACTGAGACTTTGGTCAACTAAACCTAAGCTTTTGGGACCTCTCAGTTTCTTCTTATTGTGTTTGTGTGGACTGAACTGTTCAAATTTTACTTTTGGTTTTCTCTTTATTTATGTTTGTTGTAACTGTAAGGACAATATCTATGGTTATGGTTATGCTATGTTGTAAAAAGTTATATTATTTGTGTCTTCATCGTAAGATTTTATAAAGTTATTTAATTAAATTCATTTCTTTAGTTTCTTTTGGGACTTGAATGTAGGGAGGCTGACACTGGGCAATCCTTGCTTAAATTCCTCAGAGATTGAACTCTAAGTCTCCAAAAAACAACGAATGGTCTGGCAGAACTTTATAGACTAACAAAACATGTAGATGGTATCATGAGCTTTCATGATACCATCTACATGTTTTGTTAGTCTATAAAGTTCTGCCAGACCATTCGTTGTTTTCTTCTGTACAGACTAACTCGGCTACCCCCTGAAACTTCTAGGTCTCCGGTTACTTTCTATGGGAGTGGGGGGTTTTGTAGACACTTGAGAAGGGCAGTGAAGTCTAGACCACCCAAGGTTACATAGACATTGCTGTTTCTCTTGTTGACAGACCTGGCTTCCATCAGTATCCCATAATGCCTGCCCTGATCACTCTGCTCAATGTTTTGATTTCTGCTGCCCTGCAGGCATGCACCCCTCTCCTTTCAAAGCCTGGGTAAGTATCTGAAAGCTGAGTGTGCTACTCCCTTTGGGGAACAAAGAGCAAATAATTGGAATGCTCCTATTTTGCCCTGCACTAGGAAAACAGTGCAGGCAGACTGCTGCTTCAGGGGGTGGGGGACAGACTGCTAATATGCTTGGACATCCTCAGCATAGAGCAAGCTCACAGATCTATTCATGATGCCGCTCCCAGCAGCTGCGGAGGCTGTGGGAAAACTGGGAGGGAATCCCAACATGTGCAGGGATCAGCTCCACCTTCCCACAACACTGCGCTGTGCGATACATGCCCACATGCATGGCTCCCACTGTCAATGACAGTGCACCCACTATGGACATGATCTATTAACAGTCAGAGCGAGTGTGAACATCTTCTGGTAATTTTTGTGTTGTCAACTTTTGGATGTCAACATAAGTTTTGTTGGTAAAACTTGGTAACGTAGACAAGGCCTAAGTCTGGGAGCTAGAAAGTCAGGAAGAGCCACGATAATTGTGTTTGTCCAGTCCCCTAGATTTTAAAAATCACTTTGTGTTTAATAAAGCTAAGTCCTGTCTTTTTCCCTTTGCAACATAAAATACATGTCTGTGTTTGGAAGGTTTAGTCTCATCCCAGTTCCCGAACAGCCTCTGTCCCTGATTATAACAGTGCCTGAATTTTTTTCATCTTACCTCTCTGAAGTCAAGATATTGAGATATTAAAAATAGCTATTAAACATGAAGTACATTTAATGATGTTTGCCATAACTATGTTAATTCTCTTTTCACTTGCAAGGACCTGCCACATTTCAATGTCAATTTAAACCTGAATAGACAGCATTGTAATGCCAAGACGAAATGAAATGAAATTACCATGTACTCCTTGGGGATGCCATTACAATGTCAAAACCATGGGGAAATGTCATATCACGTTTATGGTGATTGCACTATGATGTCCAAATGAGATGAAATTTCATCTCATTTCAGTGCATATTGATGCGAAGGACATACTGATATTACGCTCTTCTATAGAGAGTATAATATAATGTCACAAATGAAATAAGATAATTTTGCTGTCAATTATTAATGTTAGCTGATTAATTGCTTAATGTTTGCACAGCACTTTGAACATGTAAAGGACTATATAATTCCTTAGTACTATGTCTGTAAAGCTTATGTCAAAAGGACACAAGACTACTTCAGTACAAGTTTAAAAGGTTATGATGTTGAAATCAAGCTATAGTAACACATTAGCTATCAAAATAAAATAATATTAATTTAAATTATACTGAACTTCTAACTGTGCCCTTGTTAATTATATTAAACCATAAAGTTTTTCTATCTCATAAATAAATACATAACTTGAATTTTGGCCTTTTTAAAGTCCATTCTTATTTTAACCTTTGTGATACTCGGTAACCTCCCAGCTGTGATATTAGGTAACCCCCCAGCTGTTTTGCTCGTTGGAGGCTAGCCAATTTCCTTGTGATTTCACCCAAGCCACTTGGGTAACACTTTGCAAATGAAGAGGGATGTTTTCTAGAAACTGAAAAGATAGGTCAGAATTTCTGGCAAAAGTCCAATCTCTTTTCAAGTATTTATATAAACCCCATAAAATGATTGTGCCTAAACCAGTGTTGGTCAATCTGCAGGTCATTGGGGTTCTACATGTGGCCCACAAGACATTTTGTTTATTGTTGCCCACTGCTTATTTCTATCCATGTAACTTTTTTCCCCTACCGATATTATTGAAGTGACATGCACATGAAGTAAGGCACACTGCACACAATATTGATTGTAAGAGCCTTTGCATCCAATCAAAGCGCTGCTATGCTTCAATTGGCACACCCCTGCCAATTCTAGGTACGCAGGTGTAGTTAGCAAAACTACCTTATCCCAGGAGACTGTCTTGGTTAGGACAATCTTCTGGCACACTGAGATGAAAGAGGCCCACTCACTAGCCTATGCTGTCCATAGCTGATCTAAGTACACCCTTCTCTTTCCTCCTCAGAGCCTCTGCTCAGATTCCTTCCCTCAAGGCAAGAACTGATCAGGAAAGCAAATTACACTAGGAGGCTTTGCTGGTAGAAAGGAAAAAAATCAGCAGCCAACCAAACAGGAGGGCCTGGAGGGAAGGCTGACAGACCGGAGGAGGCAGAGTCATTCTGTCCATAGGAGAGTTCAGAGTGCCTCAGACCCCCTGCTTTGAGAGTCTCCACAGCAGCCACCTCAACCATCCTGTGGATGGGATGCACCCGGCCCTCCCCACACACATCATGGTGGCGGGAATCACAAAGAGTGGAACTACTCATTAGCTGCCTCTGCTCTGCCACCACCTCTCTCACAGCTGCGTTGTTTTGCTTTGCTTTGCCCCATCCCTAACCCCCAGTCCCCTCCAATCTCCCAAGCGACCCAGACTGGAGATGGTGCCAAGTGATGCAGACAGCTGGGTGGCTGTTTCCTGGAGCTCCCTCTGCTGCAGTGAGCGTGGGGGAGGGGGCTAACCCTTGCTGCTGACCTGCACCCAGCCCCCTGGTAACACCCCGGGTTGCATCTCTCAGGAGAGGGGACTTTGGTTGGAAGGGGTGCAAGGGTGAAGGAGGGGGTGGAGCAGGGGTGGGAAGAGGCAGGGTGGGGTATGGGAGGGGAGTAATTGCCTTGGACTCCACGCCCCACTGGAGATGACCCTGGGAGGAAGGTAAGCTGTATAATGCAGTCAGCATATTGGAAGAAGGAGCAAGTTCTGTCACAAATCTCAGGAGTACACTAAGGGAAAGTTGGGTAATCTCACTTTGTTGAAGGGGACAGGGGCAGAAGTGGTTAAAGAGGAGAGGCTTTTATTATGAAGGGAGGGAACAGGAGTGTGATTGGAGTGATGTGAGTTATCTGTAGTTCTTCTGTAAAGAGCAGAAAGGAAAGGTCCTTAAGGTTAAGTTCATCCCCCCGCCCCTTAAAATGATTAGGTAGATTAGAGAATAATTAAAATTAAAATGGTATCTTCACCTACTCCATTTTTCCCTTTATTAACAGTACTTGGCAAAAGTTAAAGTGACTTGACAAAAGTTGAGGCCTGCAGTCATGATTATAAAAAGAATAGCCCAAGCAAGCCAGCTCACGGAGCCTCTGGTACACCTAGCCAATGCCTATTTACTACTGCTGCTGGATACTTCATTCCTATAGTTCCATTTCCCTGAACTCAGAAAAATACAAAACTTGAAACCTACTTTTCTGACTTCTCTTCTACATCAATATAAAGGAAAAAGAAAAAAACATTCTTTCCATTTTAATTCTGTATGTGAAATTCAGTGTTTAATTGGTGGCAAACATAAAATATATAGTTTATAATGAATATTTGGAAACTATCATATAAAAAGAAATCTAAAATACCTATTTCATTATCTTCTACCAAAAATGAATTAAGTCCTGTTATAACTATTACAACATTCTAATGCCATTTTAATCCCCAAAGATAGCTACATCCTGGCAGTTATGTAGAAACAAAGCCAAATTCTACTGTGTGAGTCATCTGTGACTTTTAAATGCACTAGAATGTTATTTACTTTGACTATGATGGGAGTAATTTATTTTTATCTTTATATACTATTAAGAAAATAAAACCTGAACTATAAAATATGAACTCTGAAATTAAAAATAAAAATAAAAAAGAAACAAATATTAATTTCTAGTTAATCCTAGTTCTTCTGTGGTTGTTCCCAGAAAATCTTATCAAATGACATCCAAGCTCAGCTTAGCAGAGTATGCCAAGTAGCATGCTAGAATGGGAACATCCCCTCTCAAAGCAGCATTCAACCCACTAGCTGTAGGGAAACTGTTGCCTCTCCGGTCATAACAGAATAGTTCTCAAGTTTTAAAACATCAGTTTATATGTTTTAAGTGATAGAAGTGCACCCTTTAGTCCATATTCAGAACGTCAATAATAATCTAATTTTTAAAACTGCTGGGCATCTGTAGTTCTAATTAACTTCAATGGGGACTATGGTGTTCGATATCTCAGGGGGAAAAAAAGCTAAAAGTAGGGCTGCAGGAAATGATATGTTTGAAAAGGTTATTCATAATGGCCACAAAAAACAAATAAACTTGGTGGTGTAGCTGTCACTAACATCGTTTTGGTCTTAAAGCAGTACAGTTGCCTATAAAATTCTCATAACATTAATACATTCACTTAATTTTTCTATCAGGCTCAGACTTTCTCACCTCTATTTCCATATGGAGACAAAAAAAATTCAATATGAAGTTAATATGATATTTTAAAAATTATTCTTAGTATCTGAGGTGCTCATGTAAAAGCTGTTGAGTTAGCAGAAATGAAGTGCATTGTGAATGTACAAAGCAGGGAGAGAAGAAAAGTGCTGAACTGTTAAAAAGGCTCCCAGACCTGGAAGAATGCAGTTCAGAGGACAGAAGCCTAAAATGAGACTTTCTGAGGCAAGTTTACGAGAAAAGGGTTTATTTATTCAGAGAAAAAGAAACCTGAAGGGAGACGTGATACTGGTCTACAAAATACACAAAGGGATTCATGATAATGCAGACTACTGAGCCTCCTATTTCCTATCACAGTGTTCTTATGTTAACTATAATTGTTTATATTAAATGTAATATCAGGAAAGTATTTATGTATTTTTAGCTGTCCTTAGAGTAATAAATGTTTGACCTTCTGAAAATCAGTTAATCCCATTGCCTATTTCTGTTTTTTATCTCCTCTGCCCCTCCCATCTGCACTCTTGTTCTCAACTGGATATGAGGAAAAACGCTAGCATCATATGATTAGCAGCTCACTACAGGCCACGCTTTGAAAACCTGTGGTTTAGAGATCCTAATCAACTAAGTGACATGGGTTGAAATGCTTCACTTGCAATGCCTCTACTATCTATATGACCACCTAAAGTGTGAACCAGGGCAGAATTTGTCCCAGTGACATTAATGCTACCATGATACGTGGAAATGGAAAAAATGACTCTCTTAATGAGGATCCTTCCAATTAAATGATTCTATGATGATATATCTAGAATAATTATGTCTAAAGGCAGTTGCAATTATTTGCTTCTTAGTAATTTTTTCAAACACATAATGATCTCAACTTGTTAAACATAATATCAAATTTGTAAAATGCAAAAATCCACACTACCATCTTCAACCAGAGAAACCTATTCTTGTATTTGTATTCAAAATCACTGTTGATTGCTTCTTCCCGCTAAAGAATTCTTTAAGATACTAGAACCTTTTTGATCTACCATTTGAGAGCTTCACATTTATTTACCTTCGATGCTCTAAAACAAAAGGAAGTAGATTTTGTGTCGGACTTCCCTCTGTCGAACAGTACAAGACCTTGGTCTTCGGAAAGTGCCAAGTACTGTCCTGTTGTAATGTGTCGAAGGCGGAAAGGCTGTCCCCATTTGATGTAACTGCCACTCCAACTAAACAAATTAGACAGCAAAGATTAACCTCCAAATTACATGAAATGAACATTTCCACTTTGAGTTTTAAAAGATCTGCTGAAAATTCTAAAAAATCCCATCATATTCACAAACAATTCTGCCTAGATATCATGTGTTAGCCCCATACACAGGAATTTCTGTGGAGGGTGCTTTTTTTGTAAATGTAATTTTTTTTTAAATACAAAGGAGTTCAAAATAGTCATGCAATGAGTGTGCATAAGAGAGGTTAATGAAAAATTTGAGTGGAAATAGTGATTGGTAAAATGATTTTGTTACACCATCCTAAAAATGTATGCAGTAATAAAGGTTTTATAGAAATTACCTTTTGGGATCGTGCTGTAATATCAAAAGTGAAAAACAATACTCCAAAATATTCCTGTCTTCATCTTCAGAGTTTTTCAGTTAAGGCTATATAGAGGCTGGTAGTAGTGAAATAGGTTTTAGGTAGCCCAGTGCTTGTGGGATGCCCAGCAGGGCCCAATTAAAGCCGGACTGGAGCAGAATCAGCCCCATCTGGCCGGGCCGCTGCAGTCTGGTCCCAGAGGTGGGAGGGGCTGGTGGCTGCCCTGCTCCTGCCACAGTGGCCCAGCCCCTCCCGGCCTCGTTCCTGGGAGGTGGGGGGGAAATCAGCCCCAGCCTTCCCCTGGCCAACTGGAGCATGGGGGAGGGAGGCTCAGGCAGCGCGCTGCCCCAGCTTTCCCACAGCTGGCCAGAGCTGGGGCAATGCACAACCCGAACCTTCCCCAGCCTAGCCAGAATTGGCCCGATGGTGAACCAGGGGGGTTGCGTAAACTCCTACTAATTTAATGAGGGTTACAAACAACACTGGTACAAAGTTATAGTAACTTAAACTAAGGATGTAAATGACTTGTTGACTAGTCGACTATCTGATAAGCATAAGCTTAAGCTTATTGGATAGTTGACTAGTAATGCAACTAGTCGCTTCCCCACCAGGGGGAGGTGGGAGCGAGCTTAAAAGCTGGTTCCCCCAACACCGTCTCTCTGGGGGGGCTGGGGAGGGAGAGGCACAGCAGGAAATAGTGCAAGCGGGTTCTGAAGCAGTCTCCGCTCCTGCCGTTTCTGCTGTGACTCTGCCTTTGAAATGTACAAGAGCCCCAGCAGGGCACATTTCAAAGGCAGAAGCCCCACAGGGAGCCTGGGGCCAGTGGGGGACTCCTTTTGAAAGTGGGGGCTTTCAAAGCAGGGGCCAGCAATGGGAAATCCCCACTATTCAACTAATTAATTCATCTAAATGTAACATCCCTACCTTATACGAAGGGGTTCCACTCTCCACAAGGACCTTGCACGAACACCTGCTCCTCCTGTTTCATATAATACCCTCCTGCAGTCAGATTGGAAAGATCATCTCCTTGTGATAACTTACAATACAAGAATTTTATAAGTTATTATGTGAAGTTTTCCATTCATATTGAATGGAAGTGAATGGTCACTAGATTTCTACTCATTATTAACAGCATTGGCTTTGTAAGAGTTTAAAGGATTCATAACCATCTGATTTTTTTATTGTTAAATTTGTAGCAACTGTAGTTCTGTAGCTTTTTTCCCCAGCTGCTACTTCTTAGGTGACGATAATTTTTTTCCTAACTTCAAAATCACTGTGTTTTATTTCACTTGATTGTTCACAAAAATCTCTAATTCAGAGTTCCCCAATTCATTCACAAGTATGAATTAGTAAGGTTGTATGTACACAGAAGTACAATAGTAAATATAATTACAGATAACTAAACACGTTCAGGAGTTGTAATCAGAATATCAATTTCAGAATTTAAAATTTATTCCTAGACCAATTTCAAAGATAACACATATATCTGTACATATTCACAAATAAAAATAATGTGCTGTAATTCCAATTATATGTTGTAAGATAGTTATAAAAATGCTATCTGTATTTTTTTTGGCTAGAAAGACTCATTCCATGTTTTATTAAAGGGCAACACTACTTAAAAATATGAAAGAAAAATGTTGAATAATTAGCCCTTACATAATGCACTTAATTTAAGGAGTTCAGGATAAAATAATTAAAAATAGACAGACTACTTCAAATACAAGATAAACAGAATACTAATAACACCTGTCCAACCATTAAAAAAAAGGCATAAAGTAAACAAAAGCTTCCGACGGGTAGCCGAGTTAGTCTGTAACAGGAAAAACTTAAAAAACAACATATAGTTTGGTAGCACTTTAACATCCAACACTCCGGTCATCTGAAGAAGTGGGTTGTGCCCACGAAAGCTCATGATACTATCTACATATTTTGTTAGTCTTTAAAGTGCTATAAAGTAAACAGTTTGGTTTCATACTATCCCTTGAAGGTCAACCAATTCAGGTTCTGCCAAATCAACAGGGGCAAATGAATTCCCTCCATTCCCTGTCACCAGCCTCCAAGCTCTCAAATGTCAGAACTACTACCTTAAAGGCATCAGCTGTTCTCAAATGCTGTGGTGGGGCATAGGGTAAGCAGCAGTCCCTTAGGTAGGTAAAACAAGCCACATAAGGCTGATGAGGTAAATATCAGCACTTCACATTGTTGCTGGAGTAGAAAATCAGTGCATCCTTTGCAGCACTGGTGTAATGTATTTCTTTGCAGATATGCTACTGCATTATTCACCAGTTGCATTTTTATTTGCCTATTAAGATAGCCCCATCTACAGTCAATTGCAGAAATCCAAGTGGAGGTTACACAAACAGTAGGGAAGGTTTACCAAAGGTAATATTTTTTTAATTTGATGGTGGTCAAATTTTTTCCACCAATTATTGGATTCTCAGGCAAGCTTTCTGCAATTATTACTGTGTATACACTTGGGGTATATGTAGTAATAAAGTACTGTTCTCTGTAAATAGCAATCTGCTGTGCTGAAAGATCACTAACTTAAGACTTATACCTTATTCTTTACCATCTTTCCTTTAAGGTATATTTAAATGTTTTTTAAAACATCAACAAAATATCAATTAAATATGTTAATTAAGAGACTTCGGAAGGAGGGAGTGTGAGAATTAAGGGACCCTTAGTTCATCCTTTATACTCCTCTACCTCCTACTAGCTGCAGTCACTTGCAAAATTGTTCAGTCAGCTAGAAAACTTTATCTCCATAACAACCTTCCTCAAGAAAGATGCAATAAGCCACACTTGATGCAAAATTTTCTGTAATTCACATCTAGTACCAAAGAAAACAAATGATGACAAGGGTAGTTTTGTAAGACAAAGATAAAAGTACAAAATCTCTTCTTAGAAATGGAGAGAGCATTCTACTCCACCAACCAACAGAAACTTTGAAAAATATTAAAATATGCAAAGTTAATTTTTTTGGCCTATGAGAAAATGTTAAAGATAATTTATTATTTTCCCATCGTCATCGGAAGTTTTTGCTTTTATTATCTGAAGCAACTTTACCTATTTTAGAATTATTTAGGATCCCTTTTAAATAACCTCATTTTCTCTCTTTATATGTCATCAATATTTTTCTTATTGAAAAGTAGAGTTAATAAAGGATTTTCACACAATATTTAAGCTCTAGTTATTAATTTATGCCAAAATTAAACTCTTTGTTCACTGTTTGAGATTATTTGTGGACTTACTGTTTTTATTAATGAAGTTTAATGGTCTAAATATTTTTGAAAGTATTAATAGAATTGAAAAAATAGCCAAACTGTTTTAGAAATATTTGAAATGTGCAAGTTCAGTTCAAGCAGTGGGTGAAGATTTCAGGCCAGAGTTTCTCTCATCTCTGCTTGCAACAAGAGAGGACTGGTGAGGCACTGTTAATGGCATTTGCAAAAAAAGTTATTTCATCATGTAATTTAGAGAAAAGAGCTAGGGAAAGTAACTTCTTTTCTAGGTTTCACTCCTCCAAACTGCAAGATTAATGATGTTGGGGAACTTTCAGATTACATATTTCATTGAGATTACTAACTTAAAGTGAGTTAGTGAGAGTGCCCCCACAACTCATCACACACTAACTGGTAGGGACCATTGTTTGGCTTGTTGGAAAAGCTTATGTCCTAATAAATCTGTTAGCCTCTAAGGTGCCACAGGATGGCTCATTGTTTTTGCAGATACTGACTAATACGGCTACCCTCTGAAACTTGTCGGAAAAGGTTTATGACCCTTTAGGGGCTAGAGAGTAAGGGTTAGTTAGTTAATGCCTATTACGCCCGCTGGAGTGTAGGGCAGCAACGAAGGTTCTCCATTTTTGTCTGTCTTTGGCCATTAAGAGAATTCTTCGTTGCTGTTTCCATAATATAATTTTTTTTTCTAGGTCAGGGTTGCTAGCCCTGAGCCAAACCCCCAACCTGGAGGACCAGTGAATCACACTTAGTCTGGTCTCTACCCTTCGACCTGTCCGATCCTACCAAGAGCACTAGGCTCCCGCCAACATAGCTCTAGAGGTCACTGAGACACACAAGCCCCCCAACCACGACAAGGTAGTGATCCATTGGGGGGAGTAAGGGAGTGACTTTCAAATGCAGCAGCAGACCAGGTCAGCATGAAGATGCTGAACCATTCCTCCTCACTTCCCTCTCCTCTCCCCACAGGTGACTGGAAAAGAGGGGAATATGGCAGTGCAGGAACATACCTCTTTTAGCTAGTTCTCATTTCCTGTATTACACTGGGCAAGACAAATAATGGTGGTCTACCTCAATTTTTTCATTTGCAAAATGGGGATAATGACATTTTCCTGTCTAAAAAGGTCTGGTGAGATTCATTCATGTTCGTAAAACAATTCAAAACTCACCGAGAGAAACTGGTAAGAAGTATATTTAATCATCATCTTCCACTATAGTGCATTCCTCTAGAGTCTGAGCATAACAAAAGGGTTAATTTATATGCGCTCAGATGTGAAACAAAGATGAATCAGTTATTTCATTCCACAACTGTAAGACCATCCATTTTATAGACTAACATAGGTTAACTTCTGTCCCTCATGTCACCGTAGGCATTATAGGTAGGCTTTAATGTGTTTTTGTTGCTGCTTCAGTCCTTTCATGTATTCACCCATATTTCTTAAGGAGTGTAAATTGAGCTACTCAACATGAATAACATTCAAAGTCATAATATGACTCCTACAACATTCTAAGTATGTCTGTCAAAATTTCCAGTAACTGGTGCTCTTACAGTTTTCACACAGTCTGTACTGTTTGTTTTTTTTTCTTTCATTCTCTAGTGGGAAAAGGCAATAAGAAAGTGTAAGAAATGCAAGAATGTAGTCAGTAAAGCCAAAACACCGCATAATGGGCCCCCTTGGTTAGAAGATCAAAACAGACAAAAAGTTTGATGGTCAAATTCAAATTTAATCCATGTAACATGATTTGATTTCCATTTTACAATACTTTGTTTAACAGGTCAGTTCCAGGCTGATTTGTTTTAGGAACATTTATCTTTTAAGATTACTGACTTCCAGGGCCAGGGCAATCCTCTATTCTGATGGTAAAGATTGTAACACTTCTGATCCTTGGATTGATGACCAGAAGATTACTTATGCAAACCAAATCTCATTCAATTTACCTTGGCAGAGGAAAAACCTACTCAACCCTTAAAGGAAGAGTAGCATAAACATTTGACCACTAATAAAAGCAGAAAGGATAGAGAACAAACACATGGACTAGACTTCCTGAATAAGTAAGTGCCATTTTTACATAATCACTTTTCTGAACATAACTGTTCTTTAAAAATAATCTTTTTCATTACAAAAACATCAGAGATGGCAATTTCTCTGATGTGGTCTTTCCAAAGCATTCCCAAAAAATCTGAGGCAAAAACCATGAGCTAGCATGTGAAGGAAAAAAGTGAGCAGTGTGATGAGTTTTGTGGCACTTTAAAAACTAACAAATTTATTAGGACATGAGTTTTCATCATAAAGTTTAAGCTTCAGAATGGGATATACACAAGGACCAGAGTGTTACGTTACTATGGGGAAGATCAGTGCTAATGAGGCTAATTCAATCAGGGTGGATGTGGCCCACTTCCAATAGTTGATAAAAAGGTGAGAATACCTCAAGGCTACATCTACACTGCAGGCTTCTTGCGCAAGAACAGCCATTCTTGCGCAAAACTTGTGGAGCGTCTACACTGCACATGCGTTCTTCCGCAAGTAAAATTACAGTAAAGCATCAGAACAGAGATCTTCTTGCGCAAGAGTTATTCCTCTCCCCACGAGGAATACACCCTCTTGTGAAGAGCTCTTGCACAAGAAGGCAGTGTGGACGGGCAACAGGGGTTTTTTGCACAAGAAACCCCTATGGCTAAAATGGCCATCAGAGCTTTCTTGTGCAAGACAGCGTCCACACTGCCATGGATGCTCTTGCGCAAAAGCACATCTCTTGTGCAAAAGCACATGGCAGTGTGGATGTGCTCTTGTGCAAGACCTTTTGCACAAGAACTCTTGCGCAAAACAGTTCTTGTGCAAGAAACCTGCAGTATAGACTTAGCCCAAGCGGAAAATTACTTTTTGTAATGAGCTAACCATCCCCAGTCCCTACTCAGGCCCATTCTGATGGTGTCAAGTTTGCACATGAATTCTTGCTCTGTAGTTTCAGGCTGCAGCCTATTTTTGAAATTATTTTGCTCAAGTATGGCAACTTTTAACTCTATTACTGAGTGCCCAGAGAGATTCAAGCGTTCTCCTACTGGGTTTTGAATTTAACTGTTCTGACTTGTATCCATTTATTCTATTGCACAGTCCAGTTTGTCCAATATACATTGCTGAGGGGCATTGCTGGCACATGATGGCATATATCACATTAGTAAATATGCAGGTGAATAAGCCCCTGATGGCATAATGGATGTGGTTAGGTCCTTTGATGGTGTCACAGGGTGGATATGTGCACAGAGTTGGCAACAGGATTTGTTGCAGAGATTGGTTCGTGGATTAGTGATTCCGTGGCGGTGAGTATTTGTTTCAGGGTGGGGGACTGTGTATAAATGAAAACTGGTCTGCCTCTGCTGACATGCACAGGCTGAAATTGAGGAGAAGCAGCATTTTTCTCATAATCTCAGCCATGCAGATAGGCCTGCCAACCAAGAGATGGGACGCAAAGGGAACAGTTGCCCCAAGGCCTGGTGATTCAAAAGGGCCTGGGGCACCCAACCACTACTGCCATCAGCGCTATCATAGTAGGATGGGCAGCAGCTGGATCCCTGGGCCCTTTAAATCACTGCTGGAGGGACCTGCCACATGTTCCTGGCAGACCTGAAGGCTGGCCTGTTGTGGGGTAGCCAGCACAGTATCCTCCAAGTAGCACTGAGGGCTGGCTTGCCCCAGCACCACCCCTTCTGCCTGAGGCCCTGCCCCTTCTGGGAATGCAGAGCAACCCTCCACCCACATACCTTGCCATACGGCCCTACTGTCAGCCCCCTGTGTGCAGAACACAATGTCATCCACACCTCAGACATTACTCTGCCATTATAATCAAAGAGGCGGACAAAGGAGATGCTGTAGTTATTATGAGTAGGTCAGATTGCAAACGGGAGGCTGGTAGGCATCTCTCCAACCGCACATTCTAGAAGCCACTGTCCTCTGATCCTACTGAGGAGTACCAATAAAAAAAACCTACCCTATCTACTCAAGAAACTACCTGAAGAAGCACAAGAACACATTTTTTCAGTGCCCTGACCAGGGGTATTCTATCTGCTACCCGAGATCCATAAACTTGGAAATCCTGGATGCCCCATCATTTCAGGCACTGGCACTCTTACAGCAGTATCGTCTGGCTATATAGATTCTCTGCTCAGGCCCTATAACAACAGCACTCCTAGCTATCTTCAAGATACCATTGACTTCCTGAGGAAACTATAATCCATCCTGGCCATTATGGATTACACCATTACACCAACATTCCACACAAGGATGGACTACAAGCCATCAGGAACTGTATCCCCAATGATGTCACAACACAGCTGATTGCTGAATTTTATGACTTTGTCCTCAGCCACAACCATTTCAGATTTAGAGACTATTTATACCTTCAAGTCAGCCACATTGCTATGGCTACCCACAGGGCCCCACATTATGCCAACATTTTTATGGCTGTCTTAGAACAATTCTTCCTCAGGTCTCATCCCCAAGTGCCCCTCCTCCACTTGCACTATATTGATAACATCATCATCTGGACCCATGAGAAGGAGGCCTTGAAGAATTCCTTTGGGATTTCAACAGTTTCCACCCCACCATCAATCTCAGCCTGGACAAGTCCATATAAGAGATTCACTTCCTGATCATTATCATACAAATAAGTGATAGTCATATAAACACCACCCTATACAGAAAGCCTGCTCCTGGCCAGTGGAGGTATGTCTAGACTACATGGCTCCGTCGACGGAGCCATGTAGATGAGTGTACTAGACATAGGGAAATGAAGCGGCGATTTAAATAATCGCCGCTTCATTTACATCAAAATGGCCGCCACGCTGTGCCGATCAGCTGTTTGGCGGCACAGCACGGTAATCTGGACTTGCCGCGGTCAACAAGGGAAGCCTTTTTCGACCGCCCCGGTAAACCTCATTTCATGAGGCATACCGGGGCGGTCGACAAAGGCTTCCCTTGTTGACCGCGGCGCGTCCAGACAACCGCACTGAGTCGCCAAACAGCTCATCGGCACAGAGCGGCGGCCATTTTGATGTAAATGAAGCGTCGATTATTTAAATAGCCGCTTCATTTCCCTATGTCTAGTAAACTCATCTACATGGCTCCGTCAACGGAGCCACGTAGTCTAGACATACCCTGGGAGTGGTGGGAAGTGGCATAGACTGCGACACCACTTCCTGTATTTCCCATTGGCTGGGGACAGCAATTCACGGCCAACGGGAGCTGTAAATGCGGGCACCTGTTTGGAACCCACATGAACAAGCACTCAAAAAACACCAACTTCTAGATACACTTGTTATGTGTATGCTTTTCCCCTAAGAGTATTCTGATACATATAAACCTGTATTCTGTCTAACCACACATGGTCAAAGCCCAAAATATAACTTGACCTATTCTGTTATTTGAACAGCAACACAAATATACATAAATATCTTTTTGCACTTAATCTGTATGCATATAAAACATTTTTTTTGCTTAATAATGATAGCATATAACTAGTTCTAATTAGTTTGTGACAATCACACATCAAGGTGAATGGAATCAGAGGAGGAACAAAGATCCCACTGTGCTGTTGATTCTTGCTTACAGACATTTTCTCCCTGAAAATCCAATCTTTCAAATAGCCCTTCTATTATTTTTTGCAGTGAAAAAATACATTTTTCTTCTTAACTGAAATTTATTAAAAAAATCTCAAGAATCAGTTAATTTTCCACTGTTGCAATTTTTTCTTGTCCCTGATGTTCAGTCAAGGGTTTCGTTGATCCCCTCATCCTCTCTGTTCATTTGGGATGGGCAATTTGCTATATGCATTTGAGCAAAGAACTATCAACGTCATTGAGAGTGTTGAAGCAACACACTGAGAGATGCAGTTCTTGTTCCTGAAAGGCCCCCATGTTTTAATTAAACATGAAGAACATGCATTGGGCTGTCACAAAGGAATGTAACTTCCCTAGGTTCTCCAGGCATCTGCTAACATATATTAGTAGATGCCTGGTGATCCAGCTCAGAATTGATATTTCCTCACGAGGGCGCCATTTTGGGTGCATAACGGGGCAGCAGCCGTGCACTTCGGGATGCGGCTAGCTTTTCATCCCATTCCCCTGGCTGGTGTGAGAGGAATGCACGGAATGCAAGCACTTTCTTCTCACTCACTTAGCGTCCGGGGAATGGGATGAAAAGCTAGCTGCAACCCAGAGCGCACGGCTACTGCCACACCTACACACCCAAAATGGCGCCGTTTCCTCATGCATTTTTAAGTGCTCCCCCCTGCCAGAAACACAAAGCTCTCACACTTCAATGAGAACTCAATCTTTGCCAAATTTCCAGTTAAACATTTTGGTCCCTTTTGCTGAACACTATGGTGATTGGTATACTTTTACAATTAATGTAATACAAAAAAGAATGTTATTCAACCCTTATTCCAAAAGGTTTACCTTCAGATAGAGACCAACCATGGAAAATGTTAACCTCAAAAGCAAATGCTTCAGAAAATTACCAGGCATGTGAAAGCTTGGTTTGTAATAGCAATTGCATTTGAACCTTGTCTATAGAAAGCACATATATCACTCTCACCTATTTAATGTATGTGTACATGGAATTATTTTAAAACTAAAATTGCTCTTCTATATTGCAAAACACATCCTTCCATAAGATACATATAAAACCATGAACCTGATGTCTGGTATATCAAGAGTGATAATAGCATATCAAGAGTGATAATAAGCATGTGCTGTGTGAATTGAGAATAAAAAATTCTCACAATATCCACAAATATATTAGTAATCATTTTTATATGAATGTCCTATAAGGAGTTGGGGTAAAAACTATCCTCCTGCCAACATGGACAAGCTATAGGGCACTCCAGAAGAACCTCCTCACAATGCAGAATTTCTGTTTTGCTAAAAGAGTGACCACTGCTCCTCCATGTTTCTCAGCAGGCACCTGCATAAGCAGGATTTGCAGAGGAACTTCTTCCAGTTCTCCCCTTCATGTCATGCATCAAACTCTCAGCTGATGCAGGGGCTCCTTTTTGGTGAGCCCAGGTGCCATCTTGTCACTGGAGGCCATTGCTCTCCCTGGAGCAGGGTAATGAAGGTGCTGCTACAAGTGGGCGCTTTCTGTCACTCTGTGAATTGCCCCATTATGAACAGTCTTCTTTGTAGATATTTGTTTTTAATTAAATATGTCTTCTATAAAAGAAAAGACTATTAGCTTAGCCAGGGTCTTAATAATAACACAGGGATTTCAGGTTATCTTGAAAACATTGAACGAGCAGAATGTAATATACAAAAGCCTTTTCTACAAACAATGGACCATGAGCCAAAGTGATTTTCAGTCTCTCTTATGTTGTTGTTACTAATTAATTTTGCTGACTCTTTTTTCCTACAACAGTTCCTGATTTTAAAATTTATTTTGTTTGTAGAATCTGTGTGTGACTGATCAGAATATAGAACGGAATAGAATACTAGAACTGGAAGGGACCTCGAGACATCAAGTCCAGTCTTCTGCAATCATAACAGGACCAACCACAGTCTAGATCATCCCTGATAGATGTCTGTCTAACCTGCTCTTAAATATCTCTAGTGATGGAGATTCTATAATCTCCCTAGGCAATTTATTCCAGTGTTTAACCACCCTGACAGAAAGTTTTTCCTAATGTCCAACTTAAACTGCAGCATGGGAGTGTTTAAGCCCATTGTTTCTTGTCCTATCATTAGAGGCTAAGGAGAACAATTTCGTCCCTCCTCCCTGTGACACTCTTTTAAATACCTGAAAACCGCTATAATGTCCCCTCTTAGAGTATGTCTACACTAGCCCCCTAAATCGATTTAAATATCCCGCGCTTGATTTACATGTTCCCGGCCGGTCGCCATTTTAGAAATTGACTAGCCCGAAGTAACTGCCCGTGTCTACACACGGCAGTGAAACGGGATTCCGATTTAAACCCCTAACTCGAATTAGCTGGTATTCCTCCTGCAATGAGGTTTACCAGCTAATTCGATTTAGGGGCTTTAAATCGGAATCCCGTTTCACTGCCGTGTGTAGACGCGGGCAGTTACTTCGGGCTAGTCAATTTCTAAAATGGCGACCGGCTGGGAACATGCAAATCAAGCGCGGGATATTTAAATCCTGGGCTTGATTTGCAATTTCGGTCGCCTTCATTAGCCTCCCTAGATCGATCTAGGGGGCTAGTGTAGACGTACCCAGAGTCTTCTCTTTTCTAAACCAAACAAGCCCAATTCTTTCAGTCTTCCCTCATAGCTCATGTTTTCTAGACCTTTAATCATTTTTGTTGCTCTTCTCTCAACCTTCTCCAATTTCTCCACATCTTTCTTGAAATGTGATGCCCAGAACTGGACACAATACTCCAACTGAGGCCTAATCAGCAGAGTACAGTCGAAGAATGACTTCTCATGGCTTGCCCATAACACTCCTGTTAATGCATCCCAGAATCATGTTTGCTTTTTTTGCAACAGCATCACACTGTTGATTCATATTTAGTTTGTGGTTCACTATGACCCCTACATTTCTGCTGTACTCCTTCCTAGACAGTCGCTTCCCATTCTGTATGCGTGAGACTGATTGTTCCTTCCTAAGTGGAATGCTTTTGCATTTGTCCTTATTAAACTTCATCCAGCTTATCTCAGACCATTTCTCCAATTTGTCCAGATTATTCTGAATTATGACCCTATCCTCCAAAGCAGTTGCGACCCCTCCCAGCTTGATATCATCTGCAAACTTAATAAGCGTACTCTCTATGCCATCTTCTAAATAGTGGATGAAGATATTGAACAGAACCAGTCCCAAAATAGACCCTTGTGGAACCCCACTTGTTATGCCCTTCCAGCATGACTGTGAATCATTAACAACATAAAATAGTTCAAACTAGGTGCTAATACTCCAATCTCAGCACATTATATCACTGTCTTGGGCAAACTTCAAAAACTTTTCCAGGTGACATTCCTAGTCTGACATTCTTTTCTTAGCTTCTTTGTGCACTCTGTGCAGCTCTGAGGGCTAGGAATGGGGGAGGCTGTGCCATAGTCTTAGCTTCATGGAGGGCTGGCTGACCCCGAGGTCTGCCCCTTCTGCCTGAGGCTCCTCCCCTGCTGGGTGCACAGTGCCAGTCTCCCCACACCTGTCTCCCCACACCTTGTCCAGAACGTGCATGCAGTGTAGACGTTCTGAGGCTGTCTGCTCCCCGAACACAAATAATAATTTTTTCAATTGTACCACAGTATTTAAATTGCATTATCAGAATCCACAAAGCTGTCTGTTGAGGTAGGAACACTGGGGAGTATTAGACACCTGCCTAGTATATATTTAAATATACAGTGAGAGACACACATGTAAAATAAGAAGTCTAATGGCTGCATGCATCATTTTCATGTTATTAGATGCAACCGACTTCTAGTGAAATAGCAGCAACTAAATTGTTTCCTGTGATTTCTCAATATACTTACCCCTGGAGGAAATTCTGTGCCAAAAATGCAAAATTTTTAATGAAAAAATCCAAAATTATGTGACAAAAATGCAAAATTCTGCATATTTATTTATGAAAATAATGCAACATCCTGCATATTTTATTTATAAAAATAATGCAATATACTCATGCCAATGTCACTTATTTTGGCAATTTATTTAAAGTATTATACAGAAAAAAATAAAAATAACTGTTCAGCATTTCCTAAACACATGAAAGTTAATAGCCGGAACACTGCATTCCAATTATAATCCTGGATTTTCATTTAAATTACTTTACTTTCATTTTGGTATTTGGTGTTCTGTAAAGTGGAATGTTGCTTTAAATTGCTCAGACTCTCTCGCAAGAAAGGCCGAGTCTATACTAAACCTAGAAGGTCAGCTTAAGGTACACAACTCCAAGTACATAAATAACATAGCTGCAATTGACATACCTGAGCTTGGCACCCTCTCCACAGAAGGAGATCAACAGGAGCAAACGCTCCCTTCAACTTTACTCCTCCTCCTCATGAGGAGTAAGGGCTGGTGCCACCCGGTACATCAGCAGCATTTGAATTAGTGGGTCCTTATTGGGGATGTTAGCGTGTAATCCTTTACACGATTAACCAATACGCCCAGACTTATCGGTTAATCCTAATGATTACATGCACACACACCCTTGTTGCCTCTGATAGGAAGGGGGTGGGGAAGGCAGGAGCTGCTGCA
The DNA here is from genome assembly GCA_032595735.1 of Pelochelys cantorii. Lineage (NCBI taxonomy): Eukaryota > Metazoa > Chordata > Testudines > Trionychidae > Pelochelys > Pelochelys cantorii. The sequence goes on from CM064329.1 coordinate 73,366,302, forward strand.
CCCCTCACTCTGCTGCCACTGATAGAGAGGCAGCAGCACAGGGGAGGGGGAGAGGTGGGATCCAGTACAGTCGGAAGCTGGCTTTCAAGCTGGCTCCTTGCGCATACCAGCTCTCACTGAGCTGCCTGCTTCCTGCGTTGCTGCTTCTCTATCAGAGGTGGGGGAAGAGGGCAAGCAGGAGCCAATGCTCACGGGGATCCGGTTTAAAAGCTGGCTTCCCACGAGCACCAACTCCTGCCTGTTCCACTGAATGTAAATGTGTAACCTCTACAAATTTCAGCAGTTATATGTTTACACAAATACATGATTATTAACATCCCTAGCCTTACTAGGCTCACCAAATGGAATGCCAGAAGATTTATCTTTGGTGCGGCAAGTGGAGACGCGGCCAAAGTCATAGTTTTGCTAAACATTGTTCTGCATTTTTTAAAATGGATAAGTAAAATATATCCTGAGCTGTAGTCTAAGCTCATTGTACCTCTCTGACAAAAGAAAAAAAGCATCAAAAGCAAATAGACCTTCCTACCTGAAGATTCACTTACTGTCATTTACAGTAAGGCTCTTTTACGCCACTGGAAAGGTAAAGGAGCCATAACTGACTAAGAATGGGAACGATTAACAAACATCAGCAGCTAGCCTGTTCAGTTATTTTCTGCTCTGACTCAGAGATAGAATCTGCTTCACACAGCCCTATTCCCTCAAGCCCAGGATTCAACAACAAAGAGGAGAGGGACAGAATGAGTGTCTCTCACTCATATCCATACAGGCAGGCACTAGCCCCACTCCTTTAATGCCTCTCCACGGACACGGATGCCCAGCCATGATTTGCTCTCTGCTGCTGGCTGCTCCCAGGCAGCAGATGTACTTAAGCTGCTGTGGAAGGGTTGGGTGTTCCCCACAGGTTTCTTTGCTCTCCCATTTTTCTGCAGGGGAGCCAGAAATCTGCAGAAGGTATGAGTTCTGTGAAGGTATGGATTCCCCAGGAATAACATACTGAACAAAAATCTGCCATTATTATACCAGTACAACCACATTGACCTCAGTGAGATTGCAAGGGTATTATGGAAGTCAAAGTTTGCCCTAACTATCAGTATAAGGCATCCGGAAATTGTAAAACAGTTTGGCACACACAAACACACTTTACATACATTTTATAGCTTTATATTTAATCACACAAAGAAAATGCTAAGAAAAAAATCACTGACAAGTGACACTACACTTCAATTTTCAAGGAAGACAAAGAAAGTGTACAAAAATGAATGCTCACTCACTTCTGCTGTGAATCATTCTGGTCTGTAGATGGGATTGTCAAACACTCATCATGGCCATGAAAAAAACGTACTACATGCCCACCAAGTAGATATCCTGGAGAAGAATCATATTACCTAATTAACTTGTGGAAACATTTATTTAAAAAGTCAATATTTGTGAAGTCTATAACTGTAAAACATGGATTTAGTCAGTATTTTATCAGAAGTGAAATGAGACAAATGAATACAACAAACTGTAAGACAACAATTATATTACTTCAGTATAATATTGTTTCCACAATAAAAGTCTGCACTGAAAAGGGAGTTGAAAAAGAAAATAAGTATCTCAGACATTTAAAAGCTAAATTAGGATTCAGAGATAGGCAAGTTGAAATTAAAAAAAAAAGTCCATAATTACTATTGTTTTGAGACTGGCATTTTGAAGTAAAAGCACGGTCAAATACATACTGCCATAGTTTTGAGATAGAAGTGAGTTTTCTAAATTACTGAAATTTAAATAACAAGACATTTCGTACTGTGGATAAGTGAAGTTATCAGCCCATTTTGACATTTATAATTTGTGTCAAAATCAAAATTGTATAGCAATAGCAGGTGATTAGAGCACAGAAAAACACTTAGCTATTCTGTATATTTAGTTTTTAATGGAGGCTATCTTTCCAACCCATTTAACACAAAAACTGCAGGTCAAATATAGGCAGTTTGCCACACAGCACAAAAGAAGAAACATGATTAATCAACAGCTTACTGTGAACTGTTCTAACCTCACCAGTTAAATCTGTGCTTTGAAAGTTTTATTTTGGTGGTGTTGCCTTCTGTGTTTTGTTTTGTTTTAAACACATGTAAAAGCACGGGAAAGGAGAGAGCAATGGTTCTCAAACTGTGGGTTGGGACACAAAGAGCATCTTCACTAGAGATGCCAGTTCTCCATCACAGAGGCTTACAAGGTTTCTGCAGCTGTTAAGCGGCTAGCCGTAGTGGAAAAAAAAGTGGGTCACCTGCTGAGTGGTGGTGGGTGTGAGATCGGCTCTGGGACTGGGATGAACCTTGAGTCCATCGTTCTCAACTTTGTCCCCTGGAGGGGAGGGGACTTTCATGAGCAGATGAGATGTTAAGCTGTGTTTAGGGCTCAGAATCGGAGCATTGCATTTGCATTTCTTACTTGTTTTACATTTCAAATAGGCATTACTGACTGTGAATTTGTGCTGGGTGTATGGCGTTTTTTTTCCAGCAGAATTTCCGTTTCTGATTTTGTATTGTTCTGTACCATGCATTTTTCTATTAGATTCAAACTTTTAATAAACACAACCCCCCAAATGGGTGAATGAACTTGCTTTCCCAAAGCACGTCTTAATGAGGGGATTTTTTTTCCTGAAAAATACATCTACAGCTTCACTTTCAATCATACAACACGGTAAGATGAAGACAGCATGAGGGCATGCCTCTGATGCTCCTTTTGTCCCAGATGACATTTCCAGGAAATAGAAATGTGAAATACAGTGCATTTTACATAGACAACCTTTGGACCACAATGGACTGGTTTATTGTGAAATACCAGGGCACAATACAGACTAGTGAGTGTCTGTGTCACCCCCCTGTCCTGCAACTGTGGGTGCCTTACTGTAGTAGTTCACATCTAGAATGCTTACAAACATCCTTCAAACATGCAAGTCTCACCCTGAGTGTCCATGTGTTACTGCAGCATGACAGACACACTTTGGCTTTCACCATCCTTGGTTATTGCAAGGTGACCCCAACACATATCCAGTCCCAGATTTTCCCCAAAAATCCATGTCCTGTACAGTTCAATCCTTTATTGGACAAGAGAGTTAAGGGATAATCGCTAGCAGCCAGCATGGATTTACCAAGAAACAAATCACGCCAAACCGATTCGCTTTGTTTCTTTGACAGGATAATTGGTTTGGTGGCAAGGAGGAAGGCTGTGGACATAATATACCTAAACTTCAATTAGGCTATTTGACACAGTTCCACAAGATATTCCAAGAAGAAGGCTGGAGAAATGTGGGCTTGGTAGATACATAATTGGTTGAACAACTTCATTCAAAGAGTAATTATTAATGGAAGCATGTCAGATTAGAAGTTCTCAAGTGGATTTCCATAGGGATCCAGAGAGATCTTGATAGATTGGAGAATTAGGCTATAAAACAACAAAAATGAAATTCAACAAAGACAAATGTAAGGTGCTACACTAAGGGAAGAAGAAGTAAATTCACAAATACAGAATGGGGGAGGGTAAGTGGTTTAATAACAGCACTGCTGTGAAGGACCTGGGAGTTGTCACAGATCACGACCAAGCAGTCAGCAATGAGATACTGGTGCAAAAAAAAGCAAATGTGAGTTTAGGTTTCATTAACAGAGGCATAAGACTAAAAGTCATGAAAGGTGATAGTACCACTCTACTTGGAGCCTGTTAGGTCTCATCTCTAATACTATGTCCAATTTTGGTCACCATCATATAGAAAGAATGTGAAGAAACTAGAAAGGATCCAGAGATGAGAGACAAAGATGGCCAAAAGAGTGGAATGCTAGCCATATGAGCAAAGACTGAAGGAAATTGGTATATCTAGTTTGGAAAAGAGGAGATTAAAGGGGAACAATAGTGGTTTTCAAATACTTGAAAGGCTGCCATGAAAAAAGACGGAAAAAAGCTGTTCTCTCTTGCTAAAGAGGCCAGGACAAGAGGCAATCAAGTCAAACTACAGCACAGAAGACTGAATTCTACACAAATGCTAGGAGTCTGACTAATAAGATGGGTGAACTAGAGTACCTCGTATTAAAGGAGGAGATTGACATAACAGGCATCACTGAAACCTGGTGGAACGAGGAAAACCTGTGGGACACAATCATACCGGGATATAAAATATATCGGAAGGATAGAGCAGGCCGTGTGGGTGGCGGAGTGGCACTGTGTGTGAAAGATAATGTAGAATCAAATGAAATAAAAATATTAAATGAATCAACATGTTCAATAGAATTGCTATGGATAGTAATTCCATGCTCCAATAATAAGAAATTAGCAATAGGGATATATTATCGACCACCTGACCAGGACAGCGATACTGACATTGAAATGCTGAGGGAGATTAGAGAGGCTACCAAAACAAAGAACTCTGTAATAATGGGGGATTTTAATTATCCACATATTGACTGGATACATGTCACCTCAGGAAGAGAAGCAGACATAAAATTTCTCAATGGCTTAAATGACTGCTTCTTGGAGCAGCTGGTACAGGAACCCACAAGGGGAGAGGCAATTCTCGATTTAGTCCTGAGTGGAGCGCAGGATCAGGTCCAGGAGATATCCATTACAGGACCACTTGGGAATAGTGACCATAATATAACAACATTTAACATTCCTGTGGTGGGAAGAACACCTCAGCAGTCCAGCACTCTGGCATTTAATTTCAAAAAGGGGAATTACACAAAAATGAGGAGGCTAGTTAAACAGAAATTAAAAGGCACAGTGACTAGAGCCAGATCCCTGCAAGCTGCATGGAAACTTTTTAAAGACACCATAATAGAGGCCCAACTTAAATGTATACCCCAAATTAAAAAACATAGTAAGAAACCTAAAAAAGAGTCACCGTGGCTTAACCACCATATAAAAGAAGCAGTGAGGGACAAAAAGGCATCTTTCAAGAAGTGGAAGTCCAATCCCAGTGAGATAAATAGAAAGGAACATAAACACTGTCAAACAGAGTGTAAAAATGTAATAAGAAAAGCAAAAAAAGATTTTGAGGAACAGCTAGCCAAAAACTCAAAAAGAAATAACAAAATCTTTTTTAAGTACATTAGAAGCAGGAAGCCTGCTAAAAAACCTGTGGGTCCCCTAGACGATCAAGATATAAAAGGAGCAATCAAGGACGATAAAGCCATTGCAGAGAAACTAAATGATTTCTTTGCTTCAGTCTTCATGGCTGAGGATGTTAGGGAGATTCCCAAATCTGCACCGTCCTTTGTGGGTGATGAATCTGAGGAACTGTCCCGGATTGAAGTGTCATTAGAGGAGGTTTTGGAACAAATAGAAAAACTTAATGTCAACAAATCTCCGGGACCAGATGGCATTCATCCAAGGGTTCTGAAAGAACTCAAATGGGAAATTGCTATACTATTATCTGTGGTTTGTAACCTATCCTTTAAATCGGCTTCTGTACCTAATGACTGGAAGGTAGCCAACGTGACACCAATATTTAAAAAGGGCTCTAGAGGCGATCCTGGCAATTACAGACCAGTAAGTCTAACTTCAGTACTGGGCAAATTAGTCGAAACAATAGTAAAGAATAAAATTGTGAGGCACATGGAAAAACATAATTTGTTGGGCAAAAGTCAACATGGTTTCTGTAAAGGGAAATCATGTCTTACTAATCTATTAGAGTTCTCTAAAGGAGTTAACAAACATGCAGACAAGGGGGATCCAGTAGATATAGTATACTTAGATTTTCAGAAAGTCTTTGACAAGGTCTCTCACCAAAGGCTCTTGTATACATTACATTGCCATGGGATAAGAGGGAAGGTCCTTTCATGGATTGAGAACTGGTTGAAAGACAGGAAACAAAGGGTAGGAATAAATGGTAAATTTTCAGAATGGAGAGGGGTAACTAGTGGTGTCCCCCAAGGGTCAGTCTTGGGACCAATCCTGTTCAACTTATTCATAAATGACCTGGAGAAAGGGGTAAGCAGTGAGGCGGTAAAGTTTGCGGATGATACCAAACTGTTTAGGATAGTCAAGACAGAAGCAGACTGTGAGGGACTCCAAAAAGATCTCACCAAACTGAGTGATTGGGCAACAAAATGGCAAATGAAATTTAATGTGGATAAGTGTACAGTAATGCACATTGGGAAAAATAACCCCAACTATACGTACAGTATGATGGGGGCTAAATTTGGCTATGACAAATCAGGAAAGAGATCTTGAAGTTATCGTGGATAGTTCCCTGAAAACTTCCACACAGTGTGCAGCGGCGGTCAAAAAGGCAAATAGGATGCTAGGGATTATTAAGAAAGGGATAGAAAATAAGACACAGAATTCTTACTGCCCCTATATAAAACTATGGTACGCCCACATCTTGAATACTGTGTACAGATGTGGTCTCCTCACCTCAAAAAAGATATTTTGGCCTTGGAAAGGGTTCAGAAAAGGGCAACTAAAATGATTAGGGGTTTGGAACGGGTCCCATATGAAGAGAGGTTAAAACGACTGGGACTTTTCAGTTTAGAAAAGAGGAGACTGAGGGGGGATATGATAGAGGTATATAAAATCATGAGTGGTGCGGAGAGGGCGAATAAAGAAAAGTTATTTATTAGTTCCCTAAATAGAAGAACTAGAGGACACCAAATGAAGTTAATGGGTAGCAGGTTTAAAACTAATAAAAGAAAGTTCTTCTTCACACAGCGTGTAGCCAACCTGTGGAACTCCTTGCCAGAGGAGGCTCTGAAGGCTAGGACTATAACAGAATTTAAAGAGAAGCTAGATAATTTCATGGAGGTTAGGTCCATAAAAGGCTATTAGCCAGGGGATAGAAATGGTGTCCCTGGCCTCTGTTTGTCAGAGGCTGGAGAGGGATGGCAGGAGACAAATCGCTTGATCACTGTCTTCGGTCCACCCTCTCTGGGGCACCTGGTGCTGGCCACTGTCGGCAGACAGGCTACTGGGCTAGATGGACCTTTGGTCCGACCCAGTACGGCCGTTCTTATGTTCTTAATTTCATGAAAAACTTCCTAACTTAAGATCAGTAGGACAACGGAACTCACTGCCAAAAGAGTTATGGAAGCTCCTTCACTGGAGGTTTTCAAAAATAGGCTGGTTAACCATCTGTTTTGGATGATTTAGACCCAACAAATCCTGCACCTTGACAGGGGGTTAGACTAGATGACCCTATTTCTATTCCTATGGTTCTAGAAGTCTATGATTTTGTGAAACACCTATGAACAATTCGAGTACATGGTGTGAGATCATAACTCACTATATCTTCAGTGGTTAGAAGAAACTGAGGAGAGGTTGGGGCTACTAGCCCTTTTACACCCGTGGAACTCTCCAGGAGGGGAGGAGAGATGAAAAGTCTCAACAGATACTGTTATACAGAGGGTTCCAGAAGCTTATGGTGAACAAGCTTGGTTCCATAGACCAGAATATAGAAGCCACTCAAAGAAGAAAAATTATATTTCAGCCTTATTTTAAGACTCCACACAACTCTTCTCCTGCCTAAATCCTTCTTCAGCTCTGACATCTTCCTAGTTAAATAGCTAATTTTCAAACTTAATTGAACTCCGTGTTCTCAAACCCAACTTGGTGCCTTTTTGCCACCTTTGATTCACTCCTCAAATCTTTCTCTTCCTCCTGCCTCCACTTCCCTCTTCTACTTTCTTTGCCACTGTAGACAACACTCCATTCTGACGGCCCATAACCTAGACATCATCTACAACTTGAACTTCTCTTTCAGTCATCCTGTCTAGATCTGGTTTAAATCTTGCCAGTTCTTTCAGAATATTGTTTCTAAAATATGGCCCTTCCTATCTATCCAGAAAACTAAACCTCTCACTCCAGATTCATCATCTTGCAACACCCTTTTCTCTTGCCTTGATATGTACAGTCATGTCTCATTCAAATACATCCATAAGGCTGCTGCAAACAATTTCCCTAATTTACTGCTTTCACCATATCAGCCATGTATTTACATCCCTTCTTTGTTCCAAAAAATGTAAGATTCTTGTTTTCTTTTTCAACATCTTTCATAGCTTATCATCTGTTATTCAGTATACAAAAGTTGACTTTTATCTCCAATCAGCGCACAATGCCAGTCTCCATCACCTGTTAGATTTTCTAAACAAGTCACCATTTTAATGCCTACTTCCATGCTGTCCTTCATGTTTGGAAGGAGCTCCCCATAAATATCTTAAATCTACTTCATTATCTTCCTTCAAACCTCTCCCTAAAACTGGCATTTTCATGATGGGTACAAAAAACCTTGACAATGCTTAGATCGCTGATGTTCTGAGACCACTGCCTACCTTGCTGACCAACATCTCTTCAAGTCCTTATACTCCCGCATTGGTCTGTCTATACCCATCTCTTGTATCTTGTTTTATACTTGGATTGTAAGCTTGATAGGGTGGGAAACATCTTTTTGTTCTATATTTACACAATATCTAATACAATGTGGTCTTGGTTCATAACTGGGGCTCCCTGGCATTAAGGTAATAGAAATAAATAAATAAATCTTTTCTTTCATTGATCCCTGTCATACTTCCTTTGCTCTGCACATTCATCACAATGTGTTACTCCGTTTCATCTTCTTTCACTCAGACCTGTATACTTTGTACATCTACAATTACATCAACCATTTGGTTTTTAGTAGCGAGTTTTATTGTTGTTGTGCTATCCATACTTCCTCCCTCTTGCCCATCAGTTTTCCTTCCTTTCTCTGTTATACTTATTTTCTATGTTTTTGTAGACTCTGTAAAGTGCCATGAAAAGTTATATAATAAATATTCTCTTTTAACATTCTCTTTTAATATGACGTACCTTCTTCAGTGTTGCTTCCTGAGCATGTAGGATGGACGTTCCAGAGGGTTTGCATAAAGGAGGCATCAACTTCAATGTTTCCATTTGACATGGAGAGATGCTGTAACAGAAGAAAACGATAACTCGGAAGGAGAACGGTTCAAAAGGATGTGCAATAAAATACTGTTTTCTCAAACATTTGGTTGAAAACTTTCAGTATTTCAGAAATCTTTCTGCAATTTCTTACTCAGACACTTGTTTCACAACATAAAAATCTATCCAAATCTACTCAGTATTAATAATAGTAACAACAGCATTTATTTCTACTTATAATAGGACAATCAAAAGAAGAACATTTCTAAAATAAATGCCCTTACCAGATATCTTTCAGAGGACACACTGACCAGGATAAGATCATCGCCAATTCGAACTTTTTCTCCTTCTGACCTCTGTTTAGAAGCAGGATGTATTGTCCACCAGCATGCTTCACCTACAATATACAAAGACACTTATGCTGGGCTTTCTACTCCCACCCCAGCCCAGCTGGGCCATGAATTGGGCTCCCCAGCTCCCCACTCTGCCCAGCTGAGCTGCACACCGTCTCCCACCCCCATCTCCCCCAGCAAATGTCCTTGCCCCGCACGCTGCATAGGACCAAGCTCCAACTCCCACCTCCCTGCATCGCACTGGGCTCCTGACCTCCCCCCTGCCCCAGCACATGGGGACTCTTGATCCTGGAACATCTGTTGCAGGACTAGAGAGTCCCAGGTTTATAGAAGTGCAATCTGCATATCATTCTAAGATAGTGTACAGATAGCTTTATAAGACATTTACATAACATGCAGTAAATATCAACAATTTTATAAGGATATACGCACTGGTTTTTTTGCTTTTCTGGCAATTCACACCTCCCATTTCCCCTAGTACTGGCACTGTCAGTCAAGCCTCGATGAACCTGATACTGTAATTGAACATCCATCTCTTTCCCTCAACATCTGAGGATCATCAAGCTTGCAGTTCAGAACCTGCCTCCTCTATGCTTTCTACAACCAGTGAGTTACTGGCTCATTTCCTACATCAGTTTTAACTATTATCCGTCTTTCATGCTGTCCTGTTATCCCACCCTACACATACACCCTACACATACATACCTTATTTTATCATTTCAGCTGTGAGCTATATGCCCACTATAAAATGAAATTATACTGTATTTTAAAATGATGCCTACTACCTTACAACACTGCTATGTTACAAAAACAGAATCTATGGATTAATTCAATGGATTCTGCTGGTAGTGCATAACCTACCGGCCCAGGCAAACAAAGTTTAAAGTAACTACCCTAGAACTCTTTCTCCATATGCCTTGTGATATTCTGGTGTATTTTGACATAAATAGAAGTCCCAGGGAAATTATACAAACTTGTCCAATGTTTTCACACCCATAAATGCCTGCTTATGGAGAGGCTGTAAGCCAATGAAACATGGGAAAGAATCATACACAAATGGAAGAGTTGGCAAAAAGTAGGAGGGCAACAAGCTGTTTCAATATCTAAGGCAATATATTCTGAAGGGATTTTTGACCCTAAAATTTACTCCTCACTTTAAATCATAATTTTGTCATTGTAAAGTCACATGTTAATTCTATAGAACTAATTGTGGAGATTATTACATTAGATAACAGGAGAGGATAGACTCAAAGGAAACAAATATTTTGGAGTTTTTCCTATGGTAATATTCTTAATAACAAAGAAAATAAACTCAATTTACAGGAGATATACCAGCAATTTATTCCAAATAGAACGTGTTTCCATAAAGTGTCAGTCAATTGTTTTTAAATATGCAAGTGGTTAGAGATTTAGTACATGCAAAGTGAAAATCCTTCTTTTCTGCTGAGATGGATTCCACAGTACAGTTTAATGGAAAAAAAAAAAAGAGTATTTACTTATCAAATGCAGATTTGGTTCAAAAGCAGCAAGAAGTTGTCAAAATGCTTAACACATAAAAGCTCCTTTAAAGGCTTTTTACTTTTTTTAACGTGACGTGTGAAAAGCCTTTTTTTTGTACATTTACAGTATGACAAACACCAAGGTGAAGTTTACGCTGCAACTAGCAATCAAATTACAAAGCCAAAGGGACACATCAGACACCTTTCAGAATAACTTTTAAAGGGACTACAAAAATATCAGGATTGATTTTCACAGGAGTGTATTACCAAAGAGATAAAAACATACCTCCTCCTTGGAACAACATGCTAAAACAAATGGTAGCCAAACTTCTAAGTTTGCATCTATAAGACTAACTATGTAATTGAAAACAATTACTAACTCTTTCTTGAAATCTAAACTTCACAGGGTTCAGAACAAAGGCCATGAAGACATCCAGACCAGGAGGAAACATCAAAGATAAGGCTCCATGTGAAATGGGGTATAGTATATAGATGACTGTCATTATCACTAGACCCAAATTTTACTTTTATTATTATTTTTAAGATAAAAAAATGCTTCCCATCTGCATCAAGGAGTAGGGGAACTTGATGGGACTGGCTCTGAAATGGGAACTGTCTCAAAACAAAGGGGGAGGAAGATACTTATGAAGGGACAAAAGGCAGGTCCCGCCCAATGGGAGTCTCTGGCACCCACTAGGCAGCTGAGGGAGCAGAGTGCTGATTGACCAACATTCCCTAGTTCCCAGCTGCCACTTTTACAAACCAGGAGTGGGAATCTAGCTAGACAGACACTGTGCATTTAGCTAAAAGCCCATTTCGGGAGTTAGAAAGAAATTCTCTCTCCCATAGGCCAATTGGCAGATGACCATGGATGTTTTTTGCCTTCCTCATAGCACCTTCAAATCACAGTCGTTACGTAGGAATGCATTTAGTACTTAACTGAGAGGTGTAATTATTCATGTGTCACACAATGTGGCCAGTGGCCTGGTGTGTGAAGAGAATAAAATGAAAGGGTCCCTGAGGTAAAAGAACAGGGGCTTTGGTAATGGGCCTTGGGCTTATGGGATAAGACTAGGTTCAAGTCAGACCCTGTGGCCCTCTAGGGCTGAGGTCCGCATACTTTTGCACTTTTTTTCTCCTGTGGGGAGGAGTGTGCTAGGGGAGAAGATCAGAGTTAAGAGAGGTCTCTTATGTTATGAGGTCTCTGCTCTTCTAAGTCATTAATAGAGAGCCCATATTTTACACTATATCCAAGCTACATGTTGGTAGATGGCAACTGCAGAGCTAGCTACACCTTCCTGATTCAAGGCTGGTAAATTTAGGAGTGCACTTAAGCCTGGTCTCTGGTTGCATGGCTGGCAGCTGCTGCTGGTCGGGGGGAGGAGGTTTCTTCTTCCTCTTCTAAAATAGCAGTTTCAGATTTTCTTGTAGGCCTCTGAAACTTTGAAAGTGACTTCAGGAGGTGGGGGCAATTTTTTTTTTAAAAAAGCTTTGTTTCTATCACTGTTACTGGGATTACTTCCTGAACTCTAGTAATTAAGCTGTCAAATTTCAATTTTGATTTTCATAAAGCTGAAACTTAGAAAAAAATATAATGCTAAAAATCTTCTAATTAACACAATTTTGACAAAGGAAGCTAATTTAAATAAAGATGATGCTAATTTTGATGTTTTGATCTTTATTTTTAAATCCAAGTTCTGTTTCTCTCTCCTATTTTCTTCTGGTGGGGTATGTCTACATTACAAAGTTAATTCAAACTAACAGCTGTTAGTTCGAATTAACTTTCATAGGCGCTACACACGCAAACCGCTAGTTCGAACTTAATTCGAACTAGCGGAGCGCTTAATTCGAACGAGGTAAACCTCATTCTACGAGGACTAACGCCTAGTTCGAATTAAGTAGTTCGAATTAAGGGCTGTGTAGCCACTTAATTCGAACTAGTGGGAGGCTAGCCCTTCCCAGGTTGCCCTGGTGGCCACTCTGGGCCAAGCCAGGGAAACTTGTCTGCCCCCCTGCCGGCCCCGGAGCCCTTAAAGGGGCACAGTCTGGCAACGGTGCCCGTGCCAGGTGCAAGCCTGCCAGCACCCAGCCAGCAGACCCTGCACCTGGCACAGCATGAGCCAGCCATCCGCTGCCACCCAACCCTCCCCCTCTTCCCAGGACCAGGCTGGCGGCTCCCAGGAGCCTGCCCGGGGCCGCAAGAGGCGGACGCCCGCCTGGTCTAGTGCGGAGATCGTGGATCTCATCGAGGTTTGGGGGGAGACCTCCAACGTCCACAATCTCCGCACTAGGCACAGGAAAGCGGCCGTCTAGGGCAGGATAGCTGCCAGTCTGGCCACCAAAGGCCACATGGGAACCCAGGAGCAGGTCTGCATGAAAATCAAGTTGGTCCAGTGAGACCCCCGACCCTGAGCTCAGAACATAAGAATGGCCGTACTCGGTCAGACCAAAGGTCCATCTCGCCCAGTAGCCTGTCTGCCGACAGCGGCCAACACCAGCTACCCCGGAGGGGGATGGATCGAAGACAATGACCAAGCCATTTGTCTCATGCCATCCATCTCCAGCCTTCCACAAACAGAGGCCAGGGACACCATTCCTACCCTCTGGCTAATAGCACTCCATGGACCCAACCTCCATGACTTTATCTAACTTCTCTTTAAACTCTGTTCTAGTTCTCACCCTCACAGCCTCCTGTGGCAAGGAGTTCCACAGGCTGACTATTTGCTTTGTGAAGAAGAACTTTCTTTTATTAGTTTGAAGCCTGCTACCCATTCATTTCATTCGGTGTCCTCTAGTCCTTCTATTATGGGAACTAATGAAGAACTTTTCTTTATGCACCCTCTCCACACCACTCATGATTTTATAGACCTCTATCATATCCCCCCTCGGTCTCCTTTTTTCTAAGCTGAAAAGTCCCAGTCTCTTTAGCCTCTCTTCATATGGGACCAGTTCCAAACCCCTAATCATTTTAGTTGCCCTTTTCTGAACCCTTTCCAAGGCCAAAATATCTTTTTTGAGGTGACGAGACCCTATCTCTACACAATACTGAAGATATGGCGTACCATAGTTTTATACTTCCCCTCCTCCTTCTTCCCCTGGCTTCCCCCTTCCAGCTCCCTCCTCCCAAGTTTCCACCTCCCCTCTCCCACCCTCTCTCTTCCCCTCTCCCACCTCCTTTTCCCAGTCTCCCCAGAGGTTAATCCCCCTCCACCCCCTCAGTTTTGTTAAATAAAGAGAGTTTCTATTTTTGAACATACGTGTCCTTTATTTTTTACATCAGGAAGGGGGGCTAGGGAAGGGTAAGTGGAAGGAGGTGAGGGAAGAATGGGGCACGAGCCCCCGATGGGGAGGACTGGGGTGGCTCTGCGAGCTCCTCGGGGTGGAAGCTCTCCTGCAGGGCCTCCTGGATCCTGACAGCCCCCCGAATGACCCCCCCCGGATGGCAGCCTGCGGCAAGTGCAGCCGGGCTGATGGCCGAGTGCTGTGATGTGCCGAGTGTGGGCACTCAGGGCACTCGAAGACAGGACTGCTTTGCTGTCCCTCATCGAGGTAGACAAGCAAGCGGGGAACCCTGAGAACTGTCTCTCCGAGCTGGGGGTCGGGTCCCTTTAAGCACAGCCCTCGGCTAGCCTGAAGCAGCAGCTCCACGCTCTAAGTCCTAAGCTGATGCCCTGCCGGCACTGGTTCCGGCCAGCCTCAACTTCGGTTCAGGGTCCACTCAATGTGGACATGCTAGTTCGAATTTGCAAAATGCTAATTCGAACTAGTTTTTAGGTCTAGATATGCTAATTCGAATTAGCTTAGTTCGAATTAACTAATTCGAACTAAGTTAGTTCGAATTAGTGCTGTAGTGTAGACATACCCGTGGTGATTTAATAGACTTATATGGCAAGGGGCTACTTTCCACACCCTCCCACCCTTCACTTTGAGTTATTTTTTAAGGATGAAATTTTTGTAATTTTTGCTTGTTTTTGTTTTCTACAGTTATATTATTGTAATATTAGTTAACGGATGAGCTAATACTGTAATACTAAAATGAAAGTTCTAATATTTAATGAAAGTGTGAATATTAAATATTTTCAAATTCCAAGTTAGCATAAGGCCATAAAACTATAATATATATTATTGTTATTATTATAGAAATGTGTACTTTGTCCATATTTGAAAATCTTTTCCAACTTAGAATAACTCTGGCCACTTATTTCATACAATATCATTTATTTCCTCCCCCATCCCACAGGGTGTTGTCCCTACTGAAAGTCAGCCTTATTATTTCTTAATAAGTATATATATATGGCAGGTGCACACATTTGTAATGCTGATAATGTTCATCATTTTCCTAAATTCATTGTTATACTAGTACAATCGGTAATTTTTTTTCACAAAATAACTCAGAATATTGGCCTACCTGCTGCATTTTCTCGTAACCCCACATCAAATGCAAGTTTATCAGTCTGGGATCTTGATGTTGACAAACATGTTAAATACTGCAAAACATGTTGAAATTATTAAAAACATCAAAATCAGCTTAATGATTTTAGGCATACATCTCCAATCCATTTTGCTTATTTGATATTGCAATATCAAAATTATGCTTATAGAGTCACTAAACCCAATCTTACCATTGATCTGAATTTAAATATCCCAGCCAGGGCTATGCTTCTGAACCTGGTCAGCTGGGGTTCTCTGGTCCAGCAATATCTGTGGTCCTGTCAGACCACAGATGTTGCTGGACCAGAGAGTCCTGGATTTTAGAAGTTCAACCTGTACTACTGATTTTTGCGTGCCTTAAAGGGACACCTTAAAGGGCCCTGATTTTCAAAGTGTGCGTGATTGATAGTTTGACACACCCAAAATTATTGGTCACCCTTGAAGATGTTGGCCCCAATGTTCTTGCACAAAGAGGAAACACTAAATGATTATGTTGCTTCATGTATTTGTTTGTCACTTGCTCTAAAGTGTTTATTACAACTTGAGTTAATCATCACCAGTTGTGGAGAACACATTATTTTAC